>CM077155.1:72550640-74022000 GCA_039583875.1 Platanthera guangdongensis | reverse complement strand
TGCCGAGAGAAAAGCAAGGGTTCACCGCGAATGGAAAAAGCGGTTTAAGCGCCTTTGACCCGGAGCGGGCAAGGCGGCCAATCATCTTCGATAGTCGGAAAACTCGCTGCCGCTATATCTAAAAGTGATCTTTTATCCTTTCTTTGAGTCCGCCGCGAACTGCCTTTGAATGCGAAGTTGACTTTATTTTGTTGCAGGTAGAAAGTCGCTGCCGGGCTCATCGAGAGTGGCGAGATCGTGGTAACGCCAAATACGGTGGTGACGCGGTCTCGCCTGTAGAATCCGCGAGGGATGAGCTGCCCAGCCTGAGTACGATAAAAGAGTTAGAGAAGAAATTTGAAGCTGAAATGCAATGTGCCAAAGCAGAGTTAGAGAAAGCGGCAGAGCGTGAGAGGGCGTCCGCGGCGCGCGAGAAAGGTGCGTACGCGGATCGAGAAAGCCCTCAAAGACCAGGTCGCCAGCATCTCGCGGGCGCTGGAGAGGTCTGAAAGGGAAAAGAAAAGGCTCGCGGATGACATCCGATACTACAGAGGCAAGCACTTGGCATCGACTCGTGAAGGAAGAAGAAGAGGGACTGCTGAGGTCGCTGAGCAGAGAGGCGCGGGCGTCAGATCGCGTTCCTCCTGAGTTCGCGGCACGGCAGGTGCCCCAGCAGCCCGCGGACGAGGAGCAGAGGCGGCGGCGGAGCCAATGGTGCCTCTCAGCCGGGTAGACCGGGAGGCTGCTCACATGCAACCGGACTATAAACGTCATCCATCATCATCTCTGCCGGTATACAGTGAAATTCTTCAGATAAGCGATCAGGCGGCTCATCTATGCAGGGACAGGGCAGAAAGGCCGGCGCGGACCGATAACAGGGACCGCTGAGTCCGCAATGCCTTGAACTTTTATCTGATTAACTATATATTGTTTGTATGATTGCTCCAAATAATGCTGTGCTGTGAACTGAATTCTATTTGATCTGTGCGGACTCAGATTATATATCGCTATTCATGTAGCTTAATCCTTGTGACGTGGCGATTTGTGCGAATTCATTCATGCTGCGTCTGCTTCTCGTTATTTAACCTGCAGGTTGGAAACACTGCGAACTAAGCGGATTGAATGTGTATCCGCTTCTTATGACTTGCCGAGAGAAAATGCGCGATCTGCGCCGACCAAGTTGTGCCAGCGACAACTTTTGGCTTTGAATTCTCCTTGGCGTGTGATCTGTATTGTATCCGCGTTATTGTTTTGGCTACTTTTAATTGTCCGCGGACTGCGCGGATTGGATTTGCGGGCTCTGCGGCCTGGCAAAAAGCTGTCAGACTTTTTAGCTATAAATAGGGCCTTCTGCTTCTCTTATGCAGGAAAATAGCGAAGGAAAAGGAGCCCTGCGGCCTGCAAAATGGTGTCCGCGCGAACTGACGCTGCTGTTGCCTTCACTCTGCTGATCACCGCAAATGCACTTTGACAGAGGCCGACCTGGAGGCCTTTGTTGAAAAGAAAATGGCGGGTTCCAACATTCTTGTCGCCTTCCCGCCTATCGGAAAGGTTGAACTTCTCAACTGCCACCCAAATCGCCATTCCAGTTGACCACTTCGACAGTGGATTTAGGTTCCCGCTTCTATGGGAACTCGCTGCGATCTTCGAGCACTATGGAATGGTGCCCGGCCAGCTCGCGCCAAACACACTTGCTGCGATCTGCAGGTTTGTTTCTTACTTGCGATCTGAAAAGATTGCTTTCTCAATGAATATCTTCCGTAAGATATTTTCCGTCCGCTCCATCACCGCTTCCGGAGGCCGCCCCTACAAGGGGGTCATATATTTCTACTGCAGGGGAATGAAAGTTGTGGGTCTTCCCAACAAGATCCACAACTGGACCTCTAGGTTCTTGATTTTCGAGGGCGATTTAGGGTTCGCGCACACCTATCCGCAGGTGCGCGCGGACTCCTCCTTCAAAAGCGTGCAGCTGGATGGCCTTGAGTCCGCCATTGTCGAGTTCCTGGCCAATGCTAGGCTCGACATCGAGCACTATATCCCGCTGCTAGCGAGCTTAGTGGACGTCATGCCCGAGGAGAGTAAGTAGCTTCCGAACTCAGCTTTGTATCCGCAGCGACCTTGTTTTGATTCCTTTTCGTTTTTTGCAGCGACCTTGGCGGTACCCGCCAACTTGCCGCAGACGCCAAGCGGCTTCGTCCCTACACAAAAAGAAAAGAAAGAAGCCGTTGCAAAAAAGAGGAAAGAGGAAGGAGATCCCGCAGCGGACTACTCTTCCTCCGAAAGCTTCTCCATGAGCGGCTTCGGCATCAGCCAGAAGGACCTTAGGGGGAACCCTATGGTCCACTGGCACAGCAAGAATAAGCACGTCCGCCTGTCCACCGCGCTTCCTTCGTGGAAGAGTCCGCGGATATCACGCCACGCCCATATCGCGATCTCCACGCTTTATGGAAAGCGCAATTTGAGTGACCTCAAGAAGGTGTCCGCCGCCGACCTCCCTCTGCTAGCCTCTCAGGCTTCTGCGAACAGCGCGGTGACAAATCATTATGTTGCCACTCTGGCCAGAGACCTGTTGAGGAAAAACGAACAACTTCAAAAGGATAATGAAGCGCTAAAGGAAAGGAACGCGCGGCTGGGAAAAAGGGTTGCTCAGCAAAGAGAGGAGCTGGGGGTGAGTTGAATTTGCAGCGGCCTTGATTTTATATCCGCTGCGATCTGTCTAATTTGCTTTTGTTTGCGCAGGTCGCCTATGACTTGGAGAACAGCAACTTCCAGTCCGCCATGCTCCCCTTCGTAAAGGAGACTGTCGAGGTCACTGTTGAGCGACTTGTCCGCGACGGCCTTATAAAGGAGGGAGTGGACGACGTCCCTTTCTGGAGATCTTCCCTGAGCTGGCCCCTCAGGTCGCGACGATGGAGAGGGCCAGGAAAGGGAAGGGCATCGTCGAGGAAGCTGTAGAAAAGGAAGAATAAGAAGATGAAGAAGAAGAAGAAGAAGAAGAAGACGGAGGCCAAGGCGGAGAGCCAAGCGCCAAGGAGACAGCGGACAGCGCTGCCTCATGCCAGCGAGTAGATGAACTGTCCGCCGAGTCCGACAACTCTGCATCCTCTTCTGCAACCGGGAGCTCGCATAGCGGGTCCTCAAGTACAGGATCGGACAGCAGCGGGAGCGGCTCGGGGGGTTATTCTCCAGAGGTTGACATCGTTGGTGACAGCCCTGCGCCTCCAGAGAAGAAACAAAGGACTGATTGATCAATGTATATATATATTTTGTTTTATCTGGTTTTTGTAAAAGTGGGCGGACGCAATATTGCAGTCCGCCGAACGTATAGAAATGATGTAAACAATTTTTTGATGAATAGAAAGGATATTTTTTGGCATGTGTGCTTCCTGCAATGCTCTTTTTTCCACGCTCACCGCACCGATACTTAGCAGTCCGCATGACGCGTTGATTAATCACAACATAAAGAAGAATTTTGTCAGGCGGACCCTGTTGAGTTTCAGTTACGGTCCGCTCATCACATCTTTAACAAATCTTGCTGATTTAAGAATTAGACATCAACTCATTCAGTATCCGCCTCAGAGAACCGCCAGCTGATAATAATGCCAGGGGTACTTGAGTTATAGTTGTAGTCCGCAAGCCAGACCGCATATAATATAAGAGCACATTGATTACTAAACAAAATAATACGAAAACCATTCCGCGGACTGAGCAGATACAGAAAACCAATCCGCTTATATAACATGAAAATCATTATGCGGACTGAGCGGATACAGAAAACCAATCCGCTCATAACAGGAATGATCTATAAACTTGAATATGACTACCTGCGGACTGAGCGGATGCAGAAAATCAATCCGCACATAATAGAAATGATCTATAGCTTGCGACCAGGTGGGCAGGTGAGCCTGAGCGGCATACTTTCCTCACCGGGCTACAAGCTATAAGATCAACCCAAGTAGGCGGACAGATCGGATAGAGAAAACCAGTCCGCTAAAGATAACCAGCTTGCAATCCCAAGGAAACTAACAACTGTGCGGATAATGAATCCAGTCTGCCAAAGATAGAAATGATCTATAGCTTGCGACCAGGTGGGCAGGTGAGCCTGGGCGGCATACTTTCCTCACCGGGCTACAAGCTATAAGATCAACCCAAATAGGCAGACTCTGCGGATAGTTAAAAGCAGTCCGCACATTATTCCCTGCAAAAAGCAAGATGCTTACTTGGCGGAACGGTTCCCTGCCCTCTTGCCTGGAGTACAGCCTAAGCTGTGGGTCTCCTGCAGGCACTGCTTGAGGGTACCATGGAGTGTTCGAGGGTTACAAGCTAAGATGACCTGCGGGCAGGTGAGCCGGAATGGCATACTTTCCTTATGTGATCATCGAAGTTGTAACAATATCCCTAAAGCGTCATGGTAGAGCTTTACACCCACCTTGCCCTCCATAATGCAAAGGTGGGGTCAGGTACCTGCCGGGATCCGAAGTCCAGAATCCAACCGCGCTAGAGCCTGCAAGCTCCCACTACACGGTGCGAAATCTCCTCGCAACACGTGGTCTTCGTGGTGTTACGCTAATGACAACGGTTCCAGGGGAGGTCTAGCTGAACTCGGCGATGTCTCCTGGTATCTGGGAACCGTTATAGGTCTTTGGGAGAGAGAGAAAACACTAGAAAAAATGTTAGTATGGATTCTTTGATTAAGAAAATGCATTTGCAAAGAAGCATAAGAAAGAAAAAGGGAGTTCGGGTGTAGAACCGTTTTTGAAATATCTCTTAGCGCCTTATCTGTTATGATTACAACAAAACACTCGAAGAAGTGTTAGCAAGCATTTTCTATTCATAATAATTCTTGAAGAGGATACATAAAGTAGAAAAAGGAGGTTTAAGAATAGAACCGCTTGAGGTCATCCCCACTCCACGTGTGTGGTATATCCTCTCCTTCGTGAGTCTGTAAGCGGTAAGCGCCGCTTTTTAACGCTTCTTTGACGACAAAAGGGCCGGCCCAATTTGGATTAAGCTTTCCAACTGAACCAGCTCTTGCAGCAGCATCAACCTTCTTTAGAACTAGATCTCCCACTTGGAAGTGTTTGATCCTTATATTCTGATCGAAGTAACGGGCCATCCTCCTTTTGACCTCTTCCTGCCTTACGGCTGCTTGATCTCTAACCTCCTCGATGTGCTCCAAGCTGAACCTCATCTCCTCATTATTCAACTCACCCAATCATCAACACCTTCTCTTGCAAGCAGTACTCTGGGTGACGGGACTTCAAACTCAATCGGGATGAGTGCCTCTGAGCCATGAGAGAGTTTGAATGGAGTCTCCCGGTTGCAGATGATGGCATTGTCCTAAGGGACCAGAGGACTGATGGAAGCTGATCAGCCCAACTGCCCTTGAGATTCTGCACTTTCTTTTTGAGCAAGTTGAGGATCTGCTTGTTGGCAGCTTCCACTTGGCCATTGCTTCTGGGATGATGAACTGATGCAAAACGCATCTATGTTCCGATCTGCCTGCAAAAATCTATCATCTTTGAGTTGTTGAATTGTGGCCCATTGTCAGTGATTATTGCCATTGGTATCCCGTGCCGGCAGACAATTTCTCCCCTAATGAAGTTCTTGACGATCTGAGTAGTTGTCTTAGCCAATGCCTTGGCTTCGATCCACTTGCTGAAGTAGTCGATCATTACGATGATAAAACGACGTTGCCCGCTTGCCAAGGGAAAAGGACCAATGAGATCCATTCCCCAAACCGCAAAGGGCCAAGGAGTTGCAATCGACCTGAGAGACTGAGCTGCTTGGTGCTGAAGTGGAGCAAACTTCTGGCATTGAACACACCTTCTGGCGTAGATCTCTGAGTCTTTCTTCATTGTGGGCCAGAAATACCCTTGCCGCAGGACTCGTTTTTCAAGAGTTCTTGCTCCAGAGTGGCTTCCACACTCTCCTGAGTGAACTTCTTGCAAAACAGTGTGAGCTTCTTCTTCTGAAACACACCGGGCCATGGTTGAGAGGAAGGTCTTTCTATAAAGGATTCCCGCCACTAGGAAGTAGTGAGCTGCTTTTATTCTGAACTTTTTCTTGTCTCTAACTGTATGATGATAATTTTCCTGTTGATAGATATAGGATGAATGGGTCCATCCAAGAGGCGCGTTGATCTACTTGCATCAGATCTCCTTCCACCACTGCCGGACGGAAGAGCTCGGAAGTTGTTCCTCCTGAAGGCATCCCATGCTTAGAGAGAAAATCGGCCTCCTCATTCTCTGTTCTGGGGATATGCTCGATGGTGAAGCTTTTAAACCTTCCGACTTCTATTTTCACAAGAGCTAGATATTTTTTCAAGACTGGCTCCCTTGCTTCGAAGTTGCCGAGGACTTGCGACGCCATTACCAGAGAATCGGTTTTGATGTGGACATGATCGATTCCTAATTCCCTTGCGAGCCTCAAGCCTGCT
Source organism: Platanthera guangdongensis (assembly GCA_039583875.1). NCBI lineage: Eukaryota > Viridiplantae > Streptophyta > Magnoliopsida > Asparagales > Orchidaceae > Platanthera > Platanthera guangdongensis. The sequence continues at coordinate 74,015,582 of CM077155.1, read as the reverse complement.
AGCAGAGATTCATATTTGGCCTCGTTATTGGTTACTGGAAAGTAAAATTTGATGGCCTGTTCCAACTTGACTCCGTTTGGATTGATGAGAACCACTCCTGCTCCAGAAGAACTTCTGCCTGAGGCACCATCGACATAGATGGTCCAAGCCAAAGGTGACCTTTCTGCCTGATCAGAACTGGACTCTGGCATGTCGATTAGAAAATTTGCTAGGACCTGAGCTTTAATGGCGGTCTTGGGCACATAAGAAATTTCAAATTCACTTAGCTCTATTGCCCACTTAGCTAGTCTGTCGGAATGCTCTGGCTTTTCCAACACACCCTTCAAAGGTTGATCGGTGATGACTTGAATTGAATGTGCTTGGCAGTATGGGCGAAGCCTGCGAGCTGACATGACCAGCGCCAAGGCTAACTTTTCCAAAATTGGATATCGCGTCTCAGCACTCTTTAGGATATGGCTGACATAGTAGATTGGGAATTGCTTTCTGCCTTCTTCACGAAGAAGAACGGAGCTGACGGCCTCAGGGCAACTCCTAGGTACAAGAAAAGAACCTCTCCTGGCCGAAGGCTCTGAAGCAGAGGCGATGAGGTCAGTTGCATCTTTAACTGTTCAAAAGCCTGGGAGCACTCTTCTGTCCACTCAAACTTGGATGCACGTCGGAGGGTCTTAAGAAGGGGGCACTCCTATCTCCAACCCGAGAGAGAAATCTTGCAAGACCTGCTAGCCTTCCCCTAACTGCTGAACTTCCTTCGATGAACGAGGGGTAGGCATTTCAAGAATAGCTTTTACCTTGTCAGGATTGGGGGCAAGTCCCTCCGGAGTAAGGAGATGACCGAGGAACTTCCCCTTACTTGCTCCAAAAGTGCATTTCAAAGGATTAAGCTTCATCTTGTATCTACGCAGAGTAGCGAACGTCTCTGCTAGATCTAGCAAGTGCAGCGAAAACGAGCTACTCTTGATCAAGAGATCGTCTACATACACTTCTAGGTTTCTCCCTTTCTGATGGTTAAACGCACGGTCCATCATCCGTTGATCGGTTGCGCCAGCATTCTTAAGCCCAAAGGGCATCACAAGGTAGCAATAACAACCATCGTTAGTAATGAACGATGTGTGAGGTACGTCGGGCTTATGCATTCTTATCTGGTGATAACCAGAAAACGCATCTAAAAAACTCATGTAAGAGTACCCTACCGCGGAATCAACTAAAGAATCTATCCGAGGCAAGGGGTAGCAATCTTTAGGACATGCTTTATTAAGTTTAGTAAAGTCTACACACATTCGCCACTTTCCCCCTGGTTTTTTAACCATTACAACATTTGAAATCCAGGTGGGATATTGCACTTCTTTAATAAAATTTGCCTTGAGGAGCTTCGCAACCTCCTCCCTTATTGGTTCTGCAGGCTTTGTTGCCACGTCCCTCTTCTTTTGCTGTACAAGCTTGCAGCCGGGATCAACATTCAGATGGTGGCACGCAACATCAGGATCCACCCCTGGTATGTCTTCCGCTGACCAAGCGAAGACATCTAGATTCTTTAGCAGGCAGGAAATCAACTCAGCTTTTTGATCTTCAGGTAGCTCCGAGTTGATGGAGAGCTTCCTCTCCTCCCCCTCAGCAATGGGGACTCCTTGCGTCACCTGGGTAGGTTCCAGGTGAGCACCTTCATCAGCAGCGGTTTCTGAACTGAGGGAGGCTTCTGCAGCTTCTGTTGGAGCAAGGGAAGGGCTGGCTTCAACCATGTTGACAGTATGGACATAGCACTCCCTTTCCCTCCTTGGGTCACTCCTGACCCGGCACATCCTCCCATCGGCAAAGAACTTGATGGCGAGGTGGTAAGTGGAAATCACCGCTTGATATTTGTTCAACAGGGGCCTGCCGAAGATGGCATGGTAGCTGCTGGGTGCGTCGACCACTATGAATTGTATCTGCTTAGTTGCCCCTCCAAGATTTACGGGCAAGGTGACGCTGCCATCTACTTCCTTTCTCTCTCCCGAGAAACCATAGAGTGGCCCCTCAGTGGAAAGCAGAGGTTTTCCAGTCCTCAGGGCCTCGAAGGTAGACTTGAACAGGAGGTTGACAGAGCTGCCTGTGTCAACAAGAATCCTATCCACTGTGAAGTCCCAATACCAGCCTGGATTACGACTGCATCATCAAATGGATTGGCTGTTCGAGGAAGATCTTCTGGACCAAAGGTGACGACTTCCCTGGGAGGAGCAACGGAAGAAGAGGCCACCTCTGCCTGGGTGACCCTTGAAATTGACGATTTCGGGTGGACTCGGTCCCAGCTCCACCATGGATGAAGAAGAGGCGTCCCAGAATCCCCTCATCATTTGCATCGAAGCACTCTACCGGGACGTTGATCGGCCCCAGACGGCCTCATCCTCTATATCCACGCATTCTTGGTAGGCCTCAGCTACCTCTTTGCCTTTCGAGGTGGATGGCTTCGAAGAGGAAGGAGAATCCTTCTTGGCCAGGTCAATCTTGCCCTCGGCAAGCAACTTCTCTATCAACCCACGAAGGGCCTTGCAGTCCTCAGTCAGATGGCCCTTTTCTTTGTGGAACTGGCAATATTGTGCCTTATTTCGCGGCTTCCACATTTTTTGAGGCTCTTGCCTCTTTTCTTCTGATCTCCTTTGCAGGATCTGGATGACTTCGTCAAGGTCCAGATCTGCAGCATCCTCCATGGGGCATTCATCAAATTGGATCGGAGCAGGCAAGGCTGCTTGTTGGAGGATAGGTAGAGCTTGTAATGGAACGGCGGGAGTGGTGGCCAACGGCAGTCTCTGCTCATGAAACTGTTGATGGCCTTGGAAAGGTTTCTTGTTGCGGAAGTTTCTGCCTCTTTGAGATGGAGGCTGGAAGTCTGGGCGAGGGGGCTTGCCATGAGAAGAAGAAGCGGAGGCATCCCTTCCTTCAGCCTTAGCTGTCAGGGATGAAACATAGGTCGGATTGGCATTTTCTCCTTCTATGAAGCGGTTGACCATGGCGATCAACTCCTGATAGGTCTCAGGTGCCTTTGTCGTTGCTTTGAACTTCAGAGGGCCCTCCCGGAGGCCATGGATCAAGGCGACCTTATAATAATCGGGGTTTACACTCCTGACCCCTTGGATTTCTCTTTGAAAGCGGTCAACGAATCGCGCCACTGATTCATTATCCCTTTGCTTTATTTCAAACAGGGCAGCTGGCTCATTCTTCCTCTTCCTTGAGGTAGCAAACCTCAGCAGTAACTGGCTACGGAGCTCTGCAAAAGAAGAAATTGTGCCCGAAGGCAGCTCGTAGAACCACTCTCTCGCTTGTCCTTCGAGAGTGGTGACCAGAAGTTTACACTTAATTGCATCTGAGAGGCATCTCAAAGCAACTGCCCCCTCAAATACCTGGAGATGAGAAACTGGATCTGTCGCTCCTGAATAGAAGGGGATGCGAGGCTCCCTGAAGTTGCTCGGGGCCGATTCCCATCGGATTCGGTCAACAAAGGGAGATGGGGTATCGAATTCTGCGGGATAGAATGGGCGGACTGGAGCCGGGGAGTCCGCGGGGTCGGCGGACTGGCGGTCAGCAAAATGGAGCTGGCGGGCAGGAGTGCCCCTGGCAGCTTCTCTGAAAGCAAACTGTTCCTCTTGAGGGCGCAGAGGGGCAGCGGATTGAGCAGGATTCCGGGGAGTTGCTGACGACTGCCGAAGCGGAGTTCGGCGAGCTGGGGTCTGGCGGACTGGCGAGTCCGCGGGGTCCGCTGCAGCCTGAGGAGCAAGCCGTTGGGCAAGCGCGAGCAAAGCTTGGCTGATTGCGTCGAGACGCTGGTCAGTCTGCTGGCGGGATTGCTTGGCCTCAAGGCGAGCTTGCTCAATCGCATCCCAAAGAGAGTCCTCTGAAGAGCTGGAGCGGTATGAGGAGCGGGCTCTGCGGTCTGACATCTTCGTCCGCTGATTTCAATACACTACTCGGATCTAAAGGTCGCGTGTTAACTGTTGATGCACGAAAACACAGAGGGGACAAGCACCACCAGCTAACGGTTCGAACACCGGGGAATAAGGAAGACTGCGAGTAGCGATCTACTAAGCGGATGAGGGCTGGAAGAAGAGCAGGGCCGTGAACCACGACAACAACAGACTTCGCCCGTCGCGGCCTGAATGCCTCTCTTGCGTCGGGCTTTCCCTTGATTGAAGAACAATTTGGCTACAAGTGAAAGGAAAAGGTTAACAAGAGCAGAGCGAGGGGGAGTCCGCAAGGCACAGGATTCGAGTCCGCAGCCTGTAACAAGTAGGCTCCTGGGTCCGAGTCAGCGTGCCTTGGGTGCACCACCTCCCCCCTATTTATAGGACAGGGGGCCTGCCCAAACGGGCAGGGCTAAAATAACCGGCTGCCCGGGGTACAGGAGAACCGGGCAGCGGTGAAGGGAAGCAAAAAGAAAGAACACGCCAGTCCGCGCAGAAGGGGCGGACTGGGCTCGCGGACTAGGGCCTCCACTGCTGCTGGGCGCGCCCGCTGGAGGGCGGCGGCCTGGGCGGACGAGACATTGCGTCCGCCGCTGTAGAACCCGATACCTCAAACGCTGGCGGACTAAGCGGACAGGCACTTGCGTCCGCTGCTGGGGTACCATGGTCCAATTGGGGACCTTGCCGGAATGGGCGGACTGATAAATTGCGTCCGCGCCTGTTGAAAGGTGGGCTTCGGAGTCTTGTAGTATGCTGCGGACTGAGGGGTTAACATACGGATGTATCTCAGACCACCAAGCCGGGCTCTCAAAGCTCTCATCCCCACATTACAGGCCCCAGGTCTCCACAACACAGGCCTCAAATACTGTCCCCAGGTCTCCACGACACATGCCTCAAACAAAGTTCTCAAGGAGCTACCACGGGCGATAGCACTACCGCCTCGCGGTACCTGGCAGAAATGCGATTCTGCCCAGTTTTACGGGTGATCCTTGGAGTTAGTCCCCAAAGTTCCTTGCTGCAATATACCACATAGAAACCCTAAAAAGAAAACATCACGGAGTCTTCTCCGGACATAACACACATAATAAAAACATAACCAATCCAGACAAAACTGTCCAGATGAGCAACACACACCATGCCTATGTTCGTACTTCGATTCTGAACTCTAAATGCAAAACTACGGGGATACTCCGTATCTAACCGAAGGAAGACCTCACGCTCACCACATACCTGCGGGAGATGGTTTCTTATGCGAAAAGGAAGAGGACTTCACGTGTCCAAGTGGAGAATCATTAACCTAAAAGTACGCTTTGGCGCCATGGAAGAAATCTAGACAGTTGAAGATGACCACTCCGGTTTTGCCTCTGTAGATCCAAACTCGTCTTGTGAATCTGAGCTCCAACTCCTAAATGGCGACAAAGACTCTCTTCCGGCACTACTGCTGCACCTCCAAGAAACCCAGACCAAATCAACTATCCCAAAAGAAATGAAGTGAAAACGACAGAACCAAACTTTTATATAATGCTACCTCCGTAAGGTAACTAGCTACCGCCGCACGGTACCTTAATTCAACACCTCGTTTCGAGCGCAATTGCCTAAACCTTCCAATCACAGGCTGACACGTGGTCATGCCGTTACAGATTCACTGTCGCCACGCGATAGGATTCTAATGTCGCGCAGTAGCCAACGTCGATTACGACACGACACCTACCTCTATCGCTGTGCGCTAACTGCTGCAGCCGCGCGTTAGATTCCTGAGATCTCCATCAATTAAATTGACCCAGCGATCGCTAGCGGTAACACTATCATCGGGCGATAGCTTCCCGAGAACTTTGCCAGCCTAATTCTCAGCTACCACCGTGCGGTAACATCTTTCCTCCACGCGGTAATTCCAACGTTGAGTCGACACAATGCTCTTGACAATCTCGACGCTAACCCCGGAACTACCTCCGTGCGGTAACTAGCTACCGCCGCACGGTAACTAGCTACCGCCGGGAGATAACCACTAGAGAAGCATTTCCCGCCTTAAGAAATTTGGGGCTTTACTTCTTGGCCGAACACTTGGCCTACTCTAGGAGTACCTTTGTAGTTCAATATATGGTAATCCTACGCTCTAAGGGAGGAGGAAAGTAAGGAAAATATAACTAGAAATGGACCAGCAAGGGGGGAAAATGCACTTGCCTTGAAAATCCGGAGAAATGCCGCCTGCACGCACCGCGACAAGGATCGACCACCAAAACACCTTAGCAACGTTTCCTGAAACTTTTGTAGGAAGGAGGTCAAAATCACAAACCTTAATGCCTAGACATCGAGGAATCAGGAAAATCGTACAACAATCACGTAGCTCTCGGCGAGAGCTTTCCAAATCTATACTCCAGCAACGAAATCGGCCACCTGAGCACACTCTACCACCGTCCGAATGCACGAGAAGTCCGTCGTTTCTGCTCTCGCGAAAATGGCCGTCGCTTGGGTTCGGGAAGTGATGAATAGGAATATGGTTTGATTTATCCCTTTAACTATTTATACTATTATATATATACTATAATCTTAATTATTAAATAAAAGCCAAATCGACCAGAAATCCAAACAAACTCGGAATTCTAAAAAAACGCACCATAGCTAAATACAGACGCTACAAATCTAATGGCGAAGTCGAAATCAAAATCCGAAAAACCAAACTCAGGCAAAAACCACCTGAAGCCAAAGCACCAACATTCCCAAAAAGTCTTCACCGAGTCGTCAAAACAGACACGACTCGCAAGGGAATCTTGCAAACAGAGTAAAACCGAGCCATACTGCAAAACATATTTAGCAAAATCATGCTCTAACCACAGCACCTGCTAAACACGCATCAACATGAAGCCCTGACATCAAAAATACATCACAATAGAAATTAAAATAAACACAGAAAAATCAGGGGCGTTACAACCACCCCCTAAAAAGAAGTTTCGTCCCGAAACTTGACATAATTATGATCAAATCCAAAACAGAAGAAAATTAACCATAGGATATCAAGGAAAACATTTACCAAAAGCATCAGGAGAACATATGAGGATGAGTCTCCCTCATAGCTGACTCAAACTCCTAAGTCGCGCTCTCCATGTCTTTGTTCCTCAACAAAATTTTAACCATGTGTATTGTCTTCCTTCACAATATCCGATCTTGAGTATCCAAAACACGAACAGGCACATCCAAATGGGAAAGGTTAGGCTCCAACTGGGGCACAACATAAAGAATTTTCCTGTCGCTCAGCACACATTTCCGCAATTGGTCCATGTGAAAGACATCATGCACACCCGGAAAACATGCTGGCAAATCAAGTATGTAAGCAGACATTCTGTTACACTCCACATTCTTGAAGGGTTCCACATACATAGAATCCAACTTATGGTTCGTACCAAACCTCTTAACGCCAGACATCGGGGAAACCTTAAGAAAAACCATGTCCCCAACGACAAATTCCAATTCAGTCCTTCGACGATTGACATTTTGTTTGGTATTGCATCCACAATAACACAAATTTGTATGAGGTCACCCTTGAAATAAGATGAATTAAGTTTGTATATGACGTTTTTTTTAGTTGAGTGTTTGCAGGATACAATTGTCAAGTGTAGACCAATGTCAGTCTACAATGAGTCACCAAACACTATACCATACAATATAATCCCTCATTGTGTGATCCCTGGTGTTGACTCATTTGTAGCCTCTTTATTGGGACACACTTCTTTTTCAAGCACTAAATGCATAGGAGAAAAGTTGGCAGTTGTATATCTTGAAGAAATGAAGTTTACAGATTTTCAGAAAAACTCTTATTTTTCTCGAGTAGAACTTAAGTTTATTCTCGAGTGAGACATGTCATGAATTCAAGTTGTAGAAGCATTTCTCGAGAAAGTTTAGTGTTGTTCTTGAGAAAGCCTTGTGTACTCGAGTACTCCATGACTTTCCTTCTCGAGTTACTGCTTTTCCAGACAGAATATTTTCAAAGACTTTTTCTCGAGATGCCGAGGATTTTTTTCTCAAGAAGACAATGTTTAGTTCTCGAGAAGCAGAAAATTTTTCTCGAGACCTAGAATATTTTTCTCGAGAGCCAGACATCTATTCTCGAGATACTTCTTTGTTTTTGAGTACCAGAATGATTGTTCTCGAGAACAAAACTTTATTCTTCTCATGTACTTTACCTCATTCTTGAAATTATTGATTTCGACCTCCACATTTTTACTAAGAATTTTTCTCGAGATCCTCATCATTCTTCTCGAGAATCAGAAAACCTTTTCTCGAGTACTATTATTCTTCTCGAGAAATGTTGTACAGTTTTTTGAATTTTTCTAAGTTTCAACAGACGTGATTTCAAATGTGACTAGCGCATGATTGGTCCATGAGTCATTCATTTAATATGATTATGACCGTTACGTAAGTCCTATAAGAGGTCTTATCATAATCGACCAACCATAATAAGAAATCCCTAAGTATTCTGAATCGCGTATTCTTTTTCCAAAATTGGAAGTCGTCGATGTTCATCGCCTTCATCGCATTTCTGCTTTCGTTCCAGAGATTCCGAGCAAGTGATTCAACTGATCAAGATCTTCTACATCGACAGATTTTTTCTTGATCGTGCTGAGTCTAGAATTTTCAAATCAAGCGATTTTACTGTGTCTTCTTCAATCTATTTCTGACAGAGCTTCAAAGTTCAAGGAAGAAGAAGGGCTGAAGATTCAGATCTGGAATTATATTATTTGTATATTTTTCTCTGTAAATCATTTTGTTCTTGTAGGAGATTCTTCTTTGAGTTGTAAGTACTTTGTTCTCCGAGTTATTTGTAGAAAGTTTCTCTTCCGAGTGTGTAACGCCCCTGATTTTTCTGCGATTATTTAATTCTTGTTTAGCGTTATGTTGACGGGTTTCTGGCTTGTGCCGTTTGTTATAGCGTGGTCTTAGCTCTTTAGGTTCCTTGTGTGGTTGTTGGTAGCCTATTTGGCAAGATTCCTTAGCAACCCGGGTCTGTTTTGGTGACCGGTGAGGCCTCTCGGCGGATGCTTGTGTTTTGGCTTCGAGTGGTGATAACCTGAGTTTTCTTCGTCGAAAGTTGATTTCGACTCCGCTGTTGCGTTCGTAGCGTGGGTATTCAGCTACGGTGCAAATTTCGTCGAATTTCGAGGATGTTTGAGTTTCACGTCGTTTTGTATTTTATTTATATTAATCCGATATTATATATTATATATAGATATTTTGTTTAGATAGTAGCAGTTATGGTGAATGGGTTGCTGGCAGCGTTTGGATTGGCTAAAAATAGAAAATATTTGGGATTTAGCCGCTATCTATATATAGCCTTAATTAGAAAAGCGACTGTTGATGTTATTTGTCTTTTTCGGAATACAACCGACGTCCTTGTCCAAGTGAGGAAAACCGGCGGGCTGCCCTTGCCTTCCACCGCCGATTCCCGAAGTTTTAGCGGTCGGAATTCGATTTCGAAGGCGAATTTGGATTGCTCTCGCCTAGACCTACAATTCGACAAAATTTTCGTCTTGTACTGTGCTGCTGGTGCCGAGTGAGAGGAAGGGGCTGACTAAGCTTCGCTGGAATTTGAGGCAAGTGGTGCTCCTACCCTTGCCAAGCTTTTCCCCTTTTCATGTTCATATTTGCTGTTATCATACATTTTCCCGAGATCTTTTATTTTGATCTGTTTTCCCGTCAAAATCATCGGATCTTTAACCATGAATGCTCCTTTATGTTTTTTTTTCACTTTGTCAAGTTCTGAAACTCCATGTTTTCGGCCGGGCTGCTGTAGTCTTGTCTTTTATAAAATTGTTCCCTATTAATCTCAGATTTTATAGTATTTACCTATTTCTTAATCCTTCCTTGCTGTTAAGGTTTGCCCAGTTCGGGTGCTGGAAGTAGTAAAGATGAGTGTTGGATTTTACCTTCCTGTATGGTCGTCGTAGTCGGGTAGGTTAGGTAGCATTAGATATGAATGTTTTGCTAAAGTTCTGTTTGGAAGCGTTGACAGCGTTGAGTGCACTCAACGCTTCCATATCGACGAAGATCGTCGATCTGAGTTTGACGAAAATCGTCGAACTGAGATCGACGATCTCCGGTTGCCCTAGATTGACGAAGATCATCGATCTATGTTCGACGAAAATCATCGAACTGAGATCGACGATCTCCGGTTGCCTTAGATCGACGAAGATCGTCGATCTGAGTTCGACGAAAATCGTCGAACTGAGATCGACGATCTCCGATTGCCTTAGATCGACGAAGATCGTCGATCTAAGTTCGACGAAAATCGTCAAACTGAGATCGACGATCTCCGGTTGCCTGTGATCGACGAAGATTGTCGATCTGAGTTCGACGAAAATCGTCGAACTGAGATCGACGATTTATGTTTCCCTGTGATCAGAGTTCGACAAAAATCGTCGAATTGAGATCGTTTATTCCTGTAAGCTGAGATCGACGTTTATCCTTTTCATTTTCTTTTCTTCCGGAGTGATTACCTCCTAGGTGGGGATGTCTTGTCAGCCATTCGTTTCTTCCTTTGTTTTTGAGGGTTGAATCATGAGTTATGGCAGGTAGTGGTATTTTGACACTCTAAAGGAGTGGGATGTTTTGTGTGCGAGCCGTGGCCGCCACCTTTTAGTCCCAAGTACGGGCTGGGTATTGCTGTGTACGCCACCTTTTAATCCCAGGTACGGGCTGGGTATGTGGTGGCCTTGTGCTGATGTAGTGAATTTTGTTGTTGGAACTGTTTGTTTGGGGGACTGTTTTTGGTCACCAACTCAGGTCCATGCTGTTTTCTTTACTACTGCCATTAGTTACAAGCTAGGATTGTTAGATGTTTTCTTCCTTTATAGATTGCAACATGTTGTTGGTATATCTTTGCCTTGTATCCTCTGCAGGATTTGAGCAGGGCTTGTTGTTGTTTCCTTATACTTGGTGTACATTGGCTTACTTTGGACAGCCTTTGTTTTACTGTCATGTTTACTTACTCTCCTTGGTTCCATATTGATATAATGCTCTTATTCAGATTTTCTTGTTTTACTTGCTGAGGTATTCTTTTCTTCTCTGAATGCCTCAGGTTCTGATTAGTAGCCGAGTAGGCGGCTAGTTTTGCTATGCTGTTGCAGGTGATCTCTTGTACTGTAGAGATCAGTTTCTTGGTCTTGTGAGGTAGTTTTCTGTTTTTCTTATAGACATACATGCTCGCCAGTGGGTTCGTGTCAGGTTGTTGACGCCCGCTGGTGGTTTTTTCTTATGATACTAGATATGTTTCTTTTACTGCTACCTTTCTGGAGATAGTCTATTTGCTCTTGGGAAGATTTATGCTAGGTTGCTAGTTACTTTTAAACCTAAAAACACTATTATAAGTATATCTCATGATCAGCATGTTTATAAAACTCATACACTACTTTCCAAGCAACGTAAAAAGGATCAGTTTCTTACTTAGAATATAAAATAAATCTACAGTCTTGCATAGTATAAGTTGACCTCGGGGGTCACTTATGCACTCTCATAGGATGTCAAATATAAATAAAGTATTTTCCACTGCGTATAAGTATAGTTTTAAAACTGTGGACTAGATGATCCACTGACCCGAATGATACGGCCTTTAAAATGTAACTGATTTTCTAATCATTAAACTTATGAATTTTCATAGTCTAGTTAGATGGTGTTCGACTGAGCGTCGACAGTTATCCCCTGCTCGACGGGGCATCACGACGCGTGTTTTCTCATACTCTGATACTTCTTAAATTCGGAGAAAATGCGGGTTGTGACAGTTGGTATCAGAGGGAGGTTGCTTGACAATTTGTTAGGCAACCTTTCCTTGTAGGTATTAGATGTTTATTGTCATATCATACACACACCGATATGTTATCAACACGTCTTGGCTGAAGAACGAACACTACACTCATAGCATGACATGAAGTATACGAGGCATATTATGTAGTATGGGATGCATAATATGTGTCTGTATATGGATCCACCATAGGGGCAACATGTGAGGCTTATGTAGTATGTAATGCATAACCTCACCACATAAATACGACTAACATGTTTCTTTTTCGTTGCATGAGAATGTTATGTAGTATGGGATGCATAACATTTTCATGCGTACGCCACTCATGACATGCATTAGGGCCTTTTTAGAATGCATAGTATAATCATGCATAACATAACATTGCATAAGCACAACGCGCCAAGCTAAAGATTTGCAGGATGACATATGTACACACATGGTTTTAAATCAGAAAAAGAATATAAATTCATGCATTTCCGATATAGGCATAAGAGTTAGTTGATGGTGGTTAACCATCCTAGGTTAGGCATAACATCACTTTTGTTAAACAAAATAAAATCCCAGAGCAAGTATAGCAGTTAAAGGTTCATATTTATATATGTATTGCCTGTACTGGTAGTTTGTTCCAACTATTGTACTAGGTTTGGACCTCAGTTTTATGATTTTAGGATGGCGAGACGTCCTTCGACTAGGTCGACTCCCCTGTCTGAGGGTGAGTCTTCAGGAGTGCAGAGTGATGCGGTGATCGAGAGCCTGCGACAGAGCAACGATTCCTTGACCAGGAAGATGGTGGAGATGTAGGCCCAGACTCTCGTGGCAGTTGTGGCAGGACAGACTCAAGGGGTGCAAGCCCCTGCAGGGGGTCAGCTGCACCTCCCCTCCTGCTCCACTGTGACCTCCAGTGGTGGTGCTAGCAGAGATGGCCTTTATTTCTCAGATTCAGCGACTTAGCCCTCCTACATATGATGGGAAGGCAGATTTCATGGTCATAGATGATTGGCTGATCTCCATGGAGGATATGTTCTCATACTCTGGTATTGCAGATGATCAGAGAGTGATGATAGCCGCCTATCAACTTAAGGGTTTGGCTAAGAATTGGTGGCTTAGAGAAAAGGTGAGCATGGTAGCTGGTTGCTCTTGGGGATTATTCAAGGAGATGCTGTTGATGATGTTCCTGCCTTCGGTCGAGTGTGACCGACTAATGAATGACTTCCTTCACCTGAAGCAGAGGCAACTCATGGTCAGTGAGTACGAGATAGAGTTCAGTAAGTCGAGCCGGTTTGCCCCTGGGTTGGTGAGTGTTGAAGTAGATCGAGTCAAGCAGTTCCTTGGTGGCTTGAGGAGCGAGGTTCTGCAGTTGGCCAGTGCTTATGGATGAAAGACTTATGTAGGGGTAGTGGAGGCTGCTCTGAAAGTTGAGGCAATTGAGACCGAAAAGAACAGAGGCCAGCAAATGAGGAAGGACAAGAGGAAGTTTGCTGAAGAGAAGAACCCCCAGGTACTCGATGCTGCTTTAGGAAAGGAGAGCAAGGTAGTGTGTAGCTTCTGTGGCCGGTTAGGCCAACCTGTTGAGAGGTGTTTCAAGAAGGCGGGAGCTCAGAAGAAGGAGCAAGTTCATGCTATTCAAGGTGCTCCTAGGAGGGATGTTTCTTATTCTATTTGTAAGCGACCCGGGCATGATGCTGCCCAGTCCTGGTCCAAGGATAAAGTCTGCTATCAGTGTGGACAGAAGGGCCATATCAAGACTAGGTGTCCTCAGGTCCAACCTGTTCTTCAAGCACTTCCACTTCAGGTTTTACCTCCGTCTCAGCATGTGGATAAGGGCAAAGGAAAGCTGAACGTGATCTCTTCTGAGGAGTCTCAAACTTCGACTCAGGTCATCTCAGGGAAATTTATGGAGAAGAACCGCTGGGCGCGTGTTCTATTCGACTCCGACACTACCCACTCGTTTGTGGCTAGATATTTTGTAGAGCGATATTGGTTGATTCTAGATCAAGTTCGCGAAACCTTCCGTGTAAAGTTCCCTTCTAGTGAATCTGTGTTATCAGATTTGGGCATTTTGGATTGCCCTGTTTTGTTGGGGGACTTTCTTGCGAAGGCAGACTTGAAATGATTGATCTGGAGGACTTCGATGTTATTCTGGGAATGGACTGGTTGTCTAAGTATGATGCGGTTATTCAGTGCAAAGGGAAACACTTGGACTTCATCAAGGACAACGGTCAGCCTGGAAGTGTGTATGCTGATCTGTGCCAGGATTCTCCTGTCATTTCTGCGGTATGTGCTCAGAAGCTGTTTCGTTCTGATTATTTTGCTTGTTTAGTCTCGGTGGTTGGGACTACTGTTAGTGTACTGCGCTTGGAGGAGATTCCTGTTGTACGTGGTTTCTCTGATGTTTTTCCTGATGACCTTCCTGGTCTTCCCCCGAGCAGGATGTTGAGTTTGTGATTGATTTGGAACCGGGTACGCGTCCTATTGCTAAGGCGCCTTACCGGATGGACCCTCGTGAGTTGGAGGAGTTGCGAGTCCAGTTGGACGAGTTGTTGGCAAAAGGCTTTATCAGGCAGAGTTCGTCGCCTTGGGGTGCTCCTGTTCTATTTGTGAAGAAGAAGAATGGGTCCATGAGGCTATGCATCGATTATAGGGAGCTGAACAAAGTCACCATTAAGAACAGGTACCCTCTGCCGAGGATCAATGACTTATTTGATCAGTTGCGTGGGAGCACAGTGTTTTCCAAGATCGATCTTCGTTCTAGCTATCATCAGCTCAGGATTCGTGAGGCAGATATTCCACGGACTGCGTTTAGATCAAAGCATAGACACTTCGAGTTTCTAGTGATGTCGTTTGGTTTGACCAACGCACCATCAGCTTTCATGGATATGATGAACCGGGTGTTCAAGGATTTTCTGGACAAGTTCGTTGTGGTATTCATTGATGATGTGTTGATCTACTCTCGCAGTGCTGAGGAGCATGAGCAGCATCTGCGCTTGGTTCTATCGGAGTTGAGGAACACAAGTTATTCGCCAAGCTGAGCAAGTGCGAATTTTGGTTGCCTTAGGTCTCGTTTCCGGGCCACGTGGTGAATAAGGATGGGATCTCGGCCGACCCGGAAAAGATTGCAGCAATGATGGATTGGAGCAGGACGGGCACGCCCAAGGAGATTAGAAGCTTCCTAGGGTTGGCCGGCTACTACAGGAGGTTCGTGGAGGGTTTCTCTACCCTAGCTGCACCTTTGACCAGATTGACTCAGAAGAACACGACATTTATTTTGAGCGAGAAGTGCGAAGAAGCCTTCCTGGAACTAAAGAACAGATTGTGCACTGCTCCCATTCTGACCCTACCTACTGAGGGCGTGGAGTATGATGTGTACGTGGATGCTTCGCATGTTGGTCTGGGTTGCGTGTTGATGCAGGCTGGAAAAGTGATTGCGTATTGGTCAAGCAACTAAGGACTCATGAGAGAAATTACCCAACGCATGACCTTGAGTTTGCAGTGGTGAGTTATGCGCTAAAGCTGTGGAGGCATCTACTTTATGGTGCTCAGTGCAAGATCTTCGCAGATCATAAAAGTCTAAAGTACGTGTTCACTCAGGAGGAGTTGAATCTGCGCCAACGGCGGTGGCTAAAGTATGTGGCCGATTATGTTGTGGAGATACAGTATCATCAGGGCAAGGCTAATGTGGTGGTCGATGCCCTGAGCCCGAAGACGGGGAAGATCTTTAATCTCACCGCCGATCGTTTAGTGGAAGAGTTCCTCCTGATGGATATTTCCGTGGCACGCTGTGACATGCAGAGCATTTTGGCAGTGGCAGAACCATCTTGGATTGCACTTACCAGGTTGCACCAAAAGGATGATTTGGATCTTCTGCACTTATACCTCAGGACTGAGAGAGGTGAGTTGTCGGATTTTTCAATCGATGATGCGGGTACTTTGAAGTACCGTAGCAGGTTTTGCATCCCCGCTATTGGATACATCAGGGTTATGTTATGCAGAGAGGCTCATGGATCTAGTGTTGCCTACCATCCAGGATCTATAAAGATGTACCATGAATTGAAGTAAATCGCCTGGTGGTGTGGGATGAAGGGGGACATAGCCCGATTTGTTGCTGAGTGCCACACTTGCAAGCGTGTGAATGCCGATCATGGAAGGCCTGGTGGCAAGTTGACTTCGTTGGAGATCCCGACTTGGAAGTGGGAGAGTATTTCTATGGACTTCATTACAGGCTTACCGAGATCTCCAAGGGGATATGATTCAGTTTGGGTGATCGTGACCGATTGACGAAGTGTGCGCACTTCGTACCCTATAAGATAGATTATCCGATGAAGAAGATAGCCGAGCTGTACTTGAACGAGGTCATCAGATTACACGGTGTGCCAGTTAGCATCATTTCGGATCGAGACTCTCGTTTTACATCTCGCTTCTGGAGGAGTCTGCAAGAGGGTTTGGGTACATATTTGAGGTATTCTACAGCTTACCACCCTCAGACCAATGGTCAGACTGAGCGAGTGAACCAGATAGTTGAGGATATGATCAGGTGCTACATCTTGGACTACGGTGGAGCGTGGGATGCGCTTTTGCGGCTTATGGAATTTGCATACAACAACAGTTACCAGGTGAGCTTGCAAATGGATCCGTTCGAAGCGCTTTATGGGAGACGCTACAGAACCTCCCTGTATTGGACTAAGGTCGGTGAGAGGCCGTTGTTGGGTCCAAACGCGCTCGAAGAAATGGAAGTTGCAGTGAAGCTGATTCGAGAAAAGCTTCGGATAGCTCAGGAGCGGTATGAGAAGAACGCCAACCGGCGTAGGTCTGACTTGGAGTTTTTTGTAGGGGACCTTGTGTTTCTTAAGATTTCCCCGATGGTTGGTGTTAAGAGGTTTGGTAAGAACCGGAAATTGGATCTGAGGTATGTGTGCCCGTTTAAGATTGTTGAGCGGATTGGCGTGTCAGCATATAGGCTGGATTTGCCAGCAAACTTCCAGATGTTCATAATGTATTTCATGTAAGCCAATTACGGAAGTGTGTCCGAAGCAGTGGGCAAGTCTTGGATGTTGTGCCCTAGTTGGAGCCTAATCTTTCATATGTTGAGGTGTCGGTCCGCATCTTGGATACTCAAGATCGGGTGCTGCGGACAAAGTGTATCCCGATGATGAAAGTTCTATGGAAGAATCAGGATTTGGAAAGCGCGACTTGGGAGCTATAGTCGGCTATGAGGGAGGCTCACCCTCATCTGTTCCCTTGATTTGATTGGTACATTTTCTTTCTAGTAGCTCTTGTTTTGTTACTTTCCTTCTATGGTAGAAGTAGTGTATATAAAGTTTTGGGACGAAACTTTCTTGTAGGGGGAGTGACTGTAACGCCCCCGATTTTTTTGCGATTATTTAATTCTCGTTTGGCATTACGTTGACGCGTTTCCGGCTTGTGCCGTTTGTTAGAGAGTGGTTTTAGCTCTTTAGGTTACTTGTGTGGTTGTTGGTAGCCTATTTGGCAAGATTCCCTAGCAAGCCGGGTCTGTTTTGGTGACCGGTGAGGCCTCTCGGGGGATGCTTGTGTTTTGGCTTTGAGTGTTGATAACTCGAGTTTTGTTCGTCAAAAGTTGATTTCGACTCTGCCGTTGCGTTCGTAGCGTGGGTATTTAGCTACGGTCCAAATTTCATCGAATTTCGAGGATGTTAGGGTTTCGCGTCGTTTTGTATTTTATTTATATTAATGAGATATTATATATTATATATAGATATTTTGTTTAGATAGTAGCAGTTATGGTGAATAGGTGGCTGGCAGTGTTTGGATTGGCTAAGAATAGAAAATATTTGGAATTTAGCCGCTATCTATATATAGCCTTAATTAGAAAAGCGACTGTTGATGTTCTTTGTCTTTTTTGGAATACAACCGTCGTCCCTGTGCAAGAGAGGAAAATCGGCAGGCTGCCCTTGCCTTCCATCGCCGATTCCCGGAGTTTTAGCAGGCGGAATTCGATTTCGAAGGAGGATTTGGATTGCTCTCGCCTAGACCTACACTCCGACGAAATGTTCGTCTTGTACTGTGCTGCTGGTGCTGAGTGAGAGGAAGGCGCCGACCAAGGTTCGCTGGAATTTGAGGCAAGTGGTGCTCCTACCCTTGCCAAGCTTTTCCCCTTTTCATGTTCATATTTGTTGTTATCATACATTTTCCCGAGATCGTTTATTTTGCTCTGTTTTCCCGTCAAAATCATCGGATCTTGAACCATGAATGTTCCTTTATGTTTTTTTCACTTTCTTAAGTTCTGATACTCCAAGTTTTCGGCCGGGCTGCTGTAGTCTTGTCTTTTATCAAATTGTTTCCTATTAATCTTGGATTGGATAGTATTTAGCTTATTTATTAATCCTTCCTTGATGTTAAGGTTTGTCCAGTTCGGGTGCTGGAAGTAGTGAAGATGAGTGTTGGATTTGACCTTCCTGTATGGTGGTCATAGCCGGGAAGGTTAGGTAGCATTAGATTTGAATTTTTTGCTAAAGTTCTGTTTGGAAGCGTTGACAGCGTTGAGTGCACTCAACGCTGCCAGATCGACGAAGATCGACGATCTCCGGTTGCCTTAGATTGACGATGATCGTCGATCTAAGTTCGACGAAAATCGTGGAACTGAGATCGCCGATTTCTGGTTGCCTTAGATCGACGAAGATCGTCGATCTGAGTTCGACGAAAATCGTCAAACTGAGATCGACGATCTCCGGTTGCCTTTGATCGACGAAGATCGTCGATCCGAGTTTGCCGAAATTCGTCGAACTGAGATCGACGATCTCCGGTTGCCTGTGATCGATGAAGATCGTCGATCTGAGTTCGACGAAAATCGTCGAACTGAGATCGACGATCTCCATTTCCCTGTGATCAGAGTTCGATAAAAATCGTTGAATTGAGATCATTTATTCCTGTAAGCTGAGATCGACGTTTATCCTTTTCATTTTATTTTCTTCCAGAGTGATTACCTCCTAGGTGGGGATGTCTTGTCGGCCATTCGTTTCTTCCTTTGTTTTTGAGGGCAAAATCGTGGGTTATGGCAGGTAGTGGTATTTTGACACTCTAAAGGAGTGTGATGTTTTGTGTGCAAGCCGTGGCCGCCACCTTTTAGTCCCAAGTACGGGCTGGGTATTGCTGTGGCCGCCACCTTTTAATCACAGTTACGGGCTGGGTATGTGGTGGCCTTGTGCTGATGCAGTGAATTTTTTTGTTGGAACTATTTGTTTGGGGGACTTTTTTTGGTCACCAGCCCAGGTCCATGTTATTTTTTTTACAACTGCCATTACTCACAAGCTAGGATTGTTAGATGTTTTCTATCTTTATAGATTGCAACATGTTGTTGGTATACTTTTGCCTTGTAGCCTCTGCAGGATTTGAGCAGAGCTTGTTGTTGTTTCCTTATACTTGGTGTACTTTGGCTTACTTTGGACAGCCTTTGTTTTTTATGTCATGTTTACTTACTCTCCTTGGTTCCTTTTTGATGTAAGGCTCTTATTCAAATTTTCTTGTTTTACTTGCTGAGGTATTCTTTTCTTCTCTGAATGCCTTAGGTTCTGATTAGTAGTAGAGTAGGCGGCTAGTTTTGCTGTGCTGTTGCTGGTGATCTCTTGTACTATAGAGATCAGTTTCTTGGTCTTGTGAGGTAGTTTTATGTATTTCTTACAGACATACATGCTCGCTAGTGGGTTCGTGTCAGGTTGTTGACGCCCGCTGGTAGTTTTTGCTTATGATACTAGATATGTTTCTTTTACTGCTACCTTTCTGGAGATAGTCTATTTGCTCTTGGGAAGATTTATGCTAGGTTGCTAGTTACTTTTAAACCTAAAAACACTATTATAAGTATATCTCTTGATCAGCATGTTTATAAAACTCATACACTACTTTCCAAGCAACGTAAAAAGGATCAGTTTTTTACTTATAATATAAAATAAATCTAGAGTCATGCATAGTATAAGTTGACCTCGGGGGTCACTTATGCACTCTCATAGGATGTCAAATATAAATAAAGTATTTTCCGCTACGTATAACTATAGTTTTAAAACTGTGGACTAGATGATCCACTAACCAGAGGGATACGACCTTTAAAATGTAACTGATTTTCTAATCATTAAACTTATGAATTTTCATAGTCTAGTTAGATGGTATTCGCCTAAGCGTCGACAGTTATCACCTTCTCGACGTGGCATCACGACGTGTGTTTTCTCATACTCTGATACTTCTTAAATTCGTAGAAAATGCGGGTTGTGATAGAGTGTAGATCCTATTTTGAGAGATCGAGTTGTAGGAACTTTGTTCCGAGTGGTAGGATTGTTTTCAATCCGAGAATAGTGGAGTTGCCGAGTCTAGTGCGTTGCCAGATCAGTGAGGTGGAAAGTGGATGTACCCAAGGTTGGGGAACCACTATAATCCTTGGTGTCGTCTGTGTATGCTTGCTTATTTCTCTATGCATCGCTAGTTCAATTTTTATTCCACAAAAAGACACAGAACTCAACTATTCATCCCCTCTAGGTGATTTAGGTAGACAACTTAAACATTTTTCAATTGGTATCAGAGGGAGATTGTTCATCAAAAGGTTAACACCTTGAACAGATCTGCCCCCAAGTTGTCTTTTAAGTGATTCAAGATGGGACAGAGCAAAGGATTTTGCAAAGCTTCCTTTATGCACAAAGACAAACTTTCCTATGTGGAAAGAAAGATTTAAATTTTTCATGGAAGCCATAGACCCAAGAATTTTTCATGATTGTGGAAGAAGGACCTTATATTCCTATGATGGACTCCACTATTGTTCCCAACAAGAAAGTTCCAAAGAAGTTAATGGATCTTGATAAGGATGAGATTACACTTGTCTCCTTAGACAAGAAAGCCAAAAATATCATCACAAGTACAGTCGATGATTCTATGTTGCAGAACCCGATTCACTTCCAATCCTGAAATGTGGCAGTCTCTCATCATCTTGATGGACGGTATTGAAGAGGTTAGGCATGACAGAAGATCCCTCCTGAATCAAAAGTCTGAAGCATTTAGACAAGGTCCCAAGGATTCAATTTTAGATACTTTTGAAAGTTTCTTCAAGATTTTCAATGACCTAAGTGTATATGGTCGGGTCTTCACTAATGGAGAATTGAATGATAAATTCCTAAGGTCCCTGACTTAGGAATGGGACAACAAAGTATGAACTATTCAGGAGTTTGGCAAGCTGGAAGAGACTGGCCCTCAAAATCTCTTCGGGAAGCTTATGTCATATGAGTTGCAAATCATTTCAAGAATAGCTGAAGAAGAGAAGGGCCGGTCTTCATCCAGGGAGAAGTCAGTCTCACTGAAGGCAGACAGCTCAAGGAAAGTCAAAGATGCATCATCTGCTCCTATACAGGAAGAGAATGAAGAAGAAGCTTTAGAGCCAAGTACCTCAGGCTCAGAGCTATCAGAAGGAGAGTTTTCTCTTCTTTCAAGGCAGTTCAAGAAGTTCTTGAACAAGAAGAAACAGTAGAGAGACATTGATGCATTGTTCAGAAGATCACGTCATGATGGTGATCGTCACAAGAAAGGCTCAAATATACAAGACAAGTATCATTCTAAACAGAACAAACATATTTCTTCTGATATTATTTGTTATTGTTGCAACAAGCCATGACACGTCATAGCTGATTGCCCTCACAAGAAGGAGGGTGGAAAAAGAGAGGAGAAGAAATCTTCTCACAGTAAGAATGAAACTAAAAGAAGCCTCGTAGACAAGAAAGGCAAGACTCTCAGTGACCCTGACTCATCTGAGTCAAGTGAAGAAGAGGAAGCCTACTTTGGGATAATGGCACAAACAGATGAGGAAGAATAACCCATATACACTGGGAAGGTAAACTCTCATACTCCTCTCTCTGAATCAGATGCTTCTGACCATGATCATGAGGAATGCTCTTCTGATGATGAGTCTGAACTTATGGCTCAATATAAAGAGTTAATCAAGGCTTACGACAAATGTCAAAAAGTTGTGAAAACTCAGGCCAAGGAGATTAAATCTCTTAAGGCTGAAGAGAGCACTCTGAGAGAGGAAGTCGCCAAGACGGACTCACTCAGAGAAAATTTCAAAGCCGTAATTGAAGAGTATAATAAAGCTCTCTAGCACCTAGATATTAAGGAGAAAATCATCAAAGAATTGGAAGAATAACTTGCAACTGAAAAGAAACTTGTTGAAAGTTTCTCCATGCCCAAGACTGTCCTTCCTTTTGTTGCTGAATTCTCAGCTCAGGCCAAAGGTGCTGGCTTAGGCAAAATGGATGCTCCTAGTAAATCTTCTAGGAGAAATAAGCTCAATGGAAGAATAAGGCTGCCAAGAAAGCTTTGGATAAGGTGAATGGGAAAGCTTCTCAAGATCAGACTTTATTCAAGAAGAATATCTTTCCAACTAAGAAGTTTGATCTTGATTACTCCTATGGTCACTTTGCTAGGTCTACTTATGTAGAGCCCAAGTCTCGGTACCAAGGATGGACCCGTCCCCGAAACTTTGGCGAAAGTATCTTCAAGGAACCTTTTGAGGAGATCATTCTTTAGAGCTATGGCCCATATAGTCATGGACACAACATCAAGAAATCACCAAAAGTAAAACCCGTTGTGGAAATGGCTCTTAAGGAGAAGAAGTCATGTGAGTTCCATCACCATGAAGCTTCTACCTCCAAGTCTGCTGCCCCTGCTACACCACAGTGTCAAAAGGTCAAGCAGGAGAAATTTATGTAAAGATACAACAGGTTTGACTGTTGGTGTTGCGGTAAAGTTTGTCACTTTGTTATAGATTGCTTGTTTAACTCCAGAAATTATGTAACTCCTCAAGTTAATAATGTGAGAAAGACCACTCACAATGTTAACACACATAGGGGGAGTATGCTAACTAGAGAACAAGGACCCAAATGAGTTTGGGTTCCTAAGGCAAACTGATTTGTGAATGCATGTATGTACAAAGGCAACCAAAAATCCTATCTGGTATTTGGATAGTGGATGCTCGTGACATATTACCGGGACTAGAAGCCTACTCTAGAATTATTTTCCAGTCATGAAGGCGCCAAAGGTCATCTTTGGAGGTTCTGAGAGAGGAATTACTAAAAGCTACAATATGATTACTAATTATAGTGTATCCTTCTCAGATGTGGCTTATGTTGAAGGATTGGAACACAATCTTATTAGCACAAGACAGCTCTGCGATAAGGATACGTAGTAGAATTTCATGCAGACAAGTTCTTGATAAAATCGGTAGATAATTTGGAAATGATTCTATCATGCACTCGTAGTAGAAATATATTTTGCTTAAATTTTATTTTCATAGACTCTTCTACACTAGTGCGCTTTTTGGCTAAAGATAGTGCGTCTCTTGGTGACCAATGACACAAGAGATTAGCACATATTAATTTCAAAACTATTAATAAATTATTTTCTCTTATTTTAGTACGTGATGCCCCAAATGTCAAGTGCGCTAAAGATATACCTTGTCACGCATATGTAAAAGACAAGCAAACAATGGCTACCTTTAAAAGCATTATTGGCAAACAATCTAATATGTGTTTACACCTACTTCATATGGACTTGTTCGGTCCACTGCAAGTTAAAAGTTTTGGAGGTAAGGATACATTGGTTGTTGTTGATGATTACTCTCGCTTTGCATGTGTAAGACCCCCACCCCTTTTTTTATTTTTAAACCCCAGGGTCTTATGCCCAGAACCGCCGTTTTCTGGTGGCCCCGACTCTGGGGAAGGCCGCCACTACAAAATGTCGATTCTACCAGCCTTTTCGATCAACAAGAGAGAATAGTATAATATAGTTTTGGATAAAAGTAAGTCCACATCTCATGTATTAAATGTAAATGGAATCACATCGACTCCATAAAATAATATAGAGTACTGAAAGGTAACAAAATGGAAATATAAACGGGCTTAAGCCCGGTACATCAGATCCTCGCTACAATCTCTCGTGAAAGCTATAAAAAGACTATCAGTTACGGAGCTGGTCACTAGCGCTCTGGTACTAGACTGGCCCACCTCCATGCGCATCGTACTCTACTGGTGCTAGTCCCTGTGCTGCTGGTCCCTGCCTCCCATCCGAAGCCCCTGTAATGTTGTGGTCCAAAAAATATTAGTCATAAAGACCTTATCCCCTATCCCTCCCCCCATGGATCCTAGGCACCGAGCGTGGAGGAGGAAAGGGAAACTACAAAGGTGGAAAGTACAAAGTGGCAGGTGATAGTGGAAATAGTCTAGTGGTTCTATAATAGTATGCAGTAAGGTAAACAAGTAGAGTAAGCAAGTAGAGTAAGCAGCGTATGTAAGAAAGACAAGGTAAGAAGTCAGTAACCTTAACTTATATGAATGCACATACAAGCATATAAGTTAAGGGGTCGTCTGCAAGGCTCCCATCGTATAAAAAGTCTCATACCAATTTATACGTTGGGGTGTCGGTTGTATGCAAGTATGCTATGCCATGATTCAAGCAAATACAACCCACACACACGACTCTATGTGCACAGACCTTTAGTTCCCCCTATTTGGGCAGCTAGCTTCACTCCCAGGAACCTCCGTAGTGGCAAACAGAGACAGTGGGTCGGGCCCCCACTCCTAGGTGGGTATCCACACTACAAGGCCAAGCCCTCCCGTACGCCCCTACAAGAACACAACCTAGAGTATCCGCGTACTAATGTTGGCCATATCCACCAGACTTTCTTTGGCTAAGTGTCCCACACCGCTGAGTCAACCTATCTACGTCGGTGTGAACGACCGTCCGATACCGAAGACACACCACCTTATTTTGTATCCAAAACATTTTGAGCCACTGACTCCCCGGACTATCCGTCCGTGCATCTACCTTCCGAACGAACCGTCCGGATGGCATTCAAAACAACCTAATCATCCTCCGAGCTGCTGGGGTTTGTGAATGTGTAAGCCTAGTTATACTAGTTGCTCTTGAAATGTTTTATTCTTACTGTTTAGGTTAGCCCAGTACTGCCCAAGGTATTCCCCGTAAAGGGCTCTCGAAGGCACTTGGAACTACGATGGGATTACGCTCAAAACTCCCTTTCGCAAGGCACTTATTATTATTGGTTGCTATCAAATTTACCAAAATCCTTACTTTTTGTACTGGATCTAACCCTAGAGTATTTGACACTTCCTCCCCTCGGGAAAGACGATCTTTCGTCGATCCCGAGCACCACTTAACACTAGTCAAACCAACACCCTACTCATCATATCTTCCAATGGTAAACTCATTTTTAATTGTCCAACCAGCAAACATCAAACACCAACTCATGTGCCCAAATTCATATTCCAAATTGAATTCTGCAGTTTTACTAAATGCAGACCAACACAAGCTATATGACGTGTAAAACAAGAGGTACTCAAAATATTCATCCAGTATCCCTATAATAATTATTGGGGGTTTAGCATGATATTTTTGGACTAAATCCAAACATTCATATTTTTTCTAATTTATCTGGTTATTTATTTAATTATTCTGGTAATCAAAAAACACCAAGTTTGAACATGATGTACCAACACTAGACAAGTAAATGTTTCACAAAATTTATGATAAATATATTTTGACTATTGAAAATAAAATCCAAAGTTTTTCAACTCTTCAGCAAGATTTAAGACCCTAATTAATTAATTCAATATAAATACAATAAATGGAATTAAATACAGAAGTAACTTAACATGTTACCCAAAACTTACACAAAATTTACAATGGCTATAGTATGATCATAAATCCTCACTGACCAAGTTTCATAACATTTTCAACTATTTTAAACATGATTGTATCACAAATATCCTAAGGGGCAACTTAAAGATTTTAACTACAAGTATAAGCTAATATTTTCCAAACACCATACAATAATTTCCAGAGGCTTAGGATTACCCTAAGACTGCTCTACCCATGTTTCATCCCAGTTCAATGAGTTTTACTAACCTTTTCTATCTCTACACTTATTGTGCCCTAAACAAGGGTTGTTGTTTAGAGGGGCCTACCCATACCCAAATCCCTTAAGAATTTTACAAGAGGGTTTTAGCTACTCTAGTTCTCACTCTACCAAGTCTCAAGTCCATACAAGGTATTTTGACCCCTTGCCCTTCACAAGACACAAAAGCCCCTCCTTAGGGTTTGGCCTTAGGTCCTAAGTCAAATCTACTCCAATCTACCCCATCTTCCATGGGAGGGTGATAAAAGTCATGCCAAGTCAGTGACCCCAATTTCAACCTCTGTTGAGGTGATTTGGCCACACAAAACCTAAAGTGCACTATTTGGCCTAAATAGCCTTAATAGGGCAAGGCTAGGGTTGCTTGATTTCATCTCAAACCATCTCTAAATGAGATAGAATTTTAACCAGAGCCTTACAAATACCCCAAGGACCACTCACCAAAATTTGGGATGGTTTTGACGTCATAAGACCTCTTAAATAATTCCTACATTATTTACTAAATTTCTACAAAAACGTTAGGACAATGTTTTCCAAAAATTCCAAATTTTGTATATGTTCGAGGCATCGGTAAGAATGAACCTCATCCAAAATTTTAAGTCATGTGGATGGCTGGATTGATGGGGGCACTCAAAATAGTATCTGGCCTATCCTAGGTATAGCCCTCACCAAAATGGGTGCTGTGGTCAAACCACTTACCAAAATTGGTTCAAATAAATTTTAAATTAAAATAGACTTCAAGGGCTACAATGTTCATGCTGGTCATTATTTCTGAAACAGCAGCTAATTATTTTTAATATTTACTTTAAGAACAGCCCAGAAATGAGGCAGAAATTAATAAAATAGAAATAATTAAACACTGATCCAGCACGGATCTTAAAGCAGAATCGTGGGGCTCCGGGTCATCTTCTTCCTCCAGCCAAGGGCTGGGATTGGCCGAAACTAGAGCCTATTCCAAGCTCATTTCCCGGCCACCAGGCCACCTCCCTGGCCGGCCACCACCGCCACCACCTTCGTTGAGGTGGGAGCTATCGCCGTGCGGCGGCACGGCCACCGGAGAGGCGATTTCCGGCGAACTCACGAGGTATAAAAAGCCATGAAAAACTGAAATTTTCCTCACCCGATCCGGCTCAATTGAGCCCGATTTCTCTCCTAATTGATTTAGGATTCTAGCCCACGAAGAGAGGAGTAGAGGAGGACCTTCAACCGTGCTTGCCGACGGGTTTGGTGGTGGAGCGCCATGGCCGGATTTTGAAGCTTTGGGTGTTCTGCAACAGTACTACCAAATGGCTCGACTCCTTCACGTAACGGGTAGAAAAGCTTTCCCTGGGTCTAGGGATGCTTTTTAAAGAGTTAATTGGGGGAGGGGGAGGGCCTAACTTGAATTCACCATTAATGGTCGTCTTGAAGGTGAATTTCGGCCAAGGGGGGTGTGCACTGAATCCAGCCCATATGTTGCTGGCTAGGGCTGTTAATCTTCTCTAAATTAACCAGGGAAGGTGAATCTAGCAAATGGAGGTGAGGATAAGAACTCTTGATGGCCATTAATGGCCTTCTCTCTCCTCTTTCTCTCTCTTCCTTATTGGAGGAATTGAATTCAGCCACCTTGGGTGGCTGACCATGACTATTCAACTCCTCAAAACTGATGATGGGGAATACATTCAGCCTATTGGCAGCCCACTAACTCATATTAATAATAAGAATGAGGTTAGCCCAAGTGGGGGAAATGGGTTTGAGCTTGTGTTAGCCCATTTAGGCTAAATTGACTTAACACTTGAATAGAGTTGACCTTGGTCAACATGACAATTTGGGTTGACCCCAATGGGTCCTTGGTGACCCATTGGACTCCCATAAGGTCTAGGAAGACTTGAGTAGGGTTGGTTGGACACCTTGGAGGTCACTTGACCCTTAGTAAGGGCTCTGTGCCACTTTGGGGCTACAGTTGACTTGGGTCAACTTAGCCACTAAGGTTGGCCCCAATGAGTCCCTGATGACCCATTGACCTCTCCTAAGATCTAGGAAGGGTTGGGTAGGGTTATCTTGGCACTTTGGAGGTCACCTACACTTAGGAAGGGTACTTTTGCCAAATTAGGACTATAGTTGACTTTGGTCAACATAGACTCTTGGGTAGACCCAATGGGTCCTTGGTGACCCATTGGCATTACTTTAGGGTTAGGAGGGCATGGGTGGGGTCCACTTAGCCAGGGGAAGGTCAATTGACCCTAAGTAGGGTAGTTTGACCCATTTAGGGGTAGGGTTGACTTAGGTCAACTTAACCACTTTGACTGTCTACAGTGGGTCCTTAGTGGCCCTATGGACTTCCCAAGGTGTTTAGGGTGTTGTGGTAGGGCCCTGGGATCGAGGTGTATCCCTAAAGTCAAACCTTTGGTCTAAATGTTGATGCTGAGCTATAGGCAGACAAAGGTGATTTTCACCTAGGCCTTGTTCACTTGGTCCTTATTGGGCTTCCTAGGGTTTTGTCATGAACTAGTCATGACAAAAAAACTCTTTGGGGTCTAGTTGGAAATGGGATATTACAAATCCCAATAAACAAAAAAAAAATTCGTCCTCGAAATTCAGGTTAGGCTGCGGGGTTTCTACTGAGAGTAACTGAATGTAACATCTCATAGGAAGTTGAACGTATACTTTACCCGGAGGGATCCGGGTACCTCTGCATCATCAGATCC
The DNA here is from genome assembly GCA_039583875.1 of Platanthera guangdongensis. Lineage (NCBI taxonomy): Eukaryota > Viridiplantae > Streptophyta > Magnoliopsida > Asparagales > Orchidaceae > Platanthera > Platanthera guangdongensis. The sequence continues at coordinate 73,987,244 of CM077155.1, read as the reverse complement.
GGTGGCTCCCAAGTATGCTCCTCCTGCCCATGGTTCCTCTACAGGACCTTGACTAGCGGGACCTTCTTGCGTCACAAGAACCGCACTATTGTATCATCTATCCTGACCGACTCATAGCAGACTGATTGATCAAAAGTTGTTGAGCCATCTATACCAAGAACCTGTTGTTCCGGCCATAGTAGAGCCTTCCTAAGAGAGGAGACGTGGAAGACATCATGCAAAACAGCTAACTCCGGCGGTAGCTCTAGTCTGTAATCCAATGGGCTGATCCGCTCCAGGATCCTGTAATGCCCCATATTGCTTGGACTGAGCTTCTTCCGCCCGCGTACCCGCGAGACTTCTTGTACCAAATGTATCTTCAGGAATACACAGTCTCCATCCTAAAACTCTACTTGACAATGTTGCGCATCGTAATATTTGGCCAGTCTGCCCTAGGCCTCCAACATCCAATCTCAAAACAGTGACACTTGGGTATCTGTGTTCTCCACATATTTCGAGATGAGTGCCTTTGGATCCTCATCCTAGATCAATGACAGTGGAATCCTTCACCTCCGTATGAGGGTGGAGAGTTGTATTGAATGTCGACCGAGAGCCCAGATAAGCCTGGACTGATCTTCTCTCCTTGGATGTACACTATCCATCCTGATTCGACACGACCATCTGGAGCACACCATGATAATGAACAACTACTCACAAAACTTATGAAACACCCACATGAGTTCTCTTTCGGGTCAGGGTGACCCTAAATATCTCGGTCAGTCTATCATTGATGTTCCAATTATAATTATGCCCGGAGTGCGGATGAGAAATCATGTGTATGAAAATCCCTAATTATATCTTCAAACTTCCACTCTAACTCGGGCAGTGGCAGTAATAGTTCCCCAAAAACTCTTGTACTTAGCCTTCATTAACTGATGGACCTCATCGTGCATCATAAAATCCATGACGTCTTTCTTATTCCGTGGAAAGATAAGTTCTGGTAAACACAACTTTCTTCTGGTAAATTGAGTTCTTGTTTGTAAGTGTAGACAACGACTTTATAAACTTCCTCTACACAATCATGTTCTTATTCTTTCGAGTACGCCCGAGTAACAACCAATTCATTCTACTTCAATTTCAATATGTTCACGACATAATGTTTTCTAGATGAGGTCTAAGGGAAACCCAAATCAGTCACTAATTTTCCCAATAAACAAAAGAGAAGCCCCCAATAAACAAAAGATAAGCCCCTACCTCCCTTGGGCTAAGTATCGTTGATATTGCCATGTTATATCCTTCCTAGCTGGGTGCAGAGTCCGTAGGGCATCAATCTTCTACTTGGGGTTCCAACCTGAAACATGTTGATATACTCCATACTTTAAACCCTCCGAGTCACATTTACGACAACCTTATCCGGGTCAAAAAGTTCCCAATCCCAACCGAGTCTCTTCCGAACTTGAATTCCTATCCAATCCTCGGTGCTTGTCATGGTGGTTGTCTCCAGGTAATCTTGTTACTGGTACGAGGGTTGAGACTATGTGTCTTCTACCATTCTGCTAATGGATTTTTGGTATCAATTCTCCTTAAAATAGTCGTTCTGGTTTGAGTAATCATTGATAGGGACCGTAGGGCCACCTGAGTTTATGGCTTAGGTAGCCATTCTCGTGTTATAATCCTCCATTATTCTCTTTAGGTATCTCCTTATCTTAACCAAGTTCATACCCGAGGTCTATTTCAGATTAAGGCATACTATATGTTATCGTGATTAGTCATGTCTCCTAGTGGGTTGAGTCTAACTCTTGGAGTAGAGAAATAAGATGGGATCTTCGCAGCCGGAGGTGATCCCTGCTGGGGGCAGGGTATGCCGGAGGCTACAAGGAAGAATTCCAATTTTTAGCTAGTGTACAAATGGAATGAATGGAAGAAGAAAAATGGACTTCAACATGTGATTTACCTTATGGGCACACCACTGCTTCCGCTGCTAGTTTGTCCGCAAACTAAGCTAGTGAGGGGGTGGCCTAAGGTTTTTGTGGACTAATTCCCTTTCGATCGAGGTTTACTCTGATACCACTTGTAAGACCCCCCACCCCCCTTTTTTTCTTTTTAAACCCCGGAGTCTTATGCCCAGAACCGATATTTTGCAGTGGCCCCGACTCTCGGGAAGGCCGCCACTACAAAACGCTGATTCTGCCGACCTTTTCGATCAACAAGAGAGAGCAGTATAAAATAGTTTCGGATAAAACTAAGTCCACATCACATTTATTAAATGTAAATGGAATCACATCGAGTCCATAAAATAATATAGAGTACTGAGAGGTAACAAAATGGAAATATAAACGGGCTTAAGCCCGGTACATCAGATCCTCGCTACAATCTCTCGCGGAAGCTATAAAAAGACTATCACTCACGGAGCTGGCCACTTGTCCTCCGGTACTAGACTGGCCCACCTTCATGCGCACCGTACTCTGCTGGTGTTGGTCCCTATGCTGCTGGTCCCTATCTCCCATCCGAAGCCCCTGTAATGTTGGGGTCCGAAAACCATTAGTCATAAAGACTAAGCCCTATCATCCCATACCCCTCCCCACATGGCTCCTAGGCACCGAGCGGGGAGGAGGAATGGGAAGCTACAATGGTGGAGAGTACAAAGTGGCAGGTGATAGTGGAACTAGTCTAGCGGTTCTATAATAATATGCAGTAAGGTATGCAAGTAGAGTAAGCAAGTAGAGTAAGCAGCGTATGTAAGAAAGACAAGGTAAGAAGTCAGTAACCTTAACTTATATGAATGCACATACAAGCATATAAGTTAAGGGGTCTTCTGCAAGGCTCCCATCGTATAAAAAGTCTCATACCAATTTATATGTTGGGGTGTCGGTTGTGTTAACCCCTCAGTCCGCAACATACTCCAAGATTCCAAAGCCCCCATTCAGCAGGCGCAGACAGGATTTTTCCGTCTGCCCAGTCCGGCACTGTCACCAGTCGGGCGCCAAGGGTGATACTCCAGCAGCGGACGCAAGGACCAGTTCGCTCAGTCCGCCGGCGCTTTGGGCAACAGGTTCTACAATGGCGGACAAAGTATTTCGTCCGCCCAGGCCGCCGCCCTCCAGTTGGCGCGCCCAGCAGCAGTGGAAGCTCCAGCTCGCGAGCCCAGTCCGCCACTTCTGTGCGGACTGGCGTGTTCTTTCTTTTTGCTTCCCGTCACCGCTGCCCGGTTCTCCTGTACCCCGGGCAGCCGGTTATTTTAGCCCTGCCCGTTTGGGCAGGCCCCCTATCCTATAAATAGGGGGGAGGTGGTGCACTCAAGGCACGCTGACTCGGACCCAGGAGCCTACTTGTTACAGGCTGCGTACTCAAATCCTGTGCCTTGCGGACTCCCCTTTGCTCTACTTCTCAGTCTTTTCCTTTCACTTGTAACTAAACCCTTCTTCAATCAAGGGAAAGCCCGTCGCAAGAGAGGCATTCAGGCCGCGACGGGCGAAGTCTGTTGTTGTCGTGGTTCACGGCCCTGCTCATCTTCCAGCTCTCATCCGCTTAGTAGATCGCTACTCGCAGTCTCCCTACTCCCCCTGTGATCGAACAAGTTAGCTGGTTGTGCTCGACACCCCTTGTGTTTTCGTGCATCAACAGTTAACACGCGACCTTCAGATCCGAGTAGTGTTTTGAAATCAGCGGACGAAAGATGTCAGACCGCAGAGCCCGCTCTTCAGATCGCTCTAGCTCTTCAGAAGACTGCCTTTGGGACGCAATAGAACAAGCTCGCCTTGAGGCCGAGCAGTCTCGCAGGCAGACCGACCAGCGTCTTGACACAATCAGCCAAGCTCTTCTTGTTTTGGCCCAGCGGCTTGCTCCTCAGGCCGCAGCGAACCCAGCGGACTCGCCAGTCCGCCAGACCCCAGCTCGCCGAACTCCGCTTCGGCAGTCGCCAGAAACTCCTCGGAACCCTGTTCAGTCCGCTGCTCCTCTGCGCCCTCAGGAGGAAGAGTTCGCTTTCAGAGATTTCTTCAGAGAAGCTGCCAGGGGCACTCCAGCCCGCCAGCTTCACTTTGCTGACCGCCAGTCCGCCGAGCCCGCGGACTCCTCGGCTCCAGTCCGCCATTTCTCCCCTGCAGAGTTTGACACCCCGTCTCCCTTTGTTGACCGAATTTGATGGGAATCGGCCCCGAGCAACTTCAGGGAGCCTCGCATCCCATTCTATTCAGGATCGACAGATCCCGTCTCTCATCTCCAGGCATTTGAGGGGGCAGTTGCTTTGAGATGCCTCTCAGATGCAATTAAGTGCAAATTGTTGGTTACCACTCTCGAAGGGCAAGCGAGAGAGTGGTTCTACGAGCTGCCTTCGGGCACGATCTCTTCTTTTGTCGAGCTTCGTAACCAGTTGATGTTGAGGTTTGCCACCTCGAGGAAGAGAAAGAATGGGCCAGCTGCCCTATTCGAGATCAAGCAAAGGGATAACGAATCGGTGGCACGATTCGTTGATCGCTTTCAAAGAGAAATTCAGGGGTGAGGAATGTGAACCCCGACTATTACAAAGTTGCCTTGATCCATGGCCTCCGTGAGGGCCCTCTGAAGTTCAAAGCAACAACCAAGGCTCCAGAGACCTATCAAGAGTTGATCGCCATGGTCAACCGCTTCATAGAAGGGGAAAATGCTAATCCGACCTACGTCTCATCCCTGACAGCCAAGGCTGAAGGAAGGGATGCCTCCGCTTCTTCTTCCCGTGGCAAGCCCCCTCGCCCAGACTTCCAGCCTTCGTCTCAAAGAGGCAGGAACTTCCGCAACAAAAAACCATTCCAAGGCCATCAACAGTTTCACGAGCAGAGACTGCCGTTGGCCGCCACTCCCGCCGTTCCTTTGCAGGCTCTTCCCATCCTCCAGCAGGCAGCCTTGCCTGCCCCGTGCCAATATGAAGAAAGTCCCATGGAGGACCCTGCAGATCTGGACCTTGACGAAGTCATCCAGATCCTGCAAAGGAGATCAGAAGAAAGGAGGCAAGAGCCTCAGAAGCTGTGGAAGCCGAGGAACAATTCGCAATTTTGCCAGTTCCACAAGGAAAAGGGCCATTTGACTGAGGAATGCAAGGCCCTTCGTGCGCTGATTGATAAGTTGCTTGCCGAGGGCAAGATTGACCTGACCAAGAAGGATTCTCCTTCCTCGTCGAAGCCATCCACCTCGAAGGGCAAGGAGGTAGCTGAGGCTTACCAAGAATGTGTGGATGTGGAGGACGAAGGCCGTCTGGGGCCGATCAACGTCCCGGTGGAGTGCTTTGATGCTGACGATGAAGGAATTCTGGGGCGCCTCTTCTTCATCCATGGTGGAGCCGGGACCGAGTCCACTCAAAAATCTTCAATTTCAAGGGTCACCCAGGCGGAGGTGGCCTCTTCTTCCGTTGCTCCCCCAAGAGAAGTCGTCACCTTTGGTCCAGAAGATCTTCCTCAAACAGCCAATCCATTCGACGATGCTGTTGTGATCAAGGCTGTGCTTGGCGACTTCACAGTGGACAGAATTCTTGTTGATACGGGCAGTTCAGTCAACCTCCTCTTCAAGTCTACTTTTGAGGCCCTGAGGACCGGAAAGCCTCTGCTTTCCACTGAGGGGCCGCTCTATGGATTCTCAGGAGAGAGGAAAGAGGTGGAGGGCAGCGTCACCTTGTCGGTGAAGCTTGGAGGGGCAACGAAGCAGATACAGTTCATAGTGGTCGACGCCCCCAGCAGCTACCATGCCATCTTCGGCAGGCCCCTGCTGAACAAGTACCAAGCAGTGATTTCCACTTATCACCTCGCCATCAAGTTCTTTACCAATGGGAGGATGTGCCGGGTCAGGAGCGACCCAAGGAGAGCAAGGGAGTGCTACGTTCGCACTGTCAACATGGTTGAAGCTTCCCTTGCTCCAGCAGAGGCTGCAGAAGCCTCTTCCAGTTCGAAAGTTGCTGTTGATGAAGGTGCTCACCTGGAACCTGCCCAGGTGACGCAAGGAGTCCCCATTGCTGAAGGGGAGGAGAGGAAACTCTCCATCAACTCGGAGCTTCCTGAAGATCAAAAGGCTGAGTTGATTTCCTGCCTGCTAAAGAACCTGGATGTCTTTGCCTGGTCAGCAGAAGACATGCCGGGGGTGGATCCTGATGTAGCTTGCCACCATCTGAATGTTGATCCCAGCTGCAAGCCCATCCAACAGAAGAAGAGTGACGTGGCAACAAAGCTTGCAGAACCAATAAGGGAGGAGGTTGCGAAACTCCTCAAGGCGAATTTTATTAAAGAAGTGCAATATCCCACCTGGATTTCAAATGTTGTAATGGTTAAAAAACCAGGGGGAAAGTGGCGAATGTGTGTAGACTTTACAAAACTTAATAAAGCATGTCCTAAAGATTGCTACCCCCTGCCTCGGATAGATTCTTTAGTTGATTCCGCGGTAGGATACTCTTACATGAGTTTTTTAGATGCGTTTTCTGGTTATCACCAGATAAGAATGCATAAGCCCGACGTTCCTCACACGTCGTTCATAACTAACGATGGATGTTATTGCTATCTTGTCATGCCCTTCGGGCTTAAGAATGCTGGCGCGACCTATCAACGGATGATGGACCGTGTGTTTAACCATCAAAAAGGAAGAAACCTAGAAGTGTATGTAGACGATCTCTTAATTAAGAGTAAATCGTTTTCGCTGCACTTGCTAGATCTAGCAGAGACGTTCGCTACTCTGCGTAGATACAAGATGAAGCTCAATCCTTTGAAGTGCACCTTTGGAGCAAGTAAGGGGAAGTTCCTCGGTCATCTCCTAACTCCGGAGGGACTTGCCCCCAATCCCGACAAGGTAAAAGCTATTCTTGAAATGCCTACCCCACGTTCACCGAAGGAAGTTCAGCAGTTAGGGGGAAGGCTGGCAGGTCTTGCAAGATTCCTCTCTCGGGTTGGAGATAGGAGTGCCCCCTTCTTCAAAACTCTCCGCGGTGCATCCAAGTTTGAGTGGACAGAAGAGTGCTCCAAAGCCTTTGAACAGTTAAAGATACAGCTTACCTCGTCGCCTCTGCTTCAGAGCCCCAGGCCAGGAGAGGTTCTTTTCTTGTATCTAGGGGTTGGCCCTGAGGCCGTCAGCTCCGTTCTCCTTCGGGAAGAAGGCAGAAAGCAGTTTCCAATCTACTATGTCAGCCATATCTTGAAGAGTGCTGAAACGCGGTATCCGATCTTGGAAAAGTTAGCCTTGGCACTGGTCATGTCAGCTCGCAGGCTCCGTCCATACTTCCAAGCACATTCAGTCCAAGTCATCACCGATCAACCTTTGAAGGGTGTGTTGGAAAAGCCCGAGCATTCCGGCAGGCTAGCTAAGTGGGCAATAGAGCTAAGTGAATTTGAAATTTCTTATGTGCCCAAGACAGCCATCAAAGCTCAAGTCCTAGCGGATTTTCTTATTGACATGCCAGAGTCCAGTTCTGATCAGGCAGAAAGGTCACCTTTGGCTTGGACCATCTATGTTGATGGTGCCTCAGGCAGAAGTTCTTCTGGAGCAGGAGTGGTTCTCATCAATCCAAATGGAATCAAGTTGGAGCAGGCCATGAAGTTTTACTTTCCAGTAACCAACAACCAGGCTGAATATGAATCTCTGCTAGCAGGCTTGAGGCTCGCAAGGGAATTAGGGATCAATCATGTTCACATCAGAACCGATTCCCTGGTAATGGCGTCGCAAGTCCTTGGTAACTTTGAAGCAAGGGAGCCAGTCTTGAAAAAGTATCTAGCTCTTGTGAAAATAGAAATCGGCAGGTTTAAAAGCTTCACCATCGAACATATCCCTAGAACAGAGAATGAGGAGGCCGATTTTCTTTCTAAGCATGGGATGCCTTCAGGGGGCACAACTTCTGAGCTCTTCCGCCCGGCAGTGGTGGACGGAGATCTGATGCAAGTCGACCAGCGTGCCTCTTGGATGGACCCGTTCATCCTATATCTATCAACAGGAAATTATCATCATACAGTTATAGACAAGAAAAAGTTCAGAATAAAAGCAGCTCACTACTTTCTAGTGGCGGGAATCCTTTATAGAAAGACTTTTCTCTCTACCATGGCCCGATGCGTTTCAGAAGAAGAAGCTTTCGCTGTTTTGCAAGAGGTTCACTCAGGAGAGTGTGGAAGCCACTCAGGAGCAAGAACTCTTGAAAAACGAATCCTGCGGCAAGGATATTTCTGGCCCACGATGAAAAGAGACTCTAAGATCTACGCCAGAAGGTGTGTTCAGTGCCAGAAGTTTGCTCCACTTCAGCACCAAGCAGCTCAGTCCCTCAGATCGATTGCAACTCCATGGCCATTCGTAGTTTGGGGAATGGACCTCCTTGGTCCTTTTCCCATGGCAAGCAGTCAGCGGCGTTTCATCATCGCAATGATCGACTATTTCAGCAAGTGGATCGAAGCCAAGGCATTGGCAAAGACAACTACTCAGGTCGTCAGAAACTTCATTTGGGGGGAGATAGTCTGCCGACATGGAATTCCAATGGCTATAATCACTGACAATGGGCCGCAGTTCAACAACTCAGAGATGATAGATTTTTGCAGGCAGATCGGAACAGAGCTGCGTTTTGCATCAGTTCATCATCCCAGAAGCAATGGCCAGGTGGAAGCTGCCAACAAGCAGATCCTCAACTTGCTCAAGAAGAAAGTGCAGAATCTCAAGGGCAGTTGGGCTGATCAGCTTCCATCAGTCCTCTGGTCCCTTAGGACAACGCCATCATCCGCAACCGGGGAGACTCCTTTCAAACTCTCTCATGGCTCAGAGGCACTCATCCCGATTGAGTTTGAAGTCCCGTCACCCAGAGTGCTGCTTGCAAGAGAAGGTGTCGATGATTGGGCTGAGTTGAATAATGAGGAGATGAGGTTCAGCTTGGAACACATCGAGGAGGTCAGAGATCAAGCAGCCATAAGGAAGGAAGAGGTCAAAAGGAGGATGGCCCGTTACTTCGATCAGAATGTAAGGATCAAACACTTCCAAGTGGGAGATCTAGTTCTAAAGAAGGTTGATGCTGCTGCAAGAGCTGGTTCAGTTGGAAAGCTTAATCCGAATTGGGACGGCCCTTTTGTCGTTAAGGAAGCATTAAAAAGCGGCGCTTACCGCTTGCAGACTCACGAAGGAGAGGATATACCGCACAACTGGAACGGAGATGATCTCAAGCGGTTCTATTCTTAAAACCTCCTTTTTCTACTTTGTATATCCTCTTCAAGAACTATTATGAATAGAAATTGCTTGCTAACACTTCTTCGAGTGTTTTGTTGTAATCATTACAGATAAAGTGCTAAGAGAGATTTCAAAAACGGTTCTACACTCAAACTCTCTTTCTTCTTTCTTATGTTTGCTTTGCAAATATGTTTTATAATCCATACTGACACCTTTATCTAGTGTTTTCTCTCTCTCCCAAAGACCTATAACGGTTCCCTGATACCAGGAGACATCGCTGAGTTCAGCTAGACCTCCCCTAGAGCCATTATCATTAGAGTAACACCACGAAGACCACGTGTTGCGAGGAGATTTCGCACCGTGTAGAGCTTGCAGGCTCTAGCGCGGTTGGATTCTGGACTTCGGATCCCGGCAGGTACCTGACCCCACCTTTGCATTATGGAGGGCAAGGTAGGTGTAAAGCTCTACCATGCCGCTTTAGGGATATTGTTACAACTTCGATGATCACATGAGGAAAGTATGCCGTTCCGGCTCACCTGCCCGCGGGTCATCTTAGCTTGTAACTCTCGAACACTCCATGGTACCCTCAAGCAGTGCCTGCAGGAGACCCACAGTTTAGACTGTACTCCAGGCAAGAGGGCAGGGAACCGTTCCGCCAAATGAGGGTCTTGCTTTTTGCAGGGAATCTAATGCGGACTGGTTTTCTCTGTCCGCGCAGTCCGCCTATTTGGGTTGATCTTATAGCTTGTAGCCCGGTGAGGAAAGTATGCCGCCTCATGCTCACCTGCCCACCTGGTCGCAAGCTATAGATCATTTCTATGTAATGCGGACTGGTTTTCTCTGTCCGCGCAGTCCGCCTATTTGGGTTGATCTTATAGCTTGTAGCCCGGTGAGGAAAGTATGCCGCTCAGGCTCACCTGCCCACCTGGTCGCAAGCTATAGATCATTTCTATCTTTGGCGGACTCGATTCGTTATCCGCATAGTTCGAAGCTTTCCTTGGGATTGCAAGCTGGTTATCTTTAGCGGATTGGTTTTCTGTATCCGCTCAGTTCGCAGAATGATTTTCATGTTATACAAGTTTGATTTATTATAAGCGGATTAGTTGTTTGTATCTGCTCAGTCCGCGGAATGGTTTTCGCATTATTTGTCAAGTTAATAATCAATATGCTTTTATATTATGTGCGGTCTGGCTTGCGGACTACAACTATAACTCAAGTACCCCTGGCATTATCAGCTGGCTGTTCTCTGAGGCGGATAATGAATGAGTTGATGTCTAAGTCTCTAATCAGCAAGATTCATTATAAATGACATATCGTGCGGACTTCAATTGGAGCTAAACAGCGTCCGCCTGCTATTGTTTTTCTTCTAAAGGCGAACAACAATTATTTCTAATCAGCAAGTTAAAAAGCCCAGGTTTATTAGCGTGTCGTGCGGACTGCTAAGTATCGGTGCGGTGAGCGTGGAAAAAAGAGCATTGCAGAAAGCACACATGCCAAAAAATATCCTCTCTATTTCATCAAAAAATTTACATCATTCAAAATGTTCGGCGGACTGCAATCTTGCGTCCGCCACTTTTTACAAAAATTACAAAATGTATACATATGCATTGTTCAATCAGTCCGCTGTCTCTTCTCTGGAGGTGCAGGGCTGTCGCCGACGACATCTACTTCTGGAGAATAATCCCTCGAGTCGCTCGCGCTGCTACCCGACCCTGAACTAGTGGCGGACCCGCTATGCGAGCTGCCAGTAGCAGAGGAAGAATCAGATGTGTCGGACTCGGCGGACAGATCCTCTCCTCGCCGGCTGGATTCAGCGTTGTCCGCAGGGACTTGCTCTTCGCCTTGAGAGCCTCTGTCTTCTTCTTCTTCATCTTCATCATCATCATCTTCCTCAATAACCTCTTTTCCTTTTTTGGCTCTTTCCATCGCTGCGACCTGAGGGGCCAGCTCCGGAAAGATCTCCACAAAGGGGACGCCGCCCACTCCCTCCTTCATGAGGTGTCGCGGGCAAGCCGCTCAACAGCAACCTCAACTGTCTCCATCACAAAAGGGAGCGTGGCGGCCTGGAATTTATTGTTCTCCAAGTCATAGGCGACCTGCAAAAGCAAGATTGCAAACTATCAGACAGATCGCGGCGAATAGCAAATCTAGATCGCGGCGAATTCAACTCACCGCCAGCTCCTCTCTTTGCCGGGCATTCCTTTCTCCCAGCCGCGTGTTCCTTTCCCTCAGTGCTTTATTATCTTTCTGAAGCTGTTCATTTTGCCTCAACAGGTCTCTGGCCAGAGTGGCAACATAATGATTTGTCACCGCGCTGTTCGCAGAGGCCTGAGAGGCCAGCAGAGGGAGGTCGGCGGCGGACACCTTCTTCAGTTCGCTCAAGTTGCGCTTTCCGTAGAGAGTGGAGAGCGCAACATGGGCGTGGCACGTTATCCGCGGACTCCTCCACGAGGGAAGTGCGGTGGATAAGCGGACATGCTTCTCCTTGCTGTGCCAATGGACCATAGGGTTCCCCCTAAGGTCCCTCTGGCTGATGCCAAAGCCGGTCATGGAGAAGCTTTCGGAGGAGGAGTAGTCCGCTGCGGGATCCCCTTCCTCCTTCCTCTTCTTTGCAACCGCTTCTTTCTTCTCCTTTTGTGTAGGAACAAAGCCGCTTGGCGTCTGCGGCAGGTTGGCGGGCACCGCCAAGGTCGCTGCAAAAATAGAACCGGTTAAAAAAGCATGGTCGCGGCGGATACAAAAGCTGAGTCCGCTAAGCTACTTACTGTCCTCAGGCGTGACGTCCGCTAAGCTCGCTAGCAGCGGAAGGTAGTGCTCAATATCAAGCCTGGCGTTAGCCAGGAACTCGACAATTGCGGACTCCAGGTCGTTCAGCTGCACGTTTTTGAAAGCGGAGTCCGCGTGCACCTGCGGATAAGTGTGCGCGAACCCGAGGTCGCCCTCAAAGATTAAGAACCTTGAGGTCCAGTTGTGGATCTTGTTTGGAAGACCCACTACTTTCATCCCCCTACAATAGAAGTAAATTACACCCTTGTAGGGGCGGCCTCCGGAGGCAGTTATGGAGCGGACAGAGAATATTTTGCGGAAGATGTTCATTGAGAAGGCAATCCTTTCAGATCGCAGGTAAGAGAGGAAGCTGCAGATCGCAGTGACGGTATTCGGCGCGAGCTGGCCGGGCACCATCCCGTAGTGCTCGAAAATTACGGCAAGCTCCCATAAGAGCGGGAACTTGAATCCGCTGTCGAAGTGGTCAACTGGAATGGCGATCTGGGTCGCCGTCGAGAAGTTCAATCTTTCCTGGTGTGCGGGTAGGCGGACAAGAATGTTGGAGTCCGCCATATTCTTTTCAACAAAAGCCGCCAGGTCAGCCTCTTTCAAAGTGCATTTTCTGTGGTCGGCAGAGTGGAAGGCGACTGCAGCATCAGTACGTGCGGACACCATGTTGCAGGCCGCAGGGTTTCGTTTACTTCAGGAATTTCCTACATAGAGAAAGCAGAAGGCAGTATTTATAGAAAAAATTTCTGACAGCTTTTTGGCCAGTCCGCGCAGGTCGCACATTCAATCCGCACAGTCCGCAAAATGTTTAAAAAGCAGCCAAACAAATAGCGCGGATATAAAAGACAAATTAACATTCCAAAAGAGATTCAAGGCCAAGTCGTGGCCGTCGCAGTTCCCTATCCGCTCAGATCGCGAATTTTCCCACCTGCAGGTTAACAAGAAGCGGACACAGCGCTAGTCCGCACAGTCCGCCACAGATCAAGCCAAGGTTTATTATAAAATAAGCGGATTTATAATCTGCGTCCGCATAGATCGCGATAAAGGTTTAACCGATCACATCACAGCAATGTTTAAAACAATTATACAGAAGTATACATTCAACATAAAAAATGAGCACCGCAGACTCAGCGGTCTCTATTTTCAGTTCGCTTCTCTGCCCTATCCCGGCATAGATGAGCCGCCTGATCGCTTATCTGAAGGATTTCACTATATACGCGGCAGATATGATGATGAATGACGTTTATAGTCCGGTGCATATGGGCAGCTTCCCGGTCTACTCGACTAAGGGGCACCATTGGCTCCGCTGCCGGCCTCAGCTCCTCATCCGCAGCGCGTGGGACACCACCTGTCGGTGCGGCGATCTCCGAAGCCGCGCGGTCTGGTACTCGCGGCCTCCGGTCAGCGATCTCTGCAGCCCGCTTCCCTTTCTCCTCACGCACAGACGCGAAGTGTTTGCCCTTGTAGTAGCGGACATCATCCGCGAGCCTTTTCTTCTCCTTATCAGATCTCTCCAGCGCCCTGGAAATGCTGGCGACCTGATCCTTCAGAGCCATCTCGCGCTCAGCAAATTGTTTTTCGCGCGCGGCGAACGCTTCCTCACGCTCCTTGGCTTTCTCCAACTCTTTTTTCAAGCATTCCATTTCGAATTGAAATTTCTTCTCTAACTCTTGAACCATATTCAGGCTGGGTGGCTCGTCTTCCGCGGGTTCCATATTTGAGACCGCGTCAGCACCGGGGTTCGGCGTGACTGTGATCTCGCCACTCTCGGTAGAGTCCGGCGGCGACTTCCCACCTGCAACAAACAAAGTCAACTCCACATTCAAAGGCAGCTCGCGGCGGACACGAAGAAAGGATGAAAAATCACTTTGAGACATAGCAGCAGCGAGTCGCCGACTATCGAAGAAGATTGGACGCCTTGCCCGCTCCGGGTCAAAGACGCTTAATCGCTTCCTCCATTCGCGGTGGACCTTAGCTCTTTTCTCAACAGCAGAGCTTGTCGACACTACAATATCGTCGGTCTCCGTGATGATCTTTATGGGCTTCGATTTCCGCGGCGGCGACCTGTAAAGCCACTTGCGCTGAAAATATTTAGGCGCAGGTTGAAGTTTACTTGACCGCAGCAGCTCCGCGGCAATCCGCAGATCCTCAGCAGCTTTGTCCGCGGCGATCTGCTTCGAGGCCGCCCCGACTGCAGCAACATGAGCAACGATTTGCTTCTTTTGCTCCGATATCTTCTCCCTCAGCCTCTCCCTCTCCTCTTCCTCCGCAGCGGACAGAGATGGGAGTTCATCGCCCTTGTCTCCAGCGGTCTCCGCCTCATTCTGCTGCAGTACAACCAGCAAGGAGTCGTGGATTAAGTCACGTAGGTCGACGTCTATGGAATCAATAATCTCATCCGTGGAAAGACTGACCGTGGAAAGAGAATTGTCCCCCCGGATTTGGGCCTCCGGTGTTATCAGGTCGCTGTCGGGGACTTCTTTGTCGCGCGGCCTGTGTTGCAAGTCCGCCTCCCCGGTCCGCTTGGAGATATTCTTCTCCTTCATAGCGCGCAGCTTCTTCTCCACCCGCTCAGCGACGGTCGCTCCGCTCCTCTTCCTCTTCTTCCTCTTGGCTGTCTTCTCAGCAGGATCCGCGGCGGACCCCAAAGGCTGGTCTTCGCGGACAGGCACCGGGTTCGCAGCTGTCGTTGCTTTTGGAAGCACACCGTCCTCTTCCTCAGTCCGCCTATCTTCATCATCCAGGTTGACAATAGGCACCTGGGCATTAGGAGAAGATATGTCGGCCTCAGTGCGTTCGCCAGCAGTATCCGCCGATGTCGCGGTTTTCTGGGAATGGACGGAGTCTGACAAGGTCGTCATCCTCTCGCTCAGTGGTTCAGCATCAACTGCGGCTTCTCCGCGAGCAAATATATCAGTAGGGCGGGCTGACTTCTCCGCGGGCTTCTCGTTCTGGGAGTTTTCTCCTGCGAGGCGGACAGGATCTTGTCTTGCCGGCCTCTTTGCAATTTTCTTGGTCTTCATTGGCGTTGACGGCTCCGAGTAGCCTTTGGCAGTGAGGCTAGAGAGGAATGCACCAAGTCTTGCCATGCCAGACTGGAAAGTGGAGACCGCAAGTGGTGAGTATCGCCCCGTGTCGATCGAGATTCTCGGCAGATCCAGACCCTCCAGCAGTATTTATAGCTTTGGTGGCATTTTCGAGGTTCGCGGACTCGGCGGTTAAAGAAACATTTTCGAAGTTTTTCTGGAAACTTAAAAATGTGCGGGGATTATGTTAACCCCTCAGTCCGCAACATACTCCAAGATTCCAAAGCCCCCATTCAGCAGGCGCGGACAGGATTTTTCCGTCCGCCCAGTCCGGCACTGTCACCAGTCGGGCGCCAAGGGTGATACTCCAGCAGCGGACGCAAGGACCAGTTCTCTCAGTCCGCCGGCGCTTTGGGCAACAGGTTCTACAATGGCGGACAAAGTATTTCGTCCGCCCAGGCCGCCGCCCTCCAGTTGGCGCGCCCAGCAGCAGTGGAAGCTCCAGCTCGCGAGCCCAGTCCGCCACTTCTGTGCGGACTGGCGTGTTCTTTCTTTTTGCTTCCCGTCACCGCTGCCCGGTTCTCCTGTACCCCGGGCAGCCGGTTATTTTAGCCCTGCCCGTTTGGGCAGGCCCCCTATCCTATAAATAGGGGGGAGGTGGTGCACTCAAGGCACGCTGACTCGGACCCAGGAGCCTACTTGTTACAGGCTGCGGACTCAAATCCTGTGCCTTGCGGACTCCCCTTTGCTCTGCTTCTCAGTCTTTTCCTTTCACTTGTAACTAAACCCTTCTTCAATCAAGGGAAAGCCCGTCGCAAGAGAGGCATTCAGGCCGCGACGGGCGAAGTCTGTTGTTGCCGTGGTTCACGGCCCTGCTCATCTTCCAGCTCTCATCCGCTTAGTAAATCGCTACTCGCAGTCTCCCTACTCCCCCTGTGATCGAACAAGTTAGCTGGTTGTGCTCGACCCCCCTTGTGTTTTCGTGCATCAACAGGTTGTATGCAAGTATGCTATGCCATTATTCTGGTAAGTGCAACCCACACACACGACTCTATGCGCACAAACTTTTAGTTCCCCTTATTTGGGCAGCTAGCTTCACTCCCAGGAACCTCCGTAGTGGCAAACGGAGACAGTGGGTCGGGCCCCCCACTCCTAGGCGGGTATCCACACTACCACGCCTAGCCCTCCCGTACGCCCCTAGAAGAACACAACCTAGAGTATCCGCGTACTAATGCTGGCCATATCCACCAGACTTTCTTTGCCTAAGTGTCCCACACCGCCGAGTCAACATATCGACGTCGGTGTGAACGACCGTCTGATACCGAAGACCCACCACCTTATTTTGTATCCAAAAGCTTTTGAGCCACTAGCTCCCCGGACTATCCGTCAGTGCATCTACCTTACGAGCGAACCATACGGATGGCAATCAAAACAACCTAATCAACCTCCCGAGCTGCTGGGGTCTGTGAATGTGTAAGCCTAGTTATACTAGTTGCTCTTGAAATGTATTATTCTTACTGTTTAGGTTAGCCCAGGACTGCCCAAGGTATTCCCCGTGAAGGGCTCTCGAAGGCACTAGGAACTACAATGGGATTACGCCCAAAGCTCCCTTTCGTAAGGCACTTATTATTATTGGTTGCTATCAAATTTACCAAAACCCTTGTTATACTGGATCTAACCCTATAGTATTTGACAGTTCCTCCCCTCGGGAAAGACGATCTTTCGTCGATCCCGAGTACCACTTAACACAAACCAAACCAACACCCTACTCATCCTATCTTCCAATGGTAAACTCATTTTTAAATGTCCAACCAGCAAACATCTAACCCCAACTCATGTGCCCAAATTCATATTCCAAATTGAAATCTGCAGTTTTACTAAATGCAGACCAACCCAAGCTATATGACGTGTAAAACAAGAGGTACTCAAAATATTCATCCAGTATCCATATAATAATTATTGGGTGTCTATCATGATATGTTTGGCCTAAATCAAGAAATTCATATTTTTTATAATTTATCTGGTTATTTATTTAATTATTCTGGTAATCCAAAAACCTCAAGTTTGAACATGATGTACCAACACCAGACAAGTAAATGCTCCACAAAATTTATGATAAATATATTATGACTATTTAAAATAAAATCCAAAGTTTTTCAAATCTTAAGGAAGACTTATGGCCCTAATTAATTAATTCAATATAAATACAATAAATTGAATTAAATAGAGAAGTACCTTAAAATATTACCCAAAAATTACACCAAATTTACCATGGCTATAATATGATCATAAATCATCACTGACAAAGTTTCATAATATTTTAAGCTATTGTAACCATGATTTTATCACAAATATTCTTAGGGGCAACTTAAAGATTTTAACTACAAGTATAAGCTAATTTCTTCCAAACACCCTACAATAATTTCCAGACGCTCATGATTACCCTAAGACTGCTCTACCCAAGTTTCATCCCTGTTCAATGAGTTTTACTAACCTTTTCTATCTCTACACTTTTTGTGCACTAAACTAGGGTTAGGCTTTAGAGGGGCCTACCCATACACAAATCCATTAAGAATTTTACCAGAGGATTTTAGCTACTCTAGTTATCACACTACCAAGCCTCAAGTCCATACAAGGTCTTTTGACCCCTTGCCCTTCACAAGACGCAAAAGCCCCTCCTTAGGGTTTGGCCTTAGGTCCTAAGGCAAATCTACTCCAATATACCCCATCTTCCAAGGGATGGTGATAAAAGTCATGCCAAGTCAGTGACCCCAATTTCAACCTCTGTTTAGTTGATTTGTCCACACAAAACCTAAAGTGCACTATTTGGCCTAAATAGCCTTAATAGGGCAAGGCTAGGGTTGCATGATTTCATCTCAAACCATCTCTAAATGAGATGAAATTCTAACCAGAGCCTTATGAAGACCCAAAGGACCACTCATCAAAATTTGGGATGGTTTTGAGGTCATTAGCCTCTTAAATTATTCCTACATTATTTATTAAATTTCTACAAAAACTTTAGGAAAATATATTCCAAAAATTCCCAATTTTCGATATGTTATAGGCATTGGTACGAATGACCCTCATCAAATATTTCAAGTCATGTGGATGGCTGGATTGATGGGGGAACGCAAAATAGTCCCTAGTCTAACCTAGGTATAGCCCTCACCACAATGGGTGTTGTGGTCAAACCGCTTACCCAAATTGGTTCAAATCAATTTTAAATTAAAATAGACATCAAGGTCTACAATGTTCATGTTGGTCATTTTTTCTGAAACAGCATCAAAGTATTTTTAATTTTTAATTTAAGAACAGCTCAGAAATGAGGCAGAAATTAATAAAACGGAAATAATTAAAGACTGATCCAGCACGGATCTTAAAGCAGAATCGTGGGACTCCTGGTCATCTTCTTCCTCCAGCCAAGGGTTGGGATTGGCCGAACATGGAGCCTATTCCAAGCTTATTTTACTGCCAACCGGCCACCTCCCTGGCCGGCCACGACCGCCACACCCTTCGTTGAGGTGGGGGCTATCGCCGGGTGGCGGCACGGCCACTGGAGGGGCGGTTTCAGGCGAACTCACGAGGTATAAAAAGCCATGAAAAACCGAAATTTTCCTCACCCGATCCGGCTCAATTGAACACGATTTCTCTCCTAATTGATCTAGGAGTCTAGCCCATGAAGAGAGGAGTAGAGGAGGACCTTCAACTGTGCTTGCCGACGGGTTTGGTGGTGGTGCGCCATGGACGGATTTTGAAGCTTCGGGTGTTCTGAAACAGCACTACCAAATGGCTCAACTCCTTCAGGTAACGTGTGGAAAAGCCTGTCCTTGGTCTGGGGATGCTTTTTTAAAGAGTTAATTGGGGGAGGGGGAGGGCCTAACTTGAATTCACCATTAATGGTCTTGAAGGTGAATTTCGACCAAGGGGGGTGTGCACTGAATCCAGCCCATATGTTGCCGGCTAGGGCTGTTAATCTTCTCTAAATTAACCAGGGAAGGTGAATCTAGCAAATGGAGGTGAGGAGATGAACTCTTGATGGCCATTAATGGCCTTCTCTCTCCTCTTTCTCTCTCTTCCCTATTAGAGGAATTGAATTCAGCCACCTTGGGTGGCTGGCCATGGCTATTCAACTCCTCAAAACTAATGACGTGGAATAAATTCATCCTATTGGCAGCCCACTAACTCATATTAACAATAAGAATGATGTTAGCCCAAGTAGAGGAATGAGTTTGAGCTTGTGTTAGCCCATTTAGGCTAATTTGACTTAACACTACAAAAGAGTTGATCTTGTTCAACATGACCATTTGGGTTGACCCCAATGGGTCCTTGGTGACCATTGGACTCCCTTAAGGTTTAGGAAGACTTGAGTAGGGTTGGTTGGACACCTTGGAGGTCACTTGACCGTAAGGGCTCTTTGACCACTTTGGGGCTAGAGTTGACTTGGGTCAACTTAGCCACTAGGGTTGGCCCCAATGTGTCCCTGATGACCCATTGACCTCCCCTAAGATCTAGAATGGGTTGGGTAGGGTTATCTTGGCACTTTGGAGGTCACCTACCTTTAGGAAGGGTACTTTGACCAAATTAGGGCTAGAGTTGACTTTGGTCAACATAGACTCTTGGGTTGACCCCAATGGGTCCTTGGTGACCCATTGGACTTACTTTAGGGTTAGGAGGGCATGAGTGGGGTCCACTTGGCTAGGGGAAGGTCAATTGACCTTAAGTAGGCTAGTTTGACCCATTTAGGGTTAGGGTTGACTTAGGTCAACTTAACCACTTTGACTGCCTACAGTGGGTCCTTAGTGGCCCTATGGACTTCCCAAGGTGTTTGGGGTGTTGTGGTAGGGTCCTGGGATTGAGGTGTAGCCCTAAAGTCAAACTTTAGGTCTAAATGTTCAGGCTGAGCTATAGGCAGACCTAGGTGATTTTCACCTTGGCCTTGTTCACTTGGTGCTTCTTGGGCTTCCTAGGGTTTTGTCATGACCTAGTCATGACAAAACCACTCTTAGGAGTCTAGTTGGAAATAGGATATTACAGCGTGGGTGTTCTTTCTAAAGCATAAGTCTGATAATTTTGATATCTTTACTAATTTTGTCAAGCAGATCGAAAATGAATACAACTTTTCTATAGTCAAAGTCAGAACTAATAATGGAATAGAGTTTAAGTCCGTTCCTGTGACAGAATTCTATGAAAGCCTTGTTATCTTTCATGAGTTTTCCTCTCCTCCTACTCCTCAACAGAACGGAGTAGCTGAGAGAAGGAATAGAACACTCATAAAGGCCTGCAGGACCATGTTCAGTGATGCCTCACTACCTGAATATTTCTGTGCTAAAGCTGTCAACAATACATGCCACGTGCAAAATCGAGCACTTATAAACAATAACCATAATAAGACACCTTACGAACTACTAAAGTGCAGGAAACCGACTATTTCATATTTTAGTTTCTTTGGTTGTAAATACATCATCCTTAACAATGGTAAGTATCACACCACTAAATTTAGTGAAAAGAGCTTTGAATGTATTTTCTTAGGTTATAGTAGCCATGGTAAGGCATATAGGTTTTTTAATAAGAAAACCCTAGTTATATAAAAATCTATTCATGTTGTATTTGATGAGACGAGTCTGGTGCAAAACAGCTCTTCTAGTGTGTTTATTGAAGATGCAAGTTCAAGAATAAAAGAATTAAACTTGGATGAGTCGACTGAAGAAAAAGATCAAAAATTCATCAAGATCACCACTCCAACCCCAATTGGAGAGGTTGAAGACCATGATGAAGATGTCATCCAAGTTGATAAAGTCACTACAGTGATAGAGGAAGCTCTAGATGCAAGGACTCTAGAGCTTAGACACTTGAAGGATCACCCAATGGATCAAATAATTGGAGATCCTTGGGATGGTGTCAGAACTCGCAGAGGTACAACTAGTGAAAATTTATATTTGAGTTTTCTCTCATAGGTTAAATCAAAGAAGTTTGAGGAAGCAAACTCAGACATATCTTGGATAATTACAATGGAAGAAGAATTGAATTAGTTCAAGCATTACCAAGTCTGGAAGCTTGTTCCAAGACCCAAAGGTAAAAACATTATCAGAACAAAGTGGGTCTACAGGAACAAGATCGACGAGGATGGGACAATAATAAAGTATAAGGCCAGACTCGTCTCCAAGGGATGCAGACAAGAAGAAGGAATTGACTTCGATCAGACGTATACACCAGTGGCAAGGCTGGAGGCAATAAGGCTATTCATAGCATATACAACACTTAAGGGCTTCACTGCCTATCAGTTGGATGTGAAGTCAGTCTTCCTTAATGGTGACATAAAGGAAGAGGTGTATGTGGAACAACCTCCAGGTTTCGTTGATTCTAACTATCCTGAGCAAGTTTATCTTTTATTTAAAACTTTTATTTGATTTAAAACAAGCTCCTCGAGCTTGGTACGAGACGCTGTCTAACTTTCTCTTTGAGAACAAGTTCACAAGAGGAAAGATAGATAAGAAATTATTTCTTAGGGAAATAGAAGGCAAGATTTTGCTAGTGATTTATGTCGATGACATCATATTTGGCTCTACTGATGACAACCTTTACAAAATTTTTCCAGACATATGCAAGGGAAGTTCGAAATGAGCAGTATGAGAGAGCTGAAGTATTTCTTAGGACTTCAGTTGAAACAATCTGAAGATGTGATGTGTATAATTATGATAGGCTTTTTACTATCATAATTGTAATCATGTCCACTATTTTCTACCTATCTATGCAGTAATTTTGCGAAAATAGTTATGAATTTGCTTTATCATGCGTAGAAGAGCACAGGTTAGGAGTTTCTATTATTCCATGTATTAAGCTGTCTATTTATTCCTTTATTTTTCTAATGCAGGTATCGCTAACCAGTGGAGCTAGAAGTCTTGAAGCAAACAGAGGAGTTCTCGGATTCGACATGGCTGATGGTAGTACAAGAATGGGGCGCACACGGGTAGGCACACGCCCATGTTTCCTACCCGCGTCCTATCCGGGATGGAGCAAAAGAACTGGAGGTAGAAGACAGAGCACCACACGGGTGGGAACACGCCCGTGTTCCTACCCATGTCCTTTTCGACATAAATCCAACTTCGGCTGCCAAACCAACCCGTGTGCGACGAACACAAAGAACAACATGGCCGTGTCCGTACCCGTGTCATCTTACACGACCCACTACCAGACACGTCTGCTTGTGTGCAACCGCCCTTGAACCGTCAACACGGACTGTGACACGGCCATGTTGGAACCCATGTCCGACCTTGTTTGCTAGGAGACTATAAAATACTTGTAGAAAAATTAAATAAGAACTTTTTGATTATTTTCATTGGAAGAACTTCTGTAGCACGAAATTGGAGCATCCAAGAGAAGGAGGATTTGAAGGATATTTTTGTATGTGTTTAATCTTTCATGTATCTCTCTTAATCTTTCCTTTCTCTTGGTGATTCAACTTTATTTATCTTTTATTTCGCATGAAACTTAAATTTGAACAATTTGGTAATCATGTATCGTATTGTTTTCATCAAATTTGTGCTATTTTATTCGTATGTAGATCTTCAAACAAAGAGATTATCCTAGTTATGATTTTGTTATTTGCTTTACATGAATTTCAACTTTTTAAATTGAGAAATTGGAAAGTTGTGATGATGTTCATATGTTCACATTTAGGTGCTATTTCTCTTTACATTTTAACTTACATGATCAAGAGATATGTCTATTGGATAATTGTAGTACAGATAAATGGATTCATGGTATTTTAGAGTTAAGATTTCATGAATTTATGTATTAGATAGGGTATTTTCTTTAATGTAAATTTGAGGATTGTAAGTTGTTCGAGAGAAAATTTACTAACTTAGGTTTAGATTTTGAATTGCTCGAGAGAGAATTTGATAAATTGTTAACCATTACAATACACGAATTTGAAAATCTTATTATTACCTGATTACTTAGAATTGAATTAATGTGTGGTTATATTCATGTGACCTCTCTTAGACTTTCGGCTTTTTATCACCTTTAATCTTCCAATGTTTATTTATCCAAGTAGTCATAGTTAGTTTAATTTAGGTTAAAAATCAGTTTTGATTATAGGTATGATAATATATTAAGGATGAGTACGAGTACTTGAAAGGACCCAGTGGAATACGACACGACATGTAGATTTCTCCTATATTATGATTGATAGGTTCACTTGCCTGAAAGTTCAATTAGTCTAGCTTATGCCCATCTACATAGTTTATACTAGAGTGTAGAATAAATCAGCATCAAGTTATTACTTGTTACGCAAATAATCATCAAGTTTTAGCGCTCTTGCCGGAGATCATTTTCAATATTTTGAAAGCCTAAACTTTATTAATCTACCAAATTTTATTTATTTATACATAACTGTAAATTAGTTTATGGAATAATTATATCGCTTAATCTCTATTTTGTAGTCTATTAGTGTATGACCAGGGGCAGAAATTCTGGGCTAGCACCATTTCATCCTGACCCAGAGCGAATTATTCATAACACTAACCAAAGGGACGTAGGAGTTAATACCACAGACATTTCAAACGGACTATCAGAAGAAGATACAGTGAACCAAGGAGAGCATCATCCGGAAAATTTGGATACCATGGCAAACCAAAATGAGCAAACCATGTCTGACTTTGCTAGATCTAATCTCCAAGGAATTGGGTCAAGCATCGTTAGACCACCAATAGTCACCAATAATTTTGAATTGAAACCTAGTGTTATACAGATGGTTGAACATTATGTCCAATATGATGGACTGCAAGATGAAGATCATAATACCCACTTAGTCGGATTCTTGGAGATATGTGACACGTTTAAGATCAATGGCATTTCCAATGATGTCATTCGATTGAGATTGTTCCCGTTTTCACTAAGGCATAAGGCGAAGCAGTGGCTCAATTCATTACCTAGAGGGTCGATAACTACTTGGGATATGATGGTTGAGAAGTTTTTAATGAAGTATTTCCCACCGGCGAAGACTGCAAAGCTAAGCAATGACATCTCTACGTATGTTCAAATGGATTCTGAATCATTGTACGACACATGGGAACGATTCAAGGACCTTTTAAGGAGATGTCTCCACCATGCTCTACCTTCATGGCTTCAGATTCAGACTTTTACAATGGTCTTAATCCAACCACTAAACAGATGATCGATGCGGCTAGTGGAGGCACCTTGAACAACAAGACACCTGAGGTGGCTCAACAGTTGATAGAAGACATGACTATGAACAACTACCAATGGACTACTGTAAGACAAAAGCCTAGTAAGCCTGCAGGGATGTATGAAGTGGATGTTGTCACTGCCTTAGCCATTCAAGTAGAGAAGCTTCACCAAAAGATGGATAACCTTTCCTTAGCATCACCCTCCGTGGTACCTCAACAATGGGACCTTTCATTTAGTGGAATTTCGGGTTGTGAATCTCAAGTGCAAGAGTATGTTGACTATATGGGTAACAACATCAGACCTCCTATCAACCAAGCAAATAACCCGTATAGTTCTACATACAATCCTGGATGGAGGAACCACCCCAATTTCTCTTTGGGAGGACAAGGAAATCAAGGGAAGCAACCTGTGTTTGGTCAACCACAACAACCGGAACCAAGGAAGCCAACATTGGAAGATGTACTTACCAAGTTCATGCAAACTATCGATGTAGCCTTCCGGAATCAAGAGGGTTCAATTCGTAATTTGGAGAATCAGATTGGTCAGCTCGCAAGGATGTTATTTGAAAGGCAACAAGGAACACTTCTGGGAAATACTGACACAAATCTGAGGCAGCATGCAAAAGCCATTCATTTGAGGAGCGGAAAGGAGTTACAAGACCAAAGGCCTACGAAGGAAGCTCCCCAAGTGGAGTCTAGTGGCGAAGGACTGTGCGAGATGAACGTGCAACCAATGGAGTATCAACCAAAAATACCATATCCAGCAAAGCTTAATAAGGAGCGCATGGATGCGCAGTATGGTAAATTTTTATCTATGTTTAAACAATTACTTGTCAATTTACCTTTTTTTTAAATCATTCAAATGCCTAAGTATGCTAAATTTTTTAAGGATTTAATTTCAAATAAAAGGAAAATAGAGGAATTATCTTTAGTAACATTTTTTGAGGAATGTTCCGCTATTTTACAAAACAAACTACCACAAAAACTTAAGGATACCGGTTCATTTTCAATTACATGTTTAATCGATGATTTACAAGTAAATAAAGCTATAGCAGATTTAGGAGCAAGTATAAATTTAATGCCTTACAAACTATATTTTAAACTAGGTCTAGGAGAACTTAGCCAAACTAGAATGAGCATTTAACTAGCAGATCGATTGGTTAAGTACCCTAGAGGAATAGTAGAGGATGTATTGATTAAGGTAGGTAAGTTTATATTTCCTGCTAATTTTGTCATTCTAGATTTCGACGAAAATATCGAACTACCACTTATACTAGGTCGTCCATTCTTAGCCACATCTAGAGCTCTTATTGATGTTTTTGATTGTAAGTTAGGTTTGCGAGTAGGGGAAGAAGAAATCACTTTTCAAATTTGTAATACAATGAAACAATCCTTAGATAATGATGATTGTTATTTTTCTCGTGGTGTTGATAACTTTATGACTTCTATGCATTCCAATTTATAGTATATAGATCCTTTAGAAATTTGCATCACTAACTGTTATTTAGAAGATGAAAAAAATGAAGACATTGTTGAACATTTATTTTTTCTAGATAATTGTGTTACGATGAATATAATGATTGAATATAGTTTGACGACACACGGAGATCATGAAGGTCTTAAGAATAATACTAAGGATCCACCGATAGTAGAACTAAAAAAATTACCAGATCATCTTGAGTATGCATTCTTAGGTGCTAATTCTTCTTACCCAGTTATTATCTCTTCCAAACTTTCTAATACTGAAAAAGCTAAATTAATAAATGTGCTAAAGAAAAGTAAAGGTGCAATAGCATGGTAAATATCTGATATAAAAGGTATTAATCCTAGTTTTTGCACTCACAAGATCATTTTGGAAGAAAACTATAAACCTTCTATTCAACCACAACGTAGGCTAAAACCGAATATGAAAGAGGTAGTTAAGGCGAAGATTGTTAGTTATTAGATGCTGGTATGATATATCATATTTCAGATAGTTCATGGGTTAGTCCTGTCCAAGTCATTCCTTAGAAGGGTGGTCTAATAGTGGTAGCTAACGATAAGAATGAGTTAATTCCAACGCGAACGGTAACAGGTTGGCTTGTCTGTATTGACTATAGGAAGTTAAACGATGCCACTAGGAAGGACCATTTCCCTCTTTCTCTCATTGACCAAATATTAGAACGTTTGTCAGGATATTCTTATTATTGTTTTCAAGATGGACTTTCTGGATATTTTCAAATTCCTATAGCACAAGAAGACCAGGAGAAAACAACATTCACCTGCCCATTATTGAAATTTGTGAAGTGGAAGTGGTTGACGGGACAGGCCTGGCGGCCTGGGCGGACAGCTTTGGCGGACTAGGCGGACTGGGCGGACTGTTGTGTGCGGCCTGCTGGAAAGTCTAGTGGAAGCCGGCTGTTCTTCTGAGCGGATTGCACGGGTGAAGTCCGCGGACTATGCGACCTGGTATCTGCGGATAAGGCGTTGGCTGTTTGGTTTTGCCAAGGAGTGGCCTGAGCGGATAGAGGCTTGCGGACTGGTGCTTTCCTCAGTGACCGCATTGCAAGCCTGTGCTATTTGGCGGTTTGGCTCATGTCCACGGGAAGCTTGCAGACAGGTGTGTCCGCGGTTTGGGCTGTTGCGGACTGGGCTTAGAGCTTGACTGAGGCCTTGTCGAGCTCTGGTGTTACAGCAGGTGTTTTGCTGTGGAGGTCTTTGGCGGACAGATGTTTTGAGTCCGGGAGGAGGCTGCTGCGATAGGGCAGGTGTGCTAGTAGCTCGCGGACTGCTGGTGGTCTGTGTGCTTGGATGTTTGGCGGATGGAGTTTGTGTACGCCATGCTCGCATTGACCCTTGATGGTTTTGGACTTGGTCACACTCTATGCCAAGACCATGGTGTCCGCCGTATCCGCCAAGTCTGTTGTTGACCGGGCGGACTTATTTTCTGCTTTTGGTCGTGGACTTGTGGCGGATTGAGGCGTGAGTCTTGCGGACTGCCTCGGGTTTGTGCAGACAGCCATTGAAGGGGGTTGCTGTCCTACAGTGGTCGGAAGCTTTGCGGGCTGATGCCTTGTTCGCATAGCTTGGGCGAACTGAAGAGGGTTCGCCAATGTTGCCTTGCTCCTGACGGTTTTCCTTGGTATCCGGCTAAGTCCTTGCGGACTCAACGGACTGTGGTTTGCTATCGCGCGGGCTAGGGCGGTGTTGCTATCTCTAGGGCGGTGACCACACTCCTCACCTCGCCTATAAATAGGACCCCCCTGGCACATCTACAGTAACTTGAGTGAACAGTAAGTTGGGTTGGGCAAGGAGCTGCGGTCTCAGTTTGTCTGTCCGCACGGATTGATTCAGGGCTGACGGTTTGTTTTGTGCAGGTCGCGCGGGTAGCTTCAAGGAGCCAGGGGTTTGGCTTTGACTTCGGTCAAGTGCTTGGAAGTTGTGCGGTCTCTGCGGATTCAGCATAAGGTCACTCTGCGGCTTGTCAACTCTGTTTCAACTTTGCCAGCTTCAATAACCTGTCCGCTGGCTTGAGGCTGGTAGGGGGTGTTCCTTAGTTCAGCTTCAGCAGGAGACGAATAACGGTGTGTCCGCGCGGCCTCGCGGCTTCGGCAGACTCCGTGGCTATTCGGCGGATTGCAGCTTAGTTCGGGCGATCTCAGCGGACTCGGCGACCTCGGCAACCTCGGCGGTCTCGTCGTACTCCGGTGATGTCCGCCCGGCTTGGGTTTTAGTGCTTTCTATTTACAGCTGTTATACTAGCAAAATCATGTCTTGTTATGTATGCCTCGTGTTGTAAAGAATGAATGAATAAATGATCTGCTTGTGCTTCCATTGTTTGTTGGGATTAACCTTTGTTCCTAGGTTTTCCGCTGGTTCAACGTGAGAACTGGGTAGTGCCGAAGATATTAATTTGGCGTTTGGGCTACCTTGCTGACCACGTTGAGAAAATTTTAACATGGTATCAGAGCAGGTTCAGTTGCGTGAGCGGTAGTCAACTAGTGTTGTTACTCAGTGATTGAGTGGTGTTCAACCTGTGTTGTTGCTCGGAGCTTCTGAAGGGTTGCCAACAGGTGTTGCAATGGAAGGAAGCTTTGCAAGGGGTCTTGGCATTGAACTCTTAACGCCGACTAACTTCAAGAAGTGGTAGTCGTGCATGAAGAGTTATCTTCTTGGCGAGGAGCTGTGGGAAGTCGTCGGTGGTGATGACAGATAGGAAGTCACGGCTGCGTTCGGTACTGCTGAGCAGGTTAGGCTCTGGAGAAGAACAAATGCTAAGGCGGAGTTCATTCTGAAGAGGGACGTGTCTCCGGAACTGTTTGATCACATCGTTGGATGTGAGTCGGCTGCTGATATTTGGACAACCATCGATAAGTTGTTCAATAGGAAGAATGTGGCGCGGCTTCAGTTCCTGGAGAATGAGTTGGCTAGGGCAACTCAGGGAGACCTTTCCATCTACAAGTACTTCTTAAAGATGAAGAGCTTGTGTGCTGAGCTGTCGGCACTGAATCCTAATGAGCCTATCTCTGAGGCGAAGATGAAAAGGCACATAATCCGCGGCTTGCAGAAGGAGTATGTGGCCTTTGTGACATCTGTTCAAGTGTGGGCTACTCAGCCATCTTTGCTGGAGCTGGAGAATCTGCTTGCATCGCAGGAAAGCTTAGCAAGGCAGATGGCTGGAGTGAACCTGAATCAGGAAGGAAGCGAAGCTCTCTTCTCAGGCAAGAAGAAAGGTTGGGAAGGGAAGAAGAAGAAGAAGGTGCAGGTCGCTAGTGAGAAGGAGACTTCAACTTCATATCAGCCGGAGAGGAGAAATGCTCCTAAGGACTGGAAGAAGAACTTGAAGTGCTACCGGTGTCATTAGCGAGGGCACTTCAAGCGGGACTGCAAGGTCAAACTGCAGCCTGGGCATGCTGCGGGAAAGGAGGAAACTTGCTCGAGAAGTGAAGAAGCAGAATGGGGCGGATCTTTTATGACGGGCACTTGTGTCCGGGCCTTGTCTGCTGAGGACTTCAACGGCGAGTGGATCGTGGACTCCGGGTGTGGTCATCACCTCACCGGAGACAAGTCGAAGTTCACCTCCATGCAGGCTTACTCAGGTAATGAAGCTCTTATCACTGCTGATAATACTGTTTATGCAGTAGAGAAAGAGGGGGTCGTGTTTTTGGGTAGTGATCAGGGGCCACTCACGTTAAGGAGTGTGTATCACATGCTGGGCATGAAGAAAAACCTCTTCTCGGTGACCATTGCGGTGGACGTTGGTTATCACGTTCTGTTTGGGTCAACAGACGTGAGGTTCCTTCGCAACGTATCAGCGGTGAAGGCTGATGTTGCTCATGTAGGGAGGAGGGTGAAGAACTTGTTTGTTCTTTCCACCAATTCTTATGTTGATCGTATGAGGGACAATGATAGCGCTGCTATCTGGCATGAGAGGCTGTGGCATGTTGGCATGGACAAGCTGAAGGCGATGGCTAGTAGATGTTTGGTGAAGGGGTTGCCTAAGTTGTCTTCCTTTGGTGATGGGCATGTTTGCGCGGGCTGTCAATACGGTAAGTCACATCGCCTTCTGTTTGATAAATCACAAACAATGAGCAAGAAACCATTGGAGTGCATTCATGGCGACCTGATGGGGCCTACGGTTACTGCCAACCTTGGTGGAAGCAGATACATGCTTGTCTTGGTTGATGACTACTCAAGATATACTTGGGTGTACTTCTTAAAGAAGAAGTCAGAAGCCTTCCGTTTGTTTGTGGAGTTTAAGGAGTTGGTGGCCGGCTTGGCTTGCGGATTAAGAAGCTTAGAACTGATAATGGGGGTGAATTTGTTTCCTCCGAGTTTTCTAACTTCTGCAGGAAGCACGGGATCCAATGAGTGCTTACTTGTTCTTACACTCCACAACAAAATGGGGGTAGCGGAGCGGAAGATCCGTCATCTAAAGGAGACCTGCAAATGCTGGCTTCATACGAAAGATATCCCACTGTCCTTTTGGGCGGAGGGGATGTCTTGTGCTGCTTACGTCATCAACCGGATGCCACTCAGCCCTATCAACATGAAGACTCCACTTGAGATGTTGCTGAAGGAGAAGCCGAGTGTGGGACACCTTCGGGTGTTCGGGTCAACTTGCTACGTGCATGTCCCGGATGCTTCACGGACTAAGCTGGATGTGAAGGCAAGGAAGCTTGTCTTTGTTGGCTACGATGAGCGGAAGAATGGATGGAAATGCATGGATCCTGTGATGAAGAAGTTCGTTGTGTCAAGAGACGTTGTCTTTGACGAGCTGACGTCATATGGAGGTTGCTCGGTCGAGCTAATCGGAAGTATAAAGGTTGATGAAGCACCGGTGGCGGCTGCTGAAGGCTTGGAAGAGGAGCTTGCTGTTTCACCAGCAGCTCCTGTTGCTTCTAACTCCGAGGCTGAGCCATCTGGCTCAAGAAGCAGGGTGAGCACTGTTCAATGCTTGCCCCAGGTAGGAGTTGAGCCTGAAGAAGCAACGGAAGCAGTGAGCAAGGAGTCGACCCTTCGGAGATCGAAGAGGGTGGTTAAGCTACCGGCTCGGTACTGTGATGGGAATGCAGTGAGCTTTGTCTCCTGCTTCTTTGCAGGTCCTCTGGATGAGCGAGAGCCTGCAAACTTCAACGAGGCCACTGGAGTGAAAGAGTGGGAAGATGCCATGAAGGAAGAGATTGATGCTCTGAAGAAGAATGAAACCTGGGACCTTGTGCCCAAGATTGATGGAATTACTCCGGTTACTTGCAAGTGGGTGTATAAGTTGAAGAAGAAGGCTGATGGGAGCATTGATAGGTTCAAGGCTCGCCTGGTCGCTAGAGGATTCTCACAGCAGTATGGAGAAGACTATGAGGAGACATTCAATCTAGTTGCGAAGATGACTTCAGTAAGAGTGATGATCGCCTTGGCTGCTAGCAAGGGATGGAGGTTGTGGCAACTCGATGTGAAGAATGCCTTTCTTTACGGAGAGATTGACAAGGACATCTTCATGGATCAGCCGCTTGGTTTTGTCTCTAAAAAGCATCCGGACTATGTCTGCAAAATCAGGAAGGCTCTTTATGGGTTGAAGCAAGCTCCTAGAGCGTGGTATGGGAAGATTGCAGAGTACTTGCAATTCTATGGATACCTTGCTTCCAACTCGGATTCAAGCTTGTTCATCAAGAAGAAGGGGGAGCTACAAGTCTTGGTCCTACTGTATGTGGATGACATGATCATCACAGGAAATTCGGATGGGGAAGTAGCAAGGCTCAGGGCTGAGCTTGCTATACGCTTCGAGATGAAAGACTTGGGAGAGTTGCATCACTTTCTCGGTCTTGAAGTGGAGAGGAAGGAGTGTGGGGTTCTCATTTGCCAGAAAGGGTATGTTGATCGCATTGTGAAGCGGTTCGGCATGGGAAAAGGGAAGAAGTGCTCTACTCCACTAGAACTTGGGCTGAAGCTTCGACGAGATGAGGGAAGGGTTCTTCATGATCCCTTGGTGTTTAGGGCTCTTGTTGGGAGCTTGATTTATCTGACAATTACAAGGCCGGACATTGCTTATGCTGTTGGCCGAGTAAGTCGGTATATGGCTGAACCAAGGCAATCTCATCTAGTGGCGGCAAAGGGTATTTTGAAGTATGTCAAGGTGACTTCTGACATGGGACTCCTCTATGGAAGGGACTCAGAGTTTGCGTTGCTTGGGTACACGGATGCTGACTATGGCGGTGATTCAGATGATCGAAGGTCTACTTCAGGTTATGTGTTCACTTGCGGTTCATCTTGCATCTCGTGGTGTATCAAGAAGCAAGACTCGGTGTCAGTCTCAACTGCAGAGGCAGAGTATAAGGCTTCGGCCTTGGCTGCTCGGGAAGCCATCTGGTTGAGGTGGCTTATAGAGGATGTTCATGAAGAAGTGCAAGGGCCTACTTTACTCCGGGGTGACAATGAGAGTGCTCTCAAACTGGTTAACAATCTAGTGTGTCACGCCAGGACCAAGCATATAGAGATTGATTACCACTTCATCAGGGAGAAGCTGTTGGAGGGGTCACTGCTGGTCGGGCATGTTCGGAGTGAAGATAATCTTGCTGACATCTTCACGAAGCCACTGTCTATGGGGCCCTTTGAGCGCTTGCACAACTTGCTGAGCTTGGTCACCACTTCCCACTTCAAGGGGGAGTGTTGAAATTTGTGAAGTGGAAGTTGTTGACGGGACAGGACTGGCGGCCTAGGCAGACAGCTTTGGCGGACTAGGCGGACTGGGCGGACTGTTGTGTGCAGCCTGGTGGAAAGTCTAGTCGAAGCCGGTTGTTCTTCTGAGCGGATTGCACAGGTGAAGTCCGCAGACTATGCGGCCTGGTATCTGCGGATAAGGTGTTGGCTGTTTGGTTTTGCCAAGGAGCGACCTGAGCGGATAGAGGCTTGTAGACTGGTGTTTTCCTCAGTGGCCGCGTTACAAGCCTGTGCTGTTTGGCAGTTTGGCTCATGTCTGCGGGAAGCTTGCGGACTGGTGTGTCCGCGGTTTGGGCTGTTGCGGACTGGGCTTAGAGCTTGGCTGAGGCCTTGTCGAGCTCTGGTGTTACAGCAGGTGTTTTGCTGTGGAGATCTTTGGCGGACGGATGTTTGGAGTCCGGGAGGAGGCTGCTTCGATAGGGCAGGTGTGCGAGTAGCTCGCGGACTACTGGTGGCCTGTGTGCTTGGATGTTTGGCGGACAGAGTTTGTGTCCGCCATGCTCGCATTGGCCCTTGATGGTTTTGGCCTTGGTCACACTCTGTGCCAAGACCATGGTGTCTGTCGTATCCGCCAAGTCTGCTGTTGACCGGACGGACTTGTTTTCTGCTTTTGGTCGTGGACTTGTGGCAGATTGAGGCGTGAGTCTTGCGGACTGCCTCGAGTTTGTGTGGATAGCCATTGAAGGGGGTTGCTGTCCTGCAGTGGTCGGAAGCTTTGCGGGCTGATGCCTTGTCCGCATAGCTTGGGCAGACTGAAGAGGGTTCGCCAATGTTGCCTTGCTCCTGGCGGTTTTCCTTGGTATCCGGCTAAGTCCTTGCGAACTCGGCGGACGGTGGTTTGCTATCGCGCGGGCTAGCGCTGTGTCGCTATCTCTAGGGCGGTGACCACAATCCTCACCTCGCCTATAAAAAGGACCCCCCTGGCACATCTACAGTAACTTGAGTGAACAGTAAGTTGGGTTGGGCAAGGAGCTGCGGTCTCAGTTTATCTGTCCGCGCGGATTGATTCAGGGCTGACGGTTTGTTGTGTGCAGGTCGCGCGGGTAGCTTCAAGGAGCCAGGGGTTTGGCTTTGACTTCGGTCAAGTACTTGGAAGTTGTGCGGTCTCTGCGGATTTAGCAGGAGGTCGCTCTGCGGCTTGTCAACTTTGTTTCAACTTTGCCAGCTTCAATAACCTGTCCGCCGGCTTCAGGCGGGTAGGGGGTGTTCCTCAGTTCAACTTCAGCAGGAGACGAATAACGGTGTGTCCGCGCGGCCTCGCGGCTTCGGCAAACTCCGTGGCTATTCGGCGGATTGCAGCTTAGTTTGGGCGATCTCAGCGGACTCGGCGACCTCGGCGGTCTCGGCGGACTCCGGTGCTGTCCGCCCGGCTTGGGTTTTGGTGCTTTCTGTTTACAACTGTTATACTAGTGAAATCATGTCTCGCTATGTATGCCTCGTGTTGTAAAGAAGTGAATGAATAAAAGATCTGCTTGTGCTTCCATTGTTTGTTGGGATTAACCTTTGTTCCTTGGTTTTCCGCTGGTTCAACGTGAGAACTGGGTAGTGCCGAAGATATTAATTTGGCGTTTGGGCTATCTTGCTGACCACGTTGAGAAAATTTTAACACCCATTTGGTACCTTTGCCTATAGACATATGCCTTTCAGGTTATGTAATTCACCCGCCACTTTTCAAAGGTGCATGCTAGCCATCTTTAACGAATATGTTAAAGATATCATGGAAGTGTTTATGAATTATTTTTCTGTATTTGGTGATTCGTTTGAGTTGTGTTTGAATAATTTAGAGAAAGTTCTCAGGAGGTGTGAGGAAACAAACATAGTGCTTAGTTGGGAGAAGTGTCATTTCATGGTACAAGAAGGGTTAGTACTTGACCATAAAATCTCAAGCCAAGGAATTCAAGTAGATAGAGCAAAAATTGAAACCATAGAAAAATTACCACCACCAACATCCGTTAAGGAAGTGAGAAGTTTCTTAGGACATGCTGGATTTTACCATCGGTTTATTAAGGACTTCTCTAAAATTGCTAAATCACTTAATAGGCTTCAGGAAAAAGACACACCTTTCATTTTTGAACAAGAGTGTCTACATGCCTTTGAGTTCTTAAAAGAGAGATTAATTAATTCTCCTATTATGATCACGCTCGATTTTAGTCAACCATTCGAGATCATGTGTGACGCTAGTAGTTTTGCAATAGGAGATGTTTTAGGACAACCCCAAAACAAACACTTTCACCCTATTTATTATGCTAGCAAAATACTTAATAATGCGCAAGAGAATTATACAACTACAAAAAAAGAACTTCTAGCAGTGTCATTCGCCTTCGATAAATTTAGAACCTATTTAACATTGTCTAAGGTGGTAGTATACACAGATCACTCTGCCCTAAGATATTTATTAGCCAAGGCGGAAGTCAAACCTCGTTTATTCCGTTGGGTTCTTTTATTACAAGAATTTGATTTTGAAATTAGGGATAAACGAGGAGCAGAAAACTTAGCTGTAGACCATCTTTCACATTTAGAAAATCCACTACGAGCAATGTTAGATGAATCTAAGATTTCTGATACATTTCTTGAGGAATCGTAATTTGCCTTATCTACAAAAATAAATCCTGATTATCCATGGTTTGCAGATTATGTAAACTATCTTGTGGCTAACGTCCTGCCAAAAGAATTTTCATATTAGCAGAAAAAGAATTTTTTCTCTGACTTGAAAAATTACTTTTGGGAGGACCCCTTTCTTTTTCGGATATGTGCAGATTCCGTTATGCGAAGGTGTGTATCAGCAGAGGAGGGTTGGAAAATTCTGGAGCAGTGTCATTCAGGTCCTGCTGGTGGTCACTATGGCGCAAATCGCTCTTCAAAAAAGGTTCTTGATTGTGGTTTTTATTGGCCCCTTCTATTCAGGGATGCCCAAAGTTATGTGCTTTCATGTGATTCTTGTCAGAAATCAGGTAGTATTTCTAAATTACATGAAATGTCGCAAAAATTTATTCTTGAATGTGAAGTATTCGAAGTGTGGGGGATTGATTTTATGGGACCATTTCCAGTTTCTTATGGGAATAAATATATTTTGGTAGTTGTAGATTATGTATCAAAGTGGGTTCAAGCTCAAGTTTTGCCTACTAATGATAGTAGAGTAGTAATCCGATTTTTGAAAACCTTATTGGCACGATTTGGCACACCACGTGAACTTATTAGCGATATGGGTTCACATTTTGGTAATCTATAGCTAGACAAAGTATTGCAAAAATACGGAGTTATACATAGGATAGCCACTCCTTATCATCCACAAACAAGTGGTCAAGTTGAAGTTTCCAATAGAGAACTTAAAAGGATCATAGAAAAGTCTATAGAAGGGAATAGGAAGAAATGGTCTAGGAAGCTAAACCATTGTTTGTAGGCATATAGGACCGTCTTCAAAACACCTATAAGGACCACCCCCTTTATATTAGTCTATGGTAAATCTTGTCACCTGCCTATAGAATTAGAACACAAGTCGTACTGGGCAATACGCTCTTTGAATTTTAATACTAATTCTATAGGGTAGAAACATAAAGATCAACTTAACGAGTTAGATGAGTGGAGAACCATGGCCTATGAAAACTCTAGGATATATAAGGAGAAGACTAAATTATTTCATGATCGTCACTTGCGCAAACCTAAGAAATTCCAAAAAGGTGACCAAGTCCTCCTTTTTAATTCCATACTACGTTTATTCCCAGGGAAGTTAAGGTCTAAGTGGTACGGACCATTCAAAGTTAAAGAAGTCTTTCCGTACGGCACCGTCGAGCTAAACCACCCTGAGAAAGGCGATTTTCAAGTTAATGGGCACCGACTAAAACATTACTATGGTGTGCTTCCTCAAGATTTCGCTCGTCAAGAGACCTGCTTCCATCTAGACTAGGATTATGTGAAATATAATAATGTTTCTAAGTTGGTAAAATTTTCGTATAAGTCTAGTTAGTTTTTAATGAAAAAATTGTCTTTAATAAAATTCACATAGGAGGAATTTTGAATTCAGAGGAGGACACGGGTAACCACACGCCCGTGTGCGTTGCCGTGTCGACAACACACACTTAGGCCCAGCCGTGTCCAGTATAAAATTAGGAGTAGGCATCCCGAGCACCACACGGGCTCACAAACGCCCGTGTGTGTGGCCATGTCTTCAACTATCATTTTTTCCTATAGGCGCTCGAGCAGGACACAGGTGAACACACACCCGTGTTACCGCCCGTGTGCCTATACACGGGTCGTCACCTTGCTATGTTGGAGCCCGTGTCGCTGTTCAACGATGTCTGTACCGAGAAGGACATAGTTTGACACCCAGCCGTGGCAGTAACCATGTCGCTGTTCGACGAAATGTTGGCCGATAAGGACACGGTTATCCACCCAGCCGTGTCAATACCCGTGTGGCTTGTAATGCACTGTACCCGAGCAGGACACGGGCGGTGAACATGGCCATGTTGTTGATCGTGTCCGCCTGACACGCTGCCATCCCGTGATTTTGACCACACGTCCCGATGAAAACCTGTGTTCCACGCGGTTTAGATTCCCTAACACAGGTGCACACACGGCCGTGTGCACACCTGTGTTCTCCTTCTTTAAATAGGGGCCGTGTGTTGGTTATCCTCATATCCTTCCCCTGGTTTCCAAGCTTCAATTCCTGTGCAAATCTTTGTCTACAGGGCCGGTTGCGGCTTGACCTTCAAAGTGTGTACACTCGTTTCCTCGCGTAGCCATCTTTCCTCCTAGGTAACATTTATGGTTTATGTTTGTACTCAACTTCTTTCTCTCCACCATATTCTCCAAATCCCCCTTTCATTTTCTTCCCCTTTTGTTCCAAATTCTTCTTCATCATTTTTTTAAAAAACAAAAATTGTTGTATTTGTACAGATCATGTCTCCAGGACGAGCCCAAGGCGGTCGCTGTCGTCGCCCGTAGCTCGAGGCTTTGTCTACAGAGAGGCACGACGCCACTGCGCCATTGGATTTCACCGATGCAGCACACCTCAACCGCTAAAACCGCGCCCAGTCAAAAGAATATCAAGACATCCGAACGATTGACTAGAGCGTATTAGAGAGATAAATTTAGCGGGGGATGTCAGAGAGTTGATATCTGTAATGGGCTGGGAGCAATTTTTTGCTATCGAAGAGTTAGGTTCTAAGGAACTCACGCTCGAGTTCATGTAGTCTTTTTACCTAAATCTTAGAGCAAATCTCACCGAGCACGCGCACGCGCACGAGGGAGTCATCTCTTTTCGAGTAGGGGCAACTTTTTATATACTCACCCTTCTCCAGTTCACCGAATATTTAGGGGTGTATGAGGATTCATTCATCTTTATTGCCGCCTACCCCGAGCTTCATTTCGATCTCCCCACTCGTGACCTTGTCGGCAACATCTGGACCCGGCATTCTTTTGACTATAGTCCATATGAGGCCAAGAGGTCTAAGGCCTTCCAGTTGCATTCTCCCGCCCTCCACTACATTCACCACTTCCTTAGCCATACCCTGAGCGGTCGAGGAAAAAGCTTCAGCGTTGTTAGTAGGAAGGACGTACTATACCTTTATAGCATGTCATCTCGTTATCCCCTCTATTTGGGCTACATGCTCGCCCAGTACATCCTTCACCAGGCCCACAACTCCCGTATATCGTCTATTTGTGTAGCACCCTACATCACATGGCTGGTGAAGAATATGAACATATTCTCATCTCTTCCCCCAATGACAGTGGTCGCGAAGATCGTGCCCATCACGATGGCCAGTCTTCGATCCCTCCACCTCGTCACCGCGCGTCATGGTTGATGAGTCCATGTTTTATACATATTTTTGGACTCATCCGGGCTAGTTTTCTCGTTGATGCACTACACTTTAGAACTTTATTTGTTCATATTTGTTATTATGTCCGTTTCATGAGTAAGTGCACTTTCGGCCCGTTTTCGGTGTGCTTTAGTTGTTTCTGTATTTCCGTTTGTTTTACTTGTTCTTTAACCATGTCTTGAGAATGTGTTGTGCACTTTTGGTGGCCTATCTGCCGCTTCTACTGGTGCATGGGTCGTGTGCATGCTCCGGAACCGTTCGGGAGACCCCGACGATATAGGAACACTGCGCACGATGGCTGGATTCACTACGCACGACCACTGGTCGTGCGCCATGGATCATGCGCATTACATTCTCCTTTGCCTAATTCTGTCCGGGTAATCGTACGAGCACTGGCCATAGTGTGCACGACCACTGGTCGTGCTCCACCGCTCATGCGCATTTACCTCTTGCTTTCTGCAGTTCTATCTTAACCAATCGCACGATCAGTGGATTCAGTGTGCATGACCACCGGCCGTGCACCACTGATCGTGCACATTTCTGCTGATGTTTCTTTCCAAGTTGCAGGTTTAATTGGAAATTGCGCACGATCATCGACCGACAGTGCGCACGAGCACTGATCGTGTGCTCTGCTTTTGCTGCCTACGTATTTAAGGGCCTGCTTCGCGATTTAGGGCAAGACAGAACATTTTAGTGATCGAGGAGTGCGCGGGAAGTGTCATTCTACTTCTCCCACTGCTCCATCACCTGCACCTTCATCGGGAGTCCGTAGCCGGCGATTTTGAAGCTTTCCAAACCCTCCAGCAAAGCTCCCGGCCATTGATGACCTCAACTCTAAGATTACCACCAGAGTTGTAGAAGAAGACAACTTAGAGAACGAACTCAAAGGCCTTCGAGGTGACAGCTCGTTGGTAATGGATTCCTCCTCGAACTGAGCCCGGAAGCGGATTGACAACTCGCTATTCCAGCCACGACCTGCAGTAGATCTTCACCGTCTATTGGTTAACTCCACTTCCCCTTACTCTGTTGTACGAAACGATTTGATATTGTAATGAACTACACTTGTTATTATATATCTAAGTAGATGTTGTAGTTTCTTTTTGCTTTTTTGTTGTGTGTTGTGAATGCGCCTTGCCCACTCCACATCCACTCCATACCCTTTGAAAGTGAGGGTTAGGTCTACAATACTCTAGAGGGGGGGGGGGTGAATAGAGTATATTAAAATTTGTTAGGTCCCTATAAAGGTGCTGTTACAGCTTTTGCTGTAAACTGAAAAGGTGCCGTAATTAGGAAACTGGAAAATAGAAAATAGTAAACCTAATCACATCCACACAGCAAGAACAAAAAGAAAAAGATAGGCACCTAGACGACACAAGAAATTTATAGTGGTTCCCCAAATCTGGGTAGTCCACTCTTCTACCACCCTGGTAGGAATCCACTCAGGTTTTTGATCAGGTGCCTGACACCAATGGGTTTTGATCAGGTCCCCAAAAACCAACTCAAGTTTTTTGTTATGAGACTTGCAACCAGGATTCACTTTTGAAGGGAGATGACAACTCTTTATACAGGAGGGGGTGAGAGAGTGATTATGTCTTCTCTGTCAACAATCAAAGAGAAGACTTATATGGAATGATGTTAGCAAACAGCTCCCCCTGAGATGTAGAATGATTCAGGGAAGATCTAGAGCTTTTCTGCAGGGTGATAGGCCTTCAAGCCGAGTTTTTGACTAGTAGAGATGCAGGAACTTCTTGACTAATTTGATTGTAGTTGTTCTTGGAAGTCCTGGAAAGAATATGGAAAAAGAAGCTTCTTGTTATTGTGCGATTGTTCTTCTTCTACTGAATAATAATCTTTTCTTGTCACTTGTATGTCTTGTATGCTTCAGTAATTTTTGACTGTGTGAAGCTTTTTCTGAATAAAATGATTCTACTGCTATTCTCTGAAAAACAAACCAGTCTGTCTATCTCTATGTGTCTCTATTTCTCTGACTGAGTATCGATCTTGTATACTTCTCTATCTATTCAAAAATTTGAATCCTCCGTTATTAATGCTGACGCCTTGAGAATAATCGGCATTGAATCATTTCCTCAACTGTCCCGTGGAAAATCGGCAAGTAATATTTTTGAAGAAGACCGTAATCAATGCTCCTTCTAACAGATACATTCAGTGAATGTAGAGCATTAATTACTAAGGAATTTCCACATTAGAATGGGGACAGAAGGCCGAAAATGGCTAAGTCTAGAGTCGTCGAACGAATAACAGAATTCGTCGAGCTGAGTTACCAATTAGTCTAACTGAGATTTTGTATTCGTCGACCAGACAGCTTCTGTTTGTCGAGCTGAGTTTCAATAACGTCGAGCTGAAAACTCGACTAATGTCTGTTGCCAATTCTATATCTGAAGTTTGTCGAGCTGATAATTGTATTCGTCGACTGGAGTTCAGTAACAATTCTGGACTTAGTCAAGTATTTTGTGTTGACTGATATTCTGTGTGTCGACATGAATCTTCTGGTGTCGACACACGTGGGTGTCGACTGATTAGTATTGGTGTCGACACAAATCTTCTGGTGTCGACAGAGTTGGTGTCGACAGATGCCCTAAGTGTCGACACAAAACTTCTGGTTCCAGAATTCATCGAGTAGAGTACTGAGTTCGTCATCCTGAGAAGTTGACTTTGTCGACCTGAGAGGTTGACTTCGTCGGCCTGAGATCTTCTAACAGAAGGTTGTTGTGAACTCGAGGTCCAAGTTCGTCGAGCTCGGAATCTTGTTCGTCTACCAAAGCCTGAAGTTGGACTTAGAATAATTTGAAGTTATCCTGACTTTAGTTTGTTGAAGTATCCCAGTTTTTGTCGACCAGAGAATGAAGATCGTCGAGCTCAGCTAAAAGAAATATCACAAGATCGTCGAGCTGAGAATGTCTTCATCGACCTGAGTTCGACGAACATCGAACTCATTTTACTTGGTCTTGAAATCTTCTAATTCTTGAGTCTCTAATAGTCTTTTTGATAGCTGGTCCATCTGATGTTCATTATAAGGACTTGGCCTAGACTCTAGGACACAACTATGACCCAGGCTATACATGTTGGGTCACATCATCCTAAGTTAGTGAACCTAGCCCAAATCAACTAGTGATCCAACAATCTCCTCCTATTTGGGTTAGGTCACTAATAGACTCAAAACAAAAACATAAAAATAAACAAAGCAAGAAAAAGGTAAATCTGGAAGAGATTTACTAACACATGCATCAAATATATATGTACATGAGCTTTGTTTTAAACAGACAAATCAGTTTTAATGCTAATGCAGAGAGAAGAAAATTGAAGCAATGTAAAGATTATTTCTTCTTTTCCTTATCTGTGGACATGTCTTCTTTAGTCTTTTCACCTGACTTTGTAAAGATAATTTCTCTTTTTGGATCCAAAGCCTGTGCCTGTGTCATTATCATGTTAGCTGCCCCAATAATCTTCAGAGATGTAGTTCTGGGGACAACTGCTTCAGGATGTAGCTTCATGTAATCATCAACATTGAACAATTTATTTGCTTTATCAAATCTTTTGAGTTCTTCCTTTCTGTATTTGGACATAGTTGAATATCTTGATATATCTTTGCCTTCAGCTTTTGCTTTATTAATCAAAGAGAGGCCAATAATTTCCTGGAATCTAGCCATTCTAGCAGTGTTTGCTGTTTCAGGATCCTCAAAAGGAACAGGAGGTGAATATGGTCTTTCAGGACTATTAGCCTTCTGGTCTGTAGAGATACTTTGCTGTTGCTGCTGATGTTGTTGATGTTGTTGATGTTGCTGTTGTCTTTCAGATGTGTAGTGCCTTTACTGACTATTTCCAGAAGGTCTCCCTTGGTGTCTCTGATAGGTTTGAATAGGGGCAGACCTCTGAGAGCTAGAGCCAATGACACTAGCTGCTGGAGGAGGTGGAGGAGGTGGATCTCTTCTGTACTGATGAACTGGTGGAGGAGAATATTTTCTACTTCTTTTCTTCTCCTTTTGCTGATTTTTAGACAACCACATCCAAGCTGACATTCCTTTGTAAGGAGTAATATTTTGGAGGATATATAATGGAGTGTCATTCTTTGGGTTTGGCTTAGCAGGAGGAGGAGGAGGGGCTTTCCATTTCTTTGACAAAAGTTTCTTCTTTTTCTTAGCAGCTTCTTCATCTGAATCATCATCATCATCATCATCATCATCTGAATCCTGAGGATTATCATATAAAGCATTTATATCTCTGAAGATGTCCTCAGATACAATAAGTTTTTCAGTTGGAACCTGAACTGAGCTTTCATCTGCTTTTGTTTCTTCTGTAATGTCAGCCCATATCAACTCATCTAGATCTGGCATAGGGGAGTCATCCATTACAAAAGTTGGTGCAGAGATAGCTACTGGAGGGGATGGAATGACTGCCAAGGTTGGTGCAGATACTGGAATTACAAAGCTATCGCATAGTTTCTTAGGAACTGCTGGACTGACAGGAGAGGTATAAGGAATAATAGCCAAATGTGGTTTAGTAAATTCTTCTAGAAGATAATGCATATGTACAGTGTCAAAAGTTTTCAGCAATTCTTCTAAGTTAACTGTGTGATTTAGGATAAAGTCACCAATAGTTTTGAATCCTTCAGAAGCTGACTCATCCTAATCCATATCAGTATCAATGAAATCAATTAACTCTTTACTTATACAATCTGTATATTCTGTTGTGAAGACGGGAGTATCTGGTGGTGCTGGAGCTGAAGAATCTGAAGCTGTAGCCGCTGCTTCATCATCAGGCATCTCCCCCTGCCTGGTTTTAGTGGGAGCTGAGGCCAGGCCCCTAACTGAGGAGGGGGCAGCAGTGAGAGCAATTATTTGGGCAGATAAAGATGTAATGGTGGTAACAAGAGGTGTAATGGCCTCTGCTATAAGTGATTTAAGAAGGGGAGTGATGATGGTGATGATAGATGAGATGGTAGAGGGGTCCAATGAGAAAGTGGTAGAGGGTGTTGCAGTTGGTGTGGAAGAGATGGCAACTATTGATGGAATAGAGGGAGGAACATCAGGTATGTGAAGGTTAGATGTTGATGGGGATGGAAGGATGACATCTTGCATCATGGTGTCTGATGGTAGGATGTAAGATGGTATGAAAGATAGATGTGGGGGAAGTGGAGACAGTGGTGGTGTAGAAATGTATGTGTCATGAGGGGATTCAGGAGGTGTGGGTGGTTGATTTTCCTGAAGGGAGGAAGAGGGAATGTCATTGATGGTGATTGGTAAAGATGGAGTGACTGGGGATCTTGTTGTTGTTGTAAGGGGGCTGGAAGAGAAGATGTGGAGGGAATGTTCTCTTCAACATGGTGGGGAGTAGCTTTGACAGCCCTTGTGCCTTCAGAAGCTTTGGTGGAAGAGGTGGAAGCCTTAGAGGGCTTAGCGATGGTCCTCTCCCATCTGCCAAATAAGGCACATGTCAGCCTTTTGCTGGCATTTATGAATATGGTCTGGGAGACCAGGGACTCAATAGCCTTTTCCTATAGGAAGATTCCTAGAATTCTTCCAAAACAGACTTCCTTTTTAGTGTTCTTCTTCTTTATCAAATCAAACATAAGTTGTGCCCAGTTTATTGGCTTCTTGTTGATGATTGCACACATAACCAGAAACTGGTGTCTGGTGATGTAATCGTGTGCAATGTGTTTTCCAAGTATTACTTTGCCAACCAAGTCTGCTAAAAATTTATAGGGAGCAGACAAGTGTTTCTTCAACAGTTTGTTGGGATTTTCTCCAGCATAATCCATGAGGTTTAGCATCATATCCTATTCCTGTAATGCAATCTCGAAGTCCTCTTCTCCATTTTCGCGATGGTGCCCGTCATGATGTTCTCTTCTGTGGACGACAGTGTGTATACCCATTCCCTGATTTCCATGTTGTGCAGTTTGATCCTTCTCGTCATCAGGGTTTTTAGTTCCTATTCTTCAAGAAGTTCCAGGATATATAGAAAGATTGGATCGGAATGCTGAAACGAATCAAAATCCACGTCAAATCCTGTATCAAACTTCATTCCTGTGAGATTGCTTGCCAGAGTCGCCATTGAAATCACCTGCAAGAAAGACACAGAAACGACGATCAAGTGCAAGGGAACAGAAAGCGCGGGATG
Source organism: Platanthera guangdongensis (assembly GCA_039583875.1). NCBI lineage: Eukaryota > Viridiplantae > Streptophyta > Magnoliopsida > Asparagales > Orchidaceae > Platanthera > Platanthera guangdongensis. Next base: position 73,942,985 of record CM077155.1, on the reverse strand, counting down.
GAGGTCGAAGAAAACCTAGATATAAGGTTTTCTAGAATATGAATCGACAAACTCCGTTCCACGAAAATAAAATTAATTCTTCGAACTGAGGTCAACCAAATAGTTTAGAGTTAAATAATTCGTCGAGCTCATCAAAAGAATTGAAGACGGTTCGTCGAACTTAGGTCGAAGAATATCTTCTGAAGCAAAGTTCGTCGATCGCTGGTCGACGAAAATTGTTTCACTCACAGAGAGTTCATCGATCTCCGTTCGACGAGTATCTCTCAAACTATCCCTGGTTCGTCGAACTCTGTTTGATGAACTCTGGAAAATTCATCGAATGCAGACATAACTTAAACTAAGTCTTCTCCATTGATCATTCCCAGCTGATTTAGAAATAAAGCATGATTTTTCTCATCCAGAGGTTTGGTGAATATATCAGCTTTTTGTAAATCAGTGTAGATATAGACAAGCTTAATCTTATTTTTGTCTACATACTCCTTAATGAAATGATGTCTTATGTCAATATGTTTTGTCCTACTATGGTGAACTGGATTTTGTGCTATGGCTATAACACTAGTATTATCACAGAATAGGGATGAATTATTTAAGTTGAACCCATAATCTAGAAGATGATTTTGTATCCAAAGCATCTGTGAACAACAGCTGCCTGCTGCAATATATTCTGCTTCAGCAGTTGATGTTGACACTAATGTTTGCTTCTTACATAACCATGATACTAATCTCATACCCAGGAACTGACAAGTTCCTGATGTACGTTTTCTATCTACCCTGCATCCAGCAAAATCAGCATCAGAGTATCCAGTTAACTCAAATTCTGATTCACCAGGATACCAAAGTCCTAGATTAGGAAAACTCTTTATATATCTTAAAATCCTTTTTAAGAAAATTAGATGGGATTCTTTAGGATTCACCTGGAACCTAGCACAAAGGCATGTAGCAAACATAATATCTGGCCTACTTGCTGTGAGTATAATAGGGACCCAACAATGCCCCTATAAAGTTTCTGATCTACAGGTTTTCCTGGTATATCAGAGTCCACAACAACATTGGTGACCATGAGAGTTTTCTTAGCTGAGGCATCAGCCATCCCAAACTTCTTTAGAAGTTCTTTAGCATATGTTGCTTGAGAGATGAAGATGCCATTAGGGAGTTGTTTCACTTGGAGACCAAGGAAATATGAAAGCTCTCCCATGCTACTCATTTAAAATTTAGAATGCATGAGGTCAGAAAACCTCTTGCACAATTTTGAATCTGTAGAGCCAAATATAATGTCATCTACATAGATTTGCACTAATAAGATTTGGTATTTATGATGTCTAGTGAAAAGAGTTTTATCTACAGTTCCTCTTGTAAATTGATGCTCTAATAAAAAACTTGCTAAGGTCTCATACCAAAATCTTGGAGCTTGCTTTAGACCATAAAGAGCCTTATGCAGTTTAAAAACATAAGAGGGATAAGTTGGACAAACAAAACCTGAAGGTTGTTCTACATAAACCTCTTCTTGTAACACTCCATTTAAGTAAGCACTTTTCACATCCATTTGAAAATTTTTGAACCTTTTGAATGCTGCATAGGCAAGGAAGATCCTTATAGCTTCCAACCTTGCAACAGGTGCAAAGGTCTGATCATAGTCAATTCCTTCCTCTTGCCTATATCCTTGAGCAACAAGCCTAACCTTATTCCTCACAATGACTCCTTGGGCATCAAGCTTATTCCTGAAAACCCATTTGGTTCCAATAACTGGGTAGTTTTTGGGTCATGGAACCAAATCCCAAACTCTACATCTCTCAAATTGGTTTAGTTCCTCTTGCATTGCAAGGATCCAGTGGGGATCTTGCTCAGCATCATGAATGATTAGAGGTTCAACCTAAGAGAGAAAACAGGCATGCATCAAGTCTTGCTTGAGTTGATGCCTTGTCTGTACACCTGCTGATATGTCTCCAATTACTTGAGATCTGGGGTGATCCCGAATGTTGATGCACGAAAACACAAGGGGGTCGAGCGCAACCAGCTAACTTGTTCGATCACAGGGGGAATAGGGAGACTGCGAGTAGCGATCTACTAAGCGGATGAGAGCTGGAAGAAGAGCAGGGCCGTGAACCACGGCAACAACAGACTTCGCCCGTCGCGGCCTGAATGCCTCTCTTGCGACGGGCTTTCCCTTGATTGAAGAAGGATCTAGTTACAAGTGAAAGGAAAAGACTGAGGGAAGTAGAGCAAGGGGGAGTCCGCAAGGCACAGGATTTGAGTCCGCAGCCTGTAACAAGTAGGCTCCTGGGTCCGAGTCAGCGTGTCTTGAGTGCACCACCTCCCCCCTATTTATAGGATAGGGGGCCTGCCCAAACGGGCAGGGCTAAAATAACCGGCTGCCCGGGGTACAGGAAAACCGGGCAGCGGTGACGGGAAGCAAAAATAAAGAACACGCCAGTCCGCACAGAAGTGGCGGACTGGGCTCGCGAGCTGGAGCTTCCACTGCTGCTGGGCGCGCCCACTAGAGGGCGGCGACTTGGGCGGACGAGATACTGTGTCCGCCGCTGGAGAACCTGATACCCAAAGCGCCGGCGGACTGAGCGGACAGGCGCTTGCGTCCGCTGCTGGAGTACCACCCTTGGCGCCCGACTGGTGACAATGCCGGACTGGGCGGACTGACAAATCCTGTCCGCGCTTGCTGAATGGGGGGCTTTGGAATCTTGCAGTATGTTGCGGACTGAGGGGTTAACATAATCCCCGCACATTTTTAAGTTCCAGAAAACTTCGAAAATGTTCTCTTAACCGCCGAGTCCGCAAATCTCGAAAACCCCGCCACCGCTATAAATATCGCTGGAGGGTCTGGATCTGTTGAGAATCTTGATCGATACGGGGCGCTACTCACCACTTGCGGTCTCAACTTTCCAGTCCGGCATGGCAAGACTTGGAGCTTTCTTATCTAGCGTTACTGCACAAGGCGACCTGGAGCATACAACGCCCATGAAGACCAAAAAGATTGTGAAGAGGTCGACAGGAAAAGATCCTGTCCGCTCCATAGGGGAGAGTTCCCAGAGCCAGAAGCCTGCGGAGAAAGCAGTCCGCCACGTCGATGTTTTTGCTCGCAAGGATGCCGTAGTCGACGCCGAACCGCTGAGGAGTGAGAAGATGGCAACCTTGTCAGATTCCGCCCCTTCTCAGAAAACCGCAACCTCGGCGGACACTGCTGGCGAACACATGGAGACTGACATATCTTCTCCCAATGCCTCGGTGCAAATCGTTGACTTGGACGAAGAGGACCGGCGGACTGAGGTAGGGGACGACGCGCCCTCCAAGGCATTGGCTGCTGTGAATCCTGAACCTGTCCGTGCTGACCAGCCTGATTTAGGGGGGTCCGCCGCGGACGCTGCTGAGAAGATCGCCAAGAAGAAGAAGAGGAAAAGAGACGGAGCGACCGTCGCCGAGCAGGTTGAGAAGAAGCTTCGCGCAATGAAGGAGAAGAACGTCTCTAAGCGGACTGGGGCAGCGGACTTACAACACAGGCCGCGCGAAAAAGAAGTTCCAGACGGCGATCTGGTTACTCCGGAGGCCCAAATCTAGGGAGAGAATTCCCTCTCAACGGTCAGTCTTTCCACGGATGAGATATTTGATTCCATAGACGTCGATCAACTTGACTTCATCCAGGACTCCTTGCTGGTTGTGCTGCAGCAGAACGAGGCGGAAACCGCTGGAGATAAGGGTGACGAACTCCCTTCCTTATCCGCTGCGGAGGAAGAGGAGAGGGAGAGGCTGAAGGAGAAGATAGAGGAGCAAAAGAAGCAGATCGTTACTCATGTTGCTGCGGTCGGGGCAGCCTCGCAGCAGGCCGCGGCGGACAAAGCCACTGAGGATTTGCGGATTGCTGCGGAGCTGATGCGGTCAGGTAAACTTCAGCCGGCGCCCAAATACTTTCAGCGCAAGTGGCTTTACAGGTCGCCTCCGCGGACGTCAAGACCGATCAAAATTATCACCAAGACGGACGATATCGTGGTCTCAACAAGTGCGGCTGCCGAAAGAAGAGCAAGGGTTCACCGTGAATGGAAAAAGCGGTTAAGCGCCTTTGACCCGGAGCGGGCAAGGCGACCAATCATCTTCGATAGTCGGAAACTCGCTGCCCTATATCTGAAAGTGATCTTTTATCCTTTCTTTGAGTCCGCCGCGAACTGCCTTTGAATGCGAAGTTGACTTTATTTGTTGCAGGTAGAAAGTCGCTGTCGGGCTCCATCGAGAGCGGTGAGATCGTGGTCACACCCAACACCGGTGCCGACGCGGTCTCACACGTGGAGTCTGCGGAAGATGAGCCGCCTACCCTGAGTATGGTACAAGAGTTAGAGAAGAAATTTGAAGCTGAAATGCAGTGTGTCAAAGCAGAGTTAGAGAAAGCGGCGGAGCGCGATGGGCGTCCGTGGCGTGTGAAAAAGCGTCCGCGGAACGCGAGAAGGCCCTCAAAGACCAGGTCGCCAGCATCTCGCGGGCGCTGGAGAGGTCTGAAAGGGAAAAGAAAAAGCTCGCGGATGACGTCCGATACTACAGAGGCAAGCACTTGGCGTCGGCTCGTGAAGGAAAAGAGAAGCGGACTGCTGAGGTTGCTGAGCAGAGGCCGCGGGCGTCAGATCGCGCGGCTTCGGAGATCGCCGCACCGGCAGGTGGTATCCCACGCGCTGCGGACGAGGAGCCGAGGCCGGCAGCGGAGCCAATGGTGCCTCTTAGTCGAGTTGACGGGAAGCCGCCATATGCACCGGACTATAAACGTCATCCATCATCATCTCTGCCGCGTATACAGTGAAATTCTTCAGATAAGTGATCAGGCGGCTCATCTATGCAGGGACAGAGCAGAAAAGCCGGCGCGGACCGACAATAGGGACCGCTGAGTCGGCAATTCCTTGAACTTTTATCTGATTGAATGTATATTGTTTGTATGATCGCTCCAAATAATGTTGTGCTGTGAACTGAATTTTATTTGATCTGTGCGGACTCAGATTATATATCCGCTATTCATGTAGTTTAATTCTTGTGACGTGGCGATTTGTGCGAATTCATGCTGTGTCTGCTTCTCGTTACTTAACCTGCAGGTGGGAAAATATGCGACCTGGGCGGATAGGAAACTGCGACGGCCACAACTTGGCCCTGAATTTCCCTTGGAATGTTAATTTGTTATTGTATCCGCGTTATTTGTTTGGGTTCTTTTAAATTCTTTGCGGACTGTGCGGATTGAATATGCGACCTTCGCGGACCAGCCAAAAAGCTGTCAGAAACTTTATCTATAAATACTGCCTTCTGCTTTCTTTATGTAGGAAATTGCTGGAGTAAACGGAATCCTGCGGCCTGCAACATGGTGTCCGCGCGCACTGATGCTGCAGTCGCCTTCCACTCTGCCGATCACAGAAAATGTACTTTGACGGAGGCTGACTGGATGCCTTCGTCGAAAAGAAATGGCGGACTCGAACATACTCGTTCGCCTGCCCGCTCATCAGGAAAGGTTGAATTTCTCGACGGCGACCCAGATCGCCATTCCGTTGATCATTTCGATAGCGGATTCAGGTTCCCGCTCCTATGGGAGCTCGCAGCAATTTTCGAGCACTACGGGATGGTCCCTGGCCAGCTCGCGCCGAATACCCTTGCTGTGATCTACAGCTACATCTCTTATCTGCGATCTGAAAAGATTGCCTTCTCAATGAACATCTTCCGCAAAATATTCTCCGTCCGCTCTATAACCGCCTCCGGAGGCCGCCCCTATAAGGGAGTAATCTACTTCTACTGCAGGGGGTGAAGGTAGTGGGTCTTCCAAACAAGATCCACAACTGGACCTCGAGGTTTTTAATTTTTGAGGGTGACCTTGGGTTCGCGCACACGTATCCGCAGGTGCGCGCGGACTCCGTCTTCAAAAATGTACAGCTGGACGACCTGGAGTCCGCAATCGTCGAGTTCCTAGCGAATGTCAGGCTTGACATCGAATACTACCTCCCGCTGTTGGCGAGCTTGGCGGACGTCATGCCTGAGGACAGTAAGTAATTTGGCGAACTCAGCTTTTGTATCCGTCGCGACCATGCTGTTGACTGGTTCTCTTTTTGCAGCGACCTTGGCGGTGCCCGCTAACTTGCCGCAGACCCCCAGCGGCTTCACTCCTACACAAAGGGAGAAGAAGGAAGCAGTCGCCAGAAAGAGGAAGGAGGAAGGGAATCCCGCAGCAGACTACTCTTCCTCAGAAAGTTTCTCAATGGCTGGCTTCGGTATCAGCCAGAAGGACCTCAGGGGGAACCCCATGGTCCATTGGCACAGCAAAAACAAACACGTCCGCCTATCCACCGCGCTTCCTTCGTGGAAGAGTCCGCGGATATCACGCCACGCGCATATCGCGATCTCCGCGCTGTATGGAAAGCGCAATCTGAGCGACCTCAAGAAAGTGCCCGCCGCCGACTTCCCTCTGCTGGCCTCTCAGGCCTCTGCGAACAGCGCGGTGACAAATCACTATGTTGCCACTCTGGCCAGAGACCTGTTGAGGCAGAATGAACAGCTTCAGAAGGATAACAAAGTGCTGAAGGAAAGGAACGCGCGGATGGGAGAAAGGAATGCTCGGCAAAGAGAGGAGCTGGCGGTGAGTTGCATTTGACGCGGTCTAGATTTTTTATCCGCCACGATCTGTCTGATGTTTGTAATTTTGTCTTTCGCAGGTCGCCTATGACTTGGAGAACAAAAGATTCCAGGCCGCCACGCTCCCTTTTGTGATGGAGACTGTTGAGGTTGCTGTGGAGCGACTTGCCCGCGACGGCCTCATGAAGGAAGGAGTGGAGGGCGTCCCTTTTTTGGAGATCTTCCCGGAGCTGGCCCCTCAGGTCGCAGCGATGGAGAGAGCTAGGAAAGGAAAGGATGTCATTGAGGAAGGCGAAGATGAGGATGAAGACGACGAAGAAGAAGAAGAAGAAAAAGAAGACGGAGGCTCGCAAGGCGAAGAGCAAGGTGTCAGGGAGAATGCGGACGATGCTGCATCGAGTCGACAAGGGGAGGAGCTGTCCGCCGAGTCCGACACCTCTGCCTCTTCCTCTGCTACTGGGAGCTCGCATAGCGGGTCCGCCACTGGTACAGGATCAGGTAGCAGTGGGAGCAGCTCGGGGGGCTATTCTCCAGATGTCGATATTATCGGTGACAGCCCTGCACCTCCTGAGAAGAGACAGCAGACTGATTGATCAATGCATATGTACATATTTTGTTTTTTGTAAAAAGTGGCGGACGCAAGATTGCAGTCCGCCGAACATACTGAATGATGTAAATTTTTTGATGAAATAGAAAGGATATTTTTTGGCATGTGTGCTTTCTGCAATGCTCTCTTTGCTGATTAGAGATTTATTATTCCACGCTCACCGCACCGATACTTAGCAGTCCGCACAACACGCTTGATAAACCTGAGCCTTTGCTGATTAGAGAATATTGTTCCACTTTGGACCAAGAAACTCAGGCGGACTCTGTCGAGTTTCACTTGCAGTCCGCATGATATATTATTTATAGTGAACCTTGTTGATTAAAGTATTTAGACATCAACTTATTCAGTATCCGCCTCAGAGAACAGCCAGCTGATAATGCCAGGGGTACTTGAGTTATAGTTGTAGTCCGCAAGCCAGACCGCACATAATATAAAAGCACATTCATTGTTAACTTGAGAAATAATGCGAAAACCATTCCGCGGGCTGAGCAGATACAGAAAACTAATCCGCTTATAATAAATCAAACTTGTATAACATGAAAATCATTCTGCGAACTGAGCAGATACAGAACCAATCCGTTCATTGTAGATATGATCTATAAACTACCTGCGGACTGAGGGGATACAGAAAACCAATCCGCTAAGATAACCAGCTTGCAATCCCAAAGCTTCGAATTATGCGGATAACGAATCGAGTCCGCCAACGATAGAAATGATCTATAGCTTGCGACCAGATGGGCAGGTGAGCCTGAGCGGCATACTTTCCTCACTGGGCTACAAGCTATAAGATCAACCCAAGCAGGCGGACTCTGCGGACAGAGAAAATCAGTTCGCCAATGATAGAAATGATCTATAGCTTGCGACCAGGTGGGCAGGTGAGTCTGAACGGCATACTTTCCTCACCGGGCTACAAGCTATAAGATTAACCCAAATAGGCGGACTGCGCGGACAGAGAAAACCAGTCCGCATAACATTCCCTTGCAAAAAGCAAAACCCTCATTTGGCAGAACGGTTCCCTGCCCTCTTGCCTGGAGTACAGTCTAAACTGTGGGTCTCCTGCAGGCACTGCTTGAGGGTACCATGGAGTGTTCGAGAGTTACAAGCTAAGATGACCCGCGGGCAGGTGAGCCGGAACGGCATACTTTCCTCATGTGATCATCGAAGTTGTAACAATATCCCTAAAGCGGCATGGTAGAGCTTTACACCCACCTTGCCCTCCATAATGCAAAGGTGGGGTCAGGTACTGCCGGGATCCGAAGTCCAGAATCCAACCGCGCTAGAGCCTGCAAGCTCCCACTACACGGTGCGAAATCTCCTCGCAACACGTGGTCTTCGTGGTGTTACGCTAATGACAACGGCTCTAGGGGAGGTCTAGCTGAACTCGGCGATGTCTCCTGGTATTAGGGAACCGTTATAGGTCTTTGGGAGAGAGAGAAAACACTAGAAAAAGGTGTCAGTACGGATTCTTAAACATATTTGCAAAGCAAACATAAGGAAAAAGAAAGTTTTGAGTGTAGAACCGTTTTTGAAATCTCTCTTAGCACTTTATCTGTTATGATTACAACAAAAACACTCGACGAAGTGTTAGCAAGCAGTTTCTATTCATAATAGTTCTTGAAGAGGATATACAAAGTAGAAAAAGGAGGTTTTAAGAATAGAACCGCTTGAGATCATCTCCGTTCCAGGTGTGCTGTATATCCTCTCCTTCGTGAGTCTGCAAGCGGTAAGCGCCGCTTTTTAACGCTTCCTTGACGACAAAAGGGTCGGCCCAATTCGGATTAAGCTTTCCAACCGAACCAGCTCTTGCAGCAGCATCAACCTTCTTTAGAACTAGATCTCCCACTTGGAAGTGTTTGATCCTTACATTCTGATCGAAGTAACGGGCCATCCTCCTTTTGACCTCTTCCTGCCTTATGGCTGCTTGATCTCTGACCTCCTCGATGTGTTCCAAGCTGAACCTCATCTCCTCATTATTCAACTCAGCCCAATCATCGACACCTTCTCTTGCAAGCAGCACTCTGGGTGACGGGACTTCAAACTCAATCGGGATGAGTGCTTCTGAGCCATGAGAGAGTTTGAAAGGAGTCTCCCCGGTTGCGGTGATGGCGTTGTCCTAAGGGACCAGAGGACTGATGGAAGCTGATCAGCCCAACTGCCCTTGAGATTCTGCACTTTCTTCTTGAGCAAGTTGAGGATCTGCTTGTTGGCAGCTTCCACCTGGCCATTGCTTCTGGGATGATGAACTGATGCAAAACGCAGCTCTGTTCCGATCTGCCTGCAAAAATTTATCATCTCTGAGTTGTTGAACTGTGGCCCATTGTCAGTGATTATTGCCATTGGTATCCCGTGCCGGCAGACAATTTCTCCCCAAATGAAGTTCTTGACGATCTGAGTCGTTGTCTTAGCCAATGCCTTGGCTTCGATCCACTTGCTGAAGTAGTCGATCATTACGATGATAAAACGCCGTTGCCCGCTTGCCAAGGGAAAAGGACCAATGAGATCCATTCCCCAAACCGCAAAGGGCCAAGGAGTTGCAATCGACCTGAGGGACTGAGCTGCTTGGTGCTGAAGCGGAGCAAACTTCTGGCATTGAACACACCTTCTGGCATAGATCTCTGAGTCTGTCTTCATTGTGGGCCAGAAATACCCTTGCCGCAGGACTCGTCTTTCAAGAGTTCTTGCTCCAGAGTGACTTCCACACTCTCCTGAATGAACTTCTTGCAAAATGGTGTGAGCTTCTTCTTCTGAAACACATCGGGCCATGGTTGAGAGGAATGTCTTTCTATAAAGGATTCCTGCCACTAGAAAGTAGTGAGCTGCTTTTATTCTGAACTTTTTCTTGTCTCTAACTGTATGATGATAATTTCATGTTGACAGATAAATGATGAATGGGTCCATCCAAGAGGCGCGCTGATCTATCTGCATCAAATCTCCTTCCACCACTACCGGGCGGAAGAGCTCGGAAGTTGTGCCTCCTGAAGGCATCCCATGCTTAGAAAGAAAATCGGCCTCCTCATTCTCTGCTCTGGGGATATGTTCGATAGTGAAGCTTTTAAACATGCCGACCTCTATTTTCACAAGAGCTAGATATTTTTTCAAGACTGGCTCCCTTGCTTCGAAGTTGCCGAGGACTTGCGACGCCATTACCAGAGAATCGGTTCTGATGGGAACATGATCGATCCCTAATTCCCTTGTGAGCCTCAAGCCTGCTAGCAGAGATTCATATTCATCCTGGTTGTTGGTTACTGGAAAGTAAAACTTGATGGCCTGCTCCAGCTTGATTCCATTTGGATTGATGAGAACCACTCCTGCTCCAGAAGAACTTCTGCCTGAGGCACCATCAACATAGATGGTCCAAGCCAAAGGTGACCTTTCTTCCTGATCAGAACTGGACTCTGGCATGTCAATCAGAAAATCTGCTAGGACTTGAGCTTTGATGGCTGTCTTGGGCACATAAGAAATTTCAAATTCACTTAGCTCTATTGCCCACTTAGCTAGCCTGCCGGAATTCTCGGGCTTTTCCAACACACCCTTCAAAGGTTGATCGGTGATGACTTGTATTGAATGTGCTTGAAAGTATGGGCGAAGCCTGCGAGCTGACATGACCAGTGCCAAAGCTAACTTCTCCAAGATCGGATACCGCGTCTCAGCACTCTTTAGAATATGGCTGACATAGTAGATCGGGAATTGCTTTCTGCCCTCTTCCGAAGAAAGAACGGAGCTGACGGCCTCAGGGCCAACCCCTAGGTACAAGAAAAGAACCTCTCCTGGTCGGGGACTCTGAAGCAGAGGCGATGAGGTAAGCTGCATCTTTAACTGTTCAAAAGCCTGGGAACACTCTTCTGTCCACTCAAACTTGGACGCACGTCGGAGGGTCTTAAAGAAGGGGGCACTCCTATCTCCAACCGAGAAAGAAATCTTGCAAGACCTGCTAGCCTTCCCCTAACTGCTGAACTTCCTTCGGTGAACGAGGGGTAGGCATTTCAAGAATAGCTTTTACCTTGTCAGGATTGGGGGCAAGTCCCTCCGGAGTAAGGAGATGACCAAGAAACTTCCCTTTACTCGCTCCAAAAGTACACTTCAAAGGATTGAGCTTCATTTTGTATCTACGCAGAGTAGCGAACGTCTCTGCTAGATCTAGCAAGTGCAGCGAAAACGATTTACTCTTAATCAAGAGATCGTCTACATACACTTCTAGGTTTCTTCTTTTTGATGGTTAAACACACGGTCCATCATCCGTTGATAGGTCGCGCCAGCATTCTTAAGCCCAAGGGCATGACAAGATAGCAATAACATCCATCGTTAGTTATGAACGACGTGTGAGGAACGTCGGGCTTATGCATTCTTATCTGGTGATAACCAGAAAACGCATCTAAAAAAACTCATGTAAGAGTATCCTACCGCGAAATCAACTAAAGAATCTATCCGAGGCAGGGGGTAGCAATCTTTAGGACATGCTTTATTAAGTTTTGTAAAGTCTACACACATTCGCCACTTTCCCCTGGTTTTTTAACCATTACAACATTTGAAATCCAGGTGGGATATTGCACTTCTTTAATAAAATTCTCCTTGAGGAGTTTCGCAACCTCCTCCCTTATTGGTTCTGCAAGCTTTGTTGCCACGTCCCTCTTCTTCTGTTGGATGGGCTTGCAGCTGGGATCAACATTCAGGTGGTGGCAAGCTGCATCAGGATCCACCCCCGGCATGTCTTCTGCTGACCAGGCAAAGACATCCAGGTTCTTTAGCAGGCAGGAAATCAACTCAGCCTTTTGATCTTCAGGAAGCTCCGAGTTGATGGAGAGTTTCCTCTCCTCCCCTTCAGCAATGGGGACTCCTTGCGTCACCTGGGCAGGTTCCAGGTGAGCACCTTCATCAACAGCAACTTTCGAACTGGAAGAGGCTTCTGCAGCCTCTGCTGGAGCAAGGGAAGCTTCAACCATGTTGACAGTGCGAACGTAGCACTCCCTTGCTCTCCTTGGGTCGCTCCTGACCGGCACATCTCCATCGGCAAAGAACTTGATGGCGAGGTGATAAGTGGAAATCACTGCTTGGTACTTGTTCAGCAGGGGCCTGCCGAAGATGGCATGGTAGCTGCTGGGGGCGTCGACCACTATGAACTGTATCTGCTTTGTTGCCCTCCAAGCTTCACTGGCAAGGTGACGCTGCCCTCCACCTCTTTCCTCTCTCCTGAGAATCCATAGAGCGGCCCTCAGTGGAAAGCAGAGGCTTTCCGGTCCTCAGGGCCTCAAAAGTAGACTTGAAGAGGAGGTTGACTGAACTGCCCGTATCAACAAGAATTCTGTCCACTGTGAAGTCTCCAAGCACAGCCTTGATCACAACAGCATCGTCAAATGGATTGGCTGTTTGAGGAAGATCTTCTGGACCAAGGTGACGACTTCTCTTGGGGGAGCAACGGAAGAAGAGGCCACCTCCGCCTGGGTGACCCTTGAGATTGAAGATTTCCGAGTGGACTCGGTCCCTGCTCCACCATGGATGAAGAAGAGGCGTCCCAGAACTCCCTCACCATCTGCATCAAAGCATTCCACTAGGACGTTGATCGGCCCCAGACGGCTTCGTCCTCCACATCTACACACTCCTGGTAAGCCTCAGCTACCTCTTTGCCCTTCGAGGTGGATGGCTTTGACGAGGAAGGAGAATCCTTCTTGGTCAGGTCAATCTTGCCCTCGGCAAGCAACTTATCAATCAGCGCACGAAGGGCCTTGCATTCCTCAGTCAGATGACCCTTTCCTTGTGGAATTGGCAGTATTGCGAATTATTCCTCGGCTTCCACAGCTTCTGAGGCTCTTGCCTCCTTTCTTCTGATCTCCTTTGCAGGATCTGGATGACTTCGTCAAGGTCCAGATCTACAGGGTCCTCCATGGGACTTTCTTCATATTGGCACGGGGCAGGCAAGGCTGCCTGCTGGAGGATGGGAAGAGCCTGCAAAGGAACGGCGGGAGTGGCGGCCAACGGCAGTCTCTGCTCGTGAAACTGTTGATGGCCTTGGAAAGGTTTTTTGTTGCGGAAGTTCCTGCCTCTTTGAGACGGAGGCTGGAAGTCTGGGCGAGGGGGCTTGCCACGGGAAGAAGAAGCGGATGCATCCCTTCCTTCAGCCTTGGCTGTCAGGGATGAAACATAGGTCGGATTGGCATTTTCCCCTTCTATGAAACGGTTGACCATGGCGATCAACTCCTGATAAGTCTCGGGAGCCTTGGTCGTTGCCTTAAACTTCAGAGGGCCTTCCCGGAGGCCGTGGATTAAGGCAACTTTGTAATAGTCGGGGTTCACATTCCTCACCCCCTGAATTCTCTTTGAAAGCGATCAACGAATCGTGCCACCGATTCGTTATCCCTCTGCTTGATCTCAAATAGGGCAGCTGGCCCATTCTTCCTCTTCCTTGAGGTAGCAAACCTCAGCAGTAACTGGCTACGGAGCTCGGCAAAAGAAGAGATGGTGCCCGAAGGCAGCTCATAGAACCATTCTCTCGCTTGCCCTTCGAGAGTGGTAACCAGCAATTTACACTTAATCGCATCTGAGAGGCATCTTAAAGCAACTGCCCCCTCAAATGCCTGGAGGTGAGAAAAGGGATCTGTCGCTCCTGTATAGAACGGGATGCGCGGCTCCTGAAGTTGCTCGGGGCTGACTCCCATCGAATTCGGTCCACAAAGGGAGACGGGGGTGTCAAACTCTGCAGGATAGAAAGTGCGGACTGGAGCCGAGGAGTCCGCGGGCTCGGCGGACTGGCGGTCAGCAAAGCGAAGTTGGCGGGCAGGAGTGCCCCTAGCAGCTTCTCTGTAGAACTCTCTGAAAGCAAACTCTTCCTCTTGAGGGCGCAGAGGGGCTGCGGTCTGAGCAGGGTTCCGAGGAGTTTCTGGCGACTGCCGAAGCGGAGTTCGGCGAGTGGGGTCTGGCGGATGGCGAGTTCGCTGGGTCGCTGCGGCCTGAGGAGCAAGCCGCTGGGCCAAAGCAAGCGGAGCTTGGCTGATTGTGTCAAGACGCTGGTCGGTCTGCCGGCGAGACTGCTCGGCCTCAAGGCGAGCTTGTTCTATTGCGTCCCAAAGGGAGTCTTCTGAAGAGCTAGAGCGATCTGAAGAGCGGGCTCTGCGGTCTGACATCTTTCGTCCGCTGATTTCAAAACACTACTCGGATCTGAAGGTCGGTGTTAATGTTGATGCACGAAAACACAAGGGGGGTCGAGCGCAACCAGCTAACTTGTTCGATCACAGGGGGAATAGGGAGACTGCGAGTAGCGATCTACTAAGCGGATGAGAGCTGGAAGAAGAGCAGGGCCGTGAACCACGGCAACAACAGACTTCGCCCGTCGCGGCCTGAATGCCTCTCTTGCGACGGGCTTTCCCTTGATTGAAGAAGGATCTAGTTACAAGTGAAAGGAAAAGACTGAGGGAAGTAGAGCAAGGGGGAGTCCGCAAGGCACAGGATTCGAGTCCGCAGCCTGTAACAAGTAGGCTCCTGGGTCCGAGTCAGCGTGTCTTGAGTGCACCACCTCCCCTATTTATAGGATAGGGGGCCTGCCCAAACGGGCAGGGCTAAAATACCGGCTGCCCGGGGTACAGGAGAACCGGGCAGCGGTGACGGGAAGCAAAAAGAAAGAACACGCCAGTCCGCACAGAGAAGTGGCGGACTGTGGCCGCACGAGCTGGGGAGCTTCCACTGCTGCTGGGCGCGCCCACTAGAGGGGCGGGGACCTGGGCGGACGAGCTGCGTCCGCCGCTGGAGAACCGATACCCAAAGCGCCGGCGGAACGAGGCGGACAGGCGCTTCATCCGCTTTGGAGTACCACCCTTGGCGGCCCGAATGGTGACAATGCCGGACTGGGCGGACTGACAAATCCTGTCCGCGCCTGCTGAAGGGGGCTTGTAATCTTGATCAGTATTCAGTATGCGGACTTGAGGGTATACACAGAAGTGTGACAAAATCAAGGGTGGGAGTTGTGGGCAATAGAATTTGAATAAATTCCTCTATGTGGAATTATATTTGCTGTTGGTTGAGGCTCATATTCTTCCTTCATTTTCTTCACTATCTTCAATGACTTGGGAGAGGGATGAGTGGAACCTCTTGGGTGAGGTTTAGTCCATCCAATGTCTCACACAAGTGGGGATCTGTAAGTTGCTACTGGTAGAAAACTTCTTTCTCCTTGCAGTACATGTTAGTTTCATCAAAGAAACATGAATTGACTCTTCTACTTTTAATGTTGATTTATTAAATACCCTATAGGCCTTGCTTACTTGAGAGTATCCTAGAAACTCCCACTTCAGCCTTAGCTTCAAACTTTCTAATATATTCTGTTGTTTTATGTATATAACATGTACAACAAAAAACTTTAAATAGTTTATTTTAGGTTTCTTCCCTTTGAGCAATTCATAGGGAGTCTTGTTCTTCATTTTGTGAATTAACTCTTATTCAGGGCATAGTTTGCAGTGCTTACAGCCTCTTCCCAAAAGGTTAGTGCATGTATGCATCAGCAAGCAATGTACCTGCAGCTTCAATGAGTGTCCTATTTTTCCTTTCAGCTACCGCATTTTGTTGGGGAGTTCTAGAGCTGAGAAGCAATGCCTGATACCTTCCTTCTCACAGAACTCATGCATAAGAAGAGACTCAAACTCTATGTCATGGTCACATCTGATCAATGCAACATAAGTAGAGAACTCAATCTGTATGGTCCTGAAAAAATATGTAAGAACCTTGAATATATCTGACTTTGTTCTCAGAAAGAATACCCAACTGAACCTGGAGAAGTCATCCACTATAACTAAAGTGTAGGATTTCCCTCCTAGGATTTGTACATCAATGGGTCCAAAAATATCCAAGTGTAGCAAGTACAAGATCCTAGGTGAATCACTCTTATTAATTAATATGAAACTAGTTTTAGTTTGCTTGCCTAGTTGACAAGCCCTGCAGAGACCTTCCTTCTTGTAGGGAGCATAAGGTAGACCTTTAACAATGTTGTGCTTAGATAGCCTAGCAATGTTTTTTAGATTTACATGTCCTAGTATTTTGTGTCATAAGTCATTCTGATTACTAGTTAAATTCAGTAAACAGATATCAGTTGTGGTAGAAAGAAAATTTAGTAAGTAAATGTTTCCTTGTCTACTTCCAGTTAAAACAGTTTGGTTATTTTTATCAATGATAGAGCAAGTAGATGGGTTAAAGTATACCTGATAAACATCATCATATAATTGACTTATGGAGATGAGGTTATGCTTCAGTCCACTTACATATGTCACCTTTCTGAATCTGATAGCCCATATTCTCACTTCTCCAACTCCTTCTGACTGACCACATTTTGAGTCACCAAATATAACCTTTGGCCCCTGCTTGGACTTATAATTGAATAGAATGTCCTTGTTACCAGTCATGTGTTTGGAGCAGCTACTGTCAAGGTACCAAGTTTGATTTTCCCTAGGACAGTTTTTCACCTGCAATTCAAACAGTTAATGATTTTTGGCCCAGGTTACCTTGGGCCCTTTGTATGGCTGATAAGAGAAACTAGAAATAACACAAAATTCTGGCGGGGATTTATATCCTAGGGGGTGATATCTCGTAGATGGAATGTTCCAGTCAGCCAATGGATTAAATTTTTTCCTAGAAGTATTTAAGTTTCTGTTGAAGTTATAGTTTTGACTAAGTCTTCCTGGGTTCGACGAATTTATGTAAGTTCGTCGATCAGAGTTCGACGAATTGGGTTGAGATCATTGATCTCTGCCCAGAGAACGAACGTGTTCATTCTCTGTACCACACGTTTGTCAATCTCTGCTCGATGAACCATACAAAGTTCGTCGATCGCAGTTAGACGAATAATGATAACTATAGTTGGCATTTAGAGTTCGTCGATCTGGGTTCGACGAACTGGCCCCTTTTCGTCGATCTGAGGTCGACGAATTACTGAACTTTATTTTATTGGGTGTTTTCTATTTTTCAATTTGTCCTTAGTTTTAATTTGTTCAAGAATTTATTTACCTTATATACTTGATCAGTATTTTTCTTTCCTTCTCAGAAATAAAATTATGGGTTGTGACTGGTGGTTTTTCTGAATAATAGGTAGTTCACTAGATGATGCACCTAATCCTAACTTACTTCCACTAAATCTAGCATTAGATATGTTGGTGATTGTTACTAGTTGTCTGCTTCTTCCATTTAGTGATTATTCTAGCTGTTTTGCTTTACTTAATAATCTTTCAGAAGAGTGATTTATTCACTAAACATGTCTATTTCATTTTTTAATTTAGTATTTTCTAAAACTAAGCTATCATAGTTAACTTGTTTATCTCTGAGAAGTTTGATTTCCTTCTCAGAGTTGATTAAATCTAAACACATGATTTTAAAATCTGATTTAAAAGATTCTGAACTATAATCAAACCATGATAATTGAAAGTGAGGGTTAGGTCTACAATACTCTAGAGGGGGGTGAATAGAGTATATTTAAAATTTGTTAGGTCCCTATAAAGGTGCTGCTACAGCTTTTGTTGTAAACTGAAAGGGTGCAGTAATTAGGAAACTGGAAAACAGAAAATATTAAACCTAATCACAGCCACACAGCAAGAACAAAAAGAAAAAGATAGGCAACCAGACGACACAAGAAATTTATAGTGATTCCCCAAATCTGGGTAGTCCACTCTTCTACCACCCTGGTAGGAATCCACTCAGGTTTTTGATCAGGTGTCTGACACCAATGGGTTTTGATCATGTCCCCAAAAACCAACTTAAGTCTTTTATTCAGGAGACTTGCAACCAGGAATCACTTTTGAAGAGAGATGTCAACCCTTTATACAGGAGGGGGTGAGAGAGTGATTTTGTGTTCTCTTTCTTAATATAACTGACTGAGAGTCTTTATGTGGATTGATGTTTAGGCAAAGCTCCCCTGATAATTGAATGGTTTAGGAAGATTTGAAGCTTTACTTTAGGGTGATAGGTCTTCAATCAGAGTTCTGACAAGCAGTGAAGCAGGAGCTTCTTGACTGATTTGATATATGTTGTCCTTGGAAGTCCTTGAGAGAATGTGGAAGAAGAACACTCTTGATATTATATGATTGTTCTTCTTCTTCTTCTGAATGAAGATCACTACCTGTCACTGTAAGCTTCAGTATGATTTCTGTGTAAAGCTTTTCTGCTACAGTATGAATTCTTGCAGTCAGTCTATATATCTCTGTTTTTCCTGATTGAGAATTTTCTTCTGTTCCTGTGGATTCTCGAACTTCTTTTCTTCTATATCTTTTCAAAAATTTGAATCCTTTATAATTAATGCTGACGGCCTGAGAATAATCGACATTGATGTATTTCCCCAACTGTCTTGTAGGAAATCAACAAGTAATAATCCTGAGGAAGACCGTAATTAATGCTTCCTCTAACAGATACATTCAGAGAATGTTTGAGCATTAATCTGTCAGGAATTATTGCATTTGAGTGAGGACCGAATGTTGGAAATGGCTAAGTCTGGAATCGTCGAACAGTTGGCAGAATTCGTCGAACTAAATTACGAGTTCGTCGAGCTGAGATATTGTATTCGTCAACCAGATGGCTTCTTGTTTGTCGAGCTGAGTTCCAAGATCGTCGAGCTGATAACAGAGTTGCATGCTTCAGAGCTTTGCCTTTTCTGTCTGAAGTTCGTCGAGCTGAGTTGTAAGTTCGTCGACTGCAGTTCAGCAACCATTCTGGACTTAGTCGAGTATTTTGTGTTGACTGATATTCTGTGTGTCGACATGAATCTCCTGGTATCGATACAGGTTTTCTAGTGTCGACATAAGTGGGTATCGACTGATTATTCTTGGTGTCGACACAAGTTTTCTATTGTCGACATAAGTTGGTGTCGACACATGCCCTAAGT
Organism: Platanthera guangdongensis; assembly: GCA_039583875.1. Taxonomy (NCBI): domain Eukaryota; kingdom Viridiplantae; phylum Streptophyta; class Magnoliopsida; order Asparagales; family Orchidaceae; genus Platanthera; species Platanthera guangdongensis. The sequence continues at coordinate 73,923,939 of CM077155.1, read as the reverse complement.
GTCGACACAAATCTTCTGATTCCAGAATTCGTCGAGTAGAGTACTGAGTTCGTCAACCTCAGAAGTTGACTTCATCGACCTGAGAAGTTGACTTCGTCGACCTGAGAAGTTGTGAACTTGAGGTCCAAGTTCGTCGAGCTCAGAATCTTGTTCGTCGACCAAAGTCTGAAGTTGGACTTAGAATAATCTGGAGTTATCCTGACTTTAGTTTGTTGAAATATCCCAGTTTTCGTCGACCAGAGAATGAAGATCGTCGAGCTCAGCTCAGAGAAATATCTCAAGATCGTCGAGCTGAGAACGTCTTTCGTCGACCTGAGTTCGACGAACGTCGAACTCATTTTACTTGGTCTTGAAATCTTCTAAGTCTTGAGTTTCTGATAGTCTTGTTGATAGCTGTTCTATCTGATGTTGACTCTAAGGAATTGGCCTAGCCTCTAGAACACAACTATGACCCTGGCTATACATGTTGTGTCACATCATCCTAAGTTAGTGAACTTAGCCCAAATCAACTAGGGGTCCAAAACAATCTCCCCCTATTTGGGTGAGGTCACTAATAGACTCAAAACAAAACATAAAAATAAACAAAGCAGGAAAAGGTATATTTGGAGAGATTTACTAACACATGAAACAGATATATATATACACGAGCTTTGTTTTAACATACAAATCAGTTTTAAAGGCTAATGCAGAGAGAAGAAAAAAATTGAGCAATGTAAAGATTACTTCTTCTTTTCCTTATTTGTGTGCTTATCTTCTTTGGTCTTTTCACCTGGCTTTGTAAAGATAATTTCTCTCTTTGGATCCAAAGCTGTGCCTGTGTCATTGTCATGTCAGCTGCCCAATTATCTTCAGAGATGTAGTTCTGGGGACAACTGTTTCAGGATGTAGCTTCATGTAATCATCAATATTAAACAATTTATTTGCCTTATCAAATCTTTTGAGTTCTTTTTCTGTATTTGGACATAGTTGAATATCCTGATATATCGTTGCCTTCAGCTTTTGCTTTATTAATCAAAGAAAGGCCAACAATTTCCTGGAATCTAGCCATTCTAGCAGTGAATGCTGTTTCAGGATCCTCAAAAGGAACAGGAGGTGAATATGGTCTTTCAGGACTATTAGCCTTCTGGTCTGCAGAGATACTTTGCTATTGCTGCTGATGTTGTTGATGTTGCTATTGTCTTTCAGAAGTGTAGTGCCTTTGCTGACTATTTCTAGAAGTCTCCCTTGGTGTCTCTGATAGGTTTGAATAGGGGCAGACCTCTGAGAGCTAGAGCCTGTGGCACCAGCTGTAGGAGGAGGAGGTGGATCTCTTCTGTACTGATGAGCTGGTGGATGAGAATATTTTCTACTTCTTTTCTTCTACTTTTCCTGATTTTTAGACAGCCACATCCATGCTGGCATTCCTTTGTAAGGTGTAATATTTTTGGAGGATGTAGAATGGAGTGTCATTCTTTGGGATTGGCTTAGCAGCAGGAGGAGGAGGGGCTTTTCTTTTCTTTGACAACATTTTCTTCTTCTTCTTAGCAGCTTCTTCATCTGAATCATCATCATCATCATCATCATCATCTGAATCCTGAGGATTATCCTATAACGCATCTATATCTCTTAAGATGTCCTCAGATACAATAAGTTTTTTAGTTGGAACCTGAACTGATGATCTTTCAGCTGCTTTTGTTTCTTCTGCAATGTCAACCAAGATCAACTCATCTAGATCTGGCATAGGGGAGTCATCCATTACATTAGTTGGTGTAGAAAGAGCTACTCGAGGGGATGGAATGACTTCCAAGGTTGGTGCAGATACTGGAATTACAAAGCTATCACATAGTTGCTTAGCAACTGCTGGACTGACAGGAGAGGTATAAGGAATAATAGCCAAATGTGGCTTAGTAAATTCTTCTAGAAGAAGATGCATATATACAGTATCAAAAGTTTTCAGCAATTTTTCTAAGTTAACTGTGGGATTTAGGATAAAGTCGCCAACAGTTTTGAATCCTTCAGAATCTGACTCATCAAAATCCATGTCAGTATTAATGAATCAATTAAACTTTACTTATACAACCTGTATATTCTGTTGTGAAGACTAGAGTATCTGCGGGTGCTGGAGCTGAAGACTCTGAAGTTATAGCTGCTGCTTCATCATCAGGCATCTCCCCCTGCCTTGTTTCAGTGGGAACTTAGTCTAGGCCCCTGACTGAGGAGGGGGTAGCACTGAGAGTAGATATTTGGGCAGATAAAGATGTAATAGTGGTAGCAAGAGGTGTAATGGCCTCTACTATAAGTGATCTAAGAAGGGGAGTGATGATGGTGATGATAGATGAGATGGTAGAGGGATCTAATGATAAAGTGGTAGATGGTGTTGCAGTTTGTGGGAAGGGGTGGCAACTATTGATGGAAGAGAGGGTGGAACATCATGTATGTGAAGGTTAGATGTTGATGGGGATTGAAGGGTGGCATCTTGCATCATGGTGTCTGATGGTAGGATGTAAGATGGTATGGAAGATAGATGTGGGGGAAGTGGAGACTGTGGTGTGTAGAGATATATGTGTCATGAGGGATTCACGAGGTGTGGGGTGGTTGATGTTCCTGAAGGGATGAAGAGGGAATGTTGTGATGGTGATTGGTAAAGATGGAGTGACTGGGATTGTGTTGTTGTGGAAGGGGGGCTGGAAGAGAAGATGTGGAAGGAATGTTCTCTTCAGCAGGCTAGGGAGTGGCTTTAATAGCCCTGGTGCCTTCAGAAGCTTTGGTGGAAGAGGGGGAAGCCTTAGAGGGCTTAGTGATGGTCCTCCCATCTGCCAAATAAGGCACATGTCAACCTTTTCTGGCATTATGAATATGGTCTGGGAGACCAGGGATTCAACAGCCTTTTCCTGTAGGAAGATGCCTAGAATTCTTCAAAACAGACTTCTCTAGTGTTCTACTTCTTTATCAAATCAACATAAGTTATGCCCAGTTGATTGGCTTCTTGTTGATGATTGCACACACAACCAAAACTGGTGTTTGGTGATATATCGTGTGCAATGTTTTTCCAAGTAGCACTTTGCCAACCAAGTCTGCTAAAAATTATAGGGAACAGAAAAGTGTTTCTTCAACAGTTTGTTGGATTGTCTCCAGCATACTGCATGAGGTTCAACATCATATCGGACTCCTTGTTTCAATTTCGAGGTCCTCAACTCCATTTCTCAATCCAAAAATCTCAGTTAAGATTGCGGGGGTTAAAGAGACTGAGTTACCCGCGAAGTACCTGTCATGATGTTCTCTTCTGTGGACGGCATTTTGTATACCCATTCCCTGATTTCCATGAAGTGCAGTTTGACCCTTCTCGTCATCCGGGTTTTTAGTTCCTATTCTTCAAGAAGTTACAGGATATACATTAAGATTGGATCGGAATGCTGAAACGAATCGAAATCCACATCAAATCCTGTATCAAACTCCATTCATGTGAGATTGCTTGTCAGAGCCGCCATTAAAATCACCTGCAAGAAAGACACATAAACGGCGATCAAGTGCAAGGGAATAGAAAGCGCGGGATGGAGGTCGAAGAAAACCTATATATAAGATTTTCCAGAATATGAATCGACAAACTCCGTTCCACGAAAATAAAATTAATTCTTCGAACTAAGGTCGACGAAATAGTTTATAGTTAAATATTCGTCGAGCTCATTAAAAGAATTGAAGACGGTTCGTCGAACTTAGGTCAACGAATATCTTCTGAAGCAAAGTTCGTCGATCGCTGGTCGATGAAAATTGTTTCACTCACGGAGAGTTCGTCGATCTCCGTTCGACGAGTATCTCTCAAACTTTCCCTGGTTCGTCGAACTCCGTTCGACGAACTCTGGAAAATTCGTCGAATGTATACAGAACTTAAACTAAGTTTCTCCATTGATTATTGCGAGCTGATTTATAAAGAAAGCATGATTTTTCTTATCCAGAGGTTTGGTGAATATATCAGCTTTTTGTAAATCAGTGTAGATATAGACAAACTTAATCTTATTTTTGTCTACACACTCTCTAATGAAATGATGTCTTATGTCAATATGTTTTGTCCTACTATGATGAACTGGATTTTGTGCTATAGCTATAGCACTAGTATTATCACAGAATAAGTTGAATTATTTAAGTTGAACCCATAATCTAGAAGCTGATTCTGTATCCAGAGCATTGTGAACAATAGCTGCTGCTGCAATATATTCTGCTTCAGCAGTTGAAGTTGACACTAATGTTTGCTTTTACAGAACCATGATACTAATCCCATACCCAGGAACTGTCAAGTTCCTGAAGTACTTTTTTTATCAACCCTGCATCCAGCAAAATCAGAATCAGAGTATCCAGTTAACTCAAATTCTGATTCAGCAGGATACCATAGGCCTCAATTAGGACATCTTTATATATCTTAAAATTTTTTAAGAAAATTAGATGAGATTCTTTAGGGTTTACTTGGGAACCTACCTAGCACAAAGACATGTAGCAAACATAATATCTGACCTACTTGCTGTGAGGTATAATAGGGACTAGGTGACAACAATGCCCCTATAAAGTTTCTGATCTACAGGTTTTCCTGGTATATTAGAGTCCACAATAGCATTGGTGGCCATGGGAGTTTTCTTAGCTAATGCATCAGCCATCCCAAACTTCTTTAGAAGTTCTTTAACATATTTTGCTTGAGAGATGAAGATGCCATCAGGCAGCTGTTTCACTTGGAGAGCAAGGAAATATGAAACTCTCTCCGTGCTACTCATTCAAATATAGAATGCTTGAGGTCAGAAAACCTCTTGCACAATTTTGAATCCGTAGAGCCAAATATAATCTCATCTGCATAGATTTGCACTAACAAGATTTGGTCCTTATGATGTCTAGTGAAAATAGTTTTATCTACAGTTCATCTTGTAAATTTATGCTCTAATAAGAAACTTGCTAAGGTCTCATACCAAGCTCTTGGAGCTTGCTTTAGACCATAAAGAGCCCTATTTAATTTAAAAAAACATAAGAGGGATAAGTTGAAGAAAATTAAAACTGGAGGTTGTTCTACATAAACCTCTTCTTGTAACACACTCCATTTTAGAAGGCACTTTTCACATCCATTTGAAAAACTTTGAGCCTTTTGAATGCTGCATAGGCAAGGAAGATCCTTATAGCTTCCAACCTTGCAATAGGTGCAAAGGTCTAATCATAGGCAATTCCTTTCTCTTGCTTATATCCTTGAGCAAACAAGCCTAGCCTTGTTTTCTCACAATGACTCCTTGGGCATCAATCTTATTCCTGAAAACCCATTTAGTTCCAATAACTGGGTAGTTTTGGGTGATAACTCTGAGAGAAAACTGGACATGAATAGTTAGAGGTTCAACCTGAGAGAGAAAACAGACATGCATCAAGTCTTGGTTGAGTTGATGCCTTGTCTGTACACCTGCTGATATGTCTCCAATTACTTGAGATCTGGGGTGATCCCTTTTGATGCACGAAAACACCAGGGGGGTCAAGCACCACCAGCTAACGGTTCGAACACCGGGGAATAGGGAGACTGCGAGTAGTGATCTACTAAGCGGATGAGGGCAGGAAGAAAAGCAGGGCCGTGAACCATGGCAACAACAGACTTCACCCGTCGCGGCCTGAATGCCTCTCTTGCGACGGGCTTTCCCTTGATTGAAGAAGGATTGGGTTACAAGTCAAAGGAAAAGGTTGACAAGAGCAGAGCGAGGGGGAATCCGCAAGGCACAAAATTCGAGTCCGCAACCTGTAACAAGTAGGCTCCTGGGTCCGAGTCAGCGTGCCTTGGGTGCACCACCTCCCCCTATTTATAGGATAGTTGGCCTGCCCAAACGGGCAGGGCTAAAATAACCGGCTGCCCGGGGTACAGGAGAACCGGGAAGCGGTGACAGGAAGCAAAAAGAAAGAACACGTCAGTCCGCGCAGAAGGGGCGGACTGGGCTCGCAGACTAGAGCTTCCACTGCAGCTGGGTGCGATCCTGCTGGAGGGCGGCGGCCTGGGCGGACGAGACACTGTGTCCGCCGCAGTAGAGAATCACACCCCAAGTCCTAGCGGACTGAGCGGACAGGGTATTGCGTCCGCTGCTGGGGTACCACCCTTGGTGTCCGATTAGTGGCCTTGCCGGACTGGGCGGACTGATAAATCGCGTCCGCGCCTGTTGAAAGGGGGGCTTTGGAATCTTGCAGGATGTTGCGGACTGAGGGGTTAACATAATCCCCGCACATTTTTGAGTTTCCAGAAAACTTCGAAAATATTTTCTTAACCGCCGAGTCTGCACGCCTCGAAAATGCCGCCAACGCTATAAATATCGCTGGAGGCCCTGGAACTGTTGAGAATCTCGATCGACACGGGGCGCTACTCACCACTTGCTGTCTCCACTTTCCAGTCCGGCATGGCAAGGCTTGGAGCTTTCTTCTCTAGTCTCACTGCAAAAGGCGATCCAGAACTGTCAATGCCTATGAAGACCAAGAAGATAGCAAAGTGGTCGACAAAAAAGGATCTTGTCTGCCCCACAGGAGAGAGTTCCCACAGCCAGAAGCCTGCGGAGAAAGCAGTCCGCCGTGCCAACACTTCTGCTCGCGAAGATGCCGCAGTCGACGCCGAACCATTGAGAAGTGAGAAGATGGTGACCTTGTCGGACTCTGCCCCTTCTCAGAAAACCGCAACCTCGGCGGACACCGTTGGCGAACACACTGAGGCTGACATATCTTCTCCCAATGCCCAGGTGCCTATCGTTAACTTGGAAGAAGAAGATAGGCGGACTGAGGAAGAGGACGACGCGCCCTCAAAGCATTGAATGCTGTGAATCCTGAGCCTGTCCGCGAAAACCAGCCCAATTTAGGGGGGTCCGCTGCGGATTCTGCCGAGAAGACTACTAACAGGAAGAAGAGGAAGAGGGACGGGGCGACCGTCGCCGAGCGGGTTGAAAAGAAACTGCGCGCAATGAAGGAGAAGAACGTATCCAAGTGGACTGGGGATGCGGACTTGCAGTACAGACCGCGCGATAAAGAAGTTCCTGATAGCGATCTGGTTACACCGGAGGACCAAATCCAGGGAGATAATTCCCTCTCCACGGCCAGTTTATCCACGGATGAGATAATTGATTCCATAGACGTCGATCGACTTGATTTAATCAACGAATCCTTGCTGGTTGTACTGCAGCAATCTGAGGCGGAGGCTATTGGGAATAAGGGTGACGAACTCCCTTCCTCGTCCGCTGCGGAGGAAGAGGAGAGAGATAGGCTGAAGGAAAAGATAGAGGAGCAGAAGAAACAAATTGTTGCTCATGTTGCTGCGGTGGGGGCGGCCTCGAAGCAGGTCGCGGCAGATAAAGCCGCTGAGGATCTGCGGATTGCTGCTGAGCTGATGCGGTCAGGTAAACTTCAACCGGCGCCTAAATACTTTAAGCGTCAGTGGCTTTACAGGTCGCCGCCGCGGACGTCAAGACCAATCAAAATCATCACTGAGACGGACGATATTGTGGTTTCAACAAGTTCGGCTGCTGAGAAAAGAGCGAAGGTTCATCGTGAATGGAGGAAGCGGCTAAGCGCCTTTGACCCGGAGCGGGCAAGGCGGCCAATCATCTTCGATAGTCGGCAACTCGCTGCTGCTATGTCTAAAAGTGATCTTTCATCCTTTCTTTACGTCCGCCGCGAGCTGCCTTTGAATGTGGAGTTGACTTTGTTTGTTGCAGTTAGAAGGTCGCCGCCGGGCTCTATCGAGAGTGGTGAGTTCGTGGTCACACCAAATACTGGTGCTGACGCGGTCTCGCACGTGGAATCCGCGGGGATGAGCCGCCCAGCCTGAACATTATAAAAGAGTTAGAGATGAAATTCCAAGCTGAAATGCAAGGTGTTAAAGCAGAGCTAGAGAAGTCAGAGGAGCGTGAGAGGGCGTCCGCGAAGCGTGAGAAAGCGTCCGCGGAGCGCGAGAAGGCCCTGAAAGACCAGATCACCAGCATCTCGAGGGCGCTGGAGAGGTTTGAGAGGGAGAAGAAAAGGCTTGCGGATGACGTCCGATTTTACAAAGGCAAGCACTTGGCGTCGGTGCGTGGAGAAAAAGGGAAGCGGGCTGCCGAGGTCGCTGAGCAGAGGCCGCGAGTGTCAGATCGCGCTGCTCCAGAGATCGCCGTACCGGCAGGAGGTGCCCAACAATCTGCGGATGAGGAGCCGAGGCCGGCGACGGAGCCAATGGTGCCCCTCAGTCGGGTTGATCGGGAAGCTACTCATATGCACCGGACCATAAATGTCATTCATCATCATCTCTGCCGTGTGTACAGCGAAATTCTTCAGATAAGCGATCAAGCAGCTCATTTATGCAGAGACAGGGAAGAAAGGCCGGCGCGGACCGATAATCGGGCCCGCTGAGTCCGCAATACTTTCATCCTTTCTTTGCTTAATTGTATAATTATTTGGATAATTGTGCTTCAAGCAATGCTGTGTTGTAAAATGAACTCTATTTGATCTGTGCGGACTCAGATTATATATCCGCAAATTATGTAGCTTAATCCTTGTGATGTGCCGAATTGTGCGGATTAATGTTGTGTCCGCTTCCCGTTATTTAACCTGCAGGTGGGAAATACTGTGAACTAAGCGGATTGAAAATGTATCCGATCCCTGTGACCTGCCGGGAGAAAAAGCGCAATCTGGGCGGACAACAAATTGTGTCTGCCACAACTTTTGCTTTGAATTTTCCTTGGCACGCGAATCTGTGTTTTTATCCGCGTTATTGCTTGGCAGTGCTTTTTAACTTTTTGCGGACTGTGCGGATTGGAATTGCGAGCTCGGCGGCGTGGTCAAAAAGCTGTCAACTCTTTAGCTATAAATAGGGCCTTCCACTTTCTCTTATGCAGGAAACAACTGAAGTGAAAGGAACCCTGCGGCCTGCAAAATGGTGTCCGCGCGGACTGATGCTGCTGTCGCCTTCCATTCCACGGACCACCGGAAATGCACAATGACAGGGGCCAACCTGGACGCCTTTGTCGAAAAGAAGATGGCGAGCTCGAATATCCTTGTCCGCCTTCCCGCCCATTTAGAAAGATTAAACTTCTCAACAGCAACCCAGATCGCCATCCCTATGGACCATTTTGACAGCGGATTCAAGTTTCTGCTTCTCTGGGAACTTGCCGCCATCTTTGAGCACTATGGAATGGTGCCTGGCCAGCTTGCGCCGAATACACTTGCTGCGATCTGCAGCATTGTCTCTTATTTGCGATCTGAAATGATCGCTTTTTCAATGAATGTCTTCCGCAAGATATTCTCTGTCCGCTCCATCACCGCTTCCGGAGGCCGCCCCTACAAGGGGGTCATATACTTCTACTGTAGGGGAATGAAGGTTGTGGGTCTTCCCAACAAGATCCACAACTGGACCTCTAGGTTCCTGATTTTTGAGGGCGACCTAGGGTTCGCGCACACCTATCCGCAGGTGCGCGCGGACTCCGCCTTCAAAAGTGTGCAACAGGATGATCTAGAGTCCGCCATTGTCGAGTTCTTGGCCAACGCCAGGCTCGACATTGAGCACTATATTCCGCTGCTGGCGAGCTTAGCGGACGTCATGCCCGAAGAGAGTAAGCAGCTTCCGAACTCAGCTTTTGCATCCGCCGCGACCTTGGTGTTTAACCCATTTGTTTTTGCAGCGACCTTGGCGGTACCCGCTAACTTGCCGCAGACGCCTAGTGGTTTCGTCCCTACATAGAAAGAAAAGAAAGAAGAAGTCGCAAGAAAGAGGAAGGAGAAAGGGGATCCCGCGGCGGATTACTCTTCCTCCGAAAGCTTCTCCATGAGCGGCTTCAGCATCAGCCAGAAGGACCTTAGGGGAAACCCTATGGTCCACTGGCACTGCAAGAATAAACACGTCCGCTTCTCCACCGCGCTTCCTTCGTGGAAGAGTCCGCGGATAACACGCCACGCCCATATCGAGATCTCCGCGCTTTACGGAAAGCGTAATCTAAGCGACCTTAAGAAGGTGCCCGCCGCCGACCTCCCTCTGCTAACCTCTCAGGCCGCTGCGAACAGCGTGGTGACAAACCACTATGTTGCCACTATGGCTAGAGACCTGTTGAGGCAGAACGAACAACTTCAAAAGGATAATAAAGCGCTAAAGGAAAGGAATGTGCGGTTGGGAAAAGGGTTGCTCAGCAAAGAGAATAGCTTGGGGTTAGTTGAATTCGCAGCGGCCTTAATTTGCCATCCGCCGATGTCTGTCTGACGTTTGCTTTTTGTTTTGCGCAGGTCGCCTATGACTTGGAAAACAACAACTTCCAGTCTGCCATGCTCCCTTTCGTAAAGGAGACCGTCGAGGTCGCTATTGAGCGACTTGTCCGCGACGGCTTCATAAAGGAGGGAGTGGATGACATCCCTTTTTTGGAGATCTTCCCTGAGCTGGCTCCTCAGGTCGCGGCGATGGAGAGAGCTAAAAAAGGAAAGGACATTATTGAAGAAGAAGACGAAGAAGAAGAAGAAGAATAAGAAGAAGAAGACGGAGGGTCGGGCGAAGAGCAAAGCGCCAAGGAAATAGCGGACAATGCTGAATCGAGCTAGCGAGTAGAGGCACTGTCCGCCGAGTCCGACTCCTCTGCATCCTCCTCTGCTACTGGGAGCTCGCATAGCGGGTCCGCCTCAAGTACAGGATTAGATAGCAGCGGGAGCGGCTCGGGGGGCTATTCTCCAGAAGTTGACATTGTTGGTGACAGCCCTGCACCTCTAGAGAAGAAACAAAGGACTACAGATTGATCAATGTATTTTTTATCTTTTTTGTCTTTTGTAAAAGTGGAGGACGCAAGATTGCAGTCCGCCGAACATATAGAATGATGTAAACAATTTTTGATGAAATAGAAAAAGGATATTTTTGGCATGTGTGCTTTCTGCAATGTTCTTTTTCCACGCTCACTGCACCGACACTTAGCAGTCCGCGCATCACACTGATAAGTTTGAGCTTTTTATCTTGCTGATTAAAGAATACTATTGTCCGTCGTCGGAATAAGAAGAAATTGTCAGGCGGACTCTGTTGAGTGTCAATTGCAGTCCGCACGACACCATTTATAACGAACCTTTGCTGATGAGAGAATCCAACTTATTAACCCATTCAACATTCGCCTTAAAAAATGACAAGAATAGCCAGCTGATAACAATGTCAAGTGGTACTTCATTTTCTAGTAGAGTCCGCATTTCTCTTTATTAACTTATCAAATTGTAACATATGAATACCATTCGGCGGACTGAGCGAACACAGAAAACCAACCGCTCATTATTGAAATGATCTATATAGCTAATGGTTTCAAGAAAACTGTCGGACTGAGCGGATACAGAAAACCAGTCTGCCAAAGATAGAATCTAAAATCATTCCAAGGAAACTGGAGGACTGCGCGGATAGATAAGACCAGTCCGCCAAAGATAGAAATGACCCATGGCGACAAAGAAAACCAATCCGCTCATAATACAAGAAATGATTTATAGCTTGCGACCAGGTGGGCAGGTTAGCCGGAGCGGCATACTTTCCTCACCGGGTGACATGCTATAAAATCAAGCCAAGCTGGCGGACTGAGCGGACACCGAAAACCAATCCGCTCACAATAGAAGAAATGACCTATAGCTTGCGACCAGGTGGGCCGGTGAGCCGGGGCGACATACTTTCCTCACCGGGCTACAAGCTATAACGTCAACCCAAATAGGCGGACTGAGCGGATAGAGAAAACCAATCCGCTCACAATTCCCTGCGAAGAGCAAAATGCTCACTTGGTGGAACGGTTCCCTGCCCTCTTGCCTGGAGTACAGTCTAAGCTGTGGGTCTCCTGCAGGCACTGCTTGAGGGTACCATGGAGTGTTCGAGGGTTACAAGCTAAGATGACCCGCGGGCAGGTGAGCCGGAACGGCATACTTTCCTCACGCGATCATCGAAGTTGTAACGATATCCTTATGGCGGCATGGTAGAGCTTTACACCCACCCAGCCCTCCATAATGCAGAGGTGGGGTCAGGTACTTGCCGGGATCCGAAGTCCAGAATCCAACCGCGCTAGAGCCTGCAAGCTCCCACTACACGGTGCGAAATCTCCTCGCAACACGTGGTCTTTGTGGTGTTACGCTAATGACAACAGCTCTAGGGGAGGTTTTGCTGAACTCGGCGATGTCTCCTGGTATCAGGGAACCGTTATAGGTCTTTGGGAGAGAGAAAACACTAGAAAAAGGTGTCAGTATGGATCCTTCGATTAATAAAATATATTTGCAAAGCAAACATAAGAAAGAAGAAAGAGAGTTCAGGCGCAGAACTGTTTTTGAAATCTATCTTAGCGTTTCATCTGTTATGACTACATAGAGAAAACACTTGGAGAAGCGTTAGCAAGCAGTTTTTATTCATAATAACTCTTGAAGAGGATACACAAGGCAGAAAAAAAGAGGTTTAAGAATAGAACCGTTTGAGATCATCCCCGCTCCATGTGTGTGGTATATCCTCTCCTTCGTATGTCTGCAAGCGGTAAGCGCCGCTCTTTAACATTTCTTTGATAACAAAAGGGCCGGCCAAATTTGGATTAAGCTTCCCAATTGAACCAGCTCTTGCAGTAGCATCAATCTTCTTTAGAATGAGATCTTCCACTTGGAAGTGTTTGATCCTTATGTTCTGATCAAAGTAGCGGGCCATCCTCCTTTTGACCTCTTCCTGTCTTATGGCTGCTTGATCTCTGATGGCCTCGACGTGTTCCAAGCTGAACCTCATCTCTTCATTATTCAACTCAAGCCAGTCATCAACGCCTTCTCTTGCAAGCAGAACTCTGGGTGACGGGACTTCAAACTCAACTGGTATAAGTGCTTCTGAGCCATGAGAAAGTTTGAATGGAGTCTCCCCAGTTGCGGTTGATGGCGTTGTCCTAAGGGACCAGAGAACTGATGGAAGCTGATCAGCCCAGCTGCCCTTGAGATTCTGCACTTTCTTTTTGAACAAATTGAGGATCTGCTTGTTGGCTGCTTCTACTTGGCCATTGCTTCTGGGATGATGAACTGATGCAAACCGCAGCTCTGTTCCGATCTGCTTGCAAAAATCTATCATCTTGGAGTTGTTGAATTGTGGCCCATTATCAGTGATTATAGCCATTGGAATTCCATGTCGGCAGACAATCTCCCCCCCAAATGAAGTTTCTAACGACCTGGGTAGTTGTCTTTGCCAATGCTTTGGCCTCGATCCACTTGCTGAAATAGTCGATCATTACGATGATAAAACGCCGCTGACTGCTTGCCATGGGAAAAGGACCGAGGAGGTCCATTCCCCAAACTGCGAAGGGCCATGGAGTTGCAATCGATCTGAGGAACTGAGCTGCTTGGTGCTGAAGTGGAGCAAACTTCTGGCACTGAACACACTTTCTGGCATAGATCTCAGAGTCTCTCTTCATAGTGGGCCAGAAATATCCTTGCTGCAGGATTCGTTTTTCAAGAGTTCTTGCTCCCGAGTGGCTTCCACACTCTCCTGAGTGAACCTCTTGCAAAACAGTGAAAGCTTCTTCTTCTGAAACACACCGGGCCATGGTAGAGAGGAAAGTTTTTCTGTAGAGGACTCCCGCCACTAGGAAGTAATGAGCTGCTTTTATTCTGAACTTTTTCTTATCTCTGACTGTATGATGATAATCTTCTGTTGACAGATAGAGGATGAATGGGTCCATCCAAGAGGCACGTTGGTCTACTTGCATCAAATCTCCTTCCAACACTGCCGGGCGGAAGAGCTCGGAAATTGTCCCTCCTGAAAGCATCCCATGCTTGGAAAGAAAATCGGCCTCCTCATTTTCTATTCTGGGGATGTGTTCGATGATAATGCTTTTGAACCTGCCGACTTCTATCTTTACAAGAGCTAGATATTTCTTCAAGATTGGCTCTCTTGTTTCGAAGTTACCTAGGACTTGTGACGCCATCACCAGAGAATCGGTTTTGATATGAACATGATCGATTCCGAGTTCTCTTGCAAGCCTCAAGCCTGCTAGCAAAGATTCATATTCGGCCTGATTATTGGTTACTGGAAAGTAAAATTTGATGGCCTGCTCCAATTTGACTCCGTTTGGATTGATGAGAACCACTCCTGCTCCAGAAGAACTGCCTGAGGCGCCATCGACGTAGATGGTCCAAGCCAAAGGTGACCTTTCTGCTCGATCAGAACTGGACTCTGGCATGTCAATTTGAAAATCTGCCAGGACCCGAGCTTTAATGGTTGTCTTGGGCACATAAGAGATTTAAAATTCGCTCAACTCTATTGCCCACTTAGCTAGTCTGCCGGAATGTTCTGGTTTTTCCAACACACCCTTCAGAGGCTGATCGGTGACAACTTGAATTGAATGTGCTTGGAAGTACGGACGAAGCCTGCGAGCTGACATGACTAGCGCCAAGGCTAATTTCTCCAGAATTGGATACCGTGTCTCAGCACTCTTTAGGATATGGCTAACATAGTAAATTGTGAATTGCTTTCTGCTCTCTTCCCGGAGAAGAACGGAGCTGACGGCCTCAAGGCCAACCCTTAGGTACAAGAAAAGAATCTCTCCTGGCCGAGGACTCTGAAGCAGGGGTGCTGAGGTCAGTTGCATCTTCAACTGCTCAAAATCTTGGGAGCATTCTTCCGTCCACTCAAACTTGGAGGCTCCACGGAGAGTTTTGAAGAATGGAGCACTCCTATCTCCAACCCGAGAGAGAAATCTCGCAAGGCCCGCCAGCCTCCCCCCTAACTGCTGAACTTCTTTAGGCGAACGAGGGGTAGGCATATCAAGGATGGCTTTCACTTTATCAGGATTGGGGGCAAGTCCGTCCAGAGTAAGAAGATGACCAAGAAACTTCCCCTTACTCGCCCCAAACGTACATTTCAAAGGATTGAGCTTCATTTTATACCTACGCAGAGTAGCGAACGTCTCTGCTAGGTCTCGCAAGTGCAGCGAAAACGACTTACTCTTAATCAAGAGATCGTCTACATACACTTCTAGGTTCCTCCCCTTCTGGTGGTTAAACACACGGTCCATCATCCGTTGGTAGGTTGCACCGGCATTCGTAAGCCCAAAGGGCATCACAAGGTAGCAATAACAACCATCATTAGTTATGAACGACGTGTGAGGAACGTCAGGATTATGCATTCTTATCTGGTGATAACCAGAAAACGCATCTAAAAAACTCATATAAGAGTACCCTACCGCGGAATCAACTAAAGAATCTATCCGAGGCAAGGGGTAGCAATCTTTAGGGCATGCTTTATTAAGTTTGGTAAAATCTACACACATTCGCCATTTTCCTCCTGGTTTCTTAACCATTACAACATTAGAAATCCAAGTAGGATATTGAATTTCTTTGATAAAATTTGCTTTGAGGAGCTTTGCGACCTCCTCCCTTATCGGCTCAGCAAGCTTTGTGGCTATGTCCCTCTTCTTTTGTTGTATGGGCTTGCAGCCGGGATCAACGTTCAAATGGTGGCACGCAACATCGGGATCCACTCCTGGCATGTCCTCTGCTGACCAGGCGAAGACATCCAGATTACTCAGCAAGAAGGAAATCAACTCAGCCTTTTGTTCTTCAGGTAGCTCCGAGTTGATGGAGAGCTTCCTCTCCTTCCCCTCAGCAATGGGGACTCCTTGCATCACCTAGGCAGGTTCCAGGTGAGCACCTTCATCAGCAGCGGTTTCTGAATTGGGGGAGGCTTCTGCAGCTTTTGCTGGAGCAAGGGAAGGGCTGGCTTCAACCGTGTTGACAGTGCGGACGTAGCACTCCCTTGCTCTTCTTGGGTCACTCCTAACCCGGCACATCCTTCCATCTGCAAAGAACTTGATGGCAAGGTGGTAAGTGGAAACCACCGCTTGATACTTGTTTAACAGGGGCCTACCGAAGATGGCATGGTAGCTGCTGGGTGCGTCAATCACTATGAATCGTATCTGCTTAGTTGCCCCTCCAAGCTTCATGGGCAGGATGACGCTGCCCTCCACTTCTTTTCTCTCTCCCGAGAAACCATAGAGTGGCCCCTCAGTGTAAAGCAGAGGCTTTCCAGTCCTCATGGTCTCAAAAGTAGATTTGAACAGGAGGTTGAACGAGCTCCCTGTGTCAACAAGAATTCTATCGACTGTAAAGTCTCCAACCACGGCCTTGATTACAACTGCATCATCAAATGGATTGGCTGTTTGAGGTAGGTCTGCTGGACCAAAGGTGACAACCTCACTTGGAGGAGCAACGGAAGAAGAGGCCACCTCTGCCTGGGTGACCCTTGAAATTGACGATTTCCGAGTGGACTCGGTCCCTGCTCCACCATGGATGAAGAAGAGGCGTCCTAGAACCCCTTCATCATCTGCATCGAAGCACTCCACCAGGACGTTGATCGGCCCCAGACGTCCCTCGTCCTCTACATCCACACATTCCTGGTATGTCTCAGCTACTTATTTGCCTTTCGAGGTGGATGGCTTTGAAGAGGAAGGAGAATCCTTCTTGGCCAGGTCAATCTTGCCCTCGGCAAGCAACTTCTCTATCAGCGCGCGAAGGGCCTTGCAGTCCTCGGTCAGATGGCCCTTTTCTTTGTGGAACTGGCAATATTGTGCATTATTTCTTGGCTTCCATATTTTTTGAGGCTCTTGCCTCTTTTCTTCTGATCTTCTTTGCAAGATCTGGATGACTTCGTCAAGGTCCAGATCTGCAGCGTCCTCCATGGGGCTTTCATCAGATTGGCCCGGAGTAGGCAAGGCTGCTTGTTGGAGGATGGGAAGAGCTTGTAATGGAAAGGCGGGAGTGGCGGCCAACGACAGTCTCTGCTCATGAAACTGTTGATGGCCTTGGAAAGGTTTCTTGTTGCGGAAGTTTCTGCCTCTTTGAGACGGAGGGTGGAAGTCTGGGCGAGGGGGCTTGCCACGATAGGAAGAAGCGGAGGCATTCCTTGATAAGTCTCAGGTGCCTTGGTTGTCAGGGATGAGACATAAGTTGGATTGGCATTTTCTCCTTCAATGAAACGGTTGACCATGGCGATCAACTCTTGATAAGTCTCAGGTGCCTTGGTTGTTGCTTTAAACTTCAGAGGGCCTTCCCGGAGGCCATGGATCAAGGCGACCTTATAATAATCGGGGTTTACATTCCTGATCCCTTGGATCTCTCTCTGAAAGCGATCAACGAATCGCACCACCGATTCATTATCCCTTTGCTTGATTTCAAATAGGGCAGCTGGCCCATTCTTCCTCTTCCTTGAGGTAGCAAACCTCAGCAACAACTGGCTACGAAGCTCTGCGAAAGAAGAGATTGTGCCCGAAGGCAGCTCATAGAACCACTCTCTCGCTTGTCCTTCGAGAGTGGTAACCAGCAGTTTGCACTTGATAGCATCTGAGAGGCATCTCAAAGCAACTGCCCCCTCAAATGCTTGGAGGTGAGAGACTGGATCAGTCCCTCCTGAATAGAATGGGATGCGAGGCTCCCTAAAGTTACTCGGAGCCGATTCCCATCGGATTCGGTGAACAAAGGGAGACAGGGTCTTGAACTCTGCGGGGTAGAATGGGCGGACTGGAGCCGGGGAGTCCACGGGCTCGGCGGACTAGCGGTCAGCAAAATGAAGCTGGCGGGCTGGAGTGCCCCTGGAAGCTTCTCTGAAGAAATTTCTGAAAGCAAACTGCTCCTCCTGTGGACGCAGAGGGGCAGCGGACTAAACAGGGTTTCGGGGAGTTGCTGGCGACTGCCGAAGCGGAGTTCGGCGAGCTGGGGTCTGGCGGACTGGTGAGTCTGCTGGGTCCGCTGCGGCCTGAGGATCAACCCGCTGGGCCAGCGCGAGCAGAGCTTGGCTCATTGCGTCGAGACGCTGGTCAGTCTGCTGGCGGGACTGCTCGGCCTCAAGGCGAGCTTGCTCAATCGCGTCCCAAAGAGAGTCCTCTGAAGAGCTGGAGCGGTCTGAGGAGCAGGCTCTGCGGTCTGACATCTTCGTCCGCTGATTTCAAAACACTACTCGGATCTGAAGGCCGCGTGTTAACTGTTGATACATGAAAACACAAGGGGGGTCAAGCACCACCAGCTAACGGTTCGAACACCGGGGAATAGGGAGACTGCGAGTAGTGATCTACTAAGTGGATGAGGGCAGGAAGAAAAGCAGGGCCGTGAACCACGGCAACAACAGACTTCGCCCGTCGCGGCCTGAATGCCTCTCTTGCGACGGACTTTCCCTTGATTGAAGAAGGATTGAGTTACAAGTCAAAGGAAAAGGTTGACAAGAGTAGAGTGAGGGGGAGTCCTCAAGGCACAAAATTCGAGTCTGCAGCCTGTAACAAGTAGGCTCCTGGGTCCGAGTCAGCGTACCTTGGGTGCACCACCTCCCCCCTATTTATAGGATAGGGGGCCTGCCCAAACGGGCAGGGCTAAAATAACCGGCTGCCCGGGGTACAGGATAACCGGGCAGCGGTGACGGGAAGCAAAAAGAAAGAACACGCCAGTCCGCACAGAAGGGGCAGACTGGGCTCGCAGACTAGAGCTTCCACTACAGCTGGGTGCGATCCTGCTGGAGGGCGGCGGCCTGGGTGGACGAGACACTGCGTCTGCCGCAGTAGAGAATCACACCCCAAGTCCTAGCGGACTGAGCGGACAGGGTATTGCGTCCGCTGCTGGGGTACCACCCTTGGTGTCCGATTAGTGGCCTTGCCAGACTGGGCGGACTGATAAATCGCGTCCGTGCCTGTTGAAAGGGGGGCTTTGGAATCTTGCAGGATGTTGCAGACTGAGGGGTTAACAATCCCTAAGTGTGATAAAATCAGTGGGTGGAGTTGGTTGTGCAATAGCATTTAGAATAAATTTCTCTTGTGGAATTATATTTGCTGTTTGTTGAGGCTCATGTTCTTTAGCTTCATCTTCTTCACTATCTTCAATGACTTGTGGAGAGGGATGAGTGGGAACCTCTTGTGTGAGGTTTATTCCATCCAATGTCTCACACAAGTGGGGTACCTGCAAGTTGCCCAAAAGGTTAGTGGCATGTATGCATCAGCAAGCAATGTACCTGTAGCTTCAATGAGTGTCCTATTTTTCCTTTCAGCTACCCCATTTTGTTGGGGAGTTCTAAGAGCTGAGAAGCAATGCCTGATAACTTTCTTCTCACATAACTCATCCATAAGAAGAAACTCAAACTCTGTGCCATGATCAATTCTGATCAATACAACATGAGTAGAGAACTCAATCTGTATTGTCCTGAGAAAATCTGTAAGAACCTTGAATGTATCTGACTTTGTTCTCAGAAAGAATACCCAACTGAACCTGGAGAAGTCATCCACTATAACTAAAGTGTAGGATTTCCCTTCTAGGCTTTGTACAGCAATGGGTCCAAAAAGATCCAAGTGTAGCAAGTACAAGATCCTAGGTGAATCACTCTTATTAATTGATTTGAAAGTAGTTTTAGTTTGCTTGCCTAGTTGACAAGTCATGCAGAGACCTTCCTTCTTGTAGGAAGCAGAAGGTAGACCTCTAACAAGGTTGTACTTAGATAGCCTAGTAATGCTTTTCAGGTTTACATGTCCTAGTCTTTCGTGGCATAAGTCATTTTGATTACTACTTAAATTCAGTAAACAGATATAAGTTGTGGCAGAAAAAAAATTTAGTAAGTAAAGGTTTCCTTGTCTACTTCCAATTAAAACAGTTTGGTTATTTTTATCAATGATAGAGCAAGTAGATGTGTTAAAGTTTACCTGATAACCATCATCACATAATTGACTTATGGAGATGAGGTTATGCTTCAGTCCACTTACATATGTCACCTTTCTGAATGTGACAGCCCCTATTCTCACTTCTCCAACTCATTCTAACTGACCAAATTTTGAGTCACCAAAGATAAACTTTGGCCCCTGCTTGGATTTATAATTGAATAGAATGTCCTTGCTGCCAGTCATGTGTTTGGAGCAGCCACTGTCCAGGTACCAAGTTTGATTTACCCTTGGGCAATTTTTCACCTGCAATACAAACAGTTAATGATTTTTGACCCAGGTTACCTTGGGCCCTTTGTATGGCTGATAAGAGAAACTAAAAATAATAGAAAATTCTGGTTGGGATTTATATCCTAGGGGGTGATATCTCCTAGGTGGAATGGTCCAGTCAGCCAATGGATTAAATTGTTTCCTAGAAGTATTTAAGTTTCTGTTGAAATTATAGTTTTGACCTAGTCTTCCTGTGTTCGACGAATTTATGTAAGTTCATCGATCAGATTTCGACGAATTGGGTTGAGATCGTTGATCTCTGCCCAGAGAATGAACATGTTCATTCTGTGTGCCCCACGTTCGTCGAGCTCTGCTCGACGAACCATACAAAGTTCGTCGATCGCAGTTAGATGAATAATGATAACTATAGTATGCATTCAGAGTTCGTCGATCTGGGTTCGACGAACTGGCCCCTTTTCGTCGATCTGAGCTCGACGAAAATTACTGAACTTTGTTTTTATTGGGTGTTTTTTGTTTTTCAATTTTGTCCTTAGTTTTAATTTGTTCAAGAATTTTATTTACCTTATAAACTTGATCAGTATTTTTCTTTCCTTTCTCAGAAATAAAATTTATGGGTTGTGACAGGTGGTTTTTCTGAATAATAGGTGGTTCATTAGATGATGCACCTAATCCTACCTTACTTCCATTAAATCTAGCATTAGATATGTTGGTGATTACTGCTAGTTGTTTGCTTCTTCCATTTAGTGATTGTTCTAGCTGTTTTGCTTTACTTAATACATCTTTCAGAAGAGTGATTTGTTCACTAAACATGTCTATTTCATTTTTTTAATTTAGTGTTTTCTAAAACTAAGCTATCATAGTTAACTTGTTTATCTCTGAGAAGTTTGATTTCTTTCTCAGAGTTGATTAAATCTAAACACATAATTTCAAAATCTAATTTAAAAAAATCTGAACTATAATCAAACTATGATAATACCTGATCAGCTTCTGATTTAGAAGCTTCCTCATTTTCTGAATCTTCTTCTTCTGAGTTGCTTCTTGAGGAATCAATTGTCATGAGGCAAACCTCCTTTGCTCTTTCTTCTTCCTCATCTTCACTGGAGCTTGAGGATGTTGACTCTTCTTCAGTCTTACTCCAGGTCTCAGCCACAAACCCCTTTTCCTTCCTCTTGTGTTTGCTTGAAGAGGGTTTGCTGGTGTACTGTCTCCTGGAATCCTTTTCCTTTTCTCTTCTCTTCTCTTTCTTCTGATTCTCTGAACACTTAGAGAGAAAGTGCCCAGGCTTCCTGCATCCATAGCACACCACTTCCTTTGTTGGTTTCTTATCATACTTTGGTCTATCATCTTTTCTTGATGACTTTCTTCTGAAGTCCTTTCCAGCCATCTTGAAAAATCTCTTAGCCAAGAGACTTATAAGTTCTTCACTTGATGTTGAAGATTCTGATTCTTCTGAGTCTTTGAAGGCTATGTTCTGTTCTCTTCTAGCTGTTGGAGGTGTTCTTTATTCAGCAACCTCCCTTGTGTTTATTAATTGCTCATAAAACTTTAGTTACCCAATAGAGATTTAGTTGAAATCTCATTTAGGCATCTGGCCTCCTTGATGGGCCAAATTCTTGTGTCCCATGAGCTTGGGAAGCACATCAGAATTTTGTCATTAACTTCAGTGAGACTGATGACCTTGTCCAGAGTTTTTAGCTCATTAATAATTGAGCTCAATCTATTATACATCTTTGAAACTGTCTCAGCTTCCTGTTTCTTGAAATTCTCATATTGGGATATGAGATTTGATCTCCTATTCTTCCTTTCATCAGCTGATCCATCAACCATTTGGTTTAGGGAATCCCAAATGGCTTTTGCTGATGTGCACTCAGCAACCTTCTAGAAAATGTCATCAGACATTGTTTGTGCCAATATGTTCATGGCTTTTGCATCAGCCATCTTGTCTTTCCTATAAGCATCATTGTAGTCTGGAGGAGGTACTGCAGTCATATTTGTAGAAGTGCTTGGAGGAGCTGTAGGTGGTGGAGGTACTCCAGTTAAGATGGAAGCAAAGATATCTTCATCCATAGAATTCATATATAGCTTGATTCTTGCGTTCCAGATTCCAAACTTTTGCAAGTTGCAAACTGGAGGTATGGTGCTTGCATAATCTTTATTTTGTGCCATGGCTGTGTTTCTACTTTAAAAGTTAAATATGAATGAAGGTGATGTGTAGATCTAACAAGGGATCTTTTGGTTCAAGATTTAACTTGTGCAACCAAAGGAACCCGCTTTGATACCTATTGAAAGTGAGGGTTAGGTCTACAATACTCTAGAGGGGGGTGAATAGAGTATATTTAAAATTTGTTAGGTCCCTATAAAGGTGCTGCTACAGCTTTTGCTGTAAACTGAAAGGGTGCAGTAATTAGGAAACTGGAAAACAGAAAATATTAAATCTAATCACAGCCACACAGCAAGAACAAAAAGAAAAAGATAGGCAACCAGACGACACAAGAAATTTATAGTGGTTCCCCAAATCTGGGTAGTCCACTCTTCTACCACCCTGGTAGGAATCCACTCAGGTTTGATCTGGTGCCTGACACCAATGGGTTTTGATCAGGTCCCCAAAAACCAACTTAAGTCTTTTGGTTATGAGACTTGCAACCAGGAATCACTTTTGAAGGGAGATGACAACCCTTTATATAGGAGGGGGTGAGAGAGTGATTTTCTCTTCTCTTTCTCAATAAACTGAGAAGACTTATGTGGATTGATGTTTAGGCAAAGCTCCCCCTGAATTATTGAATGGTTCAGGAAGATTTGGAAGCTTTACTGTAGGGTGATAGGGCTTCAATCAGAGTTCTTGACAAGCAGTGATGCAGGAGCTTCTTGACTGATTTGATATCTGTTGTCCTTGGAAGTCTTGGAGAGAATGTGGAAGAAGAAGACTCTTGATATTGTATGTGTTGGGTACATTGGTTTAAATGTACCTGATTTGAAGAAGCCTCACCCAACTTAATGATATACATCAAAATGTATTTGATGTGTTTTGAGTTTACTTGTGCAGGTTAAGTATTTACAGGAAAGAAGAAAAAGTTTCTAAGTTCATGTGTCGACACCCAGAGGGAAAGTGTCGACACTTAAGAAGACTTGTGTCGACACCCAGGCAAGCAGTGTCGACACTTGGAGTATATATGTCGACACTAGGGATGCAGAGTCGACACAAGACAGAAAGTGTCGACACAAGGAGCTGTGTCGACACTCAATGAAGAAAAGTGCAGTAAAGCAGTGTCGACACTTAGCAGTTGTGTCGACACCCAGTGAAACTGTGTCTACATCAGAAAGTGTCGACACTTGGAGGCTGTGTCGACACTCAGCAAAAGTCAGCAGAGTCTAAGTATAAGTGTCGACACCCAGAGCAATGTGTCGACACTCAGCAGAAGAGTCAACACTTGAAGAAAGTGTCGAAACAAGAAAGAATGTGTCGACACTCAGCTGAAGACTCAACACTTGAAGAAAGTGTCGACACAAGGAGCTGTGTCGACACTTAGCAAAGTTCAAGAATATTCTAAGTATAAGTGTCGACACAAAGGAGATGTGTCAACACTCAGCAAAAGTCTCAACAGAAGAAGAATGTGTCGACACAAGGAGCGGTGTCGACACTCAGCAAGTATCAACACTGAAGACATATGTAGACACCAAGAAGCAATGTCGACACTGACAAGTTCAACACATGAAGATGTGTCGACACAAAGGAGATGTGTCAACACTTACAAGAATTCAGCAATATACTGAAGTACAAGTACTTGTGTCGACACACATTATCAGTGTCGACACATGAAAAAGAAGCAGTGTCGAGATCTAAAATCTACAACACAAGGAGTTGTGTCGACACCTTGTAGGCTAGTGTCGACACTTAGTCAACTTGTGTCGACACTTGGTCTATAAGTGTCGATACTTAAAGACAGACAGTCTCGACACTTGCAGACAGTTACAGAATTTTCAAGAACTGACTGGATGACTTGACAGCTGCCATTCCAGCCGGTCTACTGCACCTGTCAGAGTTGTCAGAAATCAGTTATGAACCGGACCAGCCGGTTACCATGAAGAAGGCCTATAAATAGGCTTATACTGTCTACAGAAAGAGATTGACAAAAAGAGGATTGAACACAAGTTCAAGTGATCAATATACAAAGAAGATCTATCTATTCCTTGAAGAATCTAGTGAAGATCTAAGAAGTTGGAGAGAGAGAGCTCCATCCAAGAAGTGAGCCGTTGGAACCAAGCTGAGAAGAAGGGTTCAGATTTGTTCTGAATCTTAAGTAGCAGAGATCAAGGATCAACTGCAGAGGAGGTCAATCTTATTGTGTTCTACATTCAAGAAGCTTTGAAGAAAGCCAAGTCAGATTGATTTCAGCTGAGTTCTTCCAAGAACTCATCAAGAAACTCACAACTCTTCTCTCTTTTCTCTGAGTTGTAGAGTTAACAATTTGTATTCAAATTATCTTGTAGGATCCTTAGGGATCTGAGTTTTATAAGCCTGTAATTATAAAGGCTGAGTGTAGGGCCTGTGTGCCTGAGTGTAGGAGGGTTGTATCTCTGAGTGTAGGCCTGTTGTGGCTGAGTGTAAGCCTTGGTGGCTGAGTGTAGGCCTTGGTGGCTGAGTGTAGGCTTTGTGAAGAAGCTTAGTTGTAGGGCCTTGGGCCTGAGCTGTAGGAACCTTGTTTTGGGGTTCTGAGTGTAAGATCTGAGGATCTGAGATAGTGAAGAAGTTTGGCCGAATCTAGTACACTGCTAGATAGGCGAAGGGGGAAAGTGGATGTACCCAAATCTTGGGGAACCACTATAAAACTGTGTGTCTACTGCTTTCTTGTGTAATTCTGTGATTGATGCTTGTGTGTTGTGATAAAGTAACTAGAACTCTGTGATATTATTTGAATTCTGCCTAAAAAGTTAAAAAGATTTAAGTCACCTATTCACCTCCCCTCTAGGTGATTAGGTACAATATCTTTCAAGTGGTATCAAAGCGAGGTTACTCAAAAAGGACATAATTGTCTGAGTAGATCCTGTTGGCAGATTCAGTCTAAGTCAAATTACAGAATCAAGAAAATCAAGAACCATGGGTTCCACTGAGAATCATAAGGAATTGAGATTCATGAAGTTACCCATTTGCAGAAAGGAAATCTTTGGCATTTGGAAGGAAAGGGTGAGACTTTTTATGGAGGCCTCAGACCCTAGGATTTATATCACAGTGAAACAAGGACCATATGTGTACATGAAGGTTTCAGTTTTAGATGCAAATCAGAGAACACCTAAGGATTTCTCTGAAATGACAAAGGATGAGATTATTCTAGCCACAATGGACAAAAGGGCTCAGAATATTATAGTGAGTGCTATAGATGATGCTACTTTTCAGAATTTGATACACTGCAAGACATCCAAGGAAATGTGGGATACTCTTATTGTGTATATGGAGGGTTCTGAAGAAGTGAGGCAAGACAGAAAATCTTTGCTCAACCAAGAATATGACAGTTTTAGACAAGGTAAAGCTGATAGCATAACTAAATGCTATAAAAAGTTCTATAGGATTGTGAATGAGCTTATGTCCTATGGCAGAGAGTTCAGTAATTATGAGCTTAATGATAAGTTCTTAAGGTCCCTTACAAAAGATTGGGACAAAGTTAGCAGAAATTCCTCCACCAACACTGTTTGGCAAACTGCTGTCCTATGACATGCAGTTAATGGTGAGGAAAGAAGAGGAGAAATCAACAAGAAGTGAACATAAAGAAAGGATAGTGGCCTTCAAAACAGAAGCCCCCAGAAAGTACAGAAGTAAGTCACCAACTCCACCACCAAAAGTACCTGAAACTGAGTCAGATGAGTCAGCAAGTAGAAAGTCTGAAAGCAGTGAAAGTGATGAGGACTTTGCTGCCTTCACAAGACATTTTCAGAAGTTCTTAAAGAAGAAACAGTGGAGGACAAGACCATCTACTTCACAGGGTAAAGAAGACTATTATCAGAATAAAAAGTCTTCAAAGAAAGACAGGAAAAAGTCCAAGTCTAGCAAAGCAACACTATCAAAAATTGTATGCTATTGTTGTAATAGACAAGGACATGTTGTTGCAGATTGTCCAGAAAAAAGGAAGGAGTCTAATGATAAGAAAAAGACTCAATTCAAGGGCAAGAAGGAAAAGTCTTTTGTTGCCAAAAAGGATAAGAGCCTGTCAGACATTTCTTCATCAGAAACTGAGTCAGATGTTGAGGCATATATAGGACTGTTTGCTGAGGAAGAAGAAGAGGAGTTCATTCAGATCATGAACTCTATATATGAACAAGAGGACAGTCAGTGCCAAGGGCTAATGGCATTGACAGAAAGTGACAAAATCCTGGAGCAGCCAGGACCTAGTAAGGTACAAGATTGTTCTTTCAGTTCAATTTCATGTGCTAGTTCAGAATCAGATTCATCATCATCAAGTGATGAGAATGCATCTGAGTCAGAAGAGGATATTCATCAGTTGATAGATGAATATAAAGTTCTATTGCAAGCATTTAAGAAATGCAAATCCCTGGCCAAGAGTCAAGCTAAGGAGATTGCAAGTCTCAAAATGGCTGCAACTGATTATGAGAAGATATTTGATCAAAAGCTAAATGAGATAGCCAGACTGAAGCACATAACTGTGATTCAGATGGGGACTATATCATTTAAGAATGATCAAATCAAGAGTCTGGAGATTAATCTTCAGAAGGAGAAAGACTTAGTTGCTAGGTTTTCTAAACCAAAGTCAGTTCTACCCTTAATTGATGAATTTGTTCATCACAGAGGTAAAACTGGACTGGGGTTTACTAAACCTGCAAGGACTGTCAAGTCCAAGTCCAAGGGCAAAGCCCCAACTCTCAAAAAGCCAGCTGTAGATAAAACAGCTAAGACTGTACCTAAGCAAAGGTACAATAAGTTTGAGTGTTGGTGCTGTGGCAAGGTAGGCCACTTTGCAATGACTGTTGGCACAATGTTAGTGCTAAAGTGAGTAGCAAACTGCCTGTTGGAAAACCTGCAGGTAGCTTTGTTAGGAAGCAAACTAACCAGTACCAAGGACCCAAGAATTCTTTGGGTTCTAAGGTTCACTAATCTGTTTTGCAGGTGAGTCCAAGTGGCCATGCCCCAATAT
This sequence comes from Platanthera guangdongensis, assembly GCA_039583875.1. Classification (NCBI taxonomy): domain Eukaryota; kingdom Viridiplantae; phylum Streptophyta; class Magnoliopsida; order Asparagales; family Orchidaceae; genus Platanthera; species Platanthera guangdongensis. The sequence continues at coordinate 73,896,929 of CM077155.1, read as the reverse complement.
AGTACTTGGACAGTGGATGTTCCAGACATATGACTGGAATAAGGGGTTTACTAAAGGACTACGCACCCATCAAGGATGGTCCAAAAGTCACCTTTGGTGGTTCTGAAAAAGGGATCATCAAGGGTTTTGGTAACATATCTAACTCTTATATTACAATTACTCAAGTGGACTATGTTAAAGGTTTGAAACATAACCTTATTAGTATAAGTCAATTGAGTGATGTAGGATATGACATCTCATTTGTCAAAGATGGTTGTCATATCAGGAGGTCAAATGATCAAAAGATCATTTTGACTGGTTATAGAAAAAAGAATGTCTATTGCCTAGACATTATGGTTGAGAACAATGGTTCTCCAGTGTGTCTTGTAGCTCATGAGAAAGTCTCTCATTGTGTCAAATGGCACAAGAGGCTAGCCCATCTAAACTACAAGACAATTGGCAAACTCTTTAGCAAAGAGTTAGTGAGGAATGGTCCTCAAGTTAAGTATATTAAAGATGGTATTTGCTCAGCTTGTCAAAAGGGCAAACAGACTAGATCCACCTTTAGAAGCATTGAAAACAAAGATGCTGTGTGGTGTTTATACCTCTTGCATATGGATCTCTTTGGTCCAATGCCAGTTCACAGCCTAGGTAGGAAGGTCTATACCTTTGTAGTTATAAATGACTACTCAAGGTTTTCCTGGGTGTTCTTCCTTACACAGAAATCTGAAACACCTAGTTTCTTCTATAGCTTTGTCAAACAAATTCAGAATGAACTAGATAGTACAGTGGTCAAAATAAGAAGTGACCATGGTACTGAATTTCAGTCTGATAGTATGGCAAAACTATGTGAAGAATTTGGGATATTTCAAGAGTTTTCTTCACCAAGGACACCTCAGCAAAATGACATTGCTGAGAGGAAGAATAGAACCTTGATTGAGGCTGGTAGATCCCTATTAAGTGATACATCACTACCAGAATATTTCTGGGCTGAAGCAGTTAATACTGCATGTCATGTTATTAATAGGGCTACCATTACTAAAAGCCTCAACAAGACCCCCTATGAGGTTATGAAAGACAGGAAACCAAACCTATCCTACTTCAGGATCTTTGGCTGTAAGTGCTTTATACTTAACAATGGAAAGTCTTACTTGACTAAGTTTGCTGCCAAGTTCCAAGAGGGGATCTTTGTTGGGTACAACAACAATAGTAAGACTTATAGAGTCTACAACTTGTCTACAAAAGTTGTAGAAGAGTCTGTACATGTAGTATTTGATGAAACTAGACTTATTAACAATGATTTATCTAGTAGTATATGCAGCTCCTCAGGTATAACAAAGAAGATGGACAAGCTCACTATTGAAGAAGAACCTACTACAAGACAGCAAGTAGAAGTCAGTGGTTGTTGTCCAGGGGGAGTACTACATGTACCTATGCAGATGAAGTCCAAGGAGTACAGCAAGATGAAGAAGTTTAAGAAGTTCAACCTGAAAGCCAGGATGCCTCCAGCCAATAGGCATCTAAGAGATCATCCAGCAGAACAAATCATTGGTGATCCAAGTCAAGGGGTAAAAATAAGGAGCAGAAACCTGAATGCAGCACTCTACTCCAGTTTTCTATCCCAAGTTGAACCAAAGAAGTTTGAAGAAGCCATCATACACCCTCATTGGATTGAGGCAATGCAAGAAGAGCTGAATCAGTTCAAGAGGTGCAAGGTCTGCGAACTTGTTCCTAAACCAAAAGACCACAACATAATTGGGACCAAGTGGATCTTTAGGAACAAGATGGATGAACATGGAGTCATCATTAAGAACAAAGCAAGTTTGGTTGCTAAAGGATATAGGCAGGAAGAAGGTATTGACTTTGATCAAACCTTTGCTCCAGTAGCTAGACTGGAAGCCATAAGGATGTTCCTGGCCTATGCAACCTTTCAAGGATTTAAAGTTTACCAAATGGATGTAAAGTCAGCATTTCTGAATGGTAATCTTAAAGAGGAAGTCTATGTGGAACAGCCATCAGGTTTTGTTGATTCAACTCTACCTAATCATGTCTATAGACTTAGGAATGCATTATATGGGTTAAAGCAGGCCCCTAGGGCTTGGTATGAAACCCTGTCTAGTTTCCTCATTGAGAATAAGTTCACAAGGCGGAAAATAGACAAGACTCTATTCCTTAGGGAATCCAGAGGCAAAGTAATACTAGTCCAAATATATGTAGATGACATAATATTTGGGTCTACTGAAAGTAGTCTTTGCAAAAAGTTTGCAAAACTAATGCAAGAACAATTTGAGATGAGTAGTATGGGGGAACTTAAGTTCTTCTTGGGTCTCCAAGTTAGACAGACTGAGAATGGTTTATCATATGCCAGTCTAAGTTCACCCTAGAACTCATAAGGAAGTATGGTATGGATTCATCCAGTACCATGAAGACTCCTATGGGGTCAAGTATGTCTCTTAGCAAGGATGATGCAGGGAAACCTGTAGATGAGTCTTTGTATAGAGGGATAGTTGGCTCCCTACTATATTTGACTGCAAGTAGACCAGATATCATGTATGCTACATGTGTCTGTGCTAGGTATCAAGCATGCCCTAAGGAGTCTCATTTGACAGCAGTCAAGAGGATATTGAGATATCTAAAGGGCACTCCTTATCTAGGTCTCTGGTACCCTAGGAATGAGGATTTTGAACTAACAGGTTATTCAGATGCAGACTTTGCAGGATGCAAAGAAGACAGAAAAAGCACAACTGGAACCTGTCAATTCCTAGGTGGAAGACTGATTTCATGGAGTAGCAAAAAGCAAACAAGTGTGGCTATCTCCACTGCAGAATCAGAATATGTGGCTGCAGGAAGTTGCTGTGCTCAACTTCTATGGATACAACATCAGCTTGAGGACTATGGAATTCAGGTAAGTAGAACTCCACTATTTTGTGATTCTACTAGTGCTATATCAATTGCACATAATCCTGTTTCCCATAGTAGAACTAAACATTTTGAAATAAAATATCATTTTCTTAGGGAATATGTAGAGAAAGAAGATATTTTACTGGAATATGTTAAGACAGATAATCAACTAACTGATATGTATACTAAGCGCTTAGAAGAAACTAAGTTCAATAGGTTTAAAATTGAACTAGGTATGATAAACTTAGGATAAGTTTATAGAAATGGCTAAGTAAAAAGGTGTCAACACACAGAGATATCTGTGTCGACACAGAAAATTGGTGTCGATACTTCAGTGAAAAGGTGTCGACACATCAAGGAAGTTGGTGTCGACACTTCAGAAAATTACTGTCGACACATGATAAGTAGGTGTCGACACATCCAAGGTGGTGTCGACACTTAGTGTTTACTCAGAATTATCTAAGTAAAGTCTCGACTAAGTGTCGAGTTTAGTGGTGTTGGCACATAAACAAGTGTCGACACATATGATCTGTTGACTAAACTTATGTCGACACATAGGTGTCGAGACATTATAAGTCAGTGTCGACACTTATCGACAGTGTCGACACAATTTAAGTTAGTTAACCCGCCTTTTCATCTTCAAACCTAGAAAGGTATAAATAGGATTTTGCCTTAGTCTGTCGACACGCTTTCAAAAGTTTCGAGACCAAATTTGTGTGTCGACACCTCTCTTCTCTCAGTTCAAATTCTTCAAACCCTAATGGCGTCAAAGCTCGACGAGAACGTCAATGAAGGCTATGAACTGGTGCGAGGCGCGTTTGGTGATGCAGACCTGGAGATCAAGACTGTGGTAACCCTATTTGCAGACTCAGGGTTAGAATTTCTTGTTTCAGAGCCGACTAAAATCTGGAAGAAAGAAGTCTTAGAATTCCTAAATGGAGCTCAAGTAGACGAATCTGGACTCAAGATCAAGTCTAGGGTCCATGGAGAAGAGGTGAAGGTATCACCAAAAAGTTTAAGGAAGGTTCTAAACCTGCCTAGAGCCAAGGAAGAAGAAGAAGTAACTGCTTCTAAGACCAGAGAAGCATTGACATGGTGTGGTCTGGATTCAAAGATGAAAATAGGATCTGTATTCAATAGAAAGGGAATGAACAGTCAGGGGAAATTCCTCTCTGAAATTGTTGGAAAAGTAATTTTGAGTAAGCCAGGAGGGCATGATAGGGTATCAGCCCATTTGTTCAGTATTATGACAAGGATAATCTTCACTTTGAAAACGGATTGGTCTGTTATTGTCTTTGATAAGATTAAAGAAATTCTGAAGAAACCCAACTTGGGTAGAATCATAAGTTTATACCTAGCTGGTAGTATACCAGAGGTTATGGGTCAAGCTGCTGGCAGTAAAATCAATCATATGAGGAAAATGGATATGAGGATATTCTCTAGATGGGATAGGGTTTTGTCTAAGGAGATGCCAACCCTTGAGAAAATAACTTCTGAGAAGGAAACTCCACTGAAGAAGAAGAAGAAGATAGCCCCAGTGGCTCAAGAGTCAACTAGCAGCTCTGATAGTGAAGAACAAGTTGTCTTTACTCCAGAAGAGGATGTAGAAGGTAATGCTGGGAAGTCTCCAGCTTAACAAGAAGTTGCTGAGAGGCAGGGGGGCAACCTCAAGCTAGCCCCATACACCAGGATTCAGTCCAGGGAGAGCCTCTAGTTGTAGAAGAGCCAACTACACTGGAAAGTGAACAAGCAACAAACATCATTCTTGAGGTAATCACTGAGCTTAATGCTTTAGATTTCCCTATAGAGGATAATGTTTTGTCTGATTCATTCATTAATGTTAATCAGAAAACTCAGATTAATAGTCAGGTACCAGATGTTGTCATGGAGGACACATCTGTTACAGTTCAAGTAGTTTCTGATCCAGTGGTAGATGAGCCAAGAATTTCTCCAGCTCATTCTCCAGAAGAATATACAATGGAAGATCTTTTCCTAAATCTGGATCAAATAAATTTTGACAAGGATTGTGCTGCTGCTGAGGAGGAAAATGCTCCAGTTGAGGGGGAGCAAGTGCAAATTCTGGAAGAACCTGTAAGGCAAGAACCTGAGAAGGCACCAGAAGTGCAGAAGGAGTTACCTCCAAGCCCTAAGGAGAGGGTAGATATAGTCAGCACCTCAGCTTCTGAAGATGAGGAGGCTGCACAGGCTAAGAAAAGGAAGTTTCAAGTTTTCAAAAGAAGAAGTCAGAATTATAAGAAGGTATTGCAAACCATAGCACCACAGCCAGCACTACAGCCAACTCCAACAGTAGATTATAGTTCTCTAATGGTTGCTATGCAAATTAAGCTAGATGAGCACAGTAAAGCTATTGAAACCTATGTGGATGAGGGGCACAAGTCTCTACAATTTGATCTAGCCCAAGATATAAAGTTTGTAAGATTTGAAATGAATCTTAATAAGAAGGAGATGACTGACTGCTTCCACAAGGGAGGGAATGCAGTGGTGTACTTAGCTACACATCAAGAAAAGATAAAAGCTCAAGTAGATGACATTGCACTGAAGCAAGGATATGTTCTTGAGAACCAAATCAGAATGAATGACAATTTGACAGAATCTCACAATGCCATTATCACAGAAATGAAGAACATAGCTGCTAGACTGACAACTTCTACTGCTACTGCTAAGGCAGATTTTGATAAAGCACTGCAAGAGAGCTTAACTCTTGTTAAAACTGCAACTCAAGACTCTCAAAAGTTGATAACTGACAAACTCCAAAGGTTGAAGCCTTTCTTTAAAGATGGAGTTAATTATTTGGATAAGCAAGTGAGATTTCAGAAAGATGATGTCAGAGATCACATAGCAAGAGAAGTCAAAAAGGGGGAGAGGGTGTTAGTTAAAGCCAGCTCTGATCATGCCAAGTGGATATCTAATTCTATCAGAGCTACTCTTGGATATCCTCCTTTATGTGATGATGACAATGTTGCAGAATCTGGAATTAATCCTGCATATCTAGGAGGGGAGCAACCTGAAGTGGCTCAAGTCATCTACCCTCCTCCAGATTTTGATATGGTTCAAGCTGATATACAATCCATGTATAACCCACCTGGGGGAAAGGACAATGTCATCATAGAGAAGGTGGTTCAGCCAGTATCTGAGGCTATGCAAGAAGCTCTGCAGAAAGAAGAAGAAACCAGATTGTCTAAGAAGAGGTTCAGGGAGCAAGCTGAACAAAGACCAGACTTTGAGCAGTGGAGCCCCACTTCAAGAAACATTATCTTAACTGCATAGAAAGCTGCAAAAGATAATATTCAAGACAGAAATAAATGGTTTTCTGAATTGGAATGAAGGAAACATGAGACAAGGCAAGAAGCAATAGTGCAATATAGAAGGAAGGCCAAGATGGGAAATCTACCTCCTACTGCTCAGGAGCCTAGCAAGTACTTTCCCAAGCCTTATCACTACTTTGAAAGGCAAAAGATTAAAGCTGAAGAGCAAAAGAAAAAGGATCTGAAAGGTAAGAAGCCTGCTGATACTGAAGTTGCTGAAGCTCCTGTTCAAGCCCAAGTACAATCTGGAGAAGGAATTGTAATTAAGGAGGCTGAACAAAAATAGAATAGAATTTTCTTCAGTTTACAATTGTAATCTTTTGATTTTAAACACTTTGTAAACTTTTGAAAAATGAATATGACAAAGCTGTTAGAACAATGTGATGTGTGATAAATTTGCTGTGTGATAAATTTATTTCATAATTGTTCTGAGATAATGTCTATGTTTACATGTTTTGATTAATACATGTTTATGTTTGCCCTATTATATACTCCTTCTTTACATCATTTTGTAATTTTATTATGAATGGTGTACATCATTGACTAAGGGTTATGACTTCTCCAAATAGGGGGAGATTGTTGGGTACATTGGTTTAAATGTACCTGATTTGAAGAAGCCTCACCCAACTCAATGATATACATCAAAATGTATTTGATGTGTTTTGAGTTTACTTGTGCAGGTTAAGTATTTACAGGAAAGAAGAAAAAGTTTCTAAGTCCATGTGTCGACACCCAGAGGGAAAGTGTCGACACTTAAGAAGACTTGTCGACACCCAGACAAGCAGTGTCGACACTTGGAGTATTTGTGTCGACACCAGGGATGCAGAGTCGACACTAGATAGAAAGTGTCGACACAAGGAGCTGTGTCGACACTCAATGAAGAAAAGTGCAGTAAAACAGTGTCGACACTTCGCAGTTGTGTCGACACCCAGTGAAACTGTGTCTACATCAGAAAGTGTCGACACTTGGAGGCTGTGTCGACACTCAGCAAAAGTCAGCAGAGTCTAAGTATAAGTGTCGACACCCAGAGCAATGTGTCGACACTCAGCAGAAGAGTCAACACTTGAAGAAAGTGTCGACACAAGAAAGAATGTGTCGACACTCAGCTGAAGACTCAACACTTGAAGAAAGTGTCGACACAAGGAGCTGTGTCGACACTTAGCAAAGTTCAAGAATATTTTAAGTACAAGTGTCGACACAAAGGAGATGTGTCGACACTCAGCAAAAGTCTCAACAGAAGAAGAATGTGTCGACACAAGGAGCTGTGTCGACACTCAGTAAGTATCAACACTGAAGACATGTGTAGACACCAAGAAGCGGTGTCGACACTGACAAGTTCAACACATGAAGATGTGTCGACACAAAGGAGATGTGTCGACACTTACAAGAATTCAGCAATATACTGAAGTACAAGTACTTGTGTCGACACACATTATCAGTGTCGACACATGAAGAAGAAGCAGTGTCGAGATCTAAAATCTACAACACAAGGAGTTGTGTCGACACCTTGTAGGCTAGTTTCGACACTTAGTCAACTTGTGTCGACACTTGGTCTATAAGTGTCGACACTTAAAGACAGACAGTCTCGACACTTGCAGACAGTTACAGAATTTTCAAGAACTGACTGGATGACTTGACAGCTGCCATTCCAGCCGGTCTACTGCACCTGTCAGAGTTGTCAGAAATCAGTTATGAACCGGACCAGCCGGTTACCATGAAGAAGGCCTATAAATAGGCTTATACTGTCTACAGAAAGAGATTGACAAAAGGAGGATTGAACACAAGTTCAAGTGATCAATATACAAAGAAGATCTAGCTATTCCTTGAAGAATCTAGTGAAGATCTAAGAAGTTGGACAGAGAGAGCTCCATCCAAGAAGTCAGCCGTTGGAACCAGGCTGAGAAGAAGGGTTCAGATTTGTTCTGAATCTTAAGTAGCAGAGATCAAGGATCAACTGCAGAGGAGGTCAATCTTATTGTGTTCTACATTCAATAAGCTTTGAAGAAAGCAAAGTCAGATTGATTTCAGCTGAGTTCTTCCAAGAACTCATCAAGAAACTCACAACTCTTCTCTCTTTTCTCTGAGTTGTAGAGTTAACAATTTGTTTTCAAATTATCTTGTAGGATCCTTAGGGATCTGAGTTTTGTAAGCCTGTAATTATAAAGGCTGAGTGTAGGGCCTGTGTGCCTGAGTGTAGGAGAGTTGTATCTCTGAGTGTAGGCCTGTTGTGGCTGAGTGTAGGCCTTGGTGGCTGAGTGTAGGCTTTGTGAAGAAGCTGAGTTGTAGGGCCTTGGGCCTGAGCTGTAGGAACCTTGTTTTGGGGTTCTGAGTGTAAGATCTGAGGATCTGAGATAGTGGAGAAGTTTGGCCGAATCTAGTACACTGCTAGATAGGCGAAGGGGGAAAGTGGATGTACCCAAATCTTGGGGAACCACTATAAAACTGTGTGTCTACTGGTTGCTTGTGTAATTCTGTGATTGCTGCTTGTGTGCTGTGATAAAGTAACTAGAACTCTGTGATATTATCTGAATTCTGTCTAAAAAGTTAAAAAGATATAAGTCACCTATTCACCCCCCCTCTAGGTGATTAGGTACAATATCTTTCAGTATGATTGTTCTTCTTCTTCTTCTGAATGAAGATCACTGCCTGTCACTGTAAGCTTCAGTATGATTTCTGTATAAAGCTTTTCTGCTACAGTATGAATTCTTGCAGTCAGTCTATATGTCTCTGTTTTTCCTGACTGAGAATTTTCTTCTGGTCCTGTGGATTCTCGATCTTCTTTTCTTCTATATTTTTTTAAAAATTTGAATCCTCTGTAATTAATTATGACGTCCTGAGAATAATCGGCATTGATGTATTTCCCCAACTGTCTTGTGGAAAATCAGCAAGTAATAATCATAAGGAAGATCGTAATTAATGCTTCCTCTAACGGATGCATTCAGAGAATGTTTGAGCATTAATCTGTCAGGAATTATTGCATTTGAGTGAGGATCGAATGCTAGAAATTGCTAAGTCTGGAATCATCGAACAGTTGGCAGAATTCGTCGAACTGAATTACTAGTTCGTCGAGCTGAGATATTGTATTCATCGACCAGACGGCTTCTTGTTCGTCGAGCTGAGTTCCAAGATCGTCGAGCTGATAACAGAGCTGCATGCTTCAGAGCCTTTGCCTTTTCTGTCTGAAGTTCGTCGAGATGAGTTTGTAACTTCGTAGACTGGGGTTCAGCAACCATTCTAGACTTAGTCGAGTATTTTGTGTTGACTGATATTCTGTGTGTCGACATGAATCTTCTGGTGTCGACACAGGTTTTCTAGTGTCGACTTTAGTGGGTGTCGGCTGATTATTCTTGGTGTCGACACAAGTTTTCTGGTGTCGACATAAACTGGAGTCGACACATGCCCTAATTATCGACACAAATCTTCTGATTCCAGAATTCGTCGAGTAGAGTACTGAGTTCGTCAACCTGAGAAGTTGACTTCGTCGACCTGAGAAGTTGACTTTGTCGACCTGAGAAGTTGGGAACTTGAGGTCCAAGTTCGTCGAGCTCAGAATCTTGTTCATCGACCAAAGTCTGAAGTTGGGATTAGAATAATCTGGAGTTATCCTGACTTTAGTTTGTTTAAGTATCCCAGTTTTCGTCGACCAGAGAATGAAGATCGTCGAGCTCAGCTCAGAGAAATATCTCAAGATCGTCGAGCTGAGAACGTCTTTCGTCGACCTGAGTTCGATGAACGTCGAACTCATTTTACTTGGTCTTGAAATCTTCTAAGTCTTAAGTCTCTGATAGTCTTGTTGATAGCTGGTCCATCTGATGTTGACTCTATGGACTTGGCCTAGACTCTAGGACACAACTATGACCCTAGCTATACATGTTGGGTCACATCATCCTAAGTTAGTGAACCTTGCCCAAATCAACTAGGGGTCCAACAATAATACCTGATCAGCTTCTGATTCAGAAGCTTCCTCATTTTCTGAATCTCCTTCTTCTGAGTTGCTTCTTGAGGCATCAATTGCCATGAGACAAACCTCCTTTGCTCTTTCTTCTTCCTCATCTTCACTGGAGATTGAGGATGTTGACTCTTCTTCAGTCTCACACCAGTTCTCGGCCACAAACCCCTTTTCCTTCCTCTTATGCTTGCTAGAAGAGGGTTTGCTGGTGTACTGTCTCCTAGAATCCTTTTCCTTTTCACTTCTCTTCTCTTTCTTCTGGTTCTCTGGACACTCAGAGGGAAAGTGCCCAGGCTTCCTGCATCCATAACACACCCCTCCCTTTGTTGGTGTCTTATCATACTTTGGCCTGTCATCTTTTCTTGATGACTTTCTTCTAAAGTCCTTTCTAGCTATCTTGAAAAATCTCTTAGCCAAGAGACTTACAGGTTATTCATTTGATGTTGAAGATTCTGATTCTTCTGAGGCTTTGAAGGCTATGCTCTATTCTCTTCTAGCTGCTGGAGGTGTTCTTTGTGCAGCAACCTCCCTTGTCTTTATTAACTACTCATAAGACTTTAGTTTACCCAATATAGATTCAGTTGAAATCTCATTTAGGCATCTGGACTCCTTGATGGGCCAAATTCTTGTGTCCTATGAGCTTGGGAAGCACATCAGAATTTTGTCATTCATATCAGTGAGAGTGATGACCTTGTCCAGAGTTTTTAGCTCATTAATAATTGAGCTTAAACTATTATACATCTTTGAAACTGTCTCAGCTTCCTGTTTCTTGAAATTCTCATATTGGGATATGAGATTTGATCTCCTATCCTTCCATTCATCAGCTAATCCATCAACCATTTGGTTTAGGGAATCCCAAATGGCTTTTGCTGATGTGCACTCAGCAACCTTCTGGAAAATGTCATCAGACATTGTTTGTGCCAATATGTTCATGAGTTTTGCCTCAGCCATCTTGGCTTTCCTATAAGCATCATTATAATCTGGAGGAGGTACTGCAGTCATATTTGTAGAGTTACTTGGAGGAGCTGCAGGTGGTGGAGGTACTCCTATTAAGATGGAAGCAAAGATATCTTCATAAATAGAATTTATATATAGCTTGATTCTTGCCTTCCAGATTCCAAACTTTTGCAAGTTGCAAACTGGAGGTCTGGAGCTTGCATAATCTTTATTCTGTGTCATGGCTGTGTTTCTACTTTAAAAGTTAAATGTGAATGAAGGTGATGTGTAGATCTAACAAGGGATCATTTGGCTCAGATTTAACTTGTGCAACCAAAGGAACCTCCTCTAATACTAATTGAAAGTGAGGGTTAGGTCTACATTACTCTAGAGGAGGGGGGGGGTGAATAGAGTATATTAAAATTTGTTAGGTCCCTATAAAGGTGTTGTTACAACTTTTGCTATAAACTGAAAAGGTGCAATAATTAGGAAACTGGAAAACAGAAAATAGTAAACCTAATCACAGCCACACATCAAGAACAAAAAGAAAAATATAGGCAACCAGATGACATAAGAAATTTATAGTGGTTCCCCAAATCTGGGTAGTGCACTCTTCTACCACCCTGGTAGAAATCCACTCAGGTTTTTGATCAGGTGCCTGACACCAATGAGTTTTGATCAGGTCCCCAAAAATCAACTCAAGTCTTTTGGTTAGGAGACTTGCAACCAGAAATCACTTTTGAGGGAGATGACAACCCTTTATACAGGAGGGGGTGAGAGAGTGATTATGTCTTCTCTGTCAACAATCAAAGAGAAGACTTATGTGAAATGATGTTAGCAAACAGCGCCCCCTGAGATGTAGAATGATTCGGGGAAGATCTGGAGCTTTGCTGCATGGTGATAGTCCTTCAAGACGAGTTCTTGACTAGCAGAGATGCAGGAACTTCTTGACTGATTTGATTGTAGTTGTCCGTGCAAGTCCTGGAGAGAATATTGAAGAAGAAGCTTCTTGTTATTGTGTGATTGTTCTTCTTCTACTGAATAATAAACTCTGCTTGCCACTTGTATGTCTTGTATGCTTCAGTAATTTTTGACTGTGTGAAGCTTTTTCTGAATAAAATGATTCTACTGCTATTCTCTGAGAAACAAAACCAGTCTGTCTATCTCTATGTGTCTCTGTTTCTCTGACTGAGTATCGATCTTGTATACTTCTCTGTATTTTCAAAAATTTGAATCCTCTTTAATTAATGTTGATGCCTTGAGAATAATCGGCATTGAATCATTTCCTCAACTGTCCCATGGAAAATCGGCAAGTAATATTTCTGAAGAAAAACGTAATCAATGCTCCTTCTAACGGATACATTCAGAGAATGTAGAACATTAATTACTCAAGAATTTCCTCATTGGAATGGGGACAGAAGGCCGAAAATGGCTAAGTCTGGAGTCGTCGAACGAATAACAGAATTCGTCGAGCTGAGTTACTAGTTCGTCGAACTGAGATTTTATATTCGTCGACCAGACAGCTTCTGTTCGTCGAGCTGAGTTTCAAGATCGTCGAGCTGAAAACTCGACTACTGTTTGTTGCCAATTCTCTGTCTGAAGTTCGTCGAGCTGACAATTGCATTCGTCGACTGGAGTTCAGCAACAATTCTGGACTTAGTCAAGTATTTTGTGTTGACTGATATTCTATGTGTCGACATGAATCTTCTGGTGTCAACACAGGTGGATGTCGACTGATTAGTCTTGGTGTCGACACAAATCTTCTGGTGTCTACATAGTTGGTGTCGACACATGCCCTAAGTGTCGACACAAAACTTCTGGTTCCAGAATTCATCGAGTAGAGTACTGAGTTCGTTATCCTGAGAAGTTGACTTCATCGACCTGAGAGGTTGACTTCGTCGACCTGAGATCTTCTAATAGAAGGTTGTTGTGAACTCGAGGTCCAAGTTCGTCGAGCTCATAATCTTGTTCGTCGACCAAATCCTGAAGTTGGACTTAGAATAATCTGGAGTTATCCTGACTTTAGTTTGTTGAAGTATCCCAGTTTTCGTCGACTAGAGAATGAAGATCGTCGAGCTCAGCTCAGAGAAATATCTCAAGATCGTCGAGCTGAGAATGTCTTTCATCGACCTTTGTTCGACGAACGTCGAACTCATTTTACTTGGTCTTGAAATCTTCTAAGTCTTGAGTCTCTGATAGTCTTGTTGATAGCTGGTCTATCTGATGTTGACTCTAAGGACTTGTCCTAGACTCTAGGACACAACTATGACCCTGACTATACATGTTGGGTCACATCATCCTAAGTTAGTGAACCTAGCCCAAATCAACTAGGGATCCAACACACTTGTTTCACCCGATTGCAATCCGCGCAAGAACACTTCCATCCATTAGCTTTTCGTCCACTCGCCCAACCGAAGTTCGTCATCGCGACCGATACACTCACATCACGTTGCGAAGCGGTGCCTTCGACCCGCATAGCTTTAATTAGTTTATTAGATCAAGCAACCACAATCTCTCAAGCCCCCCTTTTTAATCATTTTTCAGTATAACTCTCATAACGATATTTTCTGAACTGTTGTCGCGCTATGCTAATTGTATTCCTCAAGAGACCGACACTCAGGGATTTATTCGCAAACTTTATTACTTGTGCGACTGGTGCGCATGCCGATATCCACACATCAAGTTTTTGGCGTCGTTGCCGGGGAATGTAACTATAGAGCGACTCAGGATGACTGAAAATATTGTTATAAGAGTTAGTGTTTTTTTTATTGTTGTTTCATTTTGTTGTGTTTGCCGCAGTGAATGCAGGGTCGAGCCACAAGAGATCTTGTAGCCTACGACCCAGAGATCAAACATACTATCTTAGCATGAAGACGTGCTACAGCAATCACTTTAGCCCCAATGGGAGACCAGCTGAATATTGATGCTGGCAACCGAGTTGGAGGAATACCTCCTGGCGACCAAAATGGCGACGAAAATGAAGTGAACCCTCCCCAGATCCACACCATGCAGGATTACACTACACCTACCGTTGGGAGCATATACCCTAGTTTCGGACCTGCTATCAGCAACTAAAAGTTCGATATTCAACCACCTATCCTGAATATCATTCGGAACAATGCTCAGTTCTCTGGAATGGCTACTGAAGACGCCCATCTACACCTGGCGGAATTCTCCGAAATTTTGCGCTACGTTCCGCTACGCTGGAATCCCGGATGACACAGTCAAGCTCCGCCTCTTCTCTTTTTCACTAAGGGACAAAGCAAAGACATGGCTTCATTCCCTCCCACCTGGAACAGCCACCAACTGGGAGGCTTTGACCACAAAATTCCTAGTTATGTTCCATCTGGTAGATCGGATCGTGAGCATGAGGCGAGCAATAGCCACTTCCGGCAAGCCAATCAAGAAAATTTAGCTGAAGTTTGGGAGCATTTCAACGAGCTGCTGATGAAGTGCCCTAACCATGGATTCCAAATGTGGAACCTGGTCGAGAGTTTCTACTTCGCTATTGATCCTCACCACCGAGCCATGATCGATGCTGCCTCCGGAGGAACAATCATGAACCTTGCTCCAGATGATGATCTGAGAATCTTACAAGACACCGCCACCCACAGCACTTACTGGACTGCAGGAAGAAACATCCCACAAAGCACAAGCGGAGTATTCGCCTTGGATATCCCCAAGCCCACCGCACCAGTGATGGCAATCTAAAGCCAAGGTTGCGGAAGTACCAACCACCACAGCTTTGAATGCCTAGCAGTCGAGGTACCAGATGAATTTTCTTTTCTGAATGAGTCAGTTAATTTTGTAACAAATCAAAACCGGGAGTGCCTTACGAAAACACATACAACCCGGGGGTGAGAAACCACCCCAACATTTCTTGGAATCCTAACGCATCTGGCCAAAGATGGCAACCGGGGCAGCATCAAAACGATGCGTATGCCTCCGGAATCCAACCGCGGCCACATCAACCAAATTATTCTCAAGGTCCCCCCATCGTTAAAAAAAGTTCTTTGTAAGAGATGTTAGAAAAATTTGTTGAAATTTCCCAAACCAACATGACAAATCAAGCCACCTTGATGCGCAAACTGGAGGCACAATTGGGCCAATTGGACCAAGTGGTCTCCGAGCGCACCCAAGGCACCTTACCTAGTAACACTGAAAAGAACCCTCATGAACAAGGTAAAAGCCTTGGGGAGGAAAATTTTGGAAAAAGCAATGAACTCGTCATCAATTGTAAAATAAACAACTTCGAAACCCCAGAATTATGTGACTCTGGGGCGTCCAGCAACATCCTCACCCTGCAAGATGTTGCGAAGATGCACCTACAAGTTGACACTGAAAACCAGAAGTCGCTTATCTTAGCGACTGGCAATTTGGTTGACACCGAGGGAGGTGTTCGGGAAGTCGAAATCGAGGTCAACGGAAAAAGTATAACCACTGACTTCCAGGTTTTGGGACCAAGGGAAAATAACTCTATTCCTATATTAGGAGTCCCATTCCTGACGGCCAGTGGCGCATCCCTCTACTTTTCCAAAGGACACGTCACTTGGCCGACCGAAGATTCCGCCCTCGATAACACATCCATACATTCCTCTCCCATCCAAAATAATAATTTTTTGAGTGTCACAGATACCAAGATAGATTCAGGACTCCCAACATTGGAATAAGCACATCTGGAAGAGAAGACAAAGAAAGGACTCTCCCAAGAGATCGATGAGAATCAAGAGCTATTGGTCAAAGAAGAGATTGAGTGCGCCAAAGCCACGACTGCCTTTCTACTTCCAACAAACTCTATTTTTGAGCATGGAGAACCGAGTTTTATTTGGGAGAAATCCCTAGACACTTATTTGTATAACACTGCTGATAACTCTATTAAGCGATCTGTAGCTTGGGCAGAACCGGTCTCCGTCACGGTGCCAGAAAGGATTCCACAAACCACAAAAACAGGAAAACCCACAGACTACATCAATTGGAAGTCTCCTACGGTGGAGAAACTGAAAGAGGCAAAGCGTTTACGCGACGAGCGCTACGCTGCCTTCCGGCGCGAGAAAGAGTGCAATCGAAGTAAAGGGAAAACCGCTACCCCCAATGCAAAAAGACAATCTGTTGTCCCCTCGCACCCCACCGGAGAGACTTACCACAAATCTGCTTATAGCTGATTGCAACACCATCATTCCACTTACCCTCCTCTTTCTATTTTCTCGCTGTGTATGGAACGCTGGTTTGCTTTGTTTTTATTTCTTCCTTTTTCAATTGCCAAGAACTCTTTATTACAACTGCTAATACATGAATGTGGTCCACCTTAAGGATGGTAAACAAAAGGGCTTTCGGGAGACAACCCAAGTTATACCATTTGGTCCTGTGCTGTGTTTTGAGTTCTTTCTATATATATCTATATATGTGACTATATTTTGTTTTGCGTGCATATTTCAATCGCAGGTGCAGGAATTTTTGAAGCGCGGCAACTTGGCCGCCTTTGGACATCTCGTCGCACGACCGATATGCTCGATTTAGAGCATAGGTACTTCTTACCCAAGCTCTATTTCACATTTGGAATGCTTATTTTTATTAGTTGTCGAATTTAAGTCTGGGGGGGAGAACATGCCTGTGGTCACTACACAACACATTTTATTGCATACTAGTCTGCCTTTAGTTATTTTATGATCACTACTTGCCCACACTGATTCACCCACACGATTGCGCTCTTATCCACGGGCGCAGCTCGAGTCAAATGTATTGTTTTTGTGTAAACTTTAAAATAGTGGTGCTGGATTAGGATTTCAGGATAGAGTAGTTCGAAACTCATGCAGTGCTCTTAATCGAATATTCATGGTTTGTGTGGAAATAGTATAGATTTAATTTTTATTTATGCTCGTAGATTTATATTTTTCTGTAGATGTAAATATTGTTTGTAATACTCAAAAATATGAATCTGGAGTAATCGAACGATAATGTAGGAATGTGTGTAACCGCTACTAGACTCGTATTGCTCGAGTCGGGAGGAAGGATCATCTTTCTGTGTGGCTAAGAACTTGCCCTAAGCTACTCTTGAAGCATTGGTGCCCGGTTAGTCAATAGTGAGCATGACGTAGGCCATCATTTTGTCTAGTTTGAGCCTTGTTTAACATTTACCACCCGTTAACTGTTGCATGCCAACTGTGTGCCTACCCCTTCTTTGATTCAACCCCACTCACATTCACCAAAGCCTGAAGATAAATCCACCATCGTAATCAAATGCTTGAGCTTGTTTGAATTTACTATTTTGATGGTGTTGTGATATGTGGAAATCGTGTAATGTGGTGATGAATTCGTAAAATTTTTGCTTGCTAAGTTTGGGGATTGCAAACGAAGAAAAGAAAGAGAAGTAAAACGAAAAAGAAAAATCTGAAAGAATTGCTATGAGAATTATATCCCCATCCTTTTTATTGATTTTGGTCGGGTTAGGTCGTGTACACGCCCGGTTTTCAAGCTAAGTCTGGGGGTGTGTCACACATACATTTCTAAGTGGCTGTATTGGTTTAGGTTTTTGTTCGCTCGCTTTGGTTGCGTGTAGCCTTCATGCTTATCATTGACTACCAAACCTTAGTCTAAGCCCCATTCTCTCCTACAAGTCCTACTGATTCACGCTTGAGTCTAACACGCGCTGTGGAGAGAGTGTGAACGCGTAAGGTCCCCAACATTGATGTATATCTTTGGAGGTGATCACGAGCTCTGATCTTTGGCAATGCTCACCTTAGTGGCCTGCCTACTTTCTTCCTACACATACCGCAAGATTATCCAGAATTCTAATTTTGAGCAAATACAATATTTATTTGCACCTGTCGAATAGTTTAAACTACGTAGTATAATTAAAAAGTTTTTCTATTATATATTCTATGCCCATGATGTATTTGATTTCTCGTCTTACTTGTTTTTGAAATTTCTGAGCTAGCTAGCTATTTTCTAGTCAACGGAGTGATGATTTGCTCGGGACATGCAAATGGGTAAGTCTGGGGGTGTGATGAGTCCATGTTTTATACATATTTTTGGACTCATTCGGGCTAGTTTTCTCGTTGATCCACTACACTTTAGATCTTTATTTGTTCATATTTGTTATTATGTCCGTTTCATGAGTAAGTGCACTCTCGGCCCGTTTTCGGTGTGTTTTAGTTGTTTCTGTATTTCCGTTTGTTTTACTTATTCTTTAACCATGTCTTGAGAATGTGGTGTTCACTTTTGGTGGCCTACCTGCCTCTTCTGCTGGTGCATGGGTTGTGTGCGTTCTTCGGAACCGCTCAGGAGACCCGAACGATACAGGAACACAGCACACGATCACTGGATTCACTGCGCATGACCACTGGTCGTGCGCCATGGATCATGCGCTTTACATTCTCCTTTGCCTAATTCTGCCCGAGTAATCGCACGAGCACTGGACATAGTGCGCATGACCACTGGTCGTGCGCCACTGCTCGTGCAGATTTACCTCTTGCTTTCTGCAGTTCTGTCTTAACCAATCGCACGATCAGTGGATTCAGTGCGCCACTGATCGTGCGCATTTCTGCTGATGTTTCTTTCCAAGTTGCAGGTTTAATTAGAAATTACGCACGATCATCGACCGACAGTGCGCACGACCACTGGTCGTGCACCACTGATCGTACGCTCTGCTTTTGCTGCCTCCGTATTTAAGGGCCTGCTCCGCGATTTAGGGCAAGACGGGTCATTTTAGCGATCGGGGAGTGCGTGGGAAGTGTCATTCTACTTCTCTCGCTGCTCCATCACCTCCACTTTCATCGGGAGTCCGTAGCCGGCGATTCCGAAGCTTTCCAAACCCTTCGGCGAAACTCCTGGTCATTGATGACCTCAACTCTAAGCTTTCCACCATAGTTGGATAAGAAGACAACCTAGAGAACGGACTCAAATGCCTTCGAGGTGACAGCTCGTTGGTACCGGAAGCCTCCTCGTACTGAGCCCAAAAGCGGATTGACAACTCGCTATTCCGGCCACGACCTGCAGTGGATCTTCACCCTCTATTGGTTTACTCCTCTTCCCCTTCCTCTGTTGTACGGAACGATTTGATATTGTAACGAACTACACTTGATATTCTATATTTAAGTAGATGTTGTAGTTTCTTTTTGCTTTTGGGTTGTGTGTTGTGAATGCGCCTCGCCCACTCCACATCCACTTCATACCCTTGTTTCACCCGATTGCACTCCACACAAGAACACTTCCATCCATTAGCTTTCCGTCCACTCACCCATCCGAAGTTCAGCATCGCGGCCGATACACTCACCTTACCTTGCGGAGCGGTGCCTTCGATCTACATAGCTTTAATTAGTTTATTAGATCAAGCAACCACAATCTCTCAAGCCCCCCTTTTTAATCTTTTCTGAGTATAACTTTCACAACGATATTTTATGAACTGTTGCCGCTCTATGCTAATTGCATTCCTCAAGAGACCGAAACTCGGGGATTTATTCCCAAACTTTATTACTTGTGCGACCGGTGCGCTTGCCGATATCCACGCATCAAGGGCCGGGGTGGCATTACATATTCTATTGCGAGGCGTGGACCGCAAGCGCAGGATGATGATGATGACGAGGTGGACCCTGACCTCGATGAGCCTCTAGTGCCTCTGTCCCGCTCTACTTACTCTAAGGAAGAGTCCTCGGCTGCCCCCCTCGAGCGCACTCGCTGTATTTGCGGGAGTTCCAGCACTTCTTCGAGACCGAGCTCTCGCCACGATTACAGCGTATCGAGGCGTCGTAGAAGAGGACAGACGTCACTATTATTCAGATCTGGGATCACTTGGGGATCTCCCAATGACCACCGACAGCTCTTGTCCCGCCTCACTTCCCCGACAATCAGACCGACCCGCCAGCTTACTTCTGACATGTATCATTGTATTTTAGTAGCCTTTATTTGTATCAGTGTATTCTTAGAGATTTTATATATATTATCATATATGCTCCTTTTTCATTCATGTGCTCTTTTCTTTTCATGATATGCAGTTCTTTATTTATTGGTGAAATTACTTTCTCAGCTTTTCCATTGCAATGAGGACATTGCAAATTTTAAGTCTGGGGGTGGATGTTCTTCAATTCACTAATTTCTGTGATAGACATGATTACAATTAGTTATACTTTTGCTATCATAGTACTCAAGGTTGTTATACCCCCCCCCCAAATTTTTTGTGTGTACCCCTTTAAGCTCTCATGTATTCACTCATTTGGGATTATAACTATCTAATTTAACTTCGCATGCTGATTACAATGAATTGATGTAGACTCATTAAGTGCTCAACTTTGTTGATTCGTAATTAAGTATAGAAATTCATTAGCCTAATTTTCTCTATATAATTCATTTTTAAGATTAACCATTTATATCATTAACTATCAATCACTCTATTTTGGAAAATGTTAATTAGTGTAACATTTTTATAATTTTGTATTAGGGAATCAAAATAAAGAATACTCTCTATTAATGTCTAGAACTTACCCTCTAATGATCCTCAAAACTTTTGCATAAGTTAATTAGTGAGGGCGGAAATGAATTAGGCCTCCTTTTGGATAGCTTGAGCCTTGCAAACCCAAAACCTTAAACATTATACCCTTGCACACCCAATTTGGACCTAATCCCTATTCCTTTTGATAGTCTACCACTAAAATTCTCCAAGGCCAAATCCTTACCTATTATCCCACCTATCATTGAGATCTTCTTGGAATGAATTTGTTCATAGTGATATGTGTCCTGAGTGCGTGTATACTTGCACCCACTTGGAATGATCCCTACTATGAACCCTTAAAAACATAGTGATATGTGGCATGAGTGTGTGTATACATGCACCCATTCGGAATGATCTCTAATATGGCCCCTTGGTTAAGAGGAAAAATAAAATATAGAGTTTCCATCAAAAATGTGGGAAGTATAATAATTGCAAAGTCTGGGGTGCTTTTATAACAATGATGCATGTTATGGTATTTACAAAACAAAAGGCTCAATCATGATTTAGGTGTGAAACAAAAACCCATCAAATTTATCTTTGATTACCCCACCTATAATTACCTATCCTAAGCCAAACAATGGTTACACCATAATACAAGTCCTAAGGATCCAACCTCACGGCAGAATTGAACTACTCGAGTGGTTAGAAGAACTACACGAGACAAACACTTAGAAATATTCTGCACACGGGAGAAACAGCTACTCGAGTAGTCAGATTGAACTACTCGAGATGAAAGAAATCTTCTCGAGTATATGAATGGCCTACTCAAGAATTTCTTAACTACTCGACACAGTGTCGAGAACTACTCGAGTATATAAAGTACCTACTCGAGTAAATGACTTAGAAATATTTGGAAACAAAATTTTGGGCAACTCGAGTAGGAAGAGTGATCTACTCGAGTAGTTAAGTAAGCTACTCGAGTATGTCAGTGAACTACTCGAGTGTTTTACTTAACTTCACGAGAGGAGGAATTTTCTTACTCGAGTATGCATAAGTTTTACTCGAGTATATCTCAAGTGATCTACTCGAGTAGTTAAGGACCTACTCGAGAGAAATACTTAGGAAAATTTCTGTCAGCAATTTTTCTTCTACTAGAAGGGAATCAGCACCAAGTCTTTACACAGTCCTATAACTTGAATATGAAGTGTATCCCAATAGAGAGGCTACATATGAGTCAACACTTTGGAGCATACAATGAGGGATTACACTGTATGGTCCTGTGTTTGGTGACCCATTGTAGACTGACATTGGTCTACACTTCCCATTGGAGTCCTGCACACACATAACTCAATCGAAGCATCAAATACAAACTAATTCATCTTAGTTGCAGGGTGACTTCATCAAATCTGGGTTAATGTGGGTATAGTTCCCAACAAGGTATATAAAATGGACTCATCAGTAGTGCTATCCGCGAGAAGTTCTCTACGAAGCGCCTGTAGTAGCCAGCAAGCCCCAGAAAATTCCGGACCTCTGCCGCTGTAGTCAAAGCAGGCCACTCCCGTATCGCCACTATCTTCGCCGGATCCACAACTATCCCTTCTCCACTAACAACATGACCAATGAACGCTATCGAGGATAACCAGAATTCACACTTGGAGAACTTAGCATACAACTGGTTTCTCCTCAACGTCTCCAACACCAAGTGCAGGTGATTGTAGCGATCCTCTTCACACTGCGAGTACACCAGGATATCGTCGATAAATACTATCACAAAACGGTCCAGGTACTCTCTGAACGTCCTGTTCATCAGATCCATAAACACGGATGGCGCATTGGTCAAACCAAACTGCATGACCGTGAACTCATAATGCCCAAACCGCGTACTGAATGCTGTATTTGGGATGTCGCTCTCCCTTATCCTCAATTGGTAGTAACCGGACTTCAGATCTAACTTCGAATATACTGTTGACCCAACCAACTGATCAAATAGATCGTCAATTCTCGGGATCGGATACTTATTCTTTTTCGTAAGCTTGTTCAATTCCTGTAGATGATACAAAGCCGCAAGCTCCCATCTTTCTTCTTAATGAAGAGAACCGGTGCGCTCCAAGGCGACGAACTTGGACACACATAACCTTGCTCTAACAACTCTTGCAGTTGCACCTTCAACTCTGCCATCTCTTTTGGCGCAATCCAATAGGGGGAGCGTGACACCGGTTTGGCACCCGGTACTTGCTCTATAGTAAAGTCTATCTCCCGCTGAGGAGGAGCTCCTGGGAGATCTTCTGGAAACACATCGGGATAGTCAGACACAACTGGGATGCTGTCCAGATTAGGCCTAAGAGTTGAAGCCTGCACTAATGTGACAAGCAGCTCTGCCCCAGACCGAACTGCCTTAACCACATGAAGGGCTGACATCAAAACTTTCCCTGACCCCCTTCATGCCCGCAAACATAGTCTCCCGTTCAGAATTTAGTCCCAACTGACCTCCTTGCAACTATAATCAATGCATGCTTGCTGCTCCGAGAGCCAGCCCATAGCAAAGATCACATTGCACGCAACTATCAGCAATAGCGACACTCGCAAGTCATCGACGTGACTCCCATGCCTTACCCTAATGCCACAAGCTCTATCAGCACGCATAGGGCACCCCTAGGCGGCAGCGCATCCAATTTGACCTTTTCCATCGAAGGAAGTACTCCGATGCGCGATAGAAACTCTTCGGATAGAAAGGATGTGAGACTTCCGTACAGAACAGTGCTCTCACCGGACAATCAACAATCTAAACAAGCATAACACAATCAGTCATAGGCTAAAATGCGTAGGGAAACAAATATTTAAAGCTAACATGCTATACATACCCGTCACCACGTCAAACTGCTTTGTGGCTTCCTGCTGGCTAAGGTTGTACACTTTTGGCTGGGTTGGGGCATAGTGCGATGCGATTGCCTTCGACCCCTTGCCCTTCTCCTCATAGATATCTCCAGATTTCTTCTCGGACTTCCGTCGTCCGCGCCAACATTTTCGGGCAAAATGTCCTGGCTTCGCACAGTTAAAACATGTAATTGCCTTCCTCCCGATGGTTGCTGTTGTCTTAGCTTTCTTTATCTTCTGTGCGCCATTACGACAATCTCGGGCAAAGTGCCCTTTCTTGCCACAAGTATGACAGTTGTAAGTAACCTTGCCAGTCGATGATCTAACCCTCTTTTTCAGCATTCTGCGAGATACAACCCTCATAGGACATGCAGTGTTCGATACTCTACTCGCTGGTATTTGGTGAATTTTCCCCATATCTACTTCCAAAGATCTAGCCGACTCCACCAAGGTTCAGAATCCCAATAGTTTTTGTCCTAGCTGTAGAATTCGCAGTTGGTCATGCATGCCATTATAGAATCTATCAACTATAGACTGCTCGTTCTCTAACCCAAAGCATGGGTAGTGACTTATCAAAAGAAACACCTGCAAATACTCATCAACCGAGTGCGTACACTGCACTAAGCACATGTTCAACGGCTGACCTGATGGTCTTCTAAATGTCACTTGATCCAACACACCACCTGGCATTGAAGTCATCTCAGGGACAAAGGGTTGCACATTGCTTCCCTGCTGTGCACTAGTCACAGCGAGCACCACTTCAACAAACCTTCTTATGGTTTCAAACGATGGAGGGGTCTCAAGCACGTCGCTGGGTGCACTATAATCCTCAAAAACCAAATGCTCTGTCGGCTCTGCGCCACTCCCGGTCACCTATAGTCGTACAAAACACCAATAAGTGACCAGACGGAATGGCAAAAAACAATTATAGGAACTTTCAGGTTCCTCAAACACGTGCATTTTTCATTCCTAAGTTGACATTCATGGGTTCTTTTTAATGTTATAACGATGACGCACACATGTGCTCACCACCCCTTACAAGAATTCGTCCACGAATTCCTTTAAGCCTGACCGTAACCAGAAGTCTGATACCAAATTGTAACACCGTCGTCCGTCGCATGGCATATAACAGAAGGTACAGCTGGAACCCGACGTCATATACCACAGACAGTCGGAAGGTTTACATAAGAATATCCAAACATCCCAATTAAGACTACTCGTCCTGCACAGAACATTCTAGCGGAAGTTTTTTTTAAAAGTAGAAAGAACCCAAACTTGTATCCAAATAACATGAATGTCCACAATCACTACCACTGGAATGAAATAACAATACACTGAAAGATACTTGACCTTATAGACTTATAGAGGTTCAATTAATTAAATAATGTTTTCCATACATCGGCTCGCAGGTCGGCCACACATGACAAAAGTAAAGTACAACAATTCGCTTCGGCCTTCTAGGGCTAGCATAGCAACATGGGCTCCAGCCCGCTACTTAGTACTCGGCTCCGCAGCACCTGCAAGCACATTCCACCGCACGGTGGCAAACAAAGCAACGGTCAGCCAAAAGCCGACCAAATTATAACGACCCCGCCCCTCACTCGGGACGGTGGTACTCTTTCCCTGCATATCATTAGCCCAGTAAAACAATAAAGCGCAATTATACTACGCCACAGGTGTAGGCTCGCACGGCCAAACACCCCGTGCACTCAGGGCACATTAACGGTGAATCCTGACACTTCAGCGTCTTCACCACCATCCCAAAAATGGCAACCACGTGAGCAATTAGACTTTCTGACCACTTTCTAAGGCTCCCGACTATGCCAACGACCAGTCCCCTTTTCGGGTCTCTCGCACCGAACCACATAGCCTAGGTCCAATTCCACTTGCCCGTTGCTCACACCATGTAGTCACTTTAAGATGTACGCACGAGCCAAGCTTCTCTCGGATCCCAAAACTTTTCCAAACAATCACATAACCCAGTTATGTTCAAGGCCGGTTCCCAGACCGCCAAGTTAGCAGAACAACGATTCCTCTCAGTTTTCCGGGTGCACCTTGGAGTTAATCCCCAAGGATTCCTGCTACAGTCTACCGCGTAGAACCCGAAAACCCAAAGCACGGAGTCTTCTCTGGCAAATCATAATAAATGCAACACCAACGATCCAAACCAACATGTCTGGGTAGGCTTCACACACAATGCCTATGCTCGTAGTTCGATTCCGGACTCTATATGCAACACAAGGGGGACTATTCACATCAATCCCAAGGAATAGCACGCACTCAACGCACACTCGCGGGAGCGGGATTCCCTATGCAGAAAGGAAGAGCTTCACATGCTCAAGTGGAGAATCGTTACCCTTGTAGTCCGCTTTGGCGCCATGGAAAAATTACACGGATGGAAATCTTCGCAACAAACTTTACTCCACGGTCCTCTCTCAGATCTCAAAACGGTGCTCCGATGTTCCTAAGCCGTGTACCCCTATACCAGCACCAAAAATCCCTTTTTACGCGACCAACTCAAATACAATTTTCGGGGCGTTACAACACCACCCGAAGATAAAACACCACCACTTCCCTATAAAAAGCTCCACCGAGTCACCAAAACAGAACTGGCTCGCGAGGGAAGGTGCACAACCAAGCCAAACTGACCACACAGGAAAAACTACTGAGCAATCTCATGCTCCAACAAACGACACCCATTAACTACACGTCAACGTAATGCCCTGATGTCAAAAAATACGTCACTACGGGAATTAAAATAAACACCAAAAAATCTGGGGTATTACAACCACCCCCCGAAAAAGAACTTTCGTCCCGAAACTTGACATAAAAAGAATCGAAACCAAAGTAGAAGAAAAGTTATCAAAGGCTATCAGAGAGAACACTTACCAATAGCATTAGGAGAACAAATGATGCTGAGATTCCCTCACAGCTGACTCCAACTCTAAAGTCACGCTCTCCACATTTTGGTTCCACCACAGAACTTTAACCATGGGTATTGTCTTCCTTCGCAATACCCGATCTTAAGTATCCAAAACACGAACAAGAACTTCAACATAGGAAAGGTTAGGCTCCAACTGGGGCACATAATCAAGAATTTAACAGTCGCTAAGAACACACTTCCGCAATTGGCTCACGTGAAACACACCGTGCACACTAGAAAAATTTGCAGGCAAATCCAACATGTAAGCTGATACACCAATCTGTTCAACAATTTTAAAAGGTCCCACATACCTAGGGCCCAACTTATGGTTCTTACCAAACCTCTTAACGCCAGACATCGGGGAAACCTTAAGAAAAATCATGTCCCCAACAACTAATTCGAATTCAGCCCTTCATCAATTAGCATTCTTTTCATAGCGTTCCTGGACTATATGAAGTTTCTCTTGAACATGATTCACAAAAATTTCTATTTCCTTTAAGTCTTTCGGACCCAACAACGGTCTTTGACCAACCTCCACCCAAAACAAGGGAGTTCTGCAACGCCTCCCATACAAAGCCTCAAACAGGGCCATCTGCAACTCTCATGATAACTGTTATTAAAAACAAATTCCATTAATCTTAAACGCTCGTCCCACGCTCCTCCATGGTCCAAGATGTAACATCTTATCATATCCTCCACGGTTTGATTTAGTCTTTCCGTCTAACCATTTGACTGTGGATGGTAGGCGGTGGAATACCTAAATTGGCACCCAACCATTCCATAAACTTTTCCAAAAGCGAGACGTAAACCTGAAGTCTCGATCCGAAATAATGCTCACCGACACTCCATGTAATCTGATGACCTCATCCAAGTATAAATGTTATTTTCTTCATGGAAAAATCAATCTTAGATGACACGAAGTGAGCACAATTCATCAGTCTTCCACTATAACCCAAACTGCATCGTGTCCTCGGGGATATCTCGACAATCCAGTAATAAAATCTATCAAAATACTCTCTCACTTCCAACTTGGAATTTCTAAAGGCGTCAAATTGCCACCAGGCCTTCCATGATCAGCCTTAACTCGCATGCAAGTAAAACATTCAGATACAAACCTGGCTATATCGCCCTTCATACCATACCACCAAACGATCTGCTTCAGATCCCTATACATTTTAGTAGAACTAGGGGGATAGGTAACACTGAAACCATGCGCCTCGTTTCACAACTTAAGTCGAATGTACTCAACTGCGGGGATACAAAATCTATCACGGTACTTCAAGGTACCCGCATCATTGATCAAAAAGTCTGATAACTCCCATTTCACCATTCTATTATAAAGGTAGAACAAACCAGGATCTTCCTTTTGGTGTAGTCTTGTAAGCGAAATCCATGAAGGCTCTGCTACAACCAAACTGCTCGACGAGTCACAACCTCCAACTGAAATATTCATCAGGAGAAATTCCTCTACTAGCGAATCCATAGAAGGGTTAAAAATTTTTGCCGACTTCCTACTTAGGGCGTTGGCTACCATATTTTCTTTGCCCAGATAGTATTGGATCTCAACATCATAATATGCAACATACTCTAACCATCTCCGCTGGAACAAATTTAACTCTTTCTTTGTGAAAACATACTTCAAACTCTTATAATTCGTATAAATCTTGCATAGAGCGCCATACAACATATGTCTCCATAACTTCAAGGCGTAAATCACAACCGTGAATTCCAAATCATGTGTAGGGTAATTGCTCTCATGTATCTTTAACTATCGTGACCCATACGTAATCACTTTACCTTCTTGCATCAACATGCAACCAAGTCTCACGTGCGATGCATCCACATACACAGTATACTCTACCCCTTCGGTAGGAAAGGTCAACACCGGAGTAGTGTACAATCTCCTTTTTTAATTCCTGAATAGCCTCTTCGCACTCATCGCTCCACACAAAAGCTGCGTTCTTATGCGTAAGCTTAGTCAGCAGCGCAGACAACGTAGAGAAATCCTCCACAAAACTTCTATAATATCCTGCCAAACCTAAGAAACTTCTTATCCTTTTAGGTGTGGTAGGTCTGTTCCAATCCATTACAACAGCTATATTCTCGGGGTACACAGAAATTCCATCCTTATTAACCATATGACCCAAAAAGGAGACCCGAGGTAACTAAAATTCACATTTTCTTAACTTAGCAAACAACTTATGCTCACTCAAAGCAGACAAAACCAAATGCAAGTGCTGGGCATACTCCTCAGCACTGCAGGAATAAACAAAAACATCATCTATAAACACGACCACAAAACGGTCCAGAAAGTCCTTGAACACTATATTCATCATGTCCATAAATGCAGATGGTGCATTAGTCAATCCAAAGGACATCACCAAGAACTCAAAGTGTCTATGCCGAGAACGAAAAGCAGTCCGTGGAATATTTGTCTCATAAATCCTCAACTGATGGTAGCCTGAACAAAGGTCAATCTTCGAAACACAGTGCTACCACACAACTAGTTAAACAAGTCATCTATCTACGACAAAGGATACCTGTTCTTGATAGTTAATGTAATGCCTCTGTTCGTCATATGGAATATAACGGTGGGTCCGGCCGGAGCCCCATGCCATATTTCATGGTAGAATTACGTGTGAATATCAAATCATGTTCTACTTGTATCCTAACTCAGAGCATTCTAGCGCAGCATTTTAAGTTATAAGAACTCAACCTCATGAATGTCCACTAAATATATAAACTCCACATTTATACATAAACTATGAATGTATATAACACACAAACGCTCATGGCCTTAAGGCCTTACAAGTTACTCTTTACAAATATACAGCTTCATACATTGGCATGCAGGCCGGCCACACATGAAATCCAAGAATTCTTCGCACGGCCTTCAAGGGCCTTTAAGCTACAAGGGCTTCATTCCGCTCAATTCAATTCAACCCGTAAGCACCTGCAATTAGACATCCACCCTAAGAGCGGTACATAAAGCAACAGTCAGCATTAGCTGACCAATTATAACGACCCTACCCCTTACCCGGGGCAGTGGTTCCTTCCCTGTATGCATTGCAATCATAATATCTACCAATCACAACAAGTGCTCTCAGGCACAATGGTATCACAATTGCCGGCCTCCGCCAGACGTTCCATGCACTCAGGGCCCATTATTGGTGGTTCGGACTCCTTGGCACCACCACCGAGCAGAGGTTTTTAACATGTTGGTTGGCCGGTCCTAGTCCACCAACACGCATGTTGACGACATTCCGCCCATACCACTCAGAGGTGCTAACCTCACGACAAACTTGAGCATTTCCAATTCAGATCGACCCTCCATTGTGGTACAGCAAGCCGGGTCTATCTCGCATCCCTCCAAGCCTTGCCACCAATCGATCTCCAAAACAACCAGGGGCAGGTCAGCCTTTTCCCGTGCTCAAACCGTCAGTAACGCACCACTTGACGCGCGTCGGCTTTCCCTCCTGATTAGTCGCAGCTTTCCACTCTCTCAGAGCAAATAGCGCTCACAGCGCTTACACCACAAGGAGCTTACGCAAAGCATCAAAGACTAGCAAATAGCTCACGCAGAGCTCACAACAAAAGGATCTTACATTCACAATTCACGCGCATCCATACATACACGGAGTCTTCTCCGGTTTATACATAACCATCACCAATCCAGACTAACCATCTAGATGGGCTTCACCAGCATGCCTATACCATACTACACACTTCCGACTCTAAATGCAGACTCAACCTAGAATCGCTTACGCTGTCCACCTCTTGATTGAGGATTCCATGCAGATGCATAAAGAGAGGACTTCACATGTCAAAGTAGGAGATTGTTACCCTTGACGATCGCTTTGGAGCCATGAACTAAATGGATGAAAATCACCGCCACGACCCTGCCTCCACGAATCTGATCTCAGCTCTCGATTCGGCACGCTAACGATCCTTCGGCAGCCGGTCATTCTCCTTCTTCCTCCTTGCTCTCCCTTCTCTCTAGCTCTCTTTTAGAAAGAGAATAGCCAAAGTGAAATGAGAATTATCTTCTCAACTTCGGCGTTAAAGCAGCAAGGAGAATCCTGGGACATCAGATCACCAAGGGAAGGAAATGAACGGCTAGAAAATTCTCTAAAATGGCTCTTTCGGGTCTGAAATGCCCTGTGACATGCCCATGTCACAGGCCGTGTCCCTTAAGCGGTGCACGAACTGACTTATCCAAATAGGACACGTCCATGTGACATGCCCATGTCACATGGCTGACACGTCCGTGTCACATGGCTGACACGCCCATGTCACCTCTCGAGACCCACTCGAGATATTTAAGACCTACTCGAGACACCCACTCGAGTAGACAGAATGCAGGATATGGCCATGTGACACGCCCGTGTCACAGGCTGTGTGCCCCTTCTCTCGAGTTTTCATCGAGCGCAGCTACTCGAGTGAAATTCGTCGAACACGCCTCGGAAATGCCCCTTGACACGCCCGTGTCACAGGGCGTGTTCCCTCCTGAAAACTTCATCGAGTGCATTTCGTCGAGCACTCTAGAGATTGATCAACCCGAGCAGGACACGCCCGGGGGCACGCCCGTGTCCCAGGCTATGTCACCCATCCTGAACCCAAATTGGGATGAAAGTTGAAAGAACTCCATAGTTAAGCGTGCTCGAGTTGGAGAAATTCTGGGATGGGTGACCTCCTGGGAATTTCCTGTAGTGCAGGCTTGACTACCGAGTTTACCTCATCAAAGGGAGGCTGCGACCACCAACAACTCGCATGTGGAGGGAGAGGGATTGGGGTGCTTGGGCTGCAACCCGGTAACATGCTCGTTAATAGACCACTCGGGTGTAGTGGAGAGGTGTTATAGTAAACTTATTCAATTCACACTGTCATCGATCCATCCTTTTTCTTCACAAACAACACAGGAGCTCCCCACAGTGAAGAACTTGGTCTAATGAATCCATTCCGCAATAGCTCGTTCAACTGGGTACACAACCCCTCCAGCTCACGCGGGGCCATACGATTCGGTGCCTTAGCAATAGGACGGGTACCCGACTTAAAATCTTTGACAAACTCCATGTCTCTCTCAGGTGGAAGACCAGGAAGGTTATCAGGAAATTCAACAGGAAACTCACGCACCACAAGGATTCCTCTACACGCCACAAACTAACACTGGGCTCCAACACTGAAACCAAGTAAACAAAACATCCGGAATCCAAAAGCTTCCGAGCACATACCGCAGAGATAATCAGAGAATCTTGGTGTGAAAACTCATAAACACTCCTGGGTTGACCGTTTTCCGTCTTGAAGTCCAAACACTTGACCTTGCATTCGATGACCGCATCATACCTGGTCAACCAGTCCCTGCCCAAGATCACATCGAAATCTTCAAAGTCCTTCACCTTCAGATCAACAACGACTAAAAAATCACCTAACAGAATCAGATAACTCTGAATGCCTTGGTCCGACACCACTGAATTGCTAGAGGGAAACATGACACAAAACACGTCGCCAACAAGATCGAGGGTCAAATGGCGATGATCTAGAAAGGTCCTAGCCACGAATGAGTGGGTAGCACCAGAATCAAAAAGAACGCACACCCAGCGGTTCTTTACCTTAAATGTTCCTATAAATTCACATACACAACTAAGGGAACGAACATCGAAACTACAGCTACGAAGCAAAAGCAAGACCTAGGTTTGGTCTAACTTGAAATTACTTGGGTAGACGTCTAAGCTTCCTCCAAAGACACCACATTCAGCTTGCCCTTCCCTTTGTCCAAAAGCTGCGGCGGCGGCAACGCCTGAAGTGGAACTGGTTGCAATAGGGGCTGAGCCTGTGGTCATTTCGACATGAAATTTCCTTTCTGTCCGCACTGGTAGCAGACCCTTTCCTTTCCCCAATAATGGGCAGCGTTGTGCTCCCTCCGCTTACACATCGAACAAACTAAATCTCCTTTAGGATCACTCAGAATCGCATGAACCTGTCCTGCTTCTAAGCTCCTAATCTCTGGTAACACCTTTCAAATGGATGGCCTGGCCGGACACAGAAACTGCATATTTGTTTGCTCCTTTTCCTCGAAGCAGTACCAGATTCTTGGGAACTCTTTTCCTCAACAATCTTCCTCTTATCGTTTCTCATTTATTTACCTCGGTTCTTGGAATTGTCGATCGCCTCGACCTTCAAAGCATCCTCCACAACTTCAGCATAGCTTTGAGATCCACAAGCACTAGCCAGCTGCTGGATGTCATTCCTAAGACCACCCAGAAAATATTTAACTAGACTAGATTCTGAGGACACCATGTCAGGGGAAAATCGGCACAGTTTGCTGAACTCCACCTTGTACTCGCTAATGATAAGCTGTCTTTGCTTGAGGTGTATAAAATTGTTCATCAAATTGTCCCTCTCGACCGACGACAGAAACCTTTTCAGTAGTAATTCCTTGAAGGATTCCCATGAGCACTCATCCTTAAGTTTCTCCTTTTCTCTCAACCACTAACTCTTTGGAAGTACCTTATGCAGATAAGCAACAACCATCACTCTCTGGTCCGCTGAAACTCCTGAGTATGAGAACATCTCCTCAATGTGTAACGACCCAAAACTCAAATATGTATGGGTAGTGTTTTTGAGAGCTTTGGAGCCATTATGGTTTCACACGTCCTGTGACACGGGTGTGTACAGAGCCATGTCCCTTTCTGGAATTGGCTGAGTTTTGTCGAGTGTTGAACACGACCTGGTACACGAGCATTTACAGGTCGGACATGAGCGTGTCCAAGGCGGACACAGGCATGTTCGAAGCCGTGTCCTACTCTGTGTTTGTCGGGCTGTATCGAGTGAGCAACAGGCCATGGGTCACAGCATCTCCAGGTCGGACACGGGCATGTCCAGGTCAGACACGAGCGTGTCCAAAGCCGTGTCCTGTTTGGGCATGATGGTTTTTATGTCGATTTAGGCACATGGACTGTGACACGTGCATGTCTAGGTTAGATACGGGCGTGTCTAGGGTTGACACGGGCGTGTCAGAAGCCATGCCCTGATTCAGAGATTGATGAATTCTTGTATGAAAGTGAGACACAGCCTATGACACACACCCTGTGACACGTGCGTATCACAAGCCGTGTGCGGCCCCAGGTAGATGATTGTAAATGTCAATCTACGTTGTTCGTTTCATTTTAGAGGGATCTGATGGCCCAGAATCCCTCTTGTTGGTATATAGCTGGGAAATGAGGGTTTGGGCCTCATTCCATTTGGACATTTCTCTTTCTAAGAGTTAGAGAGAGGGGAGAGAAAATGGTGAAGAAGAAGGATGATTCCAGCCATTGTTGGTGCTTCGGAGCTCCGAATCGCGAGTCGAGTCCAGATCCGCGGATGCGAGTCCGTTGCAGTGCTTTTCATCTGGCTAGTTTTCCATGGCGCCGAAGCGAACATCTAGGGTAACGATTCTCTACTTGGACATGTGAAGTCCTCTTCCTTTTTGTATAGGAAACTCTTTCCCAAGAGTGGGCGGCGAGTGTGTGGTATTCTTTCAGGTAGATATGGTTTATCCCCGTAATCTTGCATATAGAGTCTGGGATCGAAGTACAGGCATAGGCATGGTGTATGAAGCCTATCCGGACATGTTGGTCTGGATCGATGATGTTTTCATTTTGCTTTTATTGCCGGAGAAGACTCCGTATCGTTTTGTTTTTCGGGTTTCTATGCGCTAGATTGCAGCAGGGAGCCTTGGGGACTAACCCCAAGTAGCATCCATAAAATTGGACAGAAACGTATTTCTGCAAGGTACCACTCGACATTAGTAGTACCGCCGGCGGATACTCTGTTGTTGTGTGGCCTGTCTCTTTGAGACCTGGGGGCTAGTGCTGTGAGGCTGTGTGCTCTGAGAGCTTAGTTTGTTTGGCCTGCGAGCCAACTTTGTGCATAACTAGGTTATGTACTATTATATGATCGATTTGGGACTTGGGGATGCTTGACCCGCGCCTATGGCTTAAATTGACGTGCCAGTGTGAGCAACAGGTTGAGTGGAACCGTACCCGCTCTGTGCCGTTCGATTAAAGAGACCTAAGGTACGTGGCACTTATCGTTGGCATAGAGGGCAAGTCTTAGGCTTCGGCCAGAGAGACTAAAATGCTCATGATTTTTGCCATCCTGGGGGCGGTGGTGGACCATGTTCACCGTGAATGTGCCCTGAGAGCACGGGGTGTGTGGCCGTGCGTGCCTACGCCTGTGGTGAAGTGTGCTTAAATTGTACTTTCACTATCATGTTTGATTATAGTAATGAAATGCAGGGAAGGAGCACCACAACCCCGGTTAAGGGGCGGGGTCGTTATAATTTGGTCAACTTTAGCTGACTGTTGCCTTGTTTTGCCACCGTGCGGTGGATTGTTCTTATGTAGGAACAGGTGAGCTTAGTGGCAAGTAGCGGGCTGAAGCCCTTGATTCTGTGCTGGCCCTTGAAGGCCAAAGCGAAATGTTTACTGTATTATGTTCATGTGTGGCCGGCCTGCGAGCCGAAGTATGTAAGACACTTTTATTGATCAAACTATTGTAAGGCCACAAGACCAAAGTATTGGTGTATGTTATTTCATTCCTCTTGTGGTTGTAGTGGACATTCATCAGTTGTATGAGTTCTTATAACAGTTTTAAAAACTTCTGCTAGAATGATCTGAGTTAGGTTGCGTATTCTTATGCTATTATCTTGGTATTCTTATGTAACTCCACTAACTGTCTGTGGAATATGGCGTGGGGCGGGGGCCAGACCTTCTGTTATATTCCATGTGACGGATGAGGGTATTACAATTTGGTATCAGACTAAGGCATCAGTCTTGCATATTTGAATTCGTGGACGAATTCTTTTAAGGGGTGGTGGGCACATGAATACCGTCATCGTTATAAGATGAAAAGAACCCATGAATGTCCACTTAGAAATGAAAATACATATTTTTAAGGAACCTGCGTGTTCCTATAATTGTTTTTTTCAATATTGTTTGGTCGCTTAATGGTGTGTTGTACGACTATAAGTGACTAGGAGCGATGCGCGACAGTCGCAAGAACAACATTTCACGGAGAGTAGTGCACCTAATGATGTGCCTGCGACCCCTCCTTCAGCAGAAACCATTCTGATGGTGGTTGAAGCGGTGTTCGCTATGTTCAAAGCCCAACTTGGATGGCATGTGCAGGCCACTATCCCTGGGATGGCTGCAGTACCGATTGGCGCGCTGGAGCAATGGGCATGTGGTAGAACATCAGAGCATCAGTTGAATTTGCTTTTGACTCAGGGAACGCACTCAGTGTATGAGTATTTGCATGCGTTTGTCAACCTGGGGGCGGTGGTGAAGCCTTGGAATTGTTTGGATTCACCGTGAATGCGCCCTGAGTGCACGGGGTGTGTGGCCGTGCGTGCCTACGCATGTGTTGAAATGTGCTTAAATTGTACTTTCACTATCATGTTTGATTATACTAATGAAATGCAGGGAAAGAGCACCGCCGCCCCAATTAAGGGGCGGGGTCGTTATATTTTGTTCAACTTTAGCTGACCGTTGCCTTATTTGCCACTGTGTGGTGGATTGTTCTTATGCAGGAACAAGTGAGCCTAGTGGCAAGTAGCGGGTTGAATCCCTTGATGCTGTGCAGGCCTTGAAGGCCAAAGCGAAGTGTTTATTTTATTATGTTCATGTGTGGCCGGCCTGTGAGCCAATGTATGTAACACACTTTTATTGATCAAACTATTGTAAGGCCATAAGGCCAAAGGTTTAGTGTATGCTTTTTCATTCCTAATGTGGCTGTAGTGGACATTCATGTGTTTTTTATGGGTTCTTACAACTGTTTTAAAAGTTTCCGCTAGAATGCTCTGAGTTAGAATGCGTATTCTTATGCGGTTCTCGTGGTATTAATATGTAACTCCACTGAATGTCATTGTATATAGCGTGGGGCCCCGGTCGGACCTTCTATTATATTTCATGTGACAGGTGGGGGTGTTACAATTTGGTATCATACTAAGGCATCAGTCTTGCTTATTTGAATTTGTGGACGAATTCTTGTAAGGGGTGGTGAGCACATTTATGTGCGTCATGAAAGTCCACTTAGGAAGGAAAATACACATGTTTGAGTAACCTGTGTGTTCCTATAATTGCTTTTTGCAATTTTATTTGGTCGCTTAATGGTGTGTTGTACGACTATAGGTGACTAGGAGCGGTGCACGGCAGTCGCAACAACAACATTTCATAGAGAGTAGTGCACCTAACGACGTGCATGCGACCCCTCCTTTTGCAGAAACCATTCAGATGGTGGTTGAAGCGGTGTTCGCTATGTTCAAAGCCCAATATGGAGGGTATGTTATCCCCCTATCCCTGCGATGGCTACAGTACTGATTGGCGCACCGGAGTAAAGGGCATGTAGTAGAACATCAGAGCAACAGTTGAATATGCTTTTGACTTAGGGAACACACTCAGTGGATGAGTATTTGCATGCATTTGTCTTGATAAGGAGATACTCAGGGTTTGAGATGGAGAACGAACATACCACGGTTAATAGATTTTACAACGGTCTGCGTGATGACTTACGACTACTGTTGGTAGGACCAAAGCTACTTGGATTCCGAGTGTTGGTGGAGTCGGCTAGATCTTTGGAAGAAGAGTTGACAAAAGTCAACTAGACGTCAGAGTTCAGGGCGCCAAACTCTACACGTTCAACAAAGTTTGAACACCGCATGAAGAAGAATTAGAGATCTAAAATATCTACTAGTCGAGCTCCATATACTTGCTATACTTGTGGCAAGTTAGGACACTTAGCCCGAGATTGTCGTGGTGATGCCCCAAAGACAAAGAAAGCTAAGTCGGAAGCCGTTACAGGGCGACTTCCAATTACTTGCTATACATGTGGCAAGATAGGTCATATTACTAGAGATTGTTGGACTTATACTCCGGTGGCAAAAGGGGGTAGGTTCTGGAGAAACAGTTGGGCGAGACCCAATTAGATGTTATACTTGCGATAAGCCGGGTCATATGGCTCAAGACTATTGGAGCGGTATGTAACGCCTCCATTCGTCATATGGAATATAACGGTGGGTCCGGCCGGGGCCCCACGCCATATTTCACAGACAAACGGCTGAATTATGTATGAATATCAGATCACATTCTACTCAGATCCTAACTCAGAGCATTCTTGTTGGGTACATTGGAATAAATGTACCTGATTTGAAGAAGCCTCACCCTACTCAATGATATACATCAAATTGTATTTGATGTGTTTTGAGTTTAGTTGTGCAGGTTAAGTATTTGCAGAGAAAGCTGAAAAGTTTCTAAGACCATGTGTCGACACCTAGAAGCAAAGTGTCGACACTTAAGAAGACTTGTGTCGACATCCAGAGATGCAGTGTTGACAGTTGGAGTAATTGTGTCGACACCAGGAATGCAGAGTCGACACCAGAAGGAAAGTGTCGACACATATAGGCTGTGTCGACACTCAATGAAGAAATGTCCAGTGAAGCTGTGTCGACACTTAGAAGCAGTGTCGACACCCAGAGGAACTTTGTCGACATCAGGAAGTGTCGACACAAGGAGCTGTGTCGACACTCAGCAAATTTCAATAGAGTTTAAGTATAAGTGTCGACATAATGAAGAATGTGTCGACACTCAGCAGAAGACTCAACACATGAAGAAAGTGTCGACACTTGGAGGCTGTGTCGACACTCAGCAAAGTTCAACAAATTCTAAGTACAAGTGTCGACACAAAGGAGATATGTCGACACTCAGCAAAAGTCTCAACAAAAGAAGAATGTGTCGACACAAGGAGCTGTGTCGACACTCAGCAAGTATCAACACAGAAGGCAAGTGTCGACACCAAGAAGATGTGTCGACACTGAACAAGTTCAACATAAGAAGATGTGTCGACACAAAGGAGTAGTGTCGACACTTAGCAGAATTCAACTAAGTACTGAAGAACAAGGAGTTGTGTCGACACACAATATCAGTGTCGACACATATTGAAGAAGCTGTGTCGCGAAGTAAATTCTACAACACAAGTAGTTGTGTCGACACCTTGAAGGCTAGTGTCGACACTTAGTCTACTTGTGTCGACACTTTGTCTACTTGTGTCGACACTTAGTCTATAAGCGTCGACACTTAAAGACAGTCTGTCTCGACACTTTCAGACAGTTACAGATATTTCAAGAAGTGATTGGACGACTTGACAGCTGCCAATCCAGCCGGTCTACTGCAACTGTCAGAGATGTCAAAAAACTGTTAGGAACCGGATCAGCCGGTCACCATGAAGAAGGCCTATATATAGGCTTATTCTGTCAACAGAAGAAGATGATCAACAATCAAAGAAGAAGATCTAGCTATTCATTGAAGAATCAATTCAAGTGAAGATCTAAGTAGTTGGAGAGAGAGAGCTCCTTCCAAGAAGACAGCCGTTGGAACCAGGCTGTGAAGAAGGTTTCAGATTGAGATCTGTAACTTAAGTTGCAGTGATTGAAGATCAGCTGTAGAGAGTATCAACCCTATTGTGTTCTACATTCAAGAAGCTTTGAAGAAAGCCAAGTGAGGTTGATCTCAGCAGAGTTCTTCCAAGAACTCATCAAGAAACCTGTCAACTCTTCTCTCTTATTCTGAGTTGTAGGTATATAGATTGTATTCTTAATTTCTTGTAGGATCCTTAGGGATCTGAGTTGTATGCCTGTAATTATAAAGGCTGAGTGGTAGGGCCTATGTGCCTGAGTGTAGGAGATTCATATCTCTGAGTGTAGCCCTTGTGGCTGAGTGTAGGCCTTGTTGAGGGCTAAGTGTAGGCCTTGTTGAAGGCAGAGTGTAGGTCTTTGTGAAGACTGAGTTGTAGGGCCTTGGGCCTGAGCTGTAGGAACCATTTGGGGTTCTGAGTGTATGATCTGAGGATCTGAGGTATAGTGGAGGAGTTTGGCCGAATCTAGTACACTACTAGATAGGCGAAGGGGGAAAGTGGATATACCCAAACCTTGGGGAACCACTATAAAACTGTGTGTACTCTGTGTATGTGATTGATGCTGTGTATGCTCTTTATAGTTCTGTGAAATCTGTTATATAATCTGCCTAAAAGTTTTAAAAAAAAAATTAAATCACCTATTCACCCCCCCCCCCCCTCTAGGTTATTAGGTACAATTTCTTTCAAGTGGTATCAAAGCGAGGTTACTCAAAAAGGACATAACTGTCTGAGTAGATCCTGTTGGCAGCTTCAGTTTAATCAAGTGCAGAATCAAGAAAATGGGTTCAACAGAGAATCATAAGGAACTTGGATCCATGAAGTTGCCAATTTGCAGAAAAGAGATTTTTGGCATCTGGAAAGAAAGGGTTAGACTGTTTATGGAAGTCTCAGATTCTAGAATGTATATCACTGTTAAAGAAGGGTCATATGTGTCTATTAAGGTTTCAATCCTGGATGCAAATCAGAGAACACCTTAGGACTTTTCTGAAATGACAAAAGATGAGATTATTCTGGCCACCATGGACAAGAGGGCTCAAAATATCATTGTAAGTGCCATAGATGATGCTACATTTCAGAACTTGATACACTATAAAACATCAAAGGAGATGTGTGATACTCTGATAGTGTACATGGAGGGTTCAGAAGAAGTTAGATAAGACAGGAAGTTTTTGTTAAACCAAGAATATGAGAGCTTCAGACAAGGCAGGTCTGATAGTATAACAGAATGTTACAAGAAATTCTATAGGATTGTCAATGAGTTGATGTCCTATGGAAGAGAATTCAGCAATTATGAGCTGAATGATAAGTTCTTGAGGTCCCTAACAAAGGACTGGGACACCAAGATCTGTGCCATAAGGGAAATGGCCAAGTTAGCAGATATTCCTCCTCCAACATTGTTTGGAAAACTATTATCCTATGAGATGCAGTTGATGGTAAGGAAGGAGGAGGAGAAGACTACAAGAAGTGAGCATAAAGAAAGAGTAGTGGCATTCAAGACAGAAGCCACCAAGAAATATAAAAGTAAGTCTGCATCTCCACCTCCAAAAGTGGCTGAGACTGAGTCAGATGAATCAGAAAGCAGGAATTCTGAAAACAGTGAGAGTGATGAGGACTTTGCAGCTTTCACAAGACACTTTCAGAAGTTTCTAAAGAAGAAACAGTGGAGATCTAAGCCATCCACTTCACAGGGAAAAGATGACTATTATCAGAACAAGAAGTCATCAAAGAAAGACAGGAGAAAGCCCAAGTCAAGCAAAACAACTTTATCAAAAATTGTATACTATTGATGTAACAGACAAGGACATGTTATTGCTGACTGTCCAGAGAAAAGGAAAGAGTCAACTGACAAGAAGAAGACTCAGATAAAGGGCAAAAAGGAAAGGTCCTTTGTTGCCAAGAAGGACAAAAGTCTGTCAGACATATCATCTTCAGAAACTGATTCAGAAGCAGAAGCTTATATTGGACTGTTTGTTGAAGAAGAGGAAGAGGAGTTCATCCAGTTAATGAACTCTATATATGAGCATGAGGACAATCAGTGTCAGGGACTGATGGCTTTATCAGAAGGAAACAAAATCCAGGAGCAGCCTGGACCTAGTCAGGTACAAAATTGTTCTTTAAGTTCAATTTCTAGTGCTAGTTCAGATTCAGTTACATCAGCATCAAGTGATGCCAGTGGATCTGAATCTGAAGGGGATATTCATCAATTGATTGATGAATATAGAGTACTGTTGTAAGCTTTTAAGAAAAGCAAATCCTTGCCAAGAGTCAGGCAAAGGAGATTGCTAGTCTCAAAGAGGCTGCAACTGATTTTGATAAGTTAGTTGATCAGAAATTAAATGAAATAGCCAGGCTGAAGAACATTACTGTTATTCAGATGGGAACTATAACATTTAAGAATGATCAAATCAGAAATCTGGAGATTAGTCTTCAGAAGGAGAGAGATATAGTTGCAAGGTTTTATAAACCAAAATCTATTTTACCTTTGATAGATGAATTTGTACATCAAAAGGGTAAAACTGGATTAGGGTTTACACAACCTGCTAGGACTGTAAAGTCCAAGTCTAAGGGCAAAGCCCCAGTACTCAACAAGCCTGCTGTAGATAGAATAGCTAGAGTTGTACCTAAGCAAAGGTACAATAGATTTGAGTGCTGGTGCTGTGGCAAGGTTGGCCACTTTGCCATAGACTGTTGGCATAATTCTAGTGCCAAGATGAGTAGCAATCTACCTGCTAGAAAAGCTACAGGTAGTTTTATTAAGAGGCAAACTAACCAGCACCAAGGACCCAAGAATTCTTTGGGTTCTAAGGTCAACTAATCTGTTTTGCAGGTGAGTCCAAGTGGCCATGCCCCAATATGGTACTTGGACAGTGGATGTTCCAGGCACATGACTGGAACTAGGGGATTGCTAAAGGACTACACACCAATCAAGGATGGTCCTAAATTCACCTTTGGTGGTTCTGAAAAAGGAATCATCAAAGGTTTTGGTAATATTTCTAGCAACCTTATAACAATTACTCAAGTGGCTTATGTTAAAGGTTTGAAACATAAGCTTATTAGTATAAGTCAGCTGAGTGATTTAGGATATGACATCTCATTTGTCAAAGATGGTTGTCATATCAGGAGATCAAAGAGATCATTCTGACTGGTTACAGAAAGAGAAATGTCTATTGTCTAGACATTATGAGTGAGAACAATGTTTCTCCAGTGTGTCTTGTAGCTGATGAGAAAGTCTCTCATTGTGTCAAATGGAATAAGAGGCTAGCCCATCTTAACTACAAGACAATTGGCCAACTCTATAGCAAAGAGTTAGTGAGTAATGGTCCTCAGGTTAAGTGTATTAAAGATGGGATATGCTCAGCTTGTCAAAAGGGCAAGCAGAGTAGATCCACCTTTAATAGCATTGAAAACAAAGATGCTGTGAGGTGTTTATACCTTTTGCATATGGATCTCTTTGGACCTATGCCAGTTCACAGCCTAGGTAGGAAGGTCCACACATTTGTGGTTGTAGATAACTACTCAAGATTTTCATGGGTGTTCTTCCTTAGACAGAAATCTGAAACACCTAGTATCTTCTATAGTTTTGTCAAACAAATTCAGAATGAGTTAGACAGTACAGTGGTCAAAATAAGAAGTGACCATGGTACTGAATTCCAGTCTGACAGTATGACAAAGCTATGTGAAGAATTTGGGATATTTCA
Source organism: Platanthera guangdongensis (assembly GCA_039583875.1). Taxonomy (NCBI): domain Eukaryota; kingdom Viridiplantae; phylum Streptophyta; class Magnoliopsida; order Asparagales; family Orchidaceae; genus Platanthera; species Platanthera guangdongensis. Next base: position 73,854,469 of record CM077155.1, on the reverse strand, counting down.
GGAATTTTCTTCACCAAGAACACCTCAGCAAAATGGCATTGCTGAAAGGAAGAATAGAACCTTGATTGAGGCTGGTAGAACCCTATTAAGTGACACATCTCTCCCAGAATATTTCTTGGCTGAGGCAGTAAACACTGCATGCCATGTAATTAATAGGGCTACTATCACCAAGAGCCACAATAAGACCCCCTATGAGATTGTGAAATGCAGAAAACCAAACTATCCTATTTCAGGATCTTTGGTTGTAAATGCTATGTACTTAACAATGGTAAGTCTTACTTAACCAAGTTTGCTGCCAAATCCCAAGAGGGGATCTTTGTTGGGTACAGCAACAATAGTAAGGCTTATAGGGTTTACAACTTGACTACTCAATTTGTAGAGGAATCAGTACATGTAGTATTTGATGAAGCTAGACTCATTAACAATGAATTGTCTAGTAGTATTTTCAGCTCCACATGTGTGACTAAGAAGATGGACAAGCTCACTATTGAAGAAAGATCTACTGCAAGTCAGCATGTAGATGATAGTGGCTGTTGTCCAGGGGGAGTACTACATGCACCTGATGCAGAAGAAGACCAAGGAGTGCAACAAGTTGAAGAAGCTGAAGGAATTCAACCTGAAGCCAGGCTGCCTCCAGCTACTAAACATTTGAAAGATCATCCAGCCAATCAAATTATTGGTGATCTAAGTCAAGGGGTACAAACAAGGAGCAGAAATCTGAGTGCAGTACTCTACTCCAGTTTTCTATCCCAAGTAGAGCCAATGAAATTTGAAGAAGCCATCCTAGACCCTCATTGGATTGAGGCAATGCAAGAGGAGCTGAATCAGTTCAAGAGATGCAAAGTCTGGGAGCTTGTTCCTAAAACAAAAGATCACAACATAATTGGAGCTAAGTGGATCTTCAGGAACAAGATGGATGAACATGGAGTCATTATAAAGAACAAAGCAAGACTGGTTGCTAAGGGATATAGGCAGGAAGAAGGTATTGACTTTGATCAGACATTTGCTCCAGTAGCCAGACTGGAAGCCATAAGGATGTTCCTGGCCTATGCAACCTATCAAGGGTTTAAAGTATACCAAATGGATGTTAAGTCAGCCTTTTTGAATGGCAATCTGAAGGAAGAAGTCTATGTGGAACAGCCATCAGGTTTTGTTGATTCAGCCCAACCTAATTATGTCTATAGACTTAGGAAGGCTTTGTATGAGTTAAAACAAGCCCCTAGGGCTTGGTATGAAACCTTGTCTAGTTTCCTCGTTGAGAATAAATTCACAAGGGGGAAAATAGACAAGACTCTATTCCTTAGGGAATCCAGAGGCAAGATCATACTAGTTCAAATATATGTAGATGACATCATATTTGGGTCTACTGAAAGTAGTTTTGCAAGAAGTTTGCAAAACTTATGCAAGGACAATTTGAAATGAGCAGTATGGGGGAACTTAAGTTTTTCTTGGGTCTCCAAGTTAGATAGACTGAGAATGGTTTATCCATATGCCAGTCTAAGTTCAACCTAGAATTGATAAGGAAGTATGGTATGGAATCATCCAGTACCATGAAAACTCCTATGGAGTCAAGTATGTCTCTTAGCAAAGATGATGCAGGGAAACCTGTAGATGAGACTTTGTATAGAGGGATAGTTGACTCCTTATTGTATTTGACTGCAAGTAGACCAGATATCATGTATGCTACATGTGTCTGTGCTAGGTACCAAGCTTGCCCTAAAGTGTCTCATTTGACAGCAGTCAAAAGAATTCTGAGATATCTTAAGGGCGCTCCTTATCTAGGCCTTTGGTACCCTAGGAATGGAGACTTTGAACTGACAGGTTATTCAGATGCAGATTTTGCAGGCTGCAAGGAAGATAGGAAAAGTACAACTAGAACCTGTCAATTCCTAGGTGGAAGACTGATATCATGGAGTAGCAAGAAGCAAACAAGTGTGGCTATCTCCAAAGCAGAATCAGAGTATGTGGCTGCAGGAAGTTGCTGTGCTCAACTTCTATGGATACAACATCAGCTTGCAGATTATGGTATTCAAGTAAGTAGAACACCTCTATTTTGTGATTCTACTAGTGCTATATCTATTGCAAACAATCCTGTTTCCCATAGTAGGACTAAGCACATAGAAATAAAATATCATTTTCTAAGGGAACATGTGGAAAAAAAAGATATTTCACTAGAGTATGTTAATACAGATAATCAACTAGCTGACATGTATTCTAAGCCATTAGAAGAAACCAAGTTCAATAGGTTTAAAATTGAATTTGGTATGATAAACTTAGAATAAGTTTACAGAAATGGCTAAGTAAAATAGTGTCGACACACAGAGTTGTCTGTGTCGAGACAGAGAATTGGTGTCGACACTTCAGAGAAAAGGTGTCGACACATCTAGGAAGTTGGTGTCCACACTTCAGAGAATCTGTGTCGACACATAAAGGTGCTGTCGACACTTAAGATTTACTCAGAATTAGTCAAGTAAAGTCTCGACTAAGTGTCGAGCTAAGCGGTGTCGACACATAAACAAGTGTCGACACATATATTTTGTCGACTATACTTGTGTCGACACATAGGTGTCGAGACATTATAAGTCTGTGTCGACACTTTTCAACAGTGTCGACACAATTTGAGTATTTTGACGCGCTCTTTCATCTTCGATCCTAGAAAGGTATAAATAGGATTTCGCCATTGTCTGTCGACACGCTCACCAAAGTTTCGAGACCAAACTTCTGTGTCGACACCTCTCTTCTCTCAACTCAAATTTCTTCAAACCCTAATGGCGCCCAAGCTCGAAGAGAACGTGAATGAAGGATATGAACTGGTGCGGCACGCATTTGATTAGGCGGAAACCGCGATCAAAGGTGTGGTAACCCTAGTTGCAGAATCTGGATTAGAATTCCTTGTTTCAGAACCCATCAAGATCTGGAAGAAGGAGGTCCTGGAATTTCTGAATGGCGCAACCCTATATGAATCAGGACTAAAGATTAAGTCAAGGGTTCATGGGGCTAAGGTGAAAGTTTCTCTTAAAAGTCTGAGGAAGGTACTACAACTACCAAGAACCAAGGAGGAAGAAGATGTTTCTGCTTCTAAAACTATGGAAGCATTAACATGGTGTGGACTAGATTCCAACATGAAAATTGGATCAGTGTTCAATAGAAAGGGGATGAACATGCAACGGAAATTTCTATCTGAAATTGTTGGGAAAGTTATCCTGAGCAAGCCTGGAAGCCATGACAGAATCTCAGCTCACATGTTTAGCCTCATGACAAGGATTATTTTCAAACTAGAAACTGATTGGTGTATAGTAGTGTTTGAAAATATTAAGGAGAGTATGAAGAAGCCCAATTTGGGTAGGATTCTAAGTCTTTACTTGGCTGGTTGTATTCCAGAAGTAATGACCCAAGATGCAGGATCCAAAATTAACCACATGAGAAGAATGGATTTGAGGATCTTCTCTAGGTGGGATAGGGTCTTGACCAAGGAAATGCCAATTCCTGAGAAGGTAACACCACAGAAAAGGAAGAAGAAGTCAGCCCCTATGGCTCAAGAATCATCAAGCAGTTCTGAAGAACAAGTTGTCTTTACTCCTGATGAGGAAGCAACTGGAAATGCTGGACAATCTCCAGCAAGACAAGAAGAAGCACCAAGGCAGGGGGAGCTACCTCAAGCAAGCCCAATTCACAAGGATTCCATCCAGGGGGAGCCCTTACTCGTGGATGAGCCACCTCCACTAGAAAGTGAACAAGCTACCCACACTATACTTGAGGTAATCACTGAGATTAATGCATTAGATTTCCATATTGAGATTAATGCTTTTGGTCAAGCACGTAGGCCGCTACTTTGGTGCACACGGGATCCACCCATGTGCATCCAAAGATTCCACAAATTGGCAGAGCCAGTTCACAACCAAAAGCAATTGTACATGGGCACAGTGCCGAACATAGCTGCTAGTATATATAAGCATACCACCCGCACACACTAGCGTAATAGACAGAGATGGAGATTGATTAGGCCTAATTTACGTGAGACAGTTTTTGGATGATCAAATAGTCGGATGGACGATCGGAGGAAATCGACGCGTTCAGTGCGATTTTTTATTATTCTATGTACTTTTTCTTTTATTTTATGGACGTATATTTTGAGAGTTAGCTTAAATGGTTCGATTGGATGATCTGATCCAATCCCCATACATCATACATTTCCTTAAGCCTAAATATCGAGATATTTCGGGTTTTCTATGAAAGTCTCCTGATCCAAGAGAGGTGCGGATTCCTCCCTACACATGTAGACGTTGTAGGTCATTTCTCCATGAGGCGTCGATCCTCCTCAAGCCTCTAGAGGCCCTTCCGCTGACTCCTTCCTTTAAAAGTCATGATGTCAATGTTCCTCCATTCAACACCCTTCCAGCATCATCGAACTCTCCATCCACCCCTCGAATCTTCATATCCACCTACCTACTCCATTGAACTGCCACCACTTAAGACAGTCCCCCGCCCGAGCTTCCCCTTTGCCCCTCAGCACATTCCCGACCCTATTCACTCCTACAATCGTTGTCCTAGCCCTACGAGGTGTATAGCTCCGACTCACCCCACATCTACTTCCTATCGCCACCAAAATCCCTCAAACCCTAGAAATTTGCTACATCTCATTTCCTCGTCAATTGCATCGCACATAAGGTCACCCCAAACTCTCCTACAACATCTAGCCCGCATAGAAACCGGTTATTTGGTGACTTTCATTTTAATTTAAATTTTGTTTACAATGGTCACGTGTGTATATCTTTATTGCTTAGTGAAATCAATTTAGTGTTGTATTGTCTTGTAGTAAATATTATGTGTCTATATTTCTAATCATTAAAATTCAATGTTATGTATCCTTATTTCTAGTGATATTCATTTAGTGTATTTTAATTTTTTGGGTAATTTTTATGTGTTTTTTACAGTCCATGCCATTGTTTAAATCTATTTAAGACCCCTTGGGTCATGAAATGAAGAAAGAAATTACCTTTAGTTCATTGATATGGGCCCACAATAATCCTCGTTATTAGTTAATTTTACATATGTACTATTAATTTGTCATGTTAGTGGCGTCACTTTTAGTGTCGCTATTTAGGATTATGATGAAGTTTTGTCTCTTTTATTTTATATAGGGTATTTTGGTAATGATCAGAAGTCTTGTACTTTCTATTTAAAAGACCTCATGTGTCCATGAAGGATTATAAATGAATGAATTCATTTTTTTCCATATCTCTCTCTAAGTTCCTCTCTCCCCATGGTTCTCTCCTCTTTCTCAATTTCTAGGGTAAGAGTTGACCAAGGCTCTCTTTCTTCTCCCCACCCCTCGCATTCTTCGTGGGTAGAGCTCGGAATCCCTTGTATCTCCTCTTCCATCGCCACCTCCGACGAAACCTCGAATTAGGCCGCTACTTTGGTGCACACGGGATGTTGTCTGATTCAATACCTCATGTTAATCAGCAACCTTAAACACATAGCCAACCCCAAGATGTTGTCATAGAGGAAACATCTGTTGCAGATCAAGTGGTATCTGATCAATTTGCTGATGAGATAAGAGTTTCTCCACCCCATCCTCAACAAGAATTTACCCTAGAAGAACTATTCCCTGACCTACTACAAACAGACTTTGAGAAAGAAAGTGTTGCTGCTGAGAGGGAGAAAGTCACTGTTGAGGGGGAGCATGTGGATATTGTTGAAGAAACTGTCAGGCAGGAGACTGAGGTGCCAAGAGATACTGAAGGGCTCCAAAGGACTGAGGAGTTACCTCCAAGTCCTAAGGACAGAGTGACTATTGATAGCACATCTGCATCAGAAGATGAAGAGGCTGCAAGAGCCAAGAAGAGGAAGTTTCAAGTCTTCAAGAGGAGGAGTCAGACATACAAAAAGGCCTTACAAACAATAGCACCACAGCCTGCACTACAGCCAGCACCATCTACAGATTACAGTTCACTGATGGTTGCATTGCAGATAAAGATGGATGAGCAAAGGCTAGCAATTGAAAAATAAATAGATGAAAGCCATAAGTCTCTGCAGTTTGATCTTGCACAAGACATTAAGTCCATTAGATTTGAAATGAATCTGAATAAGAAAGAGATGACTGACTGCTTCCACAAGGGAGGGAATGCAGTGTTCTACTTGGCTACACATCAAGAGAAGATCAAAGCTCAAGTAGATGATATTTTAGTGAAGCAAGGTTATGTACTGGAGAACCAGATAAGTTTGAATGATAATCTTACAGCTTCACATGATACAATAATCACAGAAATGAAGAATATAGCTACTGGTCAGACTGCAGCTAATGCTACAGCTAAGACAGAATTTAATAAAGCATTACAAGAGGGAATAACTGCTGTTAAAACTGCTATCCAAGACTCTCAAAAGGCTATAACTGACAAGCTCCAAAGCTTGAAACCTTTTTTTAAGGATGGTGTAAACTATTTGGATGCCCAAATAAGATTTCAGAAAGATGATCTGAGGGATCATATTGTTAGAGAAGTCATAAAGGGGGAGAGGGTGTTAGTAAAAGCCAACTCTGATCATGCCAAATGGATTTCAAATTCCATCAGAGCCACCCTTGGATATCCTCCATTATGTGATGATGATAATGTTGCAGAGTCTGGAATTAATCCTGCATATCTTGGAGGGGAGCAAGCTGAAGTGGCTCAAGTAATTTACCCTCCACCAGACTTTGGAGGGGAGCAATCTGAAGTGGCTCAAGTAATCCTGCATATCTTGGAAGGGAGCAAGCTGAAGTGGCTCAAGTAATTTACCCTCCACCAGACTTTGATATGATACATGCAGACATACAATCAATGTATAACCCTCCTGAGGGAAATCAGAAGGTCATCATGGAAAAAGTAGTTCAGCCTGTGCCAGAGGCCATACTGAAAGAACAAGAAGCTTTGCTTAAAGAACAAGAGACTCAATTGTCTAAGAAGAGATTCAGAGAGCAAGCTGACTTAGGCCTGATTTTGAACAGTGGAGCCCCACCTCTAGGAATATAATTCTGACTAGATGGAAGGCTGCCAAAGACAATATTGTGGACAGAGGCAAATGGTATTCTGATGTGGAGTGGAGGAAGCATGAGAACGGGCAAGAAGCCATTGTGCAGTATAGAAGAAAGGCTAAGATGGGAAAGCTACCTCCTACTGCCCAGGAGCCTAGCAAGTACTTTCCAAAGCCTTATCATTACTTTGAAAGACAAAAGATCAAAGCTGAAGAGTTAAAGAAGAAGGATCTTAAAGGCAAGAAGCCTGCTGCTGCTGAAGATGCTGAAGCCCAGTCCAAGCAAAGATACAATCTGGAAAGGGCATTGTTATCAAGGAGGCTGAGCAGCAATAGAATAGAATTTTCTTTAAGTTTACAGTTGTAATCAATTGAATTAAAACTTCTGTAAACTTGTGAATAATGAAAATGTTGAAGTTCTTAGAACTATGTGATGTGTGCTAATTCTATTACATTATTGTTCTGAGATATCTGTGAATACATGTTTTGTTTAATACATGTTTATGAACTTACCCTGTTATATAATCTTGTTTTACATCATACTGTGATTTTGTTATGTATGGTGCATATCATTGACTAAGGGTTATGACTTCTCCAAATAGGGGGAGATTGTTGGGTACATTGGAATAAATGTACCTGATTTGAAGAAGCCTCACCCTACTCAATGATATACATCAAATTGTATTTGATGTGTTTTGAGTTTAGTTGTGCAGGTTAAGTATTTGCAGAGAAAGCTGAAAAGTTTCTAAGTCCATGTGTCGACACCCAGAAGCAAAGTCTCGACACTTAAGAAGACTTGTGTCGACATCCAGAGAAGCAGTGTTGACACTTGGAGTAATTGTGTCGACACCAGGAATGCATAGTCGACACTAGAAGGAAAGTGTCGACACATACAGGCTGTGTCGACACTCAATGAAGAAATGTCCAGTGAATCTGTATCGACACTTAAAAGCAGTGTCGACACCCAGAGGAACTTTGTCGACATCAGGAAGTGTCGACACAAGGAGCTGTGTCGACACTCAGCAAACTTCAACAGAGTCTAAGTATAAGTGTCGACATAATGAAGAATGTGTCGACACTCAGCAGAAGACTCAACACATGAAGAAAGTGTCGACACTTGGAGGCTGTGTCGACACTCAGCAAAGTTCAACAAATTCTAAGTACAAGTGTCGACACAAAGGAGATGGGTCGACACTCAGCAAAAGTCTCAACAAAAGAAGAATGTGTCGACACAAGTAGCTGTGTCGACACTCAGCAAGTATCAACACAGAAGGCAAGTGTCGACACCAAGAAGATGTGTCGACACTGAACAAGTTCAACACAAGAAGATGTGTCGACACAAAGGAGTAGTGTCGACACTTAGCAGAATTCAACTAAGTACTGAAGAACAAGGAGTTGTGTCGACACACAATATCAGTGTCGACACATATTGAAGAAGCTGTGTCGAGAAGTAAATTCTACAACACAAGGAGTTGTGTCGACACCTTGAAGGCTAGTGTCGACACTTAGTCGACTTGTGTCGACACTTAGTCTATAAGTGTCGACACTTAAAGACAGACTGTCTCGACACTTTCAGACAGTTACAGATATTTCAAGAAGTGACTGGATGACTTGACAGCTGCCAATCCAGCCGGTCTACTACAACTGTCAGAGATGTCAAAAAACTGTTAGGAACCGGATCAGCCGGTCACCATGAAGAAGGCCTATATATGGGCTTATTCTGTCAACAGAAGAAGATGATCAACAATCAAAGAAGAAGATCTAGCTATTCATTGAAGAATAAATTCAAGTGAAGATCTAAGTAGTTGGAGAGAGAGAGCTCCTTCCAAGAAGACAGCCGTTGGAACCAGGCTGTGAAGAAGGTTTCGGATTGAGATCTGAAACTTAAGTTGCAGTGATTGAAGATCAGCTGCAGAGAGTATCAACCCTATTGTGTTCTACATTCAAGAAGCTTTGAAGAAAGACAAGTGAGGTTGATCTCAGCAGAGTTCTTCCAAGAACTCATCAAGAAACCTGTCAACTCTTCTCTCTTATTCTGAGTTGTAGGTATATACATTGTATTCTTAATTTCTTGTAGGATCCTTAGGGATCTGAGTTGTAAGCCTGCAATTATAAACGCTGAGTGGTAGGGCCTGTGTACCTGAGTGTAGGAGATTCATATCTCTGAGTGTAGGCCTTGTGGCTGAGTGTAGGCCTTGTTGAGGGCTGAGTGTAGGCCTTGTTGAAGGCTGAGTGTAGGACTTTGTGAAGACTGAGTTGTAGGGCCTTGGGCCTGAGCTGTAGGAACCATTTGGGGTTCTGAGTGTAAGATCTGAGGATCTGAGGTATAGTGGAGGAGTTTGGCCGAATCTAGTACACTACTAGATAGGCGAAGGGGGAAAGTGGATGTTCCCAAAACTTGGGGAACCACTATAAAACTGTATGTACTCTGTATATGTGATTGATGCTTTGTATGCTGTTTATAGTTCTGTGAAATCTGTGATATAATCTGCCTAAAAGTTAAAAAAAAAAGATTAAGTCACCTATTCACCCCCTCTGGGTGATTAGGTACAATTTCTTTCAATTCTTGCGAAAGCATTTTAAGTTGTAAGAACTCAACAGAATGAATGTCCACTAATATATATAAATCATAAAGTTATATAGATCTGGAAATGTATACAAACACACAACTCTCATTGCCTTAAGGCCTTACAAGTTACTCTTTACAAATATATAGCTTCATACATCGGTACGCTGGCCGGCCACACATGAAATCCAAGAATTATTCGCACAGCCTTCAAGGGCCTTGATGCCGCAAGGGCTTCATTCCGCTTAATTCAATTCAACCCGTCAGTACCTACAATTAGACATCCACCCCAAGAGCGGTAAACAAAGCAACGGTCAGCATTGACTGACCAATTATAACGACCCTACCCCTTACCCGGGGTAGTGGTTCCTTCCCTATATGCATTGTATTACATCTAGCTATCACAACAAGTATCACAACAGTATCACAACACCCCGCCTCCGCCAGACACTCCGTGCACTCAAGGCACATTACGGTGGGCCGGACTCCATGGCACCACCACCAAGCAGAGGTTTTTAACATGTTGGTTGGCCGGTACTAGTCCAACAACATGCATGCTGGCGACATTCCGCCCATCCCACTCAAAGGTGCTAACCTCATGGCAAACTTGAGCATTAAGATCGACCCACCATTGTGGTGCAGCAAGATGGGTCTGCCTCGTATCCTCCGAAGCCTTGCCACCAATCGATCTCCCAAAACAACCAGTGGTAGGTCAGCCTTTTCCCGTTGCTTAAACCGTCAGTAGCGCACCACTTGACGTGGGCCGGCTGTCCCTCCTGATTAGCCGCAACTTTCCGCTCTCTCATAGCAAATAGCGTTCATAGCGCTCAACCACAAGGAGCGTACGCAAAGCATCCAAGATTATCATACAGCTCACGCAGAGCTTACAATAAAACGAGCTTACATTCATAATTCACACGCATACATACAATACACGGAGTCTTCTCCGGTTCACACAAAACCATCACCAATCCAGACTAACCATCTGGATGGGCTTCACACAATATGCCTATGACGTACTACACACTTACAACTCTAGATGCACACTCAACCTAGAATCACTTACGCTTTCCACCTCTTGGTGGAGGATCCCATGCATATGCATAAAGAAAGGACTTCGCTTGTCCAAGAAGGAGATCGTTACCTTTGACGATCGCTTTGGAGCTATGAGATCTAGCCGGATGGAAATCACCGCTACGGCCTTGCCTCTACGAATCTGCACTCAGCTCATGATTCAGCACGCTGAAGCTTCTCCGGCAGCAGGATTCTTATCCTTCTTCCTTCCTTGCTCTCCTCTCTCCCTAGCCCTTTATAAAGAGAATGGCTAAAGAAGAATGAAGATTATCTTCTTACTATCAGCCTTATAATCAGCAGGGAAGGGCATGAACCCTTGGATCCAAGCTGAAGGAAAAGAACGACCTCGATTTTCCCTCAAATCTGTATTTTTGGGCTGACACGGCGTGTGTCACGCCCGTGTCACAGGCCGTGTACCTTAAGCGGCACACAACTGACTTATCTAGAATAGTACACGGTATTGTGACTCGCCCATGTAACGTGACTGACACGCCCGTGTCACATGACTGACATGCCCGTGTCACATGACTAACACGCCCGTGTCACTCAGTACACGCCCGTGTCTAGTGGCCGCGTACCTCAGGCAGTACACTACTAACTCAATCCGAGCGGGACACGGCCATGGGACATGCCCGTGTCCCAGGTCGTGTACCCCAAGACACACCCGTGTCCACCAGCACACATCCTAGCTAATCCAGAGAAGGACACGACCCTGTGACATGCCCATGTACTCAACTTAACTTGCCGCTCAACGATCGTCGAACGTAGTTCATCCAGCAGAGGAGAACACGCCCTCGGACATGCCCAAGTTGCAGGGCATGTTCCCTCTCGAGAACTTCTCGAGTGTATTTCGTCGAGCACTCGAGAGGCTGCTCAACCCGAGCAGGACACGCCCGTGTCCCAGGCCGTGTCGCCCAACCTGAACCCAAATTTGGATTTGGGGTGTTACAACCCTCCCCTCCTTACAAGAAATTTCGTCCTGAAATTTAGTCCAGCTGTAGACATCAACATAACCATGCCATTCCTTAGTAAATGATCCGGGTTAGAGCTCAGAGGTCGCAGCTTGTCTCGCCCCACGACATCATGCAAAACAAGTTCAAAACATATCATACACGCATACATCATATACTTTACAACAGATATAGATCCACCAATAGAAACATTCCTTTAGTCCTCCTTGATCAAATGATCGAACAAACATCTCATCGTCTATCCATATATACAACATATAGTTACATCACAAAAGTAAATCAGTTCACTTATTTCCGCTCATCCGCATCTTTCATAAGTCGTTTTATAGCCTCTTGGATTTCCAAACTAAGCACTCGATGCTGCTGTACTTCACCAGTTGAGATTCGCGGCTCCTATAATTCAAGATTGAACACTCGTGGATGCGTCCAGGATGCAGATGGCTCTGTCACTGCCTTCCCATTTTCCTCATACGACGCACCTGGCTTTTTCTCACTCCTTGGAGATCCACTCCAACAATTGTTGGCTAAATGTCCTTGCTTCGAACATTTAAAATATGTACGTGTCTCAACACGTCCTTGCCCATATGTTGCTCCTGAAGAAATATTCGAAGAAGTATGTTCAGCAGACCTGAACCGATTCTTATCTCGTCTCCTAAACTCCGATTGTTCCGACTGCAGAACTTTAAATTCCGGCTTTTCCATCGCCAATTTCTTCTTATCCTGCACCCATTTCACATCTTTCTCCAGCGCCCGGGCTATATCGACTAACGCTTGGAAGCCTTGGTGCACCGAACTCGGGAGTGCCAACCTCAGCTTATCAAAGCAGTCCCTCATAAAATCTATTCATCTTTCACGCTTCCTCCACGAAGGTAGACCCCGCATAGCACCCCAGCCTGGTAAACTCATGCAGGTAAGTATCAACATTACTCTCACCCTGCACCAGACGTTGAAACTCATTATCCATAGCAATTCGCTATGACATTGGCAAATACTTGGCTAGAAATAATCGTGAAAATTCTTCGATCGATATCTCCTCTAATCCTCGACCTGCCAAGTAATGTAATTCCACTTCATCCCACCAAAGCCTCGCATCTCCTTCCAACAGAAAATGGCTAACATAACTTTTTGCGCCACCATAGTCCTGATTGCTATCAGGATCCTCTTCACTCTAACGAGCCAATCTTCTGCCTGCGTTGGGGAACCTGTTCCTCCAAACGTAGGTGGGTGAAACTCCATAAATCGCTTCAGTTGCTCGTCGGCTATTTGCTCATCAACCACAACCTCCACACGCTCTTGCCTTGCACCAAGCCACACTAGCACCCCTGCAGGCCTTGCCTGCCTAGTAGGCTGTGCATGTAATACTGCGAGCACCGTCTCAGTCACCACACGTATGGTGTCTGCCGAGGGAGGTGTAGGGGCCTCAGTTGGTGCCGCACTCTCATCAGACCGCTGGGGCTCAGACTTCCCAGCACCACTCCTCGTCACCTATCAGTGTACAAAACACCAGTTACGTCCAGTCCATAAAGACAAACAAACATTGACTACACGCGCATGCTCCTCACGTGCATGTATTACATTCCTAGTGGACATTATTGAGTTCACTTATGTTATCCCTCCCAAAAATCTCAAACCTGGCTCTAATACCACTTTGTAACACCTCCATTTGTCATATGGAATATAATGGTGGGACCGCCCGGGGCCCCACGCCATATTTCATAGACAAATGGTGGAATTACGTATGAATATCAGATCACATTCTACTCGGATCCTAACTCAGAGCATTCTAGCGAAAGCATTTTAAGTTGTACGAACTCAATAGAATGAATGTCCACTAATATATATAAACATACAGTTATATAGATCTGGGAATGTATACAAACACACACCTCTCATGGCCTTAAGGCCTTACAAGTCACTCTTTATAAATATATAGCTTCATACATCATCATGTAGACCGGCCACACATGAAATCCAAGAATTCTTCGCATGGCCTTCAAGGGCCTTGAAGTCGCAAGGGCTTCATTCCGCTCAATTCAATTCAATCCGTTAGCACCTGCAATTAGACATCCAACCCAAGAGCAGTAAACAAAGCAACGGTCAGCATTAGCTGACCAATTATAACGACCCTACCCCTTACCCGGGGCAGTGGTTCCTTCCCTGTATGCATTGCATTACATCTAGCTATCACAACAAGTATCACAACAGTATCACACGCGCCCGCCTCCGCCAGACACTCCGTGCACTCAGGGCACATTATGGTGGGCCGGACTCCTTGGCACCACCACCGAGAAGAGGTTTTTAACATGTTGGTTGGCCGGTCCTAGTCCACCAAAATGCATGCTGGAGACGTCCACCCATCCCACTCAGAAGTGCTAACCTCACTACAAACTTGAGCATTAACATCAACCCACCATTGTGGTCCAGCAAGCTGGGTCTACCTCGCGTCCTCCCAAGACTTACCACCAATCGATCTCCCAAAAAAACCAGGGGCAGGTCAGCCTTTTCCCGTTGCTCAAACTGTTAGTAGCACACCACTTGACGCGGGTCGGATTTCCCTCCTGATTTGCCGCAGCTTTCCGCTCTCTCAGAGCAAATAGCGCTCACATCGCTCAACCACAAGGAGCTTACGCAAAGCATCTAAGACCAGAATACAGCTCACGTAGAGCTTACCACAAAAGGAGCCTACATTCATAATTCACTTGCATCCATACAATACATGGAGTCTTCTCCTATTCACACATAACCATCACCAATCCAGACTAACCAGCTGGATGGGCTTCATACAACATGCCTATGCCGTACTACACACCTCCGGCTCTAGATGCAAACTCAACCTGAAATCACTTATGCTTTCCACCTCTTGGTGGAGGATCCCATGCATATGCATAAAGAAAGGACTTTGCTTGTCCAAGAAGGAGATCGTTACCCTTGACGATCGCTTTGGATCCATGAGATCTAGCCGGATGGAAATCACCGCCACAACCTTGCCTCCACGAATCCGCACTCGGCTCACGATTCAGCACGCTGAAGCTTCTCCGGCAACAGGATTCTTCTCTTTCTTCCTTCCTTACTCTCCTCTCTCCCTAGCCCTTTAGAAAGAGAATGGCTAAAGAAAAATGAAGATTATATTCTTACTCTCAGCCTTATAATCAGCAGGGAAGGGCCTGAACCCTTGGATCCAAGCTAAAGGAAAAGAATGGCCTCGATTTGCCCTCAAATCTGTATTTTTGGGCTGACATGGCCTGTGACACGCCCATTTCTCAGGCTATGTACCTTAAGCGAAACACAACCGACTTATCCAGAACAGTACACGGTCATGTAATACGCCCGTGTCACATGACTTACACGCTCGTGTCACATGACTGACACGCCCGTGTCACATGACTGACACGCCCGTGTCACATGACTGACACGCTCGTGTCACTCAGTACACGCCCGTGTCTAGTGGACGTGTACCACAGGCAGTACACTACCAAGTCAATCCGAGCGGGACACGGCCATGGGACATGCCCTTGTCCTAGGCCGTGTACCCCAAGACACACCCGTGTCCACCTGAACGTATCCTGATTGATCCAGAGAAGGACACGTCCCGTGTCGCATTCCTTGTACTCAACTTAAGTTGAGTCACAGGCCGTGTACTCAACTTAACTTCTTGCTCGACGATCGTCAAGCGTAGTTCGTCAAGTGGAGGAGGACATGCCCTCGGACATGCCCAAATCGCAGGGCGTGTTCCATCTCGAGAACTTCTCGAGTGCATTTCATCGAGCACTCGAGAGGCTGCTCAACCCGAGCAGGACACGCCCTGGGACATGCCCGTGTCCCCGGCCGTGTCGCCCAACCTGAACCCAAATTGGGATTTGGGGTGTTACACGATAAATGAGAGCGGAAGTCAGGGGAAACTTATGCTAAAAAGGGAAAGGCGGTAGTGTCAACCGCATCCCATTGAGCTCCAGCCCAACCGAGAGTGTATAACCTTGGCCAGCAGGAGGCCATCAAGTAAGGAGGCATGGTGTCAGGTATGCGCTAGAGTTTAGCGTTAGTGTTTTCCATACCTTAGGTCTTATGCTTTGGTTCTATGATTGCTATGTTTTACGGTTCGTTATGATTTTGGACGTTCCGGCTCGAGAGCTGTTCAATACAGGGGTTTCACACTCCTTCCTATCTGAGGTCTTCGTGTCTCATAATGGTGTACCTACTTCAGTGGCGAAAGGTAAGTTGGATGCGTTGTTACTGAACGGGTGTTCGATGTGCGCGAAGAGAGTTTGTTGCTTGAGAGTGCGAATAGGAAGTCAAGCCTTTGACGTGGAAGCATCTATTCTACCTAATGGAGTTTGACGTAATCCGTGGCATGGACTAACTCTAGGAGTATCGTGCTTATATTGTCTTACAACTCAAAGGAGTCACACTAGGACTGAACACCTAGCGCTAGACTAAGTTAAAAGTACGATAGTATGTGGAACCAGGTGCCAAACCAATGTCGCAGTCTACTTACCGCTTAGTGCCGAGGGAAATGGAAGAGTTGAACGCATAGCTTCAAGAACTGTTGGAACAAGGTTTTGTGCGTCAAAGTCCGTCGCCTTGGAGCACGCCGGTTCTCTTTGTTAAGAATATATACGGAAGCTTACGACTATGCATTGATTACCGAGAGTTGAATAAGCTAACAGAAAAGATTAAGTATCTGATCCCAAGGGTTGATGATCTGTTCAACCAGCTGGTGGGGTCGGCTGTGTACTCAAAGTTGGATCTGAAATCCAGATACTATCAACTGCAGATAAGGGAAAGTGACATTCCCAAGACGGCTTTCAGCACACGTTATGGGCATTATGAGTTCAATGTCATGTCGTTTGGGCAGACGAATGTGCGTTACGTGTTTATTGATTTGATGAATAGAACGTTCAGAGAACACTTGGACCAGTTCGTAATAGTCTTTATCGACGATATACTGGTGTACTCGTAGTGCGAGGAGGATCATTTCAATCACCTGCATATGGTGTTGGAGACATTTAGGAAGAACCAACTGTATGCCAAGTTCTCCAAATGCAAATTATGGTTGTCCTCAGTGGAATTCCTTGGTCACGTAGTTAGTGGAGTAGGTATTGCGGTAAATCCGACAAAATGGTTGTTATACGGGAGTGGCCTGTGTTATCTACGGTGTCGGAAGTCCGAAGTTTTCTGGGGCTTACTGGCTATTACAGGCGCTTCGTGGAGAACTTCTCACGGATAGCATTGCACCTCACTACTCTGATAAGGAAGGATCATAAGTGCGTTTGGTCGCCTGAATGCGCACAAGCTTTCGAAGAACTAAAGCGTCGTTTGACCACGACACATATATTATGTTCACCTTGTGGTTCTGAAGGCTTTGAGGTTTATACTGATGCCTCTGGGAGTGGGTTAGGCTGTGTTCTGTTTCAGCACCGGTCGGTGATGGCCTATGGATCACGTTAGTTAAAAGTGCATGAGAGGAATTACCCTGTCCATGAATTGGAGTTGGCGGCCGTGGTATTCACTCTCAAATTTTGGAGGCTCTGGAGATCTCGTGTGTTGACAAGGGATCTAGTGCTAATTCATGTTTGAGTTGGACAGAGGTTTAATACGACCTCGCAGACAGGATTCGATAGGCGTTGGAGTTGGACATAAGCTTGAAACGTCGCTTGGTAGAGTCCGTGGACGGGCCAAATGACTGGTTTTATGTTGAACACGGCCTTGTATGGAAAGGTGGTTGGTTGTGCTTCCCTAATGTTGGGAAATTACGAGAAGAATTGATGTACGCCTCGCATTTTACCAAGTACTCAATTCACCATGAGAGCACAAAGATGTTTAAAGACATGAAGAGGCTGTTCAGGCAGCAAGGCATGAAGAAAGTCATAGCGCCTGTTCAGGCAGCAAGGTATGAAGAAAGACATAGCGCTATACGTGACGAAGTGTCAGACTTGTGCCTTGGTGAGGATCATATGCCTGAAGTCAGGTGGATTTCTAAAGTCCTTGCCTATACCAGAGTGGAAGTTTGATGACATCTCTATGGGTTTCGTGCATGGGTTGCCGGGATCGCACAAGGGGAACAACGCCATTTGTGTGATTGTTAACCGTTTAACAAAGGTGTCACATTTTTATACCAACTTTTATACCCAATAAGAAGGATGATTCCGTGGAGAAGCTGTCGAAGCTTTATGTGGATAATATAGTCCGTTTGCATGGTGTACCCCAGAGCATCGTTAGTGACCGTGATGGTCGGTTCATATCCAATGATTGGAGCCTCATTCATCAGTTGTTGGGTACCAAGATGAACTTCAGCACAACTTTTCACCCACAGACAATTGCGCAAACTGAAAGGGTGAACAGGATGATGGAAGATATGATTCGTATATGTGCATTGGATTTTGGTAAAATATGGGAGGACCATCTTTACATGATTGAGTTTGCATGCAATAACAGCTACCAAGCCAGTATTAAGATGGTCCCTTTGGAGGCTCTATACGGAAGGAGGTGCCGTACACCTTTGGCTTGGGTAGAAATAGGAGAATCGAAGCTTTTTAAGTGAAGAGAGGTTGAAGATGCTACGTCAACTATTCGGTTGATTCAGGAATGACTACTGATTGCTCGAGATAGACAGGCCAAGTACTACAATGCCAAGCATTAGAATGTGGAGTTTACGGTGGGCGACTGGGTATACCTCAAGATAAAGCCGTTTAAAGGCGTGTCAAGGACTTGACGCTTAAAAAAGCTTAGTCCGAGGTATGTTGGGCCTTTTGAGATCTTGAAGCGAGTTGGTGAAGCCGCGTATCGGTTGGTTCTTTCGGTAGAACTGAGTGGATTGCATGATGTATTTCACATTTTGGTCCTACGCAAAGTCGTGAAAGAACCAATGCAAGTGGTTGTTGTGGATCAAGTATCGGTCGATAGTGGGCTAACAATGAAAGTTAGACCCATTCGGATCGAGGATACGAAGGTCAAATAATTGTAGAACAAATCTATCACGATGGTCAAAGTCCGATGAGATAATTATGGTCGTCAGGAGCTTTCGTGGGAGCGAGAGCAGACCATGCTTGAGGATTATCCCGAGCTTTTCTACTCAGGTACCATTTAACTCTGTGTACTATTCCATTATATAATTTCGGGATGAAATTCTTTTAGGTGGGGGGGGGGGGAGAATTGTAACGCCCCAAAACTCGAATATGTATGGGTAGTGTTTTTGAGAGCTTTGAAGCCATTATGTTTTCACACGGCCAGTGACACGGGTGTGTCCAGAGCCATGTCATTTTCTCGAATTGGCTGAGTTTTGTCGAGTTTTGAACATGGCCTGGGACACGGGCGTATCCAGGCCAGACATGGGCATGTCCAGGGTGGATACGGGTGTGTCCGAAGCCATCTCCTACTCTATGTTTGCTGGATTGTGTCGAGTGAGCAACACGCAATGGGTCGCGGGCATGTCCAGGTCGGACACGAGCGTGTTCAGGTCGGATACGGGCGTGTCCAAAGCCGTGTCCTGTTCGGGCGTCACGGTTTTTGTGTCGATTGAGGCACACGGCCTGTGATACGGGCCTGTCCAGGTTTGATACGGGAGTGTCCAGGATTGACACGGGCGTGTCAGAAGCCGTGTCCTGATTCGGAGATCGACGAATTCTTATATGAAAGTGAGACACGACCTATGATACGGGCGTGTCACAAGCCATGTGCGGCCCCAGGTAGATAATTTTAGAGGTCAATCTAAGCCGTTCGTTTCATTTTAGAGGGATCCGAAGGCCCAGAATTCCTCCTATTGGTATATAGCTAGGAAATGAGGGTTTAGGCCTCATTCCATTGGGAAATTTCTCTTTCTTAGAGTTAGAGAGAGGGGAGAGCAAAGGGCGAAGAAGAAGGAGGATTCCGACCATTGTTGGAGCTTTGGAGCTCCGAATCGCGAGTCGAGTCCAGATCCGCGGAGGCGAGTCCGTTGCGGTGCTTTTCAACTGGTTAGTTTTCCATGGAGCTGAAGCGACCATCTAGGGTAATGATTCTCTACTTGGACATGTGAAGTCCTCTTCCTTTTTGCATAGAAAACTCTCTCCTGCAAGTGGGCGGTGAGTGTGAGGTATTCCTTCGGGTAGATATGGCTTATCCCCGTAATCTTGCATATAGAGTCCAGAATTGAAGTACAGGCATAGGCATGGTTTGTTAAGCCTATCTGGACATGTTGGTCTGGATCGGTGATGTTTTCATTATGCTTGTATTGCCGGAGAAGACTCCGTGCCATTTTGTTTTTCGAGTTTCTACGCGGTAGATTGCAGCAGGGAGCCTTGGGGACTAACCTCAAGGAGCACCCAAAAATTTGTGCAGAAACGTATTTCTGCAAGGTACCGTGCGATGATAGTAACACCGCTGGCGGATACTCTGTTGTTGTGAGGCATGTCTCTTTGAGACCTGAGGGCCAGTGTTGTGAGGCTGTGTGCTCTGGGAGACCAGTTTGTTTGGCATGCGTGCCAACTTTGTGCATAATCGGGTTATGTACTATTGTATGATCGATTTGGGACTCGGGGAAGCTTGACCCACGCCTATGGCTTAAATTGATGTGACAGTGTGAGCAACGGGTTGAGTGGAACCGTACTCGTTCTGTGTGGTTCAGTTAAAGAGACCAAAGGTACGAGGAACTTACCATTGGCATAGAGGGAGAGTCTTAGGCTTCGGCCGGAAAGACTAAAATGCTCACGATGTTTACCGTCCTGGGGGAGGTGGTGGACCAGATTCACCGAGAAGGTGCCCTGAGAGCAGAGGGTGTGTGGTCGTACGTGCATACGCCTGTGGTGAAGTGTGCTTAAATTGTACTTTCACTATCATGTTTGATTATACTAATGAAATGCAGGGAAGGAGCACCGCATCCCCAGTTAAGGGGTCGGGTCGTTATAATTTGGTCAGCTTTAGCTAACCATTGCCTTGTTTTGTTACCGTGCGGTGGATTGTTCTTATGCAGGAACAGGTGAGCATGTGGCAAGTAGCGGGCTGAAGCCCATAATGCTGTGCTGGCCCTTGAAGGCCAAAGCAAAATGTTTAGTTTATTATGTTCATGTGTGGCTGGCCTGCGAGCCGAAGTATGTAAGACACTTTTATTGATCAAACTATTGAAAGTCCATAAGGCCAAAGTATTGGTGTATATTATTTCATTCCTATTGTGGTTGTAGTGGACATTCATGTGGTGTATGAGTTTTTATAACAGATTTAAAAGCTTCCGCTAGAATGCTCTTAGTTACGATGCGTATTCCTATGATGTTATCTTGGTATTCTTATGTAACTGCACTAACTATCAGTGGAATATGGCATGGGGCCCTGGCCGGACCTTCTGTTATATTCCACGTGACGGATGGAGGTGTTACACAATGACTATAATCCAATCATCCAAAGCCATAAAATCTGCTTTACCATTGTAGGTAGGGGGTCCTAATCACTGGAAATGAGAAATAAAGGTCATCTCTGGTGGCAACAAAACTGGGGGCACTAGAGGAGCAGGGGGAACAGGAACAGTTTGACCCACAGCTAGGTCCTGCACTCTAAGCAGCTTACTAGAAACAACTGACAATAAAGCCTGGATCTGTGACTGCATCTCCAACATTTTCCTAGACAGAGCCTCATTTCTCTGCCGCAATCCTTCTATCACTGCCTCACTCTGAGCTCCAAATGACTCCCCCTCAAACTGTGGAGCCGACCTTATCACAGGATGCTTAGGCGGCATTCTAAACAAACAACGAATATCTAATCAAAGCCTAGCTTAACCGCTAGAACCAAACAACTTAGTTTAGACAAATACATACTAAATACTTGCTCATGCTGCTAACTTGCACTGGGATTTTCATTTATGATGTCATGCCTAAACTTAGGATGATATACCGTCGCCCCACTAACTCATGTGCATAGACCATGAATGCGTGAATTCCTATTCTTCTTTTTGACTCAAAACCATGTTCGTACATATGCCATCATGTAAATCTTTAGCTTGGCACATGTGCTAATGCAATGCTATGTCATGCATATTGTGCCATGCAATCTAATAAACGCCTTAGTGCATGTTATGAGTGGCATACACATGAAATATTATGCATCCCATACTACATAATATCGCATGCAACGAAAAGAAAAATCTAATGTGCATTCATGTGATTATTATTATGCATCCCATACTACATAATAGTCACATGTTGCCTCCTATGAGGATCCATATACAAACACATATTATGCATCCCATACTATACAATATGCCCCGTATACTTCTTATCATGCTTATGAGGGTAGTGTTCATGCTTCGGCCAAGACGTACTAATGACACATTGGTGTGTGTATGAAATGAAACTAGATAACTAACACAACCAGAGATAGTCATTCGACCAATTATCGAACAAACTATCCATCTGATACCAACTGTCAAAACTCGCATTTCCTCCGCATTAAATGATATATCAGAGTAAGGAAAAATGCTCGTCATGATGCCACATCAGCAGGGGATAACTGCAGACGCTCAGGAAAAACTCTAACTTAACACTTTTATGAAAGATCCATAAGTTCTTAAGGGGAAATCCAGTTAACGTTTTAAGCGGTTAGCCGTATCCCTCGACTCAGTGGTTTATCTAGTCCACGAAAAACAATAATTATACGCTGCGGAAAATACATCATTTATAAAGATTGACACCCTACATGAGTATACACATCCCACAAGGGACAACTCATGGTATGCAAGAATCAAGATTTATAATAATTATGAAAGTAGCTTTCACGACAGTTAAATATAGTGATTTAGGATTAAAATATGGCATGTATGAATTAATAATAATAATTTTTATACTTTAAAAATACCTAACATGCAACCTTGCATAAAACCTTCCTAGAGAGCAAGTACAACCAACCAAAAAGGCAAACTAGCAGCTAACAAAGTATTCAACATTACAAAAGAAAAGTACCAGTGGGCGTCAACAACCTGACACGAACCCACTGAAAATCTGTATATCTGAACTAAAACAGAAAACAACAAACTACCTCACGATGGTGAGGACACCCACTGCAACAACTACAGTCCACAAGCCACCACCCAACATAGTTACTTCACAGGCTATAGCCCGGAACCTGAGGCATTCAAAGAAAGAACACCTCAGCAAAAAATTTGCAAGTGGCAAATGAAATAAACAGGTAATAAGTAGAAAAAAAGCAAGGAAGGGTTTGCAATAATGGAGTAAAAGAAATTTTTCACCAAGTGCGAAACGAAGCCATGCTTTGACAAAATCTGTAAGGATAAGCATGAAGTAACTTAAACTAAACTATAAGAAGCAAATGAGCACAAAACAACTCGAAAACGTGAATCGTTAATACTAGTGAAAACAACCGAGACGGAGTCGGTGACCAAAACATCCAAAACCGAACTACCAGATCCAAACGTCTCACAAAAAGACACCGTGGGGGTGGCCACTGGTGTAACGACCTAGGGAGGACCCCTAGCGCCGCCTGGTCCACCAGCAGCCCATGGAGGACCGATGGCACCACGGTGGTAAAGCCGGAATCTACAAGACTTGCAGGCCATACACCCCAACCAAATCTCCGCGCCTGTTTCTCAGCAGCGGAAGGTTGTTGGCACGGGGCTTCGAACCCGCAACCCTTGATAAGCAACCTTCAACAGTTCTCATCACCAACTAAGCTATTCTATAAGGCCTGCAGGTCGTACACCCCAACCAAATCTCCGTGCATGTTTCTCAGCAGCGGAAGGTTGTTGGCACGGGGCTTCGAACCCGCAACCCTTGATAAGCAACCTTCAACAGTTCTCATCACCAACTGAGCTACAGCTTAGTTGGTGATGCGAACTGTTGAAGGTTGCTTATCAAGGGTTGCGGGTTCGAAGCCCCGTGCCAACAACCTTCCGCTGCTGAGAAACAAGCGTGGAGATTTGGTTGGTGTGTACGGCCTGCAGGCCTTGTAGATTCTTGCTATACCACCATGGTGCCATGGGTCCTCCAAGGGCTGCTGGTGGGCCAGGCGGTGCTAGGGGTCCTCCCTAGGTCATTACTAAAAAGTGCATTTTTTTTTGTAATGACCTAAGGAGGACCCCTAGTGCCACCCGACCCACTAGCAGCCCATGGAGGATCCATGACACCACGATGATATAGCCGGAATCTACAAGGCCTGCATGTCGTACACCCCAAAGCATCTCCGGTCTATTTATCAGAACGGTGCATTGTTACCATGGGGTCAGGGATGCTTTGGGGTGTACGGCCTACAGGCCTTGTAGATTCCGGCTGTACCACCGTGGTGCCATGGATCCTCCATGGGCTACTAGTGGGCCGGGTGGTGCTAGGGGTCCTCCCTAGGTCGTTAAATAGGTGGCAACATATGACGGTTATGTAGTATGAGATGCATAAGCATCATCACATGGATGCCCATTAGCACGTTTACTTTTCTTCGTTACATACAATATTATGTAGTATGGGATGCATAACATTGTATGTGTACGCCGCTCATAACATGCATTAAGGCCTTTTTTAGAATGCATAACACTACATACATAACATATCATCGCATAAGCACATGTGCCAAGTTAAAGATCTGTATGATGACATATATGCACGCATGTTTTGAAACGAAAATTTAAGTATTTATGCATTCATATTATAGGCACAAGTTAGAAGCATAGCATCATTTTATGATTTCCCAGAGCAAGGTAACAACAAGAGCAAGTATCTGTTCTTTTCCAATCAGATCCGAGTTTGTATGTTCTTGATCTGATCTGAGTCAGGGTATTCAAGTTTTCTAGCTTCGGTGTCATAAGCTAGGTCTTTGATAAGTCGTTTGCTCGTATCTATAAAATAAGACCCCGAAATAGTTTTGCTAAGGGAATATTTTCTCAGTTTGAGATGTCTTATGCAAGGTTTGACTAGGTATCCGTTTGTTCTGTAGAAATGCCGCCTAAATGGATTGCGATGAGGTCTACTCCCCACTCGGAGGACGAGTCTTCTGGTGCTCAGAGTGAGGCAGTGATCAAAGGGCTGCGACAAAGAAATGATGTAAGACCCCTTCCTCCCCCTTACCAAGGAGGGCTACCGGGTCTTACGCCCAGAACCGCCGTCTTACGGTGCCACTAACACACTGGTTAGTCGACACCGCAACACGCCGATCCTGCTGGCTAATACGATCATTTAACCTGTAGGCCAATATGAGAAAGAGAAGTAAAGCAGTATATTAATCCACTAGTCCACAAGTCACATAGTACAAATCATATATATGAAATGAAAAGTACATCAACATAGTCCACAAAAGAGTACAAAAGAAAAAGTAATAAGGGCTTATGCCCAATACATCAAATCAACTCTCTCTCTCACAAATAAAAGCGGAAGCTATACTAGTACATCAGAATTCATCCCACCTGAGGACGCACTGTAGTGGTAGTAGCCTGCTGTAGCGGTATCTGCTCCTCACGCACTGTCTCCTCGTCGTGCTGGTGCTCCATCTCCACGGGCTCCTAAAAATAGTATAGTCACCGACCATTAGTCAAAAAGACAAAGTCGTTTCCTCCGCACCTCGCCCCGCAACTCCTAGGCACCGAGCGGGAGGACGAAGCGGAGGACAACAAGGTGTAGCAAAGGTGGAAGTAGGTGACAGAAACTAACTAGCAGTTGTAATAAGTTTTATTGTTCTATTCTAGCAGTTCTATATATGGTACAAGAAGGTAAAGAGTAGTACAGTAAAGGAAGTAAAGAACATCAGTAAGAGCATGTAAATAAACTATTCTACCACTATACTACCATTACAAAAGTACCCTAACTTATATAAATGCCCATATAAATATATAAGTTAGGATTTCTAGGAAATTTAACTTATCATATAAAAGAGCTCATACTAATTTATATGATAAGGATCTATGAAGCGTGTGACCTAATATGAATGAATGTTATGATGCAATTTTATGCACAGGCAAGTGCAAATCACACACAACGACTCTGTGATCACAGACCTTTAGTTCCCACTTTTTGAGAGCTAGCATCATTCTCGGGTACCACCGCTGTGGCTACGGCAGCAGCGGAGCGGGCGTCTCCACTTCTAGGACGGTATGCACACTACCAAGCCTTAGACCCCTCTCATACGCCTCTGTACACGTCCAAGCTGCACTCTAGAGTCTCGCATACGTACTTTGCTGACAGCCCGTCAGTCTTGTTGGGTCGGATGTGCGTTATCGGGGGTCGTCCTCCAGACCGCAGTGTAAAACAACCCACTGGCCCCTCTAACCCTCACAACCGCCTGGTGCACCGTACTGCCATCGGTGTGACGAACGACCAGTACCGCATGCCCCGCCACTATATTTATGCACATGCAAGTATTTCATTCCGAGCCTTCCGCTCGCAGGACCAAACCCGTCCTGAAACCCTCAAACCCAACCCGGGTGAGAACGCATAATAGTGCCTTTATACCAATTCCCTCAAAACCCTACACGGGTGAGCATATATCATGAACCTCTCCAACCCTACACGGGGAGAAGGTACAACAAATGTCTTAACCTATTAGACTACTCTTGTTTACGGGTTATTATAGTTAGTGATTTAAGGTTAATCCCAGGACTGCCCAGTGTATACCCGGTTAAGGGCTCTCGGGGGAACTAGGAACTACGATGGGATTACGCCCAAAGTTCTCTTTCGCAAGAATATTTACTTTAGTTGTTTACTACCCATGTTTCACCCAAGCTCTCGTTGTTGCTCTGGAACAATCCTAGTGACTTAAGATATTACCGGGAAACCGACAATCTTCCGTCGACCTCCACTCCGGTTGCTACCTAAAGACTTGCACTTTTAATCCCGTCACTAAGACAATACTACCCACCAGGGATTATTCATATTGCACTCCTTTATTTCTTCCGATAATCAATCCTCTGGTAATCCCCTAAAGTATGCCCTATTTATGCTATATGCAGACCATGTCCTATTATTACCCCAAAAATGGAATCTTCCAATCCTTAGGCCTCTTGCCCCTAAATATTTATCCTAGGGTGGTATGAGCTAATGGAACTATCATATGGGTTCTCATAATTTTCCTTGGCCAAATAATCTCTTAATTAAATCTTTTAAATTAATTCCTAGGTCTCTTTACACATGAAGTAGTATGATTTAAAATCCACTGAGCTAGGTAATTTTTCCTGAGTTGTATATTGATAAAAATAGTTCTGTCTACAAGGTTTCATAATTTTCCTATGATTATTTATACCAATTCCTTATTTAATACCAAATCTACATAATTTCCATTTTCCAAATGAAGTACAAGGAATATGTAATCCAAACTTCCAGAAAAATTACAGAACATGTAAAACATTAATTTAAGACTATGGGCAGAGTTTCATCAACCTTTATAGTGTAATGGCCTAACAATTCCCATTCTTACATATTTACCTAAATGCCATTATATTAATTTAAAAATTACCAGTACACCCATAAATTCTGAAATAATTATGCAAGACTAATAATACAATTATACTTCACTACCAATATTTCCAAATTTATCTGAAGTGTGTTTCCATCAAATCAAGAATAAATGCAAAAAGGGTAAAATGGGCATTTCAAGGTATTTTACTCCAAACGTTCTTCAAACAGAAAGATCAAAATTTTTAAAGTCTAATATAACCTTATTTTTAACTTGGCAAATTTTGAGGTCTTTTACTTGAGGAAAACCTATTTTTCCAATTTATTTTCAAAAGGGGCCACATCTTTAAAAATTCCAATTAATGGGATTTTTGATTCCAAAATCCCATAATTAATCTGAGGGGTGAACTTTACCTTAATGAACCACAGGAATAAAATCCATGATTTTTAGTGCCTAACTTAGGCTGAATGCACCATATTTAAATTATTGCTATTGGCACACCAAGGCAATATATAAACCAACACATGCAAGTGGATTTTCCAACATGCAGTGATCCAAATGTGCTGAAATTTTTATCATGCACCAATGATGTCTCCAAGGACCTACCACCAAAATTTGGGGCTATGAGGAGTCATATAACTCCAAATATTTCATTTATTTAGTTTTTGATATTATGACCAAAACTATAGAAAACGTTGTTTCACAAATTCCCAATTTTTGGCAGGGGCTAGGTATGCCCTAATCATGCATGTACCCAAAATTTGGGGCCATGGTGATTGCTTGTTTGACTTGGGCATCCAAATGAATTTCTGCCCTTGTCTAGGACCAATCCTAGGAGAAATGCCCTACAGGCCAGACTACTGCACCAAAATTAATGATTAAGGTGTCGAAGTAATGTTAACAGGTAAGGGTACATTTTTTATTCAGGGTCCAGGTTCTGAAAATGCTTCTAAGAGGCCTAAAAATGACATGCAATGTCACTGAATATTTGTGACAGCATTACTAAAGTTTAATATATTAATAAGGCACGAATCTTAAAGCAATATTGGAGGGCATCCATTCATCTTCTTCCACCAGCCAAGGGCCGAGATTGTACCGACCTGGAGCACCTTCAATCCTCATTTCCCGGCGACCCCTTAGCCTCCACGACCGGCTACCACCACCACCACCTCCGTTGAGGTGGTGGCCAACGTTTGATGGCGAAATGGTGGCTGGAGGCGGCGGTTTCCGGCGAACTTGCACTCCATCAAAATTTCAAAATCCATGAAAAAGCTCACCTTGGATCTGGCTCATTTGAGCCAGATGTCTCGCCTAATAGATCTAGGAAACTAGCACGGATATAGATGAGGTGAAACGGACCTGGATTGAGGCTTGGCGGCGGGTTTGGCGGCGGTTGGCCATGGAAATTTTCCTCTCCGGCGAGCTTGCTCCCGAACTCTATTCTCCACCAAAAGCTTTGATCCAGATATCGAATTCCAATCCTTTCCACCTTCTGAAGCTAATGGAGGTGTCGGTTTGAGCTGAGGATGGTTGTGTCACCAAGGATGCCAAGTGGTCACCATTCTGCCAATTCCTCTTGGAATTTACTGAGGAGGCCAGCCAGCACCATTGTGGGGCTGATGGAGCCAAGTCCATGTGGCTTCCTCCTCTTAACTCACCTTCTCTCTCCTCCTTTGGGTAATTTCTCTAAAATGCCCTAATGCATGTACTCTCTCTCCTAATTCAGTGGGGTAGGGCTAGTGTTGTTCACTTGGGCTAGCCATGGGCCAAATTTGGTGGGCTTGGTACAAGGGAGGGTGGCTTGGTCTTCATTTCCCTCTTTTAGGTCAAATAGTTGACTATGTTGACCTTGAGTTGACTTGGTCAACCATGGTGGGTGGGCTGACCCCATTTGATGGTCATGAGCTTAGTGGCACCACCCAACTTGGGTTGGGTCAAGGGGGTGCCCTACTTAGGCTAATTGGGCTTATGTGTGTGGGTTTGACCAAATTAGGCCCAAGGTTGACTTTGGTCTACTGGGGTCAAAGTGTTGACCTAATGGCATGCCCTAGGGTGCACTTAGATTGTTTTTAGGGTTAGGAGCATAGTGGTGGGGTCAATGTGTACCTATGATTCCATTTTGGGCTAGTTTGACCTGATTTGACTCGAACCCTATAGTGGGTCTTATGTAAATCCACCCTAACTCCACCCCATGTCCAACCCAATCTGAGTTAAGGGGTCTAGAAGTAACATGGGATGTTACAAATGAGATCTTGACAAGGTAGATGGTGGACATGTAATCTCAGATACAATCATTGTTGGCTGTCATCGCTGGGCAGCAGACTAGAGCGCAGGACCCTGCTGTGTACCAAAATATTCCTACTCCTACTGCTGGTCTAGTTCCCCCAGTCGCACTGCTGTCTGAGATGAATTTCATTTCTCACTTCCAGCGACTTGGACCCCCTTTGTATGATGGTAGAGCAGACTTCATGGAATTGGATGACTGGATCATCTCCATCGAAGAAATGTTTTCCTATTCTGATGTTTCCTCCGATCAGAAGGTGATGATTGCGGCGTATCAGCCCAAGGGTCTTGCGAAGAGTTGGTGGATCAGATAAAAAGAGAATCTTTGTGATGGGTGCTCATGGGAATCATTCAAGAGTATGTTACTAAAGAAGTTCTTGCCATCGGTCGAGCAAGATTGTCTAATGAATAACGTTTTAAACCTAAAGCAGAGGCAACTCACTGTTAGTGAGTATGAGGTCGAGTTTAACAAGCTCAGTCATTTCACCCCAGATCTAGTAGCATCCGAAGAAGGCAGAGTAAAGCGTTTACGTGGTGGTCTGAGGTATGACATCCAGCAGTTTGCAGCGCATACAAGTCTGAAACCTTTGAAGAAGTGGTCGAAGCTGCCTTGAAGGTTGAGGCGATAGAAAATGCGAAGAATCGGGGTTTGCATGCGAAAAAGGACAAGAGGAAATCTGATGATGAAGGAAGTGCTAGGGCATCTGGCCCTACAACGAAGAAGGATAGAAGGGAAGCGTGTAGCTTCTATGGTAAGTCAGGACACCCTTTTGAGAAGTGCTTTAAGAGCATGGATGCGTAGAAGCTGTCTCAAGTACACGCAATCCAGGATGCTCCAAAGGGAGGCCCTGTCTGTACTTACCGCCAGAGTAGTGGGCATGATTTGGCAGGTTGTTGCAAGAAGGCTGGAGCTTGTTTTCTCTACGGCTAGAAAGGGCACATGAAGGATAATTGCCCGCAGAGCCATCCCGTAATGCATGCAGTTCTGTTGCAGACTTTACTGCCGCCCCGCCTCTCGTGGATAAGGGAAAAAGGAAAGTTGAATGTGCTGACCAAGGAGGAAGCCCAATATTCGACTCAAGTGATCTCAGGTTAGTCTCTGAATCAGCTAGAAATCTCTTTTAGTAGATTTATAGTTTCTGCATTTTAGTTGCGCGCGCTATGTGTTTAGGTGAATTTAAGGTGAAGAATAAGTGGGCGCGCATTTTGTTCGATTCAGGTGCAACTCACTCCTTTATGGCGAGGAGTTTTGTAGACCGACATCGATGGGATCTCGACTAGTTAGACACCTACCTAAATGTCAATTTTACTTCGGGATTGTTGGTGATGTCAAGTCAGGGTATCCAAAAATGCCCCATCTTCCTAGGTGATTTTCTAGCCTTTGCGGATCTGAAGGTGCTAGATTTGGTAAACTTTGACGTGATTCTGGTCATGGACTGGCTGTCCAGCTATGATGCCATCCTTCAGTGCAAGCACAAGTGCTTGGATTTTAAAGGTGACAATGGCCAACCCATGAGTGTGTATGGTTTGCCGCGTCAGGAATCTCCGATCATTTCTACAGTGCGTGATCGTAAATTTCTATAGTCTAGCTGTGATTCTTGTCTTGTCTCCGTTTCTGTTTTGGGAACTGCACCGGTTGAGCCTCGGGTGGAGGACGCTTCTGTGGTGCGTGAGTTTCTGGATGTCTTTCATGTTAGTCTTCCTAGACTTCCTCCTAAGAGAGTGGTGGAGTTTATTATAGACCTTGAGCCAGGAACTTGCCCTATTGCAAAGGCACCGTATCGCATGGTGCCTCGTGAGTTAGAGGAGCTGCGTACTCAACTGGATGAGTTATTGCAGTGCGGTTTTATTAGACCCAGTTCTTCCCCCTGGACACCAGTGCTCTTCGTGAAGAAAAAGGATGGAATGATAAGGCTATTCATAGACTATCGAGAGCTAAACAAGGTCACCATTAAGAATAGATATTTGTTGCCTAGGATCGATGACTTGTTCGATCAGTTATGAGGTAATTCCGTGTTCTCGAAGATTGACCTCCGTTCAGGTTACCATCAGTTAAGAATCCGTGAGTGAGACATTCTGTGAACTGCTTTTCGTTCTCGATATGGTCACTTTGAATTTCTAGTAATGTCATTTGTATTAACGAACGAACCGTCAGCTTTTATGGACATGATGAACTTGGTGTTCAGGGATTTTCTGGATAAGTTCGTGGTTGTATTCATTGACGATGTCCTGGTATATTCCAGAAATACAGAAGAGCACCCCTTGCACTTGGTCCTGTCTACTCTGAGGGAGCACAAGCTGTATGAGAAGCTTAGCAAGTGCGAGTTCTCGATGTCTCAAGTGTCATTCCTAGGACACATTATAAGCAAGGACGGTATCTCAGTGGACCCCTCGAAGATAGCTACAGTCTTGGATTGGAAGAGACCTACATTGCCTAAGGAGATAAGGAGCTTCTTAGGATTGGCGGTTACTACAGAAGATTTGTGAAAGGATTATCTTTGCTCTTTGCTCCATTGACCACGCTTACGCAAAAGAGCGCAACTTTTGTTTGGAGTGATGCCTGTGAGGAAGCTTTTCAAGAGCTCAAGAGGAGATTGTGTTCAGCTCCAGTTTTGGCATTGCCGGTGGAAGGAGTGGAGTATGCCGTTTATGTGGACGCCTTGCGAGTTGGACTCGGTTGCGTGTTGATGCAGAACGACAAAGTGATTGCGTATGGATCGAGACAATTGAAGGTGCATGAGAAGAATTATCCTACTCATGACCTGGAATTTACTGCCGTCATTCATGCCTTGAAGTTGTGGAGACATATTCTGTATGGAGTGTCGTGCAAAATTTATTCGAAGCACAAAAGTTTGAAATATGTCTTCACTCAGGAGTTCAATTTACACCAGCATAGATGGCTAGAATATGTTGCAGACTACGAAGTCGATATCCTTTATCATCCCGACAAGGCTAATATAGTAGCAGATATGTTGAGCCGGAAGCCCACACAGATCTTTAACCTCTCAGTACAATCCCTTGATGAAGAGTTTTTGCTCATGGACATTACCGTGTGGAGTTGTGCTTCGCTGAGTAGCTTGGAGGTGGGAGAGCTTTCGTGGATTACTCTCACTAGGCTACATCAGAAAGACGATCCCGATTTACAGCACCTCCGCTGTAGGACTAAGAAAGGGGAATTACCTGATTTTTCAATTGATGACGTTGGTACCCTAAAGTACCGCGACAGATATTGTATTCCCGCTGTTGGGGACATCCGAGCAAGAGTATGCAGTGAAGCGCATGGTTCAAGTGTTGCTTATCATCCTGGTTCCACGAAAATGTACAGAGATCTGAAGCAGATTGTTTGGTGGTTAGGTATAAAGAATGACATCGCCAGATTTGTATTTGAATGTTATTCCTGCCAGCGTGTCAAAGCTGATCATCGAAGGCGGGTCGGTAAGTTAACGCCTTTAGACATACCAAGATGGGAATGGGTGAGTTTATCCATGGATTTCATAACCGGTTTGCCGAGATCCCCCCGAGGGCATGATGAAGTGTGAGTTATCGTGGACAGACTAACCAAGTGTGCTCACTTTGTGCCATTAAAAATTGATTATTCTAAGGAAAAGATAGCTGAGCTTTATCTAGATGAAGTCATCAGGTTGCATGGTGTGCCTATGAGTATCGTGTTAGATAGAGATTTCAGGTTCATGTCTCGTTTCTGGAAAAGCTTGCAAGGAGCTCTAGGTACTGACCTTAGGTATTCTATTTCCTATCATCCTCAGACAAATGGTCAGACGGAGAGAGTGAATCAGATCTTGGAGGATATGATTAGATGTTATATTCTGGACCATGGCGGGGCTTGGGATAAAAGCCTCGGACTTATGGAGTTCGCGTACAACAACAGCTATCAGGAAAGTTTGCAGATGGCTCCCTTTCAAGCTTTATATGAGAGGCGTTGTCGAACTCCCCTATTCTGGGCAGAAGTTGGTGAGAAGCCGTTGCTCGGACCAGAAGCGCTGGAGGATATGAGTACTTCAGTAATGCATATTCGTGAAAAGCATAGGTTGGCTCAGGAGCGATTTGAAAAGTATGTTAATCAGCGCAGAGTTGATCTTGAGTTTGTAGTTGGGGACTTGGTGTTTCTGAAGGTCTCTCCGAAGCTAGGTGTTAAAAGATTTGGAAGGAACCATAAGCTAGATCCCAGGTATGTGGGACCTTTTCAGATTCTTGAGCGCATCGGAGTTTCTGCCTATAGACTGGAATTGCCTGATTCTTTCCCTGGTGTTCATGACGTGTTTCACATGAGCCAGTTGCGAAAGTGTGTTCGTAGTGATCGTCATGTCCTTGACTCCATGCCCGAGTTGCAGCCTAATCTCTCGTATGTTGAAGAGCATGTCCGTATTCTGGAGATGCAAGATCGTGTGCTAAGAAAGAAGATAATTCCGATGGTCAAGGTTCTCTGGCGCAATCAGGATGCTAGAGGTGCAACTTGGGAATTGGAATCTGCAATGAGAGAATCTCATCCTCAACTGTTCTCCTAGTCTTCCTCGGTTAGTATTCCTGTTTAGTGAATTCTTCTGTCATGTCTCTCCCTCTGCCCTCTTGTTTCATTTCGTGTTCCAAATTTCGGGACGAAACTTCCTTTTTGGAGGGGCGAATGTAACGTCCCTGATTTTTCGGCAATTATTTAATCCTCTTGTTGATGTCATAATGACGTAAGGGGCGTTACGTTAACGAGGAGTTGACGGCGCGTCGCCGTTAGTGTGGTTTTGCGGCTGTTTGGTCGAGTCGGGCAAATTCGTGAATCCTTGTCGAAAATGGAAAATTTCTCGTTGGAAAATTGAATTAATTAATTTTCGACATGCTCGTCAAGTTTCGTCGTGATCTGAGTGATATTCGAGCCTCGGCGAATTTCCGAAGTTTTATAGAATTTATGTTTGACATAGACTTTGAAAATTAATATCTCGAGAACAACATGTCGGATTTTGGTTCCGTCTTCGCCGTTATATTCGTAGCGCTGACATTCGCTTACAGTGCGAATTTCGTTTAATTCGACGCGCGTTTGGGCTTCCGTTTTGATCTCGTGTTTCATTATTCAAAAGTATATAAATATGATTATTTTAATATCAAATCACTATTCAAAAATGTCGTTTACTATTTATCTCTATAGTTTAATTTTTTAAATATATTTGTAAAAAATACTGTTCATGTAAAAACAACACTCGAGAACTCATCTTTTTTCTCAGGTAACCTTATCTGTACTCGACAACTCATTTTTTTCTTCTCGGGAAATCATTTCCTGTTCTCGAGTACAACTTTATCTTCTTGAGTAAAATATTTTTTGTTCTCGAGTGCCTGCTTTTCTCTCTTCGAGTACTCGTAAACCTGTTCTCGAGTAATCTGCAGTCATTCTCGAGAATTCCGTTCCAGTTTGCGTTCGGGCACCATTTTGAGGGTCAAAACGGTGCCGTATGAAAAAATGGTTAACATGAAATTTGTTTGTCTTGACGAGATCTACAACTTTCCTGTTGAGCACCCTTCGATTTGAAGTAATCCTATATCTCTATTTTTATTTTCCGCACGCCTGCACTTGAATTGTCCGCCTCCTTCCAGTTTAGACAAAAGAATTTATATATATATAAATATATATACATATATAAGTACTTATTCTTATACTTAAGGATAAATAGAAAGAAACTTCATCTTCTTCCTGAAGTTTTGACTGAACCAGAGAAGCGAGAATGAGAGATAGAACGTCCGTTCGTGAAGCTTCAGATCGCCACCGTCGGAGCTACGGTGCTCGAAATCGCAAACCGAGCATAGATCCGGAAAGCTCTCGCCGAGATCTTCACGTTCGTGGTAAGTATTTCTCATTTCATGGAAGTTTTTCATTAGGGTTTTCGGCCCTAACCTCTCTCTCGGCCTTGATCTTGTAGATTCAGCTTCCCCGCGTCTTCTTTTGGCTAGATCCGTGACATGGAGTAATTTGGGAGACCGATTGTAGTAGAAAGCGAGGCAAGTGGTGTTCTTGCCCTCTCTCTTGCTCCCTTCCTCTTTATTTTTCCCGATTTCGTTGAGTTGTCATCTTTATATTTCGTTGAAACTTATCTCTAAATTTCATTGAAACTTGTCGTTCTATTTCATTGAAACTTGTTTGACAAATTCTAAGTATTTTTCTTTGGATTGTGACTTGTCGTTTTGCAGATTGGGTAATCGAATTTGGTTGCCCTGCCACTTTATTTATCGAGTCATGTAGATCGTTGCGATGCCTTGTGCCTCTCATTGTTTTGCTTATACTACATTTTGTTTGACCCTTGAAATGTTCTTATGCAATCCACTTTGTAGGTTAACCTTGAGTCTGTGATGAATAAAAAGAACTCTGATTGTATAATTAAGTAACTAAAGAAACACAGATGGACTATGCGCATTGGGGTTTCTCCCTCGGCATAGTGCCTTGTGATTGAGTCTGTGCGCGTTGTGGACTTCCATCCCCGACACATTACCTTAGCTTGGTCTGTGCGCGTTGTGGTTTCTCCCTAGCATGGTGCCTGTTGGCTGATCTTGTGCGCGTTGTGGACCTTTTTCCCCGGCATTGTACTCTTTAATGTTGAGATCATCAGTCTCATTTTTATTGATGAATAACATGAATATTCATGAAAGATGAAAGTTTGAACTTACGATGTTGGTACTCTGTTCTGTCCAGTTGATGTGATCAGTCATTCTTGCTCGATTAGATTTACTGTTTGCTTACTTTTACTTTACGGGTGACTTTTTGTTGCAGTTGTTTTATAGGTTTTCTTCACTTTGAAGTTTGTTTTGTCTGTCTTTACTCTTTGCTCCATTTGTAACTTGCTTCTGAGGTGTTCTTTTGAATACCTCAGGATCAGAGCAGTAGCAGGTTTAGCTGACCGTGTTGTACTTCTGGGGATGTGGTTTGCTACGACCAGACCTTTGAGGTAGTTGACTTTGTTTACACTTGTCAGATTTTACTATGGGTTTATGTCAGTTGTTGACGCCCATAGTCTTTGACTGTTTCTGGGATAGACTACTTGCTGCTTTTACTGCTGCTACTTTTTTTTACCTGTTTATGCTTGCTCTCTGGGAAGAATTTATGTTAGGATGCATTTAGTTATTTTAAAGTATACAAAAATGCATTCTGGAGTATTGACATGACATGACTTTTAACCGTAAAAATATACTATTTTAAGTGTCATAAAAGTTTTTATATATATATATATTAAATGTAAAAGCCACATCATCATTATAATATGCTAGACCTTCATTCTCATATAGGATAAAAAATGAATCAACTAAGTATTTTCCGCCGCATAAAACTTATCAATTTCTCACCTATGGACTAGTGATCCACCCGACCGAGGGACACGGTCAGTAACTCTAATAACTTATATGTATTGTTTTTAACTTAATTTCATAAATCTTTTACATGAAGTAAATGTGAGAACGAGCTGCCTGAATGTATGCAGTTGTCCCCTGCACGGCGTAGCGTCACGGCACGTATTTTCTCTACGCTGACATATTTTTGAATACGGATAAAATACGGGCTGCGATAACCAGGCCCAAACACAACCCAACACTCCATAAAATAGAGACCAAGCAAACCACAATGTGTAATGATTCACAAACCGGCATCTAAATGGCGGTCCTTTATCTACTACCAACCTTCCTAGCCGAAGAAAACATCTTACCCAAAACCCTGCACCAAACCCAAGCCTAAACCGAAAGAAATTCATTAACAGGCCCTAAAATCACTCTAAGTACCATACCCGAAACTGGACAAAATTTGGCTGAAATAAGCAAAGTACTAGCCGAATTCAGCGAGTATACCTGATGACCTCATCGATACTCGATGAATCGACCCTGATACTAAACGAATAGACTAACAATACTCGAAGAATCACCAAGATATTCGACGATTTTGACTTGTTCGCCGGATCACTCACCGCTCCATTAATCGATACTCGACGAATAACCATGATACTCACCAAAATTACCTCAACAAATTCAGCGATACTCGCCGAATCCACCTTAACGAATTCCTACGATACACGTCGAATTTACCTTAATGAATTTCTACACCTAGTTCATACTCGACAAATTCTTCCAATGATATACACCGAAATTGTCCTTAGGGTAGACTATGAGACTCGACGAAGCTACTACCGATACTTGACAAAATTCAGACATACCAATACACCTAAACTCGACAGTTGAAAGAACTAGTGCCTAAACACCTAGAGGGGGGGGGGGTGAATAGGTGCACTTAATCTTTTTAAACTTTTAAGGCAGAAATACAGTACAGTAATTGCAATTCACAGCACAGATAACACAACAATCACACAAGCATACAATCACAGAGAGCACACAGGATTTATAGTGGTTTCCCAAGGTCTGGGTACATCCACTTTCCCCCTTCGCCTATCTAGTAGTGTACTAGATTCGGCCTAACTTCTTCACTACTTCTCAGATCTACAGATCTTACAGCTCAGAACCCAAACATGTTCCTACAACTCAGAGTGATCCCACTCCTACAACTCAGGCACAACAGCCCTACCACTCAGTCTTCACCAAGACCTACACTCAGCCTTCAACAAGGCCTACACTCAGCCTTCAATAAGGCCTACAATCAGAGAAATGTATCTCCTACACTCAGGCACACAAGCCCTACCACTCAGCCTTTATAAATATAGGATTACAACTGAGATCCCTTAGGATCCTACAGAAAATAAAAAGTACAAGGATTAATAACCACAACTCTGATTGAGAAAGTTGAGTTGACTGGCTTCTTGATGAGTTCTTGAAAGAACTTTGCAGAGATCAACCTCCCTAGGCTTTCTTCAAAGCTTCTTGAATTAGAACACAGTAGGGTTGTATCTCTATGCAGATGATCTTCAATCAACTGCTGACTTGAGAATCAGATCTTAATCTGAAACTTTCTTGGCAGCCTGGTTCAAAAGCTGTCTTCTTAGAAGGAGCTTTCTCTCTCCAACTTCTCGATCTAATTCTCTAGAAGGAATAAGCCTTTATATAGGCTTTCTTCATGGTGACCGGCTGATCCGGTTTCTAACTAACTTCTGACAGCTCTGATAGTAGCAGTTGACCGGTTGAAATGGCAGCTGTCAAGTCATCCAGTCACTTCTTGAAAACTCTGTCACAGTCTGAAAGTGTCGAGACAGATAGTCTTTAAGTGTCGACACAAATAGACCAAGTGTCGACACAAGTAGACTAAGTGTCGACACTAGCCTTCATGGTGTCGACACAACTCCTTGTGTTGTAGAAATTATTTCTCGACACTGCTTCTTCAGAATATGTCGACACTGATCCTGTGTGTCGACACAAGTACTTCTTCTTCAATACTTAGTTGATTTCTGCTAAGTGTCGACACAACTCCTTTGTGTCGACACATCTTCTTGTGTTGAAACTTGCTAAGTGTCGACACATCTTTTTTGTGTCGACACATGCCTTCTGTGTTGAAACTTTTGCTGAGTGTCGACACATCTCCTTTGTGTCGACACATACTTCATGTGTTGAGACTTTGCTGAGTGTCGACACATCTCCTTTGTGTCGACACTTGGACTTAAACTTTGTTGAAGTTTGCTGAGTGTCGACACTGTCTCCTAGTGTCGACACTTGTACTTGAACTTTGTTGATGTTTTGTTGAGTGTCGACACAGCCTCCTAGTGTCGACACTTTTGATGTCGACAAAATTCCTCTGGGTGTCGACACTGCTTCTAAGTGTCGACACTTGTACTTTAGACATTTCTTCATTGTGTGTCGACACTGCCTGTATGTGTCGACACTTTCCTTCTAGTGTCGACTCTGCCTTCCAAGCGTCGACACAATTACTCCAAGTGTCGACACAGCTTCTCTGGGTGTCGACACAAGCCTTCTTTAGTGTCGACACTTTTCTTCTAGGTGTCGACACATGGACTTAGAAACTTTTCCTGCAAACCTGCAGTTACTTATCCTGCACAAAGAAACTCAAAGCACATCAAATACACCTTGATGTATATCATTGAGTATGGTGAGGCTTCTTCAAATCAGGTACATATATTCCAATGTACCCAACAATCTCCCCCTATTTGGAGAAGTCATAACCCTTAGTCAATGATATAGACCATGCACAACAAATTCTCAGTATGATGTACAATAATATTATGTGACAGGGAATATACTTAAACATGCATGAACAGAACATGTATATACAATTAGCTCAAAACAATTAATGTATATAGATTGAACACATAACATTGTTCTTACAAATTCCAACATTTTCATTAGATAAAAGTTTACATAGAATTTTAATACAAATGATTACAGTTTGTAAACTTAAGAAAATGCCATCCTAAGGCTTCTCTGGTTCCTTGATTACAATCCCCTTTCCAGATTGAATCTTTGCTTGAACTTGAGCTTCAGTGTCATCAACAGCAGTAGGCTTCTTCCCTTTAAGATCTTTCTTTTTCAACTCTTTAGCCTTTATCTTCTGCCTTTCAAAATAGTGGTAAGGCTTGGGAAAATACGTGCTAGGCACCTGTGCATTAGGAGGTAGCTTTCCCAGTTTAGCCTATCTTCGATATTGTACAATGACCTCTTGCCTATTCTCATGCTTCCTCCACTCCAGGTCAGAATACCACTTGCCTCTATCCAGGACATTGTCCTTAGCAGCCTTCCATGCAGT
The DNA here is from genome assembly GCA_039583875.1 of Platanthera guangdongensis. Taxonomy (NCBI): domain Eukaryota; kingdom Viridiplantae; phylum Streptophyta; class Magnoliopsida; order Asparagales; family Orchidaceae; genus Platanthera; species Platanthera guangdongensis. Next base: position 73,814,538 of record CM077155.1, on the reverse strand, counting down.
CAAGATGATATTCCTGGAAGTGGGGCTCCATTGTTCAAAATTAGGTCTCAATACAGCTTGCTCTCTGAATCTTTTCTTAGACAATTGAGTCTCTTGCTCTTTTAACAAAGCCTCTTGTTCTTTTAGGATTGCCTCTGGCACAGGCTGGACAACTTTCTCTATGATGACATTCTGATTTCCCTCAGGAGGACTATACATTGACTGTATCTCTTGATGGATCATGTTAAAGTCTGGTGGAGGGTATATCACTTGAGCTACTTCAGCCTGCTCTCCTCCAAAGTATGCAGGATGGATTCCAGACTCTGCAACATTGTCATCATCACATAAGGGTGGATATCCAAGGGTGGCTCTGATGGAATTTGAAATCCATTTGGCATGATCAGAGCCTGCCTTGACTAATACCCTCTCCCCCTTTATGACTTCTCTCTCTATATGATCCCTCAGATCATCTTTCTGAAACCTTATCTGTACATTCAGATAGTTTACTCCATCTTTATAGAAGGGTTTTAATCTTTGGATCTTGTCAGTAATTGCCTTCTAAGAGTCTTCAATGGCAGTTTTAACAGCTGTTAGGCTCTCTTGCAATTGTTTTTCAAATTCAGCCTTGGCAGTAGCACTTGCTGGAGTCTGAGCAGTAGCTATATTCTTCATTTCAGTTACTATGGCATTATGTGAAGCAGTGAGATTATCATTCATCCTTATCTGGTTCTCCAGGACATAGCCTTTCTTCACTTCTAGGTCATCGAGTTTTGTCTTTATTTTCTCTTGATGTGTGGCCAGATAGACTACAACATTTCCTCCCTTATGGAAGCAGTCAGTCATTTCCTTCTTGTTAAGATTTACTTCAAATCTGATTGACTTGATGTCTTGTGCAAGATCAAACTGCAGGGATTTATTCCCTTCATCCACATATTTTTTAGAGCTTGCCTATGCTCATCCAGCTTGATTTGTAAAGCCACCATCAGTGAACTATAATCAGTAGATGGGGCAGGCTGTGGAGCAATTATTTGTAGGGCTTTCTTATAGTTCTGTCTCCTTCTTTTGAAGACCTGGAACTTCCTCTTCTTGGCTCTAACAGCCTCCTCATCCTCTGAAGCAGAAGTGCTAGCTATGTCCACTCTATCCTTAGGACTAGGAGGTAACTCCTTCTCAGACCTTTGTGGTTCCTCAGCATCCTTTGACTTCTCAGTCTCTTGTGTAGCAGTTTCCTCTATAATCTCTATACGCTCCCCCTCAATATTGATCTCCTCCCCCTCAGCAACAGCTTTCTCTTTCTCAAAATCAGTTTGTAGAAGATCATGGAATAGCTCTTCTAATGTAAATTCCTGTTGAGGAAGGGCTGGAGAATCTCTTATCTCATCAATCACTTGATCAGTAACAGATGTGTCCTTGATGACAACATCTTGGGGTTGAGGTTGTATCTGTGTTTGCTGATGAATATCAGGTAATAAATCAGTCAAAACTTCTTCCTCAATAGTGAAAGATAATTGAGTAATTTCAGTGATTACCTCAAGTATGGTTTGGTTAGCCCTTTCACTCTCTAGTTGAGTTGGCTCTTCCACAAGTAGAGGCTCCCCCTGGATTGGATCCAGGTGAATTGGGCTAGCTGGTGGTAGCTCCCCCTGCCTCTGTGCATCTTCTTGTCTTGCTGGAGATTGACCAGCATTTCCAGTTTCTTCATCATCAGGAGTAAAAACAACTAGCTCTTCAGAGCTGCTTGAGGATTCTTGAGCCACAATGGCTGTCTTCTTCTTCTTTTTCTGAGGTGTGTCCTTTATTGGAGATAGGCAGTTCTTTGGTCAGTACTCTATCCCACCTAGAGAAGATTCTCATATCCATCTTCCTCATGTGGTTAATCTTTGAGCTGAAATTCTGTCATGTCCTCCAGGCTTGCTCAGGATGACCTTGCCAACTATTTCAGATAGAAATTTTCCTTGGATGTTCATTCCTTTTCTATTGAAAACAGATCCAATTTTCAGATTTGAATCCAGTCCACACCATCTCAATGCCTCTCTAGTCTTAGAAGCAGATACATCTTCTTCCTCCTTTGTTCTTGGTAGTTGAAGCATCTTCCTCAGACTTTTTGGTGTGACCTTGACTTTGGTTCCATGAACTCTGGACTTAATCTTAAGTCCAGTATCATCAACTGAAGCTGCACTCAAAAATTCTAGGACCTCCTTCTTGGTTCTGAAACAAGGTATTCCAGGCCAGTCTCGACAATTAGGGTTACCACACCTTTGATTTCAGGTTCCGCGTCATCAAAAGCATGTCGCACGAGTTCATATCCTTCATTAATATTCTCTTCTAGCTTAGGCGCCATTAGGGTTTAAAGAAATTTGAATTTAGAGAAGAGATATGTCGACACACAAGTTTGGTCTCGAAACTTTGGTGAGCGTGTCGACAAACAATGACGAAAACCTATTTATACCTTTCTAGAATCGAAGATGAAAAGGCGCGTCAAAATACTTAAATTGTGTCGACAATGTTGAAAAGTGTCAACACTTACTTATAATGTCTCGACAACTATGTGTCGGCACAAGTATAGTCGACAGAATATATGTGTCGACACTTGTATATGTGTCGACACCACTCAGCTCGACACTTAGTCGAGACTTTACTAGACTAATTCTGTGTAAAGCCTAAGTGTCGACACCACCTTGGATGTGTCGACACCTACACTACATGTGTCGACACTAATTCTCTGAAGTATCGACACAGACTTTCTAGATGTGTCGACACCATTTCTCTGAAGTGTGGACACCACTACTCTATGTCGACATAGACAACTCTGTGTGTCGACAACATTTTACTTAGCCAATTTTTTTGTAAACTATTCCAAGTTTATCATCCCTAATTCAGTTTTAAATTTATTGAATTTGGTTTCATCTAAGGGCTTAGTATACATGTCAGATAGCTGATTATCTGTATTAATATACTCTAGTGAAATATCTCCTTTTTCCACATGTTCTCTTAGAAAATGGTATTTTATTCCTATGTGCTTAGTCCTACTATGGGAGACAGGATTATTTGCAATAGAAATAGCACTTGTAGAATCACAAAATAAAGGTGTTCTACTTACTTGAATACCATAATCTTCTAGCTGATGTTGAATCCATAGAAGTTGAGCACAACAACTTCCTGTAGCAACATACTCTGACTCAGCTGTGGAGATAGCCATACTGGTATGCTTCTTGCTACTCCATGACACCAGCCTTCCACCTAGAAACTAACAGATACCAGTGATACTCTTTCTATCTTCCTTGCAGCCTGCAAAATCTGCATCTGAATAACCTGTCAGTTCAAACTCTCCATTCCTAGGGTACCAAAGGCCTAGATAAGGAGTGCCCTTAAGATATCTCAAAATTCTTTTGACTGCTGTCAAGTGAGATCCTTTAGGGCAAGCTTGGTATCTAGCACAGACACATGTAGCATACATGATATCTGGTCTACTTGCAGTCAAATAAAATAGGGAGCCAAGTATCCCTCTATACAATGTTTCATCTATAGGTTTCCCTGCATCATCTTTGCTTAGAGACATTGTTGACCCCATAGGAGTTTTCATGGTAGTGGATGATTTCATACCATACTTCCTTATCAATTCTAGGGTGAACTTAGACTGGCATATGGATAAACCATCCTCAGTCTGTCTAACTTGGAGACCCAAGAAGAACTTAAGTTCCCCTATACTGCTCATTTCAAATTGTCCTTGCATTAGTTTTGCAAACTTCCTGCAAATACTACTTTCTGTAGACCCAAATATGATGTCATCTTCATATATTTGGACTAATATAATCTTGCCTCTAGATTCCCTAAGGAATAGAGTCTTGTCTATTTTCCACATTGTGAATTTATTCTCAATGAAGAAACTAGACAGGGTTTCATACCAAGCCCTAGGGGCTTGTTTTAACCCATACAAAGCCTTCCTAAGTCTATAAACATAATTAGGTTAGTAGAATCAACAAAACCTGATGGCTGTTCTACATAGACTTCTTTCTTCAAGTTTCCATTCAGAAAAGCTGACTTAACATCCATTTGATAGACCTTAAATCCTTGGAATGTTGCATAGGCAAGGAACATCCTAATTGCTTCCAGTCCGGCTACTGGAGCAAAGATTTGATCAAAATCAATACCTTCTTCCTGCCTATATCCTTTTGCAACAAGTCTAGCTTTGTTCTTTATAATTACTCCATTCTCATCCAACTTGTTCCAAAAGATCCACTTAGTTCCAATAATGTTGTGGCCCTTTGGTTTAGGAACAAGCTCCCAGACTTTGCATCTTTTGAACTGATTCATCTCCTCTTGCATTGCCTCAATCCAATGAGGGTCTAGGATTGCTTCTTTAAATTTCTTTGGCTCTACTTGGGATAGAAAGCTGGAGTAGAGAACTGAACTTAAATTCCTGCTCCTTATTTATATCCCTTGACTGAGATCTCCAATAGTTTGATTTGCTGGATGATTTTTTAAATGCCTATTTGTTGGAGGCAGCCTGTTTTCTGGTTGTACACCTTCAGCTTCTTCATTCAGCAGCTCCTCTTGGTCTTCTTCAGCAACAGGAGTATCTTGTACTCCCCCTGGACAGCAGCCACTATCATCCACTTGCTGACTTGCAGTAGAACCTTCTTCAATAGTAAGCTTGTCCATCTTCTCAGTCACACCTGTGGAGCTGCAAACACTTCTAGATAATTCATTGTTAATGAGTCTAGCTTCATCAAACACTACATGTACTGACTCTTCTACAACTTGAGTAGTCAAGTTGTAGACCCTATAAGGCTTACTATTGTTGCTGTACCCAACAAAGATCCGCTCTTGGGATTTGGCAGCAAACTTGGTTAAATAAGACTTACCATTGTTAAGTATATAACATTTACAACCAAAGATCCTGAAATAGGATAGATTTGGTTTTCTGCCCTTCACAATCTCATAGGGGGTCTTCTTGTGGCTCTTGGTGATAGTAGCCCTATTGATCACATGACAAGCAGTATTAACTGCCTCAGCCCAGAAATATTCTGGGAGAGATGTGTCACTAAATAGGGTTCTACCAGCCTCTATCAAGGTTCTATTTTTCTTTTCAGCAATACCATTTTGCTGAGGTGTTCTTGGTGAGGAAAATTCCTGAAATATCCCAAACTCTTCACATAGCTTTGTCATACTATCAGACTGGAATTCAGTACCATGGTCACTTCTTATTTTGACCACTGTACTGTCTAACTCATTCTGAATTTGTTTGACAAAACTATAAACGATACTAGGAGTTTCAGATTTTTGCCTTAGGAAGAATACCCAGGAAAACCTTGAATAATCATCTACAACCACAAATGTGTAGACCTTCCTACCTAGGCTGTGAACTGACATAGGACTAAAAAGATCCATATGCAAGAGGTATAGGCACCTCATTGCATCTTTGATCTCAATGCTATTAAAGGTGGATCTGGTCTGCTTGCCTTTCTGACAAGCTGAGCATTACCCCTCCTTTATACACTTAACCTGAGGACCATTCCTCACTAACTCTTTGCTAAAGAGTTGGCCAATTGTCTTATAGTTAAGATGAGCCAGCCTCTTGTGCCATTTAACACAATGTGAGACTCTTTCATCAGCTACAAGACAAATAGGAGAAGTATTGTTCTCACACATAATGTCCAGACAATAGACATTTCTCTTTCTATAACCTGTCAAAATGATCTTTTGATCACTTGACCTACTGATATGACAACCATCTTTGACAAATGAGATGTCATATCCTAAGTCACTCAGCTGACTTATGCTAATGAGGTTATGTTTCAAACCCTTTACATAAGCCACTTGAGTAATTGTAATTAGGTTGCTAGAAATATTACCAAAGCCTTTGATGATTCCTTTTTCTGAACCACCAAAGGTAACCTTAGGACCATCCTTGATTGATGTATAGTCCTTCAGCAATCCCCTAGTTCCAGTCATGTGCCTGGAACATCCACTGTCCAAGTACCATATTGGGGCATGGCCACTTGGACTCACCTGCAAAACAGATTACTTAACCTTAGAACCCAAATAATTCTTGGGTCCTTGGTGCAAGTTACTCTGATTCTTAACAAATCTACCTGTAGCGTTTCTAGCAGGCAGTTTGCTACTCATCTTGGCACTTGAATTATGCCAACAATCTATGGCAAAGTGGCCTACCTTGCCACAACACCAGCACTCAAATCTGTTGTACCTTTGTTTAGGTACAACCCTGGTTGTTATATCTACAGCAGGCTTCTTGTTGAGTACTGGGGATTTGCCCTTAGACTTGGACTTTACTGTCCAGGCAGGTTTTGTAAACCCTAATCCACTTTTACACTTATGAGGTACAAACTCATCTATCAAAGGTAGAACAGATTTTGGTATAGAAAAACTTGCTACAATATCTCTCTCCTTCTGAAGACTAATCTCCAGATTTCTAATTTGATCATTTTTAAATGTAATAATCCCCATCTGAATAACTGTAATATTCTTCAGTCTGGCTATTTCATTTAATTTCTAATCTAATAACTTGTCAAAATCTGTTGCAGCCACTTTAAGACTAGCAATCTCCTTAGCCTGAGTCTTGGCCAAGAGTTTGCTTTTCTTCAAAGCCTGCAACAATACTCTATATTTATTAATTAACTGATGAATGTCTCCTTCTGATTCAGATCCACTCACATCACTTGATGCTAATGTATCTGAATCTGACTCAGTACTAGAAATTGAACTTGAAGAACAATTTTGTACCTGACTAGGTCCAGGCTGATCCTGGATTTTGTCTCCTTCTGATAAGGCCATCAGTCCCTTGCACTGAATGTCGTCATGCTCATAAATTGAGTTCATTAGCTGCATGAACTCATTTTCTTCTTCTTCAACAAACAAGCCAATATAGGCTTCAGCTTCTGAATCTGTTTCTAAAGATGACATATCAGTCAGACTTTTATCCTTCTTGGCAACAAAGGACCTTTCCTTTTTGCCCTTGAATTGAGTCTTCTTCTTCTCAGTGGACTCTTTCCACTTTTCTGGACAATCAGCTATTACATGTCCTTGTCTATTGCAACAATAGCATATTATCTTTGAGGATGTAGTTTTACTAGACTTGGACTTTCACCTGTCATTCCTTGATGACTTCCTGTTCTGATAATAGTCATCTTTTGTCTGTGAAGTGGATGGCTTGGACCTCCATTGCTTCTTCTTTAGAAACTACTGAAAGTGCCTAGTAAATGTAGCAAAGTCTTCATCACTTTCACTGTTTTCCGACTTCTTGCTGTCTGATGTATCTGTCTCAGCTTCAGCAACTTTTTGAGGTGGAGATGGAGACTTGCTTTTATATTTCCTAGTGGCTTCAGTCTTGAAGGCCACAGCTCTTTCTTTGTGCTCCACCCTAGTAGTCTTTTCTTCCTCCTTCCTTATCATTAACTGCATCTCATAAGATAATAGTTTTCCAAACAAAGTTGGAGGAGGAATGTCTGCTAATTTGGCCATTTCCCTTATGGCACAAATCTTGGTGTCCCAGGCATTTGTCAGGGATCTCAAGAACTTATCATTCAAGTCATAATTGCTGAACTCTCTTCCATAGGACATCAATTCATTGACTATCCTATAGAATTTCTTGTAGCATTCAGTTATGCTATCAGACCTGCCTTCTCTGAAGCTTTCATACTCTTGATTTAATAAAGAATTCCTGTCTTGTCTTACCTCTTCTGATCCTTCCATATAGACTATCAGTGTGTCCCACATTTCTTTTGATGTTTTACAATGAATCAGATTCTGAAATGTGGCATCATCAATTGCACTTACAATAATATTCTGGGCCCTCTTGTCCATAGTGGCCAGAATAATTTCATGCTTTGTCATTTCTGAATAGTCTTTTGGAGTTCTCTGGTTTGCATCCAGAACTGATTCTTTCATTGGCACATATGGCCCTTCTTTAACAGTAATATATATTCTTGGGTCTGAGGCTTCCATAAAAAGTCTAACCCTTTCTTTCCAAATGCCAAAGATCTCCTCTCTGCAGATTGGCAACTTCATGGATCCTAGCTCTTTGTGATTCTCAGTTGAACCCATTTTCTTGCTTCTTGAATATACTGATTCTGCCTACAGGATCTTTACTCAGACTGTTATGTCCTTTTTGAGTAACCTCGCTTTGATTCCACTTGAAAGAACTAGTGCCTAATTACCTAGAGGGGGGGGGGGTGAACAGGTGCACTTAATCTTTTTAAACTTTTATGGCAGAAATACAGTACAGTAATTGCAATTCACAACACAGATAACACAGCAATCACACAAGCATATAATCACAGAGAGCACACAGGATTTATAGTGGTTCCCCAAGGTCTGGGTACATCCACTTTCCCCCCTTCGCATATCTAGTAGTGTACTAGATTCGGCCTAACTTCTCCACTACTTCTCAGATCCACAGATCTTACAACATAGAACCCAAACAGGTTCCTACAACTCAGAGTGATCCCACTCCTACAACTCAGGAACAACAACCCTACCACTCAGTCTTCACCAAGACCTACACTCAGCCTTCAACAAGGCCTACACTCAGCCTTCAACAAGGCCTACACTCAGAGAAATGTATCTCCTACACTCAGACACACAAGCCCTACCACTCAGCCTTTATAAATATAGGCTTACAACTCAGATCCCTTAGGATCCTACAGAAAATAAAAAGTACAAGGATTAATAACCACAACTCTGATTGAGAAAGTTGAGTTGACTGGCTTCTTGATGAGTTCTTGAAAGAACTTTGCAGAGATCAACCTACAACTCAGAACCCCAAATAGGTTCCTACAACTTAGAGTGATCCCACTCCTACAACTCATGCACAACAGCCCTACCACTCAGTCTTCACCAAGACCTACACTCAGCCTTGAACAAGGCCTACACTCAGCCTTCAACAAGGTCTATACTCAAAGAAATGTATCTCCTACACTCAGGCACACAAGCCCTACCACTCAGCCTTTATAAATATAGGCTTACAACTCATATCCCTTAAGATCCTACAGAAAATAAAAAGTACAAGGATTAATAACCACAACTCTGATTGAGAAAGTTGAGTTGACTGGCTTCTTGATGAGTTCTTGAAAGAACTTTGCAGAGATCAACCTCCCTTGGCTTTCTTCAAAGCTTCTTGAATTAGAACACAGTAGGGTTGTATCTCTATGCAGATGATCTTCAATCAACTGCTGACTTGAGAATCAGATCTTAATCTGAAACTTTCTTAGCAGCCTGGTTCAAAAGCTGTCTTCTTAGAAAGAGCTTTCTCTCTCCAACTTCTTAGATCTTCACTTGAAGGTCTTCTTCTGGTTGTGTTGTTTTTCACTTCCTTGATTGCTTCTTCTCGATCTCCTTCTGTTGAAGGAATAAGCCTTTATATAGGCTTTCTTCATGGTGACCGGCTGATCCGATTTCTAACTAACTTCTGACAGCTCTGACAGTAGCAGTTGACCGGTTGAAATGACAGCTGTCAAGTCATCCAGTTACTTCTTGAAAACTCTGTCACTATCTGAAAGTGTCGAGATAGATAGTCTTTAAGTGTCGACACATATAGACCAAGTGTCGACACATATAGACCAAGTGTCGACACAAGTAGACTATGTGTCGACACTAGCCTTCATGGTGTCGACACAACTCCTTGTGTTGTAGAAATTACTTCTCGACACTGCTTCTTCAGAATGTGTCGACACTGATCCTGTGTGTCGACACAAGTCCTTCTTCTTCAATACTTAGTTGATTTCTGCTAAGTGTCGACACAACTCCTTTGTGTCGACACATCTTCTTGTGTTGAAACTTGCTAAGTGTCGACACATCTTCTTTGTGTCGACACATGCCTTCTGTGTTGAAACTTTTGCTGAGTGTCGACACATCTCCTTTGTGTCGACACATACTTCATGTATTGAGACTTTGCTGAGTGTCGACACATCTCCTTTGTGTCGACACTTGGACTTAAACTTTGTTGAAGTTTGCTGAGTGTCAACACTGTCTCCTAGTGTCGACACTTGTACTTGAACTTTGTTGATGTTTTACTGCGTGTCGACACAGCCTCCTAGTGTCGACACTTTTGATGTCGACAAAATTTCTCTGGGTGTCGACACTGCTTCTAAGTGTCGACACTTGTACTTTAGACATTTCTTCATTGTGTGTCGACACTGCCTGTATGTGTCGACACTTTCCTTCTGGTGTCGACTCTGCCTTCCCAGTGTCGACACAATTACTCCAAGTGTCGACACAGCTTCTCTGGGTGTCGACACAAGCCTTCTTTAGTGTCGACACTTTTCTTCTGGGTGTCGACACATGGACTTAGAAACTTTTTCTGCAAACCTGCAGTTACTTAACCTGCACAAAGAAACTCAAAGCACTTCAAATACACCTTGATGTATATCATTGAGTAGGGTGAGGCTTCTTCAAATCAGGTACATATATTCCAATGTACCCAACAATAGTTAATGGCCGAAATCTTCTAACTCTCTTATGGATTACTCAAGCTTGATCCTTAAACAACTTCTATGTTCTATGGAGAAGAAATGAACAATATGAAAAGAAAGAAACGGTCACAAGAAGAAAATCGCCACGTGCCTCAAATCTCAGAAAAACCCCGCCTCCTGCAACGCATCACGACCGGGATCGGCCACCAAAAGCCCTAAGCAACATTTCCTGAAACTTTTGGGGGAAGAAGGAGGACAAAACCGTACTACTATCCCGTAGCTCTCTGCGAGAGATCTCCAAATCTCTGATCTATTGACAAAACCGACCACCGAAGCTCTCCCTATCTCCACCCAAACACACACGAAGTCACCACTCCTCTCCTTCGCGAAATAATCCACCGCTCGAGTTTGGGGAAGATGAATAGGGAAATAGGGTTTGACGCGACGGTTCATTATTTATATATACATAAAATTTTAAATCATAATTATTTAAATAACGCCAAAACGACTCGAAATTCAATCCAACTCAGAATTCTACGAAAATTGCACTGCAGCTAAATACCGACGCTGTGAATCCAACAACGAAGGCAAATTTGAAATCCGACAAACAAAACCCGGGTAAAACACTACCCGAAGATAAAACACAGCCACTTCCATATAAAAAGCTCCACTGAGTCACCAAAATAGACCCGACTCATGAGGGAAGGTGCACAACCAAGCCAAACCAACCACACAGGAAAACCCACTGAGCAAACCAATGCTCCAACAAATGACACCCATTAACTACGCGTCAACGTAGCACCCTGACGTCAAAAAATACTTCACCACGGGAATTAAAATAAACATCGAAAAATCAGGGGTGTTACACTTTACTATATCATTCAATGGAGAAGAATATGAAGCATATTCGAGTTAAAGTAATGTAGTGTAGATATCAAGTAATTCAACCAAAAATGACTTATTTATCTTGATATCAAGTAATTCAGCTAAATGAAAAGTAGATTCGAGTTGACTATATTATTTAGAAGAATCAAAAATTAATTTTGACTAGAAGTCCAACATTCCAGTAGAAGTGTTGCTGAAGAAGAACTTCACCCCGACAAGGAAAATTTGACTTGAAGTCAAGTCGATCAACACATCACTATTGAATTCAAATTAGAGCACTAATTTGACATATAGTCCATTAATAGTTGGTGGAAAGAGATAATTAGTTGAATCCTTATAGGGAAAATATTTTTGACAGAAGATTATTTGTGATTCAACAGTTAGAATCTATATCATATAAAAGGCAAGAACACGAACAAAAACTGTTGGGTCTATTGATCATAATGTCATAGATTTAAAGAAGGCCCACATGTCAATGGTATACACACAATAATATCTGATATATTGTTCAAAGTTCATTGCATGCAGGTTGTATATTGTTACATTGATCGGACAGGCAAGATGTGGATAAGTAGAAAACAGGCTAAGTCTAGAAGCATTGAGTAAACTCTCTTTGCTTAATGCCAGAAGGTTAAAAGAGTTGACAGTGCACCAAGCAATCAAAGCCTTGGTGTTGGTGAATTGAAATCTGTCTAAGGACAGAAGCATTTAGTGAAGGCAGTTCACTCAATGCCTACCCAAAAGGATTTCAGGATAAGTACATGAGCGTTGAGTAAAGAAGGACCATTTAATGCCACATCAAGAAATTCAGCAAAGTCAGAAAGCACTGAGTGTAGAAGTTTCATTCAATGCCTTCATACAGAAAAATTCTTCAAGTCCAAAAGCATTGAGTGATGAAGTCTCACTCAACGCCTTATCAGTTAGGCTATAAAAGTCAAATGCATTGAGTGATGAAGGTTCACTCAACGTCTCAAGATACAGATTTTCTGCCAAGTATTTCTGCGTTGAGTGACATGGAATAACTCAATGCCTATGTAGATTGACTGAAAATTGCTAAGTCCCCAGGCATTAGGTCATGTTGACATCATCCAAAATTCAAATGTTGCGGGACTTGCACGCTAGATGACAAAAGGTGCCATATGCCTTTAGTACAACAATTAAAGCTAAAGTTGTCTGGCAACTACCAATTTTAGCCTTCCCATCCCGAGGACAGAGTCATTGGATGGCGAGAGAAAAAGTGAACCTTTTAGAGATATTAAAAAGAAGCTTTTTGGTCATCTTCTTCATCTCCATCAAGCAAGAAAATCCATGACACTGTGATTAACAAGAAGGTCTGTGAGATTCAGACCAAGGCTAGCTAATTGAAGAAACCAACAACTGAAAATTAATCCATTTGTCTTCAATAACAAGAACAAAGAACTTGTTTTCTTTACAAAATGGATAAGTAGAGCAAACTCAAGGGGCTATTAACCTTCAAGGCCTCTACACTCAACACTAGTATATTAAAAGGCTGGATAAATAGAGCTCTACAGTTAGCTTCTCAGCACAAGCAAATTAAACTTGAAGATTTACTACCTTACTGCTGTGATGAAGTTAGGACTGAGCTTTCTTAGTTTAGGAATAAGAAGACTCAGAGAACATTCCCTCTGAAGTCAATCATCATCAAACATTTACTCTTTCTGTAGGATCATTATTGATTTGAGTTGTAAGCCTAAATATAAAGGTTGAGAGGTGGGATCCTGGTGTGGATCTGAGTTAGGGCCTGTGTGCCTGAGATAGGATCTTATCGAGATCTGATGTAGGAGAATAATTATCTCTGAGTGTAAGGATATCCTCCTAGCCTGAGTTGTAGGGCTTTCTCATAAGCCTGAGGTAGGTGATCTGGAGGGTCATTGAGTTGTAGGAGTAGAGAATACTTTGAGTGAGTAGGGTTGTTGTCGGAGGTAGGGCTTGGAGGTATCCTGAGAGATACTGAGGGATCTTTGTTATAAGTTCTTTGACTCGAGTTTGGAGAAGATTACCTTGTCTAACACACTGTTAGAAAGGTGGGAGAGAAAGTGGATGTACTCAAATCTTGGGGAACCACTATAAAATCTGGTGTGCTATTCTTGTTCTTGAATTCTAACATAATAATCAAACACACAACTCACCAAAGTCAAAGGTAGTTCAAAAAGACTAGAAGACCTATTCACCCTCCACTAGGTGTACATCTACTCTTAAGACAAAGACTTTCAAGTGGTATCAGAGGGAGGTTATTCAAAAAGGACTTAATTGTCTGAATAGATCTCCAAGAGTAGCTGAAGATTAACTCCATGGGTTCAGGTGAGAACCATGAGGAGTTGAGCTCTATGAGGCTTCATATCTACAGTAAAGAGAACTTTAGAATTTGGAAGGAAAGGGTGAGGCTATTTAGGGAAGCCTTAGACCATAGGATATTCATTATAGTTCAAGAGGAACCCCTCATTCCCATGAAGGTCTCTATCATTGATGCTAATATCCAAAATCCAAAGAAGTACACTGAGATGACTAAGGATGAAGTCATTCTGGCAACCAAGGATAAAAGTGATCAAAATATCATTGTCAGTGACATAGATTGATAAGCCCGGAATCCGCGACCTGTTCGCGGAGCTTTCCAGACCGGACGACCTGACCTTTCAAGCCGCCACAACTCCCAATTCGGGCGGTCACCACAGGGCGGCCTGGCCATCTAGCCGTGTCCAATATCCACTCATCTGGTGATCACCGAAGCCGGGCGGTCTCCATGTCAGACCGCCACCAGCGCCAGTCCTGCTCAGCGGCAAGCCCCGGGACACAGCAGTCAGCTCGCCAGGAGGAATCCGTCAAGCCGCACGGCTTCCCTCCTTTCTCGTTTTCTTTCTTTCTCATTTGCTTCCCCTCACCTCTGCCCGGTTCTCCTGTACCCCGGGCAGCCGATAACTTTAGCCCTGCCCGCTTGGGCAGGCCCCCGAGCCTATAAATAGGGGGAGGGTGCACTCCCCAAGACACGCTGACTTGTATCCAGGAGCTCGCCTGTTAAGAGCTGCGGTCTCAAGTCTAGTGTTTTGCGGCTTGTAGTCCGGCCGGCTTCCGCTTTTACTCCTTCGTGAAACTGTTTCTCATTTTAAGTAAAGGAAAGCCCGCCGCAAGAGTGGCATTTAAGCCGCGGCGGGCGAACTCTGCTGTTGCCGCTGCCAGCGGCCTCTTTTCCTGCCCTTTAGCTGGGACCGCTAGTAACCGTCTAATCGACAGTCTCCCTTTTTCCCCCGGTGTTCGAACCGTTAGATGGTGGTGCCCGACTCCCTATCCGTTTTCGTGCATCAACAATTAACACGCGACCTTCAGATCTCGACTAGTCGATGAAATCAGCGGTCTAGGCAGTCAGACCGCTCTAGCCTCTAGAGTTCGGCGGCCTGTCGAGCAAGCCGCGACTTCACCGGCTAGGGTTTTCAGCCCGCCTCCAGCACTGTAGAACCTGCCATTCTATCTGCTCGCTTTTCTGCCGGTCTTCTTATGGTTTGCATTGTCGTCTAGCCGCCAGCTCCAGCCGCCGCTATTCTGCGGTCTCTTGAAAAAGTTCGGCTATTTTCCTCTTTTCAAGAAGAATCCTGCAAAGGGTCAGAGTAAATCCACCCACATGTCAGTTACTACAGATCTCTCAGAAGTGCAGGATTGTTCATATTTAATAGTGAGTCCGTTGACCCTCATAAAGAAATTTCTGCAAACAGTGTTGAGCGTGGACCAGAATCTGTTGCAAATGAACCTCTTTATAAGGAAGAAGAGGCCCCTTCTCCATTCATTAATCGTATTCGGTGGGATACTGTCTCCGATGACTTCAGAGTACCGCGTCTCCCGGAGTATTCTGTATGTGATGATCCATTTTCTCACTTGCAAGCTTTTGAATCAGCTATTTCATTGAGAAACGTGTCAAATGGAGTAAAATGCAAACTCTTTGTTATATCTTTTGGCAATATTGCAAGGGCGTGGTTTTATAGTCTCCCACCACGATCGGTAACCAGCTTTAAAGATCTTCGAAGTCAATTTATTTCAAGATTCACTATTTACAGGAAGCGAAAAAGGGACGTTGGAGCTCTCTTCCGAATCAAGCAAGGAATTGACGAGTCTAATCCAGATTTTGTTGATCAGTTTCAAAAGGAGATTCTGGATGTTTGTAGCATCCATCAAGACTATTACTTGCATGCTTTCATAAATGCACTTCGAGAAGGCCCCTTGAAATTCAAGCACACCACAAAGTATCCCAAAAGCTATGGAGATCTTATTGATACAGTTAATAAGTTCATAATAGGCGAAGAAGCAAACAAAGGTTATATATCATTTCTGAATCAGATAACTAAACAATCTCAAGGGACTTCTGGTGACCAGCAATCTGTTTCCTCCCAAGATGTTTCGCAAGTTGAATATTGCAAGTCTCTTCTTCTCCTTCAGGATAAAACTCCAAAGTGTGAAAAAGGTTCAGGTAAGTATGTTAAGTTCAAAATTCCTATGGAAGATCTTTTGATAATCATTCAAGGAATGCCTGAGTTCAAGAAGCCTCGGCGTTTGAAATCAAAAATCAAGTATCGTACGAGGAGCTTTTTTGCAAGTATCATAAAGATATTGGTCATCAAGCAGAAGATTGCATAGCTCTCAGGGAATTAGCTAATCAACTTGCAAGAGCTGGAAAGTTGCAAGAATATGTCATTCAGTAACTCTCTAAGGCATTCTTCCATTTCTTATTCAATGGTCCAAGCAGGGTTTCCTCTTTCTTTATATGATAAAAAATACTTATGATTAGAATAGTATATAAAGTCCCCTTCGCGATTGGTGTTAATGGGGCATGCTGAGACTTCGGACATATATCCTTTTGTCACATCCTTAACATTGAACAAACATTATCTTTTCATTGGAAGCTTATTCCTTAGCTTTACTTATAATGCCAATATGCATGCATGTAGGGGCAAGAGTCCCTTTTGAATTCTTAAGCCCTCCACATCCCGCTTGACATCAGTCGCAGATGTGTAGTGGAAATTCCGCTTGACCTTCAGTCGCAGACATTGCGTACCTGTCCCGCTTGACTTCAGTCGCAGACGTTACGTACTTGTCCCGCTTGACCTTCGTCGCAAACATTACGTACCCATCCCGCTTGACTTCAGTCGCAGACATTGCGTACTTGTCCGGCTTGACATCGGTCGCAGATATTAGGAATTTCAATTCCGCTTATGTGTTCTTTGTGTGGAAAGTACTGCCGCACGCACCTGCCCACATTAACATATGAGTGCATATCTCCATCTACTCTTGCAGGACAACACGAGCCTATCCGCTATCTCGCGGTTTTATTAAGCGGCCTGTGTCGATTGTATAATTCATCAACCAGGCCGCCCGGTTATATATTCCGGCTTAAGTTATTTGGCTTCCATGTGCCTATCTGCCGGATTATTATTCATATATTTGGGAACTCGGCCGACTTACGTCCGCCAGTCAAGTCTAGGCCTGGTCTATCTTATTTGGCTTCCATACATCAATTGCCGGTTTTTATTCACATGGACAGGAAGTCGGCCGACTTGCTTCTGGCAGTTAATACCTGGCCTTGATCCGCCGACTTCTATGGTATTAATTATACTAGTCGATCAGCGACCTGTCGTCACAAAAATTTTCGGCTTCCATTTGCCTATGTCGGCTTATATTATCAGAAGCCGCGGTTTCTAATCCCTAGCCGCAATCTTATAGTTCAAAGTCATGATTTTTTGGCGACTAAGCAAATGGCGGTGTAAACTATTAACCGCGCGGCTTATTATTGACATATATTCCGAAATAAGCCGCAAGGGAATCTATCTCTTACGGATAACTTCGTTGAAGCCGCATTATTGACTCAGGCCGGTTTATATGCTAACATTCTATTAAACCAGAAGTTATACTGAGACCGGGCGGACTTAAACAAGTAAGAAAAGTAAGATGTAGTAAAGAGAAAGGTAAAGTTGCCTTCATTTCTATTTCATTAAGTGTTACAAAGCATTAATCGCACGGTTACAAAAATAATACCGCTGATTTCCAAAAAAGTTCAAAATACAAAAAAACAAGTTAAAGAGTTTCTAATCGCCCAGTTTAAGTTTCTTAGCCGCAGGGGAATCTAAATCACCGCCATCGACGGAGGATTGAGAGTACACGCTGCTTGTCGCCGAGCTCCCTGAACCGCCAGAAGTTGTCGAATCTGGCCGCGCGGTCTCAGATTCTTGACTGCCGGACTCAGACGATGCGCGTGCACTCTGGCTTCCCTGGCCGCCCTCTTCCTTGACGTCTTCCTCCTCCTCGCCAACTTCTTCCCCGACCTTGCCCTTGCCCTTGATCGACCTGTAGACGTCGGCCACCTGCTCTTTCAGGGTGGGGTAGATGTCGGCACAAGTGAAGTCGGTGAAGCCGGTTGCCAAGCCGCCAAGGTCCCGGAGGCGGTTAAGCGCTCCATCGATCCCCTGGATGAGTTGCGGGAAGACGTTGTCCTGGAAGATGGGGTTTGCCGGGTTGTACACGTCCAGCAAAAAAAAAGTAGAGGTAAGGCCGCGCGGTTACATAATGCTAACCGCACGAGTATCGGTAATGACTTACCGCCTCCATTTTCTTTAGCCGCTTGTTTTCTTCCTGTTGTTCCCCTAACTGCCTCTTCAGGCCGCTATTCTCCTTCATCGGCTACTTGTAGGCAAGGCCCATGAAGTGACTTCCACGAAGCTCCTTGCCCCGACTTGCGCGGCTAGTCGCGGCAGGTCGTCTGGTGGAACTCGGCGCATCGCCTTCAGGTTACGCTTGCCATATAGCGCGCCGCAAACCACGCTCGCGTGGCGGCTTACTTCTTCTCCCCCCCAGTAGGGGAGGGCGGTGGAGATCGTCACTGACTTGCCGTCCGGACTCCACCGCAAGGCCGGTTTGCCATGGACTTCCTTCAGGCTGCTGCCCGTTCCTTGCAGCATAAACTCTCCAGAGGAGGCCGACTCCTCCTCCTCCACAACTCGCGCCGGCTTGGCCCGCCTCGCTCTCTTCTCTCTTTGAGTGAGAGTCAGGCCGCCAGGAGTCTGCGGCTTGTTCAGCGGAACCGCCACAGCAGCTGCAAAGATAAAGGCAATGTTAGATTTCAGGCCGTGCAGCTAAGAATTCAGTTCGGCCGGCTTGGAGCTTACTATCTTCCGCTTCTATTCCTACTAAGGACGGCAGCAGAGGGATGTAGTGGTTTACATCAAGCCGCTCGCCCTTGAAGAAGTTGTAAATCTCCTTCTCCACGCCGTCTAAGCCGCCGCTGCCGAAGGCGGACTCCTCGCGGATTTGCGGGTTGATTGGCAGCAACCACAGGTTTCCCTCGAAGATGAGAAACCGCTCGGACCAGTTGGCGATCTTGTTCGCCAAGTTTACTATCTTCAGCCCTCTGCAGCCGAAGTACAGGTGCCCCCGGAAGATATTTGTCCCGGTGTCCGGGATAGACCGCACCGAAAAGAATTCCCGGAAGAGCCTCATAGAGAAGCGAAATCTTTCCGACCTCAGGTAGGAGATGAAGCTATATATCGTGGCTATCGAATTTGGGGGTAGTTGTCCCGGCACAACTCCGTAATGGTCGAAGACCGCCACGACCTCCATCATGACCGGGAACCTAATGCCGCAGTCAAAGTGGTCGATGGGGACCGCGATCTGATTTGCGTGGGAAGAATTAATCCGCTCGTCCTGTAGTGGAAGCCGCGCGATCAGCGGACTTCCCTGCATGTGTTTCTCTACAAAATCCTCCAGCTCGGCTTTTGTAAGCCAGCATTCTTTATGATCTGCAGAGTGGAAAGCGGAGGCCGCGTCAGTCCTAACCGCAGTGCCCTTGTCAGACCGCAATGGCTTGGACTTAGCCCACATCATTTTTTGATTTGTGATGAAATCTCCGGGGTCAGCTCTATTTATAGAAAATCTGTGAAGGTGCCCAACGTCAAATCGCGGCTAGTCATCACGCCGCGCGACCTAAACTTGCAGGAAATACAGATCAGCTTAGCAACCAAACCGCAGTTTAGTCCGTCAGTCCGCACGGCTATACCCCTGCACTTAGAATAATTCTATGGCGAATCATGTGGATATCAATTATTCAAGCCGGCGCTCTGTTCGGCAGCCCGCGCGGCTACTATCCTATACTTTAGATTTCCCAGAGCAAAGGAACAGGCATGTGGATTATAAATACAAACCGCATAAGCCGCATACAGTTCGCAGCATAATAAAAATACAACAGTTTACAAGAACCAAATTGTTCAACATCCAGCAGAAAAAATATACATTACAACATAATATTCAATTGTATGCGCGGCTTAGTTCTCTCAAGTCTCTCAGTCTCGCTTGTCACCTTACTGCCTGTCTCGTCCTATTCGCGCGACCTGTTCATCGATTTGCACAATCGCAACGTACACCTGGCTAACCAGATTGTGAAGCGAGTGTAGAGACCGATGAACCCGCGCAGTATCGCATTCTACTCTTGCAAACGGGATCACTGGGATCGCCTGAACCCCCAGACCGCTTGATACTGCGGCCTGTCTAGGCGCCGCGGCCTCCGATGGATTTGAAGTCTCAGCGGAGGCCGGGCGGCTAGTAACCGGCAGTTGTACGGAGGTCGTCTGTATAGTCCGCTGCTCTGCGCCGGTCTCCGCTGGCAGGTCTTGGTTATAGCCATCTTCAGCATGTGGGATCTCTTCTCTATCTCCATCTAGACGCGCGGCCATCAGCAAATACTTCTCCGCCCTTTCCTGCTCCAAGGCGACCTGCATCTCAGCAATCTTCGCCTCAGCGGTTTCCATCGCGGTCTGGATCCTGACGGTCTCTTCTTCCATCGCGGTCTGGAGCCTAGCAGTCTCTTGCTCCATCGCGGACTTCAACCTCATGGTCTCCTGCTCAAGAGCAGTTTGTAGCCTTGCAGTCTCTTGCCCCAGGGTGGTTTGCAACTCTTGGATCCTTTTTTCCGCGGTCTCCTGGGCAACCCGCTTCTCTTCGTCCTTAATCCGCAAGATTTCGGTGGCCGCGTTCAAAGCTGCCTGCAGTGTGCCGACCTACTTCTGGAAGTCGGCCATCTCCTTCTCGCGGACACTTTGCGGAGGCGGAGGCGGTGGCAGCATAGACATAAATGACGTCAAGTCGCCCGGTTTCATCGCGGTCTCTGGTACACCTGCAGAAAATAAACCGCAGTCAGCTTCAGCCGGGTAATTGCGGCGTTCTAGCAAGGGAATCGGCAGGATAAGACCGCCGGTTTGATGTTTATCTCATCCAGAGGCCGCGGTATGGATTCTAAACACTGGTCGCCTGAACTGTTCGGGATCTATCCTTTTTAGCTTTTCTTTCCATAGCCGCTCGGTTTCCTTCGCTCGGCTTTTCAGTTGAGCCATGGTCAGGAAAAAGCTGGCCGACGGATTTAATATTGTATTCGCCCCCTTCTTCCTTGACCGCGACTTGTAGAATTTAATAATTCGCCTAACTTCCCGGTATTTACCTTGCAGCAATGGAAGTGTGGTCGCCACCGGCTTCTCGGCGATCAGCTTCTTCATCTCCTCCATCTTCTCTTGAAGCTTCAGTTTCTCGGCTCCTTTAGAAGCCGCGGAAGCCGGCTCGCTAGGCTTCTCCCCCAATAACCTGGATATCGGGGCGGTCAACCTCCTCAGAGGCCGCTGGTGTCAACAATAGCGCGTCTTGCTGCTGAAGGGTCTCCATGCCCTTGAGGAGCTCACTAAGCGACTCGCTAAACGCGGGTGCACTCTCCGGTTCGCTCGACTTGAAATCCGGTGTGGACGGGTTCTCAGGTACCTCCTTCTCGTGCGGCCTGTGTTGAAGACTGTCCGCGCCGGGCTTTACGGAAATATTCCGGTTTTTGGCCTGCAACTTCCTCATCTTTCTCTTCATCCTTTCTTCAAGGGTATCTCTCCTCTCCTTCTGCCATTTCAAGGAGCCGAACACTTTTTCAGTCCGTCTGCGCTATTCACCCAAAATCCATTCGGTCTCCAGCGCCTTCTCCGGCTCGTTGTCATCCACAACGATTACGTCAACCTTGTCCCACAATTCAGACGGTTTCCCAGATTAAACACTTTTCTCCTCCGTCCCGCCTATTTTCAGGAGTGGTTCTCCTGATGGAGAGAAAATCAGGTCGAAGGATTTGGCAGTTCTGGTTTGTGGTGGAGCAGTTTTCGAAATCGCTTTGGGATCTACTGCGGCCTGCGATGATTCGCCGACGGTCTCTGTCGGCCTCTTTTCAGGTCCAGAAGCCGCTGAGTCTCCGGCTTCCCAATCTCCTTGGCAGGCTGTCAGGCAGAATCATCCGAGTTCTCACTCCGGCTTTGCTTCTTTTCTGGCGGTTTCTTGTTGCGGGCTAACATCGATGACATAACATCCATCTTGTGAAAGGTCGTGTCGGCTTGCAAAATATTGACCGCAAGTGGGGAGTGGCGACCCGTTGTTTGGCAGAAATCTTGAAGAATGAGAAGGGCCAGGGGATTTTATAGACGGCGGTGAGGCAGTCGCGGTCTCCGGCTTAGTTCTACATTTTCGAAGTTTTTTTGGAAACTTAAAAATGTGCGGGGATTATGATAAGCCCGGAATCCGCGACCTGTTTGCAGAGCTTTCCAGACCGGACGACCTGACCTTTCAAGCCGCCACAACTCCTAATTCGGGCAGTCACCATAGGGCGGCCAGACCATCTAGTCGCGTCCAATATCAACTCATCTAGGGATCACCGAAGCCGGGCGGTCTCCATGTCAGACCGCCACCAGCGCCAGTCCTGCTCAGCGGCAAGCCCCGGGACACAGCAGTTAGCTCGCCAGGAGGAATCCGCCAAGCCGCGCGGCTTCCCTCCTTTCTCGTTTTCTTTCTTTCTCATTTGCTTCCCCTCACCTCTGCCCGGTTCTCTTGTACCCCGGGCAGCCGGAACTTTAGCCCTGCCCGCTTGGGCAGGCCCCCGAGCTTATAAATAGGGGGAGGGTGCACTCTCCAAGACACGCTGACTTTTATCCAGGAGCTCGCCTGTTAAAAGCTGCGGTCTCAAGTCTAGTGTTTTGCGGCTTGTAGTCCGGCCGGCTTCCGCTTTTACTCCTTCGTGTAACTGTTTCTCATTTTAAGTAAAGGAAAGCCCGTCGCAAGAGTGGCATTTAAGCTGCGGCGGCGAACTCTGCTGTTGCCGCTGCCAGCGGCCTCTATTCATGCCCTTTAGATGCGACCGCTAGTAACCGTCTAGTCGACAGTCTCCCTTTTTCCCCCGGTGTTCGAACCGTTAGCTGGTGGTGCCTGACTCCCTGTCCGTTTTCGCGCATCAACATACATGACTCCACTTTCTAGAACCTTATTCACTATAAAACTGCTAAAGACATCTGGGATTCACTTATAGTTTATATGGAAGGGATAGAGGAGGTGAGGGATGACAGGAAATCCCTCCTGAATAACAATATGAGGCCTTCAAGCAAGGCAAGAAAGATTCCATAGCTGAATGCTACGAAAAGTTCTTCATGATAGTGAACAGTCTGATCACCTATGGCAGCCAGTTCACAAACTATGAGCTGAATGACAAGTTCCTGAGATTCCTAAACAAGGAATGAGATATCAAAATCTGTGCCATCAGAGAGGTTGGCAACTTGGCCAACACATTGCCTCAAAATCTATTTAGAAAGCCGTTGTCTCATGAGATGTAGCTGAACTACAGAAGGGCAGAATAAGATGTTGCCAGATCTCTTCATAAAGAGAAGGCAGTGGCCTTCAGAGCTGAAGCCACAAGGGGGGGGGGGCAGGGAAAAGACTCCTTCCCCACCAAGGAGAGCTGCAGAGTCAGAGAGCTCTGAACTCAGCTCCTTAGGTAATGAACTGTCTGATGGAGAACTAACACTGTTCTCAAAACATTTCAAGAAGATGCTGAGCAGGAGAAGAAAATAGAAGAATAAGGGCTCCTCAAGCTCCACATCAAGGAAGCCCTATCGCAGTAAGTACAAGTCTAAAAAAGGCCCCTCTGGGGAAAGGTATGAATCTAAACAGAACAAATATGTTAAGACTAATGTTGTGTTCTACTATTGTTACATGAGTGGACATACCATTGCTGACTGTCCTATTAATAAGGAGCACATGAAGTCTAATGATAAAAAGCATTACAAGGACAGGAAGGCTGAAAAAGTGCTTCTTGGACAAGAATAAAATAGTCTATCAGACAGTGATTCCAAGTCTTCAGAATCAGATGAAGAGGAGGCCTACATTGGTCTCATGTCCCTTAAAGTAGAGGCAGATCTTCCAGCTGTCTTATTTGGCATAAGGGCCCCACAGCCCTTTATTGACAGTGGGGCTGATGTATTAGGATCTGAAGATGATGTCAATTAATTAATTGACAAGTATGGTGTAATTCTGGAAGCTCTGAAGAAGAGCTAAAGGCTTGTCAAAAGACAAGTTGTGTAGATTGCTTCTCTTCAGTTAGCTGCTTACCTGCATACTGAGTCAACACCTTTGCTAGCTCAAATGAGGAGAGAAGTCAGCTAGCTTAAGACAATCTCTATTATCCAAATTCACACAATTAGTCAGAAGAACAAGATCATCATGGATCTTGAAGAGAAGATCCTCAGGGAGAGGAAGCTTGTGGCTTAATTCTCTAAGCCCCAAACAGTTTTGCCATAGATTGAATCCTTCACCTATCAAAAGGAAAAGAGAGGTTTGGGGTTCAAGTGGAACTCTAGTGCT
Source organism: Platanthera guangdongensis (assembly GCA_039583875.1). Classification (NCBI taxonomy): domain Eukaryota; kingdom Viridiplantae; phylum Streptophyta; class Magnoliopsida; order Asparagales; family Orchidaceae; genus Platanthera; species Platanthera guangdongensis. The sequence continues at coordinate 73,790,551 of CM077155.1, read as the reverse complement.
GCCCATTCCAAAGGGGAAAGATCCAATTGTGCCTCAAACCATCTTTCAGAAGGCAATCTTACCTTCTAATAGGTATGACCATGACAACATGTATGGTCACTAAAATAATGGAAACTCTTATTGTATGGATACAAGTGTATCCTACAATGGAAGGTGAATGGGCATAAGATAAAGTGCACTGAAAGCTCCCCATGAGGAAATCCAAATGGCACATTATGGACCATTTGTGTTTGGTGCTTCAGCCCCCACTATAAAAGATAAGGAAGTGGACCATTCTCAAGTTCCTTCAGCAAAAACCTTGACTAAGGGCAAGTCATTCAGTAAGCCTCACTTGGCTATCTCTGATGCCATCAAAAACATATCAACTGCAAAGAAGATTTTTGTTGTTGAAACTCAGACTAAGTTAAGTACATCTACATGCAGACTCACCTTCAATAAAATTCTTACTAAAAGAAACTGGAAGAAGGCTGCTGCTCTCCCCTTTGAACAGATAATTATTGATAGCCTACACACTCCAAAGGCTATTCAGAAGAGGAGATATAACATTCATGAGTGTTGGTGCTATGACAAGGTGAGTCACTTTGCTATAGACTGTTGGCACAACCCAAGTGTGCCAAGGGTAAGGATGAGTCTTCCTGTTATGGCTACTACATGTAGATATGTTCATTTTCAGGCTAACATGAACTAATGAATCAACCCCTTTTAGGTTCCTAAGGTAAACTAATCTGTGTTTGCACGATAATCCAAGTACCCATACAATACTAATATGGTACTTGTACAGTGGATGTTCCAGATATACAACTGGAATAAAGAGTCATCTTAAGAATTATACTCTAGTGAGGAATGGACCTAAAGTGATCTTTGGAGGTTCAGGTAGAGGATTTACCATGGGCTATGATATGATCACTAATGATATAGTCTCTATTGCAAAGTTAGCTTATGTGGAAGGATTGTAACACAATCTGATTATCATAAGCCAACTATGTGATATTGGTTATGTCATTGTCTTCCACAAGGATGAGTGTCTGATCAAAAGTTCAAATGACCAAGCGGTCATTTTTACAGGCACTAGGAGTGGAAATATTTATTGTCTAAACTTCTTATGTTTAAATACATGCTCACCAATATGTCTGGTAGCAAATGAGAAATCTCTTATTATGTGTAATGACAAAAGAGGCTTGCTCAATTGAACTACAAGATAATTAGCAAGCACCTTAGTGAAGGGCTATTCAGAAATGGACCCAATCTGATATGCACCAAAGAGGGAATTTGCTCTGCATGCCAAAAGGGAAAGCAGACCAAAGCATCATTTAAGAGAATTGGGGCCAAGGATTCTGAGAGGTGATTGTATCTCTTGCATAAGGACTTATTTGGTTTATGGCAGTTCATAGTCTAGGTCGGAAAGTCTACACACTTGTAATAGTTGATGACTATTCTAGATTTACTTGGGTTTTCTTTTCAAAGAAAACATTTCAAACCCTTAACATCTTTGTGACCTTTGTTAGGAAAGTTCAGAATGAAAAGGATAGTTCTGTGGTCAAAATTAGAACTGATTATGGTACTGAATTTCAATCTGAAGGCATGACAAAGTTATGTGAAGAACAAGGGATTCATCAGGAGTTTTCTTCTCCAAGAACACTCCAACAAAATGGGATTGCTGAGAGGTAAAACAAGACTCTCATAGAAGCTGGCATGACACTACTCAGTGAAACTTCTCTCCCAGGGTACTTTTGGGCTGGGGCAGTAAACACTGCTTGTCATGGTCTGAATAGAACTTATTTCAACAAGTATCATAAGAAGACTCCCTATGAGATTATGAAAGGATGAAAACCAAATCTTGCCTATCTAAGAATCTTTAGAAGCAAGTACTCTGTGCTGAATAATGGGAATTCATACTTGACTAAGTTTGTTGTCAGATCCTATGAGAGAATTTTTTTTGGGTACATTAACCACAACAAAGCCTATATAGTCTACAACTTGAAGAACCAAGTTGTAGAAGAGTCTGTGAATGTAGTATTTGACGAATCATCTATGATCAACAGTGAGCTGCCAAGCTTCTCTTGATCTGCAGGTATAGAATTAAAGATGGATAGACTGACCATCAAGGATAGTCATCCTACAACCCAAGAGGAAGATGATGGTTTGCTCATCCCTGAAGAAGATCCAAATACACAGGACACATGTGAAGACCAGCATGATCCAGCCATTGAAGTTCATAATACTGAGGACAGAATGCGAGCAGCTATCAGGGATTTAAGGGATCATCCAAGAGATCAAATTATAAGTGATGCAAGCCAAGGAATTACAACAAGGAGCAGAAGCCTCGACATTGCTATGCATTCAAGCTTCCCTTCTTAGGTTGAACCAAAGAGGTTTGAAGATGCCAACATAGACCCATTTTGGATTGTGGCTATATAAGAAGAACTGAACTAGTTCAAGAGATGAAAAGTCTGGAAGCTGGTTCCCAGACCAAATGGACATAACATCATTGGAACCAAGTTGATTTATAGGAATAAACTCAATGAGAATGATGTTATTATAAAAAACAAAGGCTGATTGATTGCCAAGGAATACATACAAGAGGAAGATATTGACTTTGATCAAACCTTTGCACCAGTTGATAGATTGGAAGAAATAAGATTATTCCTTGCATATGCTGCACGTAAAGGGTTTAAGGTCTTCCAAATGGATGTTAAGTCAGCTTTCCTAAATGGTAGCCTAAAAGAGGTGGTCTATGTTGAGCAACCCTCAGGTTTTGGTAATCCTAACTTTCTTGATTATGTATTTAAGCTTAGAAAAGCTTTGTATGGGTTGAAGTAAGCCCTAGGGAAAGATATGAAACCATTTGTAGCTTTCTCACTGAGGACAAATTCTCAAGGGGAAATATAGATAAGACATTATTCCTTAGAGAAGTCAAGGGTAAGATCATTCTAGTCCAAATTTATGTAGATGACATAAATTTTAGGTCTACTGATGATGGCCTCTGCAAGAAGTTTTCTAAACTTATGCAAGGGCAGTTTGAGATGAGCAGTATGGGTGAACTCGAATACTTCTTGGGCCTCCAAGTTAGATTGTATGAGGATGGTCTATTCATCTCTCAGTCTAAGTTCACCAAGGAGCTAATCAAGAAGTTTAGAATGGAGAGTGCCTCCGTAACAAAAACTTCTATGGGGTCAAGTGTGTCAATAAAAAAGGATGAGAATGGGAAACACGTTGATGACACCTTTTATAGAGGCATAATTGGCTCCCTCCTCTATCTGACTGCAAGTAGGCCATACATCATGTATGCTACATGTGTTTGTGCAAGATACCTGACTTGCCCTATAGAGTCTCATTATTCTGCAGCAAAAATGAATTTTGAGATATCTTAAGGGCATACCTGATCGTGGCCTATGGTACCCTAGGAATAATGATTTTGAACTAATTGGGTACTCAGATGCAGATTTTGTAAGGTGTAGAGAAGACAGAAAAAGCACATCAGGCACCTGTCAATTTCTAGGGAGAAGACTTGTATTTTGGAGTAGCAAGAAGCGAACACGTGTTGCCATCTCAACAGCTGAATCAGAGTACATCTCAGCTGGAAGTTACTGTGCACAACTACTTTTGATCCAAAATTAAATCCAAGTCTACAATCTCCAACTAAGTAGAACTCCAATGTTTTGTGATTCTTCTAGTGTAATCTCTATTGCTATGAAGCCTGTGTCTCATAATAGGATAAAACACATAGAGATTAGATATCACTTCATTAGAGAGCAAGTGGAAAGGGAGGACATCAGTCTTGAGTTTGTCTCTGCAGACAAACAAGTGACTGATATTTTCAATAAGCCACTGGATGAAGCCAAGTTCAACACCTTCAAATTTGAGTTGGGCATGTTGAACTTAGAACAGCGTTATTATGGGTTCATGCATATGTGCTGCAGGCAAAATTGACCCTTGCAGGCTAACAAGGAAGATATGAAATAAGTATCCTGATGTTGAGTGCACTTAGACTAAGTGTCCAGGCGTCGAGTGCACTGAGACAACATTAGGCATCGAGTTCTCTGAGACTAAGTGTCCAGGCATTGAGTGCACTGAGACAACTTTAGCAATTGAGTGCATCGACTGCGTTGTGACCACTCAACGATCTTACTCTAACAATTCTGATTACTACTATCTCCGGGATTAATCTCAGTCGTTGATCAAATCGTGTCAGACACAACAGGTACACGCCTCTCCACATTCTCAAATTGGGGTAAGTATAAATAGAATTGTGTGTGCTTAAAATAAAATACACTATTCCTAGCCTTTTTCGACTTCCTACCTCCCTGTAACAAAAGCTCGTACAGTACTCCAGAAATTCAAAAGTTCCATGACACCAAAAGGAATGTATTTACTTTTTGAGGGTTCTGAGTTAGTGAGAAATGGATTCAAGGATCCTCCAGAGGAAGTACAACTATTTCTCCACTTAATGCAGGTCACTGACCTAGAATTCGTCCCGTTGGAGCCAAGCTCAACATGGAAGCGAGAAGTTATCGAACTATATTCAAATGCCAATGTTGACTCATCCTCCAAAAAATTCAAGTCATCTGCCAGTGGACACAAGATCAAGATTAGTCCCAGAAGATTGAGCAATTCCATGAATCTGCCCCAGTTCAGGTCGTCTAATGAAGAAGAACTATATTCGGATGGTGTGAAATCCGCCCTCAAATGGTGTGGGCTTTCAAAGCATACCACTAGGTCTGTTATGAGAACGGAGATGAATTTAAAAGGAAAGTTTCTGGAAGATGTCATTGCAAAGCTCTTATATGCAAAACATGGTCACATGATAAAATCTCCAGAAAAATGTTTGAGCTAATGACAAAGATAATTCTATCCAAGAGAACTGACTGGGGGAAGGTACTATTTGACAGAATAGTGTAATGTGTCTCAGAGCCAAATATCGGAAGAATCTTGTCTCTATACTTGCACACTTCTATTCTAGGGATCCCCAATGTGAGGCTAGGACTAAGATCCATCACATGAGGAGATTGTACTCCGAAATATTTGATAGATGGAACAAGGTGTTGCTTCCAAACCAACAAACATCTGTCAAGAAAAAATAGAAGGAAGTTATCATCACTGAGGAATAAACTGGTAATAGTTCTTCTGAGATCAGTGAAGAAGAGCCTCATGACCCTCAACTGTCTGAATCTTCTAAAGAGACTATAAGAGATATGAGTGCTCAGGTCTCTATGTCTTCAAAACCTGCAACAAAGATAATTCAAGGCAGTGGCTCACAATCAAAAGGCACCCTAGTAGAGGTAACTGAACAAGTGACTAAAATAATTATGGACATGATTTGTGATGAACTTGAGGGGGTGGATTCCAAGTCAGATGATCCTGTTGAGGGCGAGCAATTTCAATCAATGTAAGATAAGCTTGATTCCTTATTAGAGAATCTGTAGAGCGGGATTGATCAGATTCCTGATGATCCTCTATGGATGGACCCCAGTACTCTTGCTGAGGGTGAGCAGGTTCCTGCAACAGTGGGAGAGATTGCTCAACGCACAATTACTGAAAACCAACAACCTCTTGTTCCAAAAAATGAACATGATCTTATTCCAGATGACGTAGACTAGCAAGCACCTATGGGGAGTATAGAGGTTGATGGGGAGATTCCAACAGAGCTCTGATAACTTCTTAATTGAAGTTATATAAGCCCATTATTTCTACTGATATTTATTAAAAAGGAGAACAAATTGAAGTTAATTGATAAAAATATGATTAAAATCTATATTTAAGAAATATTCTACTTATTTGATCATATTCCATAGTTTCTATGCAGGTGAAACGAAGAAAATTGATTTGGAGAAGAAAAGAGGAAATTCTTAATTTTTGCCTAAGGAAGTTGTTGCAACAACTTGTTTTCGATGTTGCAACATTGGCTGTTCCGAAAATTCAGATTTTCAAATAAAGGACGGACGGTTACACCTATTCAAATATGAGTGGTTACACCTTTTAAAGGATGGACGGTTACACCTCTTTAATGGGGGATTTTCGGCCAGCATTTGGGGAAATAGAAAAGGACGGAAGGGGTGAAAGAAAAGGAACTTATCTTGGAGGAAGAAGAACTCATCTTGAAGGAAGAAGGACTAGGGCACATCGGATATTGAAGACGGAGCGGTTCAACATACTTCGGAGAACGAATTCCTGCATTATTTTGCTTTTCCTTCATCATGCACTGTAAGATCTTTCTTGTTTGTTGGTGTGCTTCATCCATTGTGATGAACTAACTTGTTTTAATATCGTGTTGTGAGAATACTTCGTCTCTTGTGATGACAATTTATTAACTTTTCTTAATTTGTGAATGTTTGGTGAATGTTTGTACTGAATTTATGATCTTTAATTCGAGGTTTTTGGCCAAGATCTCAAGTTTTTACTACGCTTCATAAATCGAGAGAGGAGTAGCGTAAGTATATCATAGATTCAGTATAACATTTGAAGGGAGAAAGAGATTTCCCCTTGGTGTTAGCAACTTGGGTTTTCAATCTTTAAGCGGTTCTTATTTCTCCAACGGGGTAATAAAGAACTAGGAACTTCCGATATCGAGAGGTACGAATTTTTACTCTAAAATCGTTGCAAGACGTTTCACCACTCGTGCTCACAGAAACTATATTCAAAAGGTTGTCACACTAGACTTAGGAAATCACAATATGAGATTATCTTTAATCACTAACACAAAGTATTCTTCTTCCGGATCTTTAGCTTATTTTCAATAATTAGAAATTGTGTTTTAAGATTTTAGTTTTCTGAAACCATCATTTTAATTTACTTGAATTAAAAGAAAAGGCATAGCTAATAATTGCAAGCGCTGAATCCACCATCTACTCGAGGGAACGATTCTTTTCTCACTTTATATTACTTGAACCGACACGTGCACTTGCGTTATTTTATATATATACGTTTCGGGCGTATCAAGCTCCCTGTATAGAATAATTAAGAAAAATAAACAACTGACTCAGAGATAAATCTCTGACCCTACCTTGCTAGACTGAGCAAATATTAGTCCAGCACTCTTGCTGTAGAAGGAATTAGTCCTCTTCTATAGCTAACACTTTTCTGCTGCACAAATGAACAGCTAACAGCTTGCTGAATGGATGAATCTGCTTCTTTGTTCTGGAGAGAACTATCTTGCTGAACTTGAAGAGCTTCAACTATCTTCCTTTGCCTTCTCGGCTATCTCTGCTGGACTTGAGCTTTCAAGCTTAGTAGAGAAGAAGATGTCCAACCACCTCTAGTTTTTCTTTCTGTATTTTTCTGCGTGTTCCCCGTTCGTTTGTTAACCTAATCCCCTTTTCTTTTTCCTTTTTATATGCATTGATTTGAATCAAAGATATAAATGTATGTGGGCCCAGTCAAGGATTGGTGAGCGCCACCTCCATCAAAAAAGGACAAAGCAACTTTCGGCTCCACTGTAGCTTTCCACAACGGCTACTTGTAAGTTGACATTGATGACTTCAGAAATGGTCATCACCATCTGGACATAGAAAATATTCCAGAAATCCATAAAGCATTTAGTGATGTTAAGTTACTCAATGTCATCTATCTTGACTCTCAGCGCTTCTGTACTTGTGAATTTGCTCTGGATTTGTCTCAGTGGTTCTGTCTTAGCGGTCTCAGCGGTTTCTTATTAACAGCTGAGACAAGCTTTTGTCTCAGCACTTTTTGTCTCAGCGGTCTCAGTGGTTTCTTATTAACAGTTGAGACAAGCTTCTGTCTCAACGCTTTCTTCTTAGCTGTCTCTGCACTTTATTCTTTAACTACTGAGACAACCTTCTGTCTCTGCACTTTCTTCCCAGCGGTCTCAACGCTTTCTTCTCAGCTATCTCAGCGCTTTCTTCTCAACTGTCTCAGTTGTCTCAGCGCTTTTTAACTTAGTCAGTTTTCTTGCTTTAGCTGCGTTTGATGATATGTGGGTTGAGCTCGACGAACTTTGATCTTCTCAGTGGTCTCAGCGCTTTTTGCCTTAGTGAATTTTTCTGGCTTTAGCACGACAAGAGTTTAGCGAGCTCGACGATCTGTAAGTTGAGCTCGACGAACTTCAAGCTGAGCATGATGAACTTTGAATTCTAAGCTCTTGAGCTTATCCCAAGGAATGTTGAGCTGAGCTCGACGACCAGCGAGCTGAGCTCGACGAACTTCGAGCTGAGCTCGACGAATTTTGAGTTTCCTACAAACTCATTTTTCTTCACCTGTCCAATCATGGACTACCTGCATGCAAGAATTAAAGCACACATCAAATACATTATGCTCCTTAGCATGATTGGTGATGCCCCTTCAAATCCTGAGGAACATTGTAGGGCACAATTCCCAATAATCTCCCCCTCATTTGAAGAAGGCAGAACACCTATCCATGCTAAGGTGCATCGACACAAGAAATATCATGATAGGTCTAATGAAATAATATCATAACAACTAGCCATCCCAGTACAAGATAACTCCCCTAGATGAGATGACTTACTACTATGATTGAAATATCAATGGTACATATGAGTTATCAATCATTAACAAAGTGATAGAATGATTATTCAACAAAATATTTATTAATAATTTACAAGGTACACATTTTGATTAAGATCTATCTAATCATTAACTTAGCCAAACAACAGTAGCAAACTTGTGATTACATGATATCTATGAAAGAACATCATATTTATTTATTACAGATATACAACTAAGAGTTGCATTATACATTTATCACATCAATATAGTTAGGGCCAACTCATAATAATTTCATTGTTAAAGATTTGTTGTTGCTACACTGTTGATATTCATTACAATACATTGAATGAATGTTTAAAGAACCCTAAGTCTTGCAATATTAGTTTCATTTTGATGAACTAGAATCAGCATCCTTGGAAGCAATAGTCTTCTTCAAGTTCTCAGCTTTGTTCTCCTGCCTCTTGAAGTAAAGGAATGACATTGGAATATATCTGGGAGGCATTTTCTTGGGGCTGCGCTTCCTTACCAGATTCTCATTGAATACTCTTTACCTTAGGGATTTTATCCATTCCTCAGAAGGATATACACTATCAATATTCTTTAAAATTTGTCCATGGCTTACCCAAGAATTGATAATGATGGATTCAGAGGCATCACTTAGTTGTTTATGATCTGGAAAATCTCTGTTCTCAGCTCTCTGCTTTGCCATGAACACTTCAGCCAATTGAGTTCCTTCCCTCTTTCTTCTGGCAGAAAGCTGTGCATCCTATATAATTCTAGCTTGTGCTGGGAAGTCTAGGTCCTCTGGCCTCTTTCTATCCTGGAGGGGCAGGGGTAGTGCCACCCTGGTGCCTTGAATTACATTGAAGGCTTGATCTTCAATGAGTGCTACTGCCTTAGCATGGATGCTCTCCCCCTTCTGCTTTCTTCAAAGATGGTCTTTTGCAGTAAGGTGGGGTTGGATTGATTCTTTCTTGATATAGAATTGAATATTCTTTCATTATCAGCAAGCAGCTCATCTTTCAAAAGTATTGCCTCCTTCATAGATTAGCAGGCAATATTGATGATATGTTGATTTACATGATCTATTGCACCCATGATCAACTCATCAGTTGCACTCACATAATTCTTGACATATCCCATGTCAGCTGCAGAGAGTTTCTGACCTATGTCCAAGGATTTCATGAGGGTGGTTAGTTTGATGCCAGCAGTTCCATTGTAACACCCCAAAAATCATAATCGAGTTGGTCGCGTCCTAAGAAATTTTTGGTGCCTGTATAGGGGTACACGGCCTAGGACACATGCGTGTCCAAGGCCGTGTCGTTCTCTGTGTTGGCCGGCTGTGTCCAGAAAAGGACACGGTAGGAAATACGGCAGCATGACACGGGCGTGTCAATGGATACGGGGGTGTCCATACTCGTGTCACCAACCGTGTTCCCAAGATTCGTGTCGGTTGGCGTGGCGGTTACTAGTAACACGCCACAGGGACATGGGCGTGTCAGAAACCTACACGGGCATGTCAGGTTTAGACACGAGCGTGTCTTGACCCGTGTCCTCTTCTGTGCTCGACGATCGTGTCTGGATCGAGCTACACGGCCTGGGACACGGCCATGTGCAAGGCCGTGTTCGGCCTAGGTTTGAGGATTTTTGGGCAGATCTGAGCCGTTCGTTTTCTTTAATTAAGATCTGACGGCCCAGATTTGTTCCTGCTTTGTTAAGGCCGGGAATGGAGGATTAGTTCTTCGTTTTCTCTTTAACATTCTCTTCTTAAGGAGTTAGAGAGAGGAGAGAGCAAGAAGGAAGGAAGAGGAGGATTCTGGCTGCTGGAGGAGCTTCGGAGCACCGATACGAGAACCGAGATCGGATCCGCGGAGGAAATTCCATTGCGAAGCCTTCTATTCGTATAGATTTCCATGGCACAAAAGCATACTACATGGGTAACGATTCTCTACTTGGGCATGTGAAGCTCTCCTTCTTTTGCATAGGGAAACCCGCTCTCGCGAGTGTGCTGTGAGTGTGCAGTGTTCCTTGGGGTTGACGGGAATAGTCCCCCTTGAGTCGCATATAGAGTCCAGAATCGAAGTACGGACTTAAGAATTGTGTGTGAAGCCTACCCGGACATGTTGGTCTGGATCGGTGATGTTGCATATTGTATGGCTTCCCGGAGAATACTCCGTGTTTTGTGTTTTTCGGGTTTCTACACGGTAGATTGCAACAGGGATCCTTGGAGATTAACTCTAAGGCGCACCCGGAAAACTGAGCGGAAACGTAGTTCTGCAATTTTGGCAGCCGGGGTGCCGGCCTTGTGCATAACTGGGTTATGTGATGTTTGGAATTGTTGCAGGATCCGAGAGAAGCTTGGCTCATGCGTACGTCTTAAGGTGACTACGTGGTGTGAGCAACGGGCAAGTGGAATCGGACCTGTGCTATGTGGTTCAGTGCTAGAGACCCATAGAGGGACTGGCCGTTGGCATAGTCGGGATCCTTAGGCAGTGGTCAGAAAGGCTAAAATGCTCACGATATTGCCATCCCGGGGATGGTGGTGAAGCTACGGAACTGACCGGATTCACCGAAAATGTGCCCTGCGTGCACGGGGTGTTTGGCCGTGCGAGCTTACACCTGTGGCGAAGTATGTTTGTACTTTATTGTTTAGCTGGGCTAATGAATTGCAGGGAAGGAGCACTGATGTCCCGAGTAAGGGGTGAGGTCGTTATAATTTGGTCGGCTTTGGCTGACCGTTACTTTGTTTTCCACCGTGCGGTGGAATGTTGCTTGCAGGTGCTGCGGAGCTAAGTACCAAATAGCGGACAGAAGCCCATGTTGCTGAGCTGGCCCTCGAAGGCCAAAGCGAATAGTTGTTTTTTACTTTGTTATGTGTGGCTGTCATGCGAGCCGATGAATGTAAAACAATAATTTGTTAACTCTTGTAAGGCCATAAGATCAAGTACTTTCAGTGTATTTGTTATTTCATTCCTGTGGTAGTTTGTGGACATTCATGGTAGTTGTTAATCAATTATGGGTTCTTTCCAACTGTTTAAAAGCTTCCGCTAGAATGCTCTGTGCTAGGGCGAGTAGTCGTAGTTGGATATTTGATATTCTTATATAACCCTTCCGACTATCCGTGGTATATGGCGTCGGGTTCCAGCAGGACCTTCTGTTATATGCCACACCACGGATGAGGGTGTTATAATTTGGTATCAGACTTCTGGTTTCTGTCAACTTAAATAAATTTGTTGACAAATTCTTTTTAAGGGGTGGTGAGCACGTGTGTGCGTCATCGTTATAACATCTAAAAGTACCCATGAATGTCCACTTAGGAATGAAAAATACACTTGTTTTGTGGAATCTGAGTGTTCCAATGATTGCCTTTCGTAATCTGTTTGTCGTCTAATCAAGGGTTTTTGCTAATATAGGCAGCTAGGAGCGTTGTTGGGCAATCGGAACTCCCGCAATCGGCGGAAAGTAGTGCACCAAGGGACGTGCCTACAACACCTCCTTCAGCAGAAACCATCAGATTGGTGGCTGAAGCAGTCTTTGCTATGATAAATGGCCAGCCTGCAGGGTGCATTTACGCACCACCTGTTAATGAGCAAGAAACGATTAGGGTGGCAGAGCCGAGAGTGGTAGAATCCGTGGAATTTGATCATGTAGCACAAAGGAGAGCTACGGAGAAGAAGCTCAAGCATGTAATGAGCTTTAATCCTCCGAGGTTCGACGGGATTGGAACTCCAACTCAAGCTGATTATTGGCTCTCTACGATAAAGAGAGTCTTGACGACCACAGAAACAATACAGTGGCAGAAGACTACCATAGCGACCTTTCTTTTGGCTAGTGAGGCGAGGCTGTGATGGGGTGAGTTGGAGGTTCATCTCTTAGTGGGAAGGCAACTTGCGGATGTGCCTATGGAAGAATTATCATGGTTGTTCTTAGCCAGATTTCTAACCTTTGCTCTGAAGCTTGAGATGGAGAATCAGTACATTAGTTTGACTCAGGGAGGCAGAAGCATGGATGATTATCAGCACGAGTTTACACGGTTGGGTCGTTATGATTGTTCAACGTTTACGGAAGAGGAGCGGAAGACCAACCGATTTTATGAGGGTCTATGTGGCGACCTACAACTACTCCTTGATGGGACTAAGGTTTAGGGATTCCTAGCCTTGGTCAATTCGGCCCGGTCGTTGGAAAAGGTCGTGAAGAAAGTGCAAGAGAAGAATGACCCAGGGGAAAAGAAGTCAGAGTTCAAAGTGACAAATTCAAAGTCGGGTTTCCGCAGATGGAGCAAGAAACCGAAGACTTCGAGCTTAGCCCCTTCGTCTGGTGCGACGGAGGCAACCACAAGTCGAGTCCAAGGAGCTTTCTACAACTATGGAAAGATGGGGCATTTTGCTCATGAATGTTGAAGCGGACGTGCAAAGTCCGAGAGGAAGCCTGGAACATCTTATGAAGAGAAAGGGAAGGCGGTGGAGTCAACCACGTCCCACCATGCTCTAGCACAACCTAGATTTTATAACCTTTGTCTGTAAGAGGCCATAAAACAGCTGACGTGGTGACATGTATGAGTTAAATTATAGCAGTTTAACTTTATGTAGTTGTTACCTTTTTATATGTTAGCTTATATATGTTGGTGCTAGGCTTTGTGTTGATTTTTTATTGTCCGGCGAGAGCCCTGTTTGATACGGGAGCTTCACATTCCTTCTTGTCCGAAAGATTCGTATCGCGCATCGGAGTCCCTTCGTCGATGGCAAAAGACAAGTTGGATGTGTTGTTACCCAATGGGTGCTCAATGCGCGCGGATAGAGTCTGTGTGGTTAAGATTCGGATTTTTGACCAGGAGTTTGATTTGCAAGCGTCGGTACTGCCGTTAGCAGAGTTCGACGTAATATTTGGGATGGACTGGCTCTCGGAGCAGCGAGCATGCATTAATTGCAACAGAAATGAGGTTAAGTTGGGACTGAATAATGATCGGGAGACTATGTTTGCATGCATGAAGGGGTCGGGTAAGATTTTGATGTCGGCCCTTCAGGTGATCAAAGCAGTTCGGTCTGGGGCAGAGCTGTTTGTCACATTAGTGCAGGCTTCAATGCCTAAGCTGAGTTTGGGCAGTATTCCAGTTGTGTCCGATTATCCTGATGTGTTTCCAGATGATCTCCTAGGAGCCCCTCCTCAGCGGGAGATTGATTTTATTATTGAGCTGGTGCCGGGTGCCAAACCGGTGTCACGCTCTCCGTATCGGATAGCTCCAAGAGAGATGGCGGATTTGAAGGTGCAACTGCAAGAGTTGTTGGAGCAAGGGTATGTTCGTCCAAGTTCGTCGCCTTGGAGCGCACCGGTACTTTTCGTTAAGAAGAAGGATGGGAGATTTCGACTCTGTATCGACTATCGGGAGTTGAGCAAGCTTACGAAAAAGAATAAGTATCCGAACCCAAGGATTGACGATCTATTTGATCAGTTGGTTGGGTAAATAGTATATTCGAAGTTAGATCTGAAATTCGGCTACTACCAATTGAGGATAAGGGAAAGAGACATTCCAAAGACGCCGTTCAGCATGCGGTTTTGGCATTACGAGTTCACGGTCATGCCGTTTGGGTTGACCAATGCGTCATCCGTGTTTATGGATCTAATGAACAGGACGTTCAAAGAGTACCTGTATCGTTTCATGATAGTATTTATCGACGATATCTTGGTGTACTCGCAGTGTGAGGATGATCACTACAAGCATCTGCATATGGTGTTGGAGATGTTGAGAAGAAATCAGTTGTATGCTAAATTCTTCAAGTGTGAGTTCTGGTTATCCTCGGTAGCATTCCTCAGTCATGTTGTTAGCGGAGATGGCATAGCGGTGGATCCGGCAAAGATAATGGCGATACGGGAGTGGCCTGTATTGACTACAGTGGCAGAAGTCCGGTGCTTTCTGGGGCTTGCTGGCTACTATAGGAGTTTCGTAGAGAACTTCTCGTAGATAGCGCTACCACTCATGACGTTTACAGGGAAGGATCAAAAGTTTGTGTGGTCACTAGAGGGCGAGCAGGCTTTTGAAGAGTTGAAGAGGCGGTTGACCACGACGCCTATTTTATGTTCGCCGAGCGGGACCGAAGGGTTTGAAATCTATAGTGATGCTTCGGGCAGCGGTTTGGGCTGTGTTCTGCTACAGCATGGAAGTTTGATAACCTATGGTTCACAACAATTGAAGGTTCACGAGCAGAATTATCCGGTCCATAACTTAGAGTTAGCGGCCATAATATTTGCTCTAAAGCTGTGGAGGCACTATCTGTATGGTGTGAAGGTCGATATCTACACTGATCATAAGAGTTTGAAGTGCCTGTTAGATCAGAAGCACTTGAACATGAGGCAGCGGAGGTGGATGAAGTTCCGGGGGGACTACACCTTTGAGATACATTATGTGCCTGGGAAAGGAAATGCAGTGGCGGATGCGTTGAGTCGCAGGGTTCCTACACAGGCTAACTGGTTGTTGGTACATGATGAGAGTTTGGTCCGTGATTTGGAGGCATTAGAGATTTCTTGCATCGACAAGCAGGCTAGTACCGAGGCGAAATTATATTGGATAGAGGTGTAGTATGACCTAGCTGATAGAGTTCGGTGGGCTTTGGTTCAGGATAGCAGCATGAAGAGAATCTTGGATGAATCTTTGGATGGGTCAAATTCCCAATTTGTTGTTGAGGATGGACTGCTAAGGAGGGACGGCCGTCTATGTGTCCCTAGTGCGGAAAGTCTTTGGGAGGAGTTGATGTACGAGTCTCATCATACCAAGTACTCAATACACCCGGGGAGCACAAAGATGTATAAAGACATGAAGAAGTTATTCTGGTGTCCAGGATTAAAGAAGGATGTAGCACTTTATGTGGTCAAGTGTCAAACTTGTTCCTTGGTGAAGGCGGAGTGCTAGAAGCCCGAAGGTTTCTTGAAGTACTTGTCTATCCCGGAGTGGAAATTCGACGACATTTCTATGGATTTTGTGCAAGGTCTGCCAAATTCACAGAGGGGAAACGACACCATCTGGGTGGTCGTGGATAGATTGACAATGGTGTCGCATTTCGTCCCAAACAGGAAGGAAGATCTGGTGGAAAAGTTAGCCAAACTCTATGTAGATAAAATTGTACGATTGCATGGTGTGCCCCACAGTATTGTTAGTGACCGAGATGGACGCTTCAAGTCGAAGGACTGGAGGCTGGTGCATAGTCTGTTGGGAACTAAGCTGAGTTTCAGCAAAACCTTTCATCCATAGACGGATGGTCAAACCAAGAGGGTCAACAGGACGATGGAGGACATGCTTCGCATGTGCATCTTGGATTTCGTGAAACAATGGGAAGATCACTTGTACATGGTGGAGTTTGCATATAACAATAACTATCAAGTGAGTATGGGAATGTCGCCTTTCGAGGCCTTGTATGGGAGAAAGTGTCGCACGTTGTTGTCTTGGTTGGAGACAGGAGAGTCGAAGTTATACAAACGTCAAGCGGTGGAAGACGCCACTTCAATGATATGTACAATTCTGGAAAGGTTGAAGATCGCTCAGGAAAGGTAGGCAAAATACTATAATGCCAAGCATAGGAACGTGGAGTTCGGTGTTGGCGACTGGGTGTATTTGAAAATCAAGTCGTTCAAGGGTGTCTTGCGGGTTCGACGCTTGAAGAACCTGAGTTCGAGATACCTTTGACCGTTTGAAATCCTGGAGCGGTTTGGCGAAGCAGCGTTTCGATTAAAGCTGTCAGTATAGCTGAGTGAGCTATATGGTGTGTTCCACGTATCGGTGTTGCGGAAGGCAGTGCAAGAGCCTTCGCAGGTCGTTGCGGTCATACAAGTGCCGGTTGATTACGGGTTGATAACAAAGGTCAAGCCAGTACACATTGAAGACTTTGAAGACAAACGACTCCACAATAAGGAAATCTGAATGGTTAAAGTCTGATGGGATAACTGCTGATGTGAGGAGCTTTCTTGAGAGCGCGAGCAGATTATGTTGGAAGAATACCCCGAGTTATTCCCCTCAGGTAACATTTAAATTTCTGTGTACCTGTACATAATTTCGGGACGAAATTCTTTAAGTGGGGGAGAATTGTAATGCCCCAAAAATCGTAATCGAGCTGGTCGCATCCGAAGAAATTTTTGGTGCCTGTATAGGGGTACACGGCCTAGGACACGGGCGTGTCCAAGGCCGTGTCGTTCTCTGTGTTGGTCGGCTGTGTCCAGAAAAGGACACCGCAGGAAACACGGCAGCGTGACACGGGCGTGTCCATACCCGTGTCACCACCCGTGTTCCCAAGAGTCGTGTCGGTTGGCATGGCGGTTACTGGTAACATGGCCCAGGGACACGGGCGTGTCGGAAACCGACACGGGCATGTCGGAAACCGACACGGGCGTGTCGGAAACCGACACAGGCGTGTCGAAAACCGACACGGGCGTGTCAGGTTTAGACACGGCCGTGTCTTGACCCGTGTCCTCTTCTATGCTCGACAATCGTGTCTGTATCGAGGCACACGACTTGGGACACCGCCGTGTGCAAGGCCGTGTTTGGCCCAGGTTTGAGGATTTTTGGGAAGATCTGAGCCGTTCGTTTTCTTTAATTAACATCTGACGGCCCAGATGTGTTCCTGCTTTGTTAAGGCCAGGAATGGAGGATTAGTTCTTCATTTTCTCTTTAACATTCTCTTCCTAAGGAGTTATAGAGAGGAGAGAGCAAGAAGGAAGGAAGAGGAGGATTCTGGCTGCCGTAGGAGCTTCGGAGCACCGATTCGAGAACCAAGACCGGATCCGCGGAGGAAATTTCATTGCGAAGCCTTCTATCTGTATAGATTTCCATGGCGCAAAAGCATACTACAAGGGTAACGATTATCTACTTGAGCATGTGAAGCTCTCCTTCTTTTGCATAGGGAAACCCGCTCCTGCGAGTGTGCGGTGAGTGTGCGGTGTTCCTTGGGGTTGACGGGAATAGTCCCCCTTGTGTTGCATATAGAGTCCGAAATCGAATAACGGACTTATACATTGTGTGTAAAGCCTACCCGGACATGTGGTCTGGATCGGTGATGTTGCATATTATATGGTTTGCCGGGGAATACTCCGTGTTTTGTGTTTTTCGGGTTTCTACACGGTAGATTGCAACAGAGATCCTTGGGGATTAACTCCAAGGCGCACCTGAAAAACTGAGTGGAAACGTAGTTCTGCTAACTTGGCGGCCGGGGAGCCGGCCTTGTGCATAACTGGGTTATGTGATGTTTGGAATTGTTGCGGGATCCGAGAGAAGCTTGGCTCGTGCGTACGTCTTAAGGTGACTACGTGGTGTGAGCAACGGGCAAGTGGAATCGGACCTGGGCTATGTGGTTCGGTGCTACAGACCCATAGAGGGATTGGCCGCTAGTATAGTCGGGTGCCTTAGGCAGTGGTCAGAAAGGCTAAAATGCTCACGATGTTGCTATCGCGGTGATGGTGGTGAAGCCACGGAATTGACCGGATTCACCAAAAATGTGCCTTGAGAACACGGGGTGTTTGGCCATGCGAGCCTACACCTGTGGCGAAGTATGTTTGTACTTTATTGTTTAGCTGGGCTAATGAATTGCAGGGAAGGAGCACCGCCGTCCCGAGTAAGGGGCAGGGTCGTTATAATTTGGTCGGCTTTGGCTGACCGTTACTTTGTTTGCCACCGGGCGGTGGAATGTTGCTTGCATGTGATGCGGAGCCAAGTACCAAATAGCGGGCAGAAGCCCATGTTGTTGAGCTGGCCCTCGAAGGCCAAATCGAATAGTTGTTTTTACTTTGTCATGTGTGGCCAGCCTGCGAGCCGATGTATGTAAAACATTAATTTGTTAAGTGAACACTTGTAAGGCCATAAGGTCAAGTACTTTCAGTGAATTTGTTATTTTATTCCTGTGGTAGTTTGTGGACATTCATGGTAGTTGTTAGTCAATTATGGGTTCTTTCCAACTGTTTAAAAGCTTTCTCTAGAATGCTCTGTGCTAGGGCGAGTAGTCGTAGTTGGATATTTGATATTCTAATATAACCCTTCCGACTGTCCGTGGTATATGACGTCGGGTTCTAGCTGGACCTTCTGTTATATGCCATACGACGGATGGGGTTGTTATAATTTGGTATCAGACTTCTGGTTTCGGTCAACTTAAATGAATTCGTGGACGAATTCTTTTTAAGGGGTGGTGAGCACGTGTGTGCATCATCGTTATAACATCTAAAAGAGCCCACGAATATACACTTAGGAATGAAAAAATACACTTGTTTTGTGGAATCTGATTATTCCAATGATTGCCTTTCGCAATCTGTTTGTCGTCTAATAAAGGGTTTTTGCTATTATAGGCAGTTAGGAGCGGTGCTGGGCATTCAGATCGCCCGCAATTGATGGAAAGTAGTGCACCGAGGGACGTGCCTACAACACCTCCTTTAGCAGAAACTATTAGATTGGTGGCTGAAGCAGTCTTTGCTATAATAAATGCCCAACCTGTAGGGCAAATGAACCACGCTCCACCTGTTAATGAGCACGAACCAATTAGAGTGGTAAAGCCGAGAGTGGTAGAACGCGCGGAAGTTGATCATGTAGCACCAAGGAGAGCAACGGAGAAGCATCTCAAGCATGTAATGAGCTTTAATCCTCCGAGGTTCGACGGGATTGGAACGCCAACTAAAGATGAGGATTGGCTCTCTACGATAAAGAGAGTATTGACGGACACATAAACAATAGAGTGGGAGAAGACCACCATAGCAACCTTTCTTTTGGTTGGTGAGGGGAGGCTGTGGTGGGGCGAGTTGGAGGTTCATCTCTTAGTGGGAAGGTAACTTACGAATGTGCCTATGGAGGAATTCTCAAGGTTGTTCTTGGCCAGATTTCTACCCTCTGCTCAGAAGCATGAGATGGAGAATCAGTACCTTAGTATGACTCAGGGAGGCAGAAGCGTGGATGAGTATCTCCACGAGTTTACACGGTTGCGTCGTTATGCCGATGCAACGTTTACAGAAGAGGAGCGGAAGACCAACTGATTTTATGAGGGTCTACGTGGCGACCTACAACTACTCCTTGCTGGGCCTAAGGCGCAGGGCTTCCTAGCCTTGGTCAATTCAGCCCGGTCATTGGAAAAGGTCGTGAAGAAAGTGCAAGAGAAGAATTACCCAGGGGAAAAGAAGTCAGAGTTCAAAGTGAAAAATTTAAAGTTGGATTTCCGCAGATGGAGCAAGAAACCGAAGACTTCGAGCTCAGACCCTTCGTCTGGTGCGATGGGGGCAACCATAAGTCGAGTCCCAGAAGCTTCCTACAACTATGGAAAGATGGGGCATTTTGCTCGTGAATGTTGGAGCGGACGTGCAAAGTCCAAGAGGAAGCCTGGAGCATCTTATGAAGAGAAAGGGAAGGCGGTGAAGTCAACCGTGTCCCACCATGCTCCAGCCCAGCCTAGAGTTTATAACCTTGGTCTACAAGAGGCCATAAAACAAGCTGATGTGGTGACAGGTATGAGTTAAATTATAGCAGTTTAACTTTATGTTGTTGTTACCTTTTTATATGTTAGCTTATATATGTTGGTGCTAGGCTTTGTGTTGTTTTTTGATTGTCCGGCGAGCGCCCTGTTTGATACGGGAGCTTTGCATTCCTTCTTGTCTGAAAGATTTGTATCGCGCATCGGAGTCCCTTCCTCGATAGCAAAAGTCAAGTTGGATGTGTTGTTACCAAATGGGTGCTCAATGCGCACGAATAGAGTCTGTGTGGTTAAGATTCGGATTGGGGACCAGGAGTTTGATTTGCAAGCGTCGGTACTGCTGTTAGCGGAGTTCGATGTAATCTTTAGGATGGACTGGCTCTCGGAGCAGCGAGCATGCATTTATTGCAACCAAAAGGAGGTTAAGTTGGGATTGAATACTGATCGGGAGGCTACGTTTGCGGGCACGAAGGGGACAGGTAAAATTTTGATGTCGGCACTTCAGGTGATCAAGGCAGTTCAGTGTGGGGCACATCCAACATAACTTAATAATTAGTAAACTAATCTCTATATAAGAGAGAAAGACTTACCTTGAGGCTTGCTTCCTCTAGCTTTTGACGATTACATACTTGATAGCCTCAACCATAATTTGTTGCTTTTCCTGGAGTATATTCCTAGAGCAAATATCATGTCCTAGACATTTGCTTGGAACAGCCATTGTCTAAATACCAGGTCTTAATTGGACAGGTACTTGGACTATCCTGCAAAACAGAATTCATTTACCATTAAGCACCTAATGATAATTGGGTTCTAGGTTCTTGTTAGCATTATAAAACATCTGCCCAACTCTCTACCTGGGCTGAGCACCTTTCTGTCCAGTAGCCATATTCAGGTTGTGCCAACAATAAATGACAAAATGGTCTGCCTTCCCACAACACCAACATCTATGAATGTTGTACCTTCACTTCAGGACAACACAAAATTGCTGTCCATGAGAGAAGTGAGCAGCCCCGGATTTTGCTGGATGAGCATTGCATGATGCTGCTTCCTTCTTCCTTAGTGAATGTGTTGAAGATCTAAATACACCTGGTCTAGAATGGGCCAATTGTATTTTTGGAGCCTGTTATTTAGTGGACTCTTTCATCTCTTTAGATAAAGGATATTTAGATCCAAATCTAAAGAAATTATCCTAAGGATTTTGGCTAGAGTGGATAGCATCACTCCTTCTGAGATCATGTGTCTTTACCCAACTGGTACAACACACATTAGATTGATCCTTGAGAGGAGATCCAACCTTGACGGTTCTAGAAGGAGAATTTGAATTTTGAAAAACTGTCCTCTTATCAGGGAATTCAAATTTGAATTGATGATTAATGTGATTAATACCCAGCTTCTCAGGGACTTGACATGTTGAAGCTTTTAGCAACTAACCCTGTGATTGAGAAGGGTTAATCACAATCACCAATCTCTTTGTGAACTTTTGTTCTAAATATCTAATATGCTTTTTCTTTTCTTCCAGAAAAAAGTACAGATACCTCATGACTTTTCTTATAGAACTCAATAGATTTATTGTTATATAAGACATTTTGACTTCTATCTCCTTGGCTTGCCTTTTGGCAAGAATTTTGCTCTTCTTTTGAGCATCTAGGAGTCGTCTATATTTGTCAATCAATTGATTGACATCAGTATCAGATTCTGAGCAATCTTTATCATGTATGAAGATGCACAGGTATCTTGATTGGTCTCATAGTTAGAGGAAGATGCAGAATTGAAAATAGGTTTTACCTTGACTGATTTTGAATCTGTCCGACTAATTTCTTCTTCAGTCATTACCATCATACCATGGCATCTATATTCTTCTTCATCCTCCTCATTGTAACTATCTGAGTGTGATAGAGGGGCCCTGATTCCTATCCTGACAGCAGGATAATCCTCTTCTTCTTCTGTATAAGCAGCAATAGATATCATCCCTATATAGGCTTCTTCCTCTTCATCTTTTGATTTTGAGGAGGAAGAATCTGTCCAGCTTCTCTCCTTATTAACGACAAAGGACTTCTCCTTCTTTTTGTCCTTGTTGTGATGATGATTCTTTTTCTTCTTCATCTCATCTTCTTCCTTTCTTTTGACTGGGCAGTCAGCAATGACATTCCCAGCCTTATTGCAACAATAATAGATAACATTAGAAGAATTTTTTTTACTAGTTTTATGGACATACCTGTCATCCTTGGATGACTTCCTGTGATAAAAGGATGAAGATGGTCTGCTCCTCTAGTCCTTCTTTATGAACTTCTGAAATTTCCTGGAGAAGGCAGCTAGATCTTTATCATACATGTGGTTGTCTGGTGAGCTTGGCTCATAATTTTTTGAGCTAGATTCAACTCCATCCTTGGTGGTGAGGGAGTCTTTCTTCTGCTTCTTATTGGGGCTTCTGCCTTGAATGCCATAGACTTGTCTTGGACTTGAATTGGCTGCTATTTTCCTCTTCTTGTCTAGCAGCCAGCTGCATTTCATAGGACAGCAGCTTTACAAAGAGTGTTGGTGGAGGAGTGTCTGCTAGCTTAGCCATTTCTCTAATGGCAAAAATCTTGGTGTCCCAATCTCTAGCGAGAGATCTAAGTACCTTGTCATTCAGCTCATAGTTGCTGAAGACCCTGCCATAGGTTCTCAGTTCATTGACTATCCTAAAGAACCTTTCAAAACAGTCAGCAACTTTTTCAGACTTGCTTTTCCTGCAGGCCTCATACTCTTGATTGAGCATGGACTTTCTATCATCTCTATCTTCCTCAGATCCTTCCATGTAGACCACAAGGGTGTCCCACATTTCCTTAGAGGTCTTGCAGTGTGCAAGATTTTGGAAGGTTGAGTCATCAATGACACTTACTATAATATTTTGTGCCCTTTTGTCCATGGTTGACAGAATCGCCTCATCTCTGTCCATTTCTGAATATGCCTTCGACACTCTCACAGTTGGATCTACGGTGGAACCCTTTGTGGGGATAAAGGGGCCTTCCAATACTGTTACATAGATCCTAGGGTCATATACTTCCATGAACAGTCTTACCCTTTGCTTCCATAGGCCAAATCCTTCCTTCCTGTAGATGGGCAGCTTCATGGTCCCTAGCTCCTTATTATTCATTCCTGACCCAATAATTTTATCTTATAGCTAACCTTGGAGGTATACTCAGATTGTTAAATCCCTTTTTGAGTAACCTCCTTCTGATACCACTTGAAAGTTGCTTAACTGAAGGTTAGCTAATCACCTAGAGGGGGGGGGGGGTGAATAGGTCTTTGAATTTTTATCAGTTCTTTCACTATTTTCAAATTAATTTATCTCGGGCATGTCCCTAGATACAGCAATAAAAAAGAAAACAAGCACCACAACAAACACACAAAGATTTATAGTGGTTTACCAATTGGGTACATCCACTTTCCCTCCCACCTATCAAACTAATTTGTTGGACTAGGCACAAACTCCACCAATATGCTCCTCAAAGCTTACAGCTTAGGCCCTCAGCCTATTACATAGATTCTTCAAAGAATCCAAACTCAGAACCACAAGGGTTCCTACCTTAGAGCCCTGCAGAGCTCCTACAGCTCAATGATCCACTGATCACCTACCTCAGCCTTATTTCTAAGGCCTACAACTCAGACTCTTCAGCCCTACAGCTTCAGGCACATAGCCCTACTCTCAGAGTGTTGCAGCACTCCTACAACCCAGTTCCCTTCTAGGTACCTATAGCTCAGCCTCCTCTAAGGCCTACAACTCAGTGATACACTTGTCACCTATAGCTTAGTGACTCTCCAGTCACCTATCTCAGGCACAAGGCCCTACAATTAGGCTGGGAGGACATCCCTACCTCAGATCCACACTTGGATCCTACCTCAGAGAGCAGTACTCTAGTACCTCAGGCAATTAAGCCCTACAGCTCAGGTCCTACCTTAGTACCCCAACAGCGCACCTACCTTAGTGATTAATCAGTCACCTACCTCAAGCACAAAATGCCCTACACTCAGATTCATATAAACTGAATCCTATAGGAAGTCAATACAGGATAATTAAGAAAAATAAATAACTGACTCATATATAAATCTCTGAGCATACATTGCTGGACTGAGCAGATATCAGTCCAGCACTCTTGTTATAGAAGGAATTAGTCATCTTCTACAGCTAACACTTTTCTGTTGCACAAATGAACAACTAACATCTTGCTGAATGGATGAATCAACTTCTTTGTTCTGGAGAGAACTATCTTGCTGAACTTGAAGAGCTTCAACTATCTTATTTTGCCTTCTCGGCTATCTCTTCTGGACTTGAGCTTTCAAGCTTAGTAGAGAAGAAGATGTCCAGCCTCCTCTAGTTTTTCTTTCTGTATTTTTCTGCGTGTGTTCCCCGTTAGTTTATTAACCTAATCCCCTTTTATTTGTCCTCTTTATATGCATATATTTGAATCAATGAGACAAATATATGTGGGCCCAGCCAAGGATTGGTGAGCGCCACCTCCATAAGAAAAGGACAAAGCAGCTTTCGGCGCCACTGCAGCTTTCCCGCAACGGCTACATTTAAGTTGACTTTGATGACTTCAGTAATGGTCATCACCGTCTGGACTTAGAAAATATTTCAAAAATCCATAATGCGTTGAGTGATGTTAAGTCACTCAACGCCATCTGTCTTGGCTCTCAGCACTTCTAGACTTGTGAATTTTCACTTGATTTATCTCAGCGATTCTGTCTCAATGGTCTCAGCAGTTTCTTATTAATAGCTGAGACAAGCTTCTGTCGCAGTGCTTTCTGTCTCAACACTCTCAGCGGTTTCCTATTAACTACTGAGACAAGCTTCTATCTCAATGCTTTCTTCTCACGAGCTCAGTGCTTTATTCTTTAACTACTGAGACAACCTTCTGTCTCAGCGCTTTTTTCTCACTGGTCTCAATGCTTTCTTCTCAGCCATATCAGCTCTTTCTTCTCAGCTATCTCAGCTGTCTCAGAACTTTTTGCCTTACTCAGCTTTTCTGGCTTTAGATGCGTTCGACGATCCGTGGGCTGAGTTCGACGAACTCTGATCTTCTCAGTAGTCTTAGCTCTTTTTGCCTTAGGCGATTTTTCTGTCTTTAGCGCGATAAGTGTTGTGCTGAGCTCGACGATCTGTAAGCTGACCTCGACGAATTTCAAAATGAGCTCGACGAACTTCAAGCTGAACTTGCCGAACTTTGAATCCCGAGCTCTTGAGCTTATCCAAAGGAATGTTGAGCTGAGCTCGACGACCAGTGAGCTGAGCTCAACGAACTACGAGCTGAGCTTGATGAATTTTGAGTTTACTACAAACTCATTTTTCTTCACCTATCCAATCATGGACTACCTGCAAGCAAGAACTAAAGCACACATCAAATACATTATGCTCCATAGCATGATTGGTGATGCCCCTTCAAATCCTGAGGAACATTTTAGGGCACAATTCCCAACACCTAGCCTTCTAATCCAGCAAGGATGATGTCTCAGTCTGTTGGGAAGTAGCTAGCTGAATGGAGGTTATCTCCTCAGTAAGATTCATAGTCAACTACTTGATTTTCTTAAAGGAATCTAGAAGTTCACCATACCTGTCAATCAATTGATTGACATCTTCATCAGATTCAGAGAACTCTTCAGCACTGGATGAAGATGCACTTGAATTGGGACTAGTATCATAGCCAAACTCAGAAGAATAACTTGATAGAGAATGTACCTTCTCTAGACCAGGCTGATCCTGGATGGGTTCTTCATCTAACATTGTCATCAACGCGTAAAGCTGTATGGATCTTCATCCTCATCATCCTCCTCTGAGTTATAGTCTAAATGTGATAGAGGGGCCATGCTATTTATCCGAGCATCAGGATAGACATCAGCTTCATCTTCCATTGCAGCTAGCAGCCCAATGAAGGCTTCTTCGTCTTCGGAGTCTAAAGTAGAGGAGTCACTCTAACTCCATCTTTTTTCCTTCTTTGTAATGAAGGTCTTCTCCTTCTTGCCCTTGTCACGGTGAACCTTTTTCTCACCAGCCTCTCTTCTTTTGATTTGTCAGTCAACTATCACATGCCATGGCATGCTGCAATAATAGCACACAACTTTGGAGGAAATATATTTACCAGTTTTAGAATCATAGCTATCTGCCTTGGAGTGATTCTTCCTATAATGAGAAGAGGAGGAAGGTCTTCTCCTCCACTGCTTCTTCTTCATCAACTTCTGGAGCTGCCTGGAGAAGGCAGCAAAGTCTTCATCTGACAAGCTGCTGTAAGATAAGTTTGTCCCTATGCTGTCTGAATCAGCGGGCCTTCTTGGACGGGAGGGAATCCTCTCCTTTCTCTTCCTGGTGCTGTCTTCTCTAAAGGACAAAGACTTTTCCTTGTCCTAGGATTTGTTGATGGTATCCTCCTCTTTCCTGGGAGCCAGCTGGATCTCATAAGAGAGCAGTTTTCCAAACAGTATATGAAGTGGAGTGTCAGCTAGCTTTTCCACCTTTCTGATGGCATAGATCTTAGTTTTCCAGTCTTTAGTGAGAGACCTCAGGAACTTGTAATTAAGCTCATAATGACTGAGGACCCTCCCATAGGTCTTCATCTCATTCACTATCCTAAAGAATCTTTCATAGCAATCAGCTATGCATTCTCTCTTGGACTGCCTGAAAGCCTCATACTCCTGGTTGAGCATGGACTTCCTATCATCTCTAACCTCTTTAGTTCCCTCCTTGTAGATCACTAGAGTGTCCTGCATCTTTTTGGAGGTATTGTAGTGGACCAGATTCTGAAGGGTAGAGTCATCTCTGACACTAACTATTATGTTTTGTGCCCTCTTGTCCAGTATAGCCAATATGAACTCATCCTTGGTCATTTCAGAATATATCTTTATTGTCTGGACTGTTGCATCCAGAACTGAGACAAACATAGGGATAAAAGGTCCCTCTTTGACAGTGACAACGATCCTTGGGTCAGATGCTTTCACGAACAGTTTGACCCTCTCCTTGCAGATTCCAAAACTCTCCTTTCTGCAGATAGGAAGTTTCATGGAACCCAGCTCCATATGGTTCTCTCCTGAACCCACAAGAATACTTCTTTCAGCTACCCTTTGAGATCTACTCAGACTTTTAAGTCCTTCTTGAGCAACCTCCCTCTTATACCACATGAAAGTCTTTAGTTTTCAAGGGCAACTAAACAACTAGAGGGGGGGGGGTCATAGGTTTTTGGTCTCTTTGAGTTTTCCTTCTTTTATATGAGTTGTGAGTTAGTTACAATCAGCTTTCAAGACACCACAAAAGCACACAAAAGGTTTATAGTGGTTCCCCGGATTATGGCCACATCCACTATCCCTCCCACCTCTCTAATAGTGTGTTAGATTAGACACTTCTCCAAATCTAGGCTCCTTAGAGCTTACAATCTATATCCCCCAGGATCTCTTAATCTCCTCCAAGACTTAGCTCAGGAACAAAGCCATACCTCAGAGAAATCTTGCACTTATAACTCAGTGATCAGCAGATCACCTACCTCAGGCACATGAGATGCCCTACACTCAGGCTAGGAGGTTAACCCTACCTCATAGAGAATGACTCTCCAATAGCTCAGGCACAAAGGCCCTACCTCAGATCCAAAGCTGGATCCTACCTCACACCCAAAGGTCCTACACTCAGAGAGAATGACTCTCCTATAGCTCAGGCACAAAGGCCCTACCTCAGATCCAAAGCTGGATCCTACCTCACACCCAAAGGTCCTACACTCAGAGAGAATGACTCTCCTACCTCAGGATAACTGCCCTACCTTAGGAACAAAGGCCTTGCAAATCAGATCCACATAGGATCCCACCTCAGGCACACATGCCCTACAACTCAGATTCATAACTAGATCCAACCTCAACCTTTATAGAATATTCCTACACTCAGATCTGTTAAGATCCTACAGAAAAGAAATGGTTTTGTTGTTGGTGATTTGACTCCAGAGAAGTTTTCTAAGTCCTGCTTCCTGAGCTGAGCAAATCCCAACCCTAACTTCTTCTTAGCAACAAGGGTAAAGATCTTTAGAAAGCTGCTGCTTGTGCTGGAAGAAACTTAGAAACCAAGTTCCTGATCTTGCTGATGAAGACAATGAATTGACAGCTCTTTATACTCTTCAATTAGCTAATCTTGACTGCAGAAATCTGAAGGCTCAGCTTAGTCTTATTTCTCAGAAAGCTTTTGTGACCTTGTTGTAGCTGGTGAAAATTGCTATAGCTAACTGTAAGAACTTTTTGTTTAGAAGGTTTGAAACTCTAGCTTCAAGCTCTGCAACAATGGCAAGGAAGAAGGCGATGAAGTTCCGCCTCTTTGCGAAATAATCAAAGCCTAAAAGTTGTCTTTGCATCCCCTGAACTTATTCCTTTTATAATCAGTCATCCAACGGCTATTAGACCCGTGGGCCCACCTGTAATTGTTGGCTGAAATTCTACTTTTACAGAAAAAGTCACACAGTAGGCTTCTGATGCCATTTGTAGTGTACTGTAGCTTTCCCAGAACATTTTGAAACTTTGCTGACTCATGCTAATGTCAGCATCTGTGGACTTAGCCATTTTCTCAGTTTCATCCCAGGCATTGAGTGTATTGAGTGAACTGTCTTCTCTCAACAAATCTGGACATTCCCAATTTCTTCTGCACCGCTAGGCGTTGAGTGCGCTAAGCGAATAGCCTTCACTCAATGCTTTTGTCCTTAGACAATCTTTCTGCTGTTTAACCGTTGACTACGTTGAGTGAGCTTTTATCACTCAATGCTTCTGGACTTAGCTGTTTCACTGACTCCCTGCCTTTATACTGAGGAGTTGTGTGAACTAGCTTTACTCAATTCTTCTATACTTACCCACAACTTTCTTTATGAATGCGTTGAGTGAGCCTTCATCACTTAACGCTTCTGCCTTTTCCCGGCTTCTTGTTGATGAGGCATTGTGTGAACTTCCTTCACTCAACGCTTCTGTACTTAGCTAATTTTCTTAATGATCTTGCGTTGAGTAAGCTCTCCTCACTTAACGCATCTGGACTTAGACAGATTTTCCTGTCTATCTCTCTTTAAGCTTTGACTGATCATTGCTCTGTCGATGCCTTCTTATTTGTCGTTGAGTGAGTTGTCCTCACTCAACGATTCTGGACTTAGACAGAATTCTTGACAGAATCTTCAACTGCTTGAGCTTAACTCAACGCTTCTTTCACCAGGCATTGAGTGAGTCGTCCTCCTCAATGATTATGGACTTAGTCGATTTTTCATCTTGATAATGTTGAGGCTTTGACAGACTGTGTTGTACTCGACGCCTCTTTATATATGGAGTTGAGTGAACTGCCTTCACTCAATGCCTGTGGGCTTAGCTGCATTTTTGTAGTGTAAATTACTGGGCTTTGACTGTCCACCCTTTACTCGATGCTTTTTGGAATCTGGCGTTGAGTGAACTAGCTTCACTTGACATCCGTTGACTTAGAAGATTTTCAGTCTTTCTAGCATCCTTCCTTGGCATCTGGCGTTGAGTGAACTGACTTCACTCAATGCCTGTGGACTTAGACAAATTTTTATCCCTCCACCTTTCTACCTTGTGACCACCTTAGACCATCACATAGACAACCCGTCAAAACTTGTTCCAAGGAACATCCTGCACATGATGAGCTTGAACAACATTAAATACAACTATGCTCTTAGTGTTGATGGTGATGCCTCTTCAAATCAAATCTAGGGAACATTGAGGGCAATATTCCCAACAAAGGCCTTCCTCTTGCTTGTACCCTTTGACAACCAGTGTAGCATTATTTTTGATAATAACACCATTCTTCTCAAGCTTATTTCTATAAATCCATTTTGTTCCAATGATATTATGTCCATAATGTATGAGATCCATCTTCCAGACATTGTATCTTTTGAACTGGTTCAGTTCTTCTTGTATTACCACAGTCCAAAATGTTTTTATGTTGGCATCTTTAAACTTCTTTGGTTAAACTTAAGAAATAAATCTTTAATACGTTGCTACTTTTAAGCTTTTGCTCCTTGTTATAACACCTTGGCTTGCCTCCCCAATGATCAAGTTTTGTGATGATCTCTTAGATGCGTAACATTAACTGACATTCCCTCTACAACATCTTGAACCTCAATTTATCATGCCTGATGATTTTCATCTGTGTCTAAGTCACATGGACTTACATCTGGAATGACTACACCTTTAACCTCGGTTTGTTTTGCAGGAGTTGTATCATACATGCTTAGCTTGTCCAACTTCAATTCTGCACCTATAGAACTAGAGGGGCTTGGCGGCTCATTATGAATCATAGTAGACTCATCAAATACTACATTGACAGACTCTTCTATAACTTGATTCTTCAAGTTATAGACTCTATAGGCTTTGTTGTGATTGTTGTACCCAACAAAAATACCCTCATAGGACATGGCAGCAAACTTTGCCAAGTAGAACTTCGCATTATTAAGCAAAAAGCATTTGCTTCCAATGATTTTGAAATAGGGAAAATTTGATTTTCTACCTTTCATAATCTCACAGGGAGTCTTCCAGTGGTACTTGTTGATAGTGGCCCTATTCAGGACATGGCAAGCAGTGTTCACTGCCTCAACCCAGAAGTATTCAGGAAGAGAAGTGTCATTGAGCAATGTCCTGCCAGCCTCTATGAGAGTCCTATTTTTCCTCTCGGCTATCGCTTTTTGCTGGGGTGCTCTTGGAGACAAAAACTCCTGAACTATTCCTTGCACTTCAAAGAACTTTGTCATGTCTTCAGATTGAAATTCTATTTCAAGGTCACTTATAATTTTGACCACAGAATAGTCCTTTTCATTCTGAATTGGCTTAACAAAGGTCACGAAGCTATCAAGGGTTTCAGATTTTTTCTTAAGAAAGAATACCCATGCAAATCTAGAAAAGTCATCAATTATAATAAGTGTTTAGACTTTCCTACATAGACTATAA
This sequence comes from Platanthera guangdongensis, assembly GCA_039583875.1. Classification (NCBI taxonomy): domain Eukaryota; kingdom Viridiplantae; phylum Streptophyta; class Magnoliopsida; order Asparagales; family Orchidaceae; genus Platanthera; species Platanthera guangdongensis. The sequence goes on along the minus strand of CM077155.1, from coordinate 73,759,724 downwards.
ATTGGAATAGGACCAAACAAGTCCATATGCAGGAGGTAAAGACACCTCTCAAAATCCTTGGCCCTAATGCTCTTAAAGGAGGCCTTTGTTTATTTGCTCTTTTAGCATGTAGAGCAAATGACCTCTTTGGTGCATCTCAGATTGGGTCCATTTCTGACTAGCTCTTCATTGAAGAGCTTGTGGTTGCCTTGTAATTCAAGTGAGCAAGCCTCTAATGCCATTGCACATAATAAGGGACTTTCTTATTTGCAAAAAGACACATTGGAGAGTCTGTATTTATACATACGAAATTTAAACAGTAAATATTTCCACTCATAGTGGCTGTCAAAATGATCTCTTGATCACATGACCTTTTGATCAGACACTTATCCTTGTAGAAGACAATGACAGAGCCAATATCACAGAGTTGTCTTATTATAATCAGATTGTCTTGTAATCCTTCCACATAAGCCTACTTTTGTAATAAAGACTATGCCATTGGTAACCATACTATAGCTTTTGGTAACTCCTGTGTCTGAACCACCAAAGATCACTTTAATTCCATTCCTCACTTGAGTATAATTCGTTAGATGGCTACTTGTTCCAGTCATATGTCTAGAACAACCACTGTATAAGTACCATATTGGCATTTGATGTGTACTTGGACTTTCCTACAACTACAAGATTAGTTTACCTTAGGAACCCAAAAAGGTTTGGGACCTTGGTTAATGTTATCTTGAAAATAGCTATGTCTACTTGTAGTAGCCCTAACAGGAAGACTCAAACTTGCCTTTGGCACAGCTGGGTTGTTTAAACAGTCTATGACATAGTGACCCACATTGTCAAAACACCAACACTCTTGGATATTGTTTCTCCTCTTTTGAACAACCTTTGATGTGTGTAAGCCATCATTCTTTACCTGCTTATAGGGGAGATCAGCAACCATCTTCCAACTCCTTTCAGCAAGAATTTGATTGAAAGTAAGTCTGCTAGTAGGTGCAGTTGGTATATTCTGATTTACACCAATAGATGTCTTCTTTGAAGGTGACATGATGTTGATGGCATTAAAAATAGCCAAGTGTGGCATATTAACCATCTTTCTCACAAAATTACTCTTTATAGTAGTATCTTGGGGGTTTGCCACTGCCATACCCTTAAGAGTGGGTGTTGGAGCACCAAACACAAATTGTCCATGATGGGCGATTTGAATTTCTTCATGGGGAGCTGTAACGCCCCCAATTTTTCTATAATTTTTTTTATTTGTTATCATCACATTTATGACGTCATGGCGTTACTTTTAACGTCGAGTTGACGGCGCATCGCCGTTAAGGCATTTTCGCGTCCGTTCGGTCGAGTCAGCCAATTTCGTGAATTCCTATTGTAATTAGAAAAATTTTGATTTTGGAAATTAAGTTAAGTAATTTTGGACTTGCTCGTCATGTTTCGTCGTGATCCGAGCGATATTTCGTCCTCGGCGATTTTCCGAAGTTTTGTGGAATTTAAGTTCGTCGTAAACTTTGAAAATTTATATCTCAGGAATGGCTCGTCGGATTTTGGTTTTGACTTCGTCGTTGGGTTCGTAGCGTCAGTGTTTGCCTACGGTGCGAATTTCGTTTAATTCGGATGCGTTTGGGCCTCCGTTTTGAACTCGTGTTTACTTATTCAAAAAATATATAAATATGATTATTTTAATATTAAAGTACTATTCAAAAATATTTTTTACTATTCATTTATATAGTTTAATTTTTTGGATATATTTGTAAAAAGTTACTGTTCATGCAAATCAATTGTCTTAACACTCGAGTGCTGCTTCTTAAGTACTCGAGTGCTGCTTCTTAAGTACTCGAGTGCAGCTTTTTAGGTACTCGAGTGCTGCTTCTTAACTACTCGAGTGCTGCCATCATCTACTCGAGTGCTGCCATCTTCTACTCGAGTGCTGCTATTTACTACTCGAGTGCTGCCATCCTCTACTCGAGTGCTGCCTTCCAACCTCTCGAGTTCTATCTATTGTTCTCGAATAGTAAATTTTGGTACTCGAGTACTAAATTTTGGTACTCAAGTACTAAATTTTGGTACTCGGGTAGCCTTTTTCTACTTCTTGAGTACATGTAATCTCGTTCTCGAGTACTGTATATTCATCCCGAGAGGTTTCGTTCCTGTTTACGTTCGGGCGGCGTTTTGAGAGTCAAAACGATGTTGTATGGAAAAATGGTTAACATGAATTTTGTTCTTCTCGACGAGATCTGCAATTTCATGTAAGCACTTTTCGATTTGAAGTCATTCTAGACCTCTATTTTCGTTTTTCGTGCACCTGCTCGTAAATAACTCGTTTTTATTATAATTTAGACAAAACTTTATATATATATATATATATATATATATATATATATATATATATATATATATATATATATATATATATATATAAATATTCTTATACTTAGGATAATTAGAAAAGAAAGAAAACTTCATCTTCTTCCTCAAGCCTTAGACTGAACCGAAACCATCTGTGCGGCGACTCCCTCCCATTCGTGAATCTTCCGGTGGTCGCCGACGGTCCTCCGGTGCTCGAAATCTTCAACCGAGTATAGATTTGAAAAGCTCTCGCCGAGAGCTACGCCGTCGTGGTAAAATTTTCTCGATTTCTTGAGATTTCTCGTTAGGGTTTTTCGGCCCTAACCTCTATTTAGGCCATTTTTGTTCGGATTTTGACTCCTCCCGTCTTCTTTTGCCCCGATCTGCAATGAGGACTGATTCAGAGAACTTTTCCGGTAAAACCAAGGCAAGTGGTGATTTACCCTCGTTTCTCCATGTACGGTTTGATGGTAACGATTAAGTTTTTATGTCTTTAAAATTTTCTGCACTTTGTCTTCCAAGTTATTGCCATAATTAACCTTTCTTGATGATCTCTTGATGTTGTAAGATTTTATCATGGTGAACTCAATCTTGTCAGGTTATGTTTAATCGTTCTTGAAGTATCTTTTTGATGGCTTTAAACGCCTTATCTATCGTTATTGAACGTATTAGAGTTTATCTAGTATTGTAAATTATTCCTAAGGGTTGATCAACTGCGTCTTTAATCTAGAAATGTCAAGTAGAATCTGACGTGTCAAGTCTCGTGATATATGTTGTAGTTTTTTTGTGCGTTTTCTTGATTGCGGGAGTTAGTGGACGAAGCCACCTCCGCAAACGTTTGTTTCCTTTATTGGTACCATGTGGAATTCTACTAGGTTTTTGGGCGTCTGCGGTGTATAGTGGAGAGTATGAGACTCCCTCGCAGTTAGACGGATGTTATATTCGTGAGGATGTGTACAGTTGAGTAAACACTTCGCCCGTGTTTTTGGGTAGAGTCGACCACATGTGCCTAATAAAGGTTTTGTATTTCTTTCTTATGATTTATTCATGTTGTCACCTTATAGCCTCGTGCGTCTGGTGTATTCTTGTTGTATGTGACGAATCACGTAAGTGTTCTTTTCCTGTTGATGCCTTGTTTTTTTGTACTTTACTTCAGTGCTTTTTGTTAACCCCTCAGTCCGCAACACCTGCAAGATGCCAAGGCCCTGTTTCATTATCCGCGGACTCAATTTGGCAATCCACAAGGCCCGACGACTCAGCATAATTCTAAGGTTCCTGGCCTATCACGGGCGGATACGGTTCAGCAGTCTGCCCAGCTCGGCATAGCAGCAGTAATCGGCCACCCCAAGGATGTTCCCCAGCGGCGGACTCAAATCTCCGTTCGCCCGGTTCGCCATGCCTTTGGATCTCTAGATGGATTCTACTTCGGCGGACGCAGTATCCAGTCTGCCCAGGCTGCCATCCTCCAGCAGGATTGCTCCTAGCAGCAGCAGATGGAAGCTCCAGCCCGCGAGCCCAGTCCGCCCCTTTTGCGCGGATTGGCGTGTTCTTTCTTTTTTGCTTCCCGTCACCGCTGCCCGGTTCTCCTGTACCCCGGGCAGTCGGTTATTTTAGCCCTGCCCATTTGGGCAGGCCCCCATCCTATAAATAGGGGGGAGGTAGAGCACCCAAGGCACGCTGACTCGTGCCCAGGAGCCTATTTGTTAAAGGTTGCGGACTCGAATTTCGTGCTTTGCGGACTCCAGCTTGCTTAGCTCTTGCTTCTTCCTCTCTTCCTTCACTTGTAATCAAACCCTTCTTCAGTTAAAGAACAGCCCGTCGCAAGAGATGCATTCAGGCCGCGACGGGCGACGTCTGTTGTTGCCGTGGCTCATGGCCCTGCTGTTCTTCTTGCTCTCGTCTGCTTAGAAGATTACTACTCATAGTCTCTCTTTCCCCTTCTATTCCCCTGTGCTCGAACTGTTAGCAGGTGGTGCTCTCCCCCCTTTGTATTTTCGTGCATCAACAGTTAACACGCGACCTTCAGATTCGAGTAGTATTTCGAATACAACGGACAGACATGTCAGACCGCCGAGCTCGCTACTCACACCGCTCCAGTTCTTCAGAGGATTCTCTCTGGGATGCAATCGAGCAAGTTCACTTTGAGGCAGAACAATCACGCAGGCAGACTGACCAGCGTCTCGATACAATCAGCCAAGCCTTGCTTGTGTTAACCTAGCGGCTTGCTCCCCAGGCCGCAGCAGAACCTGCGGACTCTCCAGCTCACCAAAATCAGCTTCGGCAATCGCCAGTCACTCCTCAAAATCATGTCCAGTCCGCCGCCACTCTGCGCCCTCAGGAGGGGCAGTTTGCCTCATTCATGAATTTTTTCAGAGAAGCAGCCAAGGGCACTCTGCCTGCCAGCTCCATTTTGCTGATCGCCAGTCTGCCGAGCATGCGGACTCCCCAGCTTTAGTCCGCCCTTTTCACCCTGCTGAGTTCGAGACTCCATCTCCCTTCATTGATCGAATCCGATGGGAGTCGGCTCCAAACAACTTCAGGGAACCTCGCCTTCCATTCTACTCAGGGGAGACTGATCCAGTCGCCCACCTCAAATCGTTTGAAGGGGCAGTTGCACTGTGTTGCCTCTCCGACGCCATCAAGTGGAAACTCTTGGTTACCACTTTCTAAGGACAGGCGAGAGAGTGGTTCTATGACTTGCCTTCGGGCACAATCTCTTCCTTCGCTGAGCTTCGCAGCGAATTGTTGCTGAGGTTTGCTACCTCAAGAAAGAGAAAAGATGGACCGACTGCTCTCTTCGAAATCAAGCAAAGGGACAACGAATCAGTTGCACAATTCGTTGATCGCTTCCAAAAGGAGATTCAAGGGGTAAGGAACGTGAACCCCGACTACTACAAGGTTGCCTTGATTCATGGCATCTGGGAAGGCCCCTTGAAATTTAAAGCAACAACAAAGGCACCAGAAACTTACCAGGAATTGATCGCCATGGTTAACCGCTTCATTGAAGGCGAAAATGCCAACCCCATGTATGTTTCATCCCTGACAGCTAAGGCTAAAGGAAGGGATGCATCCGGTTCTTCTTCTCACAGCAAGCCCCCTCGCCCAGATTTCCAGCCTCCTACTCAAAGAGGCCGGAATTTCCGCCACAAGAAACCCATTCTCGGCCATCAACAGTTTCAAGATCAGAGACTGTCGTTGGCCGCCACTCCCGCCATTCCGCTGTAAGCGCTTCCCATCCTCCAGCAAGCATCCCTGCCTGCTCCGAGCTGGTGTGATACTAACCCCATGGAGGAAATTGCAGGTCTAGATCTTGATGAAGTAATCCAGATCTTGCAAAAGAAATCGGAAGAGAAGAAACAAGGGCCTCAGAGAGAGTGGAGGCCAAGAAAAAAACGCGCATTTCTGCCAGTTCCACAAGGAGAAGGGTCACTTGGCCAAAGATTGCAAAGCCATTCGTATCCTAATAGAGAAACTGCTTGCCGAGGGCAAGATTGACTTGAGCAAGAATGACTCTTCTACAAAGCCGTCCACCTCCAAAGGCAAGGAAGTAGCTGAAACCTATCAAGAATGTGTGGAGGTAGATGACGAAGGACGTCTGGGGCCAATCAACGTTCCGGTTGAATGCTTTGATGCAGATGATGAGGGAGTCCTGGGATGACTCTTCTTTATCCACGGTGGGGCAGGAACCGAGTCTACTCGGAAGTCCTCAATCTCAAGGGTCACTCGAGCAGAGGTGGCCTCATCCTCTTCTTCTGCTCCACCAAGCGAGGTCATCACTTTTGGCCAAGCTGATCTTCCCCAAATAGTAAATCCATTCGATGATGCAGTTGTGATTAAGGCTGTTATTGGGGATTTCACAGTTGATAGGATTCTTGTTGATACTGGAAGCTCAGTCAACCTGCTGTTTAAATCAAGCTTTGAGGCCCTGAAGACTGGAAAGCCTCTACTTTCCACCGAAGGGCCACTCTACGGCTTCTCTGGCGAGAGAAAAGATGTTGAAGGAAGCGTCATCCTGCCAGTAAAGCTTGGAGGGGCAACCAAGCAAGTTAAATTCATAGTGGTTGACGCTCGCAGTAGCTATCACGCCATTTTCGGCAGACCTTTGTTGAACAAGTATCAAGCGGTGGTCTCAACTTACCACATCGCGATCAAGTTTTTCGCCGATGGATGGATGTGCCGGGTCAGGAGTTACCCAAGGAGAGCAAGGGAGTGCTATGTTCACACTGTTAACATGGTTGATGACAATCCTTCCATTTCTCTAGCAGCGGCTGCGGAAGCCTCTCCCAATTCAGAAACTGCTGTTGAAGGGGGAGCTCACCTGGAACCTGACCAAGTGATGCACGGAGTCCCCATTGTTGAGCGGGAGGAGAGAAAGCACTCCATCAACTCAGAGTTGCATGAAGATCAAAAGGTCGAGCTGAACTCCTGCTTGTTGAAGAACCTGGACGTCTTCGCCTAGTCAGTAGAGGACATGCCAAGCGTGGATCCGGATGTTGCTTGCAACCACATTAATATTGATCCCAACTTCAAGCCTGTGCAGCAGAAGAAAAGAGATGTAGCAACGAAGCTTGCTGAACAAATAAGAGAGGAGGTCGCGAAGCTCCTCAAGGCAAATTTCATTAGTGAAATTCAATACCCAACCTGGATATCCAATGTTGTAATGGTTAAAATATCAGGAGGGATGTGGCGCATGTGTGTAGACTTTACAAAACTTAATAAAGCATGCCCCAAAGATTGTTACCCCTTGCCTCGGATAGATTCTTTAGTTGATTCTGCGGTAGGGTACTCCTTTATGAGTTTTTTAGATGCATTTTCTGGTTATCACCAAATAAGAATGCATAAACCTGACGTTCCTCATACGTCATTCATTACCAATGATGGTTGTTACTGTTACCTTGTGATGCCCTTTGGGCTTAAAAATGCTGGTGCAACCTACCAACGCATGATGGACCGTGTATTTAAGCAACAGAAAGGAAGAAACCTAGAAGTATATGTAGACGACCTCTTGATCAAGAGTAAGACTTTTTCGCTGCACTTGCAAGATCTAACAGAGACGTTCGCTACTCTGCGTAGATATAAAATGAAGCTCAACTCGTTGAAGTGCACCTTTGGGGCGAGTAAGGGGAAGTTCCTTAGTCATCTCCTTACTCCAGAGGGACTTGCCCCCAATCCGGACAAAGTAAAAACTATTCTTGATATGCCCACCCCCCGTTCTCCTAAGGAATTTCAACAGTTAGGGGGGAGGTTAGCAGGTCTTGTGAGGTTCCTATCTCGGGGTGGAGACAAGAGTGATCCTTTCTTTAAAACTCTTCGAGGAGCGTCCAAGTTCGAATGGATAGAAGATTGTTCTCAGGCCTTTGAGCAGTTGAAGAAGCAACTGACTTCAACACCTCTGCTCCAGAGTCCCCGGCCAGGGGAAATTCTTTTCTTGTACTTTGGAGTAGGCCTTGAGGTAGTCAGCTCTGTTCTTCTTCGAGAAGAAAGCAAGAAATAGTTCCCGATCTATTATTTAGCCATATTATGAAAAGTGCCGAGACACGGTATCCGATTCTGGAAAAGTGAGCCTTGACACTAGTCATGTCAGCTCGCAGACTCCGTCCGTATTTCCAAGCGCACTAAATTCAAGTTATTACTGATCAACCTTTAAAAAGTGTCTTGGAGAAACCAGAGCATTCTGGCAGGTTAGCCAAATAGGCAATATAATTGAGTGAATTTGAAATTTCTTATGTGCCCAAGACAGCCAATCAAAGCTCAAGTTCTAACAGACTTCCTGATTGACACAGCAGAGTCCAGTTCTTATCAAGCAGAAAGGTCATCTTTGGCTTGGACCATCTATGTTGATGGTGCCTCAGGCAGAAATTCTACTGGAGCAGGAGTGGTTATGATTAACCCAAATGACATCAAACTGGAGCAGGCCATCAAGTTCTATTTTCCGGTGACCAATAACCAAGCCGAGTATGAAGCCATGCTAGCAAGCTTGAGACTTGCAAGAGAACTCGGAATTAATCATGTTCATATCAAAACTGATTCCCTGGTAATGGCGTCACAAGTCCTTGGTAACTTTGAGACAAGAGAGCCGATCTTGAAGAAATATCTTGGTCTTGTGAAAATAGAAGTCGACAAATTCAAGAGCTGTAATATTGAGCACATCTCTAGAATAGAAAATGAGGAGGCAAATGTTCTTGCCAAATATGGACTGCCATCAGGAGGAACAACTTCCGAACTCTTCCGCCCGGCAGTGGAGGAAGGAGAGTTGATGCAGGTCGATCAACGTCCCTCCTGGATGGACCCATTCATTCTTTATCTATCAATAGGGGACTTTCACCATTCAATCAAAGATCAGAAAAGGTTCAAAATAAAAGCAGCTCACTATTACTTAGTGGCAGGAATCCTCTACAAAAAAACATTTCTCTCTGCCATGGCCAAATATGTTTCAAAAGAAGAAGCTCCCGTTGTTTTACAAGACGTTCATTCAGGTGAGTGTGGAAGTCACTCAGGAGCAAGAACTTTAGAAAGACGGATCCTGCGACAGGGATATTTCTGGCCCACCATGAAGAGTGACTCTGAGGCTTATGCCAGAAAGTTTGTTCAATGCCAGAAGTTTGCTCCACTTCAACACCAGGCTGCTCAGTCACTCAGATCAATTGCAACTCCTTGGCCCTTTGTAGTTTGGGGGTTGGATCTCATTGGTCCTTTTCCCGTGTCAAGCGGACAATGACGTTTCATCATAGTGATGATTGACTACTTCAGCAAGTGGATTGAAGCAAAGGCATTGACAAAGACAACAACCAGGTCATCAGGAATTTCATTTGGGGAGAGATTGTCTGTCGACATGGAGTACCATGGCTATAATCACCGACAACGGGCCACAGTTCAACAACGCAGAGATGATTGATTTTTGCAAGCAGATCGGAACAGAGCTGCGGTTTGCATCAGTCCATCAACCCAAAAAACAATGGCCAAGTTGAAGCATCCAACAAGTTGGTCCTTAATTTACTTAAGAAGAAAGTGCAGAATCTAAAAGGCAGCTGGGCTGATCAACTTCCATCGGTCCTCTGGTCCCTAAGAATGACACCTTCATCCGCAACTGGAGAAACACCGTTTAAACTTTCTCATGGCTCAAAAGCCCTCATTCCAGTTGAGTTTGAAGTTCCATCACCCAGTGTTCTGCTTGCAAGGCAAGGTTTTGAGGACTGGCTTGAGCTGAACAATGAAGAGATGAAATTCAGCCTGAAACACATTGAGGAAATTAGAGACAAAGCAGTAATAAGGCAGGAAGAAGTCAAGAGAAGGATGACCTGATATTTTGATCAGAACGTAAGGATCAAACACTTTCAAGTGGGAGCTCTGGTTCTTAAAAAAGTTGACGCTGCTGCAAGAGCTGGCTCAGTTAGAAAACTTAATCTGAATTGGGCCGGCACCTTCATTGTCAAAGAAGAGTTAAAAAACAGCGCTTACCGCTTGCAAACATACGAGGGAGAGGATATGCCACATACATGGAGCGGAGATGATCTCAAGCGGTTCTATTCCTGAACTTTCTCTTTTCCATTCTATGTAGCCTCTTCAAGAATCATTATGAGTAAAAGCTGCTTGCTAACGCTTCTTCAAGTGTTGTATCTATTCAAACATAACAGTTAGTGTTAACCCCTCAGTCCGCAGCATACTACAAGACTCCGAAGCCCCCCTTTCAACAGGAGCGGACGCGATTTATCAGTCCGCCCAGTCCGGCAAGGTCCCCAATTGGACCGTGGTACCCCAGCAGCGGACGCAAGTGCCTGTCCGCTCAGTCCGCCAGCGTTTGAGGCATCAGGTTCTACAACGGCGGACGCAATGTCTCGGCCGCCCAGGCCGCCGCCCTCCAGCGGGCGCGCCCAGCAGCAGTGGAGGCTCTAGTCCGCGAGCCCAGTCCGCCCCTTTTGCGCAGACTGGCGTGTTCTTTCTTTTTGCTTCCCGTCACCGCTGCCCGGTTCTCCTGTACCCCGGGCAGCCGGTTATTTTATCCCTGCCCGTTTGGGCAGGCCCCCTATCCTATAAATAGGGGGGAGGTGGTGCACCCAAGGCACGCGGACTCGGACCCAGGAACCTACTTGTTACAGGCTGCGGACTCGAATCATGTACCTTGCGGACTCCCCCTCGCTCTGCTCTTGTTAACCTGTTCCTTTCACTTGTAACTAAATTCTTCTTCAATCAAGGGAAAGCCCGTCGCAAGAGAGGCATTCAGGCCGCGACGGGCGAAGTCTGTTGTTGCTGGGGTTCACGGCCCTGCTCTTCTTCCTGCCCTCATCCGCTTAGTAGATCGCTACTCGCAGTCTTCCTTATTCCCAGGTGTTCGAACCATTAGCTGGTGGTGCTTGACCCCTCTGTGTTTTCGTGCATCAACAGTTAACACGCGGCCTTCAGATCCGAGTAGTGTTTTGAAATCAGCGGACGAAGATGTCAGACCGCAGAGCCCGCTCCTCAGACCGCTCCAGCTCTTCAGAGGACTCTCTTTGGGACGCGATTGAGCAAGCTCGCCTTGAGGCCGAGCAGTCCCGCCAGCAGACTGACCAGCGTCTCGACGCAATCAGCCTAGCTCTGCTCGCGCTTGCCCAGCGGCTTGCTCCTCAGGCCGCAGCGGACCCAGCGGACTCGCTAGTCCGCCAGACCCCAGCTCGCCGAACTCCGCTTCCGCAGTCATCAGCAACTCCTCGGAACCTTGCTCAGTCCGCTGCCCCTCTGCGCCCTCAAGAGGAACAGTTTGCTTTCAGAGAATTCTTCAGAGAAGCTGCCAGGGGCACTCCAGCCCGCCTGCTCCATTTTGCTGACAGACAGTCCGCCGAGCCCGCGGACCCCCCGGCTCCAGTCCGCCCATTCTACCCCGCAGAGTTCGAAACCCCGTCTCCCTTTGTCGACCGAATCCGATGGGAATCCCCGAGCAACTTCAGGGAGCCTCGCATCCCCTTCTATTCAGGAGCGACAGATCCAGTTTCTCATCTCCAGGCATTTGAGGGGGCAGTTTCTTTGAGATGCCTCTCAGATGCAATTAAGTGTAAGCTGCTAGTCACCACTCTTGAAGGACAAGCGAGAGAGTGGTTCTACGAGCTGCCTTCGGGCACAATCTCTTCTTTTGTAGAGCTCCGTAGCCAGTTACTGCTGAGGTTTGCTACCTCAAGGAAGAGGAAGAATGGGCCAGCTGCCCTGTTTGAAATAAAGCAAAGGGATAATGAATCGGTGGCGCGATTCGTTGACCGCTTTCAAAGAGAAATTCAGGGGGTGAGGAATGTAAACCCCGATTATTATAAGGTCGCCTTGATCCATGGCCTCCGGGAGGGCCCTCTGAAGTTCAAAGCAACAACAAAGGCACCTGAGACTTATCAGGAGTTGATCGCCAAGGTCAACCGCTTCATAGAAGGAGAAAATGCCAATCCGACTTATGTCTCATCCCTGACAGCTAAGGCTGAAGGAAGGGATGCCTCCGCTTCTTCCTCTCGTGGCAAACCCCCTCGCCCAGACTTCCAGCCTCCGTCTCAGAGAGGCAGAAACTTCCGCAACAAGAAACCTTTCCAAGGCCATCAACAGTTTCATGAGCAGAGACTGCCGTTGGCCACCACTCCCGCCGTTCCATTGCAAGCTCTACCCATCCTCCAACAAGCAGCCTTGCCTGCTCCGATCCAATTTGATGAAAGCCCCATGGAGGATGCTGCAGATCTGGACCTTGACGAAGTCATCCAGATCCTGCAAAGGAGATCAGAAGAAAAGAGGCAAGAGCCTCAGAAAATGTGGAAGCCGAGAAATAACACACAATATTGCCAGTTCCACAAAGAAAAGGGCCATCTGACCGAGGACTGCAAGGCCTTTCGCGCGCTGATAGAGAAGTTGCTTGCCGAGGGCAAGATTGACCTGTCCAAGAAGGATTCTCCTTCCTCTTCGAAGCCATCCACCTCGAAAGGCAAAGAGGTAGCTGAGGCCTACCAGGAATGCGTGGATGTAGAGGACGAGGGCCGTCTGGGGCCGATCAACGTCCCGGTAGAATGTTTCGATGCGGATGATGAAGGGATTCTAGGGCGCCTCTTCTTCATCCATGGTGGAGCCGGGACCGAGTCCACTCGGAAGTCATCAATTTCAAGGATCACCCAGGCAGAGGTGGCCTCTTCTTCCGTTGCTCCTCCAAGAGAAGTCGTCACCTTCGGTCCAGAAGATCTGTCTCAAACAGCCAATCCATTTGACGATGCAGTTGTAATCAAGGCTGTGCTTGGAGACTTCACAGTGGATAGGATTCTTGTTGACACAGGCAGCTCTATCAACCTCCTGTTCAAGTCTACCTTCGAGGCCCTGAGGACTGGAAAGCCTCTGCTTTCCACTGAGGGGCCACTCTATGGTTTCTCGGGGGAGAGAAAGGAAGTAGAGGGCAGCGTCATCTTGCCCGTGAAGCTTGGAGGGGCAACTAAGCAGATACAATTCATAGTGGTTGACGCCCCCAGCAGCTACCATGCCATCTTCGGCAGGCCCTTGTTAAACAAGTTTCAAGCGGTGGTTTCCACTTACCACCTCGCCATCAAGTTCTTTGTCGATGGAAGGATGTGCCAGGTCCGGAGTGACCCAAGGAGGGCAAGGGAGTGCTATGTCCGTACTGTTAACATGGTTGAAGCCAGCCCTTCCCTTGCTCCAACAGAAGCTCCAGAAGTCTCTCCTAGTTCAGAAGTTGCTGCCGATGAAGGTGCTCACCTGGAACCTGCCCAGGTGACGCAAGGAGTCCCCATTGCTGAGGGGGAGGAGAGGAAGCTCTCCATCAACTCGGAGCTACCTGAAGATCAAAAAGCCGAGTTGATTTCCTGCTTGCTGAACAACCTGGATGTCTTCACCTGGTCAGCAGAGGACATGCCAGGGGTGGATCCTGATGTTGCTTGCCATCACTTGAACGTTGATCCCAGCTGCAAGCCCGTGCAACAAAAGAAGAGAGACATGGCTACAAAGCTTGCTGAACCAATAAGGGAGGAGGTCGCGAAGCTCCTCAAAGCGAATTTTATTAAAGAAATTCAATATCCTACCTGGATTTCCAATGTTGTAATGGTTAAGAAACCAGGAGGAAAGTGGCGAATGTGTGTAGATTTCACTAAACTTAATAAAGCATGCCCTAAAGATTGCTACCCCTTGCCTCGGATAGATTCTTTAGTTGATTCCGCGGTAGGGTACTCTTACATGAGTTTTTTAGATGCATTTTCTGGTTATCACCAGATAAGAATGCATAAGCCTGACGTTCCTCACACGTCATTCATAACTAATGATGGTTGCTATTGCTAACTTGTGATGCCCTTTGGGCTTAAGAATGCTGGTGCAACTTACCAACGGATGATGGACCGTGTGTTTAACCATCAGAAGGGGAGGAACTTAGAAGTGTATGTAGACGATCTCTTGATTAAGAGTAAATCGTTTTCGCTGCACTTGCGAGACCTAGCAGAGACGTTCGCTACTCTGCGTAGGTATAAAATGAAGCTCAATCCTTTGAAATGTACGTTTGGGGCAAGTAAGGGGAAGTTTCTTGGTCACCTCCTTACTCCGGAAGGACTTGCCCCCAACCCTGATAAAGTAAAAGCCATCCTTGACATGCCAACCCCTCGATCACCTAAAGAAGTTCAGCAGTTAGGGGGGAGGCTAGCAGGCCTTGCCAGATTTCTCTCTCGGGTTGGAGATAGGAGTGCCCCATTCTTCAAAACTCTCCGAGGAGCCTCCAAGTTTGAGTGGACGGAAGAATGCTCTAAGGCTTTTGAGCAGTTGAAGATGCAACTGACCTCAGCACCTCTGCTTCAGAGTCCTCGGCCAGGAGAGATTCTTTTCTTGTACTTAGGGGTTGGCCCTGAGGCCGTCAGCTCCGTTCTTCTTCGGGAAGAAGGCAGAAAGCAATTCCCAATCTACTATGTTAGCCATATTCTGAAGAGTGCTGAGACAAAGTATCCAATTTTGGAGAAGTTAGCCTTAGCACTGGTCATGTCGGCTCGCAGGCTCCGCCCGTACTTCCAAGCACATTCAATTCAAGTTGTCACAGATCAGCCTTTGAAGGGTGTGTTGGAAAAACCTGAACATTCCGGCAGACTAGCTAAGTAGGCAATAGAGTTGAGCGAGTTTGAAATTTCTTATGTGCCCAAGACAGCCATTAAAGCTCAGGTTCTAGCAGATTTTCTGATCGACCTGCCAGAGTCCAACCCTGATCAAGCAGAAAGATCACCTTTGGCTTGGACCATCTATGTTGATGGTGCCTCAGGCAGAAGTTCTTCTGGAGCAGGAGTGATTCTCATCAATCCAAACGGAGTCAAGTTGGAGCAGGCCATCAAATTCTACTTTCCAGTAACCAATAATCAGGCCGAATATGAATCTTTGCTAGCAGGCTTGAGACTTGCAAGAGAACTCGGGATCGATCATGTTCACATCAAAACTGATTCTCTAGTAATGGCGTCAGAAGTCCTTGGTAACTTCGAGACAAGAGAGCCAATCTTGAAGAAATATCTAGCTCTCGTGAAGATAGAAGTTGGCAGGTTCAAGAGCTTCACTATTGAGCACATCCCGAGAACAGAAAATGAGGAGGCCGATTTTCTTTCCAAGCATGGGATGCTCTCAGGAGGGACAACTTCCGAACTCTTCCGCCCGGCAGTGATGGAGGGAGATCTGATGCAAGTAGATCAGCGTGCTTCTTGGATGGATCCGTTCATCCTTTATCTGTCAACAGGAGATTATCATAATACAGTCAGAGATAAGAAAAAGTTCAGAATAAAAGCAGCTCTTTACATCCTAGTGGCGGGAGTCCTCTACAGAAAAACTTTCCTCTCTACCATGGCCCGGTGTGTTTCAGAAGAAGAAGCTTTCACTGTTTTGCAAGAGATTCATTCCGGAGAGTGTGGAAGCCACTCGGGAGCAAGAACTCTTGAAAAACGAATCCTGCGGCAAGGATATTTCTGGCCCAATATGAAGAGAGACGCTGAGATCTATGCCAGAAGGTGTGTTCAGTGCCAGAAGTTTGCTCCACTTCAACACCAAGCAGCTCAGTCCCTCAGATCGATTGCAACTCCATGGCCCTTCGCAGTTTGGGGAATGGACCTCCTCAGTCCTTTTCCCATGGCAAGCAGTCAGCGGCGTTTCATTATCGTAATGATCGACTATTTCAGCAAGTGGATCGAAGCCAAGGCATTGTTAAAGACAACTACTCAGGTCGTCAGAAACTTCATTTGGGGGGAGATAGTCTGCCGACATGGAATTCCAATGGCTATAATCACTGATAATGGGCCACAGTTCAACAACTCAGAGATGATAGACTTTTGCAGGCAGATCGGAACAGAGCTGCGGTTTGCATCAGTTCATCATCCCAGAAGCAACGGCCAAGTAGAAGCAGCCAACAAGCAGATCCTCAATTTGCTAAAGAAGAAAGTACAGAATCTCAAGGGCAGCTGGGCTGATCAGCTTCCTTCAGTTCTCTGGTCCCTTAGGACAACGCCATCATCCGCAACTGGGGAGACTCCATTCAAGCTTTCTCACGGCTCAGAAGTGCTTATACCAGTCGAGTTTGAAGTCCCGTCACCCAGAGTTCTGCTTGCAAGGGAAGGCGTTGAGGACTGGCTTGAGTTGAACAATGAAGAGATGAGGTTCAGCTTGGAACACGTCGAGGCCATCAGAGATCAGGCAGCCATAAGACAGGAAGAGGTCAAAAGAAGGATGGCCCGCTATTTTGATCAGAACATAAGGATCAAACACTTCCAAGTAGGAGATCTCGTTCTAAAGAAGATTGATGCTGCTGCAAGAGCTGGTTCAACTGGAAAGCTTAATCCAAATTGGGCCGGCCCTTTTGTTGTAAAAGAAGCATTAAAGAGCGGCGCTTACCGCTTGCAGACATACGAAGGAGAAGATATACCTCACACCTGGAGCGGGGATGATCTCAAACGGTTCTATTCTTGAAACTCCCTCTCTCTACTTTGTGTATCTTCTTCAAGAATTATTAATGAATAGAAACTGTCTGCTAACGCTTCTTCAAGTGTTTTGTTGATGTAACCATAACAGATGAAAAGCTAAGAAAGATTCAAAAAACGGTTCTGCACCTGAACTTTCTTTCTTCCTTCTCATGTTTGCTTTGCAAATATATTTTTAATCAAAGGATCCATACTGACACCTTTTTATAGTGTTTTCTCTCTCTCCCAAAGACCCATAACGGTTCCCTGATACCAGGAGACATCGCCGAGTTCAGCAAAACCTCCCCTAGAGCTGTTGTCATTAGCGTAACACCACAAAGACCACGTGTTACGAGGAGATTTCGCACCGTGTAGTGGGAGCTTGCAGGCTCTAGCGCGGTTGGATTCTGGACTTCGGATCCCGGCAAGTACCTGACCCCACCTCTGCATTATGGAGGGCTGGGTGGGGAAAAGCTCTACCATGCCGTCATAAGGATATCGTTACAACTTCGATGATCGCGTGAGGAAAGTATGTCGTTCCGGCTCACCTGCCCGCGGGTCATCTTAGCTTGTAACCCTCGAACACTCCATGGTACCCTCAAGCAGTGCCTTCAGGAGACCCACAGCTTAGACTGTACTCCAGGCAAGAGGGCAGGGAACCGTTCCGCCAAATGAGCATTTTGCTCTTCGCAGGGAAGTATGTGCGGACTGGTTTTCTCTATCCGCTCAGTCCGCCTGTTTGGGTTGATCTTATAGCTAGCCCGGTGAGGAAAGTATGCCACTCCGGCTCACCTGCCCACCTGGTCGCAAGCTATAGATCATTTCTATTATCTGCGGACTGGTTTTCTCTATCCGCTCAGTCCGCCTTTTTGGGTTGACCTTATAGCTTGTAGCCCGGTGAGGAAAGTATGCCGCTCCGGCTCACCTGCCCACCTGGTCGCGAGCTATAGGCTGTTGATGCACGAAAACGGATAGGGAGTCAGGCACCACCAGCTAACGGTTCGAACACCGGGGAATAGGGGAGGAAAGGAGAAGACTGTCGACCAATCGGTTACTAGCGGTCGCGGCTAAAGGACCGGAAAAGGGGGCCGCTGGCAGCGGCAACAGCAGAGTTCGCCCGCCGCGGCTTAAATGCCACTCTTGCGGCGGGCTTTCCTTTACTTAAAAATGAGAAACAGTTACAACGCGTAAAAGAGGAAGTCGGCCGGACTACAAGCCGCAATACACTAGACTTGAGACCGCAGCTCTTAACAGGCGAGCTCCTGGATCCCAGTCAGCGTGTCTTGGGGAGTGCACCCTCCCCCTATTTATAGGCTCGGGGGCCTGCCCAAACGGGCAGGGCTAAAGATACCGGCTGCCCGGGGTACAGGAGAACCGGGCAGAGGTGAGGGGAAGCAAAAGAGAAAGAAACAAGAAAGGAGGGAAGCCGCGCGGCCTGGCGGATTCCTCCTGGCGAGCTGACGGCTGGGTCCTTGGGCCTTGTCGCTGAGCAGGGTCGGCGTTGGCAGCGGCCTGACATGGAGACCGCCCGGCTTGGAAGGCTTGGCGGCTTGAATAATCAGACCGCCCGGTCTAGAAAACTGCGCGGGCAGGTCGCGGATTCCGGGCTTATCATAATCCCCGCACATTTTTAAGTTTCCAAAAAACTTCGAAAATGTAGAACTAAGCCGGAGACCGCGACTGCTTCATCGTCGTCTATAAAATCCCCTGACCCTTGACATTCTTCAGGATTCCTGCCAAGCCACGGGTCGCTACTCGCCACTTGCGGTCAGAATTTTGCAAGCCGACGCGATTTCTCTAGCGATGGATGTGATGTCATCAATGTTAGCTCGCAACAAGAAACCGCCAGAAACGAAGCAGAGCCGGAGCCAGAACTCGGATGATTCTGCCCGTCAGACTGCCAAGAAGATTGGGAAGCCGGAGACATCAGCGGCTTCTGGAGCTGAAAAGAGGCCGACAGAGATCGTCGGCGGACCATCGCCGGCCGCAGTAGATCCCAAAGCGGTTTCGAAGGCTGCTCCACTGCAAACCGGAATTGCCAAATCCTTCGACCTGACTTTCTCTCCATCAGGAGAACCACTCCTAAAAATCGGTGGGACGGAGGAGAAGAGTGTTGAATCTGGGAAACCATCCGAATTGCCGGGCAAGGTCGACTTAATCGTTGTGGATGACAACGAGCCGGAGAAGGCGCAGGAACCCGAGCGGACTTTGGTTGAACAGCACAAGCGGACTGAAAAGGTGTTCGGCTCCCTGAAACGGCGGAAAGAAAGGAGCGAAACCCTTGAAGAAAGGATGAAGAGAAAGATGAGGAAGCTGCATGCCAGAAACCGGAACATTTCCGAAAAGACCGGCGCGGACAGTCTGCAACACAGGCCGCACGAGAAGGAGGTACCCGAGAACCCGCCCACACCGGATTACAAACCGACCGAACTAGAGGGTACACCTGCGGTTAGCGATTCACTGAGCGAGCTCCTGAAGGGCATGGAGACTCTCCAGCAGCAAGACGCGCTATTGTCGACACCAGCGGCCTCTGAGGAGGTTGACCGCCCCGACAACCAGGTTATTGGGGAGAAGCCTGGCGAACCGGCTTCCGCGGCTTCTGAAGGAGCCGAGAAACTGAAGCTTCGCGAGAAGATGGAGGAGATGAAGAAACTGATCGCCGATAAGCCGGTGGTGACCGCACTTCCATTGCTGCAAGGTAAACACCGAGATGTTAGGCGAATTATTAAATTCTACAAGTCGCGGTCAAGGAAGAAGGAGGCGAATATTATATTAAATCCGCCGGCCAGCTTTTTCCTGACCACGACTCAACTGAAAAGCCGAGCTAAGGAAACCGAGCGGCTATGGAAAGAAAAGCTGAAGAGGATAGATCCTGAGCGGCTCAGGCGGCCAGTGATTAAAATCCATACCGCGGCCTCTGGAGGAGATAAACATCAAACCGGCGGTCTTATCCTACCGATTTCCTTACTAGAAGGTCGCAACAATCCGGCTGAACCTGACTGCGGTTTTTCTTCTGCATGTGTACCGAAGACCGCGATGAAACCGGTCGACTTGACGTCGTTTTTGTCTATGCTGCCACCGCCTCCGCCTCCAAGTGTTCGCGAGAAGGAGATGGCCGACTTCCAGAAGGACGTCGGCACGCTGCAGGCGGCTTTGGACGCGGCCACCGAAACCCTGCGGATTAAAGACGAACAGCAGCGGGTTGCCCAGGAGGCCGCGGAAAAAAGGATCCAAGAGTTGCAAACCACCCTGGAGCAAGAGACCATAAGGTTGCAAACTGCGCTTGAGCAGGAGACCGCTAGGCTGAAGACTGCGATGGAACAAGAGACTACCAGGCTCCAGACCGCGAGGAAGGAAGAGACCGCCAGGCTCCAGACCGCGATGGAAACCGCTGAGGCGAAGATTGCTGAGATGCAGGTCGCCCTGGAGCAGGAAAGGACGGAGAAGTACTTGCTGATGGCCGCGCGGCTGGAAGGAGACAGAGAAGAGATCCCACATGCTGAAGGCGGCGAGAACCAAGACCTGCCGGCGGAGACCGGCGGAGAACAGCGGCCTGCACTACCAACTCCTGCAGAGTTGTCGGGCACTAGCCGCCCGGCCTCTGGCGAAAGTTCGCATCCGCCGGTGGCCGCGGCGCCTCACCAGGTCGCAGTTCCAAGCGGTCTGGGGGTCCAGGCGATCCCCATGATACCATTTGCGAGAGTAGAGCGCGACGCTCCGCGAGTTCATCGGTCTCTGCATGCGCTTCACAATCTGGTTAGCCAGGTGTACGTTGCGATTGTGCAGACCGGTGAACAGGTCGCGCACATAGGAAGAGACAGGCCGGAAGACGACAAACGATCCTGAGCGACTTGAGAGAACTAAGCCGCGCGGACATTTGAATATTATGTTGTAATATATATTTTTCTCTGGATGTTGAACAATTTGATTGTTGTAAACTGCTGTATTTTATTATGCTGCGAACTGAATGCGGCTTATGCGGTTTGTATTTATAATCCACATGTCTGCTGCTTTGTTCTGAGAAATCTAAAGTTTAGGAAAGTAGCCACGCGGTCTGGCGAACAAAACACCGGCTTGAATACTTGATATCCACATGATTCGCCATAGAATTTTTCTAAGTGCAGGGAAATAGCCGTGCGGACTGATGGGCTAAACGGCGGCTTGGTCACTAAGCTGAACTGCACTTCCAGCGGACTTAGGCCGCGCGGCGTGACGACTAGCCGCGATTTGACGTTGGGCACTGTAGCTTCACAGATTTTCTATAAATAGAGCAGATCCCGTAGATTTCATCACAAATCAAGAAGGATGCGGGCTAAGTCCAAGTCGTTGCGGTCTGACAAGGCCACTGCGGTTAGGATAGACGCGGCCTCCGCTTTCCACTCAGCTGACCACAAAGAATGCCGGCTTACAAAAGCCGAGCTGGATGACTTTGTCGAGAAACACATGCAAGGAAGTCCGCTGATCGCGCGGCTTCCCCGACAGGATGAGCGGATCAACTCCTCCAATGCAAATCAGATCGCGGTCCCCATCGACCACTTCGACTGCGGCTTCAGCTTCCCGGTCTTGCTAGAGGCCGTAGCGGTCTTCGACCACTACGGGGTTGTGCCGGGACAACTACCCCCAAACTCAATAGCCGCCATTTACAGCTTCATCTCCTACCTCAGGTCGGAAAGAGTCCGCTTCTCTATGAGGCTCTTCCGAGAGTGCTTCTCGGTGCGGTCTATCCCGGACTCCGGGACAAAGATCTTCCGGGGGCACCTCTACTTCGGCTGCAGAGGGATGAAGATAGTGAACTTGGCCAACAAGATCGCGAACTGGCCGGAGCGGTTTCTCATCTTTGAGGGAAACCTGGGGTTGCTGCCAGTCGACCCCCAAATCCGCGAAGAAGCCGCCTTTGGCAGCAGCGGCTTGGACGGCATGGAGAAGGAGATCTACGACTTCTTCAAAGGCGAGCAGCTTGATGTAAACTACTACATCCCGCTGTTGCCGTCGCTAGTAGGAGTAGAGGCGGAAGACAGTAAGCTCCAAACCGGCCGACCTGATATCTTAGCCGCACGGACTGGAAACTAACTTTGCCTTTATCTTTGCAGCTGCTGTGGCGGTCCCGCTGAACAAGCCGCAGACTCCTGGGGGCTTGACCCTCACTCAAAGAGAAAAGAAAGCGAAACGGGCCAAGCCGGCGCGAGCTGCGGAGGAGGAGGAGTCGGACTCCTCTGGAGAGTTCATTCTGCAAGGAACCGGCAGCAGCTTGAAGGATGTCCACGGCGATCCGGCCTTGCGGTGGAGTCCGGACGGCAAGTCGGTGACGATCTCCACCGCCCTCCCCTACTGGGGAGCAGAAGAAGTAAGCCGCCACGCGAGCACGGTTGGCGGCGCGTTGTATGGCAAGCGCAACTTGAGGGCTATGCGACGAGTTCCTCCAGACGACCTGCCGCGGCTAGCCGCGCAAGTCGGCGCGAGGAGCTTCGTGGCAAGTCACTTCATGGGCCTTGCCTACAAGCAACTGATGAAGGAGAACAGCGGCCTGAAGACACAGTTAGGCGAACAACAAGAAGAGAACAAGCGGCTTAAGGAAAAGGAGGCGGTAAGTCATTACCAATACTCGTGCGGTTAGCATTATGTAACCGCGCGACCTTACCTTTACTTTTGCTTTGCAGGAAATGTATAACCCGGCCAATCCCATCTTCCAAGACCAAGTCTTCCCCCAACTCGTCCAAGGGATTGATGGAGCGCTTAACCGCCTCCGGGACCTTGGCGGCTTAGCCACCGGCTTCACCGACTTTACATGTGCCGACATCTACCCCTCCCTGAAAGAGCAGGTGGCCGACGTTTATAGGTCGATCAAGGGCAAGGCCAAGGTCGGGGAAGAAGTCGGCGAGGTGGTCGGAGACGCCGTGGAAGAGGTCGGCCAGGGAAGCCGGAGTCCACGCACATCGCCTGAGTCCGACGGCCCAGAATCGGAGACCGCGCGGCCAGACTCGACAACTTCTGGCGGTTCAGCGAGCTCCGCAACTAGCAGCGGATACTCTCTATCATCCGTCGACATTGGCGATGGCAGTGATTTGGATTCTCCTGCGACTAAGAAGCTCAAACCGGGCGATTAAAAAATCTATAACTTGTTTTTGTATTTTGAACTTTTTTGAAATCGGCGGTATTGTTTTTGTAACCGCGCGATTAATATTTTGTAATACTTAATGAAATAGGAATGAAGGCATTTTACCTTTCTCTTTGTTATATCTCACTTTTCTTACTTGACTAAGTCCGCGCGGTCTCAGTTTAGCTTCCGATTTAAAATATAAGTATGTAAACCGGCTGAGTTTGCGCTGCGACTTCAACAAAGCTATCCGCAAGAGAGAGATATTTTCCTGCGGTTTATACCGGAGTGCACGTCGACGATAAGTCGAGCGGCTAATAACTTAAACCGCAATTTTCCTTAATGACAACGTTATCTGCTGGAAGGGCTGAATTGCCGCGGCTTGCTCATACATAAACCGTGACCGCTAAGCCGCGCGGCCACTTGTCGCAGTCGGCAGACATCCACAACATTGAAATATTAGATTGCGGCTAGGGCGAACTCTGAAACGAATTGCCCATTTGATTAAAGGAACAAGAATAGAGAAACAAGCTTCGGCTTCCGATAAAACAGGCCGATATAGGCATATGGAAGCCGGGAATTTTTGTGACGACAGTTCGCTGATTAGCTAACATAATTAATACCATAAGTCGGCAGATCAAAGCCAGGAATTAAGTGCCAGACGCAGGTCGGGCGACTTCCTTTCCATATGAATAACAAACCGGCAATTGATATATTTGAGCCAAATATGATACTGAATAGCGGATAGGCGGACGTAAGTCGGCCGAGTTCCCAAATATATTAATGATAATCCGGCAGGTAGGAACAGGAAAGTTAAAAAACTTAAGCCGGAAAATGAAACCGGGCGGCTTGTGTAATTAATTATACAACCTGCACATGCCGCTTAGTAAAGCCGCGAGATAGCGGATAGGCGCGTGTTGTCCTGCAAAAATAGGTGAAGACATGCACTTATGTGTCAATGTGGGCAGGTGCGTGTGGCATTGCTTTCCACACAAAGAACACATAAGCGAGATCGAAATTCTTAAAATCCATGACCGATGTCAAGCGGGACAAGTACGCAACGTCTGCGACTGAAGTCAAGCAGGACAAGTACGCAATGTCTGCGACGAAGATCAAGCGGGACAAGTACGTAATGCCTGTCTGTGACTGAAGTCATGCGTGACGGGTACGCAATGTCTGCGACTGAAGGCCAAGCGGAAAACCCACTACACATCTGCGACTGAAGTCAAGCGGGATGTGGAGGGCTTAAGAATTCGAAAGGGGCTCTTGCCCCTACATGCATGCATATTGGCATAAAGAGTAAAGCTAAAAATAAGCTTCAAATGAAAAAGTAACATTTGCATGATGTTAAGGAAGTGACAAAGGATATATATCTGTAGTTTTATCATGCCTCATTAATACCTATTGTGAAGGAGATGTTATGTACTATTCTGAACATAAGCACTTTTCTTTATAGAAAGAAAGAGGAATCACTGCTTGAATTATTGAGCAAGAAATGAAAGATTGCCATAGAGAGTTACTAAATAACATATTCTTGCAACTTTGCAGCTCTTACAAGTTGATTAGCCAATTCCCTGAGAGCTATGCAATCTTCTGCTAGATGACCAATATCTTTATGATACTTGCAAAAAAGTTGCTCGTGCCGATACTTGATTTTGGATTTCATACGCCGAGGCTTCTTGAACTCAGGCATTCCCTGAATGATTATCAAAAGATCTTCCATAGGAATTTTAAACTTAACATACTTACCTGAACCTTTTTCATACTTTGGAGTTTTATCCTGGAGAATATAAGGAGACTTGCAATATTCAACTTGCAAAACATCTTGTGAGGAAATAGATCGCTGTTGACCAGAAGTCCCTTGAGATTGTTTAGCCATTTGATTCAGAAACGAAACATAACCTTTATTTGCCTCTTCGCCCATTATGAATGTATTAACTATATCAATAAGATCTCCGTAGCTTTTGGGATATTTTGTGGTGAGCTTGAATTTCAATGGGCCTTCTTGAAGTGCATTTATGAAAGCATACAAGTAATAGTCTTGATGGACGCTACAAATATCTAAAACCTCCTTTTGAAACCGATCAACAAAATCTGGATTAGACTCGTCAATTCCTTGCTTGATTTGGAAGAGAGCTCCAACGTCTCTTTTCCTCTTCCTGTAAATAGCGAATCTAGAAATAAATTGACTTCGAAGATCCTTAAAGCGGGTTAGTGATCGAGGTGGGAGGCTATAAAACCATTCTCTTGCAACATTGCCAAAAGACATAACGAAGACTTTGCATTTTACTCCATTTGACACTTTTCTCAGTGAAATAGCTGATTCAAAAGCTTGCAAGTGAGAAAACGGATCATCACATCCAGAATACTCCGGGAGACGCGGTACTCTGAAGTCATCGGAGACAGTATCCCACTGAATTCGATTAATGAATGGAGAAGGGGCCTCTTCTTCTTCCTCACAAAGAGGTTCACTTGCAATAGATTCTAGTCCACGCTCAACACTGTTTGCAAAAATTTCTCTATGAGGGTCAACAACCTCACTATTAAAATACGAGCAATCCTGCATTTCTGAGAGATCTGTAGTAACTGAGATGCGGCTTGATTTATCATGACCCTTTGCAGGATTCATCCTGAAAAGAAAGAATAGCCGAACTTTTTCAAGAGACCGCAGAACAGCGGCGGCTTAACGTGGCGGCTAGACGATACTGCAAACCGATAAGAAGACCGGCTGAAAAGAGAGCGGATAGAAATGCCAAGTTCTACAGCACTGGAGGCGGGCTGAAAACCTTATCCGGCGAAGTCGCAGCTTGCTCGACAGGCCGCCGAAATCTTGAGGATAGAGCGGTCTAATTAGCTAGACCGCTGATTTCATCGATTAGTCGAGATCTGAAGGTCGCGTGTTAACTGTTGATGTACGAAAACGGACAGGGAGTCGGGCACCACCAGCTAACGGTTCGAACACCGGGGAATAGGGGAGGAAAGGAGAAGACTGTCGACCAATCGGTTAATAGCGGTCGCGGCTAAAGGACCGGAAAAGGGGGCCGCTGGCAGCGGCAACAGCAGAGTTCGCCCGCCGCGGCTTAAATGCCACTCTTGCGGTGGGCTTTCCTTTACTTAAAAATGAGAAACAGTTACAACGAGTAAAAGAGGAAGCCGGCCGGACTATAAGCCGCAATATACTAGACTTGAGACCGCAGCTCTTAACAGGCGAGCTCCTGGATCCCAGTCAGCGTGTCTTGGGGAGTGCACCCTCCCCCTATTTATAGGCTCGGGGGCCTGCCCAAAAGGGTAGGGCTAAAGATACCGGCTGCCCGGGGTACAGGAGAACCGGGCAGAGGTGAGGGGAAGCAAAAGAGAAAGAAACAAGAAAGGAGGGAAGCCGCGCGGCCTGGCGGATTCCTCCTGGCGAGCTGACGGCTGGGTCCTTAGGCCTTGTCGCTGAGCAGGGTCGGCGTTGGCAGCGTCCTGACATGGAGACCGCCCGGCTTGGAAGGCTTGGCGGCTTGAATAATCAGACCGCCCGGTCTGGAAAACTGCGCGGGCAGGTCGCAGATTCCGGGCTTATCATAGGCCATTTCTCCTATTGAGAGCGGATTGGTTTTCTGTGTCCGCTCTGTCCGCCTGTTGGGTTGATTTTATAGCTTGTAGCCCGGTGAGAAGTATGCCGCTCTGGCTCACCTGCCCGCCTGGTCGCAAGCTACGAACATTTCTTGTATTATGAGCGGATTGGTTTTCTTTATTGCTATGGGTCATTTCTATCTTTGGCGGACTGATCTTATCTATCCGCGCAGTCCGCCAATTTCCTTGGATGAATTTATAGATTCTATCTTTGGCGGACTGGTTTTCTGTATCCGCTCAGTCCGACACTTTTCTTGAAACCACGAACTATATAGATCATTTCTACTATGAGCGGGTTGGTCTTCTGTATCCGCACAGTCCGCAGAATGGTTTTCATGTTACAATTTTTTAAGTTAATAAAGAGAAATGCGGACTCTACTAGAAGATGAAGTACCACTTGACACTGTTTAAAGCTATTCGCTCAACTGGCTATTGTTATGTTGAATGGGTTAACAAGATGGATTCTCTCATCAGCAAAAGTTCGTTATAAATGACGTATTGTGCGGACTGCAATTAAAACTCAACAGAGTCCGCCTGGCAATTTCTTATTCCGACGGACGATAATATTCTTTAATCAGCAAGATAAAAGCTCAAACTTATCAGCATGACGTGCGGATTGCGAAGTGTTGGTGCGGTGAGCGTGGAAAAATAATATTGCAGAAAGCACACATGCCAAAAATATCCTTTTTCTATTTCATCAAAAATTATTTACATCATTCTATATGTTTGGCGGACTGCAATCTTGCGTCCGCCACTTTTTACAAAAAAAAAACCAAAAAAGATAAAATACATCATTCTATATGTTCCTTTGCTTCTTCTCTGGAGGTGCAGGGCTGTCACCAACGATGTCAACTTCTGGAGAGTAGCCCCCAGAGCCGCTCCCGCTGCTGTCCGATCCTGTACTCGAGGCGGACACGCTATGCGAGCTCCCGGTAGCAGAAGAAGATGCAGAAGAGTCGGACTCCGCGGACAGCTCCTCTACTCACTGGCTTGAGGCAGCGCTGTCCGCTGATTCCTTGACGCTTGGCTCTTCGCCTTGCCCTCCGTCTCCGTCTTCTTCTTCTTCTTCTTCTTCTTCGCCTTCTTCCTGAATAATATCTTTGCCTTTGTTGGCCCTCTCCATCGCAGCGACCTGCGGAGCCAACTCAGGGAAGATTTCCAAAAAAGGGAAGATTTATGAAGCCGTCGCGGACAAGTCGCTCAAAAGCGACCTCGACGGTCTCCTTTACGAAAGGGAGCATGGCGGACTGGAAGTTGTTATTTTCCAAGTCATAGGCGACCTGCACAAAACAAAAAGCAAATGTCAGACAGATCGCGGCGGACAGCAAACTAAGGCCGCTGCGAATTCAACTCACCCCCAGCTCCTCTCTTTGCTGAGCAACCCTCTTTCCCAGCCGCGCGTTCCTTTCCTTTAGCGCTTTATTGTCCTTTTGAAGTTGTTCATTCTGCCTCAACAGGTCTCTGGTCAGAGTGGCAACATAGTGATTTGTCACCGCGCTGTTCGCAGAAGCCTGAGAGGCTAGCAGAGGGAGGTCAGCGGCGGGCAACTTCTTGAGGTCGCTCAGGTTGCGCTTCCCGTAAAGCGCGGAGATCGCGATATGGGCGTGGCGTGATATCCGCGGACTCTTCCACGAAGGAAGCGCGGTGGACAGGCGGACGTGTTTGTTTTTGCTGTGCCAATGGACCATGGGGTTCCCCTGAGGTCCTTCTGGCTGATGCCAAAGCCACTCATAGAGAAGCTTTCTAAGGAAGAGTAGTCCGCTGCGGGATCCCCTTCCTCCTTCCTCTTTCTGGCGACTGCCTCTTTCTTTTCTTTTTGTGTAGGGACAAAACCGCTGGGCGTCTGCGGCAAGTTAGCGGGCACCGCCAAGGTCGCTGCAAAAACAAATGGGTTAAACACCAAGGTCGCGGCGGATGCAAAAGCAGAGTCCGGAAGCTACTTACTTTCTTCAGGCATGACGTCCGCTAAGCTCGCCAGCAGCGGAATATAGTGCTCGATGTCGAGCCTAGCATTGGCCAGGAACTCGACAATGGCGGACTCTAGATCATCCAGCTGCACGCTTTTGAAGGCGGAGTCCGCGCGCACCTGCGGATAGGTCTGCGCGAACCTGAGGTCGCCCTCAAAAATCAAGAACCTCGAGGTCCAGTTGTGGATCTTGTTGGGGAGGCCCACAACCTTCATTCCCCTGCAGTAGAAGTATATGACCCCCTTGTAGGGGCGGCCTCCGGATGCGGTGATAGAGCGGACAGAGAATATCTTCCGGAAGATATTCATTGAGAAGGCAATCTTTTCAGATCGCAGGTAAGAGACAAAGCTGCAGATCGCAGCGAGTGTATTTGGCGCGAGCTGGCCAGGCACCATTCCATAGTGCTCGAAGATCGCAGCGAGTTCCCATAAAAGCGGAAACTTGAATCCGCTGTCGAAATGATCAACAGGAATGGCGATGTGGGTCGCAGTTGAGAAGTTCAATCTTTCCTGATGGGCGGGAAGGCAGACAAAGATGTTTGAGTCCGCCATCTTCTTTTCGACAAAGGCGACCAGGTCGGCCTCTGTCAATGTGCATTTCCTGTGGTCCGCAGAATGGAAGGCGACAGCAGCATCAGTCCGCGCAGACACCATTTTGCAGGCCGCAGGGTTCCTTGTACTTCAACAGTTTCATGCATAAGAGGAAGCAAAAGGCCCTATTTATAGCTAAAAAGTCTGACACCTTTTTGATCAGGCCGCATGAGCTCGCAGTTCCAATCCGCACAGTCCGTAAAAAGTAAAAAACAGCCAAATGATAACGCGGATGCAAACACAGATTCACATGCCAAGGAAAATTCAAAGCAAAAAGTTGTGGCCAACACAATTTGTCGTCCGCTCAGATCGCGTTTTTCCTCCCAGCAGATCACAAGGGGCGGATACATTTTCAATCCGCTCAGTTCGCAGTATTGCCAACCTGCCAACCTGCACGTTAAATAACTAGAAGCAGACACAGCATTAGTCCGCCCAATTCGCCACATCACAAAGATTAAGCTACATAATTCGCGGATATATAATCTGAGTCCGCACAGATCAAATAGAGTTCATTTTACAACAGCGTTGCTTGGAGCACAATCATCCAAGTAAAATTATACAATTAAGCAAATAAAAGTACAAGCTCAAGGCATTGCGGACTCAGCGGTCTCTGTTGTCGGTCCGCGCCGGCCTCTCTGCCCTGTCCCTGCATAGATGAGCCGCTTGATCGCTTATCTGGAGAATTTCGCTGTACACACGGCAGAGATGATGATGAATGACATTTATGGTGCGGTGCATGTGAGCGGCCTCCCGATCTACCAGGCTGAGAGGCACCATTGGCTCCGCCGCCGACCTCTGCTCCTCATCCGCGGGCTGTTGGACACCTGCCGGTGCAGCGATCTCCAGAGCAGCGCGATCTGGCGCTCGCGGCCTCTGCTCAGCGACCTCAGCAGTCCGCTTCTCTTTTCCTTCACGCACTGACGCCAAGTGCTTGCCCTTGTAGAATCGGACGTCGTCCGTGAGCCTTTTCTTCTCCCTTTCAGACCTCTCCAGCGTCCGCGAGATGCTGGCGATCTGGTCTTTTAGGGCCTTCTCGCGTTCCGCGGACGCTTTCTCACGCGCCGCGGACGCCTTCTCGCGCTCCTCTGCTTTCTCTAACTCAGCTTTGACACACTGCATCTCAACTTCAAATTTCCTCTCTAACTCCTTGATCATATTCAGGTTGGGCGGCTCATCCCTCGCGGATTCTACAGGCGAGACCGCGTCACCACCGGTATTCGGCGTTACCACGAACTTGCCACTCTCGATGGAGCCCGGCGGCGACTTCCTACCTACAACAAATAAAGTCAACTTCGCATTTAAAGGCAGTTCGCGGCGGACTCAAAGAAAGGATGAAAAGATCACTTTTAGACATAGCGGCAACGAGTTTCCGACTATCGAAGAAGATTGGCCGCCTTGCCCGCTCCGGGTCAAAGGCGCTTAACCGCTTTTTCCATTCGCGGTGGACCCTCGCACTTTTCTCGGCAGCCGCACTTGTTGAGACCACGATATCGTCCGTCTCTGTGATGATTTTGATCGGTCTTGACGTCCGCGGCGGCGACCTGTAAAGCCACTTACGCTTAGGCGCCGGTCGAAGTTTACCTGACCGCATCAGCTCCGCAGCAATCCGCAGATCCTCAGCGGCTTTATCCGCCGCGACCTGCTTCGAGGCCGCCCCTACTGCAGCAACATGAGCAACGATCTGTTTCTTCTGCTCCTCTATCTTCTCTTTTAGTCTCTCTCTCCTCTTCCTCCGCAGCGGACACGGAAGGGAGTTCGTCACCCTTATTTCCAGAAGTCTCCGCCTCAGATTGCTGCAGTGCAACCAGCAAGGATTCGTTGATTAAATCAAGTCGGCCGACGTCTATGGAATCAATTATCTCATTCGTGGATAGACTGACCGTTGAGAGGGAATTATCTCCCTGGATTTGGGCCTCCGGTGTAACCAGATCGCCGTAAGGAACTTCTTTGTCGCGCGGCCTGTGTTGTAAGTCCGCATCCCCAGTCCGCTTGGAGATATTCTTCTCCTTCATGGCGCGCAGCTTCTTCTCAACCCGCTCGGCGATGGTCGCTCTGTCCCTCTTCCTCTTCCTCCTCTTGGCAGCTTTCTCAGCAGAATCCGCGGCGGACCCCCCTAATTCGGGCTGGTTTTCGCGGACAGGCTCAGGATTCACAGTAGACAATGACTTTGAGGGCGCGTCGTCCTCTACCTCAGTCTGCCGGTCTTTTTCGTCCAAGTCAACGATTTGCACCGGGGCATTGGGGGAAGATACGTCAGCCTCAATGTGTTCGCCAGTGGTGTCCGCCGACGTTGCAGTTTTCTGAGAAGGGGCGGAATCCGACGTCACCATCTTCTCACTTCTCAATGGTTCGGCCTCGACTGCGGCATCATCGCGAGCAGATATGGCGGCGTGGCGGACTTCTTTCTCCGCAGGCTTCTGGCTCTGGGAACTCTCTCCTGTGGGGCGGACAGGATCTTTTCTTGTCGACCTCTTTACTATCTTCTTGGTCCTCATAGGCGTTGTCGGTGCTGGGTCGCCCTTCGCAGTGAGACTAGAGAAGAAAGCTCCAAGCCTTGACATGCCGGACTGGAAAGTGGAGACCGCAAGTGGTGAGTAGTGCCCCGTATCGATCGAAATTCTCAACAGTTCCTGGCCCTCCAGCGATATTTATAGCGTTGGCGGCATTTTCGAGGCGTGCGGACTCGGCGGTTAAGAAAACATTTTTGAAGTTTTCTGGAAACTTAAAAATGTGCGGGGATTATGTTAACCCCTCAGTCCGCAGCATACTACAAGACTCCGAAGCCCCCCTTTCAACAAGCGCGGACGCGATTTATCAATCCGCCCAGTCCGGCAAGGTCCCCAATTGGACCGTGGTACCCCAGCAGCGGACGCAAGTGCCTGTTCGCTCAGTCCGCCAGCGTTTGAGGCATCAGGTTCTACAGCGGCGGACGCAATGTCTAGGCCTCCCAGGCCGCCGCCCTCCAGCGGGCGCGCCCAGCAACAGTGGAGGCTCTAGTCCGCGAGCCCAGTCCGCCCCTTCTGCGCGGACTAGCGTGTTCTTTCTTTTTGCTTCCTGTCACCGCTGCCCGGTTCTCCTGTACCCCGGGCAGCCGGTTATTTTAGCCCTGCCCGTTTGGGCAGGCCCCCTATCCTATAAATAAGGGGGACGTGGTGCACCTAAGGCACGCGGACTCGGACCCAGGAGCCTACTTATTACAGGCTGCGGACTCGAATCCTGTGCCTTGCGAACTCCCCCTCGCTCTGCTCTTGTTAACCTTTTCCTTTCACTTGTAACTAAATTCTTCTTCAATCAAGGGAAAGCCCGTCGCAAGAGAGGCATTCAGGCCGCGACGGGCGAAGTCTGTTGTTGCCGTGGTTCACGGCCCTGCTCTTCTTCCTGCCCTCATCCGCTTAGTAGATCGCTACTCGCAGTCTTCCTTATTCCCCGGTGTTCGAACCGTTAGCTGGTGGTGCTTGACCCCTCTGTGTTTTCGTGCATCAACAGTTAGCACGCTGGACAAGGGAGATTCCAAAATGGTTCCATCCTTGAACTTTCTTTTCTTTCTTATGCTAGCTTTGCAAAAGCCTCTCATTAATCAAAGGATTCGTACTAACACTTTTCCTAATGTTTTCTCTTTCTCTCCCAAACATCAATAACGGTTACCTGATACCAGGAGACATCGCCGAGTTCATCAAACCTCCCCTAGACCCATTGTCATTAGCGTAACACCACAAAGACCACGTGTTGTGGGGAGATTTCGCACCGTGTAGTGGGAGCTTGCAGGCTCTAGTGTGGTAGGATTCTGAACTTCGGATCCAGGATAGTACCTGATCCCGCCTCTGCATTATGGAGGGAAAAGGTGGGAGTTAAGCTCTACCATGCCACTTTAGGGATATCGTTACAACTTCGATGATCGCGTGAGGAAAGTTATGCCGCTCCGGCCGCACCTGCCCACGGGTCATCTTAGTTTGTAACCCTAGAACACTCCATGGTACCCTCAAGCAGTGCCTGCAGGACACCCACAACTTGGTTGATCTTGGAGGAAAGTTATGCCGCTACGGCCGCAACTGCCAAAAAGATCATCTTAGACTGTACTCCAGGCAAGAGGGCAGAGGACCGTTCCGTTAGGTCTGCAAAGGCTTGTGGCCTGGTGAGAAAAGCTATGCTGCTCCGGCCGCACCTGCTCGCTTGGTCACAAGTCTGCATCTTACTCTTCACAGGAATATTTAGTGCGGACTGCATTTTGTTATCCGCTCAGTCTGCCAGTTTTCCTTGGGTTGATCGTATAGCTTGTTGCCGGTGAGAAAAGCTATGCCGCTCCGGCCGCACCTGCCCGCTTGGACGCAAGCTATAGATCATTTCATTCTATTTAGTGCGTACTGCATTTCTGTTATCCGCTCAGTTCGCTAGTTTTCCTTGGGTTGATCATATAGCTTGTGGCCCGGTGAGAAAAGCTATGCCGCTCCGGCTGCACCTGCCCGCTTGGTCGCAAGCTATAGATCATTTCATTCTATTTAGTGCAGACTGCATTTCTATTATCCGCTCAGTCCGCCAGTTTTCCTTGGGTTGATCGTATAGCTTGTGGCCCGGTGAGAAAGCTATGCTGCTCCGGCCGCACCTGCCCGCTTGGTCGCAAGCTATAGATCATTTCATTCTATTTAGTGCAGACTGCATTATGTTATCTGCTCAGTCCGCTAGTTTTCCTTGGGTTGGTTGTATAGCTTGTTGCCCGGTGAGAAAAGCGATGCCGCTCCGGCCGCACCTGCCCGCTTGGTCGCAAGCTGTAGATCATTTCATTCTATTTAGTATGGACTGCATTTCTATTATCTGCTCAGTCTGCCAGTTTTCCTTGGGTTGATCGTATAGCTTGTTGCCCGGTGAGAAAAGCTATGTCGCTCCGGCCGCACCTGCCCGCTTGGTCGCAAGCTATAGATCATTTCTATTAAAATATATGTGAACTGTGAAACCATATCCGCCCAGTCCGCAGAATTGTTTCCCGGTTGGTCTTTTTAGCTCGCGGTTTGACATTAAATATAAGGCCACCATGCTTATATTATCATTAAGCTTAAAGATTGACAAAGAGAATCGCGGACTGTTATTGGAACTCGTCAGAGTCCGCCTGATCTTTTTGTCAACCAATTAAACTTCTCATTCTTCTTACGGCGGACAGTGGTCGGATTACTAAATGAAATTTCCTAATTAACAAGTCAAAAACTCATACAGTATGGATGATCTTTGCATCACGCGGACTGTTACATGAAGATCGAACTTAATCACGTCAATACAAAAAATAAAGAACATTGTAGTAGACACACTGATACCAGAATATCCTTTTCTATTTAATCAAAAATTAAGTTACATCTTTCATGTATCCGGCATACTACAAACTTGAGTCCGCTCTATGTACAAAAGAAAACAAAAATACATTAGTCAGCCTCAGCGATTTTCTGTTTCTTCTCGGCAGGGAGTGCAGGGCTTAGGCCTTCGACATCAATCTCTGGAGAATAGCCCCCCGAGCCGCTTCCACTGCTGCCATCTGAACCAGTGCTTTTCGCAGAATCGCTATGCGAGCTCTTGCGGGCAGAGGAAGATGCAGAGGTGTCGGACTCGGCGGACTATTCTCCGTCTTGCTGGCTTGAACCAGTGTCGTTAGCCTTGACGCCTTCTTCTTCGCCTTCTCCTTTTTCTTCTTCTTCTTCTTCTTCTCCTTCTTCTTCTTCTTCCTCCTCGACGATGACGTCGTTTCCCCTTGCAGCCCGCTCCATTGCCGCAACCTGCTCTTTCAATTCTGGGAAGAGCTGCAAGAAGGGAACACCGTCAACTCCTTCCCTTGCGAAGCCGCCGCGGACAAATCGCTCGATTGCGATTTCAACGGTTTCCTTTACAAAGGGGAGCATAGCGACCTGGAAGTTGTCATTTTCCAAGTTGTAGGCGATCTGCGCAAAACAGAGGAACAAACATCAGTTCGCGGCGGACTTCAAATTGAGACCGCTGCAAATACAACTCACCCCCAGCTCTTCCTTCTACCGAGCGACCTTCTTCCCTAACCGCATATTCCTTTCCTTGAGCACCCTTTTTTATTCTTGAAGTTGCTCGTTCTGTCTGAGCAGGTCTCTGGCCAGGGAACAGACAAAGTGGTTCGTCACCACATTGTTCACTCTTGTCTGAGAGGCCAGCAGGGGGCGATCGGCAGCAGCAACCTTTTTCAAGTCGCTCAAGTTGCGCTTCCCATAGAGTACGGAGATCGCGACATGCGCATGGCTAGTTATTCTTGAACTTTTCCACGAAGGAAGAGCAGTCGACAAACAGACATGCTTGTTCTTATTGTGCCAGTGGATCATCGGGTTCCCCATTAGATCCTTCTAGCGGTTACCGAAACCCTGTATTGTAAAGATTTCAGAAGAGGAGTAGTCCGCCGCGGGATCCCCCTATTCTTTCCTCTTCCTTGCGATCTCTTGTTTACTTTCTCTGTGAGTAGGCGTGAATTCGCTGGGCGTTTGTGGCAGGTTGGCGAGCACAGCCAAGGTCGCTGCAAAAGTAGAACAAGGGTTAACACATAGGTCGCTGCGGATACAAACCATAGGTCCGCAAAAGCTTACTTTCTTCGCGCGAAACGTCCGCCAAGCTCGCCAACAACGGTATGTAGTACTCGATGTCGATCCTGGCATCAGCTAGGAATTTGACAATGGCGGACTCCTTCACATCCAGCTGGACACTCTTAAAAGCGGAGTCCGCGCTCTTGTGGATAAGTATGAGCAAACCCAAGGTCGCCTTCGAAGATCAAACACCTTGAGGTCCAGTTTTGGATCTTGTTTGGAAGACCCACAACCTTCATTCCTCTGCAGTAGAAGTAGATCACTCCCTTATAAGGGCGGCCTAACGGATGATGTTATTGAGCGGACTGAGAACATTTTGCGGAAGATATTCATTGCGAAGGCGATCTTCTCAGACCGTAGGTAAGATATAAAGCTGCAAATGGCAGCAAGGGTGTTGGGCGCGAGCTGGACTGGCACCATCCCGTAATGTTCAAATATTTCGGCGATCTCCCATAATAACGGAAATTTGAAGCCGCAGTCAAAGTGGTCGATGGGTATGGCGATCTGAGTCGCCGTTGAAAAATTTAGTCTTTCCTCATGGGCGGTAAGGCAGACAAGCAAGTTAGAGTCCACCATTTTACTTTCAACAAAAGCCTCAAGGTCGGCCTCCGTTAGAGTGCATTTTTGGTGGTCGGCAGCATGGAAAGCAACCGCAGCATCAGTCCTGGCGGACACCATCTTGGCACGCCGCAGAGTCCTCAGCTACACTTGTTTCCCTGCATAGAAGAAGCAACGGGGCTATATTTATAGTAGTGGGGCCTGACAGCTTTTTTGGCCAGGCCGAACAGCTCGCTCATTCAGTCCGCATAATCCGCAATAATCCAATTGTTCATGCAGCGAAAGTAAAAAATAACGCGGACACAAACTTAAATTCACACTGCTACTTCCAGCCGGGTACATGCCAAGCAAAGTTCAAAGCACAAAATCAGGCGGACATTGTTTCAGTCCGCCCAGTTCGCGACACTTCCCACCTGCAGATAAGTTAAATTCTGAGAAGTGGACACATCATTAGTCCGCACAGTTCGTCACAGATCACCACAAAAATTAGCAACAGAATGTGCGGATATTTTATTTAATCCGCACAAAGCGCTGCACAGTTCATCACAAGCCACAACATAGAGAATTGTTTAAAACACACATAATTATACATCAAACAAATCGAATAAGTTCGTGGTTTTGCGGACTCAGCGGTCTTTAGTTTCAGTCCACGTTGTCCTCTCCGCCCCATCTCTACACAAGTGTGCCGCCTGGTCGCTTATTTGGAGAATCTCGCTATACAAGCGACAGATGTGGTGATGAATAGAGTTAATGGTCCGGTGCATGTCAGCGGCCTCCCGATCTACCAGACTCAGGGGAACCATCGGCTCCATTGCCGGCCTCAGCTCCTCATCCGCGGCATGTTGGCCACCACATGCCGGTGCTGCGGCCTCCGGAGCAACGCGATCTGGAAATTGCGGTCTTTGCTCCGCAACCTCAGCAGCCCGCTTCCCTTTCTCTTCCCGTGCCAACGCCAAGTGCTTACCTTTGTAGAAGCGGACATCATCAGCAAGCCTTTTCTTCTCCCTATCAGACCTCTCCAGCGCCCTTAAGATGCTGGCGATCTGATCCTTTAAGGCCTTCTCGCGCTCTTCCGATTCCTTCTCGTGCTCTTCTGTCGCCTTTAACTTCGTTATAATTTCTTGAATTTCAACTTGAAACTTCACTTCTAACTCTTTGATGTTATTCAGGTTGGGCTGCTCACCTCTTGCGGACTCATCATGCGAGCCCGCGTCAACGCCGGTATTCGGCGTAACAACAGTCTCCCCACTCTCGATAGAGCCCGGTGGTGACTTTCTACCTGCAACAAAGAAAGACAATTTCACATTCAAATACAGTCCACAGCAGACTTAAAGAATCAGGTAAAGGATCACTTTTAGAAAAATCAGCAGCGAGTTGCCGGCTATCAAAGATAGGCCGCCTTGCCCACTCCGTGTCAAAGGCGCTTAACCGTTTCTTCCATTCGCGATGGACTTTAACTCTTTTTTCAGCAGTAGAACTTTTTGAAACAATAATGTCATCAGTCTCGGTGATGATCTTAATCGGCCTCGACTTCCGCTGCGGCGACCTGTAAAGCCACTAATGCTTAAAATATTTAGGCGCCGGTTGAAGGGTACCTGACTGCAACAGCACTGCGACAGTCTGCAGATCCTCAACATTCTTGTCCGCCGCGGCCTGCTTCGAGGCCGCCTCGACCGTAGCTACATGGGTTGCGATTTGTTTTTTCTGCTCCGCTATCTTCTTTTTCAGTCTTTCCCTCTCTTTTTCCTCAGCAGCGGATTAAGAGGTGATTTCGCCGCCCTTAACCCCAAGGATTTACACCTCAGGCTGCAGTACAACCAGCAAGGATTCGTTGATGAGTTCCAGTTGTTTGACGTCTATGGAATCTAGTATCTCATCCGTGGACAAACTGACCGTGGAGAGGGAGTTGTCTCCCTGGACTTGGGCCTCCGGTGTAATTAAGTCACTTTCAAGAAATTCTTTCTTGCGCGGTCTGTGCTGCAAGTCCGCATCTCCAGTCCGCACGGAGATATTTTTCTCTTTCATCGCTCGCAGCTTCTTTTCAACCCGCTCAGCTACAGTCGACCTGTCTCTCTTCCTCTTCTTTCCGGAAGGGCCCCTTTTCTCAGCAGGGTCTGCAGCAGCCTTTCCTAAATCTGGCTGACTCTCGCGGACCGTCTCAAGGTTCGCAGCGACCAATGCCTTTGAAGGCGCGTCTTTCCCAACCTCTTCTCACGCAGTCCGCCTATCTTCATCAAGGTTAACGATGGGCTCCTGGGCGTTGGGGGATGATACTTCGCTCTCATTATTTTCGCCAACCGTGTCTGCCGAGTTCGCGGTTTTTTGAGTAGGTACGGTGTCCGACAAATTTAGTTACTTCTCACTTCTCAATGGCTATTCAGCGTGAGGGACTGCTGCAACCTCCTTCTCGCGCACAAATATATCAGTATGGAGGACTGCTTTCTCAGCAGGATTCTGGCTATGGGAACTCTCTCCAGTAGAGCGGACAAGCTCCCCTCTCATCGTTATCTTCATTATTTTCTTAGTTTTCATTGGTGTTATTGTCTTCTCGCTTTTTGTAGTAAGACTAGTGAAGAAAGCACCAAGCCTCGCCATGCCGGACTGCAAAGTGGAGACCGCAAGCGGTGAATAGCGCCCCGTGTCGATCGGAATTTTTAACAGTTCCAGGCCCTCCAGCAATATTTATAGCACTGACGGCATTATGAGGCTTGCGGACTCGGCGGTTACGAAGACATTTTCGAAGTTTTCTGGAAACTTAAAAATGTGCGGGGATTATGTTAACCCCTCAGTCCGCAAAACCTACAAGATGCCAAGGCCCTGTTTCATTATCTGCGGACTCAATTTGGCAATCCACATGGCCCAGCGACTCAGCATAATTCTAAGGTTCCTGGCCTATCACGGGCGGATACGGTTCGGCAGTCCGCCTAGCTCCGCAGAGCAACAGTAATCGACCACCCCAAGGATGATTCCCCAGCGGCGGACTCAATGCTCCGTTCATCCGGTTAGCCATGCCTTTGGATCTCTAGATGGATTCTACTTCGGCGGACACAGTATCCAGTCCACCCAGGCCACCGTCCTCCAGCAGGATCGCGCCTAGCAGCAGCAGATGGAAGCTCCAGCCCGCGAGCCCAGTCCGCCCCTTTTGCGCGGACTAGCGTGTTCTTTCTTTTTTGCTTCCCGTCATCACTGCCCGGTTCTCCTGTACCCCGGGCAATCGGTTATTTTAGCTCTACCCGTTTGGGCAGGCCCCCATCTTATAAATATGGGGGAGGTGGTGCACCCAAGGCACACTGACTCGTGCCCAGGATCCTACTTGTTAAAGGCTGCGGACTCGAATTTCGTGCTATGCGGATTCCAGCTTGCTCAGCTCTTGCTTCTTCCTCTCTTCCTTCACTTGTAATCAAACCCTTCTTCAGTTAAAGAAAAGCCTGTCGCAAGAGAGGCATACAGGCCGCGACGGGCGAAGTCTGTTGTTGTCGTGGCTCACGGCCCTGCTGTTCTTCTCGCTCTCGTCTGCTTAGTAAATTACTACTCGCAGTCTCTCTTTCCCCTTCTATTCCCCTATGCTCGAACTGTTAGCTGGTGGTGCTCACCCCCTTTGCATTTTCGTGCATCAACACTTTTGGTCTTGGGTTGGTACCCCTTTGACCTTTGTTTAGTTTGGCTTATTTTCTGCAACCACTTGTACTTTCTTGCTGAGGTGTTCTGTCTTTGGAATGCCTCAGGATTAGAGCTGTAGCTGAGTTCGGTGCTGGTTTTTTGGAGCGCTTGAGCGACAGTGTTGGCCGTGGTTGTTGCCTTGTCTTTGCGAGGTAAATTGTGTTTATTTTCTTTTACCAGTTCAGACGTACTATACTGTATGTGGGTTTGTGTCAGTTTGTTGACGCCCATAGAATTGGTATTTTGAGATACTTGCTAGCTGCTTGGTTTTCTTTATGTGGATGTGGATTACTTGCTCTCTGTGATGTTTTATGTTAAGATTGCATGATAGTTAAGTTCAAGTATAAAAATTACTATTATTATCTCATGCATTATATATTTTAAAATGTAAAATCACTATATTTAATGACCGTACAAATATATTTTTATTTCTACTACATTTAGAACTTGTATGCCTTAAGGTGTCCTTTGGGAACCTCTAAACTCTTATAGGGTGTCTAATCTGATAAAAGAAGTACTTTTCACAGCGTTTAATTACTTTTCATGTGGACTAGATTAGCCACTAATCCGAGAGATACGGCTAACTACTGCACTTAAACTGACTTTATCTTAAAATAACTTAAAGAATCTTTCTTCATGATTAAGTAGGTGTTTGTCTGAGTGTCCGCAGTTATCCCCTGCTAACGTGGCATCATGACGCATATTTTCCCTTACTCTGATAAGTTATTAAATGCGATGAAAATGCGGGTTATGATAGTTGGTATCAGAGGGATGTTAGTTTGACAGTTGGTCGAACCAGCCAATCTCGTTTAGTTTATTTCCTTATTTCATTTTCATACACACACCGATGTGTCATCAGTACGTCTTAACCGAAGCAAAGTCGCTACACTCATAGCATGTTAAGAAGTATACGAGGCATATTATGTAGTATAAGATGCATAATATGTGTTTGTATTTGGATCCACCATAGGAGGCAACATGTGACGGTTATGTAGTATGGGATGCAAAACCATCATCACATGGGTGCCCATTAGCACGTTTTCTTTTATCGTTGCATGCGATGTTATGTAGTATGGGATGCATAACATTTCATGTGTATGTCGCTCATGCATGTATTAAGTCCTTTCTAGATTGCATAATACTGCATACATAGCATATCATCGTATAAGCACGCGTGCTAAGTTAAGGTTTACATGATGACACATGTACACACATGATTTTAAAAAAGAATAAAGAATCCATGCATTCATGTTATAGTCATAAGAGTTAATAGGATGAGAGGATATCATCCTGAGTAGGTCATAGCATTATTATAAAATCCAAGAGCAAGTTGTTGCATAAGCAAGTTTCTTTTAAGTATGATCTAAACTAGTCGTGTGGCCTAGTTGTAATCTAGGATTTTGATGAATTATTTGTTTGCCTTTTTAGAAATGCCGCCAAAGTATATTGCGACGAGGTCGACTCCCCAGTCTGAGGGTGAGTCGTCAGGAGCGCAGAGTGATGTGATTATCAATAGTCTGCGTCAGAGCAATGAGGCTCTGTCAAGACAATTAGTTGCGATGCAATCGCAAATTGAGTCTTTGTTGTCTTCCGCTACCGCGCAGCAACCTTTAGTGCATGAGCCTATCTTGGGCCAATCTACGCCTGATACTCCTGCTCCTTTGGTGCACCCGATGATGATACCACCAGAAATGAATTTCATTTTGTACTTCCAACAGTTGGGACCTCCCACCTACGATGGGAGTGCCGACTTTATGATTTTAGATGATTGGATCATCTCCATCGAGGTGATGTTTTCGTATTCCGGAATTCTAGAAGCCCAGAAGGTGATGATGGTAGCCTATTAGTTAAAAGGCCCGACAAAGAGTTGGTGGATTTGGGAAAGAGAGAGTCTGAAGGAAGGCTGTTCTTGGGAATCCTTTAAAAGGATGCTGCTGAAGAAGTTTCTACCCTCGGTCGAGCAAGACCGCCTGATGATTAACTTCCTGCATCTGAAGTAGAGACAGCTCACCGTGAGCGAGTATGAGATTGAGTTTAGTAAACTAAGTAGGTTTGCTCCTGATTTGGTAGCTTCTGAGGAGGATAGAGTGAAGCGTTTCCTCGGAGGATTAAGAAGCGATGTCCAGCAATGGGCATGCGCTTATCGAGCTGAAAGCAGTGCTGAAGCAGTGGAAGCAGCTTTGAAGGTCGAGGTGATCAAGTATGCTAAGAATCAAGGTGCTGCGATGAGGAAAGAGAAGAGGA
The DNA here is from genome assembly GCA_039583875.1 of Platanthera guangdongensis. Lineage (NCBI taxonomy): Eukaryota > Viridiplantae > Streptophyta > Magnoliopsida > Asparagales > Orchidaceae > Platanthera > Platanthera guangdongensis. The sequence goes on along the minus strand of CM077155.1, from coordinate 73,718,171 downwards.
AAGGTGTTGAGGATGGTAGCTCCAGGGCATCTGGTCCTTTTTCGAAGAAGAAAAGTAAGGAAGTGTGTAGCTTCTATGGTCGATCCGGCCACCCATTCAAAAGATGCTTCAACAGGACTGCCAATTTGAAGCAGCAGTAGGTGCACACCATCCAAGGTGCACCCAACGGAGAGTTAGTGTGCTCGTTCTGTGCAAGGAAGGGTCATGATGTGAGTCGTTGCTGGATGAAGGAAAGGACTTGCTTCCAGTGCGGGCAGAAGGGACACCAGAAATCTTCGTGCCCCCAAGCTCAGTCCCCACTGCAGCCTGCCCCACTTCGAGCTCAGTCACCGCCACCAAACCTGGATAAAGGAAAAGGAAAGCTGAACGTCATGACCAGCGAGGAAGCTCAAACCTCCATGCAAGTAATATCAGGTTAGCCCCAGTTTAAATTATCCTTATTATTTATCGTTGTTGTCCTACTTATCGTTCATTTAGTTATGTATGCTATGATTTTAGGGGAGTTTAAGGTGCAGAATAGGTGGGCGCGCGTTCTTTTCGATTCAGGTGCCACCCATTCCTTTGCAGCCTGGAGGTTTGTAGATAAACATTGTCTGGATGTGGATCAATTAGGAGACTCCTTCAATGTCAAGCTTCCCTCCGGTGATTCGGTGATATCTAATCAAGGAGTTTTGAGATGCCCTATATACCTAGGAGATTTCCTAGCCTTTGCGGATCTGATGCTGTTGGATCTGGCGGACTTTGATGTGATTTTGGGCATGGACTGGCTGTCCAAGTATGATGCGGTCATCCATTAAAGGTTAAAGAGACTGGACTTCAGGATGGACAATGGCCAACCTATGAGCGTCTATGAATTTCAGGAGAGGGTTTCCCCTATTATTTCTGCGGTACGTGCTTGTCGTGCTATAGAGTCTGGTTGCGAGGCATTTTTGGTTTCTATTTCTGCTTTGGAAATTGCTTTTGTTACACCACGTCATTAGAATATCTCGGTGGTGCGAGAGTTTCCAGATGATTTTCCTGACTGTCTTCCAGGACTTCCTCCAGTGAGGGAGATAGAGTTTATGATAAAAATCGAGCCAAGTACTCGTCCTATTACCAAAGCACCGTACAGTATGGCTCCGCGTGAGTTGGATAAGTTGCGTACTCAGCTCGATGAGTTGCTGGGGTGTGGTTTTATTAGACCAAGTTTTTCTCCGTGGGGTGCTCCTATTTTGTTCGTCAAGAAGAAAGATGGATCGATGAGGCTTTGCATCAATTACAGAGAATTGAATAAGGTGAGCATTAAGAATAGATATCCCATGTCAAGGATTGATGATCTATTCGATCAGTTGCGTGGTAGCTCGGTATTTTCAAAGATCGATCTTCGCTCAGGCTACCACCAGTAGAGAATTCGTGAGGCAGATATTCCACGAACCACTTTCCGTTCGCGACATGGACATTATGAGTTTTTGGTGATGTCTTTCGGTTTAACCAATGCACCCTCTGTTTTCATGGATTTGATGAATATGGTGTTTATGGATTTCTTGGACCGATTTGTTATTGTGTTTATAGATGATGTCTTGGTGTATTCCTGCAATGTTGAGGAGCATACTCAGCATTTGCGTTTGGTTTTATCGACCCTGAGGGAGCATAAGTTATATGCGAAGTTGAGCAAGTGTGAGTTCTGGCTACCTCAGGTGTCCTTTCTGGGTCATGTTGTAAGCAAGGACGGTATTTTGGTAGACCCGACCAAGATTTCTGCTGTGATGGAATGGGAGAGACCTTATACACCTAAGGAGATTAAGAACTTTTTAGGCCTGGCTGGCTATTATAGAAGATTCGAGGAAGGGTTTTCGGTGTTGTCTGCTCCTCTAACTAGATTTACTCAGATGAATACTGCATTCATTTAGAGTGATAAGTGTGAAGAGGCTTTTCAAGAACTGAAGAAGAGATTATGTACTGCTCCAATTGTAACCTTACCTACTGAAGGAGTTGAGTATGCTGTATATGTTGATGCATCACACATCGGACTTGGTTGTGTTTTAATGCAAGCTGGTAAGGTGATCGCGTATGGATCGAGGAAACTAAAGACTCATGAGAGAAACTATCCTACGCACGATTTGGAGTTCGCTGTTGTAATTTATGCGCTGAAGCTTTAGCGACACTTATTGCATGGCGCACTGTGCAAGATCTATACGGACCATAAGAGTTTGAAGTACGTCTTCACTCAGAAGGAACTAAATCTGCGCCATCGTCGGTGGTTAGAATATGTGGCTGATTATGAAGTGGAAATTCTTTATCATCCAGGAAAGGCGAATGTAGTAGCCGATGCTTTGAGTAGAAAAACCGCCAAATTTTTTAATCTATCGGTACAGTCCTTGGTAGAAGAATTCTTGTTGATGGACATTGAGGTTGGGGGTAGTACTGTGCCTGCTAGTCTAGAAGCAGAAAAACACTCTTGGATTTCCCTTACTCGAGCACATCAGAAGGATGATCCAGATTTGTTACACCTCCGGAATAGAACTGTGAAGGGAGAGCTACCAGATTTCTTCTTGGAGGAGTTGGATACCTTGAAGTATCGGGGTAGATTTTGTGTCCCCACCTTTGGCGACATTCGTGCTAAGATCTGTGCTGAAGTTCATGGTTCCAGTGTAGCCTAACACCCTGGATCCACTAAGATGTATAAAGATCTAAAACAAATTATTTGGCGGTCCGGGATGAAGAATGATATCGCGAAGTTTGTATCAGAATGTTATACGTGTCAATATGTTAAGGCTGATCATAGAAGGTCTGGTGGTAAACTGACACCGCTTGATTTTCCAAGTTGGAAATGAGAGATTATTTCAATGGATTTCATCACCGGTCTACCAAAATATCCCAGTGGGCACGACTCTATTTGGGTGATAGTCGATAGATTGACAAAGTGTGCTCACTTTGTTCCCTTTAAGATTGGGTATTCGATGAAAAGGATAGCAGAGTTATATCTTGAAGAAGTCATCAGATGCATGGAGTGCCTGATAGAATCGTTTCGTATCGAGACTCTAGATTTACGTCTCATTTTTGGAAGATCTTACAAGAGGGGTTGGGTACCGATTTAAGGTATTCCACCGCCTATGATCCACAGACGAATGGTCAGACAGAAAGGGTAAATCAGATCGTAGAAGATATGATCAGGTGTTATATTTTGGATCATGGTGGTGCTTGGGACGAGTGTCTCAGACTCATGGAGTTTGCGTACAATAATAGTTATCAATAGAATCTGCAGATGGCCCCATTTGAGGCCTTATATGGGAGGCATTGTAGAACTCCTTTGTTTTGGGCTGAAGTTGGTGAGAGACCGTTGCTAGGTCCGGAAGCCCTTGAAGAGATGAATTGTGCCGTAACTCATATTCGAGAAAATCACCGTATGGCTCAAGAGAGCTATGAGAAGTATGTTAATCAACGGAGGGTTGACCCGGAGTTTGCCGTTGGAGACTTGGTTTTTCTGAAGGTTTCTCCAATGTTTGGCGTTAAAAGGTTTGGAAGGAACCACAAGTTAGACCCACAGTACGTGGGACCTTTTCAGATTCTTGAACCCGTCGGAGTTTCAACTTATAAGCTGGATTTGCCTGCGACCTTCCCTGGTGTCCATGATGTGTTCCATGTAAGCCAATTGAGTAAGTGTGTTTGTAATCATCGTCAAGTCCTTGACTCGGTGCCCCAGATTCAAACCAACCTTACGTATGTGGAAGAACCTGTTCGTATTCTGGATTCTCAAGAGCGTGTGTTGCGAATAAAGACCATCCCCATGGTCAAGATTCTTTGGAGAAATCAAGATGTCGAGAGTGCGACGTGAGAATTGGAATCGGCAATGAGAGAATCTCATCCGCACCTCTTCTCTTAGTTTCAGGTATATCTTTATGTTTTCAGTTATGTTTGATTTTATCGTTTTGGTTTGGTTTTGGAGTTGTGTTAAGTTTCAGGATGAAACTTCTTTTTAGGGGGAGTGACTATAACGCCCCCGATTTTTTGATGATTTTATTTGATTTGGTATCGTCACATTTATGACGTCATTTCGTTACTTTTAATGTCGAGTTGACGGCGCATCGCCGTTAAGGTATTTTCACGTCCATTCGGTCGAGTCTGCCAAATTCATGAATTCCTATTGTAATTGGAAATTTTTTTGCATTTGGAAATTAAGTTATGTAATTTTGGACTTGCTCGTCAAGTTTCGTCGCGATCCGAGCGATATTTGGTCCTCGACGATTTTCCAAAGTTTTGTGGAATTTTTGTTCGTCGTAAACTTTAAACATTTATATCTCGGGAATGGCTCGTAGGATTTTGATTTTGACTTCGTCGTTGGGTTCGTAGCGTCAGTGTTTGCCTATGGTGCGAATTTCATTTAATTCGGCAAGCGTTTGGGCCTCCGTTTTGAACTTGTGTTTGCTTATTCAAAAAAAATATAAATATGATTATTTCAATATTAAAGTAATATTCAAAAATGTCTTTTACTATTCATTTATATAGTTTAAGTTTTTTAATATATTTGTAAATAGTTACTGTTCATGCAAATCAATTGTCTTAATACTCGAGTGCTGCTTCTTAAGTACTCGAGTGCTGCTTCTTAGCTACTCGAGTGCTGCTTCTTAACTACTAGAGTGCTGCCATCTTCTACTCGAGTGCTGCCATCTTCTACTCGAGTGCTGCCATCCTCTACTCGAGTGCTGCCATCCTCTACTCGAGTGCTGCCTTCCAACCTCTCGAGTTCTGTCTATTGTTCTTGAGTACTGAATTTTAGTACTCGAGTTCTAAATTTTGATACTCGAATAGCCTTTTTCTACTTTTCGAGTACCTGTAATCTTGTTCTCGAGTACTATATATTCATCCCGAGAAATTTCGTTCCTGTTTACATTCGGGTGCCATTTAGAGAGTCCAAACAATGTCGTATGAAAAAATAGTTAACATGAAATTTGTTCCTCTCGACAAGATCTACAACTTTCATGTTGGAGACTTTTCGATTTGAAGTAATCCTAGATATCGTGTTTCATTTTTCGTGCAACTGCTCGTAAATAACCAGTTTTTATTATAATTTAGACAATACTTTTTATAAATACTTATATATATATATATATATATATCTGTGTGTGTGTGTTTTTATACTTAGGATAATTAGAAAAGAAAGAAAACTTCATCTTCCTTCTCAAGACTTAGACCGAACCGAAACCATCGGTGTGGCGACTCCTTACCGTTCGTGAATCCTCCGGTGGCCGCCGACGGTGCTCCGGTGCTCGAAATCTTCAACCGAGTATAGATCTGGAAAGCACTTGTCGAGAGCTACGACATCGTGGTAAAATTTTCCCCATTTCTTGAGATTTTTCGTTAGGGTTTTTCGGCCCTAACCTCTATTTTGGCCATTTTTGTTCAGATTTTGACTCCTCCCGTCTTCTTTTGCCCCGATCTGCGATGAGGACTGATTCAGAGAACTTTTCCGGTAAAAACAAGGCAAGTGGTGGTTTACCCTCATTTATCCTTGTCCGGTTTGATGGTAACGATTAAGTTTTATGTTCTTTAAAATTTTCTGCACTTTATCTTCCAAGTTATTGCTATGATTAACCTTTCTTGATGATCTCTTGATGTTGTAAGATTTTGTGATGGTGAACTCAATCTTGTTAGGTTATGTTTAATCGTTCTTGAAGTGTCGTATTGATGGTTTTAAACGCCTTATCTATCGTTATTGAATGTATTAGAGTTTATCTAGGATTGTAAATTGTTCCTATGGGTCGATCAACCGCGTCTTGAATCTAGAAATGTCAAGTAGAATCTGACGTGCCAAGTATAGTGATATTTGTGGCGGTTTTTTGTGTGTTTTCTTGATTGCAGGAGTTAGTGGACGAAACCACCTCCGCAAATGTTTGTTTCCTTTATTGGTACCCTATGAAAGTCTACCAGGTTTTTGGGCGTCTGCGGTGTATGGTGGAGAGTATGAGACTCCCTCGCAGTTAGACGGATGTTATATTCGTGAGAGTGTGTCCAGTTGAGTGACCACCTTGCCCTTGTTTTTTGATAGAGTCGACCACATGTGCCTAATAAAGGTTTTGTATTTCTTTCTTATGATTTATTCATGTTGTCACCTTATAGTCTCGTGCGTCTTATGTATTCTTGTTGTACGTGAATGTTGATGCGCGAAAATGGCACCGCGTAGTTAACACGGAGGAAGTGTTCGATCTCACGGGCAAGGTGAAGAAGAGGATTTAAGGTTGAGGGGTAAGAGGAGAAGAGGAAGCTTCTGAGTGCTCAAGAGTGGATCAAACACTTGTTCGAGGGTTGCGGGGATAGAGGAGAGGTTTGTTGAGAGCAGTCGGGAAGGCTGATGATCAGTAGAGAAGGTTGATGATGAGAGGAGGAGGTTGATCAGGAGCTGTCGAGCAGACAGTTACTTTGACGGTGGTGCTCGCAGGTTGTTGCCGAGAAAGTTGAGCTGAGCTAAGAAAAGAGGAGGGGGCCGCTAGCAGCGGCAACAATAAACTTCGCCCACCGCAGCTTAAATGCCACTCTTGCGACAGGATTTACTTTGATTAATATTGAGTTATTACAGCTTGCTAATACACCTTTGCAAGAAAGCAATAAAGGGGTACAATGGGGAAGTTGACGGCTAAGGAAAAAATTCTAGAAGAGGCCGCGCGGACTGAGGAGCCAGGTCGGCACGCCGCACGACTAAGGATAGAAAAGAGACCGCGCGGACTGGGAACTAAGGCCGGCAGGCCGCACGACTAAGTACAGAGAAGAGGTGCGGACTTAGAAGAGGAGTCCGCAAGAGTTGAAGAGTTGGACTTGCTGTGGGCTGTCTTCGAGCGTGAGCACCTTAGCGATGTTTTGTCCTCGCCAAATGAGAGGTATGTGGGTCTATTTATAGGCCTGAGGAGGTAACGGCTTCCGGTGACGTTACCCCCGGTGAGATGGTAACTTGAGCGAGAAGAGGATGTAGGCCGCCGAGTCCGCAACAGGCCATGCGGACTGGGGCTCGCTTTTGGAACGGTTCTTGCTGATGGCAGACTAGGAAGAGTCCGCCCGGACTGAGCTAATCGAGCACGCGCCAAGTATGTGTGGGCTGAGGAAGCATCCTCCCGCTGTTGGGAAGTAGTAGCTAGAAGCTGAGTGGCGGACAATGAGGAGAATCCGCGGAGTCCGCCACTGCTGAACTAAGCGAGCACGCGCCAGGGGCGAGCTGAGGAGGTATCCGCTAAGTCCGTAGTGTCCGAAGAAGGCTACGCGGTCTGGGACTGCCTTCTGGAAGGGCGAAGCAGGTGGAGGCCGAGGAATGGCGAGCTGCATAGCGAATCCGCTGAGTCCGCGGAGTCCGCAGGAGGCTGCGCGGTCTGGGACTGCCTTCTGCTAGGGAGAAGAAGGTGGAGGTTAAGGAATGGAGAGTTGCATAGCAAATCCACTGAGTCCGCACAGTCCGCCTTTGCTGACAAGCTGAGTCCGCCGATGCCGAGGCATGCTGTTGCTGAGCTGGTGTTCATCAACGTAGGCGGACTGGAAGGTTTGACTGCACTTCGAGTCTGCTCAGCTCGAGATGCAATGGATGTGGCTGCTAATCTTTGCGGGTAGCTGGAGAGTTGGAGCGTCCGCACTCCTTAAGAGGACAGAAGAAGCTGGCAGCCCATGCTGCTGGAGTCCACCCTAGTTGAACGAAACTTGCGGCACCTGCTAGGTGACAAGGGATTCGTGACCTGCCAGACTGACAAGGCAGGCCGCACATGTTGGCGAGGTGGAAACTGAGGTAGCTGGCTGGCGGCCTGGAGGCAGGTTGACACTTTTGTTTGGTGGTGTGAGCGGTCTGGGCGGATAGACATTCGAGTCCGTCATCATTAGACGTCGCCTGTCAGGAGCATGTTAGGTAGAGACTTGTTGCCGGCCTGGGCAGATAGGGATCCGAGTCTGGTAGAAGGGGCAGCTGTTGAGACAGTTGCGGTTAAGCTGACAAAGGGCGAGGCCTGCAGGGGCGGACTGAAGAGGCAGTCTGCGGCCCCTGCCGACCAATGGAACAACGTACGGCCTGGGCGGTCAGACCGCTAAGACCACTGAGACCGCCCAAGCCGTGTGGCCTGAGCGGACAGGAAACCCTGTCCGCCCATCCTAGGACGTCGCGACCTCTAGGAGTAACCTAGAGCAGGCTGCGGCTAGCGAGCTGGCTGCCTTGGGAAGGATTGCCTACTTCGGAGTTAACATAATCCACACTTTTTTAAGTTCAGAACGGAACTTCGAAAAAGTTGGAGACCCACGAAAATCGTGATCCATCCCAAAGGAAAGGAAGGGGGCAAGGAGAGATAGAACCTGATGTCTCTCCTTAGGAGTTTGCTAATGCCTGTCTTTTTTCTGCAAAGGAAAAGTTAGTATAGGCATGTATGGAAGGTACACCTTGCGCGTACCTGAGGTTGCCTTTGCAAAACGAAGAAGATGTGTCTTCTGCTAAGTTCTGCAAGTTGGAGGTGAGAGGAAAACATAGAAGCATAATAACTTGCAAGTACCTGGTCAAGGCTTGCAAGCACCTGTTATCCTCTACAAAAGGAAGAGTGAGGAGTATGCAAGAAAGAAAAATGAGTTGCAAGTACCCAAAAGGAACTTGCAAGTCTTTGCTGGTTTCTGTAAAAAATAAGTTAAAAGCAAATATAGGAGTAAAGAAAGAGCCGCAAAAATACCTGAAGGCAACTTGCAGGTAACTGCTGGTCTCTGCAAAATGAGAGTTAGGAGACAGACATAATATATGAAAGCTGCAAGTACCTGAAGGGGACTTGCAAGCATTTGCTGCTTTCTGCAAAAGAGATGTTAGAAGCAAATATGAGATATGAAAGTAGCATGTAAGTACCTGTGAAAAAACTTACAAGTGTTTGTTGTTATCTACAAAAGAGATGTTAGAAGCAAATATGGAATATGAAAGTAGCTTGCAAGTACCTGTGAGGAAACTTGCAAGTGTCTGCTGATCTCTACAAGAAAAGAGTTAGGAGCAGACAAAATATGTGAAAGTAGCTTTCAAGTACCTGTGAAGAAATTTGCAAGTGTCTGCTGATCTCTGCAAGAAAAGAGTTAGGAGAAGACAAAATATGTGAAAGTAGCAAGTACCTGAAGGGGACTTGCAAGTATCTGCTGATCTCTGCAAAGAGAAGTGTGAGCAGCAAAAATAGTATAACGAGCTAAGCTGCAAGTACCTGGGTGGAACTTGCGAACGCCTGCTAATCACTGCAAAGAGAAGAGTGATCAGCAGACATAATATAATGAAATAAACTGCAAGTACCTGGATGAGGCTTGCAGGTGTAACTGTTGATAAGATAAGGTCGATATGATCATATAGCAGAGGAAATGTCTGATGAATTCGATTGATCTTAACTAGATTCTAATAGCAAGACTTGATGATCAAGGAGAGTTAGATTCTTTGATCAATGTTTGATGCCATTAACATTTGGTAAGAGTAATGAAGAGCATTGTGAATCATCATCTGATAGAGCTTAAGCAAGCAGTGAATAAAATATGAGAGTAATAAAGCTTATATAAGTAGAGAGCTTGTAAGTCATCATCCGATAGAGATTGTGCAGGCAACACATATAAGATGAGTATAAGCAAAATGAATGTTTGCTAATCCTTTTGGTAGGTCGGATTTAACCTGTTCAACTGTGAAAATGGCAATTGATAACAAAGAGGTCTATACTCCCTTGACATAGCACAAAAGGGAGACATGCGCAAACAATCCTAAGAAGGAAACGGCAGATGCACTGCTCTCTTGCCTCGGGTACAATCATCACTGATCAATGAGACTAGTTGCGCCAAGTGGCCTGAAGTATTGCTTGTCTGTGAAAAGATCAGTGGAGTTGTGGGCCCCGCGAAAGCACGGATTGAGAGTACCATAGAGTATTCGGCCATCATAGTTGTGAGATGATCGAAGAGACAAGGCTACGCTTGGTCATCATTTCTTGTCAAGCAATGATCACCGTAGCTGTAATGCATCCTTAGAGGAGCACAATAGAGATAACACATGGGGCCTCCCTAGCACACACTCTGTGTCAGATGTCGGCAAGGATCCGAAGTCCCGTATTCCTGCACATTAGAGTTGGATAGCCCCCACTACACATATGCGAAAACTCCCCGCGATATGTGGTCATTGTGTCCTTATGCCAGAATCCAATCTCGAGGGGGCCTATAGCAAGACTCGATGATATCTCAGTGGTTTAGTGATCTCTTTGGCAAAGAGAAAAATAGATGAAGAAGCATTACAAGAAGGAAAATGTGTCAGTATGTGATCCTTGAGGTAAACTTTATTGAAAAAGCATGAAGGAGCACTTGGAAGTGCTTTATAAAGAAAATGTTTGAAACATGAAGAGCAGAGTAAGAGTAATCTGTAATAAATGCAAGGGACTTTGGAGACTCATGGATGTGATGGGTCACCCTTCTGGAGCAGATGTTGAAATTTACCCTCCTTCAACATTTTTTGCACTAATTGTCGAAAAGCTCTGCAATCCTCTATTGCATGACCCCATTCTCTGTGATACTTTATTGGTCAGAGTTTTTGACCTTTTGATCAGCAGTTGAGAAGATCCCACACCGTTTGGTTCGCAATTCATGATGTGAGTTGCCTCACCCAATGCACTATCAACTTCAGATTCTTTGCTTGGGAAGAGACGTTGATGTCGTCAGAAATATCTTCCTTTCTTTGTTTGCGATTGAAGACACTTTGGGGAGATTTGAAGGTTGTCCGTTAGGGAGCAAAAATTCTGGGCCTCTCTTCCTCTTAGTGGGAAGTTCAGGCAACTTCATTGCGTGATTGGAGGTGCACGTGATGGTTTGAGGGCTGAGTTTGCAGACATCTCCCTTTGCTTAGTAACTGAAAACTACAAAGAGACTGTGGCATGCCTAGATGGATAACTTGCCAGATAAGCATAAGGACCAACTGGTAGAAGTGCCGACAGATTAAAATATGAATTCCCCACTGCTTGATTGACTGTAGAAACCGGTGTTGCTATATGTTGAGAGTCTAGTCACTGAATTATAGTGGTTAGGGTGTCATTGATTGCTGCTATCTGCAGGGAAGTTTCCCGACGTGTCAGTAAGAGGCCTTCCCATAGAGCATCTTCGCTGGTAGGAGGAAAGGTTTTAGAGGGCTAGCGGTCTGACATGAGTAACCGTTGATTTTCACCGTTTGTTCGGATCTGAAGGCCGTGTGTTAACTGTTGATGCGTGAAAACGGCACTGCCTAGTTAACACGGAGAAAGTGTTTGATCTCACGATCAAGGTGAAGAAGAGGATTGAATGTTGCGGGGTAAGAGGAGAAGAGGAAGCTTCTGAGTGCTCGAGAGTGGAGCTAATGCTTGTTCGAGGGTTGCGGGGATAGAGGAGAGGTTTGCTGAGAGAAGTGGGGAAGGCTGATGATCAGTAGAGAAGGTTGTTGATGAGCGGAGGAGGTTGATCAGGAGCTGTCAATCAGACGGTTACTTTGACGGTTGTGCTCACAGGTTGATGCCGAGGGAATTGAGCTGAGCTAAGAAAAAACGAGGGGGCCACTAGTAGCGACAACAACAGACTTCGCCCGCTTTGACTTAAATGTCACTCTTGTGACGGACTTTTCTTTGATTAATATTGAGTTACTATAGCTTGCTAATACACCTTTGCAAGAAAGCAATAAAGGGGTACAAAGGGGAAGCTAGCAGCTAAGGTAGAAATGCAAGAAGAGGCCGTGCGGACTGAGGAGCCAGGTCGGCAGGCCGCGCGACTAAGGATAGAAAAGAGACCACGTGGACTGGGAACTGAGGCCGGTAGGCCGCGCGACTATGGACAGAGAGGAGGTGCGGACTGAGAAGAGGAGTCTGTAGGAGTTGATGAGTTGGACTTGCTATGGGCTGTCTTCGAGTGTGAGCACCTTGGTGATGTTGTGTCCTCCCCAAATGAGGGGTATGGGGGTCGATTTAAAGGCCCGAGGAGGTAACGGCTTCCGGTGACGTTACCCCCGGTAAGACGGTAACTTGAGCGAGAAGAGGATGGAGGCTGCTGAGTCCGCAACAGGCCGTGCGGACTGGGGCTTGCTTTTGGAACTGGTCCTGCTGATGGCAGACTGGGAAGAGTCCGCCCGGACTGAGCTGATCGAGCCCGCGCCAAGTATGTGTGTGCTGTGGAAGCATCCTCTCGCTGTTGGGAAGCGGGAGCTGGAAGCTGAGTGGCGGACTACGAGGAGAATCCGCTGAGTCCGCCACTGCTGAACTGTGAGAGCACACGCCAGGGGCGAGCTGAGGAGGTATCCACTAAGTCCTTAGAGTTCGTAGAAGGTTGCGCGGTTTAGGACTACCTTCTAGAGGGAAGCAGGTGGAGGCCGAGGAATGGCGAGCTGCATAGCGAATCCGATGAGTCTGGGGAGTCCGCAGGAGGCTGCGCGGTCTATGACTGCCTTCAGCTGGGGAGAAGCAGTTGGAGGCCAAGGAATGGCGAGCTGCATAGTGAATCCGCTGAGTCTGTGGAGGCTGCCTCTACTGACAAGCTGAGTCCGCCGATGTCGAGGCCTGCTGTTGTTGAGGTGGAGTTCATCAACGTAGGCGGACTGGAAGGTTGACTGCACTTCGAGTCCTCTCATCTCACGATGCACTGGATGTGGCTGCTAATCTTTATGGGTAGCCGATGAGTTGGAACGCCCGTAGTCCTTAAGCAGAATGTAGAAGCTGGCTGCCCATGCTGCTGGAGTCCGCCATAGTTGAACAGAACTCGCGGCACCTACTGGGTGATAAGGGATTCGCGACCTGCCGGACTGATGAGGCAGGCCGCGCATGTTGGCGAGGTGGAAACCGAGGTAGCTGGCTGGCGGCCTAGAGGCAGGTCGCCACTTTTGTTTGGCATTGTGATCAGTCTGGGTGGATAGACATTCGAGTCCGTCATCATTGGATGTCGCCTGTCAGGAGCAGGACAAGTAGCGACTTGTTGCCCGCCTGGGCGGATAGGGATCCGAGTCCTGCAAAAGGGGCACCTGTTGAGATAGTTGAGGTTAAGTTGACAAAGGGCGCGGCCTGCATGGGCGGAATGAAGAGGCAGTCCGCGGCCCCAACCGACCAAGGGAACAACGCGCGGCCTGGGTGGTCAGACCGCAGAGACCTCCTAAGCCATGCGGCCTGAGCGCACAGAAAACCCTATTCGCCCATCCTAGGACGTCGCGACCTCCAGGAGGAACCTAGAGCAGGCCGCGACTAGCGAGCTGGCTGCCTTGGGAAGGATTGCTGATTTCGGGGTTAACAGTAACGAATCACGTAAGTGTTCTTTTCCTGTTGATGCCTTATTTTTTTGTACTTTACTTCAGTGTTATTGGTCTTGAGTTGGTACTCCTTTGACCTTTGTTTACTTTGGCTTATTTTCTGCCACCACTTGTACTTTCTTGCTGAGGTGTTCTGTCTTTGGAATGCCTCAGGTTCAGAGCTGTAGCTGTGTTCGGTGCTGGTTTTTTGGAGCGCTTGAGCAGCAGTGTTGGCTGTGGTTGTTGTCTTGTCTTAGCGAGGTAGATTGTGTTTATTTTCTTTTACCGGTTCAGACATACTATACTCTATGTGGTTTTGTGTCATTTTGTTGACGCCCATAGAATTGGCATTTTGAGATACTTGCTAGCTGCATGGTTTTCTTTATGTGGATGTGGATTAGTTGCTCTCTGCGATGTTTTTTGTTAGGATTGCATGATAGTTAATTTCAAGTATAAAAATTACTATTATTACCTCATGCATTACATATTTTAAAATGTAAAATCACTATATTTAATGACCGTACAAATCTATTTTTATTTTTACTAAATTTAGAACTTGTATACCTTGAGGTGTCCTTTGGGAACCTCTAAGCTCTTGTAGGGTGTCTAATCTAATAAAAGAAGTACTTTCTGCAACATTTAATTAATTTTCTTGCGGACTAGATGAGACACTAAGCCGAGGGATACTGCTAACTAATGCACTTAAACTGATTTTACATTAAAATAACTTAAAGAATCCTTCTTCATGATTAAGTAGGTGTTAGCCTGAGCGTCCGCAGTTATCCCCTACTGACGTGGCATCATGACGTGTATTTTCCCTTACTCTGATAAGTTATTAAATGCTGTGAAAATGCGGGTTGTGACATGAGCCTTCAGTGCACTCAATCCCATACCATTTCTTATTCTATTAGAAGTAGCATCCAAGCTCTTGGAGGAAGAATTTCCATTCTTCCAATGACAACACACACTATCATGTTCATACTGTTAGATGAGTGAATAACTTTCTGAAAGGTAGTCTTAGGCACAACTGGACCCTTGCCTTTCAATTTAGAATCGGTAGATCTAGTGTTCCACTTGAACCCTAATACCATCTTATTATTTTGAGAGGAGAAAGCATCAATTAGTGGCAACACTGTCTTGGGATTAGAAAACTTAGCCACCAACATCCTCTATTTGAAGAGTTTCTTTGATCCGTGATGATCTTATTCTTCTGGTTAATGGCACCAATTTGGATGATTGAGATTGTCTTTAGCTGACTGACTTCTCTCCTCATCTGGGCTAGCATAAGTTCTGAGTCAAACTATAGGGAAGTAGCTTGCTGAAGAGAGTCAATCTCCTCGGCATGTTTTTTGATAAGCTTCTTACTCTTTTTTAGAGCTTCCAAGATGGCACCATACTTGTCAATCAATTGATTAACGTCCTCATCAGATATTGATCTATCATCCCAATGGATGAAGTGGATGCCTTAGAGTTTGAGTCAGTCTCATATATAGAAGGAGAGTTAGGAAGAGAGTGTACCTCATCAAGAATAGAATTGTCCTGATTTTTTTTGTTAATTCCATGTGGCTGAATTCCTCATCATCTTCATAATCACAATCAATAGAGGACAGTGGTGCCCTAATGCTAATTATGGCACCAGGGTGATCAACCTTCTCTTCAATAGAAATGAGACCAATATAGGCCTCTTCTTCTTCTGATTCTAAAGACTCAAAATCACTATCTGACAAACTGATTTTCTTATTGGCCAAGGAGCTCTTTTCAGTCTTATTGTCCTTATGACGCTTGTTATCATCATATTTCTTGTTCTCCTTCCTCTTGATAGAACAGTTGGCAATGACATGTCCAGATCTATTGTAATAATAACCAACAACATTAATCTTAAAATGTTTGTTCTGCTTAGAATGATACCTTTCCCCAGAGGGGTCTTTTCTGGACTTCTCCATGCTGGTATATGGCTTTCTTAAGCTAGAGATAGAAGAGCCCTTGTTCTTCTATTGTCTTCTCCTGTTCAACATCTTCTTGAACTATTTAGAGAACAAGGTAAGTTCTCCATTTGACAGTTCATTGCCTGAGGAGCTAGGATCTGAGCACTCTAACTCAGCAGCTCTCCTTAGTGGAAAAGTTGTATTTTCCCCGTGCTTCCTTATGGCTTCAACTCTGAAGGCCGCAGTCTTCTATCTATTGAGGGTACTGACAGCATCTTTATCTGCCCTTATAGAGTTCTTCTGCGGCACATGAGACAATATCTTCCCAAATAGGTTTTGGATTAAGTGTTGGCAAGGTTTCGAACCTCCCTGATCACACAGATCTTAATATCTCATTCCTTATTAAGGGATCTCAAGAACTTGTCATTCAGCTCATAGTTTGTTAATTGTATGCCATAGGTAATCAGTCCATTCATAATCTTGAAGAACTTTTTCATAGCATTCAACAATAGAATCCTTCGTGTTGTGCTTGAAGGGCTCAAGCTGCTGGTTTAGGAGGGATTTCCTGTCAACCCTCACCTCCTCTGTCGCATCCATATACACAATCATAGGATCCTATATCTCTTTAGAAGTTCTGCAGTAGACCATGTTCTCGAATGAGGAGTCATCTATGACACTTACAATAATATTCTGAGCCCTTTTGTCCATAATGGCTAAAATGACTTCATCCTTAGTCTTCTCAGTGTATTTCTTGGGTATTTTGATATTGGCATCTTTAATAGAGACCTTCAAGGGAATGAAAGGTCCCTCTTGAATAGTTATGAATTCCTAGGGTCTGAGGCTTCCATAAATAGCCTTACCCTCTCCTTCGAGATCCCAAAATTTTCCTTCCTACAAATAGGAAGTTTCATAGAACCCAACTCCTTGTGGTTCTCACTTGAAGCCATGGAGATAATCTTCTGCTACCCTTGGAGCTCTGTTCAGACTATTAAGTCCCTTTTTAACAACCTGCCTCTAATACCAATTGAAAGTCTTTTCAATGGGTAGCTAAACACCTAGGGGGTGAATATGTTTATTTTGCCTCTTTTAAATCTTTTGAATTTATGAGCTTAGTGTGTGTTAATGTTAGTTATTAGCTTTCAAGAATACACAACAACACACAAGATTTAGAGTGGTTCCCCTATCTGGGGTACATCCACTTTCCCCCTCCACCTATCTAGTAGTGTGCTAGATTCAGCAAAATCCTTTTATTTCATTAGCTCCTTGAGCATACACCTCAGATCCCTCAGGATCTTACACCTCAGAGTGAACCTCTCTCCTATAGTTTAGAGTTAAGCAACTCCTAAACCAGGCACATCAGTCCTACACTTAGAGATACACCAGACCTCCCGCCTCAGATCCCTCAGGATCCTACCTCAAATGCAATATTGGATCCTACCCACTCAGAGACAACAACTCATACCACTCAGCCCTTGTAATACAGGTTTATAACTAAGATCACACAGTGATCCTACAGATTGAATAAGGTTTTTTTAGATTGACTACAGAGAAATAGTCCTCGGAGTCACCTTCTTAGACTGTATATAACTAGCCCTAACTCTTCATAACATTAAGAATGTGGATCTTTAATTTTGTTCTTCTTATGCTGAGAAGATTTATTACAGAGCTCTATTTCTTCAAGATTGTGTTGATCAGAAGATTAGTGAACAACCTTGAAGAAGAACAACAACAATCAAGGGTGCTCTACAAACCGGACCTTCCAGATAATTAGGGTCTAAGTTCTTGATGAAGACTCCTTAGAGTTTTTTGATTTCACAAACTTTTCTGGCGAGAAAGATGATTTATATGCAGAACTCTTTTTTTATTTCTCTGCAAAGACATTTTATATCTCGTAGTGCAACGACTCTTTTATCCGCATAGGCAGGTAGAATAGGCAGCTGCAAAGTGGATTTTCCATTTACTATACTACAAAAAAGCATACGACCCTATTTGTCCTTTAGTGCGCAAAACCCACTTCATTTGAATTTTGGATGATGTCAGCATGACTCAGCACTTGTGGACTTAGAAATTTTCACCAAATATTCTGCATAGGCGTTAAGTGTAGTTTTGTGACTCAACCCACTGAGGCATTGAGTGTTTCCTTGAGACTCAATGACTCTGAACATTAAGTGTTAACTGGTGAAGCGTTGAGTGGTTAGTCTTCACTTAACGCAAAACCACTTGGCTGAATAACTGTCTAGCATCTGAGGCCTTGAGTGCCCCTTCATCACTCAATGTTGTTGCCTTTGAAAACTTAACCGATAATGCGTTGAGTGACCCTTCATCACTCATCGCAATTGTACTTAGCAGAATTCTTCTGGTTGACGTCGTTGAGTGAACCTTCTTTACTCAATGCTCCTGGACTTGGCAGTTATTCTGACAGAAGGCATTGAGTGAACCTTCTACACTCAACACTTCTGGACTTGTATAGATATTTTGAATGAAGGTGTTGAGTGAACCTTCTACACTAAACTCTTCTGGCCTTTGCTGTATCTTTGATAAGGCATTGAGTGATCCTTCTTCACTCAACGGTTCTATACTTGGATAGATTTTCATTAAGTATGCGTTGAGTGAAAGGCCTTCACTCAATGCTTCTAGATTTAACCAGATTTGAGTATAGCATCACTGAGGCTTTGAATGCCTGATTTTTTGTCAACGCTTTTAGGCCTCTACCATTGAGTGAAGTGTACTGACTAAATGCTTCTAGAATTAGGCTAATATTTGCATCTCTATTCTGTTTAATCTTGAGTCCAACCAATGTTCTGACCCTATTAATCTGTCTAGTCAAGGAACAGTAGACAACTTGCATATAATGAACTTGAACATATATCAAATACAACCATGTGTATACTATTCACTGGTGGGAATTCTTCAAACCTGGGACATTGTGATCAATGGACCCAACAGGAATTATTAGATCACGACTTGGAATTGGTGGCAGTGATATTCACTCTTAAGCTATGACAACATTATTTATATTGCATGAATGTCGATATCTTTACCGACCATAAAACCTTAAAGTATCTGTTATATCAGAAGGATCTGAATATGCGACAATGGAGCTAGATGGAATTCCTAGGGGACTCCACCTTCGAGTTTCATTACACTCACGGGAAGGAAAATGTAGTGGCAGATGCACTATGTTGCAAGTCTACAACATGAGCAAATTAGTTATAGAAGCATAATGAGCATCTGATTTGTGAGCTGGAGGCTTTGTACATCTCTTGTGTTGACGGGAGGACGAGCACGAATGCATGCTTAAATTGGATGGAGGTGCAATATGACCTTGCGGATAAGATTTGACAGGCATTGGATCTTGACAATAGCATGAAGCACTATATGGAGAGACTGTGGATGGGTCAATTTCCCTATTCTCAATTATCGACGATCTTTTGTGGAAGGACAATCGATTGTGGATCCTAAATATTGGTAAGTTACGAGAGTAGTTGATGTACGTGGCACATTTCGCCAAGTACTCAGTCCACCCATGGAGAACAAAATTGTTCGAGGATATGAAAAAGTTTTTCTGGTGGTCAGGATTGAAGGACATAGCTCATTATGTGGCGAAGTATCATACTTGCGCCCTAGTAACGGTTGAATGTCAAAAGCTTGTTTGTTTCCTAAAATCATTACCAATATTGAAGTGGTAGTATGACGACATATTTATGGATTTTGTGCATTGTTTGCCGAGATCGCAACGAAAAAATGATGCCCTTTGGGTGATCGTGCACCGGTTGACAAAGGTGTCACAGTTTATTCCAAATCAAAGGGACGATTCAGCAGAAAGTTGGCCAATCTTTATGTTGAACAGATTGCATGGTGTGCTTTGTAACTTTGTGAGTGACCCAGATGGGCGTTTCACATCAAATGATTGGAGGATTATTCATCAACTATTAGGTACCAAGATGAAGTTCAGTACGACCTTTCATCCTCAGATGGATTGTCAAACCGAGAGGGTAAACAGAACGATGGAAGATATGCTTCACATATGAGACCTGGATTTCAGGAAGAGGTAGGAGGACCATCTCTATATGATCAAATTTACCTACAACAATAGCTACCAAGCAAGTATTCAAATGACGTCCTTCGAGGACTTATATGATAGGAAGTGTTGTACTCCCTTCGCTTGGGTAGAAATATTTAAATCAAAGTTGTATAAACATAAATACGTTGAAGATGCGACTTCAACGATACGTTTGATTCGAGTGTGGTTACTGATTGATCAGGATAGGAAGGCAAAGTACATCAATGTCAAACAACGAAACGTAGAGTTTACGGTGGGTGATTGAGTGTGTCTAGGATTCAACGCTTGAAAAAGATGAGTTTGAGATACATTGAGTTGTTTGAAATCATTGAGCACATTGGTGAATCGGACTATCGACTGAATCTTTCAGCTGAACTCAATGGTTTGCATGATGTGTTTCATATATCAGTGTCGTGGAATGCTGTGCAACATCCTACGCAAGTGGTTGCTGCAGATCAAGTGCCGATCAATAATGTGTTGATGAAGCAAGTCAAGCCCATTAGAATCGTGGACATGGGGGTCAAATGGTTAAGGAACAAAAAGATTAGAATGGCCAAAGTTCTTTGGGACAACTGTTGTAACACCTCCATCCATCAAACAAAATATAATAGAGGGTCCGACCGGGGACCCAAGCTATATCTGTTAGGAATTAAGCCCTACAATGTTCCTCGGGATTTGAAGAGGCGTCACCAATCATGCTAAGTGGCATAATGTATTTGATGTGTGCTTTAGTTTATGCATTTAGGTTGTCCTTCATTGGATAGGTAAACAAAAAGAGTAAGTTGGAAGATTCAGAATTCGTCGAGCTCAACTCACCATTCATCGAGCTGAGCTCACCATTCATCGAGCTGAGCTCACCATTCATCGAGCGAACTTTAGAATATGGGATTCAGAATTCTTCGAGCTGGGCTCACCATTCGTCGAGCTGCGCTCACCATTCTTCGAGATAAATTCAGAATTTGGCATTCAGAATTCGTCAAGCTCATCCAACAGATCGTCGATCACAGCTCAACATTCGTCGGACTAAAGCCAAAAAAATTGACTAAGGCAAAAGCACTGAGACAGCTTAGAAGAATGTCTAAGCATAACTGTTGAGACAAAGCAAGCTAGAATTTTTAAGTCCAAAAACATTGAGTGAAGCAGGTTCACTCAACGCTTCTAATGAAGAAGGAAGCGCTGAGACAGTTGAGAAGGAAACTGTTGAGATAGGAGATAGTCTCAGCTGTAAAGAAGAAACTACTGAGACATTTGAGAAGAAACCACTGAGATAGGAGATAGTCTCAGTTGTTAAGAAGGAACCGCTGAGACAGTTGAGAAGGAACTACTGAGATAAAGTCATGGAAAATTGTCTAAGTCCAGAAGCATTGAGAGAGGCAGAATCACTCAATGCTTCTAATGAAGAGCCAAGACAGACGGCATTGAGTGACTCAACATCACTCAACGGTTAATGATGTTCTGGAATTTTTTTCTAAGTCCAGAAGGTGATGACCACTGCTGACGTCATCAAAAGTCAACAAGTCAAAGTACTTCATGCCATTGCAGGAAAGTTACAACAACACCGAATGACCACTGCTGACATCACCAGAAGTCAATAAAGTCAAAAATGTTCATGCCATTGCGGGAAAGCTGTAGTTGCGCCGAAAGCTTATTTGTCCTTTTTTGAGGGAGGTGGCACTCACCATACTTGGTTGGGCCCACCCTCAAATTGTGTCGTTGATTCAAATCAACACACATAAAAAGAATAAAGAAAAGGGGATCAAGGTTACGAAGATCAAACGCAAAACACACGATGAAAATACGGAAAATAGAGGCTGCTGGACTTCATCTTTTCCAATAAGCATGGAAGCCAAGTCCAGCAGAGCAAGCCAGCAGGCAGTGAAAAGTTAGCTGAAGCTCTTTCCAGTTCAGCAAGTGTGTTCTCTATAGAACAAGGCAGCTGATTCTTCAGATCAGCAAAGAGATAGCTATATGAATGCCCGACAACCTTCATCAGCAAACAGTTGTTCACCTGCACAACAAAGAAGCAGTTGGCTGTAGAAGAAGACTCATTCCTTCTACAACAAGAGGGCTGGAATGATATCTGCTCAATCCAGCAAGGTAGGCTCAGAGATTTATCTCTAAGTCAGTTGTTTCAAATTTACTTAACTTCTTGTATAAATTCCTGTAGGATTCAGTTTATATGAATCTGAGCTGTAGGGCCTTTTGGCCTGGGTTGTAGTTGACTAATTAGTCACTGATATAGGTACCCTACTAGGGTACTGAGGTAGGATCCAAGTGTGGATATGAGAGTAGGTATGTCCTCCCATCCTGAGTAGTAGGCCTTAGAAATAAGGCTGATGTAGGTGACTATTGAGTCACTGAGCTGTAGGTGACAAGTGTGTCACTAAGTTGTAGGTCTTGGAGTAGGCTGAGCTGTATGTGTCTGGAAGGGCACTGAGGTAGGTACTTGGAAGGGTACAGAGTTGTAGGAGTGTTGTAGCACTCTGAGAATAAGGCTTTGTCCCTAAAGTTGTAGGGCTGAAAAGCCTAAGCTGTAGGCCTTAGAGATAGGCTGAGGTAGGTGGTCAGTGGACCACTGAGCTGTAGGAGCACTACAGGGCTCTTAGGTAGGAAACTTTGTGGTTCTGAGGGAAGTTTCTGAAGGGAACCTGAGTGTAAGGTTGAGGGCCTGAGGTGTAAGCTCTGAGGAGTATTTTGGTGGAGTTTGTGCCTAGTCCAACAAGATAGTTAGATAGGTGAGAGGGAAAATGGATGTACCCAATTGGAGAACCACTATAAACAACTATGTGTTTGGCTGTGTTGTTGCCTTTCTTTTATATTTTAGGTGCTAAGGACAAGCTCTAGATCACATAAAAAGAAAATAACATAAAAAAAAGAAATTTTCAAAGACCAATTCACCCCCCCCCCCCCCCTCCCCCCCCCCCCCCCCCCCCCCCCCCGTCTAGGTGATTAGCTAAACTTAAGTTAAATAACTTTCAAGTGGTATCAGAGGGAGGTTGCTCAAAAAGGATCTAACAATCTGAGCATACCTCCAAGGTTAGCTATAAGATATAATTATGGGTCAGGAATGAACTTTAAGGATCTAGGGGCCATGAAACTACCAATCTATAGGAAGAAAGGATTTGGCCTCTAGAAGCAAAGGGTCAAACTATTCATGGAAGCATCTGACCCTAGGATCTATGTAACAGTAATGGAAGGTCCTTTTATCCACACAAAATCTTTCACCATAGATCCAACTCTGAGAGTGCCCAAGGCATATACAGAGATGGACAGAGATGAGGTAATTCTATCTACCATGGACAAAAGGGCACAAAATATTTTAATCAGTGTCATTGATGACTCAACCTTTCAAAATCTTGTACACTGTAAAACCTCCAAGGAAATGTGGGACACCCTTGTTGTCTACATGGAAGACTCTGAGGAAGTTAGGGATGATAGGAAGTCCATGCTTAATAAAGAGTATGAGGCCTTCAGACAAAGTAAATCTGAAAAAGTAGCTGATTGCTTTGAGACGTTCTTTAGGACAGTTAATGAACTATGAACTTATGGAATGGTCTTCAGCAACTATGAGCTGATTGACAAGTTCCTTAGATATCTCACTAGAGATTGAGACACCAAGATTCGTGTCATTAGGAAAATGGCTAAGCTGACAGACACTCCTCCACCAACTCTCTTTGGAAAGTTGTTGTCCTATGAAATGCAGCTGGCTACTAGACAAGATGAGGAGAAGAAAATTCAATCCAAGACCAAGTATACGACAGTGGCCCTCTAGGAAGAAGCATCAAGAAAAAGCAGAATAAAGACTCCTCCACCAAGGAGAGAAGCTATGACCATCTCAGAATTATCTGGGACTAGTTCCTCAGACAACGACATTTCTGATGAAGAGTTTGCAGCCTTCTGCAGGAAACTTCAAAAGTTCATAAAGAAGAACCCCTCAAATAACATACCCTCATCATCATCTCATCACAAGAGGTCCTACCAGAAGGATATGTATGTCCTTCAATCTAGTAAACAGAGGTCATCTAATGTTATCTGTTTTTTTGCAGCAAGGCTGGACATGTCATTGCTGACTGCCCAGTCAGGAACAAGGAAGAGGGTGAGAAGAAGAAGCATCACCATCACCACAAGGATAGGAAGAAGGAGTAGTCCTTTGTGGCTAAGAAGTAGAAAAGCTTGACAGATTCTTCCTCCTCTGAATCAAAGATGATGAAGAAGAAGCCTATATTGGGCTGATCTCTGTGGGAGCTGATACAAAAGAAGAGGAATATCTTGCTATCAAGATAGGAATAAGGGCCCTTTTGTCACACTCTGACAGTGACAATAAGGAGGATGAAGAAGACTGCAGATGCCAAGGATTGATGGCAATAACTGAAGAAGAAAGAAGTGAGGTACATACAGAATCATTCAAGGTACATTGTCTTTCCAATTCTTCATCTTCCTCTAACTATAAAACCAGTCTAGATACTAGTGCATCTTCATCCTATGATAAAGATTGCACAGAAACTGAGACTGATGTCAATCAATTGATTGACAAGTATGAACTACTCCTAAATGCTCTAAAGAAGAGCAGAATTTTTGTCAAAAGGCAAGCAAAGGAGATTGAAGTCCTCAAGACTTATCAAACTCCTTATAACAATAAATCTATTGAGTTTTATGAGAAATGTCATGAGGTGTCTGAACTCAATAAAAGCCTTGAAAGTCAGACCAAGGTTCTAGAAGAAAAATGTAAACTTATTAGATATCTAGAATATAAATTTGCATAGAGATTAGGGATTGTGATTAACCCTTCTCAATCTCTTGGTTGGTTGCCAAAAGTTGAAACTTGTCAAACCTATGAGAAGTTGGGTATTAATCACACAAATTATTAAATCAAATCAAATATCCCTGATAAGGTGACAGTATTTCAAGATGTGAATTTACCTTCTAAAATAATCAAGTTTGCATCACACTAGAAGGATCAATCTAATATGTGCTCTACCAGTGGGGTGAAGACACATGATCGCAGAAAGAGTGATACTGTCCACTCTAGCCATAATATTCAGGATAAGTTTTTTAGATTTGGATACAAATATCCTTTATCTAAAGAGATGAGGGAGACTACTAGATGGAAGGCTGCAAAAATACAATTGGCCCATCATGGACCAGCTGTGTTTAGTTCTTCAGCACATTCATTCAAGAAGAAGGATGCATCATCATGCAATGCTCATCCAACAAAGTCTAGTTCTGCTCACATCTCTCATGGACAGCAATTCTGTGATGTCCTAAATAAAAGGTACAGCATTCATAAATTTTAGTGATGTGGGAAGGTGGGCCACTTTGCCATTGATTCTTGGAAAAACCTTAATGCGGCTAGTGGACAGAAAGGTGCTCAGTTCAGGCAGAGAGTTGGGCAAAAGTTTTATAATACTAACAAGAACCTAGGACCCAATTATCATTAGGTGCCTAAGAGTAAATGAATTTTTTTTTGCAGGATAGTCCAAATACATGTCTAGATAAGACTTGGTATTTGGACAATGGATGTTCCGGGCAAATGTTTGGGACAGGATGATTGCTCAAGGAATATGCTGCTTGTAAAGCAATAAACTAAGGTTGAGGTTGTCAAGTATATAATCCTCAAAAGCTAGAGGCAGCTAGTCTCAAGGTAAGTCTCTCTCTCTCTTATGAAGAGACTAAGTTTGCTAATTGATAAATTAAGTTAGATGTGCTTAGGATTGTTGGATCCCTAGTTGATTTGGGTTAGGTTCACTAACTTAGGATGTGACCCAACATGTATAGTCAGGGTCAAAGTTGTGTCCTAGAGTGTAGGCCAAGTCCTTAGAGTCAACATCAGATGGACCAGCTATCAACACGACTATCAGGGACTCAAGACTTAGAAGATTTCAAGACTAAGTAAAAATGAGTTCGACGTTCGTCGAACTCAGGTCGACGAAAAATGTTCTTAGCTCGACGATCTTGAGACATTTCTCTGAGCTGAGCTCGACGATCTTCATTCTCTGCTCGAAGAAAATTGGGATACTTCAACAAACTAAAGTCAGGATAACTCCAGATTTTTCTAAGTCCAACTTCAGACTTTGTTCGACGAACAAGATTCTGAGCTCGACGAACTTGGAGCTCAAGTACACAACTTCTCAAGTCGACGAAGTCAACTTCTCAAGTCGACGAACTCAGTACTCTACTCGACGAATTCTGAACCAGAAGATTCATGTCGACACACAGAATATCAATCAACACAAAATACTCGACTAAGTCCAGAATGGTTGCTGAACTCCAGTCGACGAAGGCAATTGTCAGCTTGACGAACTTCAGACAGAAAAGGCAAAGTTTCTAAAGCATGCAAGTTCTGTTATCATCTTGATGAACTTGGAACTCAGGTCGATGAACAGAAGCCGTCTGGTCGACGAATTCAATATCTCAGCTCGACGAATTGGTAACTCAGTTCGATGAATTCTGCCAACTGTTCGACGATGCCAGACTTAGCCATTTCCTGAACAATTAATGCTCTAACATTCTTTGAATGTATCCGTTAAAGGGAGCATTAATTACAGTCTTCCTTAGGAATATTACTTGCCGATTTTCCACGG
Source organism: Platanthera guangdongensis (assembly GCA_039583875.1). Lineage (NCBI taxonomy): Eukaryota > Viridiplantae > Streptophyta > Magnoliopsida > Asparagales > Orchidaceae > Platanthera > Platanthera guangdongensis. The sequence continues at coordinate 73,692,383 of CM077155.1, read as the reverse complement.
GACAGTTGAGGAAATGATTCAATGCTGATTATTCTCAAGGCATCTGCATTAATTACAGAGGATTCAAATTTTTGAAAGATACCAGATCAACATTCAGGTAGATAGAGATACAGACAGACACAGACAGACAGAGACAAACATAGATAGACTGTTAGAGAGAACATCAATAATCATCATTCAGAAAAAGCTTCACACAGACAAAAATTACTGAAGCATGCAAGACATACAAGTGACAGGCAGTGATCTTGATTGAGAAGAAGAAGAATAATCATACAATATCAAGAGTCTTCTTCTTCAATATTCTCTCCAGGACTTCCAAAGATAACTAATATCAAATCAGTCAAGAAGCTCCTGCATTACTACTTGTCAAGAACTCTAATTGAAGACCTATCACCCGGCAGCAAAGTTCCAGATCTTCCCTGAACCATTCTACATCTCAGGGGCAGCTATTTGCTAACATCATTCCACTTAAGTCTTCTCAGTTTATTGAGAAAGAGAAGACATAATCACTCTCCCACCCCCTCCTGTATAAAGGGTTGTCATCTCCCTTCAAAAGTGATTCCTGGTTGCAAGTCTCCTAACCAAAAGACTTGAGTTGGTTTTTGGGGACCTGATCAAAACCCATTGGTGTCAGGTACCTGATCAAAAACCTGAGTGGATGCCAACCAAGTGTGGTAGAAGAGTGGATGTACCCAGGTTGGGGAACCACTATAAACTTCATGTGTCATTTGGTTGCCTATCTTTCTCTTTTGTTCTTGTTGTGTGGCTGTGATTAGGTTTATTTGTTTCTGTTTTCCAGTTTATTACTTACTGCACATTTTCAGCTTACATCAAAAGCTATAACAGCACACTTAGTGGGACCTAACAAATTTTAAAATATACTCTATTCACCCCCCCCCCCTCTAGAGTATTGTAGACCTAACCCTCACTTTCAATTGGTATCACAGCAAGGTTCCTTTAGTTGGACAAGTTAACCCTTGAACCAAAGATCCCGTGTTAGATCAACACATCACTTTATTCACATCTAACTATTAAAGTAGAAACATAGCCATGACACAGAATAAAGATTATGCAAGCACCAGACCTCCAGTTTGCACCTTGCAAAAGTTTGGAATCTGGACGGCAAGAATCAAGCTATACATGAATTCTATTGATGAAGATATTTTTGCTTCTATCTTAACAGGTGTACCTCCACCACCTGCTGCTCCTCCCAGCACTGCTACAAATATGATTGCAGTCCCTCCTCCAAATTATAATGATGCTTATAGGAAAGCCAAGATGGCTGATGCAAAAGCCATGAACATATTGGCACAAACAATGTCTGATGACATTTTCCAGAAGGTTGCTAAGTGCACATCAGCAAAAGCCATTTGGGATTCCCTAAACCAAATGGTTGATGGATCAGCTGATGAAAGGAAGAATAGGAGATCAAATCTCATATCCCAATATGATAATTTCAAGAAACAGAAAGCTGAGACAGTGTTAGAGATGTACAACAGATTAATATCAATTATTAATGAGCTAAAAACTCTGGACAAGGTCATCACTCTCACTGAAGTGAATGACTAAATTCTGATGTGCTTCCCAAGCTCATGGGACACAAGAATTTGACCCATCAAGGAGGCCAGATGCCTAAATGAGATTTTAACTAAATCTCTACTGGGCAAACTGAAATCTTATGAGCAGTTAATAAAGACAAGGGAGGCTACTGAACAAAGAACATCTCCTACAACCAGAAGATATCAGAATATAACATTCAAAGCCTTAGAAGAATCAGAATCCACTGCATCAAATGAAGAGCTCATGAGTCTCTTTGTAAAGAGATTTTTCAAGATGGCTAGAAAGGACTTCAATAGGAAGTCAGCAAGAAAGGATGACAGGCCAAAGTATGACAAGACAGCAACAAAGGAAGTGGTATGTTATGGATGCAGAAAGCCTGGGCACTTTCTCTCTGAGTGTCCAGAGAACCAGAAGAAAGAGAAGAGAAGAGAAAATGAAAAGGATTCCAGAAAATAGTTCACCAGCAAACCCTCTTCCAGCAAACACAAGAGGAAGAAAAAGGGGTTTATAGCTGAGACTTGGAGTGAGACTGAAGAAGTGTCAACATCTTCAAGCTCCAGTAAAGATAAAGAGGAAGAAAGAGCAAAAGAGGTTTGCCTCATGACAATTGATGCCTCAAGAAACAACTCAAAAGAAGAAGAGTCAGAAAATGAGGAAGCTTCTGAATCAGAAGCTGATCAGGTGAAAAAGTATCCAGGGGTAAATGAAACTTGGTACCTGGATAGTGGCTGCTCCAAGCATATGACTGGCAACAAGGAATGCTATTCAACTAAAAGTCCAAGATGGGGCCAAAGGTTATCTTTGGTGACTCAAAATGTGGTCAGTCAAAAGGAGTTGGAGAAGTAAGAATAGGAGTTGTTACATTCAGAAAGGTGACATATGTAAGTGGACTGAAGCATAACCTCATCTCCATAAGTCAATTATGTGATGATGGTTATCGGGTATACTTTAACCCTTCTACCTGCTCTATCCTTGATAAAAATAACCAAACTATTTTAACTGAAGTAGACAAGGAAACATTTATTTAGTAAACTTTCTTTCTGCCACAACTGCTATTTGTTTACTGAATTTAACTAGTAATCAGAATGACTTATGACACAAAAGACTAGGAGATGTAAACCTGAAAAACATTGCTAGGCTATCTAAGCACAACCTTATTGGAGGTCTACCTTCTGCCCCCTACAAGAAGGAAGGTCTCTGCAGGGCATGTCAATTAGGCAAGCAACCTAAAACTAGTTTCAAATCCATTAATAAGAGTGATTCACCTAGGATCTTGTACCTGCTACACTTGGATCTTTTTGGACCCATAGCTGTACAAAGCCTAGGAGGGAAATCTTACACTTTAGTTATAGTGGATGACTTCTCCAGGTTCAGTTGGGTATTCTTACTGAGAACAAAGTCAGATACATTCAAGGTTCTTACAGATTTTCTCAGCACCATACAGATTGAGTTCTCTACTCATGTTGCATTGATCAGAAGTGATCATGACACAGAGTTTGAGTCTCTTCTTATGCATGAGTTCTGTGAGAAGGAAGGTATCAGTCATTGCTTCTCAGCCCATAGAACTCCCCAACAAAAAGGGGTGGCTGAAAGGAAAAATAGGACACTCATTGAAGCTGCAGGCACATTGCTTGCTGATGCATACATGCCACTAACCTTTTGGGTAGAGGTTGTAAGCACTGTAAACAATGTCCTTAATAGGAGTTTAATCCACAAAGTGAAGAACAAGAATCCCTATGAATTGCTCAAAGGAAAGAAACCTAAAATAAACTATTTTAAAGTTTTTGGTTGTATATGTTATATACACAATAACAACAAGAAACATATTAGAAAGTTTGAAGCTAAGGCTGAAGTGGGAGTTTTTGTAGGATACTCCCAAGTAAGCAAGGCTTATAGGGTATTCAATAAATCAACATTAAAAGTAGAAGAGTCAATTCATGTTTCTTTTGATGAAACTAACATGTAATGCGAGGAGAAAAAAGTTTCTACCAGTAACAACTTGCAGGTACTCCACTTGTGTGAGACACTGGATGGACTAAACCTCACCCACAGAGTTCCCACTCATCCCTCTCCACAAGCCATTGAAGATAATGAAGAAGATGAAGCTGAAGAACATGAGCTACAACCAACAACAAATATAATCCAACAAGAGGAATTTATTCAAAATGCTGTTGCACAACCAACTCCACCCACTGATTTTGTCACACTTAGGGATCATCTCAGATCTCAAGTAATTGGAGATATATCAGCAGGTGTACAGACAAGGCATCAATTCAAGCAAGACTTGATGCATGCATGTTTTCTCTTTCAGGTTGAACCTCTAATCATTCATGATGCTGAGCAAGATCCCCACTGGATCCTTGTAATGCAAGAGGAATTAGACCAATTTGAGAGATGTAAAGTTTGGGATTTGGTTCCAAGACCCCAAAACTATCAAGTTATTGGAACCAAATGGGTTTTCAGGAATAAGCTTGATGCCCAAGGAGTTATTGTGAGGAACAAGGCTAGGCTTGTTGCTCAAGGATATAGGCAAGAGGAAGGAATTGACTATGATCAGACCTTTGCATCTGTTGTAAGGTTGGAAGCTATAAGGATCCTCCTTGACTATGCATCATTCAAAAGATTCAAAGTTTTTCAAATGGATGTGAAAAGTGCTTTCTTAAATGAGGTGTTACAAGAAGAGGTTTATGTAGAACAACCTCCAGGTTTTATTTCTTCAACTCATCCCTCTTATGTTTTTAAATTAAATAAGGCTCTTTATGGTCTAAAGCAAGCTCCAAGAGCTTGGTATGAGACCTTAGCAAGTTTCTTATTAGAGCATAAATTTACAAGAGGAACTGTAGATATAACCCTTTTCACTAGGCATCATAAGGACCAAATTTTGTTAGTGCAAATCTATGTACATGACATTATATTTGGCTCTATAGATTCAAAATTGTGCAAGAGATTTTCTGCCCTCATGCATTCTAAATTTGAAATGAGTAGCATGGGAGAGATTTCATATTTTCTTGGTCTCCAAGTGAAACAGCTTCCTGATGACATCTTCATCTCTCAAGCAAAGTATGCTAAAGAACTTCTAAAGAAGCTTGGGATGGCTGATGCCTCAGCTTAGAAAACTCCCATGGCCACCAATGCTATTGTGGACTCTGATATACTAGGAAAACCTGTAGATCAGAAACTTTATAGGGGCATTGTTTGGTCCCTATTATACCTCACAACAAGTAGGACAAATATTATGTTTCCTACATGCCTTTGTGCTAGGTTTCAAGTGAACCCTAAAGAATCTCATCTAATTTTCTTAAAAAGGATTTTAAGATATATAAAGAGTTGTCCTAATCTAGGCCTATGGTATCCTGCTGAATGAAAATTTGAGTTAACTGGATACTCTGATGCTGATTTTGCTGGATGCAGGGTTGATAGAAAAAGTACTTCAGGAACCTGCCAGTTCCTTGGTATGAGATTAGTATCATGATTCTGTAAAAAACAAACATCAGTGTCAACTTCAACTGCTGAAGCAAAATATATTACAGCAGGCAGCTGTTGTTCATAGATGCTCTGGATACAGAATCAGTTTCTAGATTATGGGTTCAACTTAAATAATTCAACCATATTCTGTGATAATACTAGTGCTATAGCATAGCACAAAATCCAGTTCACCATTATAGGACAAAGCATATTGACATAAGACGGCCGAGAGGAAGCTCCGGCTTGGATTTGGCGATGAAAGCTTGCCCGGAGCACCTCCCTAGGGTGGAGATTGAAGGAGGACGGCGGAATCCCTCATCGGAAACAAAAACGGCGGAGGAAAAATGAGCGATCTTTAATTAGGGCGGAACCTGCATATTTATAGAAAGCAGAATTGAATAATGCACATGAACATGGCAGCACAACCAGTGGTCGTGCGCACTATGTACAGTGATCGTGCGCACTAGCATGGCAGATTAGGAAGAAGAACTGGGATAATGCGCACGAGCAGTGGCGCACGACCAGTGGTCGTGCGCACTATGTCCAATGGTCGTGCGATTACCCCAGACCGGACTCCAGGAAAAGAGGAATCAATGCACACGATCAGTGGCGCACGACCGGTGGGCGTGCGCACTATGTCGAGTGGTTGTGCGATTACCCCAGGCAAATTCTGGAAATCAGGGTACATTGCGCAAGATCATCGGCGCACGACCAGTGGTCGTGTGTACTATATCCGATGATCGTGCGCAGTATTCCTGCTTGCAAACATCCCCAAAACACGCACACGACCCCTAAACCAAGCACTGATATGTTCATATATTCCAGACGAGCACAAAATGGAGTACAGAAAAATATACAAAAGCACGGGCTTAAATGTGCACTTCCTATGGAAATAACGATAAGATGAAATATATACGATAATGAACTAAAAGTGAAGTGCAAACACGTGAAAACTAGCCCAGATGAGTCCAAAAAACCCTATATAAATCGGACTCATCACACCCCTAGACTTAACTCTTTGCGCGTCCCGAGCAAACAAAATCTATGCAGATAGGGAAAGTGATTTAGCTAACAAGGAAATTGCGATATGGAGTACCATGTGAAATCACATGCTCACATGCGTAAAAATATAATAGAATAAATTTCTAGGTATACAAAATAGTTTATACTTTTCACAATACGTATCAACATTTTATTATTACTCAAAAATGGAATCACGATGAATCATCCGGTCACGGGTAGGAAGAAAGCAGACTAATCGCTAGGAGAGCATTGCCAAAGATCGGGGCTCGGGAAAACCTCCAAAGGAATCCACCAATGTCAGTGACCATATGCTTGCCCTTTCGCACTCTCTCCACGGCACTGGTTGGTTCACACACAAATCAGTAGGACTTTAGGTGAAGAGATGTGGCTTGGGTTTCGGTGAGGTGAACAAAGATAAACAGGAAGGCTAAACACCTAAACCAAATGCGCTATCATAAAAAGAATCCCTCTGCTAAGTAAAATACACGCGGGTACACCACACCCACAGACTTAATTTTTCAAATATGGGTGTGTGTACCGTCTACTCCAAATACAATCTCATCTCAAAAAGAATTTTCAATCAAACTTTTTCTTCTTTTCACTTTTCTTTTTCACAATTAATTTTTTTTTTGTATTTATTTTTTTCGAATCCTATTTTATTTTAACAATTTCACCAAATAAAACTTTGGAGCACATCCACATATTCACATGTAATATCACCAGAATGAAAATGTAAAACTCTGAAGCTCAACTTGGGTGTGCGACTAGGATTGGGTATGAGGCCTTGGTGAAATCATGGTGGAGCTGAATCAAAAGGAAGGGTAGGCACAACGGGGCTAGCGAGGATAAGATGTTAGGAATGGTACAAAGCTCAACCGGGCCAAAATGATGGCCTACATCACGCTCATACGAGTGAACTAACCTATACCCTTGCTTCAAGACTATCCATCCTCCCGACTCGAGAAATACGAACCTAACAACCGCACACATCACTAAGCTACCATCGGATTCACACCGGATTCACCAATTTTTGAGTAGAATAAAAAGTATTTACGCAATTAGAAAAATATAAAACTAAAAGCATACATAAAAATTAAATCTACTCCAATTTCTACACGAGACGAGAGCAGTTGACTAGAAACACAACAAGGTCAACATTTTACTATGTCTCACAATCCTAAGCCAGCACCATAATTTTCCCAAATCTAACAAATAAATGAGTTTAACTCGCAACATGCAAAAAGCTAAGTACGGGCTCATATGGGTGCAGTGGTGTGTGATGCAATGAACTAATCATAATAAATCTATAAAACCTTCTAGTATGCACATGAAATGTGCGCGTGCAATAGGTAACAAAATTGGCTCTCCCCCAGACTTAAACTAAAATACACAGCATATGATAGAGAAATTAAAATCATAAAGAGCTAAGGGAAGAGGTTACCCAATGCTCAACCAGTGAGCATACCAGAAGACGCGTGGAAACCTGAAGCAGGCCCGCCATACAAAGAATCACAACCCCTCTAATTGATGAGTCCAAATTTTACACTGATTTTTGGACTCATCTAGGCCAGTTTTATCGTCTTAGCACTGCACTTGAGAGCCATAACTGCTTATATTTGCTTACGTGCCTATTTCATGATTAAGTGCACTTTAGGCCCGTTTCTGTGTGCTTTATTTGTTTCTATGTTTTTATTGTTCTTTAGCCATGTCTTGGGAATGTGGTGTGCACGTTTGGTGGCCTATTTGCCTCTTCTGCTAGTGCAGGGTTCGTTTGTGTGCTCCGTCACCGCTCGGGAGATCCCGATGATACAGGAACACTACATACGACCACTGGACTTACTACGCACGACCACTGGTCGTGCGCCACTGATCATGCGCATTACATTCTCCGTTTTTCTAATTCTGCCCGGTAATTGCACGAGCACTAGCCGTAGTGCGCACGACCACTGGTCCTGCGCCACTGCTCGTGCGTGTTTACCCCTTGCTTTCTGCAAATCTGTCCTAGCCAATCGCATGATCAGCGGATTCAGTGCGCACGACCACCGGTCGTGCGCCACTGATCGTGCGCATATATGCTGATGTTTCTATCCAGGTTGCAGGCTTAATTGGAAATGGCACATGATCATCGACCTACAGTGCGCACGACCACTGGTCGTGCGCCACTGATCGTGCGCTCTGCTTTTGCTGCCTCTGTATTTAAGGCCCTGCTCCGCAATTTAGGTAACGCCCGTCATTTTCTGCGATTGGGGAGTGCGCGGGAAGCACCATTTTACCTCTCCAGCTGCTCCATCACCTCCACCTTCATCGGGAGTCCATAGTCGGTTATTCCGAAGCTTTATAAACTCTCCGGCGAAGCTCTCGGCCAATGACAACCTCAACTCCAAGCTTTCCACTGGAGTGGGAGAAGAAGACAACCTAGAGAACGGACTCAAAGGCCTTCGAGGTGATAGCTCGTTGGTATCGGAAGCCTCCTCGGACTGAGCCCGGAAGAGGATTGACAACTCTCTATTCCGGCCACGACCTGCGGTGGATCTTCACTCCCTTTTGGTTTACTCCTCTTCCCCTTCCTCTGTAGTATGAAATGATATAACATTGTAATGAACTACATATTTTGTTGGATGTCTAATGGGATGTTTGTAGTTTCCTTATGCTTGTAGTTGTGTGTGTGAATACGTCTCGCCCACTCCACATCCACTCCATGCCCGTGTTTCACCCGATTGCACTCCGCATAAGAACACTTCCCCCCATTAGCTTTCCGGCCACTCGCCCAACCGAAGTTCGGCATCGCGGCCGATACACTCACCTCACCTTGCGAAGCAGTGCCTTCGACCCACATAGCTTTACTTAGTTTACTAGATCAAACAACCACAATCTCTCTAGTCTTTTTTTTACTCTTTTTCTAAGTATAACCCTCATAACAATATTTTCTGAACCGTTGCCGCTTTATGCTAATTGCATTCCTCAAGAGACCGACACTCGGGGATTTATTCCCAAACTTTATTACTTGTGCGGCCGGTGCACTTGCCGATTTACACGCATCAAGTTTTTGGCGTCGTTGCCGGGAAATGCAACTATAGAGTAACTCAGGATGACTGAAAGTATTGTTATCAAAGTTGGTGTTTTTGACTGCTGTTTCCTTGTGTAGTGTTTGCCACACTGAATGCAGGGTCGAGGCACGGGAGATCTAGTAGCCTATTACCCCTTTTCATTCAAGCCACTTTCAATGACTACAATTCAGCAGCAGACTTATAAAGCAAGCCATACCAACCTCATATACCGAGAAGAAACGGGAAATAACAGTTTCGAGATCTCACCTGACCTCATCGAATACATCATCGAAAACTTCCAATTCAGCGGAGACGGAAAAGTAGATGCTTTATGCCATGTGTATCGGTTCTTAGAAATTTACAACACTTGTACGCCAAATGCTGCCAACAACGAGCAGTAGAGGATCCGACTCTTCTCCTTCTCCCTGAATGACGAAGCCAGGCGATGGTATCAAGATATCCGGAAGGGAATATCCTCATCTTGGAAGCAACTCGAAGGAAAATTCTTGGCCAAATTCCGCCAACCGATGCTAGCAATAGACAATTACAAGGAGCTCATCACCTTCACACGAAGAAATGAAGAGACCTTGTTCGATACATGGGAGCATTTCCAGTCCCTGCGAAGGGAATGCTGCAGAGTGGAAATGTCAGACATCCTCCTAATCCAAACTTTCTACTTCGGCATCTTAGATTGATTCCGGCCATTACTCGACGTTGTAGCCGGTGGAACTCTGTTTAACAAATCCAGCAAGGATGTCTGGGAAGTTATAGACAACATTCCCCAAACTAGTAGGCAATGGAACTCTCCACCTTCTCCCGACCTTCCGGTTGAGATAAATTCAGTAGTTTGTGATGAAGCCACCGACCACAATCTCTCGTCAAAGACAGAGCACTTTTTTGCTTATGCGTGCAAAATGATGGAGATGTTCAATGACCAAGCCACCACCATTCAGCGCCTACAAACCACCATAGGGATTCTAATGGAAACGTTATTATGTTCAGTCAATCAAAAACAGGAAACGGTACATACTATGAGATTGATAAGCAGAAAAAGCCTAGAGAGGGCCTCGTCTTCTGATCCTCCCGCACAATCACTCCGTGAGGCCATTGTCGATTTGATAAAGGAACCTCCGTATTCACCGGCCGTGCAAGAACCCCTGGCAGTACCACAACCTGTGAAGAATGCCATGAAGCCGCCATTTCCCCACCGACTGCAAAACGAAAAGGCTGAAAAGCAATTCCATAAATTCCTCGAGATCATGAAAGGAGTCCAAAAAAGTATACCTCTGACAGAAGCTATCTCTCAAATCCCAATATATTCCAAGTTCCTAAAGAACCTCATCTCACGGCGTAAATCTTTAGAAGGACTCAAAAAGATCAATATCACTGAAGAATGCTCAACTCTCCTCGCCAACTATTCCCCCACCAAATGCAGAGATCCGGGCAGTTTCACCATCCCCTGCAGAATCAGTCTCCACAGATTCGGAAGCACATTATTTGATTTGGGAGCTTCAATAAATCTCATGCCGCTCTCCATCTTCCACGAGCTAGGAGTTGGGATTCTACAGCCCACCCACCTGAGGTTGCATTTAGCTGAAAGATCGATAAAACAACCGGTCGGAATAGTCGAAGACCTCACTGTCATGGTCAACAACCTCGCCTTCCCAGCATATTTCGTCATTCTCGACATGATGGCCGATCCCAAAGTGCCTATAGTCCTAGGATGGCCCTTCCTCACACAGCCCGTGCCATTATCAACGTCGACCAAGGAGAGCTCACCCTAAGCCTGGGGGAAGAAACGATTTCTTTCAATGTCCACGAACCTCCCCAACATCTCAGAATCACTAACTGCGACGAATTAGATTTGATAGACGAACCAGACATGTACATCGAAATGATTCTTGACCCAGCCGAGCCAGTGTGGGAAGAGGAAGATGCATTCGACACAACAGTCTACACTAATGTCCCGAGAACCCCGCATCCAACCAAAGAACCTTTCATCACATCTACCGTCACAACCACTGCCACAACTCTGAAGCCGCTGCCCGAATCCCTGAAATACGCTTTCCTAGAGGAAGGCACAACGTGCCCAATCATCATCTCTGCATCCCTCTCCGTCGACAACGAACTCGCCCTGGTCTATGTCTTAAAGAAATACAAAAATGTTTTTGGACGTTCATTAGCCGACATAAAAGGGATCAGCCCGGCGTTTTGCATGCACAAGATTCTGGTTGAAGATCAATACAAACCGTTGGTACAACCTCAAAGGAGACTGAACGCCAAGATGCTTGAAGTGGTACAGGCAGAAGTAATAAAAATGCTTGACGCGGGTATCATTTACCCAATTAGCGACACCAAATGGGTCAGCCCAGTGCAAGTGGTGCCCAAAAAGGGCGGGATTACTGTGGTGGCTAACGAAAAGAATGAATTATTACCCACCCGCGTGGTCACCGGGTGGAGAGTCTGCATAGACTACCAACAACTGAATGAGGCTACCCGTAAAGATCATTTACCGCTACCCTTCATCGACCAGATGCTGGAAAAATTGGCCGGTCAGGAATACTATTGTTTGCTCAATGGGTATTTAGGATACAATCAAATCACAGTTGACCCTGACGACCAAGACAAAACGACGTTCACGTGCCCATCCGGCACCTTCGCGTTCAGGAGAATGCCATTCGGATTGTGCAATGGCCCAGCAACCTTCCAGTGATGCGTGATTGTCATCTTCGGCGACATGATTGGAGACTTTCTTGAAGTCTTCATGGACAAATTTTCACTTTTAGGGAACAGCTTCGATGCCTGCCTCGCGAATCTAGCCAAAGCTCTAAAGCGATGTGAAGATACAAAACTCATCTTGAATTGAGAAAAATGCCATTTCATGGTTCGCGAGGGCATTGTCTTATGCTACAAAGTCTCTCACAGGGGGCCCGAAGTCGACCAAGCGAAAGTCAGCATCATCAAAAATCTTCCTCCTCCATCTTCCGCCAAGGGCATCCGCAGCTTCTTGGGACACGCCGGTTTCTACAAAAGATTCATCAATAATTTCTCACCAATATCTAAGCCCATCACAAATCTGCTGGCCAAGGACATCCAGTTTGACTTCGACAAAAAATGTATGGAAGCCTTTGAGACTCTCAAAGATCGACTCATCTCCGCTCCAATCTTGGTGGCCCCAGATTGGACTTTTCCCTTCGAAGTCATGTGTGACACAAGCGATGTTGCAGTCGGAGCGGTGCTCGGTCAAAGGAAAAACAAAATCTTTCATACTATCTCCTACGCCAGCCGGACCCTCAACGATGCTCGACTGAATTATACCACTACGGAAAAGGAGCTATTGGCAGTAATCTTCGGTTTCGAAAAATTCAATTAGTACTTAGTGTTATCTAAGGTCATTGTCTACACTGACCATGCCGCACTAAGGTATTTATTCAAAAATAAAGACGCCAAGCCCCGGCTAATCCGTTGGATTCTTCTTCTACAAGAATATGACATCGAGATCCGAGACAAGAAAGGGGTCGAAAACGTCATCGCCGATCACCTATCAAGATTGGAGAGCGACACCGAAGGAGTTGTACCCAGCTGCGAACGCAACGAGATTGCCGGCTGCTTCCCGGACGAAAGATTATTCGCCATCTGTTCACTCACTCCGAAAATCCCGTGGTATGCAAATATGGCCAACTACCTCGCTTGCAAATCTGTCTCCCCTCACCTGTCATCGCAGCAAAAGCGAAAATGTCCGACGCCAAATATTATTTCTGGGAAGACCCGTTACTATTCCGTACTTGCAACGACGGCATCATCAAGCGTTGCGTACCGGAGACCGAATTCCAATCCGTCTTAACACACTGCCACGATCGGGAGGCCGGCGGTCATTTCGGCGCCACCAAAACAACACGCAAGGTTCTGCAATGTGGCCTATTTTGGCCATCCCTTTCTAGAGACACCCAAGCATACGTCGCAAAATGCAATGAATGCCAATAGACCGGAAATATCTCCAAGAGGGATGAAATGCCTCTCAACAACATGCTTGTCTGCGAACCATTTGATGTTTGGGGGATTGACTTCATGGGACCCTTCCCAATGTCGCACGGAAAACTCTATATTATTGTCGCAGTCAACTATGTTTCCAAGTTCGTCGAAGCCGAAGCTGTCGCCGCAAATGATGCCTGTACCGTATTGAATTTCATACACAAGAACATTTTCTCTAGATTCGGCGCCCCGCGCACCATCATCAGCGATGGTGGGAGCCATTTCTGCAATAAGTCATTTTTGCAACTCATGAAGAAGTTTGGAGTCCACCACAAAATATCTCTTGCCTACCATCCCCAAACCTGTGGGCAAGTAGTGGTCTCCAACCGTGAGTTCAAAAGAATCATCGAAAAATCCAGCCACTCCAACAGAAAAGAGTGGGCCAAGAAGGTCGACGATGCCTTATGGGCGTAGAGAACCGCCTTCAAAACCCCTATCAGTATGACCCCTTTTCAATTAGTCTACGGAAAAGCTTGCCACTTGCCGGTCGAGCTAGAACACAAAACGCTATGGGCAACCAAATTACTAAACATGGACATCGAAGCCGCAGCAGATAAGCGCCGCACTCAACTTAACAAATTAGAGGAGCTCCTGCATTTCACATACGAAAATGTGCGGATATACAAAGAAAGAACAAAAAATGGCATGACCGTCACATCATCCAAAAAGAATTCCAACTAGGAGAGCAAGTCCTGATGTACAATTCCCGCGTTCGCTTATTTCCAGGAAAGCTCAAATCGCGGTGGAGCGGCCCCTTCATAGTGATCGGAGTCTCCCCCTTTGGCGCCATCGATATAGCCGGGAAAAACGGAGACAATTTCAAAGTCAATGGGCACCGACTAAAATTATATGATGGCGGCGCAACCACCGGCGAATCTCAAAACCTGCAGCTCGCCGACCCCAAGCAAAGTGATAGCGACACTCCTTGATCGACAATGGTAACACCGACAAATGCGGACCACCACTCCCCTCCGCAGCTACCCCTGCACGTTTTTCACCAAATTTTGTATCTCATGAACATTTTTGGGCTTTTATATTTATTTATTTTTTTCAGACTGCAACGAACTCTGTATTAATACAGGTATTTGGTCCACCTTAAGGACGATAAAAAAAAGGGATTTCGGAAGACAACCCAAGTTGAACCATTTGGTCCTGTGCTATGCTTTGAGTTCTTTATATATATGTATATTTTTTTGTGTCCATATTTTGTTTGGCGTGCATATTTCAATCACAGGTGCAGGAATTTTTGAGGCGCGGCAACTTGTCCGCACTTGGACATCCCGTTGCATGACTCGTATGCTCAATTTTGAGCATAGGTGCTTCCTACCCTAGCTATTTTTCCCATTTGGAATGCTTATTTTTACTAGTTGTCGAATTTAAGTCTGGGGGGGGGGGGAGAACATGTCTGTGGTCACTACAAAACAGATTTTGTTCCATACCAGTCTCTTGTTTAGTTATTTCATGATCTCTATCACACTCACTGAATCACTCACACGAGTGCGCTCTTATCCACGAGCACAGCTCGAGTCAAATGTATTGTTTTTGTGTAAATTTTAAAATAGTGGTGCTGGCTTTGGATTTCAGGATAGTGTAGTTCGAAACTCGTGTAGTGCTCCTAATCGAGTACTCATGGTTTGTGTAGAACTAGTATAGATTTAATTTTTCTTTATGCTCGTAGATTTATATTTTTTTGTAGATGTAAATATTGTTTGTAATACTCAAAATCTTAATTTGGAGTAATCGAACGATAATGTAGGAATGTGTGTAGCCGCCACTAGTCTCGTATTGCTCGAGATGGGAGGAAGGATCATCTTTCTCAGTGGCTAAGAACTTGCCATAAGCTACTCTCGGAGTATTGGTTCCTGGTTAGTCAAGAGTGAGCATGACGTAGGCCCTCATTTTGGCTAGTTTGAGCCTTGTTTAGCCTTTCCTACCCGTTAACCGTTGCATGCAAAACTTGTGCCTACCCCTTCTTCGATCCGAATCCAATCACATTCACCAAGGCCTGAAGCTAAACCCACCATCGCAATCAAATGCTTGAGCTTGTTTGTATTTACTACTTTGATGATGTTGTGATATGTGGAAATCATGTAATATGGTGCTGAATTCATAAACTTTTTGATTGCTACGTTTGGGGATTGCAAACGTACAAGAAATGAAAACGAAGAAAAGCAAAAAAAAAAATCTGAAAGAATTGCTTTCAGAATTCTATCCCCATCCTATTTATTGATTTTGGTCGGGTTAGGCTGTGTACACGCCCGGTTGTAAAGCTCAGTCTGGGGGTGTGTTACCCGTACATTTCTAAGTGGCTGTTTTGGTTTAGGTTTTTATTCGTCTGCTTTGGTTGCGTGTGGCCTTCATGTTTATCATTGACTACCAAACCTTAGCCTAAGCCCCATTCTCTCCTACAAGCCCTACTGATTCACGCTTGAGTCTAACTCGCGCCGTGGAGAGAGTGTGAACGTGCAAGCATATGGTCCCCGACATTGATGGATATCTTTGGAGGTGATCATGAGCACCGATCTTTGGCAATGCTCACCTTAGTCCTCTGCCTACTTTCTTCCTACACATGATCGCATGATTCTCCAGAATTCTAATTTTGAGCAAATACAATATTTATTTACACTGTCGAATAGTTTAAACTATGTAGTATAATTAAAAAGTTTTACTATTATATCTTCTATGCCCATGATGTATTTGATTTCTCGTCTTACCTTTTTTTTGAAATTTCTGAGCGAGGTAGCTATTTTCTAGTCCACGGAGTGATGATTTGCTCGGGACGTGCTAATGGTTAAGTCTGGGGGTGTAATGAGTCCAAATTTTACACTGCTTTTTGGACTCATCTGGGCCAGTTTTATCGTCTTAGCACTGCACTTGAGAGCCATAACTGCTTATATTTTCTTACGTGCTTATTTCATGATTAAATGCACTTTAGGCCCATTTCTGTGTGCTTTATTTGACTCTGTGTTTTTGTTGTTCTTTACCCATGTCTTGGGAATGTGGTGTGCACGTTTGGTGGCCTATCTGCCTCTTCTGCTGGTGCAGGATTCGTGTGCGTGCTCCGGCACTGCTCGGGAGATCCCGACGAAACAAGAACACTGCGCACGACCACTGGACTTACTGCGCACGACCACTCGTCGTGCGCCACTGATCGTGCGCATTACATTCTCCCTTTTTTTAATTCTGTCTGGGTAATCGCACGAGCACTGGCCGTAGTGCACACGACCACTGGTCGTGTGCCACTGCTAGTGCGGGTTTACCCCATGCTTTCTGCAAATCTGTCCTAGCCAATCGCACGATCATCGGATTCAGTGCGCACGACCACCGATCGTGCGTCACTGATCGTGCGTATATATGCTGATGTTTCTATCCAGGTTGCAGGTTTAATTGGAAATGGCGCACGATCATCGACCTACAGTGCGCACGACGACTGGTCGTGCGCCACTGATCATGCGCTCTGCTTTTGCTGCCTCCGTATTTAAGGCCCTGCTCCGCGAATTAGGTCAACGCCCGTCATTTTCTGTGTCAGGGAGTGTGCGGGAAGCGCCATTATACTTCTCCAGCTGCTCCATCACCCCCACCTTCATCGGGAGTCCATAGCCGGCTATTCCAAAGCTTTCCAAACTCCGACGAAGCTCCCGGCCATTGACGACCTCAACTCCAAGCTTTCCACTGGAGTGGGAGAAGAAGACAACCTAGTGAACGGACTCAAAGGCATTCGAGGTGACAGCTAGTTGGTACCGGAAGCCTCCTCGGACTAAGCCCGGAAGCGGATTGACAACTCGCTATTCCGGCCACGACCTGCGGTGGATCTTCACTCTCTTTTGGTTTACTCCTCTTCCCCTTCCTCTGTAGTATGGAATGATATAACATTGTAATGAACTACATGTACTTTTGTATGTCTAATGGGATGTTTGTAGTTTCCTTATGTTTGTAGTTGTGTGTTTGAATGCGCCTCGCCCACTCCACATCCACTACATACCCGTGTTTCACCCGATTGCACTCCGCACAAGAACACTTCCCCCCATTATCTCTCCGGCCACTCGCCCAATCGAAGTTCGGCATCGTGGCCGATACACTCACCTCACCTTACGAAGCCGTGCCTTCGAACGGCATTGCTTTTCTTAGTTTATTAGATCAAACAACCACAATCTCCCCAGTCACTTTTTACTCTTTTTCTAAGTATAACCCTCATAACAATATTTTATGAACTGTTGCCGCTTTATGCTAATTGCATTTCTCAAGAGACTGACACTCTGGGATTTATTCCCAAACTTTATTACTTGTACGACCGGTGCGCTTGCCGATTTACACGCATCACCAATACGAATTTGCCATGAATACCTGCATGGGTGAGCTCCGCAAAAACAAAAGAAAAATATACAAAATACAAAAAAATACTATGACTAAGCAGTCATGAAAAATAAAAATACAGGAAATGAAAGATAAGTACTGGGGTTATTGTTATCCCAGCACAACTTATTAGGGTACGAAAAGGTTCTTGCTAATGGGCATATGAAAAGAAAAATGCACAGGTAACTGTTCCAATATTCGTTTCTGTAACGGGTACCGATACGGCGATAGAATAATTACCCCTCTGCTTAAATAATCATACCTGCACCTCGCAGGCAGAGAAAATAGGAAGTAAGAAGAGAAGGAGCATTGGTCCTCACTCTTCTCACCACAAAATGAATCCTTGCCCAGCAAGGTATCGTCTACTACAGGGAGAAGGAAGGAGGAGAGAGCAAGCAATGGAGCTTCCTCAATAGAGGAGGAATCAACTTCCTTTCGAGAGAGGATGCTATCATCGATGACTCGAGCTGAAAGCTCCAAGTCCTCCTGAAGCTCCTGCGGAGACTCAACCCGTACAGGCTCAGATAAAGAAGGGGGATCAAGAAATAAAGGAGAAGAAGAACTAAAATAATCAGAAATAGGGGTAGTGGTCCCGGTCTCACTCCCTGCAGGATCCCGACATAGATCATCGACGACGTCATATGAGTCATGGCGAGGGGAATCCGCGAGCTCGAGGACCTCGGTGGTGGTTTGGACCTCCTCATCCATCAAGGAAGTGGAAACTTCCTCAACAAAGAGGATCTCCTCATCAACACACCTCAGTGCGTCCACATATTCCAAGACGTAATACTTTCCATTAATGAAAATAATATCCTCGTCAAACATGGGCACATCCTCAGGCTTAGAATCACAATCCGACCGAACATCATCAACTGACTCACTAAAAATAGGGATAGATAATTCTTGCAAAGAAGACGGAGGAACAACATCATCAGAGAAAATATGTGCGGGTTCCTCTGGTGGTGAATCAACAAGAGGTGAAGAGTGCATGGGGAGAGACGGCGCCACAATGTCATCACACCGATCAGCTGAAAGTCTGATAGGCATATCTGCAGCAGTCCCCCATAGACAAGGTGGTGCTGTGAATATATCATCAGAATCAGAAGGGGCGGCAATTTGAGAGGGTGATAGAGTGAATCAGATACCCAGTTAATCATCCTCCTCCAACTGGCGCTGAAATACTGTGCAATCTTTCAACACGTGTTCGGTGCTACGACAACATAAACATCGTTTTCCATTACTCCTCGATCCAGGTGGGACCGGAGAGGAATAAGAAAAAGATGAATGTGTAGAAGAGGAGTGACCATAAGACCTGGGTTGGGTGTATGAAGTACCATAGGAAGACGGTGCTCCATACACAGAATCACGAGAATTATGCTCCCAATCTTCAGTGGGGCACTCATCATTACCATGCTTATAATCCCCGCACCATCGCAACAAATATTCATATATGAATACATGGTGCAACAAGAAGGATTCACCAACAGAAAGTTTCTAAGCAACAATTAACTACACACCACAGATAAAAGAATAGGAAAACCTGCTACAGAAAAATTAAACTAGAAGAGGAACAAATAAAAACAAGAAACAGATTCTAAAAACTAAAGCAAAGAAGAAACATGAAATATACAAAATAAAAAGAGCTTCTATCTCCTATCTCCCTCTCCAAAAAACTCACACGACTGTGTTCCCCGACAACGGTGCCAAAAACTTGGTGCTAAAGATCACGGCAGTGAACCGGTCGCACAAGTAATATAAAATGGGCGAGTTTTCCCAAGTATCGATCTCTCAAGGAACACAGTAAGGTGGAGTTAATGTCGAGGAGGACTTGAGATTGAAGTTCTCAAGGTCAGCTGCAACGATGGGGGTTTTGATTGTTGCGAACAAAGAAAATAAAACACTATCAACTACTCCTATGCAATGCCGCTATGCGATGCTTCGCCAGGCGGGATGGAAGACTAGTCGGGCCGCTATGCACCGAATAGTTGGGCGGAATGGACGAGTACGCTTGCTGATGAGGTCGTTAGAACGACGAAATGAGGGTCGAAAGCACCTCTTCTCTACGCACGCCACTAGCAATTGCTAGTGCAGCAAGAGTGGATGGTGGTGGATGGAATATGGAACACCTAAAGCAAATA
The DNA here is from genome assembly GCA_039583875.1 of Platanthera guangdongensis. NCBI lineage: Eukaryota > Viridiplantae > Streptophyta > Magnoliopsida > Asparagales > Orchidaceae > Platanthera > Platanthera guangdongensis. The sequence continues at coordinate 73,672,765 of CM077155.1, read as the reverse complement.
TAATGACAATACGAATCACAAAGATATGGTTTAATATAAGCGTTTTACAACTAAGCGCGCATCATCTATAAATAAAGTTTACAACAACACATAAACAACAATAAAGGAAAAATACGACAAGAGATCGACCGAATACAAAGTCTTACTGATGATTCACGGTTGGAATCGTCGGGTTGTCAATCCGCGTCCAAGCTCGGTCCTCAACTGCATTCGGGGTAGAGAAGGGTTATCACCACCTTCCAATGCCCCGTCTTCTTCGTGTCACGATAGAGAACGAAAGTTTCAAGCTTCCCTTTGCTTGATGGCTATGGCATTAAAGCTTGAAATGAGCCCAATAAATGATGGAGGAGGCCGAGAGGAAGCTCGGCTTGGATTGGCGGTGAAAGCTTGCCTGGAGCACCTCCCTATGGTGGAGATTGAAGGAGGACGGCAAAATCCCTCCTCGAAAACGAAAATGCCGGAGGAAAATTGAGCGATCCTTTAATTAGGGCGGAACGTGCATATTTATAGAAAGCAGAATTGAACAATGTGCATGATCACGGGCGTACGACCAGTGGTCGTGCACACTATGTCCAATGGTTGTGCGATTTCCCCAGACCAGACTCCAGGAAAAGAGGAATCAATGCACACGATCAGTGGCACACGACCGGTGATCATGCGCACTATGTCTAGTGGTCGTGCGATTACCCCAGGCAAATTCTGGAAATCTGGGTACATTGCGCACGATCATCGACACACGACTAGTGCTCATGCGTACTATATCCGATGATTGTGCGCAGTATTCCTGCTTCCAAACGTCCTCGAAACACGCACACAACCCTTAAACCCAGCAATGATTTGTGCAGACATTCTAGAGGAGCACAAAACGGAGTACAGAAAAATATACACAACCACGGGCTTAAATGTGCACTTCCTATGGAAATAACGATAAGATTAAATATATACGATAATGAACTAAAAGTGAAGTGCAAAAGCGTGAAAACTAGCTCAGATGAGTCCGAAAAACCCTATATAAATCTAACTCATCAGGCACTTGTCAGATGGAGAAGGACTGGAACATATTGATGACCCCCTTCACCTTTGCTAAGTATAATCAGAGGGTAGGCTCACTTGCCCCAAACTCCCCATTGATCTGGGAAGCCACCACCATGGAGTCACTGAGGACCACCACGTCAAGAAGCCTAGTTCCCTAGCGAGGTGCAGCCTGACGATCACCGCTTTGTACTCGGCCTGATTGTTAGTGATGAGAAAGTGCACCACGACCATGTTGGAACCCCACCTATGTTTAGGGTTGATTTGGGCAAGGTTCACTATTAGGTTTATTAGATGACCTAACATGTATAGTCTAGGGTCATAGGTTTTTATCAAAGTCAAGGTCAGTCAAAAACCAGGATTGATTGGTTCTCACCTTTAGAAGACTCAGAGACAGAAGACCTCCAAAGAAAGGCAGTTTTCTAAGAGATAGAAAGTCATTCGAAGATTAGCTGAACAGAGCTCGACTTTTGTCGATCTCAGTTCGACAAACTCAGATTTCTTCTCTGAGTTGAGTTCGATGAAAGCCTAGTTGATATCGATGAACTTCGATCTCACCTCAGTAGTTCAGTTCGACGAAAGACTATCTCTGTTCGAAGAACTTGGAGCTTAGTTTGGCAAGTTAATTTTCTGGTCAATGATCTTGGAGCTCAGATCAACGAAAGAAAGGTTTCAGTTGGACGAATTTGGATCTTAGGTCGACGAGAATTTTCTGAGTTCAACTAATTTCTCCTAGGTTTAGTTTGACTATTTCTCTGATTGATTTCAGTTCAACTAAGGCAGATGATTTTCAAATTATATTATAATATGTCTGTAATGCTCTGAAAATTAATGCACAATATTCTTATGAATATAGCAGTTCGATGACAGCATTAATTATGGACTTCACAGAGTTATTACTTGGCCTATTTTATTGGGACAAATTCCAGCTATACAACTACAAGAATTTCTGCAGTAGTAAAGGAAAGGAATTCAAAATTCAAATGCTGAAATCTGCGTAGAATATATAAAGGTTATTTTAAAAATATTGAAGCAATTTTTTTAGATGTGACAGAAAGAAGAATTTACAGAAAACTGAAAGAAGAACAGCTCATACACAACTCAAGTTCTTCATCAGTTTTTGCTTCATTGTTTTCATGAGACAATCCATCAACATTTGTCTAAAAGCTTCCTGAAGATCAACAAGCAATCTGAAGGCCTACACCCTGAGCAAAGCTCTCATTCTCCTGATCTATTCTACATCTCATAGGGAGTTTTGATAATAACTACAATCCACTAGTCTTCTCAGAACATTGAGAAAGAGAAGATAATATCAAATTTCTTTCTATTTTACTGTAAAAGGGTTTCTAACACCGTTCAAAAGTTATCCCTTTGGTTGTTAAGACTTCTGATCAAATAACTTAGTTTGGTTTTTGGGCACATTATCAAAAGATCAAGGGATTGCTAGATCTCCCTTGAAAATAGATCTTGTGGTGGCAGGGCATGATTGTCTCTTAAGATATCTGAAAGGAGAAAATAACCAAACTATCAATCCAACAAGGCAAGTATACCTATCGAAATGCAGCTAGGGGACACAAGTGTCGTATTGAAATCCGGGAACCGTTAATTAAGCTTACTCACACGAAATCTATTATTTTATCGACGAAAAAATTAGGTTTTAGAAGAAAGCTAAACGTACTAAAGAAAGAGAACTACTTGCAATGAAAGAGAGCTACTTGCATGAAAAGATAAAGTGAGCTAAAAGAGCGATTAAACTAAAGCTTAGGAACGATGAGGGGAAAATGCACTCGATTAGAAATCACCTCGGCAAGAGTGGTTAGAAAATACGATAAATAAACCTAAGCTAATTAGGGTAAAGGACCTTGACCGTGGAGGTTCCATGAATATTGACATGCTTATCTCGAAGGCCGTGCTTAACTGAGTTTAGGAAGGTCCGACTGACTCTCGCCTAAATCGGAGGCCTAAAACTCGCTTTACGCTGTGAACCCCACTATTGGATTTTGCTCCAATCCGGGAGATTTGAACGTCTGCCTCTCTCGAGGGGTGCGAACAACTCCCTTTACTCTTGAGTGCTCATTTCAAACTTTCGGCCTCTCGGCTAGCCCAGAATGAAAGGAAAGGTGGAGAGTATATATCGATGATATACCTCCAACCCGTGATAAATCAAGAGTAATTTAATGCTAAACCCTAAAAAGAAAAGGTAAGATTCAAAGCATCATAACCTAATCACTCAAACCTCGGATCATCAAGATCGAGTACATGGAGGATTAGTTAATCATGGTAAGGTGGAAGAGGGGGGATGAGTAGAAGAAAAATAATGAAAACAGAGCAGAAACGAAAAAGAAAACAACGCTTTTATTAATGGAAACAGTGATCTTACAGCTTGAAAACCAGAGATTACAAGTGCATGGAAAGTAAACTACACTATCGTTAACATTATACTACAGAAAGAAGCTAGGAGCTAATACAGGTAAAGCATAAAGCTAGAGCTAAGAACTAAAAATGAAGAGACATGCTTGAAAAAGTTCAAAAATACAAAGGACAGAACCTCCCCTCTCAATGCAAAAAGTGTCCCTGAACCCTTAAGTTGGGCTCTATTTATAGATTTTTTTCGGGTCGGGTCACGCCCTGTCACGCCCGGGTCGGGCGTGACCCTGGGGCGTGACACATTCGGTGCGACTTTTTCGGGCTAGAATTTAATTCTGGAGAAGTAGCTGAAGTACACGCCCACTAGTCACGCACTGGTTGGGCGTGTTCTTTGCGGCGTGACTTTGTTGAGTTGAAATTGAATGCTGGAGGTGACGGGCAGAATTGCTGAAGTATACGCCCATATGTCACGCCCGGGTCAGGCGTGACCCTAGGGCGTGACACTTTCGGTGTGACAGTGGAGCGGGAAAAACGAGCGTGTTGCGGCGATTCCTCGGAACCAGGGGACACGCCTCTAGAACACGCCCGTGTCGGATGTGACACGGGCGTGACAGAGGGCGTGTACACTAAGTTTCCACGGAATGTAGTTTCGGACCAATTGCTTCATGTCTCTGGGTTACACGCCCTAGGTACACGCCCGGGTAGGGAGTGACCTTGGGGCGTGTCACAGCAAAATTCGGCTGAAAGCCATGAAAACCTGCAAAAAGCAGAAAAAAACGCATTAGCGACAAAAATATAAACAAAGGGGAATCAAAATAAGTACTTTACAAGACATGATTTGCTTTAAAACCCGAAAATATCCTAATAAAATTGACTGCAAACCGTATTATCAAATTCCCCCAAGCTTAAGTTTTGCTTGTCCCCAAGCAAAGATATAAAGGCTAGCTAATCATAAAAAGTGACTAATTCAAAAAGTTTTAATCATACTTACACAAGTACTATGCGAAATTCTAGGTATGGAGAATGTAAAACGTAAATCTAAAACAATTATTTTGGTATGGTTTAACTTTTATAAATTTTACTTAATAAAAATAAATCATCCAGAATTTTGACGAAATTCTTTAAATAGATTTAAGCAAGGCAATGAAAATGAAAAGAACCTATTGAGTTATTACTAGATCCAAGCAACGCATTATTATTATATCAATTAAATAACAAAAATCTAAGTTTAAATCCAAAACTAAAACTGATTTACTTTTCTTCTTTTCTTAGTTGCTAAATAAAATTTAAAAAGGCGTGAATCAAAAGGACTTAATAGAACCGAAACGTTTGATTTAGGATTATGAATAGGAGTGGAATTCAAATATAAACATGGAGGCTTAAAAATCACACTAAACCAAAACAACGAGTTTCAAAAAAAATAAATTTATTTTAAACAAAATATGTATATATAATGTTTTTTTTTATTATTATTTTTTTATTATTTTTTTTTTCATCATTCATTTTTTCTTTTTTTTCAAAACATTGCTTTTGAGTACACTTTTTTCAACACTTTCTCCAAAGATAACACAAAATATTTAGAATGAAACTCAGCAAAAAATTTAGCGTGATTAGATAGATAGGAATTTGGGCTTTGGTGAAAATGAAATGTTGTGTGGAGTTATCAAATGAATTTGGAAAAAAGGCTCAAAAGCGGCTATCTTGTGGTAAAAGATTTTAGGTTGGCAGGAAAGCTCAAACGTAAACAAAAATGGCCTAAATCATTTTCACGCTTTTTTAAATTTATTTAAAACATAGAGTTGATAAATTTCAAAAAGCAAGTTCGAGATAATAAAAGAAGATTGATGAAATTATCTTGAAAATAAAAATAATATGTGACTTGGATCGTTCATATCTACTACGTTATTCAAAATTTGTTCTTACAACAATTATCTAAAGAGGAAAAGGAAAATAGTGGATGATAAATTTTAGAGAAAGTAAAGAAAATAAAGAACGGAAAACCATAATAGAAATGCACGTTTTAGAGAAATATTTCACCTTAACATGCTACCGTGATTTAGAAACATAGCATGGCCAACATTTTACTTGTGAAATATGATTAAAAAAAATTAGAAAAATTATAATTAACTACGTTGTTTATAAAGAAGTTTGAGAAAAAACAAAACATAAACATGGGGTACTTATTGAAATACCAAAATGCAGCTATATATATTTTTTGTGGATTTTTTGGATTTTTTGGATATTTACAAAAAGCAAAAAGGAGGAACTCATCCCCCAAGCTTAAAATCTACAGTGTCCTCAATGGAGAAGGAGGTCGGAGAACGAGAGAAAAGTAAAGTACAGAAATGAATGATAGAATTGAAAAACAGGTACTTCCCCAGTTTTATGTTTCAGGGAAAGCTGAGTGATGCCGCTCCTCCATGCTTGTGCTGTGGATCTTCATGAAACGTCGGCCGGTGGACTTTGTCATGGAATCAGAACCGTTGGAGCAGGCGATCGCAGAAGTTTCAGCTTGCCGGTGCCATTCGGGGCAAAAATTGTAAAATAAAGAAAACAGAAAAAGATAACTGGGGTTGCCTCCCAAGAGCGCCCTTTGTTTAAAGCGTCGTTTGAGCTCGACGCATCAAAATAAGATTGTCCCAAATATTGTTTAAAAATAAAGTTCGAATAAAGTTCAAAGGTTTTGAGAAAAATAAAGTTCAGATTAATCAAATGTCAGGACCGAAAAGATAGAGTTAACAGGGTTGAGACTGACATCATCACAGAAATACAGTTTAAGACGCTGACCATTCACTTTGAAAGTACCCTTATCAGGGTGGGAAATTAAAACAGTACCATAAGAAAAGACTTCTAAAACAGTAAAAGTCCCCGACCAACGTGATTTTAATTTACCCGGGAATAAATGTAAACGAGAATTATAAAGAAGAACTTGGTTGCCCGGTTTAAAGATTTTTGGGTGCCTAAGATGTCGATCGTGTAAACGCTTTGTCCGCTCTTTATAAAGTCTGTTATTTTCATATGCGTAAGAGCGCCACTCGTCGAGTTCGTTAAGTTGAAATTTTCTAAAATCGCCGACAGAGTGGGGATCGAAGTTTAAAAATCGTAAGGCCCAAAGGCGCGGTGTTCTAACTCTACGGGTAAATGACACGATTTTTCATAAACCAACCGATATGGCGTACATCCGAGGGCGGTTTTGTATGCTGTTCGGTAGGCCCATAGAGCATCGTCTAATTTGGCTGACCAGTCTTTTCTAGATGTTGAAACAGTCTTTTCTAAAATTTTTTTATTTCTCTATTCACTACTTCGACTTGTCCTTTAGTTTGGGGGTGGTAGGCAGTGAAAGCTTATGAGTAACGCCATATTTAGTTAGGATTTTTGAAAATTGCGCGTTACAGAAATGGGAACCCCTATCACTAATGATAGCGCGCGGCGTACCGAAGTGAGAAAATAATTTTTAAGGAAATTAACTACGACTTGGGCGTCATTTGTAGGAAGAGCTTGGGCCTCGGCCCAACGCGAAACATAATCAACGACAACTAAAATGTACTTATTCCCGAAGCTAGAAGGAAAAGGGCCGACAAAATCAATCCCCCAGAGGTCGAAAACTTCGCACTCTAGGAAATAATTTTGTGGCATTTCATTTTTATTCGAAATATTCCCCGACCGTTGGTAATTATCACACCTACTCACAAAGGTATGCGCGTCTTTAAACAGGGTAAGCCAGTAAAAACCCGCGCTTAACACTTTGTGAGCGGTGCGAACAGCTTGATAGTGCCCACCTGTCGGTCCTTCATGCAAATGTTTAATAATATCTAATCCTTCATCAAAAGAAACACACCTCCTGATCACTTGGTCTGCACAGATTTTAAAAAGATGCGGGTCCTCCCAAAAGTAGTTCTACAACTCAGAAAAGAATTCCTTCTTTTGCTGAGATGAGAACTCTTTTGGGAGCACACGAGTCACTAGATAGTTGGCGATGTGGGCAAACCAAGGAGAAGTAGATGTGTTAATTATGAACAGCTTCTCATCAGGGAAATAATAATGAAAAGAATTTTCGTGTAATTTTTCTATAAACGGGTTGTCTAGGCGCGAAAGGTGGTCGGCGGCCAAGTTCTCGGCACCTCGCTTATCACGGATCTCTAAGTCAAACTCCTGGAGGAGTAAGACCCAGCGAATCAAGCGAGGCTTGGCATCCGTTTTAGAGAGATGATATTTGAGTGCCGAGTGGTCCGTAAAAACAATAATTTTCGAAAGAGTAATATAAGGGCGAAATTTGTCAAAAGAGAATACTACAGCTAAGAGCTCCTTCTCGGTTGTGGTGTAATTTTCCTGTGCAGATGTGAGTGTTTTACTAGCGTAATAAATGGGGTGGAAGTTTTTGGAAATACGTTGACCTAGTACGGCTCCCACGCATAACTACTCGCATCACACATTATCTCAAATGGAAGATCCCACACCGGAGCTATCATGATTGGGGCATTAACTAATTTTTCTTTTATTAAATTGAAGGCAGCTAGACAGAGGTCATCAAAGATGAATGGGGCGTCTTTTTCTAAGAGATGGGGAAGGGGCTTGGTGATTTTGGAAAAGTCCTTTATGAAGCGGCGGTAGAAACCCGCATGATCCAGGAAACGTCTTATAGCTTTTATGTTCGTAGGTGGCGGCAGCTTCTCGATAACTTCTATTTTCGCAACGTCTACTTCAATACCCCTTTCAGAAATTATATGTCCCAAAACTAACCCTTCCCTCACCATAAAATGACATTTTCCCCAATTTAAGGCGAGGTTAGTTTCTTTGCATCGCTCTAAGACTTTTTCAAGGTTCTCTAAGCAACTATCGAAGGAATTTCCGAAGACGGAGAAATCATCCATGAAAACTTCCATAATGCTTTCTACGTACTTGTCAAAGATGGCGAGCATACATCGTTGGAATGTAGCTGGCGCATTGCACAATCCAAACGACATTCTTCGGTAGGCGAAGGTGCCGAAGGGACAAGTAAACGTAGTTTTCTCCTGGTCCTCGGGGGAGATGGGGATTTGAAGATACCCCGAGAGGCCATCGAGAAAACAATAAAAGCTATGTCCGGAAAGTCGTTCTAAAATCTGATCAATGAACGGCAAGGGGAAGTGATCCTTGTGGGTGGCGTCATTCAACTTGCGGTAATCTATACACATTCGCCATCCGGTCACCGTCCGAGTCGGGATTAATTCATTATTTTCATTACTTACTACCGTTATCCCTCCCTTCTTTGGTACTACCTGTACTGGGCTAACCCACTTACTGTCGGATATATGATAGATAATTCCTGTGTCTAACAATTTCATAACCTCGCCCTTAATTACGTCTTTCATGTTTGGGTTTATACGGCGCTGAGGTTGTATAGAGTTACGTGAATTATCTTCCATTAAGATTTTATGAGTGCAGAAATATGGGCTTATGCCCTTGATATCAGATATCTGCCAAGCAATAGCTTGGCGATGCTTTTGTAAAATTGAAAGAAGTTTATCCTCTTGTGCATCCGTGAGGTAGGCCGAAATTATGACAGGCAGCTTGGAGTCCTTTTCTAAAAAAGCATATCGAAGGTGCTCTGGTAGTTCTTTCAGTTCCAAGGTAGGGGGGTCATCATACGAGATTTTAGAAATTTGTTCTTTTTCAAAAACTATGTCCTCGTACACTCTTTTATATGTAAAATTAAAAGGGGTGTTGCTAGCGGCCATGACAGCTTCGTGCAACGATTCAATTGGAAAAGTAGAAGAGGAACAAAAATCAAAAAATTCTTTTTCAAAATCAGAAAGGCGGGTGGAGGATTCTTCACTTAGGTGTAGAGATTCAGTTGGAGGAGTAGGAGAGGAACAAAAATTGGAAAATTCTTCTTCAAAATCAGAGGTGCGAGAAAAGGATTCTTCACTTACGGTATCCATGAAAAAACAGGAGTCATCATTAGCTAGTGTGTTCTTCATCGAGGGGGTGATAGAGAAAGTTACCTCATCATCGCCCACTCGAAGGAAGAGCTTACCATTGCTTACGTCAATGATAGCTCGGGAGGTGGCAAGGAAGGGTCGGCCAAGGATCAGGGGAACCTCGATGTCTTCTTCGATGTCCAAAATGACAAAGTCCACCGGGAAGAAGAACTTATCAACTTTGACTAGGACGTCCTCCACTATTCCTAACGGCAATTTGACTGATCTGTCGGCGAGTTAGATACTCATGCGTGTGGGGTTGAGACTACCAATTCCTAACTTTTTAAACAACGAGAGGGGCATAAGATTAATACTCGCACCTAAGTCGGCTAAAGCGTGTTTGACAAAGAGATCACCAAAGACACACGGGATAGAGAAACTACCCGAGTCACTGATTTTCTTCGGTAATCCGTTTTCAAAACCGCCGAGCACTCGGCATTTAACGTGACATGAGAAAGGTTCTCTAACTTCTTCTTGTTGGTTAGGAGGTCCTTAAGGTATTTTGCATACTTCGACATCTGGGATATGGCTTCGTGGAAAGGCAGATTTATGTGGATTTGTTTAAACATTTCTAAAAAATGGGTGTATTGATCATCCTGTCGTTGTTTATTAAGTTCGGAAGGGTATGGCGGGGATGGATTATTTTTAAAGGTGGGTGGTGGAGTGAGTTGTTTTTCTAAAATAGGAGTGATAATTTCTTCGGCAGAGCGTGGAATTTTTAAAACGGGAACATAGCTTTGATTTTTTAAAGCAGAAGCGGAAATTGCCTCGGGCTCTTCACTTATCGTACCGGGAACTTTCTTCCCACTCCGAAGAGTTATAGCTTTCGCTTGCTCTCTCGGGTTGGGCTCGGTATTGGAAGGAAGAGACCCTACGGGTCGCTCAGAAATCATTTTAGCGAGCTGTCCTACCTGATTTTCTAAATTTTTAACACTTCCAGTTAAGGTTCTAATCGTAGCGTCATTAGCGTTCATGTATTTTGAAAACATTTCCTCCAAATTTGGAGGTTTTGGAAAACTTTGAGGAGGTGGTGGTGGTGCAGAAAAATCACTTTGCGGTGGCGGGCACACAGCATTCGATGGATTGCTCCACGAAAAATTCAGATGATTTCTTAATGCAGGATTATAACTATTCGAAAAATTAAAACCAGGAGGATGATAATTTGCAGCAGAAAATTTATTAAAAGCAGTTCTAGGCACATTATTTACATAATCCAAATGTTCGGCGGGAGGAGTTGCAGATTCCCATACCTGAGGGGCGGAGGCAGCAGTCATCTCCGTAATTTTTTTGCTTAATATTTCGACTTGCAGTGCGAGTTGGGAGACGTTGCCCACTTCAAAGAGACCTGCAGGTTTGTTTGGGCGGGTCCTAGGCACATTCCACTGGTAAGTGTTCATGGTCATGTCCTCAAACAGCTCAAGAGCTGCTTCCGGGGTCTTATGGTTTAAAGTATCGCCAGAAGCCGCGTCTATCATTTGCTTTGTGGTTTGATTAAGCCCATTATAGAACGTCTGCACCTGCAACCATACAGGCAGAGCATGATGTGGGCATCGTCTTAATAATTCTCTAAATCTTTCCCAGGTTTCGTAAAGGGTCTCAGAGTCTATTTGTCCAAAGGCAGAAATGTCATTCCTAAGTTTTGCAGTTTTAGTAGGCGGAAAATACTTGGCCAAAAATTTTTCAGTTAATTGCGCCCAAGTAGTTATGCTATTTTTAGGAAGGGTGTTCAGCCACTGCTTAGCCTTAATTCTAAGAGAGAAAGGAAATAATCTTAGCCTAATAGCATCATTTGTGACACTATTTATCTTGAAGGTGTCACAAATCTCAAGAAAGCTGGCTATGTGTGCGTTCGGATCTTCATCTTGAAGCCCGTCAAATTGCACATACTGCTGCACCATTTGAATTATGCTAGGCTTCAGTTCGAAATTATTATTTGCTATTGCAGGGCGAACTATACTAGATTCTGTACCCTCGAGATTCGGTCGTGCATAATAGGACATAGGCCTTTGCACGGCTTCCTCTACATTGGGTTCTGCCATTCTTAAGGTAGAAAATGACTCGGAATCCTCAACCGGCACTTGGGTAGTAGGGCCTTGAAATCACGATCTTCTCCGAAGAGTGCGCTCAATTTCGTGGTCCAGGTCCAAAGTAACCGACGGACTTCCGCCGGTCATACACTAGAAGAAGAGAAGAGAAGAGAAGAAAGACTAGAAAATAAAAGAGCTAATGAAGTTTGAAAATTTTATTTTTGAAATAGATTTTTTTATGTTTTAACTCCCGAACTTCCCAAGGGCTACCCGGTGAAGGGTTCGCAAGGTACTAGACAAGATAGTGGCATTTAGAACCACTTTGCCCTTTTCGAGAGAGTTAGGTGGTGTAGAAAAATTTATGATGTGGGTTTCTATTAAGTAGGCGGTAATTAAATCCAGCCATTTAACTCCGAGAGAGTAGGCGAAAAATAAAAGCTACACTCACGCACTCGACAGAAAATTAAAACACACCCACTCTACAGAAAGTAAACACACTTTACTGAAATAAATCCAGCCATTTAACTCAAGTGAGTAGGCGGAAAAATAAAAATACGCACACACTCTACAGAAATAAAGCCTGCCATTTAACTCAAGTGAGTAGGCGGAAAAATTAAAAATACGCACACTTGCTTGAACAAAATCCAGTCATTTAACTCAAGTGAGTAGGCGGAAAAATTTTAAGGAGGGTGAGAAAGAGAAGTGATAAAATTAATATATCCGTGTTTTCAATTTATCAACGAGCGTTGCCTCCCCGGCAACGGCGCCAAAAACTTGATCGTCTCTTAAGATAACTGCAAGTAGAAAATAACCAAACTATCAATCCAACAAGGCAAGTATACCTATCGAAATGCAGCTAGGGGACACAAGTGTCGTATTGAAATCCGGGAACCGTTAATTAAGCTTACTCACACGAAATCTATTTTTTATCGACGGAAAAATTAGGTTTTAGAAGAAAGCTAAACGTACTAAAGGAAGAGAACTACTTGCAATAAAAGAGAGTTACTTGCACGAAAAGATAAAGAGAGCTAAAAGAGCGATTAAACTAAAGCTTAGGAACGATGAGGGGAAAAATGCACTCGATCAGAAATCACCTCGGCAAGAGTGGTTAGAAAAATACGATAAATAAACCTAAGCTAATTAGGGTAAAGGTCCTTGACCGTGGAGGTTCCATGAATATTGACACGCTTCTCTCGAAGGTCGTGCCTAACTGAGTTTAGGAAGGTCCGACCGACTCTCGCCTAAATCGGAGGCATAAAACTCGCTTTACGCGGTGAACCCCACTATTGGATTTTGCTCCAATCCGGGAGATTTGAACGTCTGCCTCTCTCGAGGGGTGCGGACAACTCCCTTTACTCTTGAGTGCTCATTTCAAACTTTCGGCCTCTCGGCTAGCCCAGAATGAAGCAAAGGTGGAGAGTATATATCTATGATATACCTCCAACCCGTGATAAATCAAGAGTAATTCAAGGCTAAACCCTAAAAAGAAAAGGTAAGATTCAAAGCATCATAACCTAATCACTCGAACCTCGGATCATCAAGATCGAGTACATGGAGGATTAGTTAATCATGGTGAGGTGGAAGAGGGGGGATGAGTAGAAGAAAAATAATGAAAACAGAGCAGAAACGAAAAAGAAAACAACACTTTTTATTAATGGAAACATGGATCTTACAACTTGAAAACCAGAGATTACAAGTGCATGGAAGTAAACTACACTATCATTAACATTATACTACAGAAAGAAGCTAGGAGCTAATACAGGTAAAGCATAAAGCTAGAGCTAAGAACTAAAAATGAAGAGACATGCTTGAAAAAAGTTCAAAAATACAAAGGACAAAACCTCCCCTCTCAATGCAAAAAGTGTCCCTGAACCCTTAGAGTTGGGCTCTATTTATAGATTTTTCGGGTCGGGTCACGCCCCCCTGTCACGCCCGGGTCGGGCGTGACCCTGGGGCGTGACACATTCAGTGTGACTTTTTCGGGCTGGAATTTAATTCTGGCGAAGTAGCTGAAGTACACGCCCACTAGTCACGCCATGGTAGGGCGTGTACCTGGGGCGTGTTCTTTGCGGCGTGACTTTGTTGAGCTGAAATTGAATGCCGGAGGTGACGGGCGGAATTGCTGAAGTACACGCCCATATGTCACGCCCGGGTCAGGCGTGACCCTGGGGCGTGACACTTTCGGTGCGATGGTGGAGCGGGAAAAACGAGCGCGTTGCGGCGATTCCTCGGAACCAGGGGACACGCCTCTGGAACACGCCCGTGTCGGATGTGACACGGGCGTGACAGAGGGCGTGTACACTAAGTTTCCACGGAATGCAGTTTCGGACCAATTGCTTCATTCCTCTGGGTTACACGCCCTAGGTAGACGCCCGGGTAGTGCGTGACCTTGGGGCATGTCACAGCAAAATTCGGCTGAAAGTCGTGAAAACCTACAAAAAACAGAAAAAACGCATTAGCGACAAAAATATATACAAACGGGAATCAAAATAAGTACTTTACAAAACATGATTTGCTTTAAAACCCCAAAAATATCCTAATAAAATTGACTGCAAACCGTATTATCAGGGCACCTAAGCAAAAACCTGTGGTGGCAGGGCACCTGATCGAACTCCTGTAGTGGATTACTACCAGGGTGGTAGAACAGTGGATGTACCCAGGTTTATTGGGGAACCACTATAAATTTCCTTGTGTCGTATGGTTGTGCTGCATTCTTTATTTTGCTGTGCTGTGATATATATACTTTATTTTCATATATACATATATATCACCTATTTTAATCCGCTATAAAAATAACTCAATATTTTTAAAACACTATATTCACCCCCTCCCCCTCTACAGTAAAGATAAGATATATCCCTCACTTTAAATTGGTATCAGAGCATATCTGATATCACTTTCAATTTGTATTAGAGGCAGGTTAATTGGATGTACAAGCTAACAACTGAACGAAAAGATCTTTGATAGATCCCATTTACTCTAGTTTCTTTTTTATATCATGGCACAAAATAAGGATTACTCAAGCACCAGACCTACAGTGTGCAATCTAAATAAGTTTGCACTTTGGAAGGCAAGAATTAGGCTGTATATGAATTCTATTGATGATGATATTTATAATTCTATCATGACAGGTCCCCCTATACCAACTGCAACAACAAGCACAAGTGCAGTTTCATCACCTGAGTGGATAGATGCTCAAAAGAAGTTGAAAATTACAGATGTCAAAGCCATGAACATTTTTGCTCAAATAATGTCATATGACATATTTCAGAAAGTTGCTGAATGCTCTTCAGCCAAGGATATTTGGGATTCCTTAAATGTTATGGTTGCTAGTTCAGTAGATGAAATAAAGGACAGAAGGTCCTATTTGATTTCTCAATATGAGACTTTCAAGAAGGAAGAGTCATAGTCAGTTGCAGATATGTACAACAAACTCAGCCTGATTATCAATTAGCAGAAGAACAATGACAAGAACATGTCATTAATAGAAATTAATGATAAGATCCTTATGTGCTACCCCAGTACGTGGGATTCTAGGATCTGGTTAATCAAGGAGGCCAAAACATAAATGAGATTTCTACTGAGTCATTATTAAGCAAGCTAAAGTCTTATGAGCAGCTTATCAAAACTAGTGAAGCAGCTGAACAAAAGACTTCCACCTCAAGAAGGAAGGAGCAAATTATTGCCTCCAAGGCATTTGAGGAATCAGAAGCACTACCTGCCAGTGAAGAGCTAATGAGTCTATTAGCTAAAAGATTCTACAAAATGGCTAAGAAGGACTTCAGGAGAAGGTCAACCAGAAATGAGGACAAGTCAAGATATGACAAGACTCCTACTAAGGAAATTATTTGCTATGGATGCAGGAAGGCAGGACAAATTCTCCGAGAATGTTCAGAGGCTCAAAAGAAGGACAAGAGAAAAAAGAAAGAGTCTAAGAAGCACTCCAACAAGCCCGCCTCCAACAAATCCAAGAAGAAGAAGGAGAAAGGATTTGTGGATGAGACCTGCAGTGAATAAGAAGAAGAAACTTCATTCTATTCCAGTGAGGATGAAGAAGAGGCAAAATCCAGAGAGATCTGCTTGATGACAATCAATGCCTCTTGCAGCAACTCAGAAGTTGCTGATTCAAAAGCAGGAAATTCAAAATCTGAAACAGAAGAGGACCAGGTAATAGCTTATTTTGATTTCACATCTGATCAATTTAAAACTGAATTCAAACTTCTATGCAATGATTAAATTAAATCTGAGAAGTAAATCAAACTTCTCAGAGAAAAAAAATTGAATATGACAATTCTTTTTTTAAAAACATCAAACTAAAAGATGAATTAAACTTAGCTTCTGAACAAATTATTTCATTAATAACTAAATTAAATGTGGCTAAAGAATTTGAAGAATCTCTTAGTGGGAGAAGCATCGAATTGATGAATATCACAAGCACAGTCAATGCTAGGCTTAATGGCAAACTGGGCTTGAGAGGTTCATCAAGTCAGCCTCCTATTCTAACGAAAAACATTCTTGCTACTCCTATTAAATTTGTTTCTGCTAAAGTCAAAGAAAAAATAGAAGTTAATAATAAAGATACTGAAATCTTACCAAATAATAAATCAAAGAAAAATAAAATTCACAAAAAAATTATGTTCAACAAAATTCGTCGAACCGAGATTGGCAAAATCAGTATTATCCGTCGAACGGCGATCGACGAACTCTGAACCCAGAATTTGGGTACAATTACTCATCTGCGGGTGCTCGATTAAATCAACATGTTTCGTCGAACAGAGATCGACGATCGTGGAATGCAGGAAATGAGTATTATCATTCTATGAACCGAGATCGACGAAATCAATACTTTTCGTCGAACTCAGTTCGACGAACTCAATAAAATTCGTCGAACTCAAATACTGAAAATAGAAATTTTAATTACTATCAAACTAATTATAACAGAAACCTAAATTCCTTTAGAAATTTTAATCAAACTAGATCTTTTATTAATCCCTTTACCAGGGGATAATTCCACCTAGAAGATTTCATCCCTTAGGATATAAAGACCTACCAGAATTTTCTTTCATTTCCAGATATAAATTTGACAAGAATCAAGGACCCAAGGTTACCTGGGTCAAGAACACCTAATTTATTTTCATGCAGGTGAAGGACTATGCTACCACAGAGCAACAGTTTTATTTGGATAGTGGGTGCTCAAACATATGACAGGCGGCAAGAGAAATCTAACTGATTACAAGTAAAAGCTTGGACTAAAGGTGATCTTTGGAGACTCTAACTATGGCCTAACAAAAGGATATGGGAATGCCAAAGTTGGAGCTGTCACCTTAAGGAAAGTGGCATATGTGAGTGGTCTCAAGCATAACCTCTTATCCATAAGCCAGTTATATGATGAATGTTATCAGGAATCATTTAATCAATCTAGTTGTACTATTACTTCTGATAAAAACAAAATTGTTTTAAATGGAATTATACAAGGAAATGTTTATGCAGTAAATTTTAAATCAGCTAGTGCAGAAATCTGTCTATTTAATCAGATTAGTAATACTAATGATTTATCACATAAAAGACTAGGACATATAAATCTAAGAAATATTGCTAAACTATCTAGGAACAATCTTGTTAGAGGATTGCTTTCTGGCCCCTATAAGATGGAAAGTCTCTGAAGGTCTTGTCAATTATGCAAGCAAAGTAAAGATAGTTTTAAATTAAGTAATAAGAGTAATTCACCCAGAATTTTGTATTTGCTACACATTGATCTTTTTGGACCTATTGTTGTACAAAGTTTGGGAGGAAAATCTTACACTCTATTTATTGTAGATGACTTTCTCTAGATTCACTTGGGTGTTCTTTCTGAGAAATAAGTCAAATAACTTTAAAGTTCTTATAGACTTTCTTAGGAGCATAAAGATTGAGTACTCTACTCTAGTTACATTGATCATAAGTGATCATGGTATTGAGTTTGAATCTCTTTTTACGCAAGAATTCTGTGAGAAGGAAGGTATCAGGCATTGCTTCTCTGCTCCTCGAACTCCTCAACCAAATGGAGTAGCAGAAAGGGAAAATAGAACTCTTATTGAAGCTGCAGGGACATTGCTTGCAGATACCTACTTGCCCCTATCCTTTTGGGCAGAGGCTGTAAGAACATCTTATGTTTTGAATAGAAGTTTAATACATAAACTTATGGGTAAGACTCCCTATGAATTGCTTAAAGGGAAGCAATCTAAAATAGATTATTTTAGAGTATTTGGTTGTAGATGTTATATTAATAATAAGAAGAAGAAACATTTTCGAAAGTTTGAAACCAAAGCTGCAGAGGGAATTTTTCTTGGATATTCCCAAGTCAGCAATGCTTATAGGATATTTAACAAATCAACCTTAAAAATGGAAGAATTTGTACATATAACTTTTGATGAAGCTAATATGTGTTACAAGGAGAAGGATTCTTCTACCAGAGATATTACAGGTACCCTTTATGTGTAAGAAATTGGATGACTTAAACCTCACCCAAGAGGTTACATCTCATCTTTCTCCACAGACCGATGAAGAAAGTGACGAAGAAATTGTTGGAATAGTTGAACCAACAACAACTAACATAATTCCACAAGAGGAATTAATTCCCCAAGCTGTTATGAACCAACTAATCCTGCTCTTGTCACACTTAGAGACCATCCCATATATCAAGTGATTGTAGACGTATCAGTTGGTGTGCAAACAAGGCATCAACTCAACCAAGATTTGATGCATGCTTGCTTTATATCTCAGATTGAACCTCAATCCATAAAAGATGGAGAGCAAGATCCCCATTGGATTATTGGAATTCAAGAGGAGCTCAATCAATTTGAGGATTCAGAGTTTGGGATTTAGTTCCAAGACCCAAAGACTCCCCAGTCATTGGAACTAAATGGGTTTTCAAGAACAAGTTGGATGCTCAAGGATCAATTATAAGGAACAAAGCAAGATTGGTAGCTCAAGAGTATTCACAAGAGGAAGGAATTGATTATCACCAGACCTTTGCCCTTGTTGCAAGGCTGGAGGCTATCAGCATACAAGAAATTCAAAGTATACCAAATGGATGTCAAAAGTGCATTCCTTAATGGTGAACTCAAAGAGGAATGCTATTTGTAGCAACCACTAGGTTTTATCTCTTCAACTCATCCCTCTTTTGTTTTTAAGTTGTATAAAGCTCTCTATGGTTTAAATCAAGATCCAAGAGCTCGGTATGAGACCTTAGCTAGATTTCTCTTAGAGCATAAGTTCACTAGGGGCATTGTACATAGGACTTTGTTTATTAGGCATCATAAAAATAAAACTTTGATTGTACAAATATATGTAGATGACATCATCTTTGGTTCTACTGATTCCAAACTATGCAAAAGGATTTCTGACCTAATGCATTTAAAGTTTGAAATGAGTAATATGGGTGAGCTCTCCTACTTCCTTGGTCTTCAAGTGAAGTAATCCACTGATGGAATTTTCATCTCCCAATCTAAATATGCTAAGGAGCTAATTAAGAGATTTGGGATGTCTGATACCTCATGTATGAAAACACATATGACATCAAATGTTGTGATTGATTCTGATGAACGCGACAAGCTAGTTGATCATAAAACATATAAGGCTATTGTTGGGTCCTTGTCATATCTCACAACTAGTAGGACAGATATAATGTTTGCTACATGTCTTTGTGCTAGGTTCCAAGTGAACCCTAAAGAATCTCATCTTATTTTACTTAAAAGGATTTTGAGATGTATAAAGGGTTGTCCAAAACTAGGACTCTGGTATCCAACTGAGTCAGAATTTGAATTAACTGGATTCTCAGATGCTAACTTTGCTGGATGTAGAGTTGATAAGAAAAGCACATCATGAACATGTCAGTTCCTTTGTGATAGGCTTGTGTCTTAGTTTTTTAAGAAATAGACATCTATGTCAACTTCAACTGCTAAAGCTGAATATATAGCAACTAGCAGTTGTTGTTCACAAATTTTGTAGATTCAAAACCAACTCCTGGATTTTGGTTTCAATATAAATAATTCAACTATATTTTGTGATAGTACCAATGCAATTTTCATTGCACAAAATCCAGTGCATCATAGTATTACCAAGCATACCGAAATTAGACATCATTTCATTAGAGATTGTGTGGACAAAAATAAAATTAACCTTGTCTTTATCTCTACTCATCTGCAAAGAGCAGACATCTTCACTAATCCTTTGGATGAGAAGAAACATCTATTTTTCATAAATCAGCTAGGCATGATAAATAGGGAAGGCATAATTTAATTTTTGTTCCGAGTTCAACGATTAGGACATAGTTCATCGAACGGAGATCAACGATCTGTGAACTCTTCGTGAAGTGTTCGTCGAACTAAGATCGACGAATTTTTTCTTTGTGAAACTGTTCATCGAATGGATATCGACGAATTTGTTTCAAAAATATTTCGTCGAATGGGGAACTATGATATGTTTTCTATTCTTCCAGCATAGAATGACGATCTTATTATCTATTTGAGAATTTTGCCGAACAGAGCTCAGAGTTTGTGTTTCTCGCTAGACGGAGTTTGACTTTTCGCCTTCTGAAAACTTATATCTAAGTTTTCATCGAAGTCAATCCCACGCTTTCTTGTTCCTTTGCACTTGATCTTTCTCTCATTTTTGCAGGAAAACAATGGCAATCACTTTGGCGGTACTCTCCAACATGAAGTTCGATGCCGGTTTTGATATAGACCTTGATTCATTTGCTCACTCCGATCAAATCTTCATTGATATTCTGAGATAATTTCAGGGGCAACAACTAAGAAAGTTTATGATGACTCGCATCAAGCTTCCAGTCACAGAGATTAAAGAATGGGTCTATACATCCTCCTCACCAGATGCAACAACCCTCATCGGCACAATATCTGGAGAACAAGTTCCCCTAACGCCTGTAATTTTATCTGAAATTTTTGATCTTATTAATGGAAATGATGATATAGAGATGGATAGTTTTGAGTATAATGATATGTTGATTAAGATGGGTCACTTCGAAGGAAACCCTAGCAAGCTTTTGAAGAAAAACTTGTCGTGGAGTACAAGTTTTTGGTTGACATAGTTGGGAAAGTAATCATGGGTAAACATACTGCCCACGATTACATTACAAGGCATTAGTTTCTACTGATGCGTGCCTTGGTGAACAAAAAGTCACTAAACTTGGGCAGTATCTTATTTGACTCCATTAAGAAGAAGAACACCAAGAAGCCTGTCTGTTATGGGAAGATTCTGGGCATATTTCTGCAAGCCAGATGCCCACACCTATTGGTCTCTCAGACCATCTTCATAAATGCTTCCAAGAGGCTGACCTCAGCCCTCTTTGGTAAGTGGGAGAGAGTAATCTCAAAGCTCTCCAGGGTCTCTTCCTCCAGAGTTTCAGAGGACACAAGGACAAGTGATGTCACTCCTCCAAACCGTGTAGAATTTCTTGCTTTTCCTTCACCACCTCTTATAGACTACCTTCACCTCCTCCATAACAACAAGAATCTACATTGTTACTGAAGAAACCCCATCCACTGTCATCCCTCAAGCTTTACCCATACCATCTCCACCTCCTCCATCTCCTCTACCACACCACCTAGAGACTATCCCATCCACCTCTACAATTCCAACACAAACATCTCCAACATTCAGTCTGACATCATCATCTCCAAACCTCTCTCCACATCATTCCCCTATCCAGGAAGAAATCCCTACTGAAATACCACCAGTCAATCCACAAACATTTCCATCATTCGAACATACATACTTACCTCAAGCCTTCTCAGTCTGTCCCAACTGTGGACACCAATCCACTTATACCCCGTCTACTCATGAACCCCTTTGTCTAAATTTCTCTGGCATTGCAACTGATCTTCTTGAATTCATCACTCCTATGAATAATCTAATAGAGGAAGATGTTTCCCCTCTTATTTCTGCCATTGTTGCTCTCTCTTCCAAAATTGCCTCTTCCTCTTCTGTCCCTTCTTCTAGTGGCCTGGGTTCAGGACTCTCTGAAACCAGGCAGGGTGAGATGTCCAATGAAGAAGCTCCTCCAGCAGCAGCAA
Organism: Platanthera guangdongensis; assembly: GCA_039583875.1. Lineage (NCBI taxonomy): Eukaryota > Viridiplantae > Streptophyta > Magnoliopsida > Asparagales > Orchidaceae > Platanthera > Platanthera guangdongensis. The sequence continues at coordinate 73,651,306 of CM077155.1, read as the reverse complement.
CTCCAACAGCAACAGCAGCAATAGCAATATTAGAAATAATTCCAACAATAGAAATAATTTAAATTCTTGATGATGACACTGATATGACTTGCTTTGAAGAAAAGTCAGTTGATATAGAAATAAAAACTGTTGGTGATTTTATTCTTAATCCCACAGTTGACATCTATTATTTACTTCAGTCATTTGATACAGTTTACAGAAGTCTTCCATATTTCTCCACTTGCTCTAAAGTTATAGTTTGTTATACAGCACCTATATGTCCTCAAGTATTGGAACAACTTAGGACTAGTTTTGTAGTTAAAGAAAATACTATAGAGCAAATAAGTACTATAGAGCCAAAGGCTATTTCTCCTCCAACAATTGGCTGGGCTGAATCCCCATGCCAAATCTTGATGATCTCATGTTTGAGGATATTGATACAGAAATAATAGAGCCAGAAGCACAGCCTCGGGCTGAAGAAGAATATGTAGCAGAACAGCCACAGGCTCTTCCTATATTGTCTGATGCTTTGCATAAATAGATTAATACTTTGTATGATAATCCTACAGATGAATCTGATGATGATGATGATGAATTTGATGAGTCAGATTGTAACACCCGAAAATCTCAGATTGAGTTCAAGTTGGGTGACACGGCCTGAGACACGGGCATGTCTCAAGGAGTGTCCTACTCGGTATGAGTGAACTGCCTGGCGAGTGGTTGACGAAATGGGTTCGACCAAATTTTGAGAGGGAACACGCCCTCCGACACGGTCATGTCAGACGCCATGTCCCCCTTTGGTCGGCGAGCTTCGCTCAACAAAGCACACACTAGAGGCGTGTCTACTGTCGTGTAAGGGCACACAGCCTATGACACGGGCATGCCATAGGCTGTGTGCTTTTCTGGACTTGGCCAGGGCAGTAAGGCCTGGTGAACACAGGCAGGACACGGGTGTTTCTATGGGCACACGACCTGTGACACGGGCGTGTAACATGGCCGTGTCTTACTCGAGTTGAGATGGATCTATACCACCTGAGGTACACGGCCACAGACACGGGCATGTTTGAAGGCGTGTCAGGTCACACAGTCTGTGATACGGGCGTGTCACATGGCCATGTACTGGTCTGGATGAGTCGAGTGTGTGCCGCTTAAGGTACAGGGCCTGTGACACGGGCGTGTCACAGGTCGTGTCAGCCAAAAATTAGCCTTTTGTGGCAAAATTGTGGCCGTCCATTTTCTTCAGCCAGGATCTGATGGCTTAGACTCCTCCCTGCTGCTTTATGGCCGAGGATGAGAAGAGAATTCTCATTCTTCACTTAGCCATTCTCTTTCTAAGGAAGTTAGATAGAAGAGAGAGCAAGAGGAGGAGGAGGAAGGGAGCCGGCCACCGGTGGAGCTGCGGAGTTCCGATTCGAGATCCTAGTCTAGCGTTGTCGAGGCAAAGCCGCTGCGGCGCTTTCCTGTAACGCCCCCGATTTTTTTTCTACGATTATTTAATTCTCGTTTGGCGTTACGTTGACGCATTTCCGGCATGTGCCGTTTGTTAGAGCGTGGTCTTAGCTCTTTAGGTTCCTTGTGTGGTTGTTGGTAGCCTTTTTGGCAAGATCCCCTAGCAAGCCGAGTCTGTTTTGGTGACCGGTGAGGCCTCTCGGGGGATGTTTGTGTTTTGGATTCGGGTAGTGATAACCCGAGTTTTGATCGTCGAAAGTTGATTTCGACTTCGCCGTTGCGTTCGTAGTATGTGTAATTAGCTATGGTGTGAATTAGTCGGAATCCGATGTGGTTCGGTTTTCACGTCGTTTTGTGGTATTAATAATAATAATGCAAATAATTAATTAATGAAACTTGAATTGAATCCAGTGGCCGTAGTGCTGAAAGGACGTCTCCATGCGTATATATATATATAGCCTTAGAAAAAAAAATGAGTCTTTTCATCGTCTCCTTCCCGTGAGAGTAACCGCTGCTTGTTCGAGAGGAAGAAAACCGCCAACCCTGCTACCCTTCAGACGTCGATTCTGGGAGCGTTAGTGGACGAAATTCGATTCTGAATGCGGATTTGTAGTGCTCTCGCCTAGGCCTTCATTCCTTCGGTAAGATATTCAATTTTCGTGGTTTTCTAGCGGACTTGGAATTTCTGTTTTGATCTTTTCCGTCATTAAAACATTAGATCCTGTTTAGGTGCTGTTGCGGCTGGAGCCGAGAGAGAGAGAGGAAGGGCTATGCAAGATAAATCACTGGTATTTAAGGCAAGTGGTGCTCCTACCCTTGCCAAGTAACCTTCTCCTTTTCCTGGTCATATTTGCTATAATTTTCCCTGTTTCCTGAGATTAATATTTTACTCCGTTTTCCGTCAAAAACATGTGAATCATTAACCATTATGGCCCTTTATGTTTCTGTTTCCATTCTCTCAAGTTCTGAAACTCGAACCTTCGGCTGGAGTGTTGTAGTCTTCTTTGTTTTTATCAAAGTTTTCCCTGTTAATCATTCAAATTGTTCCATGTTTACCTCTGTTTGGATAGTATCTAGTCTTTTAACCCTAGATCTAGTAGCAGCGGGTTTTCCTACCTAAATTAAGAGTAAAAGGATTGAATTAGGATAAGAAGTTTTGATGGAAACAAAGTAGGAGGTTCATGATTTCTGTGCACTCAAAGGCAGCCAGATCGACAGAAATCGTCGATCTGGGTTCGACGATTATCGTCGAGCTGAGCTCGACGATGTGCCTTAGTTATGGGTCTGACGGAAATCGTCGAATGTAGTTCGACGATTTTCCGTGACCTTTGTTCGACAAAAGGAAAATCGTCGAACGGCGTTCGACGATATTCCCCGTAGCCTGTATTAGACGATTTCCTATTGCCTGCGTTTAACGCAAACTCGTCGAACGGAGTTCGACGATTTCCTGTGGCCTGCAGTTAAGGAAAATCGTCGAACGGCGTTCGACGACTTTTCCCGTGTCCCGTGATTCGATGAAAATCGTTGAGCTGCGTTCGACGATTTTCCTGTAGGCAGAAATTCGTCGAGCTGCGTTCGACGATATTTCCCGCGCTCGACGAAAATCGTCGAGCTGTGTTCGATGATTCCTGTAGGCAGAAATTTATTTCTTTTCAATTACTTTTCTTCCCGAGTGATTACCTCCTAGGGGAAAAGTCTAGTCGGCCATTCGTTCTTCCTTTGTTTTGAGGGCCGAATCGTGGGTTATGGCAGGTAGTGCTATTTTGATGCTCTAAAGGAGCGGGATGTTTTGTGTGCGAGCCGTGGCCGCCACTTTTTAGTCCCAGGTACGGGCTAGGCATGTGTTGTGGCGCCACCCTTTTTATTCCAGGGATGGGCTAGGTTTGTGGTGGTTTTGTGCTGACAGTGAAATTTTATTTTGTTGGAACTGTTTGTTTGGGGGATTGTTTTTTTGGTCACCAACTCAGCTCCATGATGATTTACTACTGCCATTCCTCACAAATTAGGATTGTTAGGTGTTTCTTCCTGGTTAAATGCAGCATATTGTGGCAAGTTTTCTTGTCTTTTGCCTTATATCCTCTGCAGGATTTGAGCAGGGCTTGGTGTTGTTGCTTGGTACTCGGTGTACTTTTGTTTACTTTGGACAGTGTTTGCTTTTATTGTCTTGTTTTTTTACACTCCTGTTCTATTTTGATTTAATGCTCTAATTCTGATTTTCTACTTTTACTTGCTGAGGTGTTCTTTTCTTTTCTGAATTCCTCAGGTTCCGATTAGTAGCCGGGTAGACGGCTAGATTTGTTGTGGTGTTGTTGGTGATCCCTTGAGTTGTAGGGATCTTTCTCTTGGCTATTGTAAGGTAGTTTTCCTGCTTTTCTTACAGTCATACATACTTCACAGTGGTTTCGTGTCAGTTTGTTGGCGCCCACTGGTAGTTTTACCTTATGATACTAGATATTTTTCTTTTACTGCTACCTTTTCTGGAGATAGTCTACTTGCTCTTGGGAAATTTTATGTTAGGTTGCTAGTTATTTTTAAACCCAAAACACTACTATAAGTATATCTCATGATCAGCATGTTTTTATAAAACTCATACACTACTTTCCAAGTAATGTAAAAAGATCGTTTTCCTACTTATAATATAAATATAGAGTCTTGCATGGCATAAGCTGACCTCGGGGGTCACTTATGCACCCTTATAGGATGTCAAATATAAATAAAGTATTTTTCGCTGTGTATAAGTATAGTTTTTCAACCGTGGACTAGATGATCCACCGAGTCGAGGGATACAGCCCTTAAAATTATATCTGATTTTCAAATCATTAAACTTATGAATTTTCATAGTTTAGTTAGATGGTGTTCGCCTGAGCGTCGACAGTTATCCCCTGCTCGACGTGGCATCACGATGCGTGTTTTTCTCATACTCTGATACTTCTTGAATTCGGAGAAAAATGCGGGTTGTGACAGTTGGTAGCAGAGGGAGGTTGCTTGACAATTTGACGGGCAACCTTTCCTTGTAGGTATTAGGTGTTTAGCATCATATCATACACACACCGATATATCATCTGCACATCTTGGATGAAGCACGAACACTACACTTATAGCATAACATGAAGTATACGAGACATATTATGTAGTATGAGATGCATAATATGTATCTGTATATGGATCCACCATAGGGGCAACATGTGAGGGTTATGTAGTATGGGATGCATAACCTCACCACATGAATGGGACTAGCATGCTTCTTTTTCATTGCATGGGAATGTTATGTAGTATGAGATGCATAACATTTTCATGTGTACGCCGCTCATGACATGCATTAGGGCCTTTTTAGAATGCATAGCACAATCATGCCTAACATAACATTGCATAAGCACAACGTGCCAAGCTAAAGATTTGTAAGATGACATATGTACTCACATGATTTTAAATCAGAAAAAGAATATAAATTCATGCATTCCTGATCTAGGCACAAGAGTTAGTTGATGGTGGTTGATCATCCTAGGTTAGGCATACCATCATTTTTGTTCAAATAAACTCCCAGAGCAAGTTTAGCAGTTTTAAGATCATATTTATGTATGTATTGTCTGTACTTGTAGTTAGTCCCAACAATTGCACCAGGATTTGACTAATGTTGATATGGTTTTAGGATGGCGAGACGTCCTTCGACTAGGTCGACACCCCTGTCTGATGGTGAGACTTCTGGAGCGCAGAGTGATGCGGTGATCGAGAGCATGCGGTTGAGCAACGATTCCTTGGCCAGGCAGTTGGTGGAGATGTAGGTCCAGATCCAGTCTCTGGCGGCAGCTGTGGCAGGACAGAATCAGGGAGTGCAAGACCCTGCAGGGGGGTCAGCTGCCCCTCCCCCTCCTGCTCCCCTGAGACCTCCAGTGGTTGTGCCAGCGGAGATGGCCTTCATTTCTCTGTTTCAGAGACTTAGCCCTCCTACATATGATGGGAAGGAAGATTTCATGGTCATAGATGATTTGCTGATCTCCATGGAGGAGATGTTATCGTACTCCGGTGTTGCAGATGATCAGAGAGTGATGATAGCCTCCTATCGGCTAAAGGGTTTGGCTAAGAGCTGGTGGCTTAGGGAAAAGGAGAGCATGGTGGCTGGTTGCACTTGGGAATTGTTCAAGTAGATGTTGTTGAGGAAGTTCTTGCCTTCGGTCGAGCGTGACCGACTTATGAATGACTTCCTTCACCTGAAGCAGAGGAAACTCACGGTCAGTGAGTATGAGATAGATTTCAGCAAGTTGAGCCGGTTTGCCCCTGGGTTGGTGAGTGTTGAAGCAGATCGAGTCAAGCTGTTCCTTGGTGGCTTGAGGAGCGAGGTTCAGTAGTTGGCCAGTGCTTATGGGTCAGTGACTTATGCAGGTGTTGTGGAGGCTGCTCTGAAAGTGGAGGAAATTGAGACCGCAAAGAATAGAGGCCAGCAAATGAGGAAGGACAAGAGGAAGTCTGCTGAAGAGAAGAACCCCCAGGTACTTGATGGTGCTCCAGGAAAGAAGAACAAGGTGGTGTGTAGCTTCTCTGGTCAGTCAGGCCACCCTGTTGAGAGGTGTTTCAAGAAGGAGGGAGCTTAGAGGAAGGAGAAAGTTCATGCCATTCAAGGTGCTCCTAGGAAGGATGTTCCCTGTTTTGTGTGCAAGCGACCCGGGCATGATGCTGCCCAGTGTTGGTCCAAGGATAGAGTCTGCTATCAGTGTAGCTAGAAGAGCCATATCAAGACAAGGTGTCCTCAGGTCCAGCCTATTCTACAGGCAGTCCCACTTCAGGCTTTACCTCCGCCTCAGCGTGTGGACAAGGGCAAAGGGAAGCTGAGCGTGATCTCTTCCGAGGAGGCTCAGACTTCGACTCAGGTGATCTCATGTTAGTTGTTTTCCTAGCTTGAAAGTTTTATTTTTGCTAGAATGGTTATAGTTTTGTTTTGGTAGTGCCTTAGTTGTATATGTACTCCTATAGGGAAATTTAAGGTGAAGAACCGCTGGGAACGTGTTCTGTTCGACTCCGGCGCTACCCACTCGTTTGTGGCTAGAGCTTTTGTAGAGCGGTATCGGTTGATTCTAGATCAAGCTCGTGATACATTCCGCGTCAAGTTCCCTTCTAGTGAATCTGTGTTGTCAGATTTGGGCATTTTGGATTGCCCTGTTTTGTTGGGGGACTTTCTTGCAAAGGCAGACTTGAAGATGATTGATCTAGAGGACTTCGATGTTATTCTGGGCATGGACTGGTTGTCTAGGTATGATGCGGTTATTCAGTGCAAAGGGAAGCGCTTGGACTTCATCAAGGACAACTTTCAGCCTGAGAGTGTGTATGCTGATCCGTGCCAGGATTCTCCTATCATTTTTGCGGTATATGCTCAGAAGCTGTTTCATTCTGATTGTTTTGCTTGTTTAGTCTCGGTGGTTGGGACTGCTGTTAGTGTACCGCGCTTGGAGGAGATTCCTGTGGCTCGTGGTTTCTCAGATGTTTTTCCTGATGACCTTCCTGGTCTTCCACCCGAGCGGGATGTTGAGTTTGTGATTGATTTGGAACCGGGTATGCGTCCTATTGCTAAGGCGCCTTACCGGATGGCATCTTGCTTCTGGAGGAGTCTGCAAGAGGGTTTGGGTACATATTAGAGGTATTCTACAGCTTACCACCCGCAGACTAATGGTCAGACTGAGCGAGTCAACCAGATAGTTGAGGATATGATCAAGTGCTACATCTTCGACTACGGTGGAGCGTGGGATGAGCGTTTGCTGCTTATGGAATTCGCATACAACAACAGTTATCAGGCGAGCTTGCAAATGGCTCCATTTGAGGCTTTGTATGGGAGGCGCTGCAGAACTCCCTTGTTTTGGACCGAGGTCGGTGAGAGGCCTGTGTTGGGTCTGGATGCGCTCGAGGAGATGGAAACTGCTGTGAAGCTTATTCGAGAAAAGCTTCGTTTTGCTCAGGAGAGATATGAGAAGAATGCCAACCGGCGTAGTTCTCACTTGGAGTTTTCTGTAGGGGACCTTGTGTTTCGTAAGGTTTCCCCGATGGTTGGTGTTAAGAGGTTCGGTAAGAACCGAAAATTGGACCCGAGGTATGTGAGCCCGTTTAAGACTGTTGAGCGGATTGGCGTGTCTGCATATAGATTGGATTTGCCAGCAAATTTCCCAGGTATTTATAATGTGTTTCATGTAAGCCAATTGCGGAAGTGCGTGTAAAGCAGTGGGCAAGTCTTGGATGCGCTGCCCCAGTTGGAGCCTAATCTTTCTTATGTTGAGGTGCCAGTCCGCATCTTGGATACTCAAGATCGGGTGCTGCGGACAAAGTCTATCCCGATAGTGAAGGTTCTATGGAAGGATTTGGAAAGCGCGACTTGGGAGCTAGAGTCGATTATGAGGGAGGCCCACCCTCATCTTTTCCCTTGATTTGATTGGTACGTTTCCTTTCTAGTACTCTTGTTTTGTTACCTTCCTTCTATAGTAGAAGTAGCGCATGTAAAGTTTCGGGAAGAAACTTTCTTTTAGGTGGAGTGACCGTAACGCCCCCAATTTTTTTCTGTGATTATTTAATTCTCATTTGGCGTTACATTGACGCGTTTACGGCATGTGCCATTTGTTAGAGCTTGGTCTTAGCTCTTTAGGTTCCTTGTGTGCTTGTTGGTAGCCTTTTTGGCAAGATCCCCTATCAAGCCAGGTCTATTTTGGTGACCGGTGATGCATCTCGGGGGATGCTTGTGTTTTGGCTTCAGGTAGTGATAACCCGAGTTTTGTTCATCGAAAGTTGATTTCGACATTGCTGTTGCGTTCGTAGCATGGGTAATTATCTACGGTGTGAATTTCGTCGGAATCCGAGGTGGTTCGGTTTTCGCATCGTTTTGTGGTATTAATAATAATAATGCAAATAATTAATTAATGAAACTTGAATTGAATCCAGTGGCGGTAGGGCTGAATGAACGTGTCCATGCGTATATATATATATATAAACATAGAAAAAAAAACTAGTCTTTTCATCGCCTCCTTCCCGTGAGAGTAACCGCTGCTTGTTTGATAGGAAGAAAACCGCCAACCATGCTACCCTTCAGACGCCGATTCTGGGAGAGTTAGTGGACGGAATTCGATTCCGAAAGCGGATTTGGAGTGCTCTCGCCTAGGCCTTCATTCCTATGATAAGAGATTCAATTTTCTTGGTTTTCTAGGGGACTTGGAATTTCTGGTTTGATCCTTTCCGCCATTAAAACCTTAGATCCTGTTTAGGTGCTATTGCGGCTGGAGCCGAGAGAGAGAGGAAGGGTTGTGCAAGATAAATCGCTGGTATTTAAGGCAAGTGGTGCCCCTACCCTTGCCAAGTTTTTTTCTCCTTTTCATGGTCATATTTGCTATAATTTTCCATGTTTCCTGAGATTAATATTTTACTCTGTTTTCCGTCAAAAGCATGTGAATCATTAACCATTATGGCCCTTTATGTTTGTGTTTCCATTCTCTCAAGTTCTGAAACTCAAACCTTCGGCTGGAGTGCTATAGTCTTCTTTATTTTTATCAAATTGTTCCCTGTTAATCATTCAAATTGTTCCATGTTTACCTCTGTTTGGATAGTATCTAGTCTTTCAACCCTAAATCTAGTAGCAGTGAGTTTTCCTACCTAAATTACGAGTAAAAGGATTGAATTAGGCTAAGAATTTTGGACGGAAACGAAGTAGGAGGTTCAGGATTTCTGTGCACTCAAAGGCAGTCAGATCGATAGAAATCGTCGATCTGGGTTCGACGATTATCGTCGAGCGGAGCTCGACGATGTGCCTTAGTTCTGGGTCTGACGGTAATCCGTTCGACGATTTTCCCGTGACCTTTGTTCGACGAAAGGAAAATCGTCGAAAGGCGTTCGACGATATTCCCCGTGGCCTGTATTAGACGATTTCCAATGGCATGCGTTTAATACAAACTCGTCGACTGGAGTTCGAACGATTTCCTGTGGCCTGCGGTTAAGGAAAATCGTCGAACGACGTTCGACGACTTTTCCTGTATCCCATCATTCGACGAAAATCGTCGAGCTGCGTTCGACGATTTTCCTGAGTTCAACGATATTTCCCGCGCTCGACGAAAATCATCGAGCTGCGTTCGACGATTCCTGTAGGCAGAAATTTATTTCTTTTCAATTACTTTTCTTCCCGAGTGATTACCTCCTAGGGGAAATGTCTTGTCGGCCTTTCGTTCTTCCTTTGTTTTGAGGCCTGAATCGTGGCTTATGGCAGGTAGTGGTATTTTGACGATCTAAAGGAGCGGGATGTTTTGTGTGCGAGCCGTGGCCGCCACTTTTTAGTCCCAGGTACGGGCTGGGCATGTGCTGTGGCCTCCACCCTTTTTATTCCAGGTACGGGCTGTGTTTGTGGTGGTTTTGTGCTGACAGTGAAATTTTATTTTGTTGGAACTGTTTGTTTGGGGGAGTGTTTTTTTGGTCACCAACTCAGGTCCATGATGATTTACTACTGTCATTCCTCACAAATTAGGATTGTTAGGTGTTTCTTCCTGGTTAAATGCAGCATATTATGACAAGTTTTCTTGTCTTTTGCCTTATAGCCTCTGCAGGATTTGAGCAGGACTTAGTGTTGTTGCTTGTTACTTGGTGTACTTTTGTTTACTTTAGACAGTGTTTGCTTTTTCTGTCTTGTTTTCTTACACTCCTGTTCCATTTTAATTTAATGCACTAATTCTGATTTTCTACTTTTACTTGCTGAGGTGTTCTTTTCTTTTCTGAATGCCTCAGGTTCCGATTAGTAGCCGGGTAGACGGCTAGATTTGCTGTGGTGTTGCTGGTGATCCCTTGAGTTGTAGGGATCTTTCTATTTGCTATTGTGAGGTAGTTTTCCTGATTTTCTTACAGACATACATACTTGCCAGTGGGTTCGTGTTAGTTTGTTGGCGCCCACTAGTAGTTTTACCTTATGATACTGATATGTTTTCTTTTACTGCTACCTTTTCTGGAGATAGTCTACTTGCTCTTGGGAAATTTTATGCTAGGTTGCTAGTTATTTTTAAACCTAAAACAATACTATAAGTATATCTCATGATCAGCATGTTTTATAAAAATCATACACTACTTTCCAAGTAACGTAAAAAGATCATTTTCCTACTTATAATATAAATATAGAGTTTTGCATGGCATAGGCTGACCTCGGGGGTCACTTATGCACCCAAAGAGGATGTCAAATATAAAGAAAGTATTTTTCGCTGCGTAAAAGTATAGTTTTTAAACCGTGGACTAGATGATCCACTGAGCTGAGGGATACGGCCCTTAAAATTTTATCTGATTTTTAAATGATTAAACTTATGAACTTTCATAGTCTAGTTAGATGGTGTTCACCTGAGCGCCGACAGATATCCCCTGCTCGACGTGGCATCACGACGCGTGTTTTTCTCATACTCTGATACTTCTTGAATTCGGAGAAAAATGCGGGTTGTGACATTTCCAGCCGGCTCGGATTCCATGGCTCCAAAGCGATCGTCAAGGGTAACGATCTTCCTTCTTGGCTATGTTAAGGCCTCCTTTTTGGCATGTGCATGAGTTTCCCCACCAGAGGGTGGATTTCTAAGGGATTCCATTGTGTTGATTCTTAGAATCTCCAATAATATGGCATATAGATCCGGAAATGGAGTACAGAATAGGCATGCTGTGTGAAGCCCATCTGGACAGGTTGGTCTGGATTGGTGATATTACATATACACACCAGAGAAGACTCCGTGATTTAACGTGTAGTTTATGGAGTAGTTGGGTTGGACCTGTGAAGGGCAGTAGCAGCAGGTACTGGAGTGGTAGTCTAGGAAAAGACCCCTGTGATTCTTGTGATGCTTGATGGGTTGTGCCTGTGAAGGGTAGTAGTAGGAAGTACTGGTATGGGGGACCAGGAAAATACCTGCAAGTGTTTGTGATGTATACTGAAGACCAGAGTGTCTGGCACTACAGGTGGCTGCAGGGATGGCTGGTCGCGTGAACCAGCTAAGGTTTGGTCTAGGGACGGAAAGTGAGTTCTGTCATTACTGGGTGTGGCTCCTAGCTAACCTATTATTGTGAAGACAGTCCATAGTGGACATTGTGGCTATTGTGACGCCAGTCCTTAGTGGACAGTGTGGCTATTGTGAGCTTGATGAGCTCTCAGAAAAGGCCTCGTACCGAACATGAAAGGTGAAACTGACACGCGCCTTATACTTAGCCTCGGGTATGTTGTACTCGGTGATGGCAAAGTGACTTGAGCAACGTGGGGTGGCTGATCCGAACCTGCGTTATGTCCATCCGACTCAAAGACCTGAAAGTGCGGTCAGTTGGAGCACATAATGAGAGTCTTAGGCCTGCATGCCAGAAAGACTAAATGCTCAATTTTCCTGTTGGGTTTCGGCCCTGATACGGTGGTGGGACCCTGGTTCGCCGGTACACTAAGAATGTGCCCTGAGTGCACGGATCGTCGGGCCACATGGCTGACGATTGTGATGTAATGTTTGTGTGTGAGAGCACAATTTGTGATATTTCTATATCTGCATATGAATTGTTATGCCTGCAGGGAAGGAATACCACTACCCGGGAAAGGGTTATGGTCGTTATAAATTGGTCAGCTCAATGCTGACCGTTTTCTTGTTTGCCACCGTTTGGTGGACTGTCCTTGTACAGGTGCTGGAGAGCGAAGCGGGACATATAAAGGCTGATGTCCCTGCTGCTGCTGCTGCTAGCTGCTAGCCCTTGAAGGCTAAAATGAAAATCTTGTGTGTTGTTCATGTGTGGCTGGCCTGCGCGCCGATGTTTGGAAGCTACTTTTCTAAAGAGCAACTGTAAGGCCCTAAGGCCAAATGACATTGTATTTGATATACATTCCTATATAAATGTGGGTGTTTATATTAGTATACATTCATGGTTGGAGTTCTGTTTTATGTTAAAAGATTCTGCTAGAATGCTATGAGTTAGGATGCGTAACTCTGATATCAACCCGTGATTTCCTCGCCTATTTTGTAACATATGGTGTGGGGCCCCGGCCGGACCTTCTATTATATGCTATACGAACGGATCGAGTCGTTACATTTTTTGTATCAGCTGTCGTGGTCTTTCCCTTTCGAATTCATGGTCGAATTCTTTTGTGGGGTGGAGAGCACGTGTATGTGCGAACCGTGTTAACGCTAATGAACTCTTGAATGTCCACTTAGGAATGCAAATATACTTGTTTGAGGAACCTACGCGTTCCTCTCTTATTGTTATTGCTTATGAGAGATCGCTAATGTGTGTGTCTTGTTCACCTATAGGTGATGCGGAGTGGTACTGGGCAGTCGGAGCCCCAGCGTTCTAATGAAAGTACGACACCAGCTGAGGTGCCTACACCTCCCCCTTCTGCGGAAACTCCCCGCCTAGTTGCTGAGGCCTTGTTTGCAATGATTCAAGCACAGCCTACTGGGCACGCGCAAGGGCAGGCGCAGCCGGTATTAAGGCCAAAACAAGTTACGGCGAGGCCAGAACCTATTGCGGATGTGGACCCTCGAGCAGTTGAGAGGCAGTTGAAGCAGTTCATGAGCTTCAATCTGCCTACGTTTACGGGTGTGGGATCCCCTACGCAGGCAGAGGGTTGGTTGTCGCGCGTCAACCGGATAATGACTGCGATCAGGACAGAGGAAGACCAGAAGGTCCCCTTGGCCGCCTTCTTACTAGAAGGAGAGGCTCGTTTGTGGTGGGACGAGATGGAAGTACACCACTTAGCGGGCAGACAGTTAAAACAAGTGTCGATTGAGGAGTCCTCCCAAATGTTCCTGGCAAAGCACCTACCAGCGACACATCGCATTGCCATGGAAAATGAGTTCCAACGGCTGAAGCAAGGAGAAGGCATTGTTGAAACTTACCTGCTTGAGTTCACGAGGTTGGGACGGTATGCGTGTTCGATCTTTGTCGATGAGCAGCGGAAAACCAATAGGTTCTATGAAGGATTGCAGGACGAGTTGCGATTCCTTCTTTCAAGTTCAGTGAACCAAGGGTTCCATGCATTGGTTGATACTGCGTGTGCGCTGGAGAAGGACATGAAGATGGTGCATGGGAAGCGGGCCTTGGCTGTGGCAAAGCCAGAGTTCAAGGCGCCCCGACCTGAGAAATCATATTATAAAACGAAATGGGGCAAGAGGTCCAAGTCTTCTGGACGAGCTCCTTCTACGGTTACATCGGGTGCAATGTCGGGGGCCACTTCGAGGCCAGAGACTCGTACGTGCTTTACTTCTGGGCAAGTGGGGCATATACCGTGTGACTGTCGGGTTGCTCCACCAAATAGAGAAAAGAAGGCGGGAGCGTCTTATACTGAGAAGGGAAAGGCAGTGGTGGAGTCCTCTGCATCCCAGGCGCAGCCCCGAATCTACAATCTTGGCCTGCAGGAGGCCATCAAGCAAAGTGACGTCGTCACAGGTACAATTAAGTTATTGCATTATTTTGCTTATTGCATGCTTTCTTTGTTGCTTGTGTGTGATGTGATTGCCACATGCTTTGTTATGATTCAGAACATGCTAGCGAGAGCACTGTTTGATACGGGTGCTTTGCAGTCATTTCTGTCTAATGACTTTATAACTCGAATTGGAGTACCTAGTCATGTGAAGATAGAGAGCATGAGGGTGTTACTACCGAATGGTTGTTTGATGCTTGCGGATCGAGCTTGCGATGTGGCGGTTCAAATTGGAAGTCAGGATTTCTATTTTACTGCATCCGTACTGCCGATTTCGGAATTCGATGTGATCTTTAGTATGGACTGTCTCGCGGAGCAGCATGCCTTTATTGATTGTAATGCCAAAGTGGACACACTGGGCCAGAGTACCGAGCATGAGACTAAGTTCTCTGGTATGCGAGGAGTGGGCGGGACCTTGCTTTCCGCACTACAAGTCATCAAGGTTGTTCGGAAGGGCGCAGAGTTATACTTCACGTTGATTCAGGCTGTTGAACCAAAGGCCAGTGTGAGTGATATTCCGATTGTCTCGGAGTTTGCAGATGTGTTTCCTAAGGATCTTCCTGGGCTACCACCCCAGCAGGAGATCGACTTAACGATTGAGCTGGTGCTAGGTGAGAAACTTGTGGCCCGCTCGCCAGATCGCGTCGCGCTAAAGGAAATGACTGATTTGAAAGTCCAATTGCAAGAGTTGCTGGAGCAGGGATATATACGCCCAAGCATGTCACCTTGGAGCGCACCTGTTCTGTTTGTGAAAAAGGAGGATGGTGGTTTGTGGTTATGTATTGTCTACTGCGAATTGAATAAGCTGACAGAGAAGAGCAAGTATCCGATTCAACGGATAGATGAATTGTTCGATCAGCTAGTGTGATCAACCGTCTATTCCAAGTTGGACTTGAAGTCTGGATATTACCAGTTGAGGATTCGTGAAGGTGACATTCCCAAGACCGCATTTGGAACACGGTAGGGGAATTATTATGAGTTCACGGTACTGTCATTTTGGCTATGCAATGCGCCCTCGGTGTTCATGGACTTGATGCACCGAACGTTCCGAGAGTACTTAGACCTGTTCGTGATTGTGTTCATTAATGATATTTTGGTGTACTCTCAATCTGAAGCTGATCATGCAAACCATTTGTGGTTGGTGTTGCATACCTTGTGAAGGAATAAGCTCTATACCAAGTTCTTGAAGTACGAGTTTTGCCTGTCATTGGTGACTTTTCTTGGCAATGTGGTGAGTGGAGAGGGCATAGTGGTGCATCCGTCAAAGATCAGATCCATACAGGAGTGGCCGGTGTTGTCAACGGTGTTGATGCACGAAAACAGACAGGGAGTCGGGCACCACCAGCTAACGGTTCGAACACCGGGGAATAGGGAAGGAAAGGAGAAGACTGTCGACTAATCAGTTACTAGCGGTCGCGGCTAAAGGGCAGAAAAGAGAGGGGGCCACTGGCAGCGGCAACAGCAGAGTTCGCCCGCCGCGGCTTAAATGCCACTCTTGCGGCGGGCTTTCCTTTACTTCAAATAAGAAACAATTACAACAAGTAAAAGAAGAAGCCGGCCGGACTACAAGCCGCAATACACTAGACTTGAGACCGCAGCTCTTAACAGGCGAGCTCCTGGATCCCAGTCACGTTGTCTTGGGGAGTGCACCCACCCCCTATTTATAGGCTCGGGGGCCTGCCCAAACGGGCAGGGCTAAAATTACCGGCTGCCCGGGGTACAGGAGAACCGGGCAGAGGTGAGGGGAAGCAAAAGAGAAAGAAACAAGAAAGGAGGGAAGCCGCGCGGCCTGGCGGATTCCTCCTGGCGAGCTGACGGCTGGGTCCTTGGGACTTGTCGTTGAGCAGGGTCGGTGCTGTCAGCGGCCTGACATGGAGACCGCTCGGCTTGGGGGGTTTGGCGGCTTGAATAAGCAGACCGCCCGGTCTGGAAAACTGCGCGGGCAGGTCGCGGATTCCTGGCTTATCATAATCCCCGCACATTTTTAAGTTTCCAAAAAACTTCGAAAATGTAGAACTAAGCCGGAGACCGCGACTGCTTCATCGTTGTCTATAAAATCCCCTGACCCTTGACATTCTTCAGGATTCCTGCCAAGCACGGGTCGCTACTCGCCACTTGCGGTTAGAATTTTGCAAGCCGACGCGATTTCTTTAGCGATGGATGTGATGTCATCAATGCTAGCTCGCAACAAGAAACCGCCAGAAGCGAAGCAGAGCCGGAGCGAGAACTCGAATGATTCTGCCCGTCAGACTGCCAAGAAGACTGGGAAGCCGGAGACATCAGCGGCTTCTGGAGCTGAAAGGAGGCCGACAGAGATCGTCGGCGGACCATCGCAGGCTGTAGTAGATCCCAAAGCGGTTTCGAAGGCTGCTCCACTGCAAACCGGGATTGCTAAATCCTTCGACGTGACTTTCTCTCCATCAGGAGAACCACTCCTAAAAATCGGTGGGACGGAGGAGAAGAGTGTTGAGTCTGGGAAACCGTCTGAATTGCCGAGCAAGGTCGACTTAATCGGGCACCACCAGCTAACGGTTCGAACACCGGGGAATAGGGAAGGAAAGGAGAAGACTGTCGACTAATCGGTTACTAGCGGTCGCGGCTAAAGGGCAGAAAAGAGAGGGGGCCGCTGGCAGCGGCAACAGCAGAGTTCGCCCGCCGCGGCTTAAATGTCACTCTTGCGGCGGGCTTTCCTTTACTTCAAATAAGAAACAATTACAATAAGTAAAAGAAGAAGCCGGCCGGACTACAAGCCGCAATACACTAGACTTGAGACCGCAGCTCTTAACAGGCGAGCTCCTGGATCCCAGTCACGGTGTCTTGGGGAGTGCACCCACCCCCTATTTATAGGCTCGGGGGCCTGCCCAAACGGGCAGGGCTAAAATTACCGGCTGCCCGGGGTACAGGAGAACCGGGCAGAGGTGAGGGGAAGCAAAAGAGAAAGAAACAAGAAAGGAGGGAAGCCGCGCGGCCTGGCGGATTCCTCCTGGCGAGCTGACGGCTGGGTCCTTGGGCCTTGTCGCTGAGCAGGGTCGGTGCTGTCAGCGGCCTGACATGGAGACCGCCCGGCTTGGGGGGTTTGGCGGCTTGAATAAGCAGACCGCCCAGTCTGGAAAACTGCGCGGGCAGGTCGCGGATTCCGGGCTTATCATAATCCCCGCACATTTTTAAGTTTCCAAAAAACTTCGAAAATGTAGAACTAAGCCGGAGACCGCGACTGCTTCATCGTTGTCTATAAAATCCCCTGACCCTTGACATTCTTCAGGATTCCTGCCAAGCACGGGTCGCTACTCGCCACTTGCGGTTAGAATTTTGCAAGCCGACGCGATTTCTTTAGCGATGGATGTGATGTCATCAATGCTAGCTCGCAACAAGAAACCGCCAGAAGCGAAGCAGAGCCGGAGCGAGAACTCGAATGATTCTGCCCGTCAGACTGCCAAGAAGACTGGGAAGCCGGAGACATCAGCGGCTTCTGGAGCTGAAAGGAGGCCGACAGAGATCGTCGGCGGACCATCGCAGGCTGTAGTAGATCCCAAAGCGGTTTCGAAGGCTGCTCCACTGCAAACCGGGATTGCTAAATCCTTCGACGTGACTTTCTCTCCATCAGGAGAACCACTCCTAAAAATCGGTGGGACGGAGGAGAAGAGTGTTGAGTCTGGGAAACCGTCCGAATTGCCGAGCAAGGTCGACATAATCGTTGTGGATGACAACGAGCCGGAGAAGGCGCAGGAACCCGAGCGGACTGTTGCTGAACAGGGCAAGCAGACTGAAAAGGTGTCCGGCTCCCTGAAACGGCGGAAAGAAAGGAGCGAAACCCTTGAAGAAAGGATGAAGAAGAAAATGAGGAAGCTGCATGCCAGAAACCGGAATATCTCTGAAAAGACCGGAGCGGACAGTCTTCAACACAGGCCGCACGAGAAGGAGGTACCCGAGGACCCGTCCACACCGGATTACAAGCCGAGCGAACTGGAGGGTACACCTGGGGTTAGCGATTCGCTGAGCGAGCTCCTGAAGGGCATGGAGACCCTCCAGCGGCAAGACGCGCTGTTGTCGACACCAGCGGCCTCTGAGGAGGTTGACCGCCCGGACATCCAGGTTATTGGGGAGAAGCCTGGCGAACCGGCTTCCGCGGCTTCTGAAGGAGCCGAGAAACTGAAGCTCCGTGAGAAGATGGAGGAGATGAAGAAACTGATCGCCGAGAAGCCGGTGGCGACCACACATCCATTGCTGCAAGGTAAACACCGGGACGTTAGGCGAATTATTAAATTCTACAAGTCGCGGTCAAGGAAGAAGGGGGCGAATATAATATTAAATCTGCCGGCCAGCTTTTTCCTGACCACGGCTCAACTGAAAAGCCGAGCTAAGGAAACCGAGCGGCTATGGAAAGAAAAGCTGAAGAGGATAGATCCTGAGCGGCTCAGGCGGCCAGTGATTAAAATCCATACCGCGGCCTCTGGAGGAGATAAACATCAAACCGGCGGTCTTATCCTACCGATTTCCTTACAAGAAGGTCGCAATAATCCGGCTGAACCTGACTGCGGTTTTTTCTCCTGCAGGTGTACCGGAGACCGCGATGAAACCGGGCGACCTGACGTCGTTTTTGTCTATGCTGCCACCGCCTCCGCCTCCAAGTGTTCGCGAGAAGGAGATGGCCGACTTCCAGAAGGAGGTCGGCTCGCTGCAGGCGGCTTTGAACGCGGCCACCGAAACCCTGCGGATTAAAGACGAACAGCAGCGGGTTGCCCAGGAGGCCGCGGAAAAAAGGATCCAAGAGTTGCAAACCACCCTGGAGCAAGAGACCACTAGGTTGCAAAGAGCGCTTGAGCAGGAGACCGCGAGGATGAAGACTGCGATGGAACAAGAGACTGCCAGGCTCCAGACCGTGATGAAGGAAGAGACCGCCAGGCTCCAGACCGCGAGGAAGGAAGAGACCGACAGGCTCCAGACCGCGATGGAAACCGCTGAGGCGAAGATTGCTGAGATGCAGGTCGCCTTGGAGCAGGAGAGGGCGGAGAAGTACTTGCTGATGGCCGCGCGGCCGGAAGGAGACAGAGAACAGATCCCGCATGCCGGAGGCAGCGAAAACCAAGACTTGCCGGCGGAGACCGGCGGAGAACTGCGGCCTGCACCACCAACTCCTGCAGAGTTGCCGGGATCTAGCCGCCCGGCCTCTGGCGAGAGTTCGCATCCGCCAGTGGCCGCGGCGCCTAACCAGGTCGCAGTTCCAAGCGGTCCGGGGGTCCAGGCGATCCATATGATTCCATTTGCGAGAGTTGAGCGCGATGCTGCGCGAGTTCATCGGTCTCTGCATGCGCTTCATAATCTGGTTAGCCAAGTGTATGTTGCGATTGTGCAGACCGGTGAACAGGTCGCGCACATGGGACGAGATAGGCCGGAAGACGACAAACGATCCTGAGCGACTTGAGAGACCTAAGCCGCGCGGACATTCGTATATTGTGTTGTAATATATATTTTTTCTTTGGATATTGGACAATTTGATTGCTGTAAACTGTTGTATTTTATTATGCTGCGAACTGAATGCGGCTTATGCGGTTTGTATTTATAATCCACATGTCTGCTGCTTTGTTCTGAGAAATTTAAAGTTTTGGAAAGTAGCCGCGCGGTCTGGCGAACAGAACGCCAGCTTGAATAGTTGATATCCACATGATTCGCCATAGAATTTTTCTAAGTGCAGGGAAATAGCCGTGCGGACTGATGGGCTAAACTGCGGCTTGGTCACTAAGCTGTTCTGCACTTCCAGCGGACTTAGGCCGCGCGGCGTGACAACTAGCCGCGATTTGACGTTGGGCACTGTAGCTTCACGGATTTTCTATAAATAGCGCAGACCCCGCAGAGTTCATCACAAATCAAGAAGGATGCGGGCTAAGTCCAAGTCGTTGCGGTCTGACAAGGCCACAGCCGTTAGGACAGACGCGGCCTCCGCCTTCCACTCAGCTGACCACAAAGAATGCCGGCTTACAAAAGCCGAGCTGGATGACTTTGTCGAGAAACATATGCTAGGAAGTCCGCTGATCGCGCGGCTTCCCCGGCAAGATGAGCGGATTAACTCCTCCAACGCGAATCAGATCGCAGTCCCCATTGACCACTTCGACTGCGGCTTCAGCTTCCCGGTGTTGCTAGAGGCCGTAGCGGTCTTCGACCACTATGGAGTTGTGCCCGGACAACTTCCCCCAAACTCGATAGCCGCAATATACAGCTTCATCTCTTATCTGAGGTCGGAAAGAGTCCGATTCTCTATGAGGCTCTTCCGTGAGTGCTTCTCGGTGCGGTCTATGGGACTCCGGGACTAAGATCTTCCGGGGGCACCTCTACTTCGGCTGCAGAGGGCTGAAGATAGTGAACTTGGCCAACAAGATCGCAAACTGGCCGGAGCGGTTTCTGATCTTCGAGGGCAACTTGGGGTTGCTGCCGGTCGACCCCCAAATCCGCGAAGAAGCCGCCTTCGGCAGCAGCGGCTTGGACGGCATGGAGAGGGAGATTTACGACTTCTTCAAGGGCGAGCGGCTTGATGTAAACCACTACATCCCGCTGTTGCCGTCGCTAGTAGGAGTCGAAGCGGAAGACAGTAAGTGTTAAGCCGGCCGACCTGAATTCTTAGCCGTGCGGCCTGAAACTAACTTTGCCTTCTATCTTTGCAGCTGCTGTGGCGGTCCCGCTGAACAAGCCGCAGACTCCTGGCGGCTTGACCCTCACTCAAAGAGAAAAGAGAGCGAAGCGGGTCAAGCCGGCGCGAGTTGCGCAGGAGGAGGAGTCGGACTCCTCTGGAGAGTTCATGCTGCAAGGAACCGGCAGCAGCCTGAAGGATGTCCACGGCGACCCGGCCTTGCGGTGGAGTCCGGACGGCAAGTCGGTGACGATCTCCACCGCCCTCCCCTACTGGGGAGCCGAAGAAGTAAGCCGCCATGCGAGCGCGGTTGGCGGCGCGCTGTACGGCAAGCGCAACTTGAGGGCTATGCGACGAGTTCCTCCGGACGACCTGCCGCGGCTAGCCGCGCAAGTCGGCGCGAGGAGCTTCGTGGCAAGCCACTTCATGGGGCTTGCCTACAAGGAGCTGATGAAAGAGAACAGCGGCCTGAAGACGCAGTTAGGCGAACAAAAAGAAGAGAACAAGCGGCTTAAAGAGAAAGAGGCGGTAAGTCATTACCAATACCTGCGCGGTTAGCATTATATAACCGCGCGACCTTACCTTTACCTTTGCTTTGCAGGAAATGTACAACCCCGCCAACCCGATCTTCCAAGACCAAGTCTTCCCCCAACTCGTCCAAGGAATCGATGGAGCGCTTAACCGCCTCCGGGACCTTGGCGGCTTGGCTACCGGCTTCACCGACTTCACATGCGCCGACATCTACCCTTCCCTGAAGGAGCAGGTGGCCGACGTCTATAAGTCGATCAAGGGCAAGGCCAAGGTCGGGGAAGAAGTCGTCGAGGTGGTGGGAGACGCCGTGGAAGAGGTCGGCCAGGGAAGCCGGAGTCCACGCACATCTCCTGAGTCCGGCGTCCAAGAGTCGGAGACCGCGCGGCCAGACTCGACATCTTCTGATGGTTCAGCGAGCTCCGCAACTAGCAGCGGGTACTCTTTATCATCTGTCGACGTTGGCGATGGCAGTGATTTGGACTCTCCTGCGACTAAGAAGCTCAAATCGGGCGATTAGAAAATTTATAACTTGTTTTGTATTTTGAACTTTTTTGAAATCGGCGGCATTGTTTTTGTAACCGCACGATTAATATTTTGTAATACTTAATGACATAGAAATGAAGGCATTTTTACCTTACTCTTTGTTATATCTTACTTTTCTTACTTGACTAAGTCCGCGCGGTCTCAGTTTAGCTTCCGATTTAAAATATAAGTATGTAAACCGGCTGAGTTTGCGCTGCGACTTCAACAAAGCTATCCGCAAGAGAGAGATATTTCCCTGCGGTTTATACCGGAGTGCACGTCAACAATAAGCCGAGCGGCTAACAACTTAAACCGCAATTTTCCTTAATGAATTATTCAACGTTATCTGCTAGAAGAGCTGAATTGCCGCGGCTTGTTCATACTTAAACCGTGACCGCTAAGCCGCGCGGCCACCTGTCGCAGTCGGCAAACATCCATCACATTGAAATATTAGATTGCGGCTAGGGCAAACTCTGAAGCGAATTGCCCATTTGATTAAAGGAACAGAAATAGAGAAATAAGCTTCGGCTTCCGATAATACAGACCGATATAGCCATATGGGAGCCGGGAACTCTTGTGACGATAGTTCGCTGATTTAGCTGATATAATTAATACCATAAGTCGGCAGATCAATAGCCAGGAATTAAGTGCCAGAAGCAGGTCGGGCGACCTCTTTTTCATATGAATAACAAACCGGCAATTGATATACATAAGCCGAATAAGATACTGAATAGCGGATAGGCGGACGTAAGTCGGCCGAGTTCCCAAATATATTAATGATAATCCGGCCGGTAAGAACAGGAAAGTTAAAAAACTTAAGCCGGAATATGAAATCGGGCGGCTTGTGTAAATAATTATAAAACCTGCACAGGCCGCTAAATAAAACCGCGAGACAGCGGATAGGCGCGTGTTGTCCTGCAAAAATAGGTGAAGATATGCACTTATGTGTCAATGTGGGCAGGTGCGCGTGGCATTGCTTTCCTCACAAAAAACACATAAGCGGGATCGAAATTCTTAAATTCCATGACCAATGTCAAGCGGGACAAGTACGCAACGTCTGCGACTGAGGTCAAGCAGGACAAGTACGCAATGTCTGCGACCGAGGTCACGCGGGACAAGTACGTAAAGCCTGTCTGTGACTGAAGTCATGCGTGACGGGTACGCAATGCCTGCGACTGAAGGTCAAGCGGAAAACCCACTACACATCTGCTACTGAAGTCGAGCAGGATGTGGAGGGCTTAAGAATTCGAAAGGGGCTCTTGCCCCTACATGCATGCATATAGGCATTAAGAGTAAAGCTAAAAATAAGCTTCAAATGAAAAAGTAACATTTGCATGATGTTAAGGAAGTGATAAAGGATATATATCTGTAGCTTTATCATGCCTTATAGAAAGAGAGAGAGAGAGATGTTATGTATTATTCTGAACATAAGCACTTTTCATTATAGAAAGAAAGAGGGATCACTGCTTGATCCATTGAGCAAGAAACGGAAGATTGTCTTAGAGAGTAACTAAATGAAATATTCCTGCAGCTTTCCAGCTCTTACCAGTTGATTAGCCAATTCTCTGAGAGCTATGCAATCTTCTGTTAGATGACCAATATCTTTATGATACTTGCAAAAAAGCTGCTCGTGCCGATACTTGATTTTGGATTTCATACGCCGAGGCTTCTTGAACTCAGGCATTCCCTGAATGATTATTAAAAGATCTTCCATAGGAATTTTGAACTTAACATACTTACCTGAACCTTTTTCGTACTTTGGAGTTTTATCCTGGAGAATATAAGGAGACTTGCAATATTCAACTTGCAAGACATCTTGAGGGGAAATAGATTGCTGTTGACCAGAATTCCCTTGAGATTGTTTAGTCATTTGATTCAGAAACGAAACATAACCTTTATTTGCCTCTTCGGCTATTATGAATGTATTAACTATATTAATAAGATCTCCGAAGCTTTTGGGATATTTTGTGGTGAGCTTGAATTTCAATGGGCCTTCTTGAAGGGCATTTATGAAAGCATGCAAGTAATAGTCTTGATGGACGCTACAAATATCTAGAACCTCCTTTTGAAACCGATCAACAAAATCTGAATTAGACTCGTCAATTCCTTGCTTGATTCGGAAGAGAGATCCAACGTCTCTTTTCCGCTTCCTGTAAATAGCGAATCTAGAAATAAATTGACTTCGAAGATCCTTAAAGCTGGTTACTGATCGAAGTGGGAGGCTATAAAACCATTCTCTCGCAACATTGCCAAAGGATATAACAAAGAGTTTGCATTTTACTCCATTTGACACTTTTCTAAGTGAAATAGCTGATTCAAAAGCTTGCAAATGAGAAAACGGATCATCACATGCAGAATACTCCGGGAGACGTGGTTCTCTGAAATCATCGGAGACAGTATCCCAGCGAATTTGATTAGTGAATGGAGAAGGGGCCTCTTCTTCGTCCTCACAAAGAGACTCATTTGCAACAGATTCTAACCCACGCTCAACACTGTTTGCAAAAATTTCTTTACGAGGGTCAACAACCTCACTATTAAAATACGAACAGTCCTGCATTTCTGAGAGATTTGTAGCAACTGAGATGTTGCTGGATTTATCATGACCCTTTGCAGGATTCATCCTGAAAAGAGAGAAAAAGCCGAACTTTTACAAGAGACCGCAGAACAGCGGCGGCTTAACGCGGCGGCTAGGCGATACTGCAAACCGATAAGAAGACCGGCTGAAAAGAGAGCGAATAGAATGCCAGGTTCCACAGTGCGGGAGGCGGGCTGAAAGCCTTAGCCGGCGAAGTCGCGGCTTGCTCGACAGGCCGCCGAACTCTAGAGGATAGAGCGGTCTGGCTCCCTAGACCGCTGATTTCATCGATTAGTCGAGATCTGAAGGTCGCGTGTTAACTGTTGATGCACGAAAACAGACAGGGAGTCGGGCACCACCAGCTAACGGTTCGAACACCGGGGAATAGGGAAGGAAAGGAGAAGACTGTCGACTAATCGGTTACTAGCGGTCGCGGCTAAAGGGCAGAAAAGAGAGGGGGCCGCTGGCAGCGGCAACAGCAGAGTTCGCCCGCCGCGGCTTAAATGCCACTCTAGCGGCGGGCTTTCCTTTACTTCAAATAAGAAACAATTACAACAAGTAAAAGAAGAAGCCGGCCGGACTACAAGCCGCAATACACTAGACTTGAGACCGCAGCTCTTAACAGGCGAGCTCCTGGATCCCAGTCACGGTGTCTTGGGGAGTGCACCCACCCCCTATTTATAGGCTCGGGGGCCTGCCCAAACGGGCAGGGCTAAAATTACCGGCTGCCCGGGGTACAGGAGAACCGGGCAGAGGTGAGGGGAAGCAAAAGAGAAAGAAACAAGAAAGGAGGGAAGCCGCGCGGCCTGGCGGATACCTCCTGGCGAGCTGACGGCTGGGTCCTTGGGCCTTGTCGCTGAGCAGGGTCGGTGCTGTCAGCGGCCTGACATGGAGAACGCCCGGCTTGGGGGGTTTGGCGGCTTGAATAAGCAGACCGCCCGGTCTGGAAAACTGCGCGGGCAGGTCGCGTATTCCGGGCTTATCAAACGGTGGCCAAAGTCAGGAGCTTCCTTGGACTGGCAGGCTACTATCAACAGTTTGTAGAAAACTTCTCGTGGATTGCTTTGCCTCTCACCACACTGACGTGAAAGGACTAGATGTTCGTTTGGACGCCGGAGTGCGCGCGAGCTTTTGAAGAGCTGAAGAATCGGTTGAACACGGCGCCTGTGTTGATGTCGCCATGTGGTATTGATGGATATGAGATTTATAGTGATGCTTCAGGGAGCGGCTTAGGCTGCGTTCTTCTGCAATTTGGGAAAGTATTTGCACATGGCTCACGCTAGTTGAAAGTTCATGAGCGAAATTATCACGTCCACAACTTGGAGTTGGCGGTAGTGATCTTTGCACTGAAGTTATGGCATCATTATCTTTATGGCGTAAAAGTGGATATTTTTACAGACCACAAGAGCCTAAAGTACTTGTTGGAGCAGAAGGATCTGAATATGCGAAAACGAAGGTGGCTGGAATTCCTTGGGGACTACACCTTTGAGATTTATTATACTCCCGGGAAGGGAAATATGGTCACTGATGCCTTGAGTCAGAGGGCTCCGACAAGGGAAAATTGGTTGTAGAGGCACGATGAACGTCTAATCCAGGAGTTGGAAGCATTAGAGATTTCTTGTGTTGACAAGAATTCCACAGCCAATGCATGTCTGAACTGGACGGAGGTGCAATATGACCTTGCAGACAGGATTCGACGAGCAACGGAGCTGGATGAAAGTCTCCAACGCTATGCAAAGGACGGGACAGGGGCAAATTCTCCTAGGATGATGGTCTTTTGCGAAAAAAAGGCCGGTTGTGCGTCGCGACTTTGGGTAAATTACGATTAGAGTTGATGTACGAAGCACACTTTACAAAGTACTTAATTCACCTTGGGATCACAAAGATGTTCAAGGATATGAAGAAGTTGTTCTGGTGGCTAGGACTAAAGAAAGATATCGCTCATTATGTGGCTAAATGCCAAACGTGTGCTTTGGTGAAAGCAGAATTCCAGAAGCCTGGCGGTTTCTTGAAGTCGTTGCCGATTCCAGAATGGAGGTTCGATGATATCTCAATGGATTTCGTGAACGGGTTACCGAGATCTCAATGTCGGAATGATTCAATCTGGGTGATTGTAGACCGGTTGATGAAAGTGGCGCACTTCCTTCTGAACAAATAGGAAGATTCAGTTGTAATTTTGGCAAAGCTCTATGTGGAGCAGATTGTACGACTACACGGTGATCCTCGTAGCATCGTGAGCGATCGTGATGGGAGATTTACATCAAATGATTGGAGGCTAGTCCATCAGCTGTTGGGTACAAAATTGACGTTCAGTACGGCCTTTCATCCCCAAAAGGATGGCCAAACTGAAAGGACCAACAGAACTATGGAGGATATGCTCCTAATGTGCGCCATGGACTTTGGGAAGAGATGGGAAGATCATCTCTATATGGTGGAGTTTGCCTACAACAATAGCTACCAAGCGAGCATTGGTATGACACCATTTGAAGCTCTGTATGGTCGTAAGTGCTGTACACCGTTAGCCTGGGCAGAAGTAGGCGAATCCAAACTGTATAGGAGAAAGAAGTTGATGAAGCTAACTCAACAATACACGCTATTCGAGAGCGGCTACTGATAGACCAGGACCGACAAGCAAAATACTACAACGCCAAGCACCGGAACGTGGAGTTCGCAGTGGACGATTGGATATATTTGAAGACCAAACCCTTCAAAGGTGTGTCTAGGATTCGGCGTCTGAAAAAGTTAAGTTTGAGATATCTTGGGCCATTTGAAGTGCTGGAGCGCATTGGAGAAGCTGCATATCGGCTAGCTCTTTCGGCAGACTTGTGTGGCTTACATGATGTGTTTCACATCTCTATGCTTCGGAAAGTCGTCAATGATCCAGCTCAAGTGATCGAGAATGATCGTGTGCCGGTGGAGTATGGGCTATCGACGAAGGTTAGACCCATTCGGATCGAGGATCGCACCGATAAACAGTTGTGAAACAAGTCAATCGGGATGGTCAAAGTACGATGGCACAATAGTGGCCATGAGGAGCTAACATGGAAGCGAGAGCAGACCATGAGAGCTGAATTTCCCGAACTATTTGTGTAAACTGCTATATAGTGCATCTCTTATTGTAATGAACATGTTAATAGTGATAACATAACATTTTGTTTTTGGCTTTCCTTACTGTGTGCAAATTTCGGGACGAAATTTATTGTAAGGAGGGGAGGGTTGTAATGCCCCAAAATCCCAGATTGAGTTCAAGTTGGGTGACACGGCATGAGACACGGGCATGTCTCAGGGCGAGTCCTACTCGTTATGAGTGAACTGCCTGGCGAGTGGTCGATGAAATGGGTTCAACAAAATTTTGAGAGGAAACACGCCCTCCGTTACGGGCATGTCGGAAGCCGTGTCCCCCTCTGGTCGACGAGCTTCGCTCGACGAAGCACACACTGGAGGCGTGTATACTGTCGTATAAGGGCACACGGCCTGTGACACGGGCATATCACAAGTCATATCCTTTTATGGACTTGTCCAGGGCAGTGAGGCCTGGTGAACACGGGCAAGACACAGGTGTGTATCTGGGCAGACGGCCTGTGATATGGGCATGTCACATGGCCGTGTCTTGCTCGGGTTGAGATTGGTGTGTACCACCTGAGGTACACAACTATAGACACGGGCGTGTATGAAGGCGTACCAGGTCACATAGCCTGTGACATGGGCATGTCACATGGCCCTGTACTGGTCTAGATGAGTCAGCTGTGTGCAGCTTAAGGTACACGGCTTGTGACACAGGCGTGTCACAGGTCGTGTCAGCCAAAAATTAGCCTTTTGTGGCAAAATCATGGCCGTCCATTTTCTTCAGCCAGGATCTGAGGGCTTAGACTCCTCCCTGCTACTTTATGGCCGAGGATGAGAAGAGAATTCTCATTCTTCACTTAGCAATTCTCTTTCTAAGTAAGTTAGAGAGAAGAGAGAGCAAAAGAAGGAGGAGGAAGGTAGCCGGCCACCGGTGGAGCTGCAGAGTTCTTATTTGAGATCCGAGCCTAGCATTGTCGAGGCAAAGCCGCTGCGGTGCTTTCCAGCCTGCTCAGATTCCATGGCTCCAAAGCGATCGTCAAGGGTAATGATCTTCCTTCTTGGCCATTTGAAGGCCTCCTTTTTGGCATGTGCATGGGTTTCCCCCACCAGAGGGTGGATTTCTAAGGGATTCCCTTCGGTTGATTCTTGTAATCCCCAATAATGTGGCATGTAGATCCGAAAATGGAGTACGGAATAGGCATGCTGTGTGAAGCCCATCTGGACAGGTTGGCCTGGATTATTGATGTTGCATATACACACCGGAGAAGACTCCGTTATTTAACGTGTAGTTTAAGGAGTCGAGGGGTTGGACCTGTGAAGGGCAGTAGAAGGAAGTACTGGAGTGGTAGTCCAGGAAAAGACCCTTGTATGCTTGTGATGCTTGATGGGTTGTGCCTGTGAAGGGTTGTAGCAGGAAGTACTAGTTTGGGAGCCCAGGAAAATACCCGCAAGTGTTTGTGATGTATACTAAAGACCAGAGTGTCTGGCACTGCAGATGGCTGCGGGGATGGCTGGTCGCGTGAACCAGCTAAGGTTTGGGCTAGGGACGGAAAGTGAGTTCTGTGCTACTGGGAGTGGCTCCTAGCTAACCTATTATTATGAAGCCAGCCCGTAGTGGACATTGTGGCTATTGTGACGCCAGTCCTTGGTGGACAGTGTGGCTATTGTGAGCTTGATGAGCTCTCAGAAAATCGCTCGTGTTGAACAGGAAAGGTGAAACCGACCCCCGCCTTATACTTAGCCTCGGGTATGCTGTACTCGGTGATGGCAAGGCGACTTAAGCAACGGGGGGTGGCTAATTCGTACCTGTGTTATGTCCGTCCGACTCGAAGACCTGAAAGTGTGGTCAGTTGGAGCGCATAATGAGAGTCTAGGCCTGCACGCCGGAAAGACTAAATGCTCAATTTTACCATAGGTTTTCAGCCCTGATATGGTGGTGGGACCCTGGTTCGCTGGTACACCAAGAATGATCCTTAAGTGTACGGATCGTCGGGCCGCGTGGCTGACGATTGCGGTGGAATGTTTGTGCGTGAGAGCACAATGTGTGATATGTCTATATCGACATATGAATTGTTATGCGTGCAGGGAAGGAATACCACTGCCCCGGGAAAGGGGTACGGTCGTTATAAATTGGTCAGCTGAATGCTAACCGTTGCCTTGTTTGCCACCGTTGGGTGGACTTTCCTTGTACATGTGCTGGAGAGCCGAGCGGGACATATAAAGGCTGAAGTCCCTGCTGCTGCTGCTGCTAGCCCTTGAAGGCTAAAATGAAAATCTTGTGTGTTGTTCATGTGTGGCCAGCCTGCGCGCCGATGTTTGGAAGCCACTTTTATAAAGAGAAACTGTAAGGCCCTAAGGCCAAATGACATTGTATTTGATATATATTCCTATATAAATGTGGGTGTTTATATTAGTGGACATTCATGGTTGGAGTTTTGTTTTATGTTAAAAGCTTCTGTTAGAATGCTATGAGTTAGGATGCACAACTCTGATATCAACCCGTAACTTCCACGCCTGTTTTGTAACATATGGTGTGGGGCCCCGGCCAGACCTTCTATTATATGCTATACGAACGGATGGAGTCGTTACACAGATGACTACAGTTCCAAGAAAAGGAAGTTTAAGAAGAGAAAGGCTCCAGCAAAGGCTGCATCAAAACAAAATCCTACAGAAGATACTCCATACTACATTCTGCATAATATTACTCTCACTCTAGATAATCCCTACTGGATTAGACTTTCTAAGAATGAACAAAAGAGAAGAAAAAAAATGAAGAGATATAATTCTCCTCCTAAGAAGTCTTGGAGACGACCTCCTCCTCCTACAGCAGGATCAGCAGGAAATACTTCTCAAGTTCAAAGGTCTGCTTCTTATCAATCCAGACCATCTTAGAGCAGACAGCAGCACAGCTCTCAAAGCAGCAGTCAACGACAAACATCTGAAAGAAAGCAGCAAGACCAAGCTAGTCCAGAAAGGCCACTCTCTCCAATATATGATCCTGAAATGGATCCAAATTCTAGAATGGCCAGATTTAATGAGCTGATAGCTCTTTCACAGATCAGAAAAGCCAAGGAAGAAGAAAAAGATACTTCTCAATATTCAACTATGTCTTCTTACAAATAGAAAGAACTGGATAAATATCAGGTATAAAAAATTTTCAATGTTGATTCTTATATGACTTTACATCCTGAAGCAGTTGTGCCAGGAGCTGCTTCTATTAAAGTTCTTAGAGCAGAAGACATGAAGATGACTATAAGAGAAGCAGTTGATCTCAAGAGAGAGATAATCTTCACTAAACCATCTTCTAAAACTTCACAGGATGTTGCAAAGAAAGTTTGACAGATTTTCTTCTGTTTTTTTTAACTTAATTATTATTTGCTGTTAATATTTCACACGGCACCTTGCTTATATATCTGCTGAAACATTATAATTCTGCCAGATATTATTCAACGCTTTGTGATTATTTCTTCTATGTTGTTCATAGTGACCTCACCCAAATAGGGGGAGATTGTTGGAACCCCACCTATATTTAGGGTTAATTTGGGCTAGGTTCTCTATTAGGTTTATTAGATGACCCAACATGTGTAGTCTATGGTCATAGGTTTTTATCAAGATCAAGGTCAGTCAACAACCAAGATTGATTGGTTCTCACCTTTAGAAGAGTTAGAGACAGAAGAACTCCAGAGAAAAGAAGTTCTCTAAGAGACAGAAAGTCGTTCAAAGATTAGCTAAATAGAGCTCGACTTTCATCAATCTCAGATCGACGAACTCAGATTTCTTCTGTGAGTTGAGTTCGATGAAAGCCTAGCTGAGATCGACGAACTTCGATCTCACCTCAGTAGTTCTGCTCGATGAAAGACTATCCCTATTTGATGAACTTGGAGCTTAGCTTAACAAGTTAAATTTCTGGTCAACGATCTTGGAGCTCAGCTCAACGAAGGAGAGGTTTCAGTTCGACGAATTTAGATATCAAGTAGACGAGAATTTGCTGAGTTCGCCTAATTTCTTGTAGGTTCAGTTCAACTATTTCTTTGATTGATTCAGTTCGACTAAGGCAGATGATTTTCAAATTATATCATAATATGTCTGTAATGCTCTGATAATTAATGCACAATATTCTTATGAATATAGTCGTTCCATGACAGCATTAATTATGGCTTTCACAGAGTTATTACTTAGCTTATTTTAATGGGACAATTGATAAAACTCATTAAAGACAAATTCCAGTCGTTCAACTCCCAGAATTTCTGCAGTCA
Source organism: Platanthera guangdongensis (assembly GCA_039583875.1). Lineage (NCBI taxonomy): Eukaryota > Viridiplantae > Streptophyta > Magnoliopsida > Asparagales > Orchidaceae > Platanthera > Platanthera guangdongensis. The sequence continues at coordinate 73,619,876 of CM077155.1, read as the reverse complement.
GTAATGGAAAGGAATTTAAAATTCAAAAGCTGAAATCTGCATGGAATATATAAGGATTATTTTTAAAAGATTGAAGCAATTTTTTTAGCTGTGATAGAAAGAAGAATTTATTGAAAACTGAAAGAAGAACAACTCATATACAACTCAAGTTCTTCATCAGTTTTTGCTTCAGGACTTTCAAGAGACAATCCATCAACATCTGCCTAAAAGCTTCCCGAAGATCAACAAGCTGTCTGAAGGCCAACACCCTGAGCAAAGCTTCCATTCTCCTGAACTATTCTACATCTCAGGGGGGGCTTTGACAACAAAGCAATCCACTAGTCTTCTCAGAACATTGAGAAAGAGAAGACAATATCAAATTTCTTTCTACTTTACTGTAAAAGGGTTTCTAAGTCCATTCAAAAGTTATCACTTTGGTTGTTAAGTCTCCTGATCAAAAGACTTAGTTTGGTTTTTTGGCACCTGATCAAAAGCTCAAAGGGTTGCTAGATCTCCCTTGAAAATAGATCTTGTGGTGGCAGGGCACCTGAACAAAAACATGTGGGGGCAGGGCACCTAATCAAAAACCTGTAGTGGATTCCTACCAGGGTGATAGAAGAGTGGATGTACCTGATAGTGTGTTTTGTATTTAAGATATTAGAGTTTTGTTTAGGTCTTTTATTGTGCAAATCTTGTCTTATTATCTTATATGTCCCTTCTTCTTGTATTTATTTATGCCACTAATATTTTTGTACTCTTTTGCAGGTTTTCTCAATTTTCACCCAAAATGAGCTGACACGGCCACCAACACGGCCGTGTCATGGGTCGTGTCGATTGTTCCCAAGGAATCAACCACCAAAGGAAAGTCTAGAGTCCATCCCGTGTAACGGCCCGACCCCTACCCCGAAGGGACTTACCAGGACATCATGGCACAGCTACACATATCGGCCCGGCGCCTGCCCAAAGGGACTTACCAGGACACCATGGCACCGATAGCGAGCTGAAGCCCAAGCACCCCAACCCCTCTCCCTCTACAGGCGGGTTGTTGGTGGCCACATCCTCCCTTTGATGAGTGAAATTCTCCCGTTAAGCGGACAGTACGGGGACTTCCCAGGAGGTCACCCATCCCAGGACTTCTCTAGCCCAAGCACGCTTAACTATGAAGTTCTTTCAACTCTCATCACCAATTGAGCTGAAAGAATTCCATAGTTAAGCGCGCTCGGGCTGGAGAAGTCCTAGGATGGGTGACCTCCTGGGAAGTCCCCGTGCTATCCACTTAATAGGAGAATTTCACTCATCAAAGAGAGGTTGTGGCCACTGATTGATATTATTCGCATCAAGTCCGAATACTTAATGCAGTTAAAACTCCAAAACGATTTACGAAGCGCGGCGCCCCGGGCGGTTTTATTTAAGTAGAAAAGCGGATTCGGTTTTTATTTAGAAAACGGGACGCGCGTATTTATTTATTTGGATATAAAAAGGTGTGATCGAGTTTTAACGAAAGGAGGCAAGTGCACCTATCGTGAGTAGTATAGGATATTCCGGGTGGAATATCGAGGTCGTATTGTTCTAGGGGACGGTTCGTTTATTTCTACTCTTCTCTGGAGGGGACTATTATTTTACCGATAATTACTTGTCGGGTAATTTATATATATAATAAAAAAGGCAATAAAAATGAAAGCCTAAAAAAGGTGGAGCCGATGAAGAGCTTAGCTCGATGACACCGAATTAAATTCGAACAAAAATAGACTTTTAATAAAAAGAGATCCTAAGTTTCTAACTAATTAGGGCGGAGACTTGGCTGTGGAGGCTCCAATAGAATGAGCTCACCTATCTCTAGGACTATCGCTCACCTGAACATTAAGACTATTCGACCGGGCTCTCGTCCGATGAAGGATTCCTCTTAATGCCCGCATTACTTTAAGAACCCCGCTATTGGGTGGGGAACCCAATCCGGTAGAGTTGGCGTGCCTCCTCTCTCGAGGGTTAGTGCGGAACTCCATTTCCCAAGGGGTGATCGGTCCATATGCACGGCCTCTCGCCTAGCTAGCATATGGACTACGGAAATAGGGCCCACACATCGATTATGTGGTCCTACGCGTCGTAAACCCACGGCAAACCTAAAGTGTTTTTAATTAATTAGAAAAATGAGACCTTTAATTATTTAAAGCAATTTTATTTGTCCCAATGCTCTTCGATACTGAGGGCTAAGAACGTTAGCCACTCATCGGAATGGGGACTGCAGCGATTGAAAAAAGCAGAAAATTAAAGCAGTAAAATAAAGCATGAAAATGAAAGAAGTAAATGACAAGTTCTACTCAAACGAGGAGGACTGAAATGAAAGCAGGAAAATTGCAAGTCCAGGCTCAAATGAGTGGGCGGGAAAAAGAAAACAAGTCCTACTCAAACGAGTAGGAGAAAATAAATGTATTTACAAGTCGATTCCAAATTATTACAATAAAGACTGGCCATTTAACTCAAGTGATTTGGCGGAAAATAAAATCTAACACTCACGCACTCAACATAAAATTAAAACAAACCCACTCTACAGAAAGTAAACACACTCTACTGGAATAAAATCCTGCCATTTAACTCAAGTGAGTAGGCGGAAAATTAAAAATACACACACTTGCTTGAATAAAATCCAGCCATTTAACTCAAGTGAGTAGGCGGAAAAATAAAAATACACACACTTGCTTGAATAAAATTCAGCCATTTAACTCAAGTGAGTAGGCGGAAAATTAAAAACAACACACGCACACACTCTACAGGAATTGAAATAAAGCTATAAAAACTACTCATACACGCACGCACACGTACAAAATTAAGAAAAACTAAGTGACTGAAAAATTAAAACTACTACATTTCAACCGATAGAATGCGGTAGAAATGAATAAAAGTGAAAATAAAATAAAAAGGAGCAAACGTTTTTGCAAATAAGCGAAAAGTGCAAGTGCTCGAAATATTGAAATGAATACATTTCTACCGATAGAATGCGGTAGAAATGCATAAAATGAAGAAATAAAATTTAAACGGGCAAAACGTTTTTGAAAATAAACATGACAATGAAGTGTTTGAAAAATTTAAACTACTATATAAACGTTCCTATAACTCCGCAAAAGTGATTAAAAAGTGAAAATAAAGTGAAAAGGAAGAAAAGTTTTATGACCTAAAACAGAAAATCTAAGTTAGGAAAAATGAAAATCACTTTGAAAACGCTTTTACAGGTTTATAGGAATGCATAAAAAGCTATAAAAAACTAAGTCTAAACAAAACTAAAAATAACGAAGTATAAAAGCATAAAAAGAACTAATCTCATACACCCACACACCCAATTTAAAAGAATAAAAACAAAAGCAAAACAAGTAAAAATAAGATTGTATAAGGTTTTGTTTCGTAGATTCATTCCAACATCATGTAAAGAGACGAAAAAAACATATTTGATTAAGTGAAAACAGGGGTTACAAAAGAACGAAAACAAAAGCTAAAGAGTGGGGGAAAAATATCCCTTACATAACATTTGGGATCATCTCGGCAGCACAACCCTATACAAAATGGTTCAAGGAAAGGGAACCCGGAATTCAGACAGAAAATCTGAATTTATAGAAAAAATTTCACGGGACACGCCCTCGGACACGGGCGTGTCCCGGGGCGTGTCCCGGGGCGTGTCCCGGGGCGTGTCTACACTATTCACATGGCGGCCGTCCGATTTGACTGGAGATTTGACTTTGGCGGCTGAAATCGCGACGGTCACGCCCCCGGTCACGGGCGTGACGGTGGGCGTGTTGGCTTTAGTATCATCAGAATTCGGCGATTTGACGGCGATTTGACGTGGCGGCGAAAAACGCGGCGGTCACGCCCCTTGTCACGGGCGTGACGGTGGGCGTGTCGTGCGGTGATTAATGGCGTTGTTGACTTCGGGAGGTTGCCGGCGGCAGTTTGTCGGTCCAGGTGGAGGAGTCACGCCCGTGTAGCATCTTGACACGGGCGTGTTGGTTGACTCGACGATCGTCGAGCGAAGAATGTCGAGAGATGGTCATTGGCTTCGGCATGGGGCGTGTCATGCTGATACGGGCGTGTCGCTTATGGGACACGGGCATATCCCGTCGGGTCGACGAACGTCGAGCACAGATCGTCGAGCAGGCTGACACGGTTCAGGTCACGGCCGTGTCATATTTGACACGGCCGTGTGCTAGGGCGTGTCACTTGATTCTTCTTCAAATGCGCTGATTCACTGGAAATGAGTTGTCACACCCAGGTCACGGGCGTGACCCATAGTACACGGGCGTGACCCATGCAAAAATGTTACTTTTCCTTAAATTTTTCAGAAAATCAAAAATAAATTATGTTAGAAAATATTTACAAAATAGGTTGAATTTATTACACAAAATTATGTAAAAAATAACAAAAATAAAGTATAACCACTTATTTAATGTACATCAAAATAGGAATATTTACGACTCATCAAATACCCCCATACTTAAGCTTTTGCTATTCCAGAGCAAAAGTTGGAGATGAACTTATAATGAATTAAGAAAATCCTAAGTTTATCTACCGCTTGACTTAATTGAAAGAAAGAACTAAATAAATATCCGGGGTATTAGAGTTAAATCCTATATTATGCCAAAAATTTAAATAAAGGAAGAGTTTCAGTTAAAAACTTCTGATATGATCGAATAGATAGCAAAAAATTGTATTTTTTAGGCTAACAAAAATAGATTGCATTTATCAAAACTTGAGCTTGTAAGAATTACTGGAAATAATTTAATTTACAAATTATGCTCTCAAAAAAATTTTAAAATTAAATCTAGAATTATTTGAGATTGGCGGAGTAGGATATCGTGGTATATGAAGAAGGCTTAGAATATTTAGAGGCGAGGGTATATTTTTTCGCTCGAACCTCTAATGATTTTTTCGAATATGGAAGTTAGGAAAACGAAATCTTATTTTCCATAACGTAATTTTTTTTACAATCTTCATAATGAAATGTATATGTGTAGGAGTAATGAATTTTATCCTCTTACTCCTTAACATATAATCTTTTCAAATATTGGATGCCTATGTTTACGGAACGAAATCTTATTCTCATTTACATAGGATCTTTTAAGAATCGAAATCATGCCAAGTATGACATGAAAAAAAGGTGATAGATTTTTTTCAAAAATAAAATTATGTTTAATAAAAAACATTTGAGAGCAACCTTTATAAATGAAACATTCCTAAATTTCAAAAAAAAGCTTGGAGTTATCATAACTTGAAATCTAAGATTGTTATTTTTAACAAAATAAATATTCAACTATTTAGATAGATTAGAAGTGGTGCTGAAAACAAGTCTCTATCTAAATAAAAAAAAACATACAAAAAATTTTTAAAACTTAACCCCAGATATCTAAATCTATCAAACTCTAATTAATAAACGAATAGTAAGCAAAGAATAACTAAAATTCGCTTATAAATTAACTCGCAACTATATTGTTGTAGAGCGAAAAGGGTTAAGAATTGAGTTATTCGATTTATTTGTTACATAATTTACAATACATTTTTTGATTTTTACGGTTTTTGGATTTGTGATTATCAACTTTTTTGAATTTTTGTTTGTCATCTTTTTAGGATTTTTGGATTTTCAAAAATTTTTTTTGATTGTTTTAGATTTTTTTATCAAATTATTTACAAAAAATTTACAAAGTAAACAAAATTATTTTTTTTCACTTTTTAGTTATTGGCCCGCGAACAGACTCTTATTAAGGTGGTTGGTTCGATGAGTCGAACGCCGCGGGCTTGCTAAAAAGCGACACTCTTCTTTTTTTAAAAAAAGAAGAGTGGGGGAGGAAAGAGAAAGATTTAAAAATAATTACAAAGTAAAAAAAATATTTTTTTTTGTTTTGTTTTATGGATTTTTAGATTTTTGATTATAAAAACAAAAAAAGAACAACAAATTTTTTTTTTGAGGTTTTAATTTTTGCAATTTGTTTGTATTTTTGATGATTTATTGTTATAATTGCAGAATATAAAAGTGCAGAAATAGAAAAATAAGAAAACACCCCCATACTTAAATGCAACATTGTCCCCAATGTTGCAATCTAAGTATGTGGAACAGTAATATACAAAATGAAATATGGACAAAAAGAAAAAGGAAGGTAAAAGCTTCCCTAAGACGAGTTCGGGAAGGCGCATATGGAACCCTGCATTATTAAAAAGAAATAGCGAAAAAGAGAACAACAAAAACAATAAACTCGGCGAAAAGGTTGCGGGCGATAGGGGCAAGTGAGTGTGACTCGAAGCTAACGTCTTAGCTGTAGGAGAGCTACGGAAATGCGGACCCCTAGCATGCACAATAGTGTAAAGTGTCGAAGAGACAAAAAAGGTTTATTTATTGCGAGTGTTTAAAAAAATTGTTGTCGTTTTTTGGTTTTTTTTGTTAATAAAAGAACATAAGATATACGAGAATTTTTTTGTATTTTTTTTAAGGTTTATAGATTTTTTAGAGTTTTTAGTGTTTTTTAGATTTTGATTTTGTTTATAAGTTTTATAATTTGTAATTTTATAGTTTTTTAGAATTTTAGATTTTTAAGGTTTATAGGTTTTCAAGTTGTTAGTTTTTTGTGATTGATTTTTTTTATTATTTTTTTTAGTTAGTTTTTTTTCGAAATGACGTCATTTCAATTTTTTGTGTTTTTATAGATAATAATAATAATTTTGTTAAGTTTTTTTTTGGTTTGTTTTTTTTAAAGTAGTTTATTATTATTATTATGAGTAGGTTTTTTTGTTGGCCATGGGTAATTTTTTTTGATATTTATGTATATAGGTAAAATTAATAGATCTCCAGAATTCAAAATAATGACTCAAAAACTTTCCCCGGCAACGGCGCCAAAAACTTGATTGATATTTTTCGCATCAAATCCGAAAACTTAATGCGGTTAAAACTCCAAAAATATTTACGAAGCGCGGCGCCCCGGGCGGTTTTATTTAAGTAGAAAAGCGGATTTGGTTTTTATTAAGAAAACGGGGCGCGCGTATTTATTTATTTGGATATAAAAAGGTGTGATCGAGTTTTAACGAAAGGAGGCAAGTGCACCTATCGTGAGTAGTACAGGATATTTCGGGTGGAATATCGAGGTCGTATTATTCTCGGGGACGGTTCGTTTATTTTTACTCTTCCGTGGAGGGGACTATTATTTTACCGATAATTACTTGTCAGGTAATTTATATATATAATAAAAAAGGCAATAAAAATGAAAGCCTAAAAAAGGTGGAGCCGATGTAGTGCTTAGCTCGATGTCACCGAATTAAATTCGAACTAAAATAGACTTTTAATAAAAAGAGATCCTAAGTCTCTAACTAATTAGGGCGGATGCTTGGCCGTGGAGGCTCCACTAGAATGAGCTCACCTATCTCTAGGACTATCGCTCACCTGAACATTAAGACTATTCGACCTGGCTCTCGTCCGACGAAGGATTCCTCCTAATGCCCTCATTACGCTAAGAACCCCGCTATTGGGTGGGGAACCCAATCCGGTATAGTTGGCGCGCCTCCCCTCTCGAGGGGTAGTGCGGAACTCCATTTACCAAGGTGTGATCGGTCCATAAGCACGGCCTCTCAGCTAGCTAGCATATGGACTACGGAAATAGGGCCCACACGTCGATTATGTGGTCCTATGCGTCGTAAACCCACGACAAACCTAAAGTGTTTTTAATTAATTAAAAAAATGAGACCTTTAATTATTTAAAGCAATTTTATTTATCTCAATGCTCTTCGATACTGAGGGCTAAGAACGTTAGCCACTCATCGGAATGAGGACGGCAGCGATTGAAAAAATCAGAAAATTAAAGCAGTAAAATAAAGCAGGAAAATGAAAGCAGTAAATGACAAGTTCTACTCAAACGAGAAGGACTGAAATGAAAGTAGGAAAATTGCAAGTCCCTGCTCAAATTAGTGGGCGGGAAAAAGAAAGCAAGTCCTACTCAAACGAGTAGGAGAAAATAAATGCATTTACAAGTCCATTCCAAATTATTATAATAAAGACCGGCCATTTAACTCAAGTGAGTAGGCGGTAAATAAAATCTAACACTCACGCACTCGACATAAAATTAAAACACACCCACTCTACAGAAAGTAAACACACTCTACTGGAATAAAATCCTGCCATTTAACTCAAGTGAGTAGGCGGAAAAATAAAAATACACACACTTGCTTGAATAAAATCCAGTCATTTAACTCAAGTGAGTAGGCGGAAAAATAAAAATACACACACTTGCTTGAATAAAATCCAGCCATTTAACTCAAGTGAGTAGGCGGAAAATTAAAAACAACAAACGCACACACTCTACAGGAATTGAAATAAAGCTATAAAAACTACTCATACACGCACACACACGTACAAAATTAAGAAAAACTAAGTGACTGAAAAATTAAAACTACTACATTTTTACCGCTAGAATGCGGTAGAAATGAATAAAAAGTGAAAATAAAATAAAAAAGAGCAAAAGTTTTTGCAAATAAGCGAAAAGTGCAAGTGCTCGAAATATTGAAATGAATACATTTCTACCGATAGAATGCGTTAGAAATGCATAAAATGAAGAAAAAAAATTTAAACGGGCAAAAAGTTTTTGAAAATAAACATGACAATGAGATCCTAAGTTTCTAACTAATTAGGGCGGAGACTTGGCCGTGGAGGCTCCAATATAATGAGCTCACCTATCTCTAGGACTATCGCTCACCTGAACATTAAGACTATTCGACCGGGCTCTCGTCCGATGAAGGATTCCTCTTAATGCCCACATTACTCTAAGAACCCCGCTATTGGGTGGGGAACCAAATCCGGTAGAGTTGGCGCGCCTCCTCTCTCGAGGGTTAGTGCGGAACTCCATTTACTAAGGGGTGATCGGTCCATATGCACGGCCTCTCGGCTAGCTAGCATATGGACTACGGAAATAGGGCCCACACATCGATTATGTGGTTCTACCCACCGTAAACCCACGACAAACCTAAAGTGTTTTTAATTAATTAGAAAAATGAGACCTTTAATTATTTAAAGCAATTTTATTTGTCCCAATGCTCTTTGATACTGAGGGCTAAGAACGTTAGCCACTCATCGGAATGGGGACGGCAGCGATTGAAAAAAGCAGAAAATTAAAGCAGTAAAATAAAGCAGGAAAATGAAAGAAGTAAATGGCAAGTTCTACTCAAACGAGGAGGACTGAAATGAAAACAGGAAAATTGCAAGTCTAGGCTCAAATGAGTGGGCGGGAAAAAGAAAGCAAGTCCTACTCAAATGAGTAGGAGAAAATAAATGTATTTACAAGTCGATTCCAAATTATTACAATAAAGACCGGTCATTTAACTCAAGTGATTAGGCGGTAAATAAAATCTAATACTCACGCACTCAACATAAAAGTAAAACAAACCCACTCTACAGAAAGTAAACACACTCTACTGGAATAAAATCCTGCCATTTAACTCGAGTGAGTAGGCGGAAAATTAAAAATACACACACTTTCTTGAATAAAATCCAGCCATTTAACTCAAGTGAGTAGGCGGAAAAATAAAAATACACACACTTGCTTGAATAAAATTCAGCCATTTAACACAAGTGAGTAGGCGGAAAATTAAAAACAACACACGCACACACTCTACAGGAATTGAAATAAAGCTATAAAAACTACTCATACACGCACGCACACGTACAAAATTAAGAAAAACTAAGTGACTGAAAAATTAAAACTACTACATTTCAACCGATAGAATGCGGTAGAAATGAAAAAAAGTGAAAATAAAATAAAAAGGAGCAAACGTTTTTGCAAATAAGCGAAAAGTGCAAGTTCTCGAAATATTGAAATGAATACATTTCTACCGATAGAATGCGGTAGAAATGCATAAAATGAAGAAATAAAATTTAAACGGGCAAAACGTTTTTGAAAATAAACATGATAATGAAGTGTTTGAAAAATTTAAACTACTATATAAATGTTCCTATAACTCCGCAAAAGTGATTAAAAAGTGAAAATAAAGTGAAAAGGAAGAAAAGTTTTATGACCTAAAACAAAAAATCTAAGTTAGGAAAAATGAAAATCACTTTGAAAACGCTTTTGCAGGTTTATAGGAATGCAAAAAAAGCTATAAAGAACTAAGTCTAAACAAAAGTAACTAAAAATAACGAAGTATAAAAGCATAAAAAGAACTAATCTCATATACCAACACACCCATTTTAAAAGAATAAAAACAAAAGCAAAACAAGTAAAAATAAGATTGTATAAGGTTTTGTTGCGTAGATTCATTCCAACATCATGTAAAGAGACGAAAAAAACATATTTGATTAAGTAAAAACATGGGTTACAAAAGAACGAAAACAAAAGCTAAAGAGTGGGGGAAAAATATCCCTTACATAACATTTGGGATCATCTCGGCAGCACAACCCTATACAAAATGGTTCAAGGAAAGGGAACCCGGAATTCAGACAGAAAATCTGAATTTATAAACAAAATTTCACGGGACACGCCCTCGGACACGGGCGTGTCCGGGTCGTCTACACTATTCACATGGTGGCCGTTCGATTTGACTGGAGATTTGACTTTGGTGGCTGAAATCGCGACGGTCACGCCCCCGGTCACGGTCATGACGGTGGGCGTGTTGGCTTTAGTTATCATCAGAATTCGGCGATTTGATGGCGATTTGACGTTGCGGCGAAAAACGCAGCGGTCACGCCTCTTGTCACGGGCGTGACGGTGGGCGTGTTGTGCGGCGATTAATGACGTTGTTGACTTTGGGAGGTTGCCGGCGGTAGTTTGTCGGGCCAGGTGGAGGAGTCATGCCCGTGTGGCATCTTGACACAGGCGTGTTGGTTGACTCGACGATCGTCGAGCGAAGAATGTCGAGAGATGGTCATGGGCTTCGGCATGGGGCGTGTCATGCTGATACGGCCGTGTCGCTTATGGGACACGGGCGTGTCCTGTCGGGTCGACGAACGTCGAGCACAGATCGTCGAGCAGGCTGATACGGTTCAGGTCACGGCCGTGTCATATTTGACACGGCCGTGTGCCAGGGCGTGTCACTTGATTCTTCTTCAAATGCGCTGATTCACTGGAAATGAGTTGTCACGCCCAGGTCACGGGCGTGACCCATAGTACACGGGCGTGACCCATGCAAAAATGTTACTTTTCCAGAAATTTTTCAAAAAATCAAAAATAAATTATGTTAGAAAATATTTACAAAATAGGATCAATTTATTACACAAAATTAAGTAAAAAATAACAAAAATAAAGTATAACCACTTATTTAATGTACATCAAAATAGGAATATTTACGACTCATCAAATACCCCCATACTTAAGCTTTTGCTATTCCAGAGCAAAAGTTGGAGATGAACTTATAATGAATTAAGAAAATCCTAAGTTTATCTACCGCTTGACTTAATTGAAAGAAAGATCTAAATAAATATCCGGGGTATTAGAGTTGAATCCTAAATTATGCCAAAAATTTAAATAAAGGAAGAGTTTCAGTTAAAAACTTCTGATATGATCGAATAGATTTCAAAAAATTGTATTTTTTAGGCTAACAAAAATTGATTGGATTTATGAAAACTTGAGCTTGTAAGAATTACAGGAAATAATTTAATTTACAAATTATGCTCTCAAAAAGATTTTAAAATTAAATCTAGAATTATTTGAGATTGGCGGAGTAGGATATCGTGGTATATGAAAAAGGCTTAGAATATTTAGAGGCGAGGGTATATTTTTTCGCTCGAACCTCTAATGATTTTTTCGAATATGGAAGTTAGGAAAACGAAATCTTGTTTTCCATAACATAATTTTTTTTTACAATCTTCATAATCCAATGTATATGTGTAGGAGTAATGAATTTTATCCTCTTACTCCTTAACATATAATCTTTTCAAATATTGGATGCCTATGTTTACGGAACGAAATCTTATTCCCATTTACATAGGATCTTTTAATGATCGAAATCATGCCAAGTATGACATGAAAAAAATGTGATAGATTTTTTTCAAAAATAAAACTAGGTTTAATAAAAAACATTTGAGAGCAACCTTTATAAATGAAACATTCCTAAATTTCAAAAAAAAACTTGGAGTTATCCTAACTTGAAATCTAATATTGTTATTTTTAACAAAATAAATATTAAACTATTTAGATAGATTAGAAGTGGTGCTGAAAACAGCTCTCTATCTAAATAAAAAAACATACAAAAAATTTTTAAAACTTAACCCCAGATATCTAAATCTATCAAACTCCAATTAATAAACGAATAGTAAGAAAAGAATAACTAAAATTCCCTTATAAATTAACTCGCAACTATATTGTTGTAGAGCGAAAATGGTTAAGAATTGAGATATTCGATTTATTTGTTACATAATTTACAATACATTTTTTGATTTTTACGGTTTTTGGATTTGTGATTATCAACTTTTTTGAATTTTTGTTTGTCATCTTTTTAGGATTTTTGGATTTTCAAAATTTTTTTTTGATTGTTTTAGATTTTTTTATCAAATTATTTACAAAAATTTTACAAAGTAAACAAAATTATTTTTTTTCACTTTTTAGTTATTGGCCCGCGAACAGACTCTTATTAAGGGGGTTGGTTCGATGAGTCGAATGTCGCGGGCTTGCTAAAAAGCGACACTCTTCCTTTTAAAAAAAAGAAGAGTGGGGGAGGAAAGAGAAAGATTTAAAAATAATTACAAAGTAAAAAAAATATTTTTTTTTGTTTTGTTTTATGGATTTTTAGATTTTTGATTATAAAAACAAAAAAAGAAGAACAAATTTTTTTTTTTGAGGTTTTAATTTTTGCAATTTGTTTGTATTTTTGATGATTTATTGTTATAATTGCAGAATATAAAAGTGTAGAAATAGAAAAATAAGAAAACACCCTCATACTTAATTGCAACATTGTCCCCAATGTTGCAATCTAAGTATGTGGAATAGTAATATACAAAATGAAATATGGACAAAAAGAAAAAGGAAGGTAGAAGCTTCCCTAAGACGAGTTCGGGGAGGCGCATATGGAACCCTGCATTATTAAAAAGAAATAGCGAAAAAGAGAACAACAAAAACGATAAACTCGGCGAAAAGGTTGCGGGCGATATGGGGCAAGTGAGTGTGACTCGAAGCTAACGTCTTAGATGTAGGAGCGCTACAGAAATGCAGACCCCTAGCATGCACAATAGTGTAAAGTGTCGAAGAGACAAAAAAGGTTTATTTATTGCGAGTGTTTAAAAAAATTGTTGTCGTTTTTTGGTTTTTTTTATTAATAAAAGAACAGAAGATATACGAGAATTTTTTTGTGTTTTTTTTAAGGTTTATAGATTTTTTAGAGTTTTTAGTGTTTTTTAGATTTTGATTTTGTTTATAAGTTTTATAATTTGTAATTTTATAGTTTTTTTAGAATTTTAGATTTTTAAGGTTTATAGGTTTTCAAGTTGTTAGTTTTTTGTGATTGATTTTTTTTATTATTTTTTTTAGTTAGCTTTTTTTTCGAAATGACGTCATTTCAATTTTTTGTGTTTTTATAGATAATAATAATAATAATTTTGTTAAGTTTTTTTTTGGTTTGTTTTTTTTAAAGTAGTTTATTATTATTATTATTAGTAGGTTTTTTTGTTGGCCATGGGTAATTTTTTTGATATTTATGTATATAGGTAAAATTAATAGATCTCCAGAATTCAAAATAACGACTCAAAAAATTTCCCCGGCAATGACGCCAAAAACTTGATTGATATTTTTCGCATCAAATCCGAAAACTTAATGCGATTAAAACTCCAAAAATATTTACGAAGCGTGGCGCCCCGGGCGGTTTTATTTAAGTAGAAAAGCGGATTTGGTTTTTATTTAGAAAACGGGGCGCGCGTATTTATTTATTTGGATATAAAAAGGTGGGATCGAGTTTTAACGAATGGAGGCAAGTGCACCTATCGTGAGTAGTACAGGATATTTCGGGTGGAATATTTAGGTCGTATTATTCTCGGGGACGGTTCGTTTATTTTTACTCTTCCGTGGAGGGGACTATTATTTTACCGATAATTACTTGTCGTGTAATTTATATATATAATAAAAAAGGCAATAAAAATGAAAGCCTAAAAAAGGTGGAGTCGATGTAGTGCTTAGCTCGATGTCACCGAATTAAATTTGAACTAAAATAGACTTTTAATAAAAAGAGATCCAAAGTTTCTAACTAATTAGGGCGGAGACTTGGCCGTGGAGGCTCCACTAGAATGAGCTCATCTATCTCTAGGACTATCTCTCACCTGAACATTAAGACTATTCGACCTGGCTCTCGTCCGACGAAGGATTCCTCTTAATGCCCTCATTACGCTAAGAACCCCGCTATTGGGTGGGGAACCCAATCCGGTAGAGTTGGCGCGCCTCCTCTCTCGAGGGTTAGTGCGGAACTCCATTTACCAAGGGGTGATCGGTCCATATGCACGGCCTCTCAGCTAGCTATCATATGGACTACAGAAATAGGGCCCACACATCGATTATGTGGTCCTACGCGTCGTAAACCCACGACAAACCTAAAGTGTTTTTAATTAATTAGAAAAATGAGACCTTTAATTATTTAAAGCAATTTTATTTGTCTCAATGCTCTTCGATACTGAGGGCTAAGAACGTTAGCCACTCATCGGAATGGGGACGATAGCGATTGAAAAAATCAGAAAATTAAAGCAGTAAAATAAAGCAGGAAAATGAAAGCAGTAAATGACAAGTTCTACTCAAACGAGGAGGACTGAAATGAAAGCAGGAAAATTGCAAATCCCGACTCAAATTAGTGGGCGGGAAAAAGAAAGCAATTCCTACTCAAACGAGTAGGAGAAAATAAATGCATTTACAAGTCCATTCCAAATTATTACAATAAAGACAGGCCATTTAACTCAAGTGAGTAGGCGGTAAATAAAATCTAACACTCACGCACTCGACATAAAATTAAAACAAACCCACTCTACAGAAAGTAAACACACTCTACTGGAATAAAATCATGCCATTTAACTCAAGTGAGTAGGCGGAAAATTAAAAATACACACACTTGCTTGAATAAAATCCAGCCATTTAACTCAAGTGAGTAGGCGGAAAAATAAAAATACACACACTTGCTTGAATAAAATCTAGCCATTTAACTCAAGTGAGTAGGCGGAAAATTAAAAACAACACACGCACACACTCTACAGGAATTGAAATAAAGCTATAAAAACTACTCATACACGCACGCACACGTACAAAATTAAGAAAAACTAAGTGACTGAAAAATTAAAACTACTACATTTCTACCGCTAGAATGCGGTATAAATGAATAAAAAGTGAAAATAAAATTAAAAGGAGCAAAAGTTTTTGGAAATAAGCGAAAAGTGCAAGTGCTCGAAATATTGAAATGAATACATTTCTACCGATAGAATGCGTTAGAAATGCATAAAATGAAGAAATAAAATTTAAACGGGCAAAAAGTTTTTGAAAATAAACATGACAATGAAGTGTTTGAAAACTTAAAACTACTATATAAACGTTCTATAACTCCGCAAAAGTGATTAAAAAGTGAAAATAAAGTGAAAAGAAAGAAAAGTTTTACGACCTAAAACAGAAAATCTAAGTTAGAAAAAATGAAAATCACTTTGAAAACGCTTTTACAGGTTTATAGGAATGCATAAAAAGCTATAAAGAACTAAGTCTAAACAAAACTAACTAAAAATAACGAAGTATAAAAGCATAACAAGAACTAATCTCATACACCCACACACCCATTTTAAAAGAATAAAAACAAAAGCAAAACAAGTAAAAATAAGATTGTATAAGGTTTTGTTGCTTAGATTCATTCCAACATCATGTAAAGAGACGAAAAAAAAACATATTTGATTAAGTAAAAACAAGGGTTACAAAAGAACGAAAACAAAAGCTAAAGAGTGGGGGGAAAATATCCCTTACATAACATTTGGGATCATCTCGGCAGCACAACCCTATACAAAATGGTTCAAGGAAAGGGAACCCGGAATTCAGGTAGAAAATCTGAATTTATAGACAAAATTTCACGGGACACGCCCTCAGACACGGGCGTGTCCGGGGGCGTGTCTACACTATTCACATGGCGGTCGTCCGATTTGATTGTAGATTTGACTTTGGCGGCTGAAATCGCAACGGTCACGCCCCCGGTCACGGGCGTGACGGTGGGCGTGTTGGCTTTAGTTATCATCAGAATTCGGCGATTTGACGTTGCGGCGAAAAACGCGGCGGTCACGCCCCTTGTCACGGGCGTGACGGTGGGCGTGTCGTGTGGCGATTAATGGCGTTGTTGACTTCGGGAGGTTGCCGGCGGCAGTTTGTCGGGCCAGGTGGAGGAGTCACGCCCGTGTGGCATTCTGACACGGGCGTGTTGGTTGACTCGACGATCGTCGAGCGAAGAATGTCGAGAGATGGTCACGAGCTTCGGCACGGGGCGTGTCATGCTGACACGGGCATGTCGCTTATGGGACGCGGGCGTGTCCCGTCGGGTCGACGAACGTCGAGCACAGATCGTCGAGCAGGCTGACACGGTTCAGGTCACGGCCGTGTCATATTTGTCACGGCCGTGTACTAGGGCGTGTCACTTAATTCCTCTTCAAATGCGCTGATTCACTAGAAATGAGTTGTCACGCCCAGGTCACGGGCGTGATCCATAGTACACGGGCGTGACCCATGCAAAAATGTTACTTTTCCCGAAATTTTTCAGAAAATCAAAAATAAATTAAGTTAGAAAATATTTACAAAATAGGAGAAATTTATTACACAAAATTAAGTAAAAAATAACAAAAATAAAGTAAAACGACTTATTTAATGTACATCAAAATAGGAATATTTACGACTCTTCAGCCACCAACAACCCGCTTGTGGAGGGAGAGGGGTTGGGGTGCTTGGGCTGTAGCCCGCTATCAGTGCCATGATGTCCTGGTAAGTCCCTTCGTGGCAGGGGTAGGGCCGATATATGTAACGGTGCCATGGTGTCCTAGTAAGTCCCTTCGGGGAAGGGGCCGGGCGGGTCGTTACAAAAAAGTGCACTTTTTGGTTTAGGTTTGGGTGACACGGCCTGGGACACGGGCGTGTCCCAGGGCGTGTCCTTCTCGGGTTGAGCAGTTGGGTGTGTGGTCGATGAATTTTGGTCGACGATCGTCGAGTGCACGGTACACAGCCTGTGACACGGCCGTGTCACAGGGCGTGTCCAGGCGGGAATGCATGTACTAGTGGACACGGGTTTGTCCTAGTGTACACGGCCTGGGACACGGCCGTGTCCCGTGGCCGTGTCCTTCTCGGGTGAGATGGGATTGTGCTGTGTGATGAAGTACACGACTTTTGGATACGGTCGTGTCGGGCATGACACGGGCGTGTAGGGTGTGATACGGGTATGTCACACGGCCGTGTACTGGTTGGATTTGAGTCAGTTGCCTGCCGCTTAAGTGACATGGCCTGTAACACGGGCATGTCACGTGGCATGTCAAGCCGTGTTCAGCCTTTTTCTGGGCAAATCAGGGTCATCCATTTCCTTATCCTGGATCCAGTGGTCTAGGCTCCTTCCATGTGGATAAAGGCTGAGGAATGAGGATTTATTCCCTCATTTTCATTCTTCTTCTTCTTCTCACTTTCCAAGAGAGAGAAGGAGAGAGGGAGAGCTTGAGAGGGAAAAGAGAAAGGAGAAACCAGTTGTTGGAGGAGCTGCGGCGTGCGGAGCGAAGATCCGACATCGGATTCATGAAGGCAAAGCCGAGGCGGTGACTTCCATCCGACTACTTCATGGCGCCGAAGCGATCTTCAAGGGTAACAATCTCCTTCTTAGACATCGAAGTCCTTTCTTTATGCATGTGCATGGCATCCTCCACCAAGAGGTGGATATCGCAAGAGATTCCTTGGTTGAGTCTACATCTAGAGCCGGAAGTATGTAGTACGATATAGGCATGATGTGTGAAGCCCATCTGGATGGGTAGTCTGGATTGGTGATGATTAGGTGTAAACCGGAGAAGACTCTGTGGATTTGATGATATGAACGGTTTATGCTTTATTGGATGGATGTATGGATGTGCTTATGAATGTATGGATGCTTTGAGTAAGCTCCTGGTTGTGATGAGAGATGAATTGGTAGCACGTTTGGGGAGCGCGGATAAACCCGACCTGCTACACCACTTGGGTGGGTTGATCTGGATAGATGAGGGATCGAATGGTAGCAATTCTTGGGGAGCCGAGTTAAACCCGGCTTGCTGCACCATAGGGGTAGGTCGATCGGAAAATAGGTGAGGGTTCGATTGGTGGTAATGCATGGGGAGCACGATAAACCCGGCTTGCTACACCACATGGGTTGGTCGATCTGCTCTGGTTGTTTGTGGATGTTGTGAGGTAGTACCTCTGAGTGGTATGGACGGAATGTCGCCAGCCTGCAGGATTGGTGGACTAGGATGGAACTGGCCAACCAACAAGTGAAGAACCTCTGATCGGCGGTGTACGACTGGGATATTTGATACACCAATAAGGTGCCATGAGTGCACGGAATGTCTGGTGGATACTAGCATTTGTGATATGGTTGTGATTGGTAGATTGATAACTTGTGATGGCAATGCATACATGGAAGGAACCACTGCCCCGAGTAAGGGGTAGGGTCGTTATAATCGGTCAGCTTATACTGACCGTTACTTTGTGTACCGCTCTTGGGTGGATGGCTAATTGCAGGTGCTAATTATTGAATTGATTTGAGCGGAATGGAGGCCTGCTGCTAAAGGCCATTAAAGGTCGTGCGAAGAAAGAGTGGTTGGATTTTATGTGTGGCCGGCATGCGTGCCGATGTTTGAAATGTACATTTGCGTAAAGAGAAACCTGTAATTCCTTAAGGCCATGGGTGTGTGTGTTGTCTACATTAATGGTTTTGATATATAAATGTGGAGTTTGTATATTAGTGGACATTCATTTAGCTGAGTTCATTCAACATAAAATGTTGCGCTAGAATGTTTGATATAGGGTACGAGTAGACTTTGATTTCCACAAGTAATTCCACTGCTTGTCTGTTCAATATGGCGTGGGGCCTTGGCCGGACCCACCGTTATATTCCATGTGACGAGTGGGGGCATTACATCCCGAGCTGGACACGGCCTGTAACACGGCAGTATCTCTGGCCGTGTCGCGGGCCGTATCAAGATGGCCGTGTCAACAAGGACCGTGTCACCAGGAGTTGGTGAATTTCCAGAGTAGGATACTGCCACCCACATGGCTGTATCGCCAGGCGTGTCACCACCTCCTTAGCGCATGCAGCCAACCATTAATGCGCCACCGTCGAAGCCCATCAACCACAGAGAACACGGCCACCAACACGGCCGTGTCAGTGCCCGTGTCAGCATGGGTGTGCCCGCCAGTCAGCGTTGCAATGATCATTTCCCGCCAGAACCAGAGCCTGAAGTCAACCAGCATGGGACACAGCCACCAAGACGGCCGTGTTGCCGGCCGTGTCCCCCCCTCTAGAATTACTATAAATTCAGAGCCCTCCCTTGAGTCCATATAGTTTTCTGGAGTGTGTAAGGAAGTGCTGCCCTTTTGCTTTCTGAAGTTTTTCATGTTTCTTCTCTCTCTCTTTCTCTTTTTAGGTTAGTTCAATTCAAGTTTAGTTTAAGCTTTTGTATTAGCTTTTCTTGCAAATGCTTTAGTTGCTAATTGCAGGGCCAGAATAGGATTTCATTTTCATGCAAATGTACTCTTCAATTTCCAAATATAGCTCTCTTTAGTATTAATAAAAGTGCTCTTTTCTCTTACCTTTCTTACTTTGTGTCTTTATGCTTTACTGCTCATCCCCCCTCCTCCACTTCATTATAATTAACTAATCCTCCTTGTACTCGATCTTGATGATCCGAGGTTCGAGTGATTATGTTATGATGCTTTGAATTTCCTTTTTTTTTAGTGTTTAGGCCTTGAATTACTCTTGATTTATCACGGGTTGGAGATATATCATTGATATATATTCTCCACCTTTGCTTTAATTCTTGGCTAGCCGAGAGGCCGATAGTTTGAAATGTGTACTCAAGAGTAAAGGGAGTTGTACGCACCCCTCGAGATAGGCAGACGTCCAAATCTCCCAGATTGGAGTAAAATCCAATAGTGGGGTTCACCGCGTAAGGCGAGTTTTAGGCCTCCGATTTAGGCGAGAGTCGGTCGGACCTTCCTAAACTCAGTTGGGCACGACTTCGAGAGAATCGTGTTCATGTTTATGGAACCTCCACGGTCAAGGACCTTTACCCTATTAATCTTATGTTTATTTATCGTGTTTTTAATCGACTCTTGATGCACGAAAACGGACAGGGAGTCGGGCACCACCAGCTAACGGTTCGAACACCGGGGAATAGGGAAGGAAAGGAGAAGACTGTCGACTAATCGGTTAGTAGCGGTCGCGGCTAAAGGGCAAAAAAGAGAGGGGCCGCTGGTAGCGGCAATAGCAGAGCTCGCCCGCCGCGGCTTAAATGCCACTCTTGCGGCGGGCTTTCCTTTACTTCAAATAAGAAACAGTTACAACAAGTAAAAGAAGAAGCCGGCCGGACTACAAGCCGCAATACACTAGACTTGAGACCGCAGCTCTTAACAGGCGAGCTCCTGAATCCCAGTCACGGTGTCTTGGGGAGTGCACCCACCCCCTATTTATAGGCTCGGGGGCCTGCCCAAACGGGCAGGGCAAAAATTACCGGCTGCCCGGGGTACAGGAGAACCGGGCAGAGGTGAGGGGAAGCAAAAGAGAAAGAAACAAGAAAGGAGGGAAGCCGCGCGGCCTGGCGGATTCCTCCTGGCGAGCTGACGGCTGGGTCCTTGGGCCTTATCGCTGAGCAGGGTCGGCGTTGGCAGCGGCCTGACATGGAGACCGCCCGGCTTGGGAGGCTTGGCGGCTTGAGGAGGCAGGCCGCCCGGTCTGGAAAGCTGTGCGGGCAGGTCGCGGATTCCGGGCTTATCATAATCCCCGCACATTTTTAAGTTTCCAAAAAACTTCGAAAATGTAGAACTAAGCCGGAGACCGCGACTGCTTCATCGTTGTCTATAAAATCCCCTGACCCTTGACATTCTTCAGGATTCCTGCCAAGCACGGGTCGCTACTCGCCACTTGCGGTTAGAATTTTGCAAGCCGACGCGATTTCTCTAGCGATGGATGTGATGTCATCAATGCTAGCTCGCAACAAGAAACCGCCAGAAGCGAAACAGAGCCGGAGCGAGAACTCGAATGATTCTGCCCGTCAGACTGCCAAGAGGACTGGGAAGCCGGAGACATCGGCGGCTTCTGGAGCTGAAAGGAGGCCGACAGTGATCGTCGGCGGACCATCGCAGGCTGTAGTAGATCCCAAAGCGGTTTCGAAGGCTGCTCCACTGCAAACCGGGATTGCTAAATCCTTCGACGTGACTTTCTCTCCATCAGGAGAACCACTCCTAAAAATCGGTGGGACGGAGGAGAAGAGTGTTGAGTCTGGGAAACCGTCCGAATTGCCGAGCAAGGTCGACTTAATCGTTGTGGATGACAACGAGCCGGAGAAGGCGCAGGAACCCGAGCGGACTGTTGCTGAACAGGGCAAGCGGACTGAAAAGGTGTCCGGCTCCCTGAAACGGCAGAAAGAAAGGAGCGAAACCCTTGAAGAAATGATGAAGAAGAAAATGAGGAAGCTGCATGCCAGAAACCGGAACATCTCTGAAAAGACCGGAGCGGACAGTCTTCAACACAGGCCGCACGAGAAGGAGGTACCCGAGGACCCGTCCACACCGGATTACAAGCCGAGCGAACTGGAGGGTACACCTGCGGTTAGCGATTCGCTGAGCGAGCTCCTGAAGGGCATGAAGACCCTCCAGCGGCAAGACGCGTTGTTGTCGACACCAGCGGCCTCTGAGGAGGTTGACCGCCCGGACATCCAGGTTATTGGGGAGAAGCCTGGCGAACCGGCTTCCGCGGATTCTGAAGGAGCCGAGAAACTGAAGCTCCGCGAGAAGATGGAGGAGATGAAGAAACTGATCGCCGAGAAGCCGGTGGCGACCACACATCCATTGCTGCAAGGTAAACACCGGGACGTTAGGCGAATTATTAAATTCTACAAGTCGCGGTCAAGGAAGAAGGGGGCGAATATAATATTAAATCCGCCGGCCAGCTTTTTCCTGACCACGGCTCAACTGAAAAGCCGAGCTAAGGAAACCGAGCGGCTATGGAAAGAAAAGCTGAAGAGGATAGATCCTGAGCGGCTCAGGCGGCCAGTGATTAAAATCCATACCGCGGCCTCTGGAGGAGATAAACATCAAACCGGCGGTCTTATCCTACCGATTTCCTTACAAGAAGGTCGCAATAATCCGGCTGAACCTGACTGCGGTTTTTCTCCTGCAGGTGTACCGGAGACCGCGATGAAACCGGGCGACCTGACGTCGTTTTTGTCTATGCTGCCACCGCCTCCGCCTCCAAGTGTTCGCGAGAAGGAGATGGCCGACTTCTAGAAGGAGGTCGGCTCGCTGCAGGCGGCTTTGAACGCGGCCACCGAAACCCTGCGGATTAAAGACGAACAACAGCGGGTTGCCCAGGAGGCCGCGGAAAAAAGGATCCAAGAGTTGCAAACCACCCTGGAGCAAGAGACCACTAGGTTGCAAAGAGCGCTTGAGCAGGAGACCGCGAGGATGAAGACTGCGATGGAACAAGAGACTGCCAGGCTCCAGACCGCGATGAAGGAAGAGACCGCCAGGCTCCAGACCGCGAGGAAGGAAGAGACCGCCAGGCTCCAGACCGCGATGGAAACCGCTGAGGCGAAGATTGCTGAGATGCAGGTCGCCTTGGAGCAGGAGAGGGCGGAGAAGTACTTGCTGATGGCCGCGCGGCCGGAAGGAGACAGAGAACAGATCCCGCATGCCGGAGGCGGCGAAAACCAAGACTTGCCGGCGGAGACCGGCGGAGAACTGCGGCCTGCACCACCAACTCCTGCAGAGTTGCCGGGAACTAGCCGCCCGGCCTCTGGCGAGAGTTCGCATCCGCCAGTGGCCGCGGCGCCTAACCAGGTCGCAGTTCCAAGCGGTCCGGGGGCCCAGGCGATCCATATGATTCCGTTTGCGAGAGTTGAGCGCGACGCTGCGCGAGTTCATCGGTCTCTGCATGCGCTTCATAATCTGGTTAGCCAGGTGTATGTTGCGATTGTGCAGACCGGTGAACAGGTCGCGCACATGGGACGAGATAGGCCGGAAGACGACAAACGATCCTAAGCGACTTGAGAGACCTAAGCCGCGCGGACATTCGTATATTGTGTTGTAATATATATTTTTTCTTTGGATGTTGGACAATTTGATTGCTGAAAACTGTTGTATTTTATTATGCTGCGAACTGAATGCGGCTTATGCGGTTTGTATTTATAATCCACATGTCTGCTGCTTTGTTCTGAGAAATTTAAAGTTTTGGAAAGTAGCCGCGCGGTCTGGCGAACAGAACGCCGGCTTGAATAGTTGATATCCACATGATTCGCCATAGAATTTTTCTAAGTGCAGGGAAATAGCCGTGCGGACTGATGGGCTAAATGGCGGCTTGGTCACTAAGCTGTTCTGCACTTCCAGCGGACTTAGGCCGCGCGGCGTGACAACTAGCCGCGATTTGACGTTGGGCACTGTAGCTTCACGGATTTTCTATAAATAGCGCAGACCCCGTAGATTTCTTCACAAATCAAGAAAGATGCGGGCTAAGTCCAAGTTGTTGCGGTCTGACAAGGCCACAGCCGTTAGGACAGACGCGGCCTCCGCTTTCCACTCAGCTGACCACAAAGAATGCCGGCTTACAAAAGCCGAGCTGGATGACTTTGTCGAGAAACATATGCAAGGAAGTCCGCTGATCGCGCGGCTTCCCCGGCAAGATGAGCGGATTAACTCCTCCAACGCGAATCAGATCGCAGTCCCCATTGACCACTTCGACTGCGGCTTCAGCTTCCCGGTCTTGCTAGAGGCCGTAGCGGTCTTCGACCACTATGGAGTTGTGCCCGGACAACTTCCCCCAAACTCGATAGCCGCAATATACAGCTTCATCTCTTATCTGAGGTCGGAAAGAGTCCGATTCTCTATGAGGCTCTTCCGTGAGTGCTTCTCGGTGCGGTCTATCCCGGACTCCGGGACTAAGATCTTCCGGGGCACCTCTACTTCGGCTGCAGAGGGCTGAAGATAGTGAACTTGGCCAACAAGATCGCAAACTGGCCGGAGCGGTTTCAGATCTTCGAGGGCAACTTGGGGTTGCTGCCGGTCGACCCCCAAATCCGCGAAGAAGCCGCCTTCGGCAGCAGCGGCTTGGACGGCATGGAGAAGGAGATTTACGACTTCTTCAAGGGCGAGCGGCTTGATGTAAACCACTACATCCCGCTGTTGCCGTCGCTAGTAGGAGTCGAAGCGGAAGACAGTAAGTGTTAAGCCGGCCGACCTGAATTCTTAGCCGTGCGGCCTGAAAACTAACTTTGCCTTCTATCTTTGCAGCTGCTGTGGCGGTCCCGCTGAACAAGCCGCAGACTCCTGGCGGCTTGACCCTCACTCAAAGAGAAAAGAGAGCGAAGCGGGTCAAGCCGGCGCGAGTTGCGGAGGAGGAGGAGTCGGACTCCTCTGGAGAGTTCATGCTGCAAGGAACCGGCAGCAGCCTGAAGGATGTCCACGGCGACCCGGCCTTGCGGTGGAGTCCGGACGGCAAGTCGGTGACGATCTCCACCGCCCTCCCCTACTGGGGAGCCGAAGAAGTAAGCCGCCATGCGAGCGCAGTTGGCGGCGCGCTGTACGGCAAGCACAACTTGAGGGCTATGCGACGAGTTCCTCCGGACGACCTGCCGCGGCTAGCCGCGCAAGTCGGCGCGAGGAGCTTCGTGGCAAGTCACTTCATGGGGCTTGCCTACAAGGAGCTGATGAAAGAGAACAGCGGCCTGAAGACGCAGTTAGGCGAACAGAAAGAAGAGAACAAGCGGCTTAAAGAGAAAGAGGCGGTAAGTCATTACCAATACCCGCGCGGTTAGCATTATATAACCGCGCGACCTTACCTTTACCTTTGCTTTGCAGGAAATGTACAACCCCGCCAACCCGATCTTCCAAGACCAAGTCTTCCCCCAACTCGTCCAAGGAATCGATGGAGCGCTTAACCGCCTCCGGGACCTTAGCGGCTTGGCCACCGGCTTCACCGACTTCACATGCGCCGACATCTACCCTTCCCTGAAGGAGCAGGTGGCCGACGTCTATAAGTCGATCAAGGGCAAGGCCAAGGTCGGGAAGAAGTCGTCGAGGTGGTGGGAGACGCCGTGGAAGAGGTCGGCCAGGGAAGCCGGAGTCCACGCACATCTCCTGAGTCCGGCGGCCAAGAGTCGGAGACCGCGCGGCCAGACTCGACATCTTCTGATGGTTCAGCGAGCTCCGCAACTAGCAGCGGGTACTCTTTATCATCTGTCGACGTTGGCGATGGCAGTGATTTGGACTCTCCTGCGACTAAGAAGCTCAAATCGGGCGATTAGAAAATTTATAACTTGTTTTGTATTTTGAACTTTTTGAAATCGGCGGCATTGTTTTTGTAACCGCACGATTAATATTTTGTAATACTTAATGACATAGAAATGAAGGCATTTTTACCTTACTCTTTGTTATATCTTACTTTTCTTACTTGACTAAGTCCGCGCGGTCTCAGTTTAGCTTCCGATTTAAAATATAAGTATGTAAACCGGCTGAGTTTGCGCTGCGACTTCAACAAAGCTATCCGCAAGAGAGAGATATTTCCCTGCGGTTTATACCGGAGTGCACGTCAACAATAAGCCGAGCGGCTAACAATTTAAACCGCAATTTTCCTTAATGAATTATTCAACGTTATCTGCTAGAAGAGCTGAATTGCCGCGGCTTGTTCATACTTAAACCGTGACCGCTAAGCCGCGCGGCCACCTGTCGCAGTCGGCAAACATCCATCACATTGAAATATTAGATTGCGGCTAGGGCAAACTCTGAAGCGAATTGCCCATTTGATTAAAGGAACAGAAATAGAGAAATAAGCTTCGGCTTCCGATAATACAGACCGATATAGCCATATGGGAGCCGGGAACTCTTGTGACGATAGTTCACTGATTTAGCTGATATAATTAATACCATAAGTCGGCAGATCAATAGCCAGGAATTAAGTGCCAGAAGCAGGTCGGGCGACCTCTTTTTCATATGAATAACAAACCGGCAATTGATATACATAAGCCGAATAAGATACTGAATAGCGGATAGGCGGACGTAAGTCGGCCGAGTTCCCAAATATATTAATGATAATCCGGCCGGTAAGAACAGGAAAGTTAAAAAACTTAAGCCGGAATATGAAACCGGGCGGCTTGTGTAAATAATTATAAAACCTGCACAGGCCGCTAAATAAAACCGCGAGGCAGCGGATAGGCGCGTGTTGTCCTGCAAAAATAGGTGAAGACATGCACTTATGTGTCAATGTGGGCAGGTGCGCGTGGCATTGCTTTCCACACAAAGAACACATAAGCGGGATCAAAATTCTTAAATTCCATGACCAATGTCAAGCGGGACAAGTACGCAACGTCTGCGACTGAGGTCAAGCAGGACAAGTACGCAATGTCTGTGACCGAGGTCAAGCGGGACAAGTACGTAAAGCCTGTCTGTGACTGAAGTCATGCGTGACGGGTACGCAATGCCTGCGACTGAAGGTCAAGCGAAAAACCCACTACACATCTGCTACTGAAGTCGAGCAGGATGTGGAGGGCTTAAGAATTCGAAAGGGGCTCTTGCCCCTACATGCATGCATATAGGCATAAAGAGTAAAGCTAAAAATAAGCTTCAAATGAAAAAGTAACATTTGCATGATGTTAAGGAAGTGATAAAGGATATATATCTGTAGCTTTATCATGCCTTATTAATACCGAATGTGAAGGAGATGTTATGTATTATTCTGAACATAAGCACTTTTCTTTATAGAGAGAAAGAGGAATCATTGCTTGAATTATTGAGCAAGAAATGGAAGATTGGCTTAGAGAGTATCTAAATAACATATTCTTGCAACTTTCGAGCTCTTACAAGTTGATTAGCCAATTTCCTGAGAGCTATGCAATCCTCTGCTAGATGACCAATATCTTTATGATACTTGCAAAAAAGCTGCTCGTGCCGATGCTTGATTTTGGATTTCATACGCCGAGGCTTCTTGAACTCAGGCATTCCCTGAATGATTATCAAAAGATCTTCCATAGGAATTTTGAACTTAACATACTTACCTGAATCTTTTTCATACTTTAGAGTTTTATCCTGGAGAATATAAGGAGACTTGGAATATTCAACTTGCAAAACATCTTGTGAGGAAATAGATTGCTGTTGACCAGAAGTCCCTTGAGATTGTTTAGCCATTTGATTCAGAAATGAAACATAATCTTTATTTGCCTCTTCGCCCATTATGAATGTATTAACTATATCAATAAGATCTCCGTAGCTCTTGGGATATTTTGTGGTGAGCTTGAATTTCAATGGGCCTTCTTGAAGGGCATTTATGAAAGCATGCAAGTAATAGTCTTGATGGACGCTACAAATATCTAGAACCTCCTTTTGAAACCGATCAACAAAATCTGAATTAGACTCGTCAATTCCTTGCTTGATTCGGAAGAGAGCTCCAACGTCTCTTTTCCGCTTCCTGTAAATAGCGAATCTAGAAATAAATTGACTTCGAAGATCCTTAAAGCTGGTTACTGATCGAGGTGGGAGGCTATAAAACCATTCTCTTGCAACATTGCCAAAAGATATAACAAAGAGTTTGCATTTTACTCCATTTGACACTTTTCTTAGTGAAATAGCTGATTCAAAAGCTTGCAAATGAGAAAACGGATCATCACATCCAGAATACTCCGGGAGACGCGGTACTCTGAAGTTATCGGAGACAGTATCCCACTGAATTCGATCAATGAATGGAGAAGGGGCCTCTTCTTCGTCCTCACAAAGAGGCTCATTTGCAACAGATTCTAGTCCACGCTCAACATTGTTTGCAAAAATTTCTTTATGAGTGTCCACAAACTCACTATTAAAATACGAACAGTCCTGCATTTCTGAGAGATTTGTAATAACTGAGATGCGGCTCGATTTATCATGACCCTTTGCAGGATTCATCCTGAAAAGAAAGAAATAGCCGAACTTTTTCAAGAGACCGCAGAACAGCGGCGGCTTAACGTGGCGGCTAGACGATTCTGCAAACCGATAAGAAGACCGGCTGAAAAGAGAGCGGATAGAATGCCATGTTCCACAGTGCGGGAGGCGGGCTGAAAGACTTAGCCGGCGAAGTCGCGGCTTGCTCGACAGGCCGCCGAACTCTAGAGGATAGAGCGGTCTGGATCCCTAGACCGCTGATTTCATCGATTAGTCGAGATCTGAAGGCCGCGTGTTAACTGTTGATGCACGAAAACGGACAGGGAGTCGGGCACCACCAGCTAACGGTTCGAACACCGGGGAATAGGGAAGGAAAGGAGGAGACTGTCGACTAATCGGTTACTAGCGGTCGCGGCTAAAGGGCAGAAAAGAGGAGGGGGCCGCTGGCAGCGGCAACAGCAGAGTTCGCCCGCCGCGGCTTAAATGCCACTCTTGCGGCGGGCTTTCCTTTACTTCAAATAAGAAACAGTTACAACAAGTAAAAGAAGAAGCCGGCCGGACTACAAGCCGCAATACACTAGACTTGAGACCGCAGCTCTTAACAGGCGAGCTCCTGGATCCCAGTCACGGTGTCTTGGGGAGTGCACCCACCCCCTATTTATAGGCTCGGGGGCCTGCCCAAACGGGCAGGGCTAAAATTACCGGCTGCCCGGGGTACAGGAGAACCGGGCAGAGGTGAGGGGAAGCAAAAGAGAAAGAAACAAGAAAGGAGGGAAGCCGCGCGGCCTGGCGGATTCCTCCTGGCGAGCTGACGGCTGGGTCCTTGGGCCTTGTCGCTGAGCAGGGTCGGTGCTGGCAGCGGCCTGACATGGAGACCGCCCGGCTTGGGGGGTTTGGCGGCCTGAATAAGCAGACCGCCCGGTCTGGAAAACTGCGCGGGCAGGTCGCGGATTCCGGGCTTATCACCGAGGTGATTCTTGATCGAGTGCATTTCCATCTCATCATTCTAACCTTCTAGTGTAATCATTTCTTTTATGCTCTCTTTACTTTTTTAATGCAAATAGCCCTCTTTCTTATGCAATATTTCATTTAGTGCATTTAGCTTTCTTTTAACCTCAAGTTTTCCGTCGATAAAATAATAGTCTTCGTGTGAGTAAGCTTAATCAACAGTTCCCGGATTTAAATACGACACTTGTGTCCCCTTACTACAATTCGATAGGTATGCTTGCCTAGTTGGATTGCTAGTTCGGCTACTCTATTTACTTAAGAAAATAGTAGACCATCAAGTTTTTGGCGCCGTTGCCGGGGAGCAACTTTCGATGATAAATTGAAAACACGAATCTATTAATTTTGTCATTTCTCTTTCTCAACCTCCTAAAAAAAATTTAATATCAAAAAAAAATTTACCGCTCTAAATAGAAACCCGCTTCACAATTTTTCTACACCACCTAAATCTCTCGAAAAGGGCAAAGCTGTTTGAAGTGTTGCTATCTTGTCTAGTACCTTGCGAACCCTTCACCGGGTAGCCCTTGGGAAGTTCGGGAGTTAAAACATAACTTAAAAAAAAATTCAAGTTCAAAAAAATTAGTAACTCTCTTTCTACTCTTCTCTTCTTCTAGTGTTCGACCTGCGGGAGTCCATTGGTTATTTTGGACCTTGACCACGAAATTGAGCGTACTCTTCGGAGAAGATCGCGATTTCAAGGTCCTACTTTCCAAATACCGGTTGAGGATTCCGAGTCATTTTCTACTTTAAGAATGGAAAAACCCCACGTGGAGGAAATCGTACAAAGGCCTGTCTTTTTTTTCACAACCGAATCTCGAGGGTGCTGAATCTAGCATTGTTTGCCCTGCAATAGCAAATAATAACTTTGAACTGAAGCCTTGCATAATTCAAATGGTGCAGCAATATGTGCAATTTGACGGACTTCAAGATGAAGATCCGAACGCACATATAGCAAGCTTTCTTGAGATTTGTGACACCTTCAAGATAAATGGTGTCACAAATGATGCTATTGGGCTAAGATTATTTCCCTTCTCCCTTAGAACTAAGGCTAAGCAGTGGCTGAACACTCTACCTAAAAATAGCATCACAACCTGGACTCAATTAATTGAAAAATTTTTGGCGAAGTATTTTCCGCCAGCTAAAACTGCAAAACTTAGGAACGACATTTCTGCCTTTAGACAAATAGACTCCGAAACCCTTTATGAGACCTGGGAAAGATTTAAAGAATTATTAAGACGATGCCCACATCACGCTCTGCCTATATGATTACAAGTGCAGATGTTTTATAACGGGCTAAATCAAAGGACAAAGCAAATGATAGACGCAGCTTCTGGCGGTACTTTAAACCATAAGACCCCAGAAGCAGCTCTTGAGCTTTTTGAGGACATGGCCATGAACACTTGCCAGTGGAATGTGCCTAGGTCCCGCCCAAACAAACCTGCAGGTATCTTTGAAGTGGAAAATGTCTCCCAGCTCGCTTTGCAAGTTGAAATATTAAGAAAAAAAAATTACGGAGATGACTACTCCCTCCGCCCCTCAGGTATGAGAATCTGCAACTCCAGCTCCATAATAATTAGATTTTGTTAATAATAATATGCCTAGAAATACTTTAAATAATTTTTCTGCTGCGAATTTTCATCGTCCTGGTTTTGTTTTTCCAAATAGTTAAATCCTGCTTTAAGAAATCACCCGAGTTTTTCGTGGAGTAATCCATCGAACGCTATGCGCCCACCACCACAAAATGATTTTTCTACACCACCTCCACCTCTTCAGAACTTTCCAAAACCTCCAAGTTTGGAGGAGTTACTTTCTAAATATATCACCACAAATGACGCTACTATAAGAACCTTAACCGGGTCCGTAAAAAGTCTAGTAAATCAAGTAGGACAACTCACAAAACTAATTTCTGAGCGACCCGCATGGCCTCTTCCTTCCAATACCGAGCCCAACTCGAGAGAGCAAGTGAAAGCTATAACTCTTCGGAGTGGGAAGCAAGTTCCCGGTGTGGTAAGTGAAGAGCCCGAGGCAAGCTACGCTCCCGCTTTAAAAAATCAAAGCTCTGATCCCGCTTTAAAAAATCAAAGCTCCACTCCCGCTTTTAAAAATCAATGCTTCGCTCCCATTTTAAAAATTCCACCCTCTGTCGAAGAAGTTATCACCCCTGTTTTAGAAAAAGAACTCACTCCACCACCCACCTTTAAAAATAATCTAACCCCGCCATACCCTTCTGAACTTAATAAACAACGTCAGGATGATCAATACACCCGTTTCTTAGAAATGTTTAAACAAATCCACATAAATCTGCCCTTTCACGAAGCGATATCCTAGATGCCGAAGTATGCTAAGTATCTTAAGGACCTCCTGACCAACAAGAAGAAGTTAGAGAACCTTTCGCATGTCACGTTAAATGCTGAGTGCTCGGCGGTCTTGACAAACGCTTTACCAATGAAAATCAGTGACCCGGGTAGTTTTTCTATTCTGTGTGTCTTTGGTGATCTTTTTGTCAAGCATGCATTAGCCGACTTAGGTACGAGTATTAACCTGATTCCCCTCTCGTTGTTTAAGAAGTTAGGAATTGGTAACCTCAACCACATACGCATGAGTATCCAGCTAGCCGATAGATCTATCAAGTACCCGTTATGAATCGTGGAGGATGTCCTAGTTAAAGTCGACAAGTTCATCTTCCCGGTGGACTTTGTCATATTGGACATCGAAGAAGACGTCGAGGTTCCCCTGATCCTTGGCCGACCCTTCCTTTCCACTTCCCGAGCCATCATTGACGTAAGTAATGGTAAGCTCTTCCTTCGCGTAGGTGACGACGAAGTAACTTTCTCTATCACCCCCTCGATGAAGAACACCCAAGCAAATGATGACTCTTATTTTTTCATAGATGCCCTAAGTGAAGAATCCTCCTGCCCCCTCTCTAATTTTGAAAAAGAATTTTCTGATTTTTGTCCCTCCTCTACTCCTCCAAATGAATCGCTACACCTAGGTGAAGAATCCTCCTATCACCTCTCTGAATTTGAAAAAGAATTTTCTGATTTTTGTTCCTCTTCTACTCTTCCAACTACATCGCTGCAAGAAGCCGCCATGGTCGCTAGCGCCACCCCTTTTAATTTTATACATAAAAAAGTCTACGAGGACATTGTTTTTGAAAAAGAAAGAATTTCTAAAAACTCGTATGAAGACCCCCTACCCTGGAATTGAAAGAACTACCCGAGCATCTTAGATACGCTTTCTTAGAAAAGGACTCCAAGCTGTCCGTCAGAGTTTCGGCCTACCTCACGGATGTGCAAAATGATAAAATCCTTTTAGTTTTACGTAAGCATCGCCGAGCTATTGCTTGGCAGATATCTGATGTCAAGGGAATAAGCCCATCTTTCTGCACTCACAAAATCTTAATGGAAGATAATTCACGTAACTCTATACAACCTCAGCACCGTATAAACCCCAACATGAAAGTAGTTAAGGGCGAGGTTATGAAATTATTACACGCAGGAATTATCTACCCTATATATGATAGTAAGTGGATTAGCCCAGTCCAGGTAGTACCAAAGAAGGGAGGGATAACAGTAGTTTGTAATGAGAATAATGAATTAATCCCGACACGGACGGTGACTGGGTGGCGAATGTGTATAGATTATCGTAAGTTAAATGACGCCACCAGCAAGGATCATTTTCCCTTACCATTCTTCGATCAGATTTTAGAACGATTATCCGGCCATAGCTTCTATTGTTTTCTCGACGGCCTCTTGGGGTATTTTCAAATCCCCATCTCTCCCGAGGACCAAGAGAAAACTACATTTACTTGTCCATTCGGCACCTTCGCCTGCCGAAGAATGTCGTTTGTATTGTGCAATGCGCCAGCTACATTCCAGCGATGTATGTTGGCTATCTTTGACAAGTACGTAGAAAACATTATGGAGGTATTCATGGATGATTTCTCCGTGTTCGGTGACACATTTGATAGTTGTTTAGAAAATCTCGAAAAAGTCTTAGAGAGATGCGAACAAACTAACCTTGCCCTAAATTGGGAGAAATGTCATTTTATGGTGAGGGAATGGTTAGTTTTGGCTCATAAAATTTTTGCTAGAGGTATTGAAGTAAACGTTGCTAAGATAGAAGTTATCGAGAAGCTGCCGCCGCCTACGAACATCAAAGCTATACGAAGTTTCTAGGGCATGCTGGCTTTTACCGTCGTTTCATAAAGGACTTCTCCAAGATCACCAAACCCCTTACCCATCTCTTAGAAAAAGATGCCCCATTCAGTTTTGATGACTTTTTCCTAGTTGCTTTTAATTTGATAAAAGAAAAATTAATTAATGCCCCGATTATGATAGCTCCGGTGTGGGACCTTCCCTTTGAGGTAATGTGCGATGCGAGTAGTTTTGCGGTGGGAGCCGTATTAGGTCAACGCATATCTAACAACTTCCACCCCATCTATTATGCAAGTAAGATGCTCACATCTGCACAGGAAAATTACACCACAACTGAGAAGGAGCTCCTAGCTGTAGTATTCGATTTTTATAAATTCCGCCCTTATATTACACTTTCAAAAATTATCGTTTTTACAGACCACTCGACGCTCAAATATCTTCTTGCCAAAATGGATGCCAAACCGCGCCTCATTCGCTGGGTCTTACTCCTCCAGGAGTTTGACTTAGATATCCGTGATAAGCGAGGAGCCGAGAATTTGGCCGCCGACCACCTCTCATGCCTAGATAATCCTTTTATTGAAAATCTAGATGAAAAATCTTTTAATGATTATTTTCCTGAGGAGAAGCTGCTTTCAATTAGCACTTCCCCTTCTCCTTGGTTTGCACGTATTGCCAATTACTTAGTGGCTCGTGTGCTCCCAAAAGAGTTCTCCTCTCAACAAAAGAAGAAATTCTTTTCTGAGTTGAAGAACTATTTTTGGAACGACTCGCATCTTTTCAGAGTCTGTGCGGACCAAGTGATAAAGAGATGTGTTTCTTATGAAGAAGGATTAGATATTTTAAAACACTTACATGAACGTCCAACTGGTGGGCACTATCAAGCTGCTCGCACCGCTCACAAGGTGCTTTTCGCGTGTTTTTACTGGCCTAGCTTGTTTAAAGACGTGCAAGCCTTTGTGAGTAGGTGTGATAGTTGCCAACGGTTGGGCAACATTTCCAATAAAAATGAAATGCCACAAAATTATTTCCTTGAGTACGAAATTTTCGGCCTCTGGGGAATTGATTTTGTTGGCCCTCTTCCTTCTAGCTTCGGAAATAAGTTTATTTTAGTTGTCCGTTGATTATGTTTCGCGATGGGCTGAAGCCCAATATCTTCCTACGAACGACGCCCGAGTCGTGGTTACGTTTTAAAAAAATTATTTTCTCGATTCGGTACGCCGCGCGCCATCGTTAGTGACAGGGGTTCCCATTTCTGTAACGCTCAGTTTTCTAAAATCCGTACTTAATACGGCGTTAGGCATAAGCTTTCAACCGCCTACCACCCCCAAACTAACGGACAAGTCGAAGTAGTGAATGGAGAAATAAAAAGAATTTTAGAAATGACTGTTTCAACTTCTAGGAAAGATTGGTCAACCAAATTAGACCATGCTCTATGGGCCTTCCGAACAGCGTACAAAACCTCCCTCAGATGTACGCCGTATCGGTTAGTTAATGGAAAATCATGCCATTTACCCGTAGAATTAGAACACCGCGCTGTTTGGTCCTTGAGATTCTTAAACTTCGATCACCACTTTGTCAGCGACCTTAGAAAATTTTAACTCAACGAACTCGACGAGTGGCGCTCTTACGCATACGAAAATAACAAACTTTATAAAGAGCGGTGATAAGCCCGGAATCCGCGACCTACCCGCGCAGCTTTCCAGACCGGGCGGCCTGCCTACTCAAGCCGCCAAGCCTCCCAAGCCGGGCGGTCTCCATGTCAGGCCGCTGCCAACGCCGACCCTGCTCAGCGACAAGGCCCAAGGACCCAGCCGTCAGCTCGCCAGGAGGAATCCGCCAGGCCGCGCGGCTTCCCTCCTTTCTTGTTTCTTTCTCTTTTGCTTCCCCTCACCTCTGCCCGGTTCTCCTGTACCCCGGGCAGCCGGTATTTTTTAACCCTGCCCGTTTGGGCAGGCCCCCGAGCCTATAAATAGGGGGTGGGTGCACTCCCCAAGACACGCTGACTGGGATCCAGGAGCTCGCCTGTTAAGAGCTGCGGTCTCAAGTCTAGTGTATTGCGGCTTGTAGTCCGGCCGGCTTCCTCTTTTACTCGTTGTAACTGTTTCTCATTTTTAAGTAAAGGAAAGCCCGCCGCAAGAGTGGCATTTAAGCCGCAGCGGGCGAACTCTGCTGTTGTCGCTGCCAGCGGCCCCCTTTTCTGGTCCTTTAGCCGCGACCGCTAGTAACCGATTGGTCGACAGTCTTCTCCTTTCCTCCCCTATTCCCCGGTGTTCGAACCGTTAGCTGGTGGTGCCCGACTCCCTGTCCGTTTTCGTGCATCAACAGTTAACACGCGGCCTTCAGATCTCGACTAATCGATGAAATCAGCGGTCTAGCTAATTAGACCGCTCTATCCTCTAGAGTTCGACGGCCTGTCGAGCAAGCCGCGACTTCGCCGGCTAAGGTTTTCAGCCCGCCTCTAGTGCGGTAGAACCTGGCTTTCTATCCGCTCTCTTTTCAGCCGGTCTTCTTATCGGTTTGCAGTATCGTCTAGCCGCCACATTAAGCCGCCGCTGTTCTGCGGTCTCTTGAAAAAGTTCGGCTATTTCTCTCTTTTCAGGATGAATCCTGCAAAGGGCCATGATAAATCAAGACGCATCTCAGTTACTACAGATTTCTCAGAAGTGCAGGATTGCTCGTATTTGGATAGTGAGTTTGTGGACACTCATGAAGAAATTTTTGCAAACAGTGTTGAGCGTGGCCTAGAATCTGTTGCAAATGAACCTCTTTGTGAGGACGAAGAAGAGGCCCCTTCTCCATTCATTAATCGAATTCAGTGGGATACTGTCTCCGATGACTTCAGAGTACCGCGTCTCCCGGAGTATTCTGGATGTGATGATCCGTTTTCTCATCTGCAAGCTTTTGAATCAGCTATTTCACTGAGAAAAGTGTCAAATGGAGTAAAATGCAAACTCTTCGTTATATCTTTTGGCAATGTTGCAAGAGAATGGTTTTTTAGCCTCCCACCTCGATCAGTAACCAGCTTTAAGGATCTTCGAAGTCAATTTATTTCTAGATTCGCTATTTACAGGAAGCGGAAAAGAGACGTTGGAGCTCTCTTCCGAATCAAGCAAGGAATTGACGAGTCTAATCCAGATTTTGTTGATCGGTTTCAAAAGGAGGTTTTAGATATTTGTAGCGTCCATCAAGACTATTACTTGTATGCTTTCATAAATGCACTTCAAGAAGGCCCATTGAAATTCAAGCTCACCACAAAGTATCCCAAAAGCTACGGAGATCTTATTGATATAGTTAATACATTCATAATGGGCGAAGAGGCAAATAAAGGTTATGTTTCATTTCTGAATCAAATGGCTAAACAATCTCAAGGGACTTCTGGTCAACAACAATCTATTTCCTCACAAGATGTTTTGCAAGTTGAATATTGCAAGTCTCCTTATATTCTCCAGGATAAAATTCCAAAGTATGGAAAAGGTTCAGGTAAGTATGTTAAGTCCAAAATTCCTATGGAAGATCTTTTGATAATCATTCAGGGAATGCCTGAGTTCAAGAAGCCTCGGCGTATGAAATCCAAAATCAAGTATCGGCACGAGCAACTTTTTTGCAAGTATCATAAAGATATTGGTCATCTAGCAGAAGATTGCATAGCTCTCAGGGAATTGGCTAATCAACTTGTAAGAGCCGGAAAGCTGCAAGGATATGTTATTTAGTAACTCTCTAAGGCAATCTTCCATTTCTTGCTCAATAATTCAAGCAGTGATTCCTCTTTCTTTCTATAAAGAAAAGTGCTTATGTTCAGAATAGTACATAACATCTCCTTCACAATCGGTATTAATGAGGCATGATAAAACTACAGATATATATCCTTTGTCACTTCCTTAACATCATGCAAATGTTGCTTTTTCATTTGAAGCTTATTTTTAGCTTTACTCTTTATGCCAATATGCATGCATGTAGGGGCAAGAGCCCCTTTCGAATTCTTAAGTGCTCCACATCCCGCTTGACTTCAATCGCAGATGTGTAGTGGGTTTTCCGCTTGGCCTTCAGTCGCAGACATTGCGTACCCGTCACGCATGACTTCAGTCACAGACAGGCATTACGTACTTGTCCCGCTTGACCTTCGTCGCAGACATTGCGTACTTGTCCTGCTTGACTTCAGTCGCAGACGTTGCGTACTTGTCCCGCTTGACATCGCTCATGGATTTTAAGAATTTCGATCCCGCTTATGTGTTCTTTGTGTGGAAAGCAATGCCACACGCACCTGCCCACATTGACACATAAGTGCATGTCTTCACCTATTTTTGCAGGACAACACGCGCCTATCCGCTATCTCGCGGTTTTACTAAGCGGCCTGTGCAGGTTGTATAATTAATTACACAAGCCGCCCGGTTTCATATTCCGGCTTAAGTTTTTTAACTTTCCTGTTCCTACCTGCCGGATTATCATTAATATATTTGGGAACTCGGCCGACTTACGTCCGCCTATCCGCTATGCAGTATCTTATTTGGCTCAAATATATCAATTGCCGGTTTGTTATTCATATGGAAAGGAAGTCGCCCGACCTGCGTCTGGCACTTAATTCCTGGCTTTGATCTGCCGACTTATGGTATTAATTATATTAGCTAATCAGCGAACTGTCGTCACAAAAATTCCCGGCTTCCATATGCCTATATCGGCCTGTATTATCGGAAGCCGAAGCTTGTTTCTCTATTCTTGTTCCTTTAATCAAATGGGCAATTCGTTTCAGAGTTCGCCCTAGCCGCAATCTAATATTTCAATGTTATGGATGTCTGCCGACTGCGACAGGTGGCCGCGCGGCTTAGCGGTCACGGTTTATGTATGAGCAAGCCGCGGTAATTCAGCTCTTCCAGCAGATAACGTTGAATAATTCATCAAGGAAAATTGCGGTTTAAGTTATTAGCCGCTCGGCTTATCGTCGACGTGCACACCGGTATAAACCGCAGGAAAATATCTCTCTCTTGCGGATAGCTTTGTTGAAGTCGCAGCGCAAACTCAGCCGGTTTACATACTTATATTTTAAAATCGGAAGCTAAACTGAGACCGCGCGGACTTAGTCAAGTAAGAAAAGTGAGATGTAACAAAAGAAAGGTAAAATTGCCTTCATTTCTATTTCATTAAGTATTACAAAATATTAATCGCGCGGTTACAAAAACAATACCGCCGATTTCAAAAAAGTTCAAAATACAAAAACAAGTTATAGATTTTCTAATCGCCCGGTTTGAGCTTCTTAGTCGCAGGAGAATCCAAATCACTGCCGTCGCCAATGTCGACGGATGATAGAGAGTATCCGCTGCTAGTTGCGGAGCTCGCTGAACCGCCAGAAGTTGTCGAGTCTGGCCGCGCGGTCTCCGATTCTTGGCCGCCGGACTCAGGCGATGTGCGTGGACTCTGGCTTCCCTGGCCGACCTCTTCCACGGCATCTCCGACCACCTCGTCGACTTCTTCCCCGACCTTGGCCTTGCCCTTGATCGACCTATAGACGTCGGCCACCTGCTCTTTCAGGGAGGGGTAGATGTCAGCACATGTAAAGTCGGTGAAGCCGGTGGCCAAGCCGCCAAGGTCCCGGAGGCGGTTAAGCGCTCCATCAATCCCTTGGATGAGTTGTGGGAAAACTTGGTCTTGGAAGATGGGATTGGCCGGGTTATACATTTCCTGCAAAGCAAAAGTAAAGGTAAGGTCGCGCGGTTACATAATGCTAACCGCACGAGTATTGGTAATGACTTACCGCCTCCTTTTCCTTAAGCCGCTTGTTCTCTTCTTGTTGTTCGCCTAACTGTGTCTTCAGGCCGCTGTTCTCCTTCATCAGCTGCTTGTAGGCAAGGCCCATGAAGTGACTTGCCACGAAGCTCCTCGCGCCGACTTGCGCGGCTAGCCGCGGCAGGTCGTCTGGAGGAACTCGTCGCATAGCCCTCAAGTTGCGCTTGCCATACAGTGCGCCGCCAACCGCGCTGGCGTGGCGGCTTACTTCTTCTGCTCCCCAGTAGGGGAGGGCGGTGGAGATCGTCACCGACTTGCCGTCCGGACTCCACAGCAAGGCAGGATCGCCGTGGACATCCTTCAAGCTGCTGCCGGTTCCTTGCAGAATGAACTCTCCAGAGGAGTCCGACTCCTCCTCCTCCGCAGCTCGCGCCGGCTTGGCCCGCTTCGCTCTCTTTTCTCTTTGAGTGAGGGTCAAGCCGCCAGGAGTCTGCGGCTTGTTCAGCGGGACCGCCACAGCAGCTGCAAAGATAAATGCAAAGTTAGTTTCCAGTCCGTGCGGCTAAGATATCAGGTCGGCCGGCTTGGAGCTTACTGTCTTCCGCCTCTACTCCTACTAGCGACGGCAACAGCGGGATGTAGTGGTTTACATCAAGCCGCTCGCCTTTGAAGAAGTTGTAAATCTCCTTCTCGACACCGTCCAAGCCGCTGCTCCCAAAGGCGGCCTCTTCGCGGATTTGGGGGTCGACTGGCAGCAACCCCAGGTTTCCCTCGAAGATGAGAAACCGCTCCGGCCAGTTCGCGATCTTGTTGGCCAAGTTGACTATCTGCAGCCCTCTGCAGCCGAAGTAGAGGTGCCCCCGGAAGATCTTTGTCCCGGAGTCCGGGATAGACCGCACCGAAAAGCATTCTCGGAAGAGCTTCATAGAGAAGCGGACTCTTTCCGACCTGAGGTAGGAGATGAAGCTGTAAATGGCGGCTATCGAGTTCGGGGGTAGTTGTCCGGGCACAACTCCGTAGTGGTCGAAGACCGCTACGGCCTCTAGCATGACCGGGAAGCTGAAGCCGCAGTCGAAGTGGTCGATGGGGACCGCGATCTGATTTGCATTGGAGGAGTTGATCCGCTCATCCGGTCGGGGAAGCCGCGCGATCAGCGGACTTCCTTGCATGTGTTTCTCGACAAAGTCATCCAGCTCGGCTTTTGTAAGCCGGCATTCTTTATGGTCAGCTGAGTGGAAAGCGGAGGCCGCGTCTGTCCTAACCGCAGTGGCCTTGTCAGACCGCAACGACTTGGACTTAGCCCGCATCCTTCTTGATTTGTGATGAAATCTACGGGATCTGCTCTATTTATAGAAAATCCGTGAAGCTACAGTGCCCAACGTCAAATCGCGGCTAGTCGTCACGCCGCGCGGCCTAAGTCCGCTGGAAGTGCAGATCAGCTTAGTGACCAAGCCGCCGTTTAGCCCATCAGTCCGCACGGCTATTTCCCTGCACTTAGAAAAATTCTATGGCGAATCATGTGGGTATCAACCATTCAAGCCGGCGTTCTGTTCGCCAGACCGCGCGGCTACTATCCTAATCTTTAAATTTCTCAGAACAAAGCAGCAGACATGTGGATTATAAATACAAACCGCATAAGCCGCATTCAGTTCGCAGCATAATAAAATACAGCAGTTTACAACAATCAAATTGTCCAACATCCAGAGAAAAAATATATATTACAACATATTATTCAAATGTCCGCGCGGCTTGGTTCACTCAAGTCGCTCAGGATCGTTTGTCATCTTCCGGCCTATCTCGTCCTATGTGCGCGACCTGCTCACCGGTCTGCACAATCGCAACGTACACCTGGCTAACCAGATTATGAAGCGCATGCAGTGACCGATGAACTCGCGCAGCGTCGCGCTCTACTCTCGCAAACGGTATCATGGGGATCGCCTGAACCCCCAGACCGCTTGGAACTGCGACCTGGTTAGGCGCCGCGGCCACCGGCGGATGCGGAGTCTCGCCAGAGGCCGGGCGACTAGTACCCGGCAACTCTGCAGGAGTTGGTAGTGCAGGCCGCTGTTCTCCGTCGGTCTCCGCCGGCAGGTCATGGTTCTCGCCGCCTTCAGCATGTGCGATCTCTTCTCTGTCTCTTTCCAGCCGCGCGGCCATCAGCAAATACTTCTCCGCCCTCTCCTGCTCCAAGGCAACCTGCATCTCAGCAATCTTCGCCTCAGCGGTTTCCATCGCGATCTGGA
The DNA here is from genome assembly GCA_039583875.1 of Platanthera guangdongensis. Lineage (NCBI taxonomy): Eukaryota > Viridiplantae > Streptophyta > Magnoliopsida > Asparagales > Orchidaceae > Platanthera > Platanthera guangdongensis. The sequence continues at coordinate 73,578,710 of CM077155.1, read as the reverse complement.
GCCTGGCGGTCTCTTCCTTCATCGCAGTCTGCAGCCTGGCAGTTTCTTCTTCCACCGCGGTCTGGAGCCTGGCCGTCTCTTGTTCCATCGCGGTCTTCGACCTCGCGGTCTCCAGCTCAAGCGCAGTTTGCAACCTTGTGGTCTCTTGCTCCAGGGTGGTTTGCAGCTCTTGGATCCTTTTTTCCGCGGCCACCTGGGCAACCCGCTTCTCTTCGTCCTTCATCCGCAGAGTTTCGGTGGCCGCATTCAAAGCCGCCTGCAGCGAGCCGACCTCCTTCTGGAAGTCGGCCATCTCCTTCTGGCGAACACTTGGCGGAGGCAGCATAGATATAAACGAGGTCAAGTCGCCCGGTTTCATCGCGGTCTCCGGTACACCTGCAGAAGAAAGACCGCAGTCAGGTTCAGCCGGATTGTTGCGACATTCTAGCAGGAAAATCGGTAGGATAAGACCGCCGGTTTGATGTTTATCTCCTCCAGAGGCCGCGGTATGGATTTTAATCACTGGCCGCCTGAGCCGCTCAGGATCTATCCTCTTCAGCTTTTCTTTCCATAGCCGCTCGGTTTCCTTAGCTCGGCTTTTCAGTTGAGCCGTGGTCAGGAAAAAGCTGGCCGGCGGATTTAATATAATATTCGCCCCCTTCGTCCTTGACCGCGACTTGTAGAATTTAATAATTCGCCTAACGTCCCGGTGTTTACCTTGCAGCAATGGAAGTGCGGTCACCACCGGCTTATCGGCGATCAGCTTCTTCATCTCCTCCGTCTTCTCGCGAAGCTTCAGTTTCTCGGCTCCTTCAGAAGCCGCGGAAGCCGTTCGCCAGGCTTCTCCCCAATAACCTGGATGTCGGGGCGGTCAACCTCCTCAGAGGCCGCTGGTGTCGACAATAGCGCGTCTTGCTGCTGGAGAGTCTCCATGCCCTTCAGGAGCTCGCTCAGCGAATCGCTAACCGCAGGTGTACCCTCCAGTTCGCTCGGCTTGTAATCCGGTGTGGGCGGGTTCTCGGGTACCTCCTTCTCGTGCGGCCTGTGTTGCAGACTGTCCGCGCCGGTCTTTTCGGAAATATTCCGGTTTCTGGCGTGCAACTTCCTCATCTTCCTCTTCATCCTTTCTTCAAGGGTTTCGCTCCTTTCTTTCCGCCGTTTCAGGGAGCCGAACACCGTTTCAGTCCGCTTGCGCAGTTCAACCAAAGTCCGCTCGGGTTCCTGCGCCTTCTCCGGCTCGTTGTCATCCACAACGATTAAGTCGACCTTGCCCGGCAATTCAGACGGTTTCCCAGATTCAACACTCTTCTCCTCCGTCCCACCGATTTTTAGGAGTGGTTCTCCAGATGGAGAAAAAGTCAGGTCGAAGGATTTGGCAATTCCGGTTTGTTGTGGAGCAGCCTTCGAAACCGCTTTGGGATCTACTGCGGCCTGCGATGGTCCGCCGACGATCTCTGTCGGCCTCTTTTCAGCTCCAGAAGCCGCTGATGTCTCCGGCTTCCCAATCTTCCTGGCAGTCTGACGGGCAGAATCATCCGAGTTCTGGCTCCGGCTCTGCTTCGTTTCTGGCGGTTTCTTGTTGCGGGCTAACATTGATGACATCACATCCATCGCTAGAGAAATCGCGTCGGCTTGCAAAATTCTGACCGCAAGTGGCGAGTAGCGACCCGTGGCTTGGCAGGAATCCTGAAGAATGTCAAGGGTCAGGGGATTTTATAGACGACGATGAAGCAGTCGCGGTCTCCGGCTTAGTTCTATATTTTCGAAGTTTTTTGGAAACTTAAAAATGTGCGGGGATTATGATAAGCCCGGAATCCGCGACCTACCCGCGCAGCTTTCCAGACCGGGCGGCCTGCCTACTCAAGCCGCCAAGCCTCCCAAGCCGGGCGGTCTCCATGTCAGACCGCTGCCAACGCCGACGCTGCTCAGCGACAACGCCCAAGGACCCAGCCGTCAGCTCGCCAGGAGGAATCCGCCAGGCCGCGCGGCTTCCCTCCTTTCTTGTTTCTTTCTCTTTTGCTTCCCCTCACCTCTGCCCGGTTCTCCTGTACCCCGGGCAGCCGGTATTTTCAGCCCTGCCTGTTTGGGCAGGCCCCCGAGCCTATAAATAGGGGGTGGGTGCACTCCCCAAGACACGCTGACTGGGATCCAGGAGCTCGCCTGTTAAGAGCTGCGGTCTCAAGTCTAGTGTATTGCGGCTTGTAGTCCGGCCGGCTTCCTCTTTTACTCGTTGTAACTGTTTCTCATTTTTAAGTAAAGGAAAGCCCGCCGCAAGAGTGGCATTTAAGCCGCGGCGGGCGAACTCTGCTGTTGCCGCTGCCAGCGGCCCCCTTTTCTGGTCCTTTAGCCGCGACCGCTAGTAACCGATTGGTCGACAGTCTTCTCCTTTCCTCCCCTATTCCCCGGTGTTCGAACCGTTAGCTGGTGGTGCCCGACTCCCTGTCCGTTTTCGTGCATCAACAAGCGGACGAAACGCTTTCACAATAAGCACTTCAGGCACCCAAAAACTTTAAGTCGGGCGACCAGTTTCTTCTTCATAATTCTCGTTTACGTTTATTTCCTGCAAAATTAAAATCACGTTGGTCTGGGCCCTTTACTGTTTTAGAAGTTTTTCCTTAAGGTACTGTTTTGATTTCCCACCCTGATAAGGGTAATTTTAAAGTGAATGGTCAGCATCTTAAACTGTATTTCTCTGATGACTTCAGTCCTAACTGTGTTAACTCTATCCTTCATGATCTAACTTTTGATTAGTTTGGAACTTTTTTTTATTTATTAAAACTTTGAACTATATCTTTGAATTTCATTTTAGACAATATTTTTGCACAATATTATTTTGTTGCGTCGAGCTCAAATGACGCTTTAAACAAAGGGCGCTCTTGGGAGTCAACCCAAGTTATCTATTTATGTTTTCTTTATTTTACAATTTTTGCCCCGGACAGCTCCGACAAGCTGAAGCTTCTGCGATCTCCTGTTCCAACACTGCTGAATCCATCACGAAGTCCGAAGAAGACATTTCATGAAGATCCAAAGCGCAAGCATGGGGGAGCGGCATCACTCAACTTTCGCAGCAAATAACTCCGGGGAAGTACTTATTTTTCAATTATGTACATTAATTTTTTTTCTCTCTCTCTAACCTCCTTCTCCAATGAGGACAATGTCCATTTTAAGCTTGGGGGAGGACTTCCTCCTTCTTTTTGCTTTTTGTGAATATTTTTCATGTTTTTTGTGAATATTTTTCAAAAATCCAAAAAAATGAATATCTTAATATTTCCTAAATCCAAAAAAATAAAATATTCCAACATTAAAAAAAAGTGAATATTTCCAAATTAAAAAAATAGAATATTTCAAAATTTAAAATATATGCTTTTTATTTTTTTTAATAGTTTAGACATTTTGGAATTTCAATAGTACCCATGGGCGGACCTACGTAGGGCCGATTGTGGGCGGCCGCCCACACTGGATTTTAAAAAACTCTTTTTTTAATAATAGTAAATAGGTTAGTTGTCATGATAAATAAGGAAGTAGTGAGTATATAATATTAAAAAGTTTACAAAAAAAATGCAGTTACTTTTGTACCTCAGTTGGTGAAGTGCTTGTTTGATATCTATATGGTCATAGGTTCAAATCTCAATATGTCTTTTTTAAAGTTTAATTATTTATAAATAAATTTGTTGCTTTTTTAAAATTTAATTTTTTATATAAATAAAATCATTATTATGTCATTGTTCAAAACATTAGTTTTATAAACAAATTCATTAGTATGTTCTTATTTAAAATTTACTTTTATAAACAAGTTAATTAGTATGTTGCTTATTAATTTTTTTTAATAAACAAGTATATTTTTATGTTGTATATAATTTTATTTATTATAAATAACTATTAAGTAGTATAAAATTTGAATAATTTTTTTGAATGATTTATACTCTGCCCACACTGAATAAAACTCCTGCGTCCGCCACTGATAGTACCCCTTATTTTTGTTTTGTTTTTCTCAAAATTTCTTATAAACAACTTAGCTAATTATAATTTTTCTAATCCTTCTTTTTAATTATGTTTCACAATTAAAATGTTGGCCATGCTGTGTTTCTAATTCACGGTAGTTTGTTAAGGTGAAATATTTTCCTAAAACTCGCATTTCTATTATGCTTTTTCATTCTTTATTTTCTTTACTTTCTCAAAAATTTATCATCCACTATTTTAATTTTCATTTTTAGATAATTTTTCTAAGGACAACTTTTGAATAGTGTAGTAGATGTGAACGATCCAAGTCATATATTATTTCTATTTTTAAGATAATTTCATCAATCTTCTTTTATTATCTAGGACTTGCATTTTGAAAATTTTCAAATCTATGTTTTAAATAAATTTAAAAGCGTGAAAATGATTTAGGCCGTTTTTGTTTTCGTTTGAGCTTTTCTGCCAACCTAAAAACTTTCACCACTAGTTAGCCACTTTTGAGCCTTTTTTCCAAATTCATTTGATAGCTCCTCTTTTCATATCATTTTCACCAAAGCCAAAATTTCCAACCTATCTAATCACACTTTCCTTTTTTGAGTTTCATAAAGAATTTTCATGATTATGATAGGTTATTTTGTGATGTTTTTGGAGAAATTTTTGAAAAAAAAGTACACTCAAAATAAATGTTAGTTTTTGATTAATTTAAAATGAAAATAAAAATATTTATGGCCTTTGTTTTGAAAATAAAAGAAAATAAGAAAACAAATGGAAAAGAAAAAAACCAAAAAGGCGAAAGAAAAATATTTTGTTCAAAATGAATATTTTTGAAACTCTTTGTTTTGGTTTAGTGTGATTTTAAGTCTCCCTATTTATCTTTGAATTCCACTCCTAATTATAATCCTAAACCAAATGCTTCGGTCCAATTAAATCCTTTTGAATTTTATTTAATAACTAAGAAAAGAAGAAAAATATATCAATATTAGTTTTGGATTTAAACTTAGATTTTTGTTATTTATTTGATATACTTATAATGCATTGCTTGGATCTAGTAATAACTCAATGCGCTTTTTCATTTTCGTTGCTTTGCTTAAATCTATTTAAAGAATTTTGTCAAAATTTTGGATGATTTATTTTTGTTAAGTAAAGTTTATAAAAGTTAAACCATACCTAAATAATTGTTTTAGATTCGCGTTTCACATTTTCCCTACTTAGAATTTTGCATAGTACTTGTGTAGGCATAATTAGAACTTTATGATTAGTCCTATTTTATGGTTATCTAGTTTTTATAATTTTGCTTGGGGACAAGCAAAGCTTAAGCTTGGGGGAATTTGATAGCGTGTTTTGTATTTAACCTATTAGAGTTTTGTTTAGGTCTTTTATTTTGCAAATCTTGTCTTATTAGCTTATATGTCCCTTCTTCTCGTATTTATTTATGTCACTAATGTTTTTGTGCTCTTTTGCAGGTTTTCTCAATTTTCACTCAAAATGACCTAACACGACCACCAACACGGCCGTATCATGGGGCGTGTCGATTGTTCCCAAGGAATCAACCACCAGAGGAAAGTCCAGAGGTCATCCCGCACTGGACACGGCCTCTAACATGGTCGTGTCTCTGGCCGTGTTGCGGGCCGTGTCATGTTGGCCGTGTCAACATGGATCGTGTCACCAGGAGTTGATGAATTTCCAGAGCAGGACAGGGCCACCCACACGGCCGTGTCGCCACCTCCTCAGTGCATGCAGCCCGCCACTAATGCGCCCCCCATCGAAGCCCATCAACTGCAGAGAACACGGCCACCAACACGGCTGTGTCGGTGGTCGTGTCAGCATGGGCGTGCCCGCAGTCGGCGTTGTAATAATCATTTCCCGCCAGAACCAGAGCCCGAAGTGAACCAACACGGCCGTGTCGCCGGCCGTGTCCCCCCTCTAGAATTTCTATAAATTCAGACCCCCCCCCCCCCCCGTGAGTCCATATAGTTTTCTGAAGTGTGTAAGGAAGTGATGCCCTTTTGCTTTCTGAAGTTTTTCATGTTTCTTCTCTCTCTCTCTCTTTCTCTTTTTAGTTTAGTACAATTCAAGTTTAATTTAAGTTTTTGTATTAGCTTTTCTTGCTAATGCTTTAGTTGCCAATTGTAGGGCCAGAATAGGATTTCATTTTCATGCAATTGTACTCTTCAATTTCCAAGTGCAGCCCTGTTTAATATTAATAAAAGTGCTCTTTTCTCTTACCTTTCTTACTTTGTGTCTTTATGATTTACTACTCATCCCCCCTCCCCCACTTCATTATGATTAACTAATCCTCCTTGTACTCGATCTTGATGTTCCGAGGTTCGAGTGATTAAGTTATGATGCTTTGAATTACCTTTTCTTTTTAGGGTTTAGGCCTTAAATTACTCTTGATTTATCATGGGTTGGAGATATATCATCGATATATATTCTCCACCTTTGCTTTCATTCTTTGCTAGCCGAGAGGCCGATAGTTTGAAATGAGCACTCAAGAGTAAAGAGAGTTGTATGTACGCCTCGAGAGAGGTAGACGTCCAAATCTCCCAGATTGCAGTAAAATCCAATAGTGGGGTTCACCGCATAAGGCGAGTTTTAGGCCTTCGATTTAGGCGAGAGTCGGTCGGACCTTCCTAAAATCAGTTGGGCACGACTTCAAGAGAAGTGTGTTCATGTTTATGGAACCTCCACGGTCAAGAACCTTTACCCTATTAAGCTTAGGTTTATTTATCGTGTTTTTAATCGACTCTTGTCGAGTTTATTCTTGATCGAGTGCATTTTCATCTCATCGTTCTAACCTTCTAGTGTAATCATTTCTTTTATGCTCTTTTTACCTTTTAATGCAAATAGCCATATTTCTTATTCAATATTTCATTTAGTGCATTTAGCTTTCTTTTAACCTCAAGTTTTCCGTCGATAAAATAATAGTCTTCGTGTGAGTAAGCTTAATCAACAGTTCCCAGATTTAAATACGACACTTTTGTCCCCATACTACAGTTCGATAGGTATACTTGCTAGTTGGATTGCTAGTTCGGCTGCTCTCTTTTCTTAAGCGAATAGTAGGCCATCAGTACCCAGGTTTATTGCGGAACCACTATAAATTTCCTTGTATCGTCGGGTTATGCTTTATTCTTTATTTTACTTTGTTGTGATATATATACTTTCTTATCATATATGCATATATATATATATATATATATCACCTATTTTAATCTGCTATAAAAATAACTCAAAATTTTTAAAACACTCTATTCACCCCCCCCCCCCCCCCTCTAGAGTAAAGATAAGATCTATCCCTCACTTTAAATTGGTATCAGAGCATATCTTATATCACTTTCACACCGTTTGCTCGATTCTCATCCCTTGGGGGATTTCCCAGATTACCCCTACCCCCAAGGAATGTCTCCTTGAAGCGTCGTCTACCTTCACCTTCCACGAAACAGATGAGTGAGTTCTTCCTCCGCCACCTTGATTACATAGTTATCCAGGAAGTCGGCCACTGCTTGGGCGTTGATCGACAGGCGGGGGACGAAGGAGATGTCGAACTCGCTCACTTCTACTGACTACTTAGCCAACCTGCTCGAATGCTCCACCCCCTCGAAGATGTTACGGAGGGGATGGTCAGTCACCACTCAGATGGAGTGCGCCTGGAAGTAGGTCTGTAGCCTTCGAGCCGAGATGACCAGAGTGAAGGCCAGCTTTTCCAAGATAGGATATCGAAGTTCGGCCTTCCTCAGGACCCGACTCACATAATATATGGGGAGCTGTTTCTTGCCCTCTTCTCGAACTTGGACGGTGCTCAAGGCCTCTACTCCGACCCCGAGATATAAAAATAGGTCCTCCCCCTCCTGCGGCCCTTGGAGCTGGGGAGCCTCAGTCAACTGCTTCTTTAGGGCCTGGAACACCTCCTCGCACTCTTTTTCCACTCGAACCTTTGGCCTCCCCTCAATGTCTTGAAGAAAGTTGAGCACTTCTCCCCGGCCCAGAAGAGGAACCTGCTTAATCCTGCCAGCTTCCCTATCAACCGCTACACCTCTTTGGTATTTCGAGGCAACCCCAGCTCCATGATGGCTTTGACCTTGTCGGGATTTGGCTGGACCCCGCCAGGGTGAGGAGGTGTCCCAAAAACTTTCCCCTACTAGCCCCGAAGACACACTTCAAGGGGTTTAGCCTCATCTTGTATTTGTGTAGGGTGGTGAAGGTTTCCTCCAAGTCCTGGAGGTAAGAATCCACGTCTCGACTGTTGATCATGAGATCATCTACGTATGCCTTTAGGTTCCTCCACTTCTATTCACGGAAGACGCTGTCCAACATCTTCTAGTATGTCTCCCGTGTGTTCTTTAGCCCAAAGGGCATCATCTTGTAGCTATAACACCCATCTCCCGTGATGAATGAGACATCCTTGATGCCCGGGGGTGAATCCTAATCTGGTGATAACATGAAAATGAATCTAAGAAGCTCATTACAGTAAAAATGACGACTGAGTCAAGCAGCGCGTCGATTCGAGGAAAGGGATAACCGTCCTTAGGGCACGATTTATTAACAAAGAAAAATCTACACATATACGCCACCGGCCGTCTCCTTTTTTAACTATAACTATATTGGAGACCCAGCCGGGGTACGGTATTTCGGATACAAAGCCGGCCTTGAGGAGTTTGGCCACCTCCTCTCTGGTTGGCATGGCCAGCTTGTCAGCGGTGGATCTCTTTTTTTGCTAGATGCGGCAAGCTCCCAGGTTTATGTTGAGGCAGTGACAGGCCACGTCCGAATCAATACCCGGCATCTCTGATGCGCTCCATACGAAGATGTCCACGTTCTTCTGGATGAATGCTAGCATCCTGCCCCGAGCCTTCGGTGGCAGCCCCTCGCTGATGGGAACCTTCTCCACCCTGCCTCCAAGGGTGAGAACCTCCATATCCACGACCTCCTCTACAGCATCCAACCTGGACTGCTCACCCCATTCTCCGACATCCCTCTCCTCCGGGACAGGAACCTCCTCGAATTCCATCTCTTCCTCCATAGTCATTGCCTCGGCCAACTCTTGGTCTTCATCAGCCACCACTTGGGTGCAGCTCCCTTCTATCTCCATCTCCTCTCCACCAGCCTCCTGCCCTGCGTCCTCCATTCTCCGCCCCATCTCATCGGCCCCCTCCTGCCAAGTGATAGAGTTTACGACAGTGACATAGCACTCCCTTCTCACCTTGGGGTCCTCCAGAACTCGGACCTGGATCCCTTCGGTGCCGAACTTTAAGCACTGGTGGAAGGATAAGGGGATGCAATGGAAGATGCTGATGAGGGGCCTTCCGAAGATGGCGTTGTAGCTACTGGGGGCATCTACGATGACAAACATGCAATTTCGGAACTCCCCCACCCCCCCCCCCAACCCCCCGCCCCCCCCCCCCCCCCCCCCCCCCCGCCCCCCCGCCCCACCCCCGCCCCACCCCCGCCAAGAGTGACGTGGAACCCCACTCCTTCTACCTCCTTCCTATCCCACTAAAACGCAAACAGTGGCCATCAAAACCCAACACCCTCTTTGCCTGCACTTTCATCGCGTTGAACGCCTTCTTAAAGATGACATTGAAGGAACTTCCGTTGTCAATGAGTATCCTAGAGATGGTGAAATTCCCGATGGATGTTTGGATGACTAGTGCATCGCAGAAGGGATACTCATGATTCGATATATCCTTCCTCAAGAAGGTGATCTTCTCCTCTGGGTGTGGGGTCTGAGATGTGGAGCAAAACTCTGACAGTATATGGTATTGAGGCTCACCTTCCGGGAAGCCTCAATCCCCACCCCTCCATGGATCACTCTGATCCCTCCCCGGGTCCCAACGTCCGCCCGACCATCACATCAATCCTGCTCTGCCCGAGGTATGACCTCCTCAATCCTCACCTCCTAAAGACCCTATTGCTGATACTGCTCCCCGTTTCCTCTCATCTCAAGGAACAACGGGCACATGGTTGTGGCATGCCCTTCTTCTTAGTGGAGGTCATAGTAGGGCATCTCCACCCTGACTTCTCTTCTCCTTCTTCGTGCTGCTTTCCTCCTCTCCCCCATGGCCATGGCCATAACCTGATTTTGATCAGAGAGGGGAGGTCTTTGGGCCTGCCTCCAACCTGGGGGATGGAACTGATCCTGCCCCCCTTGGTAGTTGTCCCTTCTTTGGTAACATCTTCGTGGCCCCTGGTCTTGCCACTCGTGCCTCCAGCCCAACCGATGGTTCGGCTCCTAATGCCCCCACCTAGGCTATTGTTGTTGCTACAGTTGCTGATCTTCCCCTTGTCGGGGTTCAACTCTCCTTTCCTCCTGACCTCTGGCACCACTTGGCTCCTTCTCCTCCTCTGTGGCCCAACTGGACAGCTTCCTAGCAAACTCAGTATTCGACGCCTCCCCGTAGAATTCCCTTGCCACCCTCTCTATCAGCTCTTCGTAGGAGAGGGACGACACTCTCGTCAGTTCCATCCCAAAGAAACCCTGTTACAGCCCTAGGGTAAAGTCCATCATCAGGCTATGCTAGGGCATCTCCTTGACTTGGGTGACCTCTTCCTGAAATCGGTCAACATAACTCCCCAAGGTCTCATTCACCCCCTGCTTGATGTGGAACAGGGACTCCGACTCCTTCTTCCTCCTCTTTGAGGTGGTGAACCTCAACATGAACCACTGACGCAGGTCCTCGAAGCAGTAACTGGAGCTGCCTGGTAGTTGGTGAAAACACTCTCTCGCCTTCTCCTTAAGGGTGTTGGCGAAGAGCCTGCACTTGAAGCCATCTGACATCTGCCGGATCTAGACCACATCCTCGAACCACTCAACATGCTGGACTGGGTCCCCCTTCCCGGTGTAGTAAGACATCTCGGGTTCCCTGAACCACTCTGGAACTGGGGCAGAAGAAACTAGCTCGCTGAAGGGGCTGCCTCTTCCTGCCGAGCAAGCTGGGGGATACTGGGAAATCTCGCGCCCCCTATCGCCAAACCGGCCCTCTCTTGCCAAGCCTGGGAAGAGCACGCGCTCGAGGAGCTCGCATCCCCTTCCTTCCTCAACGACCTCCTTTCCAGTTCGCCTGTCAGGAGCATCCTCATCTAGAGACAGGGCAGCGGTGATTAGAACAGCTGGAGTCGAGCACTCGGCCCGCGCGCCGAGTGTGAACTTAACAAGGTTGAGCACCTCCTGCCTGAAGTCTTCAAACATACCTACAATGGCCAGAGGGGGTAAGGGTGGCGAGTTGGACCTATCTGAGCCTTATCCTTCTCCTCTTGCCATGTAGCATGTTGAAGATTTTCTGTGCTAACCACTTTCCACGGTCACCGCACCAAAATGATGAAACAAAAAACTCGGTCTCTTGTGGAGTTCACCCGTGGGGAAGGGGTGATCGCACACCTACTTCTCTCCTGCAAGCCAAATTGCAAAAAGAAATGAGAACTGACTAAAGGGCTCGGCGTTGATGTCCCACCACACACCCGGAAGATCTTAGAGCGCTTCCCCTCCTTAGACAAAGGCCGATCTAAGGCTACTTCAGAAAGCGCAAGAAGATCTGAACACTAGTAAGCATGCCTTCTGAGGTGCCCCTTGGGTCTTATTTATAGTTTTCTGAAGACGGCCTGAAAATAGCCAACCTCTGCTATTTTGAAATGTTATGTGCAGCCCGAATGGGCTGCCAACAGTGCAACTCCACTGTTCTAATAAGTTATTCGCAAGCCAGGCAAGGGCACCCAGGTAGTTCTACCTCTGGGCCCCACTGGGCCGGTTCCAAGGATCTGGTGGTCGGCTCACTATAACTCTTCACCCCGCTGAGGCTGACGCAACCTGGCTCCCGCAACTCGCCTTCCCTCCCTGGGCGAGCATGAGTCAGGTCCCCACAGCCCGCCGACCCTCGCTCTGAGGCTGTTTGGTGGCCAGGTCGCTTATGGGAGAGCGGGCTGGCCGGTGTGGGACTATTACTATAGAAGGCATTCCAGAGGTATTGAGCTCGCCGAGCGTAGTTTGACGAATCCATGATTATAACTCATGAGGTCAGCTCGAAGGAGGCCGAGCTTTGCTCGACGAATGCCGACCCCCATTCGATTAGCGACGAGCTTCATTCGACGAACCCCGGGTGGACGCGGGCTGGGTGGGCCAGCTCGTGCAGCTTGTGTGCCTTGCTTTGGCGAGAGCGGGCTGACCGTTCTAAGTTTGCCCGCTTGCTGTTCTGGCGCGGGTAGGTTTTCTTGGTCCGCTCTCCCTATCGGGTGGACCTACTCGGCGAACAAGGGGTTGTACACTATAGGAACTTCATTTTTCTGAAATGCATCTCGTCATGAGTGATAGGATATTTTTCCTGTAAAGAATCCCAAAGATCAAGTAATAATAAGATGCCTTGATTGTGATTATTTCTTATCTTTAATATATGAGTGGAAATCTCCTGTTGAAAGATAAAGAATGAAGGGATCTATCCAAGACTGGCACTGGTAGATTTTCGTTAACTCTCCTTCCTCTACTACTTGGTAGAAGAGTTCTAAAGTCGTTCTTCCTAATGGAAGACCGAATTTAGCCATCTCGTCGGCTTTTGAATTTTTGGTCCTTGGGATGTGTTCGATGGTGAAACTTTTGAACATCCCAATCACTACCTTGCCCAGTATGAGATATTTCTTAAGAATTGGTTCCCTACTCTCGAAGATTCCAAGTACCTGTAATGCCATCGCTAAGAGTCTGTTTTGACATGAACATGCTCAATTCCCAACTCATTTGTAAACCTTAGTCCTACTAGGAGCGCCATATACTTTTCTTGATTGTTTATAGTAGCAAAAAAATCCATTTGGGTTAATGAGGACTACTACTACTCCTAAAGATTTTTTTTGCTGAAGTCTCATCCACATATATGGTCCAAGCCAAAGGAGACTTTACCTCTATAACCGGGTCAATTTTTGTCATATCCACCAAAACATCTACCAATACTCGTGCTTTGAGAGCTATCTTGTGGACATTGGTTATGTCGAATTTGCTGAGTTCTATGTCCTATTTGGCTAGCCTTCCTGAGTTCTCAGGATTTTATAGAATACAATTCAAAGTAATATCTCTTACGACTTGAATATAGTGTGCTTGAAAGTATAGTCTAAGTCTCTGAGCGGTGATAACCAAGTCTAAAGCGAGCTTCTCCATGATTGAGTCTTTTCACTCAACATCCTTCAAGATATTGCAAAAAAAATACACAAGAAAATGTAGCTTCTTATCTTCTCTGACCAGCATTGAGCTAACTGCTTCGGGTCCAACTCTCAAATAAATGAACAATACTTCTCCTGGATGAGGGCTTTCGAGCAAAGGAGTTGTCGTCAACTACCGCTTAAGTTGCTCAAAAGCTTCGTCATACTCTTTTTTACACTCAAACTTCAAGCCTCCACGCAAAGTGTAGAAGAAAGGTGCACTTTTATCTCCTAACCTGCAGATAAACTGGCTGAGGCATGCCAGCCTTTCCCTAGTTGTTGAACCTCTTTGGGAGAGCGTGGGGGTGCCACGTTGAGAATTGTCTTTACTTTGATAGGATTTGGAGCGATGCATCCGAGTGTAAGGGGATGACGGAGGAACTTCCCGTTACAGGCCCTAAAGATACACTTCAAAGGGTTTAGTTTCATTTTATACCTCAGTAGAGTAAAGAATGTCACTACGAGGTCTATTTGGTGCGTTGAGAAGGAATTGCTTTTGATAAAGAGATTATCAAGATAGACATCAAGATTTCTCCCCATCTATTACTTGAACACGAAGTCCGTCATTTTTTGGTAGTTGCACCAGCATTCTTGAGGAACTTACCAAAATAGTTTAGAACACTCGAAGAACACTTCAAACTTTATTGCTTAGAGATATTAGTATAGACTGAGATGATCTAAATCATTACACTGGACACTTATTTATAGTTGTCCCAGGGGGGGAAATGGTAAATCATGCCCGAAAGATTTCTACACCTGGCTTATGCATTCTAATTTGGTGGTAACCAGAGAATGCATAAATTTCATGAAATCTTCACACATTCACCATTTCCCCCATGGTTCTTTACCATTATAACATTTGACACCCAGTCGGGGTACTGTATTTCATGAATAATTTTCGCCTTGTGGATTTTTACCACATCGTCTCTGATAGGTATAGCTAGCTTCATCGCCACCACCCTCTTCTTCTACTGAATCGACTTGAAGTTGGGGTCCATGTGGAGGTGGTGGCAGGCAACATTTGGATATACTCCTGGCATGTCGTCTGGTGACCAGGCAAACACATCCAGGTTCTTATAAGATAGGAGATCAACTGGACCTTTTCTTCTTCTAGAAGTTTGGCATTGATTGTGAGTTTTCTTCTATTCTCCTTTACTAATGGGGACTGCTTGTGTTACCTAGGCAAGTTATAGGTGAGGACATTCTCTAACATCTTCTTTAGTTGGCTCTTCAAATACTTTGGAGGATTTGCTATTTCAAGAACTATTGCTAGAGCTACTGAGGGAGGAATTTGCTCGGTCAAGTTGACTGTCCGGACATAACACTCTCAGGCTAGCTTCGGATCACTCCTAAACCATTATTGCCTCCCATCAGTTTCAAATTTGATGGCCATATAGTAGGTTGATACCACTGCTTGATACTCATTATGGATTAACCATCCAATGATGGCATAGTAGTTGCTTTGGGCATCAACTACTACGATATGGATGATCTTAAAAATTCCTCTGAGTGTCAATGACAGTGTGACACTCCCTTCCACTCCTTTCTTTTCACCCAAAAACATACAGAGGCCCTTCAATGGAAAGAAGAGGCTTTCCTATCTTGACACCTCAAAAGACGGTTGGAAGAGAAGTTAATGGAACTACTAGTATCTATTAGGATTTTGTGTACTTTATAGTTCTCGATCACTATCTTTATTACTAAAGCATCATTGAATGGGTAGTTGTTGGGGGAGGTGAAAGATGGGGGTTAGATCTGATTACTCTAGAATGGGGGGGGGGTGAATAGAGTATTTTAAATCTTATTGGTTGTTTTAGATTTTATCAGAGCAAAGAATATGGGATACCAATAATAACAGCAAACAAGTCTATCACAGCCACAGCAAAAGCAATAAGAAAAGGGCTACCAGACAACAACAAAAATATTATAGTGGTTCCCCAACATGGGTACATCCACTCTTATACTACCCTGGTAGAAATCCACTAGCAGGTTTTGATCAGGTGATTGCCACCTTTGAGCTTTTGATCAGGTGCCCAAAAACCAAAATAAACTTTTGAAAGGAGTTAATAAACCCTTTATACAGGAGGGGGAGAGAGATTGATGGTGTCTTCTCTTTCTCAAACAACTGAGAAGATAAGTGGATTACTGCTGTCAAGGCTTCTCCAGAGATCACTTGAATCCTTGCTCAGGGTGTAGGTCTTCAGCCTTGACTTGAAATGATCCAGGAACTTTTGACTGATTCAGAGATTGTTGTCCTTGAAGGCTCCTGGAGTTGAAGTTGAAGAAGACTCTTGATTGTGACTGTTGTTGTTCTTCTTCAGTAAGGTCAAGGTGAAAACAGGTTGATTTCTGCACAGACAATGTCTGAGAGATTTTCTGTATGTTCTCTGATTCTATCACTCTCTGTCTTGTTGTCTTCTGAAAAAGAAAATCACTTTTATATTCTCTGTCGAATTTCTCCTTTGAATTTTGGATTCTCAAGCATTAATTACTGATGGCCTGGAGAATGAAAATCGACTGGAGAATATTTGCTTTGCTGAGTTTCCCCAACTATCCCAATTAATTAAGCAAGTAATTAACCTGATAAAGACCATAATCAATGCAGTAGTAACAGCTATATTCAGAGAATATAAGCATTAATTATTTCAGGAAATCACTGCTAAATAATATATGGAATATGGACAGAAAATGAGGGAAATTCTAAGTCTGGAACTGCAACAGAAATAGTCGACCATAGAACAGATTTCGTCGACCTGAGATCCAAGTTCGTCGACCTGAGAAATCCTGTGCGTCGACCTGAGAAAACCTTTTCGTCGACCTGAGATCCAAGTTCGTCGACCTGAGCTCAGCGAACTGCATTCTGTGAATAACTTGCCAATTCATTGGTCCAAGTTCATCGAGCACAGATTCTATCTTCGTCGAGTTGAGTTCAGAGAAAATATCCTGGAAAGAATGCGTTGAAGTTGTGTTGGGTATTGTATCCACAATTACCTGGATTTGAGGAAGCCACCTGTCAAGCTAAGATGAATTCACAATGTATTCGATAAAATATTTCAAGTTGTGCTTGCTGTTATTCCACGCTAAGTGCACACCAATGTCAGGGTGCAGTAGGTCAATATACACGGCTCTGCACGACGTAATCCCTCGTTGAGCAGATCAGTGTGTTGGCCTACGTGTACTCTCTCTATTGGAGTGCACTTACTTTCAAGTACAGGGCTGTGTTTATGCAAGAGCAGACAAGGAGCAAGGATGAGTCAAAGAGCATCTCAGAGGCGTAAGACGAAAATCATCTAAGTAAGAAACGACGAGAATCACCTGTTAAATATTCTCAACGTGGTCAGCAAGATAGCACAAACGCCAAATTAATATCTTCGGAACTACCCAGTTCGCACGTTGAACCAGCGGAAACCAAGGACTAGAGGTACAAAGGTAAATCACAACAAACAATGGAAGCACAAGCAGGTCTATTATTCATTCACTTCTTTACAATGCGAGGCATACATAGCGAGACATGATTTCGCTAGTATAACAGCTGAAAAACAGAAGCACCAAAAAACAAGCCGGGCGGACAGAACCCGAGTCCGCCGAGACCGCGAGGTCGCCGAGGTCGCCGAAGCCGCCCGAACTATACTGCAATCCGCCGATTACCACGGAGTCCGCCGAAGCCGCGAGGCCGCGCGGACACACCGTTATTCGCCTTCTGCTGAACCTGAACTGAGGAACACCCTACCCGCCTGAAGCGCGGACAGGTTATTGAAGCTGGCAAAGATGAACAGAACTGACAAGCCGCAGAGCGACCTCCTGCTGAGTCCGCAGAGACTGCACACTTCCAAGCACTTGACCGAAGTCACAGCCACACTCCTGGCTCCTTGAAGTTATCCGCGCGACCTGCACACAGCAAACCGTCAGCCTGAAACAATCCGTGCGGACTGGCAAACACAGACCGCAACACTTCGCACACCCCAACTTACTGTTCACTCAAGTTACTGTAGATGTGCCAGGGGGGTCCTATTTATAGGCCGGTGTTGAGTGTGGTCACCGCCCAAGACATAGCGACACCGCCCCAGCCCGCGCGAATACAAACCACCGTCCGCTGAGTCCGCGTGGACTTAGCCGGTCACCAAGGAAAAACGCCAGGAGCAAGGCAATCATTGACGAACCCTCTCCAGTCCGCCTAAGCTAAGCGGACAAGGCATCAGCCCGCAAAGCTCCAACCGCTTCAGGACAGCAAACCCCCTTCAATGGCTGTCCGCACCAACCCGAGGCAGTCCGCAAGACACACACCTCAATCCGCCACAAGTCCACGACCAAAGGCAGCTAAAGACAGACCGCCCGGTCACAGCGGACTCGGCGGATACGGCGGACACACTGAACTCGGCACCAAGTGTGACCAAGCCCAAAACCATAAGGGGCTAATGCGAGCTTGGCGGACGCAAAACCCCAGTCCGCCAAAACACCATAGCGCAGAGCGCCACAGTCCGCGAGCTCCTCGCACTCCTGCCCTATCACAGCGATCTAATCCCGGACTCCAAAACCAGGCCGCCACAACGAACTCCACAGCAACTCCCTGCTGTGCCACCAGAGCTCGACAAGGCCTCAGCCAAGCTCTAAGCTTAGTCCGCAACAGCCAATACCGCGGACACATCAGTCCGCAAGCTTCCCGCGGACAAGAGCCAACCCGCCTTTCAGCACAAGCTTGCACCCGCGACCACTGAGCAAAGCACCAGTCCGCAAGCCTCTCTATCCGCAGATACCAGGCCGCACCAAACCGCGGACTCCATGCAACAACCCGCTCAGAACACAGCCGGCTTCCACCAGACTTTACACCAGGCCGCAAACCTCAGTCCGCCCAGTCCGCCTAGTCCGCCAAGGCTATCCGCCACAGGCCGCGCGGCCTGTCCCGTCACCCACTTCCACTTCACAAATTTCAACACTCCCCCTTGAAGTGAGAAGTGGTGACCAAGCCCAGCAAGCTGCGCAAGCGTTCAAAGGGCCCCTTCGACAGCGGCTTTGTAAAGATGTCAGCAAGATTATCTTCACTCCGAACATGCCCGACCAGCAGAGACCCCTCCAACACCTTCTCCCTGATGAAGTGGTGATCAATCTCTATATGCTTGGTCCTGGCGTGGCACACTAGATTGTTAACCAGTTTGAGAGCACTCTCATTGTCACCCCGGAGTAAAGTAGGCCCTTGCACTTCTTCATGAACATCCTCTATAAGCCTCCTCAACCAAACGGCTTCCCGAGCAGCCAAGGCCGAAGCCTTATACTCCGCCTCCGTGGTTGAAACCGACACTGAGTCCTGCTTCTTGCTACACCACGAGATGCTAGCTGATCCGCAAGTGAACACATAACCTGAAGTAGACCTTCGATCATCCGAATCACCGCCATAGTCAGCATCTGTGTACCCGAGCAACGCAACCACCGCGTCCCTTCTATAGAGGAGTCCCATGTCAGAAGAAGCCTTGACATACTTCAGAATCCCCTTTGCCGCCACTAGATGAGATTGCCTTGGTTCAGCCATATACCGACTTACTCGGCCAACAGCATAAGCTATATCCGGCCTTGTAATCGTCAGGTAAATCAAGCTCCCAACAAGAGCCCTGAACATCAAGGGATCATGAAGAACCCTTCCCTCATCTCGTCGAAGCTTCAGCCCAGATTCCAGTGGAGTAGAGCCCTTCTTCCCTTCGCCCATGCCAAACCGCTTCACAATACGATCAGCATACCCTTTCTGGCTAATGAGAATCCCGCACTCCTTCCTCTCCACTTCCAGACCAAGAAAGTGATGCAACTCTCCCAGGTCTCTCATCTCGAAGCGTATAGCAAGCTCAGCCCTGAGCCTTGCTACTTCCTCCTCCGAATTCCCTGTGATGATCATGTCATCCACATACAGTAGGACCAAGACTCGAAGCTCTCCCTTCTTCTTGACGAACAAGCTTGAATCCGAGTTGGAAGCAAAGTATCCACAGAATTGCAGGTACTCTACAATCTTCCCATACCACGCTCTAGGAGCTTGCTTCAACCCGTAGAGAGCCTTCCTGAGTTTGCAGACATAGTCCGGATGCTTCTCAGAGACAAAACCAAGCGGCTGATCCATGAAGATGTCCTTGTCAATCTCTCCGTAAAGAAAGGCATTCTTCACATCGAGTTGCCACAACCTCCATCCCTTGCTAGCAGCCAAGGCGATCACCACTCTTACAGAAGTCATCTTCGCAACTGGACTGAATGTCTCCTCATAGTCTTCTCCATACTGCTGTGAGAATCCTCTAGCGACCAGGTGAGCCTTGAACCGATCAATGCTCCCATCAGCCTTCTTCTTCAACTTATACACCCACTTGCAAGTAACCGGAGTAACGCCATCAACCTTGGGCACAAGGTCCCAGGTTTCATTCTTCTTCAGAGCATCAATCTCTTCCTTCATGGCATCATCCCACTCCTTCACTCCAGTGGCCTCGTTGAAGTTTGCAGGCTCTCGCTCATCCAAAGGACCTGCAAAGAAGCAGGAGACAAAGCTCACTGCATTCCCATCACAGTACCGAGCCAGTGGCTTAACCACCCTCTTCGATCTCCGAAGACACGGCTCCTTGCTCACGGCTTCCGTTGCTTCTTCAGGCTCCACTCCTACCTGGGGCAAGCATTGAGCAGTGCTCCCCCTGCTTCCTGAGCCAGAAGGCTCAGCCTCGGAATTTGAAGCAACAGGAGCTGCTGGTGAAACAGCAAGCTCCTCTTCCAAGCCTTCAGCAGCCTCCACCGGTGCTTCATCATCCTTGCTACTTCCGGTTAGCTCCACCGAGCCACCTCCATATGACGTCAGCTCGTCGAAGACAACGTCTCTTGACACCACGAACTTCTTCGTCACAGGGTCCATGCACTTCCATCCCTTCTTCCGCTCATCATAGCCAACAAAGACAAGTTTCCTTGCCTTCGCATCCAGCTTTGTCCGTGAAGCATCCGGGACATGCACGTAGCAAGTTGAACCGAACACCCTAAGGTGTTCAACACTCGGCTTCTCCTTCAGCAACAGCTCAATAGGAGTCTTCATGTTGATAGGGCTGAGTGGCATCCGGTTGATAACATATGCAGCACAAGACATTCCCTCCGCCCAAAAGGACCTTGGGATATCTTTCGCATGCAGCCAGCATTTGCAGGTTTCCGTCAAATGACGGATCTTCCGCTCCGCTACCCCATTTTGTTGTGGAGTGTGAGCACAAGTAAGCTCCCGTTGGATCCCGTGCTTCCTGCAGAAGTTAGAAAACTCGGAAGAGACAAACTCCCCCCCGTTATCAGTTCTAAACTTCTTAACCCGCAAGCCAAGCCGGCCTTCTACCAACTCCTTGAACTCCACGAACAAACGGAAGGCTTCCGACTTCTCCTTTAAGAAGTACACCCAAGTATACCTTGAGTAGTCATCAACCAAGACAAGCATGTATCTGCTTCCACCAAGGCTGGCAGTAACTGTCGGTCCCATCAGGTCGCCATGAATACACTCCAATAGTTTCTTGCTCCTTGTTTGTGATTTATCAAACGGAAGGCGATGTGCCTTACCATATTGATAGCCCGCACAAACATGCCCATCACCAAAGGAGGACAACTTCGGCAACCCCCTCACCAGACTTCTACTCGCCATTGCCTTTAGCTTGTACATGCCAACATGCCCCAGCCTCTCATGCCAGATAGCCGCACTATCATTGGCCCTCATTCTATCAACATAAGCACTGGTGGAAAGAACATACAAGCTCTTCACCCTTCTCCCAACATGTGCAACATCAGCCTTCACCGCTGATATGTTGCGAAGGAACCTCACGTCTGTTGGCCCAAACAGAACGTGATACCCAGCATCCACCGCATTGGTCACCGAGAAGAGGTTCTTCTTCATGCCCGGTACGTGATACACACTCCTTAACGTAAGTGGCCCCTAATCACTACCCAATGACACAACCCCCTCTTTCTCTACTGCATAAACAGTATTATCAGCAGTGATAATAGCTTCATTACCTGAGTAAGCCTGCATGGAGGTGAACATCGATTTGTCTCCGGTGAGGTGATGACCACACCCGGAGTCCACGATCCACTCGCCGTTGAAGTCCTCAGCAGACAAGGCCCGGACACAAGTGCCCGTCAAGAAAGCTCCGCCCCATTCTGCTTCTTCACTTCTCGAACAAGCTTCCTCCTTTCCCGCAGCATGCCCAGGCTGCAGTTTGACCTTGCAGTCCCGCTTGAAGTGCCCACGCTGATGACACCGGTAGCACTTCAGATTCTTCTTCCAGTCCTTAGGAGCATTGCTCCTCTCCGGCGGATATGAGGTTGAAGTCTCCTTCTCAACAGCGGCCTGCACCTTCTTCTTCTTCCCTTCCCATCCTTTCTTCTATCCTGAAAAGAGAGCTTCGCTGCCTTCCTGATTCAGGTTCACTCCAGCCATCTGCCTTGCTAAGCTCTCCTGCGAGGCAAGCAGATTCTCCAGCTCCAGCAACGACGGCTGAGTAGCCCACCCTTGAACAGAGGTGACAAAGGCCACATACTCCTTCCGCAAGCCGCGGATAATGTGCCTTTTCATCTTTGCCTCAGAGATAGGCTCATCAGGATCCAGTGTCGACAGCTCAGCACACAAGCTCTTCATCTTTAAGAAGTACTTGGAGATGGAAAGGTCTCCCTGAGTTGCCCTGGCCAACTCATTC
This sequence comes from Platanthera guangdongensis, assembly GCA_039583875.1. Taxonomy (NCBI): domain Eukaryota; kingdom Viridiplantae; phylum Streptophyta; class Magnoliopsida; order Asparagales; family Orchidaceae; genus Platanthera; species Platanthera guangdongensis. The sequence continues at coordinate 73,556,922 of CM077155.1, read as the reverse complement.
TCCAGGAACTGAAGCCGCGGCACATTCTTCCAATTGAACAACTCATCAATGGTTGTCCAAATATCAGCAGCCGACTCACATCCAATGATGTGATCAAATAGTTCCGGAGACACAGCTCTCTTCAGAACGAACTTCGCCTTAGCATTTGTTCTTCTCCAGAGCCTCACCTGCTCAGCAGTACCGAAAGCAGCAGTGACTTCCTGCCTGTCGTCTCCACCAACGACATCCCACAGCTCCTCGCCAAGAAGATAACTCTTCATGCACGACTTCCACTTCTTGAAGTTAGTCGGCGTTAAGAGTTCAATGCCCAGACCTCTTGCTAAGCTCCCTTCCATTGCAACACCTGTTGGCAACCTTTCAGCAGCTCCGAGCAACAACACAGGTTGATCACCACTCAATCACAGAGTAACAACACTGGCTGACTTCCGCTCACGCAACTGAACCTCAGCAACCTCGCTTTGATACCATGTTAAATTTTCTCAACGTGGTCAGCAAGATAGCCCAAACGCCAAATTAATATCTTCGGAACTACCCAGTTCGCACGTTGAACCAGCGGAAACCAAGGACTAGAGGTACAAAGGTAAATCACAACAAACAATGGAAGCACAAGCAGGTCTATTATTCATTCACTTCTTTACAATGCGAGGCATATATAGCGAGACATGATTTCGCTAGTATAACAGCTGAAAAACAGAAGCACCAAAAAACAAGCCGGGCGGACAGAACCCGAGTCCGCCGAGACCGCGAGGTCGCCGAGGTCGCCGAAGCCGCCCGAACTATACTGCAATCCGCCGAATACCACGGAGTCCGCCGAAGCCGCGAGGCCGCGCGGACACACCGTTATTCGCCTTCTGCTGAACCTGAACTGAGGAACACCCCTACCCGCCTGAAGCCGGCGGACAGGTTATTGAAGCTGGCAAAGATGAAACAGAACTGACAAGCCGCAGAGCGACCTCCTGCTGAGTCCGCAGAGACTGCACACTTCCAAGCACTTGACCGAAGTCACAGCCACACTCCTGGCTCCTTGAGTTATCCGCGCGACCTGTACACAGCAAACCGTCAGCCTGAAACAATCCGTGCGGACTGGCAAACACAGACTGCAACACTTCGCACACCCCAACTTACTGTTCACTCAAGTTACTGTAGATGTGCCGGGGGGTCCTATTTATAGGCCGGGTGAGGAGTGTGGTCACCGCCCAAGAGATAGCGACACCGCCTCAGCCCGCGCGAATACAAACCACCGTCCGCTGAGTCCGCGTGGACTTAGCCGGTCACCAAGGAAAACCGCCAGGAGCAAGGCAACCATTGACGAACCCTCTCCAGTCCGCATAAGCTAAGCGGACAAGGCATCAGCCCGCAAAGCTCCAACCGCTTCAGGACAGCAAACCCCCTTCAATGGCTGTCCGCACCAACCCGAGGCAGTCCGCAAGACACACACCTCAATCCGCCACAAGTCCACGACCAAAGGCAGCTAAAGACAGACCGCCCGGTCACAGCGGACTCGGCGGATACGGCGGACACACTGAACTCGGCACCAAGTGTGACCAAGCCCAAAACCATAAGGGGCTAATGCGAGCTTGGCGGACGCAAAACCCCAGTCCGCCAAAACACCACAGCGCAGACCGCCACAGTCCGCGAGCTCCTCGCACTCCTGCCCTATCACAGCGATCTAATCCCGGACTCCAAAACCAGGCCGCCACAACGATCTCCACAGCAACTCCCTGCTGTGCCACCAGAGCTCGACAAGGCCTCAGCCAAGCTCTAAGCTTAGTCCGCAACAGCCAATACCGCGGACACATCAGTCCGCAAGCTTCCCGCGGACAAGAGCCAACCCGCCTTTCAGCACAAGCTTGCACCCGCGACCACTGAGCAAAGCACCAGTCCGCAAGCCTCTCTATCCGCAGATACCAGGCCGCACCAAACCGCGGACTCCATGCAACAACCCGCTCAGAACACAGCCGGCTTCCACCAGACTTTACACCAGGCCGCAAACCTCAGTCCGCCCAGTCCGCCCAGTCCGCCAAGGCTGTCCGCCACAGGCCGCGCGGCCTGTCCCGTCACCCACTTCCACTTCACAAATTTCAACAAAGTGATTCTCGCCGAATCGTCGAGAATCACTGGCTGATTCTCGCCGGCTAAATCAGAGTGCAATCAAGTCAAATTCGACGAGAATCACTTTGTGATTCTCACCGAACCGTCGAGAATCACCCTTGATTCTCGACGATTCGACGAGAATCACAGGTGATTCTCGCCGATTTTGACTTGGGCGATTTTCTGGAACTCCCTGAACCGGACTCTGTCGCTGGCACTGCTTTGAACCGGAGTTAGGGTTTCTTATGGTGGGACCCACAACGGTATCTTAAAGTTGTCTACAGTATAAATACAGGCGTATTTTTGAACAGTAGGATGACGGAAAAAATATACGAAGCCGAGCCGCGACGTGACCTAGATCGCGATTTCCGCTCCGCCGCTGCCGCCGTCGCCGCTCGAGCAAGTTGGTCGCCGGTCTTGATCGTGGTTTCTTCCAGATCTTCCGGCGATAGAAGCTTAGCCAAGCTTAGAGTCTCACGCGTCTAACCGGAGATCCTTTGTCTCTTGATTTGTTGATCGGGAAAACCTTCCCCGTCCGAATCGATTGTGACGATCGATCCTAGTGTGACCGTTGGAAGACCTAGCTAGCTTTGCTACGAAGTTTGGATCTCCAAAGTACAGCAGCCGCACACCGTTGTCGCCGCCGATCCCGTGAACCAAGCCGCCGCCCATCTTGTCGCCGCCGGTTCCGGGGAGATTCTCTCCAAGAGAGATCTAGGGTTGTGGACTCTTCATGGACTTCAAGAACACGTCGTCAACGAAGAGGGACACCTTGGTCTCCAAAAGTAGTTTGTATTTCTTGTACATTCTAGTTCATTTTTGTTGTAAAGGAACGTTGGTTCCGAGTTGTAAGGGTTGGGTGCAACCCGCGTTGTGGGAGTGTTGTCTCCTACGTGTGGAAGGGTTCCTTCCGATAGTGCAAGGATTGGATTTCAATCCTGTTGGTGAAGAGACCGAGTCGTCCCTTATTGGGAGATAGGTCGAAGGGGGAAAGTGGAATGTACCCAAATCGGGGAACCACTATAAATTGCTTGTGTACCTTCTTTGCTGTGTTGTTTTATTTTCGTGTGCAGGTACAATCTTAATTCCGCAAAAATGCTGCACGTCACCTATTCCCCCCCCCATAGGTGAAAGTAGTTGACACTAGGTGGACTTTCAAGTAGTATCAGAGCGAGGTTACTCATCAAAAAGGTTTACAACTTGAGTAGAATCCTGCCACCAGTGTCAGAAGCATGGAGCTGGATCATGAGATATCGCCACTATGACTTCCCACATGCACAAAGGAGTATTATCCCGTCTGGAAGATGAGAGTGTCGTATCACTTGGAGGCTATCGATCCTCGCGCATCTTTCATCCTGGAAGAGGGTCCTTTTATTCCTATAAAGACCTCCGGCTCTGGAAAGAATATCCAAGTGCCCAAGTGCATTGCTGAGATGTCGGAGACGGAACTTTCATTATTTAATCTGGACAAGAGGATTCGTCAGATTATCATGGATATCTTGTCTGGACCTTCTTGCTCTAGATTGGAAAAATGTGAGACGGCCAAATCTATGTGGGTGATGATCTCAGAGCTGATGGGGGGATCAGAGAAAGCTGGAATCTCCTATCAACTAGAGGATGAAGCCTATGTGGGGGTTCTCGCCTCTGAAGATGAAGGCAAGGATCAATCGGACAGCATCAGAGCTCCAGTGTCCGTGTCAGAGACTAAAGAGGCCAATGAGGAAAGCAGCTCTGATGAGGATGACACAACGGTCACTGGCTCTAATGACAATAACACTGAAGAGCAGGTAACTTTTTCATCCTGCCCCGTCTCTCTTGAAGTTTCCGAAGACAGGAACTGTGTCCCTTCAGAAAATTCTGATTCCCTGAAGAGAGCCCTTCAGAAAACAACCTGCTTGTTGAAGAATAAGCTCAGGAGATTGCACGGCTGAAAATCTTGTTGGTTCTCCAATTGGCATCCAACAAGGTCAAGGACTCTAAAATCTCTGATCTAGAGAGTAGTCTAGAGATTGAGAAAAGGATAGTATCAAACTTTTCCAAGGTTGATGCTATGAAGAGAAAGGAAGAAAACGGGTGGATCTCCCGAATTATCAATTCGTGGAGAAATGGGGAAACGGTATTCCGACCCCCCACTCCAAGCAGGAAGGGTATTCATCATGCCTTCAGGTATGACCACAGGAATAATCGTGGTCACTGCAAGGGTGATCTGTCCTCATGTGGAGACACCCATAGTGCAAGGGCTGTCATGGCCACCCATGAGAGAATACCTAAGGCTCATTCTGAGCCCTTTGTATTCTCGGCCACTGCCCCTACTCGGCATGAATCGGCTTGTATCAGCTCTCAGAACTCTTCTCTCCACCCAAGGACACAGAAAAGGGGGGTTAGAAGTTATGCTGTAAGTTCTCATGGGGCCACAGGAAGGGGGCTGACTGAAAGGAAGGTACCACCTCCCAGGCCTCGTGACGCTCGCTGCATGCATTCATTCCACCCTTCCATGTGTCACGGTGGAAGAGGCAGTTCTGGGAGCAGATCCAGATCTATCCCGTTTGGACCTAGGCTCATGACTACCTCAGTCACTAGATCAGGTCAGAAACGGAGATACAACATTCACGCGTGTTGGTGCTGTGGCAAGGTGGGACACTTTGCCATAGACTGTTGGCACAACCCCTCTGTGTCAAGGGCAAGGGCCTATCCACATCTCCTGGGCAGAGGTATTCTTCCTGACAGGATTTCTGAAGGAAGGCAGTCGAGTGTTTATGCTAACAGGAACCTAGGACCTAATATGTATTGGGTTCCTAAGGTAAAGTAACTCTCTTTTGCAGGGTAGTCTAGGTTCCCGTAAATATAATGGGAACTAGACAGTAGATGTTTCAAGACTGAATTGGAACATGCATCTGGAATAACAGCAGTGATATCTATATGGGCATACTCACATCGAGCACCTGGTATGTTTTAGTCAGAGAGGCTAAATGATAACTCTCATAATCCCAGGTATTTTTCATCAGCTCCAAGACTTGAGTCATTTTCTATCGACATTTACATATATATATATATATATATATATATATATATATATATATATATATATATATATATATATATATCTTTATATACATATATATACATATATGTGTGCACATCTAAGGATAGTTTAACACGGTGAATATAAACCTTAGATACATCATTAAAGAGTTATCGGTAATTCCACTGGTAGATTCGAGAACTAACATCTACAGGCGTAAATTAGTTCACTGAAAACTAACGAAGATACGTCTTTGGAAATCTCGACAACGAAGATACGTCATTGGAAATCTTGCCATCAAGAAATGTATGGAAAAGCCCGGTTCAAACCCTAAATAGATTGGCTTTAAGAAGTATTTATATATTTAGAAGATTTTTAAATTGACTTGACATCGGAAGACTTCGAAAATCCGGCATGTCTCTTAACCCGTAGATTCCTGTTAAAGAATCCCTTCAATTTCGACTTAGACAAACGGAAACCCTTTAAAATCACTTTTTAAACCTGTCGAAATCTTGACAGTCTCCCGCCGACCCTTCATATTCCGCAGGAAGCTCACCGAAGGTCTCTCGCCGAATCGTGAACACTTCCGTCGACATCCCGCAGGAAGCTCACCGAAGGTCTCTCGCAGGAAGCTCACCGAAGGTCTCTCGCCGATTCTTCCCCTTCCGTCGACATCTCGCAAGATTCCCTCAACTCGTGAATAACTCCGTCGATCTCGACGTGCAAGAATCCCGCAACTCGTGAAGAATCCCGTCTATCTTGCTGATTTCCTTCCGTGGATCTCTCCTCTCTCGGGTGCACCTTCCGTGGATCTCTCCTCTCCCGATCTCGCCGATTCTTCCTTCCAGGGATTTCTCTGCGGTTTCGATCAATCACAGTCGCGGGCACCAACCGGGTGTCCATCGTCTTCATCGAACTAACTCACCGTCTACGCTTTTAGGTAACCACATCCTCACCCTTACTTGGACTTTATCACTAGTGTCGCTTCCCTTTTGACTTTTGATTAAGCGTAGAGTAGGGATTCTCTCCCTAGGTTTGCAATGGCTCCAAGGACAACCGCTGGGCTGGTCACTGGATGCGAGCTGGTTCGAACAGGGTTCTCTCATGTCTCAGATGAATTCAGAAACATCATCCTTATGCTCGAAGAGGCTGGACTGTCATTCGTACTGGAGCACCCCTGTAAAATCCTGTACAAGGAAGTGCTGGAGTTCATTGCAACCGCAAAACTCCGGAATGACGACTCTCTCATCAAGAGCAAGGTTGCAGGGGGAAAGATCAAGATGTCTGCCAGCAAGCTGACCCACTTCTTGCAGCTCACTAGCTCGGCGCACGAGGATTATCTGGATGAACAGGACAAAACCAGGACTTTATTATTCTGTGGACTCGCTCGAGGAACGAGGTCGATAAAGCGAAAGGATATGAATGAGGAGGGGAAACTTCTGTCAGACATCATTGGAAAAGTACTCATATGCAAGCCGGGCTCTCATGACCACATCTCTGCGGACATGTTCAAGATTTCCTAGCTTTGGCCGAATCATCAGTCTGTATCTCAATCAGTTAAATGGAGATAAGTATGACATGAGTAAAGGTGTTCCTCTACATTACTTGAAGAAAATGGACTCGAGTGTTTTTGACAGATGGGAGAGGCACATTGGGCAGGCTGCCGTAGTAGAACAATAAGAAGTATCTCCAGCCGAGGACGGAACTGTGGCTGATTCCGTAGTAATCCTCAGTGAAATTCCTGATGCACTGACTGTAGGAATTGAGGGGGAGCCTCTACCCGCTTATGATAATATCGTATCTGACATCTCCCTGATAGCCAGAGATGCAGTGGCGGATATACAAGAAGAAAGTGAAGCTGTAGAGAAGACTGCTGACGAAGGGTTGGAAGATGATGCTGATGAGAATGATCTCATGGATGATGAAGGTGAGGAAGATGGCAATGAGGGACAGGAAGCTTTGGAGACTCATGATATCTCGGAAGCTCCATCTGACAATCACGCTCCTGAGATCGTTCCTGAGATCATTGGTGCAACAGTGGAGGGGGAGTCTGAGAAATCTATAGAGGCCGCAAGCATTCCCCCCTTAGAGACTGTGCTCGTGTCCAGCTCTATAGGTGCATCTGATGAAGAGCAAGGCCAAGGAGTGCCTCAGGCTCATCCACTACGAGATGATCTAGCCAATCACACCGTGAATGTCATTCAGGGTATTGTGGATGAGCTCAAAGCATCTTTTGAGAAAGCTCAAAATAAAATGTTGAACAGAATTAAGAAATCAGAGAATCTCATGCTCAAGAAGATGGTGGAGATCAATCACAAACTGGACGTGATGGAAAAGAAGTTTGAAGATAAGTATACAGCGGCCGGCCAAGCTGTCACTCTTCTTATGGACGGATTGAAAAAGTACACCGATACTCTCGCCGTAGTGAATCAGAATGCTCATGTCGTAGCAAATAACATTCAAAAGTTTGATGGCAATATGATAACTCTTAACACCAATCAACAAGCCTTGGTCACTGAATTCTCCAGGACTACAAAGCATATTGATGAGTCACTGCATTCTTATGCAAACTCCATTGCAGTCGAAGCCAAAAAGGGGGAGAAAGAATATATAGCTAAGATGGCTGAGCTTCGGGAAGTCATGATCAACAACTTTGAACAGTCAAACCAATATGTCTATGACAGTTGCTGGTGGATGCTCCAACAAGCGTTAGGCGTCGATTTGCCTGAAAATCCTGCGGGTGTTCATGCTCCTGAGAATACTAAGGCTGATGAGGGAGTAAGTGCTGCAGAAGTTCATTTAAGTGAGGCTGATGCTCATAGGGCTGCTAGGGCCTCCTCCAAGGCAAAACTGATGGCAATGTTTGATCAAGGAGCCTTAGCAAAAGCCAGGGACAAGAGAAAATCTCAAGAAGGGACATCAAAGGAAACACAAGCTGAAAAGAGAATCAGACTGAAGGAGGAGGAAGTAAGAAACGAAAAGTGGAGTCCAGTATCCAAGAGTATCATATTGGACACATTCTGGCTACAAGAAAAAGGGGAAATCAATCGAAACGATGTATACAGCCAGCATGAGTGGGAGCTGCACAAGACCTATGAAGCCAAACGTAACATCTTCTTCAGGACCAACACTGCGACAGATAAAGCTCCTCCTCCCAGATACTATCCAAAGCCTAAGGAGTATGTTGAAAGGCAAAGGAAGAAGTTTTTGACTCAGAAACTCAAGGATGACTTAGCCAAAGAAAAATAGTCAGAAATTTATAGCTTGTCATTCTCTCATAAGAACAATTAACGTGTATTATTATTATATGAACAATCTTGAAATTATATATATATATATATATATATATATATATATATATATATATGTATTTGAATTTATGAGTGACTCAAGTTTTGGTCTGTTTGCCTATACTCTCTTGTGCTGCATCTCTAAATTCTATATGTTGTATATATTATCTGGTTGGTGGTATTCATCTTAGCTAGTAGGATTTTGGCTTCGTCAAATAGGGGGAGATTGTTGGGTATTGTATCCACAATTACCTGGATTTGAAGAAGCCACCTGTCAAGCTAAGATGAATTCACAATGTATTTGATAAAATATTTCAAGTTGTGCTTGCAGTTATTCCACGCTAAGTGCACACCAATGTCAGGGTGCAGTAGGTCAATATACACGGGTCTGCACGACGTAATCCCTCGTTGAGCAGATCAGTGTGTTGACCTACGTGTACTCTCTCTATTGGAGTGCACTTACTTTCAAGTACATGGCTGTGTTTATGCAAGAGCAGACAAGGAGCAAGGATGAGTCAAAGAGCAGCTCAGAGGCGTAAGACGAAAAATCATCTAAGTAAGAATCGACGAGAATCACCAAGTGATTCTCGCCGATTCGGCGAGAATCACTAGTGATTCTCGCCGAATCGTGGAGAATCACTAGCTGATTCTCGCCGGCTAAATCAGAGTGCAATCAAGTCAAATTTGACGAGAATCACTTTGTGATTCTCGACGAATCGTCGAGAATCACCCTTGATTCTCGACGATTCGACGAGAATCACAGGTGATTCTCGCCGATTTTGCCTTGGGCGATTTTCTGGAACTCCCTGAACCGGACTCTGTCGCTGGCACTGCTTTGAACCGGAGTTAGGGTTTCTTCTGGTGGGACCCACAACGGTCATCTTGAAGTTGTCTACAGTATAAATACAGGCGTATTTTTGAACAGTAGGATGACGGAAAAAATATACGAAGCCGAGCCGCGACGTGACCTAGATCGCGATTTCCGCTCCGCCGCTGCCGCCGTCGCCGCTCGAGCAAGTTGGTCGCCAGTCTTGATCGTGGTTTCTTCCAGATCTTCCGGCGACAGAAGCTTAGCCAAGCTTAGAGTCTCACGCGTCTAACCGGAGATCATTTGTCTCTTGATTTGTTGATCGGGAAAACCTTCCCCGTCCGAATCGATTGAGACGATCGATCCTAATGTGACCGTTGGAAGACCTAGCTAGCTTTGCTACGAAGTTTGGATCTCCAAAGTACAGCAGCCGCACACCGTTGTCGCCGCCGATCCCGTGAACCAAGCCGCCGCCCATCTTGCCGCCGCCGGTTCCGGGGAGATTCTCTCCAAGAGAGATCTAGGGTTGTGGACTCTTCGTGGACTTCAAGAACACGTCGTCAACGAAGAGGGACACCTTGGTCTCCAAAAGTAGTTTGTATTTCTTGTACATTCTAGTTCACTTTTGTTGTAAAGGAACGTTGGTTCCGAGTTGTAAGGGTTGGGTGCAACCAGCGTTGTGGGAGTGTTGTCTCCTACGTGTGGAAGGGTTCCTTCCGATAGTGCAAGGATTGGATTTCAATCCTGTTGGTGAAGAGACCGAGTCGTCCCTTATTGGGAGATAGGTCGAAGGGGGAAAGTGGATGTACCCAAATCGGGGAACCACTATAAATTGCTTGTGTACCTTCTTTGCTGTGTTGTTTTATTTTCGTGTGCAGGTACAATCTTAATTCCGCAAAAACGCTGCACGTCACCTATTCCCCCCCCCCCCATAGGTGAAGGTAGTTGACACTAGGTGGACTTTCAAGTGGTATCAGAGCGAGGTTACTCATCAAAAAGGTTTACACCTTGAGTAGAATCCTTCCACCAGTGTCAGAAGCATGGAGCTGGATCATGAGATATCGCCACTAAGGCTTCCCACATGCACAAAGGAGTATTATACCGTCTGTAAGATGAGAGTGTCGTATCACTTGGAGGCTATCGATCCTCGAGCATCTTTCATCCTGGAAGAGGGTCCTTTTATTCCTATGAAGACCTCCGGCTCTGGAAAGAATATCCAAGTGCCCAAGTGCATTGCTGAGATGTCGGAGATGGAACTTTCATTATTTAATCTGGACAAGAGGATTCGTCAGATTATCATGGATATCTGGTCTGGACCTTCTTGCTCTAGATTGGAAAAATGTGAGATGGCCAAATCTATGTGGGTGATGATCTCAGAGCTGATGGGGGGATCAGAGAAATCTGGAATCTGCTGTCAACTAGAGGATGAAGCCTATGTGGGGGTCCTCGCCTCTGAAGATGAAGGCAAGGATCAATCGGACAGCATCAGAGCTCCAGTGTCTGTGTCAGAGACTGAAGAGACCAGTGAGGAAAGCAGCTCTGATGAGGATGACAAAACGGTCACTGGCTCTAATGACAATAACACTGAAGAGCAGGTAACTTTTTCATCCTGCCCCGTCTCTCTTGAAGTTTCTGAAGACAGGAACTGTGTCCCTTCAGAAAATTCTGATTCCCTGAAGAGAGCCCTTCAGAAAAGCAACCTGCTTGTTGAAGAACAAGCTCAGGAGATTGCACGGCTGAAGATCTTGTTGGTTCTCCAATTGGCATCCAACAAGGTCAAGGACTCTAAAATCTCTGATCTAGATAGTAGTCTAGAGATTGAGAAAAGGATAGTATCAAACTTTTCCAAGGTTGATGCTATGAAGAGAAAGGAAGAAAACGGGTGGATCTCCCGAATTATCAATTCGTGGAGAAATGGGGAAACGGTATTCCGACCCCCCACTCCAAGCTGGAAGGGTATTCATCATGCCTTCAGGTATGACCACAGGCATAATCGTGGTCACTGCAAGGGTGATCTGTCCTCATGTGGAGACACCCATAGTGCAAGGGCTGTCATGGCCACCCATGAGAGAATACCTAAGGCTCATTCTGAGCCCTTTGTATTCTCGGCCACTGCCCCTACTCAGCATGAATCGGCTGGTATCAGCTCTCAGAACTCTTCTCTCCACCCAAGGACACAGAAAAGGGGGGTTAGAAGTCATGCTGTAAGTTCTCATGGGGCCACAGGAAGGGGGCTGACTGAAAGGAAGGTACCACCTCCCAGGCCTCGTGACGCTCGCTGCATGCATTCATTCCACCCTTCCATGTGTCACGGTGGAAGAGGCAGTTCTGGGAGCAGATCCAGATCTATCCCGTTTGGACCTAGGCTCATGACTACCTCAGTCACTAGATCAGGTCAGAAACAGAGATACAACATTCACGCGTGTTGGTGCTGTGGCAAGGTGGGACACTTTGCCATAGATTGTTGGCACAACCCCTCTGTGTTAAGGGCAAGGGCCTATCCACATCTCCTAGGCAGAGGTAGTCTTCCTGACAGGATTTCTGAAGGAAGGCAGTCGAGTGTTTATGCTAACAGGAACCTAGGACCTAATATGATTGGGTTCCTAAGGTAAAGTAACTCTCTTTTGCAGGGTAGTCTAGGTTCCCGTAAATATAATGGGAACTAGACAGTAGATGTTTCAAGACTGAATTGGAACATGCATCTGGAATAACAGCAGTGATATCTATATGGGCATACTCACATCGAGCACCTGGTATGTTTTAGTCAGAGAGGCTAAATGATAACTCTCATAATCCCAGGTATTTTTCATCAGCTCCAAGACTTGAGTCATTTTCTATCGACATTTACATATATATATATATATATATATACTTTATATACATATATATACATATATGTGTGCACATCTAAGGATAGGTTAACACGGTGAATATAAACCTTAGATACATCATTAAAGAGTTATCGGTAATTCCACTGGTAGATTCGAGAACTAACATCTACAGGCGTAAATTAGTTCACTGAAAACTAACGAAGATACGTCTTTGTAAATCTCGACAACGAAGATACGTCATTGGAAATCTTGCCATCAAGAAATGTATGGAAAAGCCCGGTTCAAACCCTAAATAGATTGGCTTTAAGAAGTATTTATATATTTAGAAGATTTTTAAATTGACTTGACATCGGAAGACTTCGAAAATCCGGCATGTCTCTTAACCCGTAGATTCCTGTTAAAGAATCCCTTCAATTTCGACTTAGACAAACGGAAACCCTTTAAAATCCCTTTTTAAACCCGTCGAAATCTTGACAGTCTCCCGCCGACCCTTCATATTCCGCAGGAAGCTCACCGAAGGTCTCTCGCCGAATCGTGAAGACTTCCGTCGACATCCCGCAGGAAGCTCACCGAAGGTCTCTCGCAGGAAGCTCACCGAAGGCCTCTCGCCGATTCTTCCCCTTCCGTCGACATCTCGCAAGATTCCCTGAACTCGTGAAGAACTCCGTCGATCTCGACGTGCAAGAATCCCGCAACTCGTGAAGAATCCCGTCTATCTCGCTGATTGCCTTCCGTGGATCTCTCCTCTCTCGGGTGCACCTTCCGTGGATCTCTCCTCTCCCGATCTCGCCGATTCTTCCTTCCAGGGATTTCTCTGCGGTTTCGATCAATCACAGTCGCGGGCACCAACCGGGTGTCCATCGTCTTCATCGAACTAACTCACCGTCTACGCTTTTAGGTAACCACATCCTCACCCTTACTTGGACTTTATCACTAGTGTCGCTTCCCTTTTGAACTTTTGATTAAGCGTAGAGTAGGGATTCTCTCCCTAGGTTTGCAATGGCTCCAAGGACAACCGCTGGGCTGGTCACTGGATGCGAGCTGGTTCGAACAGGGTTCTCTCATGCCTCAGATGAATTCAGAAACATCATCCTTATGCTCGAAGAGGCTGGACTGTCATTCGTACTGGAGCACCCCTGTAAAATCCTGTACAAGGAAGTGCTGGAGTTCTTTGCAACCGCAAAACTCCGGAATGACGACTCTCTCATCAAGAGCCAGGTTGCAGGGGGAAAGATCAAGATGTCTGCCAGCAAGCTGACCCACTTCTTGCAGCTCACTAGCTCGGCGCACGAGGATTATCTAGATGAACAGGACAAAACCAGGACTTTATTATTCTGTGGACTCGCTCGAGGAACGAGGTCGATAAAGCGAAAGGATATGAATGAGGAGGGGAAACTTCTGTCAGACATCATTGGAAAAGTACTCATATGCAAGCCGGGCTCTCATGACCACATCTCTGCGGACATGTTCAAGATCTCCTAGCTTTGGCCGAATCATCAGTCTGTATCTCAATCAGTTAAATGGAGATAAGTATGACATGAGTAAAGGTGTTCCTCTACATTACTTGAAGAAAATGGACTCGAGTGTTTTTGACAGATGGGAGAGGCACATTGGGCAGGCTGCCGTGGTAGAATAATAAGAAGTATCTCCAGCCGAGGACGGAACTGTGGCTGATTCCGTAGTAATCCCCAGTGAAATTCCTGATGCACTGACTGTAGGAATTGAGGGGGAGCCTCTACCCGCTTATGATAATATCGTATCTGACATCTCCCTGATAGCCAGAGATGCAGTGGCGGATATACAAGAAGAAAGTGAAGCTGTAGAGAAGACTGCTGACGAAGGGTTGGAAGATGATGCTGATGAGAATGATCTCATGGATGATGAAGGTGAGGAAGATGGCAATGAAGGACAGGAAGCTTTGGAGACTCATGATATCTCGGAAGCTCCATCTGACAAGCACGCTCCTGAGATCGTTCATGAGATCATTGGTGCAACAGTGGAGGGGGAGTCTGAGAAATCTATAGAGGCCGCAAGCATTCCCCCCTTAGAGACTGTGCTCGTGTCCAGCTCTATAGGTGCATCTGATGAAGAGCAAGGCCAAGGAGTGCCTCAGGCTCATCCACTACGAGATGATCTAGCCAATCACACCGTGAATGTCATTCAGGGTATTGTGGATGAGCTCAAAGCATCTTTTGAGAAAGCTCAAAATAAAATGTTGAACAGAATTAAGAAATCAGAGAATCTCATGCTCAAGAAGATGGTGGAGATCAATCACAAACTAGACGTGATGGAAAAGAAGTTTGAAGATAAGTATACAGCGGCCTGCCAAGCTGTCACTCTTCTTATGGACGAATTGAAAAAGTACACCGATACTCTCGCCGTAGTGAATCAGAATGCTCATGTCGTAGCAAATAACATTCAAAAGTTTGATGGCAATATGGTAACTCTTAACACCAATCAACAAGCCTTGGTCACTGAATTCTCCAGGACTACAAAGCATATTGATGAGTCACTGCATTCTTATGCAAACTCCATTGCAGTCGAAGCCAAAAAGGGGGAGAAAGAATATATAGCTAAGATGGCTGAGCTTCGGGAAGTCATGATCAACAACTTTGAACAGTCAAACCAATATGTCTATGACAGTTGCTGGTGGATGCTCCAACAAGCGTTAGGCGTCGATTTGCCTGAAAATGCTGCGGGTGTTCATGCTCCTGAGAATACTAAGGCTGATGAGGGAGTAAGTGCTGCAGAAGTTCATTTAAATGAGGCTGATGCTCATAGGGCTACTAGGGCCTCCTCCAAGGCAAAACTGATGGCAATGTTTGATCAAGGAGCCTTAGCAAAAGCCAGGGACAAGAGAAAATCTCAAGAAGGGACATCAAAGGAAACACAAGCTGAAAAGAGAATCAGACTGAAGGAGGAGGAAGTAAGAAAGGAAAAGTGGAGTCCAGTATCCAAGAGTATCATACTGGACACATTCTGGCTACAAGAAAAAGGGGAAATGAATCGAAACAATGTATACAGCCAGCATGAGTGGGAGCTGCACAAGACCTATGAAGCCAAACGTAACATCTTCTTCAGGACCAACACTGCGACAGATAAAGCTCCTCCTCCCAGATACTATCCAAAGCCTAAGGAGTATGTTGAAAGGCAAAGGAAGAAGTTTTTGGCTCAGAAACTCAAGGATGACTTAGCCAAAGAAAAATAGTCAGAAATTTATAGCTTGTCATTCTCTCATAAGAACAATTAACGTGTATTATTATTATATGAACAATCTTGAAATTATATATATATATATATATATATATATATATATATATATATATATATATATATATATATATATATATGTATTTGAATTTATGAGTGACTCAAGTTTTGATCTGTTTGCCTATACTCTCTTGTGCTGCATCTCTAAATTCTGTATATTGTATATATTATCTGGTTGGTGGTATTCATCTTAGCTAGTAGGATTTTGGCTTCGTCAAATAGGGGGAGATTGTTGGGTATTGTATCCACAATTACCTGGATTTGAGGAACCACCTGTCAAGCTAAGATGAATTCACAATGTATTTGATAAAATATTTCAAGTTGTGATTGCAGTTATTCCACGCTAAGTGCACACCCGTGTCAGGGTGCAGTAGGTCAATATACACGAGTCTGCACGACATAATCCCTCGTTGAGCAGATCAGTGTGTTGGCCTACGTGTACTCTCTCTATTGGAGTGCACTTACTTTCAAGTACAGGGCTGTGTTTATGCAAGAGCAGACAAGGAGCAAGGATGAGTCAAAGAGCAACTCAGAGGCGTAAGACGAAAAATCATCTAAGTAAGAATCGACGAGAATCACCAAGTGATTCTCGCCGATTCGGCGAGAATCACTAGTGATTCTCGCCGAATCGTGGAGAATCACTGGCTGATTCTCGCCGGCTAAATCAGAGTGCAATCAAGTCAAATTCGACGAGAATCACTTTGTGATTCTCGACGAATCGTCGAGAATCACTTTGTGATTCTCGCCGAATCGTCGAGAATCACCCTTGATTCTCGACGATTCGACGAGAATCACAGGTGATTCTCGCCGATTTTGACTTGGGCGATTTTCTGGAACTCCCTTAACCGGACTCTGTCGCTGGCACTGCTTTGAACCGGAGTTAGGGTTTCTTCTGGTGGGATCCACAACGGTCATCTTGAAGTTGTCTACAATATAAATACAGGCGTATTTTTGAACAGTAGGATGACGGAAAAAATATACGAAGCCGAGCCGCGACGTGACCTAGATCGCGATTTCCGCTCCGCCGCTGCCGCCGTCGCCGCTCGAGCAAGTTGGTCGCCGGTCTTGATCGTGGTTTCTTCCAGATCTTCCGGCGATAGAAGCTTAGCCAAGCTTAGAGTCTCACGCGTCTAACCGGAGATCCTTTGTCTCTTGATTTGTTGATCGGGAAAACCTTCCCCGTCCGAATCGATTGAGACGATCGATCCTAGTGTGACCGTTGGAAGACCTAGCTAGCTTTGCTACGAAGTTTGGATCTCCAAAGTACAGCAGCCGCACACCATTGTCGCCGCCGATCCCGTGAACCAAGCCGCCGCCCATCTTGTCGCCGCCGGTTCCGGGGAGATTCTCTCCAAGAGAGATCTAAGGTTGTGGACTCTTCGTGGACTTCAAGAACACGTCGTCAACGAAGAGGGACACCTTGGTCTCCAAAAGTAGTTTGTATTTCTTGTACATTCTAGTTCATTTTTTTTGTAAAGGAACGTTGGTTCCGAGTTGTAATGGTTGGGTGCAACCCGCGTTGTGGGAGTGTTGTCTCCTACGTGTGGAAGGGTTCCTTCCGATAGTGCAAGGATTGGATTTCAATCCTGTTGGTGAAGAGACCGAGTCGTCCCTTATTGGGAGATAGGTCGAAGGGGGAAAGTGGATGTACCCAAATCGGGGAACCACTATAAATTGCTTGTGTACCTTCTTTGCTGTGTTGTTTTATTTTCGTGTGCAGGTACAATCTTAATTCCGCAAAAACGCTGCACGTCACCTATTCCCCCCCCATAGGTGAAGGTAGTTGACACTAGGTGGACTTTCAAGTTGAAATCTAGACTTCATCGACCTGAGCTCGAATATCGTCGAGCTCAACTCAGAGAATTAACTCTGAGTTCGTCGGGCGGAGCACGACTATTGTCGAGCTAAGTTCGACGAACGTCGAACTTATTTACTGAACTTGATTTTCTCTAAGTCTTGAGTCATCTGAGGTCTTCTGCTGGCTGGTCCATGTATGGTTTAAACTAAAGACTAAGCCTAGACTCTAGGACTCAAAACATATGACCCTGGCTATAAATTATGGGTCAGACAACCTAATTAGTGAATCTAGCCCAAATCCAACTAGGGATCCAATAGGAGGTCATCCTAACTGAAAGTGATGACACACATAGCAGGAGCAAAGGAGATAGCAGCAACCTCCTGCTGGAAAACCCTGGAAATTATCTATAATATCCCTATTTCTTCTAGACCCTAGTATGTGTTAGGGAATGAGATGTGGTGAGATTGGTGAGTTAGGGCAAGGAGATGACCTTAGGATTCATTAAGTCATGGTGAACTCACATGGTGAATCCAAAAGAGCACAAGTCAACTTAGGTTAATATACCTCAAATTGGACTTGCAAGCACAAATTGACCTCACCACTATGCTTCTAACCCTATGGGAGACTCAATTGACCCTTGACCACATGATTTGGTCAACCAAATTTGTCAAATTGACCAAAGTCAATCTTAGGTCAATATAGCCTAATTCAACACCATTAGGCTCAATTGACCCTCAATATATCAAATTGACCTTGCCCATACCATTTTAACCACTAAGGGAGGCCATTAGTTCAATAATGCATGAAATTGGCCAAGGTCTACCTGGGGTCAACATAACCCAAATCGACCCAATAATGGTTGAATTGATCTTCAATTGGTCAAATCGACTTCACCCCACTCTCCTAACCTTATTAGAGATTTAATTGATCATAGACCCCAACATGGAGTCAACCAAATCACCCAATTTGGTCAAAGTCAAACCTAGAGCAATTTTAGTCAAACTCACACTAGATATGTAATTTAGCCTAATTGGAGCTTCACCATTGCCCACTAAACAGTGAGTGGTGTCATTGGACACATGACCACCAAGTGTGGTCAGCCCACTTGATCAAGTTAACCTCAAAGTCAACATTGGTCAAAATTAGGCCTAAAGGAGGAATTAAAAGTCTAAGCCAACTCCAATGGGCTAAAGCCCTCAACCCAAGCTCACTATATAGCCCATGAACCAAATGGCCCCCTCATGCCCTCTGAATTCAAATGAGAGACATATAAGGAGGCTAATTTTGGAAAAACCCAAAAATTTGAATAGGATAATGAAAACTAGGAGGAGCATCTAATGCTCATGGCTGACCACCTTATTCATGGTTTCCAAAAATACAGCCACCCTCAGCCTCATTTGACCCATTAATCACCTTCCCCACCTCACAAGCAGTCGAGTCAAGCATTTACAGTTAGGAGATAGCTGGAGAATCGATGTTGTAAATATTTCCATCAATATTCTAGGTTTTGAAGAAGTACCTCCTACAATAGTGATTTCATATTGTGTTTGATGTAAAATCTATTTGAATTTGTGCAGATCAACTTTCTCATGTTTATACTCAATCTCAATAGGTTTTGAGATTAGTTAATACCATAAGTAAACTCATTTATGTCTCTAAATAAGTCTAAGAGGAGAGTTATTGAAGTTCAAGATGAAACTCCTTAATACGTAAAGGGAACTCAACAATATCATCGTAGTTGGTTGTATTAAGACGGTACCATTTTGTAGAAGCATTCACAAAATGATATCGCCTTGACAACTTTATAACTGTTGAGTGCTTATGTTGGCGGGACTTTAAATTGGTGGAAGTGCAAAAATGTAATGTCAGTTCATTCCATTCTTGTCCATACTCTGATGCGAATTTTCCTAATCTGTCGACCGTAAGAAAAATCAATAGTATATAAGGATAAGTTAGAGCAATCAAATAGTAAGATTTAGGGATTTTCGGAATTGAGAAAAATGAGAAGAGACCTTAAATTGCAACTACTAAAGCTAGCTCTCTCCGAAGATACTCTCAGGGAGCAAGAAGTGTTCAATCGAGTACATACTAGCTCGAATAGTACTTGATCTCCTCTGAAAAAACACCTCTCTACTCAGGTGTTACTTCAAGAAGAAAGCTTTCTATGAAAAGCCGATGCAACCCGATACGGGTCTAATGGCCTAGCATCGCCATTCCCGAGATAGCGAGGAATATGATAGCTATTACTCTACTCAAGAAGATTAGCATTGGACCTCTTAGTGAGGGCTCCAAGTGCGGGTTTAGTTATTGCATAACCGGACAGCTCAATTCAGCGGCAAAAGTTCGTGCTAGAAATAACGATAGAGAAAGTATGATAAAATGCAAGTGCTAACAACACGATCAGATGAATTAATTGCATGAGTATTAGGCAACAACGGGGAGTAGAGAGTTATACCTGCACGGATCTCCCAGACAGAGGAGTTTCCACGAGAATTCCGACACGAAGATATACGGTTTAGGTTGGTGGTGGCTGGACGTGGTAGCTGAAGGAGGTGGTTGGTCGGCAAGTTGGTCGATTTTGTGATGTGGTGGCCGGACGGAGTGGGTGCAGCTGGCAGCTATTTGGCTAGCTAGATTTTGGGTTTGTGGTGGCTGGAGTGGCCAGAGGAGGTGCCGAAGGAGGAGGAGCTGAGCGATGCAGGGTTCCGGAGTTCCCGACTACATGAGCAACGAAGAAGATGTCGACTCTGCGGGTGGGGCGGGAAGAAGACAGTATAAGTTAGGTCGTCATCGATCATCTTTCCGAGGGCCTCCAGGTCCGACGCAGCCGCAAGGTTCCGATGCGGCCACTGGGGCAGCGAGGAAGCGGTGATCTTGCCGGAGATGGAGGAGGAGCTGAGCGTTGTTGGGTTCCAGAGCTCCCTTGAAGCGAACGTGCTGGAGCCGATACGGGAGGGAGGAGAAAATGGCTGGGCCGGCTGGACAGAAACTGAGAGGGGTGAAATCCCTCTGTTTCTTCATTTACCGGTCATGCGTTTCAAGAGGGGCCCGGTTAATTTTATAATAGAGGATTTAATGGAGGGGGTTTCAATTAGGTAGAGGAAAACTGAAGTTTTAAATTCAGATTGTAATAAAGAAGGGGGGTTTCAATGTTGGGCAATCAAGATGGGGGTTATGAATTTTTTCAATGTTGGGCAATCAAGAGGAGGGGTTATGGAAACTCCAAGCTTTGATGAGAAATCTAGATGGAACTTAATTCCTAGCTCCCTACTCAAAGCTGAATTGTTAAATTCAGATTTGAGTTATTTTCATTCAATTAACGTAAAAGAAAAATAATATTGTCGCGCCTACATCCTAGCACCTTCTACTACCAGACCTATTTATTAATGGTCATGCTGTCCGGTCAAACCAACAAGCCTTATCATAAAATAGAAAGTGTGATACAACGACATATGATGATAACACAAATAAGATGACGAAAGACAACAAAGAACATGATAGAAATCACACACAAACACACACACACACAATTCGAGCATAGCTTATCTGGATGTGACCGCGGATGCATCAATTCCCCCGGGGTTGAAAGGACTCGACCACGTCAAGAATTGGCAAAACCTGGGAATAGCAAGATCCGGTCGGAGACGACGCGAAGCTCGGCGGCACTTATCCATGAACTGTCTGATATATTCCTGCCCTTCCTTGAAACGAGGTAGCGCTGATATGTACCTACACGTGTCTGAAACTCACGAACATCCAATACCTGCTCAATCTCCTCAATGGTAGGTGTAGATGTGGCCAAAGTTGGTTGTGGAGTGGAAGATGGTACGAAAGTGGGTGGTACAGGTATTGGTTCATGATGTTCACCAAAAAATGGCACAAGGTCATTGATGTTAAAGATGAGGGAGGTTCCAAACTCAGCAGGTAAGTATAAAAGATAAGCATTTGTGCCAAGGGACTTTTAAATTTGAAATGGCCCAAAACGCCTTTGTTGTAGCTTGTGATAGGTGCCCACGGGAAACCTCTCTTTCCTGGAAAAAGCAAGAACTCAATCTCCTTCTGAGAGATACATCTCGCGGCGATGTTTATCCGCCGCATTCTTGTATTTCTCAGAAGATGCTGGCAAGCTGTTAGCAATCAACTTATGCAAAGATTTTAAATGATCAATATATGTTAGCGCATCAAAAGAAGTTCGTTCAAAAGAAGGAAGAGAATGACGATCAAGTAGTAATGGGATGGGATAGCCTTAAACTACTTCAAACGGAGACTTGGTGGTGGAACGATTCTTTGAGCTATTATAGGCAAATTCCGCTTGCGGTATAACTAAATCCCATTGCTTCGGATGGTCTCCCGCTAGACATCTAAGAAAATCGCCCAAGCTTCGATTCACTAACTCAGTCTGCCCATCCGTCTACGAGTGATAGGCGCTACTAAATACGAGCTTAGTCCCAAGTTCTCCCTATAGAGTTTTCCAAAAATAACTCAAAAATCGGGTGTCACGATCAAAAGTGAAAGAGAGGGGAATCTCGTGCAAACACACGGTCTCACAAAAAAAGAGATCGACAACATGTGTGGCATCGGTCATTTTTCTACAAGGAATAAAATGAGCCATTTTCGAAAAATGATCAACCACGACAAAGATTGAATCTACTTTTCATTTGGTTTGGGGTAATCCTACGACAAAATCCATAGAGACTTCATCCCAAGGCCGCTCAGGAACAGTGAGAGGTGTGTACAGACCGGTATTTTGGGCATGTCCTTTAAACAATTGACAGGTCGTGCAGGTCCTAACAAATTTGGCAACATCTTCCATCATTTTAGGCCAAAAAATCAGGAGTTAGTGAGGTCAAGGAGCTTGTTTTGCCCAACATGACCTCAGAAACCAGAGGAGTGTAGCTCCCTTAATATAATCTCCCTTAGTGGACCCTCACAAATACAAAGGCGAGTGCCTTTGAATTAAAAACCCTCATTCAAAATATATTTTGTGGTGGGGTCGGTACCACTAAATTGACACGCGTCCCAAATCCTACCGAAATATGGAGGCTCTTTTGCTTATCTAAGTCGAGGATATGCGGTTGGAGGGTGACTAAGATATGCATCCTATGACTAAGTGTGTCTGCTACTCTCTTTGAAACACCTGGCTTATGCTTCAAATAAAAGGTGTACTCCTAAAGGAAAGCACCCCATTTGGCATGCCTACGCACCTCCTTCTGGGAGTTCAAGTTTCGAAGAGCATCATGATCAGTATTAAGGATGAACTCACGTTGAATCAAAAAGTGATGTCAGTGACGAAGGGCTTGGATGATGGCGTAGAATTCTAGATCATAGGTGCAATACTGAGTTTTGGCCTCATTTAACTTCTCACTAAAAAATGCGACGGGTCGTCTCTCTTGACTCAAGACATCTCTTATTCCAATAATCGAAGCGTTGCAATCAACCTCAAATATTTTCTCGAAATCAGGAAGTGCTAGTATGGGAACACTAGTCAACTTTTTCTTGATAAGAGAAAAGGCACGCTTTTAAGATACTAGGGGCGTTGGAGAGGCTGAAAGGCATCACAAGCCACTCATAGAGTCCTTCCCTGGTCTTGAAAGCGGTCTTCCATTCATCCCAGGTTCGGATCCAGATTTGATGGTAGCCGCTTTTAAGATCAATCTTGGAAAAAATCTTGGACCCATTGAGCATGTGGAGCATATCACCCAATCGAGGGATCGTAAAACGATATTTAATAGTAATTTTGTTGATGGCTCGACTATCCACAGACATTCGCCAAGTCCCATCCTTCTTAGGGACGAGGAGTACAGGAACTGCGCAGGGACTCATGCTCTCCCTCACTAGACCCCTTTTTAATTAGGTCAGTGACTTGACGGTGGAGCTCCTCTTGTTCTTTAGGACTCTTACAATAATGTGTTAAGTGATCTAGGCTAGCACCGGGTATAAGATCGATACAATGTTGTATATCTCACATTGGAGGAAGATGATCTAGTAGTTTATCGGGCATAATAGAAGAAAACTCTGAAATTAGTGGACGCACTAAGCTAGGAACCTCTGTGGTCTCTCGACTGGAATCAAGGCCGGCTAAAATATAGACAACTTCACTCGCCTTTATCTCCTCCTGGAATTGGGAACCCGATAATAGCATGTGGGCTGAAGCAAAGGAAATTTCTGCGATAGGAGACGTCGAGGTTCCACTAGGTGGGGGATGTTCTAAGGGCTTAGGCAAGGGCCCATTATTTTGGGGAAGAAGAACGATCTTGCATCCCTTACATTCAAAAGTGTAAGAATTCTTTGCCCCGTCATGAACTACGCGCTTATCAAACTGCCACAGGCATCCTAACAAGATGTGACAAACCTCCATGGTTGCAACGTGACACCAAACAGAATCCTGATAGGCTGCCCCTATGGAAAACTATACTAAACCTCGATGTGTGACTGGGATAGTCACGGAACTGGTGACCCAAGACAAACTGTAGGGTTTTCTTAGAGGTTTGATTCGGAGCTTAAGTTTCTCTACCATACGCTGCGACACAAAATTTCCATGCTGCCGCTATCAATAATGATGGAGCAAAATTGCCCATGTATGTGTGCATTCGTACGAAAAATGTTATGTCTCAACCACTCGTCCTCTGTGGAAATCTTGGGAGTGAGGAGACTGTCTTGCATTATACAAACTAGGTGTTCTGCATGCTCTCCTTCTACTTCGATTTCGTTTACATCGTTCACATCTGGTTGGGAGTCCGTAATGAAAACCCCGTACTCAGGTACCTGATCTTCCTCAGACTCAACCACAGCTACAAACTGCCTACATTGATATTATGAGGACTTGTGTCCTGGTTCCATACACTTAAAGCACCGAAAGGTTCTCAGGTTGGCTCGGGAACCTACAACCTCTTTACCTTAGTATAGGCAGGGGGCGCAGTAGAGCCACTAGTGGACCTGGGAGGGTGACTCTGGCTGATAGGTTTGGGTAAATTTGTGCTAGGAAGCCTCTCAGAAATCCTAGGGCCGGTCACTTTTTTCTGCAGTGATGCTTCTATACGTCGGGCCCTACTGGAGACCTCTCCAAGGTCTCGAAAATCATGAAGCTCTACTTGCTCCCGTATGGCATAACGTAAGCCATTTAGATAGCGAGACACAGTCATATTGTCGTCCTCTTGAATGTCTAACCTGGACTGGAGGATAAGGAACTCATTGGTGTAGTCATCAATTGAGAGTTTATCCTATCGTAGGTTGTGATATTTGTTATATAAATTTTGGAGATAATCTGGGGGAACATATCGCTTCGCAACTAGTTTTTAAATTCAACCCAGGTCATTGTTGATGCACGAAAACACAAGGGGGTCGAGCGCAACCAGCTAACTTGTTCGATCACAGGGGGAATAGGGAGACTGCGAGTAGCGATCTACTAAGCGGATGAGAGCTGGAAGAAGAGCAGGGCCGTGAACCACGGCAACAACAGACTTCGCCCGTCGCGGCCTGAATGCCTCTCTTGCGACGGGCTTTCCCTTGATTGAAGAAGGATCTAGTTACAAGTGAAAGGAAAAGACTGAGGGAAGTAGAGCAAGGGGGAGTCCGCAAGGCACAGGATTCGAGTCCGCAGCCTGTAACAAGTAGGCTCCTGGGTCCGAGTCAGCGTGTCTTGAGTGCACCACCTCCCCCCTATTTATAGGATAGGGGGCCTGCCCAAACGGGCAGGGCTAAAATAACCGGCTGCCCGGGGTACAGGAGAACCGGGCAGCGGTGACGGGAAGCAAAAAGAAAGAACACGCCAGTCCGCACAGAAGTGGCGGACTGGGCTCGCGAGCTGGAGCTTCCACTGCTGCTGGGCGCGCCCACTAGAGGGCGGCGACCTGGGCGGATGAGATACTGTATCTGCCGCTGGAGAACCTGATACCCAAAGCGCCGGCGGACTGAGCGGACAGGCGCTTGCGTCCGCTGCTGGAGTACCACCCTTGGCGCCCGACTGGTGACAATGCCGGACTGGGCGGACTGACAAATCCTGTCCGCGCCTGCTGAATGGGGGGCTTTGGAATCTTGCAGTATGTTGCGGACTGAGGGGTTAACATAATCCCCGCACATTTTTAAGTTCCAGAAAACTTCGAAAATGTTCTCTTAACCGCCGAGTCCGCAAATCTCGAAAACCCCGCCACCGCTATAAATATCGTCGGAGGGTCTGGATCTGTTGAGAATCTTGATCGATACGGGGCGCTACTCACCACTTGCGGTCTCAACTTTCCAGTCCGGCATGGCAAGACTTGGAGCTTTCTTGTCTAGCGTTACTGCACAAGGCGACCTGGAGCATACAACGCCCATGAAGACCAAAAAGATTGTGAAGAGGTCGACAGGAAAAGATCCTGTCCACTCCATAGGGGAGAGTTCCCAGAGCCAGAAGCCTGCGGAGAAAGCAGTCCGCCACGTCGATGTTTCTGCTCGCAAGGATGCCGTAGTCGACGCCGAACCGCTGAGGAGTGAGAAGATGGCAACCTTGTCGGATTCCGCCCCTTCTCAGAAAACCGCAACCTCGGCGGACACTGCTGGCGAACACATGGAGACTGACATATCTTCTCCCAATGCCTCGATGCAAATCGTTGACTTGGACGAAGAGGACCGGCGGACTGAGGTAGGGGACGACGCGCCCTCCAAGGCATTGGCTGCTGTGAATCCTGAACCTGTCCGCGCTGACCAGCCTGATTTAGGGGGGTCCGCTGCGGACGCTGCTGAGAAGATCGCCAAGAAGAAGAAGAGGAAAAGAGACGGAGCGACCGTCGCCGAGCGGGTTGAGAAGAAGCTTCGCGCAATGAAGGAGAAGAACGTCTCTAAGCGGACTGGGGCAGCGGACTTACAACACAGGCCGCGCGAAAAAGAAGTTCCAGACGACGATCTGGTTACTCCGGAGGCCCAAATCCAGGGAGAGAATTCCCTCTCAACGGTCAGTCTTTCCACGGATGAGATATTTGATTCCATAGACGTCGATTACTTGACTTAATCCAGGACTCCTTGCTGGTTGTGCTGCAGCAGAACGAGGCGGAAACCGCTGGAGATAAGGGTGACGAACTCCCTTCCTTGTCCGCTGCGGAGGAAGAGGAGAGGGAGAGGCTGAAGGAGAAGATAGAGGAGCAAAAGAAGCAGATCGTTGCTCATGTTGCTGCGGTCGGGGCAGCCTCGCAGCAGGCCGCGGCGGACAAAGCCGCTGAGGATTTGCGGATTGCTGCGGAGCTGATGCGGTCAGGTAAACTTCAGCCAGCGCCCAAATACTTTCAGCGCAAGTGGCTTTACAGGTCGCCGCCGCGGACGTCAAGACCGATCAAAATTATCACCAAGACGGACGATATCGTGGTCTCAACAAGTGCGGCTGCCGAAAGAAGAGCAAGGGTTCACCGCGAATGGAAAAAGCGGTTAAGCGCCTTTGACCCGGAGCGGGCAAGGCGGCCAATCATCTTCGATAGTCGGAAACTCGCTGCCGCTATATCTGAAAGTGATCTTTTATCCTTTCTTTGAGTCCGCCGCGAACTGCCTTTGAATGCGAAGTTGACTTTATTTGTTGCAGGTAGAAAGTCGCTGCCGGGCTCCATCGAGAGCGGTGAGATCGTGGTCACACCCAACACCGGTGCCGACGCGGTCTCACACGTGGAGTCCGCGGAAGATGAGCCGCCTACCCTGAGTATGGTACAAGAGTTAGAGAAGAAATTTGAAGCTGAAATGCAGTGTGTCAAAGCAGAGTTAGAGAAAGCGGCGGAGCGCGAGAGGGCGTCCGTGGCGCGTGAGAAAGCGTCCACGGAACGCGAGAAGGCCCTCAAAGACCAGGTCGCCAGCATCTCGCGGGCGCTGGAGAGGTCTGAAAGGGAAAAGAAAAAGCTCGCGGATGACGTCCGATACTACAGAGGCAAGTACTTGGCGTCGGATCGTGAAGGAAAAGAGAAGCGGACTGCTGAGGTTGCTGAGCAGAGGCCGCGGGCGTCAGATCGCGCGGCTTCGGAGATCGCCGCACCGGCAGGTGGTATCCCACGCGCTGCGGACGAGCAGCCGAGGCCGGCAGCGGAGCCAATGGTGCCTCTTAGTCGAGTTGACCGGGAAGCCGCCCATATGCACCGGACTATAAACGTCATCTATCATCATCTCTGCCGCGTATACAGTGAAATTCTTCAGATAAGTGATCAGGCGGCTCATCTATGCGGGGACAGAGCAGAAAAGCCGGCGCGGACCGACAATAGGGACCGCTGAGTCCGCAATTCCTTGAACTTTTATCTGATTGAATGTATATTGTTTGTATGATCGCTCCAAATAATGCTGTGCTGTGAACTGAATTTTATTTGATCTGTGCGGACTCAGATTATATATCCGCTATTCATGTAGTTTAATTCTTGTGACGTGGCGATTTGTGCGAATTCATGCTGTGTCTGCTTCTCGTTACTTAACCTGCAGGTGGGAAAATATGCGACCTGGGCGGATAGGAAACTGCGACGGCCACAACTTGGCCCTGAATTTCCCTTGGAATGTTAATTTGTTATTGTATCCGCGTTATTTGTTTGGGTTCTTTTTAATTCTTTGCGGACTGTGCGGATTGAATATGCGACCTTCGCGGACCGGCCAAAAAGCTGTCAGAAACTTTATCTATAAATACTGCCTTCTGCTTTCTTTATGTAGGAAATTGCTGGAGTAAACGGAATCCTGCGGCCTGCAACATGGTGTTCGCGCGCACTGATGCTGCAGTCGCCTTCCACTCTGCCGATCACAGAAAATGTACTTTGACGGAGGCTGACTTGGCTGCCTTCGTCGAAAAGAAAATGGCGGACTCGAACATACTCGTTCGCCTGCCCGCTCATCAGGAAAGGTTGAATTTCTCGACGGCGACCCAGATCGCCATTCCCGTTGATCATTTCGATAGCGGATTCAGGTTCCCGCTCCTATGGGAGCTCGCAGCAATTTTCGAGCACTACGGGATGGTCCCTGGCCAGCTCGCGCCGAATACCCTTGCTGCGATCTGCAGCTACATCTCTTATCTGCGATCTGAAAAGATTGCCTTCTCAATGAACATCTTCCGCAAAATATTCTCCGTCCGCTCTATAACCGCCTCCGGAGGCCGCCCCTATAAGGGAGTAATCTACTTCTACTGCAGGGGGATGAAGGTAGTGGGTCTTCCAAACAAGATCCACAACTGGACCTCGAGGTTTTTAATTTTTGAGGGTGACCTTGGGTTCGCGCACACGTATCCGCAGGTGCGCGCGGACTCCGTCTTCAAAAATGTACAGCTGGACGACCTGGAGTCCGCAATCGTCGAGTTCCTAGCGAATGCCAGGCTTGACATCGAATACTACCTCCCGCTGTTGGCGAGCTTGGCGGACGTCATGCCTGAGGACAGTAAGTAATTTGGCGGACTCAGCTTTTGTATCCGTCGCGACCATGCTGTTGACTGGTTCTCTTTTTGCAGCGACCTTGGCGGTGCCCGCTAACTTGCCGCAGACCCCCAGCGGCTTCACTCCTACACAAAGGGAGAAGAAGGAAGCAGTCGCCAGAAAGAGGAAGGAGGAAGGGGATCCCGCAGCGGACTACTCTTCCTCAGAAAGTTTCTCAATGGCTGGCTTCGGTATCAGCCAGAAGGACCTCAGGGGGAACCCCATGGTCCATTGGCACAGCAAAAACAAACACGTCCGCCTATCCACCGCGCTTCCTTCGTGGAAGAGTCCGCGGATATCACGCCACGCGCATATCGCGATCTCCGCGCTGTATGGAAAGCGCAATCTGAGCGACCTCAAGAAAGTGCCCGCCGCCGACCTCCCTCTGCTGGCCTCTCAGGCCTCTGCGAACAGCGCGGTGACAAATCACTATGTTGCCACTCTGGCCAGAGACCTGTTGAGGCAGAATGAACAGCTTCAGAAGGGTAACAAAGTGCTGAAGGAAAGGAACGCGCGGATGGGAGAAAGGAATGCTCGGCAAAGAGAGGAGCTGGCGGTGAGTTGCATTTGACGCAGTCTAGATTTTTTATCCGCCGCGATCTGTCTGATGTTTGTAATTTTGTCTTTCGCAGGTCGCCTATGACTTGGAGAACAAAAGATTCCAGGCCGCCACGCTCCCTTTTGTGATGGAGACTGTTGAGGTTGCTGTGGAGCGACTTGCCCGCGACGGCCTCATGAAGGAAGGAGTGGAGGGCGTCCCTTTTCTGGAGATCTTCCCGGAGCTGGCCCCTCAGGTCGCAGCGATGGAGAGAGCTAGGAAAGCAAAGGATGTCATTGAGGAAGGCGAAGATGAGGATGAAGACGACGAAGAAGAAGAAGAAGAAAAAGAAGACGGAGGCTCGCAAGGCGAAGAGCAAGGTGTCAGGGAGAATGCGGACGATGCTGCATCGAGTCGACAAGGGGAGGAGCTGTCCGCCGAGTCCGACACCTCTGCCTCTTCCTCTGCTACTGGGAGCTCGCATAGCGGGTCCGCCACTGGTACAGGATCAGGTAGCAGTGGGAGCAGCTCGGGGGGCTATTCTCCAGATGTCGATATTATCGGTGACAGCCCTGCACCTCCTGAGAAGAGACAGCGGACTGATTGATCAATGCATATGTACATATTTTGTTTTTTTGTAAAAAGTGGCGGACGCAAGATTGCAGTCCGCCGAACATACTGAATGATGTAAATTTTTTGATGAAATAGAAAGGATATTTTTTTGGCATGTGTGCTTTCTGCAATGCTCTCTTTGCTGATTAGAGATTTATTATTCCACGCTCACCGCACCGATACTTAGCAGTCCGC
This sequence comes from Platanthera guangdongensis, assembly GCA_039583875.1. Classification (NCBI taxonomy): domain Eukaryota; kingdom Viridiplantae; phylum Streptophyta; class Magnoliopsida; order Asparagales; family Orchidaceae; genus Platanthera; species Platanthera guangdongensis. Next base: position 73,527,074 of record CM077155.1, on the reverse strand, counting down.
ACAACACGCTTGATAAACCTGAGCCTTTGCTGATTAGAGAATATTGTTCCACTTTGGACCAAGAAACTCAGGCGGACTCTGTCGAGTTTCACTTGCAGTCCGCATGATATATTATTTATAGTGAACCTTGTTGATTAAAGTATTTAGACATCAACTTATTCAGTATCCGCCTCAGAGAACAGCCAGCTGATAATGCCAGGGGTACTTGAGTTATAGTTGTAGTCCGCAAGCCAGACCGCACATAATATAAAAGCACATTCATTGTTAACTTGAGAAATAATGCGAAAACCATTCCGCGGGCTGAGCAGATACAGAAAACTAATCCGCTTATAATAAATCAAACTTGTATAACATGAAAATCATTCTGCGAACTGAGCAGATACAGAACCAATCCGTTCATTGTAGATATGATCTATAAACTACCCTGCGGACTGAGGGGATACAGAAAACCAATCCGCTAAAGATAACCAGCTTGCAATCCCAAAGCTTCGAATTATGCGGATAACGAATCGAGTCCGCCAACGATAGAAATGATCTATAGCTTGCGACCAGATGGGCAGGTGAGCCTGAGCGGCATACTTTCCTCACCGGGCTACAAGCTATAAGATCAACCCAAGCAGGCGGACTCTGCGGACAGAGAAAATCAGTTCGCCAACGATAGAAATGATCTATAGCTTGCGACCAGGTGGGCAGGTGAGCCTGAACGGCATACTTTCCTCACCGGGCTACAAGCTATAAGATCAACCCAAATAGGCGGACTGCGCGGACAGAGAAAACCAGTCCGCATAACATTCCCTGCAAAAAGCAAAACCCTCATTTGGCAGAACGGTTCCCTGCCCTCTTGCCTGGAGTACAGTCTAAACTGTGGGTCTCCTGCAGGCACTGCTTGAGGGTACCATGGAGTGTTCGAGAGTTACAAGCTAAGATGACCCGCGGGCAGGTGAGCCGGAACGGCATACTTTCCTCATGTGATCATCGAAGTTGTAACAATATCCCTAAAGCGGCATGGTAGAGCTTTACACCCACCTTGCCCTCCATAATGCAAAGGTGGGGTCAGGTACCTGCCGGGATCCGAAGTCCAGAATCCAACCGCGCTAGAGCCTGCAAGCTCCCACTACACGGTGCGAAATCTCCTCGCAACACGTGGTCTTCGTGGTGTTACGCTAATGACAACGGCTCTAGGGGAGGTCTAGCTGAACTCGGCGATGTCTCCTGGTATCAGGGAACCGTTATAGGTCTTTGGGAGAGAGAGAAAACACTAGAAAAAGGTGTCAGTACGGATTCTTAAACATATTTGCAAAGCAAACATAAGGAAAAAGAAAGTTTTGAGTGTAGAACCGTTTTTGAAATCTCTCTTAGCACTTTATCTGTTATGATTACAACAAAAACACTCGAAGAAGTGTTAGCAAGCAGTTTCTATTCATAATAGTTCTTGAAGAGGATATACAAAGTAGAAAAAGGAGGTTTTAAGAATAGAACCGCTTGAGATCATCTCCATTCCAGGTGTGCGGTATATCCTCTCCTTCGTGAGTCTGCAAGCGGTAAGCGCCGCTTTTTAACGCTTCCTTGACGACAAAAGGGCCGGCCCAATTCGGATTAAGCTTTCCAACCGAATCAGCTCTTGCAGCAGCATCAACCTTCTTTAGAACTAGATCTCCCACTTGGAAGTGTTTGATCCTTACATTCTGATCGAAGTAACGGGCCATCCTCCTTTTGACCTCTTCCTGCCTTATGGCTGCTTGATCTCTGACCTCCTCGATGTGTTCCAAGCTGAACCTCATCTCCTCATTATTCAACTCAGCCCAATCATCGACACCTTCTCTTGCAAGCAGCACTCTGGGTGACGGGACTTCAAACTCAATCGGGATGAGTGCTTCTGAGCCATGAGAGAGTTTGAAAGGAGTCTCCCCGGTTGCGGATGATGGCGTTGTCCTAAGGGACCAGAGGACTGATGGAAGCTGATCAGCCCAACTGCCCTTGAGATTCTGCACTTTCTTCTTGAGCAAGTTGAGGATCTGCTTGTTGGCAGCTTCCACCTGGCCATTGCTTCTGGGATGATGAACTGATGCAAAACGCAGCTCTGTTCCGATCTGCCTGCAAAAATTTATCATCTCTGAGTTGTTGAACTGTGGCCCATTGTCAGTGATTATTGCCATTGGTATCCCGTGCCGGCAGACAATTTCTCCCCAAATGAAGTTCTTGACGATCTGAGTCGTTGTCTTAGCCAATGCCTTGGCTTCGATCCACTTGCTGAAGTAGTCGATCATTACGATGATAAAACGCCGTTGCCCGCTTGCCAAGGGAAAAGGACCAATGAGATCCATTCCCCAAACCGCAAAGGGCCAAGGAGTTGCAATCGACCTGAGGGACTGAGCTGCTTGGTGCTGAAGCGGAGCAAACTTCTGGCATTGAACACACCTTCTGGCGTAGATCTCTGAGTCTTTCTTCATTGTGGGCCAGAAATACCCTTGCCGCAGGACTCGTCTTTCAAGAGTTCTTGCTCCAGAGTGACTTCCACGCTCTCCTGAATGAACTTCTTGCAAAATGGTGAGATCTTCTTCTTCTGAAACACATCGGGCCATGGTTGAGAGGAAGGTCTTTCTATAAAGGATTCCTGCCACTAGAAAGTAGTGAGCTGCTTTTATTCTGAACTTTTTCTTGTCTCTAACTGTATGATGATAATTTCCTGTTGACAGATAAAGGATGAATGGGTCCATCCAAGAGGCGCGCTGATCTATCTGCATCAAATCTCCTTCCACCACTGCCGGGCGGAAGAGCTCGGAAGTTGTGCCTCCTGAAGGCATCCCATGCTTAGAAAGAAAATCGGCCTCCTCATTCTCTGCTCTGGGGATATGTTCGATAGTGAAGCTTTTAAACCTGCCGACCTCAATTTTCACAAGAGCTAGATATTTTTTCAAGACTGGCTCCCTTGCTTCGAAGTTGCCGAGGACTTGCGACGCCATTACCAGAGAATCGGTTCTGATGTGAACATGATCGATCCCTAATTCCCTTGCGAGCCTCAAGCCTGCTAGCAGAGATTCATATTCAGCCTGGTTGTTGGTTACTGGAAAGTAAAACTTGATGGCCTGCTCCAGCTTGATTCCATTTGGATTGATGAGAACCACTCCTGCTCCAGAAGAACTTCTGCCTGAGGCACCATCAACATAGATGGTCCAAGCCAAAGGTGACCTTTCTGCCTGATCAGAACTGGACTCTGGCATGTCAATCAGAAAATCTGCTAGGACTTGAGCTTTGATGGCTGTCTTGGGCACATAAGAAATTTCAAATTCACTTAGCTCTATTGCCCACTTAGCTAGCCTGCCGGAATGCTCGGGCTTTTCCAACACACCCTTCAAAGGTTGATCGGTGATGACTTGTATTGAATGTGCTTGAAAGTATGGGCGAAGCCTGCGAGCTGACATGACCAGTGCCAAAGCTAACTTCTCCAAGATCGGATACCGCGTCTCAGCACTCTTCAGAATATGGCTGACATAGTAGATCGGGAATTGCTTTCTGCCCTCTTCCCGAAGAAGAACGGAGCTGACGGCCTCAGGGCCAACCCCTAGGTACAAGAAAAGAACCTCTCCTGGCCGGGGACTCTGAAGCAGAGGCGATGAGGTAAGCTGCATCTTTAACTGTTCAAAAGCCTGGGAACACTCTTCTGTCCACTCAAACTTGGACGCACGTCGGAGGGTCTTAAAGAAGGGGGCACTCCTATCTCCAACCCGAGAAAGAAATCTTGCAAGACCTGCTAGCCTTCCCCCTAACTGCTGAACTTCCTTCGGTGAACGAGGGGTAGGCATTTCAAGAATAGCTTTTACCTTGTCAGGATTGGGGGCAAGTCCCTCCGGAGTAAGGAGATGACCAAGAAACTTCCCTTTACTCGCTCCAAAAGTACACTTCAAAGGATTGAGCTTCATTTTGTATCTACGCAGAGTAGCGAACGTCTCTGCTAGATCTAGCAAGTGCAGCGAAAACGATTTACTCTTAATCAAGAGATCGTCTACATACACTTCTAGGTTTCTTCCTTTTTGATGGTTAAACACACGGTCCATCATCCGTTGATAGGTCGCGCCAGCATTCTTAAGCCCAAAGGGCATGACAAGATAGCAATAACATCCATCGTTAGTTATGAACGACGTGTGAGGAACGTCGGGCTTATGCATTCTTATCTGGTGATAACCAGAAAACGCATCTAAAAAACTCATGTAAGAGTATCCTACCGCGGAATCAACTAAAGAATCTATCCGAGGCAGGGGGTAGCAATCTTTAGGACATGCTTTATTAAGTTTTGTAAAGTCTACACACATTCGCCACTTTCCCCCTGGTTTTTTAACCATTACAACATTTGAAATCCAGGTGGGATATTGCACTTCTTTAATAAAATTCGCCTTGAGGAGTTTCGCAACCTCCTCCCTTATTGGTTCTGCAAGCTTTGTTGCCACGTCCCTCTTCTTCTGTTGGATGGGCTTGCAGCTGGGATCAACATTCAGGTGGTGGCAAGCTACATCAGGATCCACCCCCGGCATGTCTTCTGCTGACCAGGCAAAGACATCCAGGTTCTTTAGCAGGCAGGAAATCAACTCAGCCTTTTGATCTTCAGGAAGCTCCGAGTTGATGGAGAGTTTCCTCTCCTCCCCTTCAGCAATGGGGACTCCTTGCGTCACCTGGGCAGGTTCCAGGTGAGCACCTTCATCAACAGCAACTTTCGAACTGGAAGAGGCTTCTGCAGCCTCTGCTGGAGCAAGGGAAGCTTCAACCATGTTGACAGTGCGAACGTAGCACTCCCTTGCTCTCCTTGGGTCGCTCCTGACCCGGCACATCCTCCCATCGGCAAAGAACTTGATGGCGAGGTGATAAGTGGAAATCACTGCTTCGTACTTGTTCAGCAGGGGCCTGCCGAAGATGGCATGGTAGCTGCTGGGGGCGTCGACCACTATGAACTGTATCTGCTTTGTTGCCCCTCCAAGCTTCACTGGCAAGGTGACGCTGCCCTCCACCTCTTTCCTCTCTCCTGAGAATCCATAGAGCGGCCCCTCAGTGGAAAGCAGAGGCTTTCCGGTCCTCAGGGCCTCAAAAGTAGACTTGAAGAGGAGGTTGACTGAACTGCCCGTATCAACAAGAATTCTGTCCACTGTGAAGTCTCCAAGCACAGCCTTGATCACAACAGCATTGTCAAATGGATTGGCTGTTTGAGGAAGATCTTCTGGACCAAAGGTGACGACTTCTCTTGGGGGAGCAACGGAAGAAGAGGCCACCTCCTCCTGGGTGACCCTTGAGATTGAAGATTTCCGAGTGGACTCGGTCCCTGCTCCACCATGGATGAAGAAGAGGCGTCCCAGAACTCCCTCATCATCTGCATCAAAGCATTCCACTGGGACGTTGATCGGCCCCAGACGGCCTTCGTCCTCCACATCTACACACTCCTGGTAAGCCTCAGCTACCTCTTTGCCCTTCGAGGTGGATGGCTTTGACGAGGAAGGAGAATCCTTCTTGGTCAGGTCAATCTTGCCCTCGGCAAGCAACTTATCAATCAGCGCACGAAGGGCCTTGCATTCCTCAGTCAGATGACCCTTTTCCTTGTGGAATTGGCAGTATTGCGAATTATTCCTCGGCTTCCACAGCTTCTGAGGCTCTTGCCTCCTTTCTTCTGATCTCCTTTGCAGGATCTGGATGACTTCGTCAAGGTCCAGATCTGCAGGGTCCTCCATGGGACTTTCTTCATATTGGCACGGGGCAGGCAAGGCTGCCTGCTGGAGGATGGGAAGAGCCTGCAAAGGAACGGCGGGAGTGGCGGCCAACGGCAGTCTCTGCTCGTGAAACTGTTGATGGCCTTGGAAAGGTTTTTTGTTGCGGAAGTTCCTGCCTCTTTGAGACGGAGGCTGGAAGTCTGGGCGAGGGGGCTTGCCACGGGAAGAAGAAGCGGAGGCATCCCTTCCTTCAGCCTTGGCTGTCAGGGATGAAACATAGGTCGGATTGGCATTTTCCCCTTCTATGAAACGGTTGACCATGGCGATCAACTCCTGATAAGTCTCGGGAGCCTTGGTCGTTGCCTTAAACTTCAGAGGGCCTTCCCGGAGGCCGTGGATTAAGGCAACTTTGTAATAGTCGGGGTTCACATTCCTCACCCCCTGAATTTCTCTTTGAAAGCGATCAACGAATCGTGCCACCGATTCGTTATCCCTCTGCTTGATCTCAAATAGGGCAGCTGGCCCATTCTTCCTCTTCCTTGAGGTAGCAAACCTCAGCAGTAACTGGCTACGGAGCTCGGCAAAAGAAGAGATGGTGCCCGAAGGCAGCTCATAGAACCATTCTCTCGCTTGCCCTTCGAGAGTGGTAACCAGCAATTTACACTTAATCGCATCTGAGAGGCATCTTAAAGCAACTGCCCCCTCAAATGCCTGGAGGTGAGAAACGGGATCTGTCGCTCCTGTATAGAACGGGATGCGCGGCTCCCTGAAGTTGCTCGGGGCTGACTCCCATCGAATTCGGTCCACAAAGGGAGACGGGGTGTCAAACTCTGCAGGATAGAAAGTGCGGACTGGAGCCGAGGAGTCCGCGGGCTCGGCGGACTGGCGGTCAGCAAAGCGAAGTTGGCGGGCAGGAGTGCCCCTAGCAGCTTCTCTGTAGAACTCTCTGAAAGCAAACTCTTCCTCTTGAGGGCGCAGAGGGGCTGCGGTCTGAGCAGGGTTCCGAGGAGTTTCTGGCGACTGCCGAAGCGGAGTTCGGCGAGCTGGGGTCTGGCGGACTGGCGAGTTCGCTGGGTCCGCTGCGGCCTGAGGAGCAAGCCGCTGGGCCAAAGCAAGCAGAGCTTGGCTGATTGTGTCAAGACGCTGGTCGGTCTGCCGGCGAGACTGCTCGGCCTCAAGGCGAGCTTGTTCTATTGCGTCCCAAAGGGAGTATTCTGAAGAGCTAGAGCGATCTGAAGAGCGGGCTCTGCGGTCTGACATCTTTCGTCCGCTGATTTCAAAACACTACTCGGATCTGAAGGTCGCGTGTTAACTGTTGATGCACGAAAACACAAGGGGGGTCGAGCGCAACCAGCTAACTTGTTCGATCACAGGGGGAATAGGGAGACTGCGAGTAGCGATCTACTAAGCGGATGAGAGCTGGAAGAAGAGCAGGGCCGTGAACCACGGCAACAACAGACTTCGCCCGTCGCGGCCTGAATGCCTCTCTTGCGACGGGCTTTCCCTTGATTGAAGAAGGATCTAGTTACAAGTGAAAGGAAAAGACTGAGGGAAGTAGAGCAAGGGGGAGTCCGCAAGGCACAGGATTCGAGTCCGCAACCTGTAACAAGTAGGCTCCTAGGTCCGAGTCAGCGTGTCTTGAGTGCACCACCTCCCCCCTATTTATAGGATAGGGGGCCTGCCCAAACGGGCAGGGCTAAAATAACCGGCTGCCCGGGGTACAGGAGAACCGGGCAGCGGTGACGGGAAGCAAAAAGAAAGAACACGCCAGTCCGCACAGAAGTGGCGGACTGGGCTCGCGAGCTGGAGCTTCCACTACTGCTGGGCGCGCCCACTAGAGGGCGGCGACCTGGGCGGACGAGATACTGCGTCCGCCGCTGGAGAACCTGATACCCAAAGCGCCGGCGGACTGAGCGGACAGGCGCTTGCGTCCGCTGCTGGAGTACCACCCTTGGCGCCCGACTGGTGACAATGCCGGACTGGGCGGACTGACAAATCCTGTCCGCGCCTGCTGAATGGGGGGCTTTGGAATCTTGCAGTATGTTGCGGACTGAGGGGTTAACAGTCATGATCGGGGCCAAACATAAAGTGAAACGAGTACACTCTAATTGGACCCACCAGACTAGTGCAAGGCCTTAAGCCGAAAGGTGGCATACTCGACTTGGCAATTCAACGACATCCATTTTCATGCTAAAAATCGCTCCATACGCTCGCACTAATCTAGGAATCCCTCGGGTTCTACTCGGCCCTCAAAATCTCCTACATCCAACTTGACGCCCGTATCCCATCGGGGTTCGGTGGAGGTGCCTGATTTAGACCAAGGCGTCTAGCGGCTTTGAGGTTGTTGACGGAAGTTCGTAGCCCATTCATGACTTTTTAGTGGTGAGTGTTTTCATCATTTGCATGAGATTTCCCATGCGTTGTTTTAGGTCTTCGACGCTTGCCTCGATGTTTCTTACCATATTCTCCATTTTGTTTAAAAGATAGATTTTAAATATGTGTAAATGTGTACTTTTTTTAAAGTAAAGAAAAAAGACAAAAATAGTTTCTTTATTTTTAAAAAAACAAATTTTTTGTTTAAGAAAAAGTTAAGACAAAAAACTGTGTGTTTTTTGAGACAAAATTTTTTTTTCAAAGACAAGATCGTTCGATTCACGATAGGAGTTGATCGGACCGCTTTGATACTAAATTGATGCAACCCGGTATGGTTCTAATGGCCTTGCATCGCCCTTCCCGAGATAGCGAGGACTATGATAATTATTAGTCTACTCAAGATGATTTGCATCAGACCTCTTAGAAGGGGCTCGAAGTGCGGGTTTAGTTATTGCGCAACCGGACAGCTCAATTCAACGAAAAACGTTTGTGCTAGAAATAACGATAGAGAAAGTATGATAAAATGCAAGCACTAACAACACGATCAGATGAATTAATTGCATGAGTATTAGGCAACAGCGGGGAGTAGAGAGGTATACCTACAGAGATCTACTAGACAGAGGAGTTTTCACGGGAATTCCGACACCAAGCTGGACAGTTTAGTTTGGTGGTGGCTAGACGGGGTGGTTGAAGGAGGTGATTGGTTGGCAAGTTGGTCGATTTTGGGGTGGTGGTGGCCAGACGGAGTGGGTGCAGGTGGTAGCTGTTTGGCTAGCTAGATTTTGGGTTGGTGGTAGCTGGAGTGGCCGTAGGAGGTGCCGAAGGAGGAGCAGGAGCTGAGCAATGCAGGGTTCCGGAGTTCCTGACTACGTGTGCAACGGAGAAGATGTCGACACCGCATGTGGGGCTGGAAGAAGATGGGATAAGTTAGGTCGTCGTCGACCGTGTTTCCGAGGGCCTCCGGGTCCGGCGCAGCCGCAAGGGTCCGACGTGGCGGCTGGAGCTGATAAGCCCGGAATCCGCGACCTGCCCGCACAGTTTTCCAGACCGGGCGGTCTGATTATTCAAGCCGCCAAGCCTTCCAAGCCGGGCGGTCTCCATGTCAGGCCGCTGCCAACGCCGACCCTGCTCAGCGACAAGGCCCAAGGACCCAGCCGTCATCTCGCCAGGAGGAATCCGCCAGGCCGCGCGGCTTCCCTCCTTTCTTGTTTCTTTCTCTTTTGCTTCCCCTCACCTCTGCCCGGTTTTCCTGTACCCCGGGCAGCCGGTAACTTTAGCCCTGCCCGTTTGGGCAGGCCCCCGAGCCTATAAATAGGGGGAGGGTGCACTCCCCAAGACACGCTGACTGGGATCCAGGAGCTCGCCTGTTAAGAGTTCGGTCTCAAGTCTAGTGTATTGCGGCTTGCAGTCCGGCCGGCTTCCTCTTTTACTCGTTGTAACTGTTTCTTATTTTATGTAAAGGAAAGCCCGCCGCAAGAGTGACATTTAAGCCGCGGCGGGCGAACTCTGCTGTTGCCGCTGCCAGCGGCCCCCCTTTTCCGGTCCTTTAGCCGCGACCGCTAGTAACCGATTGGTTGACAGTCTTCTCCTTTCCTCCCCTATTCCCTGGTGTTCGAACCGTTAGCTGGTGGTGCCCGACTCCCTGTCCGTTTTCGTGCATCAACAGTTAACACGCGGCCTTCAGATCTCGACTAATCGATGAAATCAGCGGTCTAGCTAATTAGACCGCTCTATCCTCTAGAGTTCGGCGGCCTGTCGAGCAAGCCGCAACTTCGCCGGCTAAGGTTTTCAGCCCGCCTCCAGTGCTGTAGAACCTGGCTTTCTATCCGCTCTCTTTTCAGCCGGTCTTCTTATCGGTTTGCAGTATCGTCTAGCCGCCACATTAAGCCGCCGCTGTTCTGCGGTCTCTTGAAAAAGTTCGGCTATTCTTTCTTTTTAGGATGAATCCTGCAAAGGGTCATGATAAATCAAGTCGCATCTCAGTGACTACAGATCTCTCAGAAATGCAGGATTGCTCGTATTTTAATAGTGAGGTTGTTGACCCTCATAGAGAATTTTTTGCAAACAGTGTTGAGCGTGGACTAGAATCTGTTGCAAATGAACCTCTTTGTGAGGAAGAAGAAGAGGCCCCTTCTCCATTCATTAATCGAATTCAGTGGGATACTGTCTCCGATGACTTCAGAGTACCGCGTCTCCCGGAGTATTCTGGATGTGATGATCCGTTTTCTCATTTGCAAGCTTTTGAATCAGCTATTTCACTGAGAAAAGTGTCAAATGGAGTAAAATGCAAACTCTTCGTTATATCTTTTGGCAATGTTGCAAGAGAATGGTTTTATAGCCTCCCACCTCGATCAGTAACCAGCTTTAAGGATCTTCGAAGTCAATTTATTTCTAGATTCGCTATTTACAGGAAGCGGAAAAGAGACGTTGGAGCTCTCTTCCGAATCAAGCAAGGAATTGACGAGTCTAATCCTGATTTTGTTGATCGGTTTCAAAAGGAGGTCTTAGATATTTGTAGCGTCCATCAAGACTATTACTTGTATGCTTTCATAAATGCACTTCAAGAAGGCCCATTGAAATTCAAGCTCACCAGAAAATATCCCAAAAGCTACGGAGATCTTATTGATATAGTTAATACATTCATAATGGGCGAAGAGGCAAATAAAGGTTATGTTTCGTTTCTGAATCAAATGGCTAAGCAATCTCAAGGGACTTCTGATCAACAGCAATCTATTTCCTCACAAGATGTTTTGCAAGTTGAATATTGCAAGTCTCCTTATATTCTCCAGGATAAAACTCCAAAGTATGAAAAAGGTTCAGGTAAGTATGTTAAGTTTAAAATTCCTATGGAAGATCTTTTGATAATCATTCAGGGAATGCCTGAGTTCAAGAAGCCTCGTCGTATGAAATCCAAAATCAAGTATCGGCACGAGCAACTTTTTTGCAAGTATCATAAAGATATTGGTCATCTAGCAGAAGATTGCATAGCTCTCAGGGAATTGGCTAATCAACTTGTAAGAGCTGGAAAGCTGCAAGAATATGTTATTTAGTAACTCTCTAAGGCAATCTTCCATTTCTTGCTCAATAATTCAAGCAGTGATTCCTCTTTCTTTCTATAAAGAAAAGTGCTTATGTTCAGAATAGTACATAACATCTCCTTCACAATCGGTATTAATGAGGCATGATAAAACTACAGATATATATCCTTTGTCACTTCCTTAACATCATGCAAATGTTACCTTTTCATTTGAAGCTTATTTTTAGCTTTACTCTTTATGCCAATATGCATGCATGTAGGGGCAAGCGCCCCTTTCGAATTCTTAAGCCCTCCACATCCCGCTTGACTTCAGTCGCAGATGTGTAGTGGGTTTTCCGCTTGGCCTTCAGTCGCAGACATTGCGTACCCGTCACGCATGACTTCAGTCACAGACAGGCATTACGTACTTGTCCCGCTTGACCTTCGTCGCAGACATTGCGTACTTGTCCTGCTTGACTTCAGTCGCAGACGTTGCGTACTTGTCCCGCTTGACATCGGTCATGGATTTTAAGAATTTTGATCCCGCTTATGTGTTCTTTGTGTGGAAAGCAATGCCACACGCACCTGCCCACATTGACACATAAGTGCATGTCTTCACCTATTTTTGCAGGACAACACGCGCCTATCCGCTATCTCGCGGCTTTATTAAGCGGCCTGTGCAGGTTGTATAATTAATTACACAAGCTGCCCGGTTTCATATTCCGGCTTAAGTTTTTTAACTTTCCTGTTCCTACCTGCCGGATTATCATTAATATATTTGGGAACTCGGCCGACTTACGTCCGCCTATCCGCTATTCAGTATCTTATTTGGCTCAAATATATCAATTGCCGGTTTGTTATTCATATGGAAAGGAAGTCGCCCGACCTGCGTCTGGCACTTAATTCCTGGCTTTGATCTGCCGACTTATGGTATTAATTATATTAGCTAATCAGCGAACTGTCGTCACAAAAATTCCCGGCTTCCATATGCCTATATCGGCCTGTATTATCGGAAGCCGAAGCTTGTTTCTCTATTCTTGTTCCTTTAATCAAATGGGCAATTCGTTTCAGAGTTCGCCCTAGCCGCAATATAATTTTTCAATGTTATGGATGTTTGCCGACCGCGACAGGTGGCCGCGCGGCTTAGCGGTCACGGTTTATGTATGAGCAAGCCGCGGCAATTCAGCCCTTCCAGCAGATAACGTTGAATAATTCATTAAGGAAAATTGCGGTCTAAGTTATTAGCCGCTCGGCTTATCGTCGACGTGCACTCCGGTATAAACCGCAGGAAAATATCTCTCTCTTGCGGATAGCTTTGTTGAAGTCGCAGCGCAAACTCAGCCGGTTTACATACTCATATTTTAAATCGGAAGCTAAACTGAGACCGCGCGGACTTAGTCAAGTAAGAAAAGTGAAATATAACAAAGAGAAAGGTAAAAATGCCTTCATTTCCATTTCATTAAGTATTACAAAGTCTTAATCGCGCGGTTACAAAAACAATACCGCCGATTTCAAAAAAAAAAGTTCAAAATACAAAAACAAGTTATAGATTTTCTAATCGACCGATTTGAGCTTCTTAGTCGCAGGAGAATCCAAATCACTGCCATCGCCAATGTCGACGGATGATAGAGAGTATCCGCTGCTAGTTGCGGAGCTCGCTGAACCGCCAGAAGTTGTCGAGTCTGGCCGCGCGGTCTCCGATTCTTGGCCGCCGGACTCAGGCGATGTGCGTGGACTCCGGCTTCCCTGGCCAACCTCTTCCACCGCGTCTCCGACCACCTCGCCGACTTCTTCCCCGACCTTGGCCTTGCCCTTGATCGACCTATAGACGTCGGCCACCTGCTCTTTCAGGGAGGGGTAGATGTCGGCACATGTAAAGTCGGTGAAGCGGGTGGCCAAGCCGCCAAGGTCGCGGAGGCGGTTAAGCGCTCCATCAATCCCTTGGACGAGTTGGGGGAAGACTTGGTCTTGGAAGATGGGATTGGCCGGGTTATACATTTCCTGCAAAGCAAAAGTAAAGGTAAGGTCGCGCAGTTACATAATGCTAACCGCACGAGTATTGATAATGACTTACCGCCTCCTTTTCCTTAAGCCGCTTGTTCTCTTCTTGTTGTTCGCCTAACTGTGTCTTCAGGCCGCTGTTCTCCTTCATCAGTTGCTTGTAGGCAAGGCCCATGAAGTGACTTGCCACGAAGCTCCTCGCGCCGACTTGCGCGGCTAGCCGCGGCAGGTCGTCTGGAGGAACTCGTCGCATAGCCCTCAAGTTGCGCTTGCCATACAGCGCGCCGCCAACCGCGCTCGCATGCCGGCTTACTTCTTCTGCTCCCCAGTAGGGGAGGGCGGTGGAGATCGTCACCGACTTGCCGTCCGGACTCCACCGCAAGGCCGGATCGCCGTGGACATCCTTCAAGCTGCTGCCGGTTCCTTGCAGAATGAACTCTCCAGAGGAGTCCGACTCCTCCTCCTCCGCAACCCGCGCCGGCTTGGCACGCCTCGCTCTCTTCTCTCTTTGAGTGAGAGTCAGGCCGCCAGGAGTTTGCGGCTTGTTCAGCGGGACCGCCACAGCAGCTGCAAAGATAGAAGTAATGTTAGTTATCAGGCCGTACGGCTAAGTATGCAGTTCGGCCGGCTTGGAACTTACTGTCTTCCGCCTCTACTCCTACTAGCGACGGCAACAGCGGGATGTAGTGGTTTACATCAAGCCGCTCGCCTTTGAAGAAGTCGTAGATCTCCTTCTCCATGCCGTCCAAGCCGCTGCTCCCAAAGGCGGCCTCTTCGCGGATCTGGGGGTCGACCGGCAGCAACCCCAGGTTTCCCTCAAAGATGAGAAACCGCTCCGGCCAGTTCGCGATCTTGTTCGCCAGGTTCACTATCTTCAGCCCTCTGCAGCCGAAGTAGAGGTGCCCCCGGAAGATCTTTGTCCCGGAGTCCGGGATAGACCGCACCGAGAAGCACTCTCGGAAGAGCCTCATAGAGAAGCGGACTCTTTCCGACCTGAGGTAGGAGATGAAGCTGTAGATGGCGGCTATCGAGTTTGGGGGAAGTTGTCCGGGCACAACTCCATAGTGGTCGAAGACCGCTACGGCCTCTAGCAGGACCGGGAAGCTGAAGCCGCAGTCGAAGTGGTCGATGGGGACCGCGATCTGATTTGCATTGGAGGAGTTGATCCGCTCATCCTGTCGGGGAAGCCGCGCGATCAGCGGACTTCCTTGCATGTGTTTCTCGACAAAGTCATCCAGCTCGGCTTTTGTAAGCCGACATTCTTTATGGTCAGCTGAGTGGAAAGCGGAGGCCGCGTCTGTCCTAACCGCAGTGGCCTTGTCAGACCGCAACGACTTGGACTTAGCCCGCATCCTTCTTGATTTGTGATGAAATCTACGGGATCTGCTCTATTTATAGAAAATCCGTGAAGCTACAGTGCCCAACGTCAAATCGCGGCTATTCGTCACGCCGCGCGGCCTAAGTCCGCTGGAAGTGCAGATCAGCTTAGTGACCAAGCCGCCGTTTAGCCCATCAGTCCGCACGGCTATTTCCCTGCACTTAGAAAAATTCTATGGCGAATCATGTGGATATCAAGTATTCAAGCCAGCGCTCTGTTCGCCAGACCGCGCGGCTACTTTCCTAAACTTTAAATTTCTCAGAACAAAGCAGTAGACATGTGGATTATAAATTCAAACCGCATAAGCCGCATTCAGTTCGCAGCATAATAAAATACAGCAGTTTACAGCAATCAAATTGTTCAACATCCAGAGAAAAAAATATATATTACAACATATTATTCGAATGTCCGCGCGGCTTAGTTCTCTCAAGTCGCTCAGGATCGCTTGTCGTCTTCCGGCCTGTCTCGTCCTATGTGAGCGACCTGTTCACCGGTCTGCACAATCGCAACGTACACCTGGCTAACCAGATTGTGAAGCGCATGCAGAGACCGATGAACTCGCGCAGCGTCGTGCTCTACTCTCGCAAACGGTATCATGGGGATCGCCTGGACCCCCAGACCGCTTGGAACTGCGACCTGGTTAGGCGCCGCGGCCACCGGCGGATGCGAAGTCTCGCCAGAGGCCGGGCGGCTAGTACCCGGCAACTCTGCAGGAGTTGGTAGTGCAGGCCGCTATTCTCCGCCGGTCTCCGCCGGCAGGTCTTGGTTCTCGCCGCCTTCAGCATGTGCGATCTCTTCTCTGTCTCCTTCCAGCCGCGCGGCCATCAGCAAATACTTCTCCGCCCTTTCCTGCTCCAAGGCGACCTGCATCTCAGCAATCTTCGCCTCAGCGGTTTCCATCGTGGTCTGGAGCCTGGCGGTCTCTTCCTTCCTCGCGGTCTGGAGCCTGGCGGTCTCTTCCTTCATCGCGGTCTGGAGCCTGGCAGTCTCTTGTTCCATCGCAGTCTTCATCCTCGCGGTCTCCTGCTCAAGCGCAGTTTGCAACCTTGCGGTCTCTCGCTCCAGGGTGGTTTGCAGCTCTTGGATCCTTTTTTCCGCGGCCTCCTGGGCAACCCGCTGCTGTTCGTCTTTAATCCGCAGGGTTTCGGTGGCCGCGTCCAAAGCCGCCTGCAGCGTGCCGACGTCCTTCTGGAAGTCGGCCATCTCCTTCTCGCGAACACTTGGAGGCGGAGGCGGTGGCAGCATAGACAAAAACGACGTCAAGTCGCCCGGTTTCATCGCGGTCTCCGGTACACCTGCAGAAGAAAAACCGCAGTCAGGTTCAGCCGGATTGTTGCGACATTCTAGCAAGAAAATCGGTAGGATAAGACCGCCGGTTTGATGTTTATCTCCTCCAGAGGCCGCGGTATGGATTTTAATCACTGGCCGCCTGAGCCGCTCAGGATCTATCCTCTTCAGCTTTTCTTTCCATAGCCGCTCGGTTTCCTTTGCTCGGCTTTTCAGTTGAGCCGTGGTCAGGAAAAAGCTGGCCGGCGGATTTAATATTATATTCGCCCCCTTCTTCCTTGACCGCGACTTGTAGAATTTAATAATTCGCCTAACGCCCCGGTGTTTACCTTGCAGCAATGGAAGTGTGGTCGCCACCGGCTTCTCGGCGATCAGTTTCTTCATCTCCTCCATCTTCTCGCGAAGCTTCAGCTTCTCGGCTCCTTCAGAAGCCGCGGAACCCGGTTCGCCAGGCTTCTCCCCAATAACCTGGATATCGGGGCGGTCAACCTCCTCAGAGGCCGCTGGTGTCGACAATAGCGCGTCTTGCCGCTGGAGGGTCTCCATGCCCTTCAGGAGCTCACTGAGCGAGTCGCTAACCGCAGGCGTACTCTCCAGTTCGCTCGGCTTGTAAGCCGGTGTGGGCGGGTTCTCGGGTACCTCCTTCTCGTGCGGCCTGTGTTGCAGACTGTCCGCGCCGGTCTTTTCAGAAATATTCCGGTTTCTGGCGTGCAGCTTCCTCATTTTCCTCTTCATCCTTTCTTCAAGAGTTTCGCTCCTTTCTTTCCGCCGTTTCAGGGAGCCGAACACCTTTTCAGTCCGCTTGCGCTGTTCAACCACAGTCCGCTCGGGTTCCTGCGCCTTCTCCGGCTCGTTGTCATCCACAACGATTAAGTCGACCTTGCCCGGCAATTCGGACGGTTTCCCAGATTCAACACTCTTCTCCTCCATCCCACCGATTTTTAGGAGTGGTTCTCCTGATGGAGAGAAAGTCAGGTCGAAGGATTTGGCAATTCCGGTTTGCAGTGGAGCAGCCTTCGAAACCGCTTTGGGATCTACCGCGGCGTGCGATGGTCCGCCGACGATCTCTGTCGGCCTCTTTTCAGCTCCAGAAGCCGCTGATGTCTCCGGCTTCCCAGTCTTCTTGGCAGCCTGACGGGCAGAATCATTCGAGTTCTCGCTCCGGCTCTGTTTCGTTTCTGGCGGTTTCTTGTTGCGGGCTAACATTGATGACATTACATCCATCGCTAGAGAAATCGCGTCGGCTTGCAAAATTCTGACCGCAAGTGGCGAGTAGCGACCCGTGGCTTGGCAGGAATCCTGAAGAATGTCAAGGGTCAGGGGATTTTATAGACGACGATGAGGCAGTCGCGGTCTCCGGCTTAGTTCTACATTTTCGAAGTTTTTTGGAAACTTAAAAATGTGCGGGGATTATGATAAGCCCGGAATCCGCGACCTGCCCGCGCAGTTTTTCAGACCGGGCTGCCTGATTATTCAAGCCGCCAAGCCTTCCAAGCCGGGCGGTCTCCATGTCAGGCCGCTGCCAACGCCGACCCTGCTCAGCGACAAGGCCCAAGGACCCAGCCGTCAGCTCTCCAGGAGGAATCCGCCAGGACGCGCGGCTTCCCTCCTTTCTTGTTTCTTTCTCTTTTGCTTCCCCTCACCTCTGCCCGGTTCTCCTGTACCCCGGGCAGCCGGTAACTTTAGCCCTGCCCGTTTGGGCAGGCCCCCGAGCCTATAAATAGGGGGAGGGTGCACTCCCCAAGACACGCTGACTGGGATCCAGGAGCTCGCCTGTTAAGAGCTGCGGTCTCAAGTCTAGTGTATTGCGGCTTGCAGTCCGGCCGGCTTCCTCTTTTACTCGTTGTAACTGTTTCTTATTTTAAGTAAAGGAAAGCCCGCCGCAAGAGTGGCATTTAAGCCGCGGCGGGCGAACTCTGCTGTTGCTGCTGCCAGCGGCCCCCTTTTCCGGTCCTTTAGCCGCGACCGCTAGTAACCGATTGGTCGACAGTCTTCTCCTTTCCTCCCCTATTCCCCGGTGTTCGAACCGTTAGCTGGTGGTGCCCGACTCCCTGTCCGTTTTCGTGCATCAACAGGAGCAGCGCGGGAGCGACGATCTTGCCGGAGCTGGAGGAGGAGCTGAGCGTTGCTAGGTTCCGGAGCTCCCTTGAGGCGAACGTGCTGGAGCCGATACGGGAGGGAGGAGAAAATGGCTGGGTCGGCTGGACAGAAACTGAGAGGGGTGAAATCCCACTATTTCTTCTTTTGCTGGTCATGCGTTTCAAGAGTAGCCGGGTTAATTTTATATTAGAGGATTTAATGGAGTGGGTTTCAATTAGGTAGAGGAAAACTGAAGTTTTAAATTCAGATTATAATAAAGAAGGGGAGTTTCAATGTTAGGCAATCAAGAGGGGGGTTATCAGGTTTTTCAATGTTGGGCAATCAAGAGGGGGGGGGGGGTTATGGAAACTCCAAGCTTTGATGAGAAATCAAGATGGAACTAAATTCCTAGCTCCCAACTCAAAGCTGAATTGTTAAATTCAGATTTGAGTTATTTCATGCAATTAACGTAAAAGAAAAACAATATTGTTGCACCTGTATCGTGACACCTTCTACTACCGGACCTAGTAATTAATGGTCATGCTGGCCGGTCAAACCAACAAGTCTTATCATAAAATAGAAAGTGCGATACAATGACATATGATGATAACAAAAATAAGATGACGAATGACAACAATGATCATGATAGAAATCACACACACACACACACACACACACACACAATTCGAGCATAGCTTATCTGGATGCGACCGCGGATGCCTCAAAAGCTAAAGAAGACTCAGTAATTCAAGGTTCATCTTTTATTTAGTCTACTGTTGTAACATTATCTAAAAATAGTTCTTTGTTAGATCTTTTATAGATTTGAGGTGGGAGACCAGTTGGGTCTCTGAGATGTAGGAGTGGGTGAACTCTGAAGTAGGGCTTTGGAGAACCTAAGGTAGGGTCGGGTGTAGATCTGAGGTGAGATTCAGTGGAATCTGTGTTGTAAGTTCTTGGAACTAATAAGTTTTTTAGTAGTTTGCTGAGTCTAGCACACTGCTAGATATATGGTGAGGGAATATGGATATACCCATATAATACCCCCACACAACAATGTTGGATATTACAGAAGTTCTGGCCGGGGCCGACCCCATATTCCATGGATAGTCGGAGGAATTACGCATTAAAAGCATACCAAACGAGCATCCTAACTCAAAGTGTATTCTAGCGGAAGTATTAAAAGTATTAAGGACCAAAACACTGGAATGTCCACTACAACACTATAAGAATAATAACCAAAATACAAAAATTGTCTAGCCTAAAGGCCTTACAAATTATTTTCAATAAATTAAAGTGTTTTGCGTACATCGACACCTAGGCCGAAAAAACATAAAAGTGGTAAAGAAGCTTCGCTTTGCATTCGAGGGTTGACATAACGCAAAGGGCTTCAACCCACTATTTTTTGTTTGGCTCCTCAGCACCTACATAGGGACAATCCACATACTTATGGCAAATAAGGCAACGGTCAGCATTAGCAGCCCAAATTATAATGACACCGCCCTCATCCGGGGAGGCGGTGCTCCTTCCATGCAAGTAAACAACATATACATATAATGTCAATAGAACGTGCAACTTAAGAACCATTCACCACAGACATAGGCATAGTCGCACACACTCCTCCTGTACTCAGGGCACATTATCGTTGCACTGAGATTAAAGCCCCTCCACCGTTCTCAAAATGGTACAAATGAGCATTACTAATCTTTCTAACCCGTAGCCTAAGACTCACAACCTCCTATGCTCCGACAAAGTCAAAGGTGCTCTATTACCTTTAGATAAATGCCAGTGACTATCTCTAAGTCGAATATCTTAGGGTGGGTACTGGTTAGCCACAGCCCGTTGATCAAAACATCAGGCGCGCAGGTCACGATGTGGGTCAACCTCCTATTGCCAAGTCACATAATACATAACCGCATTACGTTCCAAGGCTAGCTTTTACGGCCACAATAGCGGAGCAATTTAAGCTCACAGCTCAACATACTGGCCCCTAGTCTCCACGTGACAAGCCTCACAATAACTCATTGGGAATTACCGCCAGCTGTAGCACTACCGCTGTGAGGTAACGGACAGAACACGATCTCTTCTCCAGAACTTGGGTATTTTCTAGAGACCATCTCTAGTACTATATTTGTTGTAACCTGCATAGCTCGTGACTGCAAAACTATACGTTTAACTACAAAGTCTTCTCTGCTACGCAAATCAACAAGATAACCATCACCAATCCAGACTAACCTGTTGTGATGGGCTTCACACATCATGCATATACCGTACTTTGATTTTGAATTCTAAATGCATGTATCTCACCAGGGATACCATAGATCAACCCACCCTTTGCTCTCTACCAATTGGTGGGGAATTTCATGCAACATGCCAAAATGAGGACTTCATGAATGTCCAAGGAGAAAGAACGTTACCACCTTTTAATAGGTTTTACTTCCTTCTAACAAGTATGACCATGGCAACATATATGGTCACTAGAAGAATAGAGGTTCCTCTAGTAAGGGCAATAATATTCCTCATTGTGGAGGAAGAAAGGGTATGGGGCTGAGTGCTCAAAAATATCACCATGGAAAATTCAATTGGGTCAGTTTGAACCATTTGTATTTGGTATACCAGCCTCATCACTCAAGGGTAAGGAAGTTGCCTTCCCCTAACATACCATTCCTATGAAATAGCAGGTTTCTAACAAAATAGTATCTCAATCTCACAAAGTGATATTTGATGCTATCAACACGATGTCAGTAGCTAGCAAAATGACATCTTTGGCTGACAAGCTGATATCATCATGTAAGACCACATATCGTTTCTCTTACAGCCATGTGATTAAACAAAGGAGTAAAATGAATGTAATGGATTTCTCTTATGAACCTGAACAGACACATGTACATTCTATTCCCAAAAATATTCAGAAGCGGAGGTATAACATCGTTAAGTGCTAGTATTGTGGTAGAGTTGGTCACTTTGTTATAGACTTTTGGCACAATTCAATAGTGTCTTGTGCAAAGTAGAGCTTTCTTGCTAATGTATATATTAGTAGAAGATTTGTTTCAAATGCTGACGAGAACCAAGGACCCAAGGTTAGTTAGGCTCCAAAGGTAAACTGAATTTTTTCTTGTAGGTTAGTTCAAGTACAAATCTGAAGCAAATTTGGTATTTGGACAGTGGGTGTTCCGGGCGTATTACTGGAACAAGAAGTCATCTTAAAGAGTATACCCTAGTGAAGAATGGACCAATGGTCATATTTGGAGTTTCTGATAGAGGAGTCACAAAAGGATATGGTATGATCTTCAATGGCATAGTCTCAATCACAAGGGTAGCTTATATGGAGGGGTTGCAACACAATCTTATAAACATGTCAACTATGTGACTTAGTCTATGTTATTGAGTTCCACAAGGACAAGTGCTTGATTAAAACGTCAGTAGACTTAAAGACAGTTCTTTTTGGCACTAGGAGTGGAAATCTTTTTTGCTTAGACATTATATGTTATGATTCTTCCAATCCAATTTTTCTTGTGGCTATTGAGAAGGAATCTCTCTGTGTACAGTGGCATAAGAGATTAGCTCACACTAACTACAAAACAATTTGCAAGTTATTCTCTGAATATTTACTTAGGGATGGTCCTAATTTGAAATGTGTTAAAAATGGTCCATGCCATGCATGTAAAATGGGCAAGCAAACTAGGGCCTCTTTTAAGGGATTTACACGCAAAGACTCTATAAAATATCTTTGTTTATTATATATGGATCTTTTTGGTCCTTTGCCCATTCAAAGTTAGGTGGGAAGTTGTATACCTTTCTGATAGTAGATGATCACTCTAGGTATACATGAGTCTTTTTCCTTTTAAAGAAGTCAGATACCCTTAATATCTCCCAGGATCTCTCTTATCACAGAACTCCATAACTGAATGGAGTGGTTGAGGGAAAGAACAGGACCATGCCAGAATATTATTGAGTGACTGCTCACTACCAGAATATTGTTTGGTGACTCCTGAATGCCAAAATATTATTGAGGCATCTAGAACATTGTCGAGTGACTCCTTGCTGCCAAAATATTTCTTGGCTAAGGCAGTCAATACAATTTATTATGTTTTGAATAGGGCCTCTATCAGCAAGGTTCATAAGAAAACTCCTTATGAATTACTGAAACGCAGAAAACCAAAAATTTCCTATTTTAGAATCTTTGGATGCAAATGCTTCATTTTGAATAATGGAAAATATCAATTAATAAAGTTTGCAAAGAAATTCAGTAAGGGCATTCTTGTTCGATACAACTCACATACCAGATCCTATAGAAAATTCAAAAAGAAAATCAATATAATTGAAGAATCAATTAATGTAATTTTTGATGAGACTAGCCTTGTATATAAGGGCTGGTCTAGGTCTCTAACACTGCGGGTACTGAGCAAATCTTGCAACAGCTATCTATACAAGACAAACCCAGCTCAAACTTGATATCCCCTCCTCATGAAGTTTCCTATGAAGAAGTTTCGCCAATAAATGGAGATTTGGAAGCTGCTGATGTGTCTCAGCAAGCTTTTGATGTTATTGAGACACACCCTGCTATTGAAAGACTGTCTACCGCAATCAGGCACATGAAGGATCACCCCTACAATCTTATTACTTGGGATTCTAGTCAAGGAATCACAATAAAGAGCATAATTCAAAATGAAGTATTTTTTTCTAAGCTTCCTTTCTCATGTAGAAGCAAAGATATTTGAAGAAGTAATTCATGATCCTTTCTGGATAAATGCAATATAGGAGGAACTACACCAGTTCAAAATATTTAAAGCTTGGAAGTTGGTGCCAAAACCACACGGGCAAAACATTATTGGCATCAAGTGGATCTTCAGAAACAAGCTAGATGAGAATGGTGTAGTGGTGAAGAATAAGGCAGTGCTGGTTGCTAAAGGATAAAAAATAGAAGAGGGCTATGACTTTGACCAGGCCTTTGCTCTAATTACAACAATAGAAGCAATAAGGGTTTTCCGTGCATATGCTGCTTTCAAGGGATTCAAGGTATATCAAATGGATATCAAATCAGCCTTTCAAAAGGGCAATCTCAAGGAGGACGTATATGTAGAGCAGACCTCAGGTTTTGTACATCCCACTCATCCTAATCATGTTTATTTTCCTAGAAACTCTTTATATTGGTTAAAGCAAGCCCCTGTGGCATGGTATGATACCATTCCTATCTTTCTTATGAAAAACAAATTCTCAAGGACGAAGATAGATAAAACATTATTCCTTAGGGGATCAAAGGTCAAGTGTCTCCTTGTCCAAATATATGTTGATGATATTATATTTGGGTTTACTGATGACAACCTTTATAGGAGATTTGCCAACCAAATGTAGGGGGAGTTTGAGATGAGTAGTATGGGGGCTTAAATATTTCTTAGGTCTCCAAGTGAAACAGTCTAAAGCTGAAATTTTCATCTCTTAGACCTAGTACAATAGAGAGCTAGTTAAGAAGTTTGTTATGGAGTTTGCCTGCACTATGAAAGCTCCCATATGGTCAAATATATCCCACAACGTGGATGAGAATGGGAAACGTTTTGGTGAATCCATGTACAGGTGTATAATTGGATCTTTGCTATACTTAAATACTAGTAGACCATATATAATATAAGCAACATGTGTTTGTACTAGGTATAAGGTATGCCCCAAGTCAACCTGTGTTTGGCTTGGCATGTAGTACTTAGGAACAATGAATTTAAACCAATTAGCTTTTTAGATGTAGATTTTGTAGGTTGTAATGAAGACATAAAAAAGTACCTCTAGGATATGCCAGTTCCTAAGGAGAAGGTTTGTCTCCTGGAGCAGTAAGAAGAAGACTAGTTGTGGTTATTTCCACAGCTGAGTCATAGTATATCTTAGGTGGTAGTTGTAGTACACAATTATTATGGATTAAGTATCACCAGTAGGACTACAATCTCCAGATATGTAAAACCTATATGTTCTGTGACTCATCTAGTGTCATCTCTATTGCTAAGAATCCTATCTCACACAGTAGGACAAAGCATATAAAGATAAGGTATCACTTCATTAGAGAGTGAAAGTATTTTTAAGGGTAGCTAAACACCTAGAGGGGTTGAATATGTTACTTTTAGATCTTTAAGCCTTTTAAAGAATATAGTTAATGTGTTATTGTTAGCTTAGTAGCTTTGAAGAACACAAAAAACACATAATCAGTTTATAGTGGTTCAAATATCTAGGATACATCCACTTTCCCCCTTTTACCTATCTAACAGAGAGCTAGATTCGGCCAAGTCCTCCAAAACTTAGATCAATGGATCTTACATATTAGATCCCTCCTTGGATCTTACGCCTCAGAGTGGGTACCACTACTACAACTCAAACTTATCTCAGTCCTACCTCAGAGATAGCAATAAGTCTCCTACCTCAGGATTTCAAGCAAGCCCTACCTCAGTTTTTATAACCCAAGCCTACCTCAAATTCTCTACAAGAATCTTACCTCAGACTTTGCAAAAAGTCCAACTCTCAGTCGTTATAACGTAGGCCTACACTCTGATCTCTGAAAGATCTTATAACAGAGATTTAAAGAGTATTTGATTTACAATGACTCAAGAAAAAATTCTCTAGAGCCTTCCTCTTTAGTTGTATCACCAGACAACTTCTTTTCAACACAACAACTGTAAATGATCTTCAGATTATAGATATGATGTGTTATGTTCAATACTTTCAGAGATCTTCCTCTTCTTCAAGCTTTAGAAAGATTGTTGTGCAGACTAGCAAGCTTGACGATAATGAAAAATAATTCTAACTCTTTTATTTGATTCCAAGCAGCCAGAATGAACGTCCTGGAGGTTGGGCTCCACTACACATAATCTAGCCATATTTCCAGCACTTCTTTATGCCTCTTTTTCGTCAGCCTCACATCCTCTTCCACATCAACAACCTCTTTGCACTTGCCCTTTGATAGATATTCAGTGGTTGGGTTGAATGCATCTTCATTATCAAAAACAGTAGCTACAACCTCAGCTTCAGCACCAGCTCCAACTCTAGCTTCAGGAACAACAGGCTCATAATACTGTATGTCATCTTAGCCCAATGCTTTTCTGATCACATTGGAGGTCTAGATAGCATGGTCTCTACTAACCTTTATCATTGACCTCTACCCCTTTATGAAATCTTCTGTAATTAGATTGTTCAAGAATTCCTTGGAGGAAGTTATCTTCATGTCCTAGCAGTTTATGCAAGCTGCGTTGTGATTCTTGACTTCAAACGTATAATCATCTAAGATTTGGGTGTAGACATCCATTCTTCTTTCAATGATTTTCCTGTGCTCTTCCATGCTAGTTTTCCTTATATTATGAACCATCTGCATGTTTTAAGTGGTAATCCACTGGTTTTGGATGATATCTGCTTGCACCTTTTGAATTTCATCAAGTTTATGTGTTGTGTAGCCTACAGTAGGAGCAGCTCTAGTGAAGAATTTGACGGTTTTTTTTCTTTCAACAGGTTTACTTCAAATCTGATGGAAGAGATACCAATAGTTAGATACTTCCTTAGTTCTTAGATAGATTCATCGATATATATCTTTATTTTTCTTCTTTGTTCATCAAAGATCCCTCTTAGCTGTGACAGAAAAGAGGTGGGAAATTCATCATTCAGCTGAGCAAATACTGGATAGTTTATTTCTACATGTCTCTCCCTTACGTCTCTCCCTTATGCCCCAATTGGTTCCCTTGGTAAGAATCACTCTAACCGTGAGATCAAACATCTTCTTGGAGATTTTATCATGAGAGCAAGTTTGCATAGCAGAGCTTTTCCAATTACATCAGCTAAGAACTTTCCCTTCTAATTCATGTCTTTCCTTTTTAAGGTACCACAGGTATCCTCATAAAGACCACACCAATTGAGGGCTATCTTTACATCTTATTCAAGCAGCTCAACTTCCTCTTCACTGGAGCTAAACTTGGGCATCCTTAGTACCTTTCTTATCCTACTTCCAATGATCATAATCTTTTCTCCATTTATGCAGGTCTTAATTTTTGTGGAGGAAGAGTCAACTTTGGTGTTTGCAAATAGTTCTAGTACCTCCTTTTTCTAGATGTCAGAAGGTTCTGATAGCAGAAATTCCAGTTCAGTGGATGATAGAAGATGAATAACAAATTTAATCTCTTCTGGAGTATCTTTGAATCCCTTTCGCACAAGTTCACAGCCCTCAAATAGAAAGTAAATACCCTTGGGAGGATTGATGCAGAGAAATTGAACGAGGAGTAGAGGATTTTCGAGAAATCTAGGGTTAGGGACACAGAATTTTAATAGTGCTATGGAGGTGTAGATTTTATTCTTGGCAGATGTTCTATTTATACCCTACTCTAATCGAGAAAGTGGATAGGTGCATACATTGATGTGATTTACAATTTTGTTGGATAGTTGTTATTCAACCTGATAAATTTGATGCTTTCCGACCCGTTAGAATATTTGCGTCGGGTCCATTCGACGCCGAAGGTGTCCACTCAACGCTTGGACGTCTCCCTCGACACCAGTATTTCTCACTCAATACCAACTGTCATTTTCTTGATGACAAGTCAGTTTATCCTATCTTCTCTCATTTTCCTGCGAAATGGTTAGCCTCCAATAGCACATATAAAGATGTCTATTTCCCACTCCAAGAATGGCTTACTATGTTTATATATATGAAAATATTCTGATCAACTCATGTTAAACATCCCTAATTCAAACTTGAAAATATTAAACTTGGCTTCTTCAAGTGGCTTAGTAAAGATGTCAGCCACTTGTCTATCTGTGGGGACAAACACAAGACTGATGTCTCATTTATCAACATGCTCTCTTATAAAGTGATACCTAATTTCAATATGCTTAGTCTTCTTGTGTGATACATGGTTCTTAGCCATTTAGATGGCACTAGATGAGTCAAAAAACATTTGAGTTTTACTTAGCTGAATATGATAGTCCTGAAGTTGATGATGGATCCATAAGAGTTGTGCACAACAACTCCTTACTGAGATGTTTTCTGATTTTCCAGTGGATATTGCTACACTTATTTGATTTTTGTTGCTCCAAGATACCAGCCTTCTCCATAGAAACTGGCAAGTGCCTGATGTGCCCATTCTATCTTCATTGGAACCCGCAAAATTTGCATCTGAATAAACTGATAGTTCATAATCATCATTCCAAGGGGACCGTAGGCAAAGATTTGGTGTGCCCTTAAGATATCTCTAAATCCTATTTGCAATTAAGTAGTGAGATTCTTTAGGGCATGTCTGGTACCAAGCACAAACACATGTATCAAACATAATGTCTGCTCTACTAGTAGTTAAATATAGGAGGGAGCAAATTATGCCCTTATACAAGGTTTCACCAACTAGATTGTTGATGCGAGCCAGTCCCACCGACGCAACTGAGATGATCGGAACACTCAGAAATCTCTCTCTCATGCAACTAAGACGTATCCACACTAAAATGCATTGTTATCAATCGCACGCTAACTCGAAGGTTTGACAATCCTCTAGAGATTAAATAAGGGTTATTTGCCAATATTTGCTTGATGGTTTACCAAGTCCTCAGCAACAGCGCCAAAAACTTCATGGTTTGCCAAGTCTCTAGCAGCGGCGCCAAAAACTTGGTGGTTAAAACTCGATGTTCCCCGTGGTTTTTTTTTTGAAAAGCGGTTGATTTTATTTTGGCAGGACGGGGCACACAGATTTATTATCTATAAAAAAATTGAAACCGAGTTTTAATGAAAGGAGGCAAGTGCACCTATCGCGTGTAGTACAGGATATTCCAGTGAGGAATATCGGGGTCGTATTGTTCTCGGGGACGGGTTGATTATTTTTACTCTTCCCTAGAGGGATAATTATTTTACCGAAAATAACTTGTCGGGTTATTATTTATATATATATATAAACAAAAAATAAAAGCAGAAAGAGCTGATGAAAAAACTAGCGCAACGAAATTAAATTTGAACTAAAATAATTTTTAATAAATAGAGATCCTAAATTTCAAATTAATTAAGTTGGAGACTTAGTCGTGGAGATTCCACAAAAATGAACTCACCTATCTCTAGGATTATTGCTCACCTGAACATTATGACTATTCGACCGGGCTCTCGTCCGACGAAGGATTTCTCTTAATGCCCGCATTACACCATGAAACCCGCTATTGGGTGGGGAACCAAATTCGGTAGAATTCCGCGCCTCCTCTCTCGAGGGTTAGTGCGGAACTCCCTTTACCCATGGGTGATCGGTCCATACGCACGACCTCTCGGCTAGCTAGCGTATGGACAACGAAAATAGATCCCACACATCGATATGTGGTTCTACTCATCGTAAACCCGTGGCAAACCTTAAGTAATGTTAATTAATGAGAAAAGTAGGACCTCTAATTATTTAAATCGATTTTATCTGTCCCAATGCTATTCGATAATAAGGGCTAAGAGCAGTTAGCCACTCATCGAAATGGGAATGGCTTGCAGAAAGAAATGCATAATTGAAAGGTGCATGTCCTACTCAAATGAGTAGGCGGGAAATGAAAGTAGAAAATGAAAGCAGTAAATGAAAGCAGTAAAGAAAGCTGTAAAATGCAAGTCCTACTAAAATGAGTAGGCGGGAAATGAAGGCGATAAAATTGCAAGTCCTACTCAAACGAGCAGGAGGGAAATGACAAGTCCTACTCAAACGAGTAGGCGGGAAATGAAAGCAAAAAATGATGAGTCCTACTCAAACGAGTAGGCGGGAAATGACAAGTCCTACTCAAACGAGTAGGCGGGAAATGACAAGTCCTACTAAAACGAGTAGGCGGGAAATGACAAGTCCTACTAAAACGAGTAGGCGGGAAATGACAAGTCCTACTCAAATGAGTAGGTGGGAAATGAAAGCCTAAATAGTGTGAGCCCTACTCAAATGAGTAGGCCAGAAAAATGCAAGTCCTACTCAAATGAGTAGGCGGGAAATGAAAGCAAAAAAATCTATCTCACACATGCACGCACTCTACTTGAATAATGAAAACAATAAAAATGCTAACTCATACAATCACGCACACAAGCAAAAATAAGAAAAATAAAGTGACTGAAAAATTAAAACAACTATATTTCTACTCCTAGAATATGATAGAAATGCATAAAAAGAGAAAATAAAAATTAAAAGAGCAAAACTATTTTCATATAAAAGCAAAATTAAAGTGTTCAAAAAATAAAAACGATTATATATTCATTCTTATAGTTTTATAGAAATGCCAAAAAAGTGGAAATAAAGTTAAAAAACAAAAAGTTTTACAAATATAAAAAGGACTAAGTAAAAAAAACAAAACCACTTTAAAACCATTTTTATAATTTGATAAGAATGAACATAAATAGTACAGAAAAATCCTAAGTCTAAACGAAGCTAAGTAAAGATTACGAAAACCTAAAAGCATGAATCTATACTCATACACATACACACCCATATTAAAAAGAATAAAAACAAGGATAAAACAAATAAGATTGCTCATGGAGGGGTACTCAGATGAAATCCAAAACCATATAAAGGGAGAAAATCTACAAATTTTATTAATTTATAAAGGATTTACAAAGAAAACTTAAAACAAAAACTAAAGAGAGGGGGAGAAATTTCCCATACATAACATGGAAATCAACTAAGCAACACCTCCCTAAGCAAAATGGTTCAAAGAAATGAACCCACAGCTCAAATAGAGAAGTTCTATTTATAGGCAAAAAATTCGGGTGACACGCCCTAGGTCACGGGCGTGTGTGGGCGTGTAAATATTGTTGTTGAGTTGATGCTGCACATTTATTGATTGTTGACTTTGGGGCTGTACACATGGAAGTCACGGGCGTGACCCTGCTGTCACGGGCGTGTAGGTGTGCCGTGTCAGTACTGTTTATATGGGGAAGGCATCGTGTCATTTCGTCGTCGGCACCGTCTTGTCTGGGACAGGTGGAAAGGTCACGGGCATGTCGAATATTGACATGGGCATGACAGGAGGTTTGATGATCGTCGAATGCCGAATGTCGAGTTGGATGCGTTGAACGTCGAACCAAATTTGTCACGGGCGTGTCGGGGCGTGTCACGGGTGTGTTCAGCAATTCGTCGAACTCCGATCGTTGAATTGAGATTGACGAACGTAGTGGGCATTACACGGGGCATGTCGGACTGAACACGGGCGTGTCATTATGGGACATGGGCGTGTACTTGAATTTTTCTTTGAAAGCGGCAACTTCTGTAGGAATCAAAGTCACACGCCCAGGTCACGGGCGTCACCAAGAAGTATACGGTACTATGAATTTTTGACAGTTTCCTGTAAAATTTCAAAAAATAAAAAAAAACTAAGTTAGAAAATATATACAAAAAAGGAGCATTTTATTAATGAAAAATAACTAAAAATAACAAAAATAAACAAAAATGACTTAAATAATCTACGTAAAAATACGTATATTTACAACTTATCATTGCTCAAGCAAAATGGAACTACAGGATCCAAATGGTTATGTTGTACCAAAAGAGATCCACCAAAAATAAATCTATGCGCAATGTGGTCGATCACTCCCAACAAAAAGAAAAGCAAGGAAAAACCTAATCTATAGAATGCCAAAAACATCAAGAGTTTCAACAACGCATAATCCATAGAAAACCCACGATGCAATTCTCGATTTCAAAATTAATGCCACCGCTTTTTTCCACAAGAAATATGTTAGGGAATGAATCAAACATGAGATGAGGAAAGAAACTCGTTACCCACACTCAAGGAGGTTGTCACGAGGCGAATCACTATACTACGGTTCCACCGGAGTTCAACTGAATGGAGACCAATAATCGCCATTCTCCACGGAGCCACGCTAATGAGTTCCGTCGGGTAGCGGATCTGGACAGAGGGGTGTGGGTAAGGGTGTCGGGTAGAAGTTCGAGCAAGAATTTGGCGGGCAGCAGCTCGGGGAAGGATTCATGGATGCAGCAGCTCGAGTAGATTCGTAGAGGCAGCAGCTTGGGTAGATCCGTGGAGGCAGCAGCTCAGGTATATCCCTGGAGGTAGCAGCTCGGGTAGATTCGTAGAGGCAGCAGTTCGGGTAGATGGGGCGAGCCACCAGAGTCATAGTGATGGAAGGAAAGAAGTGTCACACGCTAACGAGGATGGGCGGCGACAGCGTCACATGACACGCTCGTAGGATTCGGGCCGAACCCTAGGGAAGAAGCTCACATGTAGTTTTTCTTTTTGTTCTCAATCTCCTTTTTCATTTCACAAGAGACCTATTTATATGGTCTTTAATACAACAACCAAGCCACTCATCATAAGGCTCATCATAGTCATTAAAACAAAAAATAAAAACATAGACTTTGTTTTGATTAAAAAAAGAAAACAAAATGATGCTTAATTATGACGAGACGCATAATGAAACATCTTTTGGATGAGAACTGACTCGAGCGGAGATTGTACCGATGACAATCTTTATTTTCTTGAATATTTCAGCGACGCGGCCGCGAACGGAGGTTGTGGCGGAAGATATCTTCAGTCATTGGCGGGTCGGCATCACCAATCCTCCCCCGGTCAAAAGCACTCATCACCGGTGAGTAGTCATTTCGATACTGTTGGAGAAGTGCAGCATCCATGCACTCCAAATCAGCCTCAGGAAGCCAAGAATCATCCAAAGAGGGATAGTCATGGCAACGAATGAGGTAGTGGTGGAGGCCACTGCCAGCGGTGGTAACAACTTTATCATAAAGAATGCTATCAGGCATAATGGAGGTTTTGGGAAACCTTGGAAAAGTTTTAGCAAAACCAAAATCCAGCATACCTTCGGTAGAAGCCGCAGTAGAGAGTGATCCGGTAACAATCTCACCCCCCCCCCCCCCCAACCCAGTAGTAGAAGTGGAAGAAGATGTGAAGGAAGGGGGAGATATTTCAGGTGGCTTAGAAACATGTATTGTTAAATCTTAAATGTTGAAAATAGGGGATATACCCCAATCAGTGGGTAAATACATAAGATAAGTGTTGTCTCCTAATTTCTTTATAATTCGAAAAGGACCGGCTCTCTGATTTGCTAATTTTATATGGAGACCGAAGGCAACCGTTCAGGGATGAGACGAACCAAAACCAAGTCATTAATGTTGATTTGAATTGCTCTCCGATGCAAATTTGAGCGCACTTGATAAGAAGCGTATTGAGTGGCCAACGCCTCTTGAATGTGTTTGTGGAAGTCGTGAACATGTTGAGCGAACTCCTGTGCAAATTGACTTGACTTATATGATGGGGGTAAGGGAATCAAGTCAAGTGGCACGAGATCCATATAACCATGCATGATCTCGTTGGCGGACAAACCAGTAGATCTATTTTTGGAGTTTTTATAAGCTAGTTATGTGTGAGGAAGAAGTATGTCCCAAGTTCCCTTATGGTCACCGACAAGACACCTTAATAAGTTTGCCAAACTTCTATTTACCACTTTCATTTGGCCATCCGTTTACGGATGATAGGTCGAAGAAAACAAAAGCTTGGTGCCCATTAACTTCCATAAAGATTTCCAAAAATAACTAGTAAATTTAACGTCCATATCAGTAAATATAGTTTTAGGAACGCCACGATGTCCGACAACCTTTTTAAAATACACCTTAGCGATACGTGACGCATCACTATTTTTATCGCACGGAATAAAATAGGCCATTTTTGAAAAATGATCTACCACCACTGGGATTGAATCATGACGTCGAAAAGTGATTGGTAGACCCAAGATAAAAATCCATACTAACATCCTCCCACAGAATGGACGGAATCGGGAGGGGTGTATATAGACCCACATTAGTCTTGTTCCCCTTGGCCAATTGGCAAACACAACAGCTATTAACGATTTTACAAACTAATGACTTGAGACAAGGCGAATAAAACTTGTCCTCCACCAATGCAATAGTTTTATCGTGACCAAAGTGACCACCAAGGCCACCGCTATGCAACTCCCACATAATAAGGTGGCGCAAAGAAGATCGCGGGATGCACAACTTCACATGCTTAAAAAGATAATCGTTCCTAATACAATATGTCGAAATAGTGGTGGGTGAATTGCTTTGAACGGATAAATAAATATCTTTAAAATTAGGACACTGAACATACTCATCCTTGATCCTCTCAAACCCAATAACTTTCACTTGTAATGTAGACAATAATATGGATACACGGCTAAGGACGTCAGCTACACGGTTTAGGGTTCCCTTAAGATGTTTAATGAGAAACGTATATTCTTGTAGATAGGAAATCCATTTAGCCTGACGTGGACTAATTTTACTTTGTGAGTTAACAAATCTCAATGTGTCAAGGTCTGAAAGGAGAAGAAACTCTTTGGGGAGGAGATAGTGCCCCAAATATTGGAGGCATCGAATTACTGAGTAGAATTCTCTATCATAATTAGAATAGTTTAACTTAATACGAGACAGTTTCTCACTAAAATACCCAACCTGGTGGCCCTCTTGTCTCAAAACACCACCAATGCCTACCCAAGATGAATCACAAGACAACTCAAAAACCTTTCCAAAATTAGGTAATCGTAAAATAGGTGCTTCCGACATTCGGGTCTTGATAGTTTGAAATGCCTTAGTGGCTGACGCCGACCATTTAAAATCTCTTTTCTTTAAGAACTCCATGATTGGTGCCATAATACTACTAAAGTCACGAATGAAGCAACGGTAAAAAGTGGCAAGACCATGAAAACTTCTCACTTCACGTAGGGTGGTGGGCTCAGGACAATCTTCAATTGCTTGGACCTTATTTGGATCAACAAGAATACACGTCGAACTCACAATATAACCAAGAAACTCTATTGAACTTACAAAAAATGTACATTTTTTATGTTAACAAAAAATTTTTCTGACCGTAACATAGTAAGGAGTAC
Organism: Platanthera guangdongensis; assembly: GCA_039583875.1. NCBI lineage: Eukaryota > Viridiplantae > Streptophyta > Magnoliopsida > Asparagales > Orchidaceae > Platanthera > Platanthera guangdongensis. The sequence continues at coordinate 73,493,394 of CM077155.1, read as the reverse complement.
TCTTAAGTGAGATTCATGATCACTCAGAGAAGTGCTAAAAACCAAGATGTCATCAAAATAAACCACAATAAATTTGCACATGAAGGGTTGTAGCACATGAGTCATCGTCCTTAAGAAAGTTCTTTGAGCATTAGAAAGTCCAAACTGTGTTACTAGTCATTCATACAGTCCATCCTTGGATTTAAAAGCTGTCTTTCATTCATCCCCCTCTCTAATTCTTATCTGGTGATAGCCACTCCTAAGATCCAGCTTGGAGAAGATTGTGGCCCTCGCTAACATGTCAAGTAAATCATCCTAATGAGGGATGGCAAACCTATATTTAATAGTGATCTTGTTTATAGCTCTACTATCTACACACATCCTCCGCATTCCGTCTATCTTTGGGGTTTACAGGGCAAGAATGGCACACGGGCTCTTGCTATGGCGAATGAGTCCCTTAGATAATAAATCTGAAATTTGTGTTTGTAATTTCTGATGTGCGGATAGGTTCAACCTATAGTGAGGAAGATTGGGTAAAGAGGAACCTGGGATGAAATCTATCACATGTTGAATATCGCGCATTGGAGGTAACATGGAATGTAACTCATCCAGATATACATCTTTGAATTCTTCTAAAAGTTTCCTCAATGCTACGGGTAAATCGTCAAAAGTAGAGACTTCATCCTTAGTTTGCAAACAAACCAACGCATATAACATTCCACTCAAAAAGGAATCTCTAGCAAACACTTTCTTGCCTTTCAAACTCAAATCTTCTCTCTACCGGGATTACCATATCTTTGCAAGGAACGGTGGGATACTTAGGTGGGGTGGGCTTAAGAGAGATCGTTTTTCCATTAAATTTAAATTCATAGGTGTTGGCACGTCCATAATGCATAACATCGTCGTCAAAAATCCACGGACGACCCAATAACACATGGGAAGCATCCATTGGGTTAATGTCACACCAAACTTGTTCTGAATAAGCTTTGATGGAAGCGGAACTAGGAAACGCTTAGTGATCGAATGGGAGGTTTTGTTAACCCACATGATGTGATAGGGATGCGGGTGCGGGTCGGCGGATAACGACATACGTGTAACCGCCTTCTCCCAAATTACATTCATACAACTATCGTTGTCTATAATCAACTTGCACAACTTATCACTACTCTGCAAAACCAACGAGAAGATGCAGGTGTGGTGCCAATCATATGTAATATGTGGGGTTGAAAAGATACAATGTGTCACCATCAGGTTATTGTCCTCTTCCATATCACTAGGGAATCCGTCGTCTTTCGACTCATCCGTAGACTCGTAGATAAACTCTGTTGTTTCCCTAGTAGGCTCGATGATGGCCAAGGTCTTCATCTTAGTTGGTCATTCAACTGTGAAAGTTTTTAACTTTAGATTAGCTAATCACCTAGATGGGGGTGAATTGTTCTTTGAGCTTTTAATAAATCTTTTGTTGTTTTCAAGTTGTTCTATCTAGAGCTTGTCCTTAAATCCTGCAATCACAAAGAAAAACAGGCACATATAGCAAACACTAGGATTTATAGTGGTTCCCCAATTGAGTACATCCACTTTCCCTCCCACCTATCCAACTTGTTTGTTGGACTCGGCACAAACTCCTCCACTTATGATCCTTAGAGCTTACACCTCAGGCCCTCAGCCTTACACACAGATTCTTCTCAGAATCCAACTTAGAACCACAAGGGTTCCTACCTCAGAGCTCTGCAGAACTCTTACAGCTCAGTGATCCACTAATCACCTACCTCAGCCTTATTTCTAAGGCCTACACTCAGGCTCTTCAGCCCTATAGCTTTAGGCGTACGACCCTACTATCAGAGTGCTGCAGCACTCCTACAACTCATTACCCTTTCAGGTACCTACAGCTCAGCCTCCTCCAAGGCCTACAATCTCAGTGATAATCTTATCACCTACAGCTCAGTGACTCTTTAGTCACCTACTTCAGGCACAAGGCCCTACACTCAGGCTTGGAGGACATCCCTACCTCAGATCCACACTTGGATCCTACCTCAGAGAACAACACTCTCCTACCTCAGGCACTTAAGCCCTACAGCTCAGACCTGCACTTGGATCCTACCTCAGTGCACCAACAGGGCACCTACCTCAGTGATAAATTTGTCACCTACCTCAGGCACAAAATACCCTACACTTATATTCAGGAAACCTGAATCCTATAGGAAATAAAACAGGATGTTGAAGAAAATAGAATAACTGACTCAGAGAAGTATCTTTGAGTCAACCTTGTTGGACTGAGCAGATATTAGTCCAGTTAACTTGCTGTAGAAGGAATTTGCCTTCTTTTACAGCTAACACTTTACTGCTGCACAAGTAAGCAGCTATCGGCTTGCTGAAGAGATGTATCAGCTACACTATTCTGATGAGAAATAACTTGCTGAACTTTAAAGTGCTTCAGCTATCTTTATCTGCCCTCAGGCTATCTTGGCTGGACTTTAGCTTTCAAGCTTGATGGGGAAGAAGATGTCGAACCGCCTCTTCCTTTTTCTCTTTCTATATTTTCTGTGTTTGATCACCGAAAACTTGTTAACCCTAATATATTTTCAGTTTCCTTTTTATATGCGTTGATTTGAATCTACGACATAATAGAATATGGGCCCACCAAGGATTGTTGAGCGCCATCTCCATCAGAAAGGGATAAAACATCTTTCGGCGCTGCAGCAGCTTTCCCGCAATGGCTTCCTACAATTTTGACTTTGATGACGTCAGTAGTGGTCATCAACATCTGGACTTAGAAAATTTTCCAGAATCCCATCAAGCGTTGAGTGATGTTAAGACACTCAACACCATTAGCCTTGGCTCTCAACGCTTCTGGACTTAGAAATTTACCTGGCTTTGTCTCAACAGTTTTGTCTCAGCGGTCTCAGCGGTTTTTCATTATTAGCTGAGAGATGCCTTTGTCTCAGCGCTTTCTTCTTCTTAGTTGAGATAAGTTTCTGTCTCAGCGGTATCTTCACAGCTGTCTCAGCGATTTCTTGCGTTTAACTGTCTCAACGCTTCCTTCTTCATTTGAAGCGTTGAGTGAACTTGCTTCACTCAACGCTTCTGGACTTAGAGAAAATCCAGCTAGGTTTGTCTCAACTAATTACCTCTTAACTGTCATAGCGGTTCCTGCTTTATTAGAAGCATTGAGTGAATCTGTTTCAGTCAACGCTTCTAGACTTAGAAATTTCAAGCCAATTTTATCTTTGATGTCTCAGCCATCTCAATGCTATCTTCTAAGTTGTCTCAGCTGTCTCCGCAATTCAACGTTATCTTCTCAGCTGTCTTCAGCTGTCTTAACGCTATCTTCCCAGCTGTCCCAGCTGTCTCAGTGGTCTTAACGCTATCTTCTCAGCTGCCTCAGCTATTTCAGCAATCACAAAGTTCTCTTATCAGCGGTCTTAGCGCTTTTGCCTTAGATAGATTTTTTGGCTTTAGCTGGTTTGACGATCTATGGGCTGAGCTTGACGAACTTTGATCTTCTCAGCGGTCTCAATGCTTTTTTGCCTTAGTTGATTTTTCTGGCTTTAGCTTAACAAGTGTTGAGCTGAGTTTGATGATTTGTAAGCTGAGCTCGTCGAACTTCAAGCAGAGCTTGATGAAAGTTGAGATCTGAACTCTTGTGCTTATCCCACTGAATTTTGAGTTGCGATCGACAATCAGCGAGCTGAGTTCGACAAACTCTGAGCTGAGTTCGATGAAATTTGAGTTTACTGCGCAACTCATTTTCTTTACTTGTCCAATCATGGACTACCTGCATGCAAGAACTAGAGCACACATCAAATATATTATGTGTATATGTCATTGACCCATTTGACTTCTTACAATTCTGGGATATTGGGATCAATAGACCAAACAATCTCTCCCTATTTGAATAAGTCAAAATAATACAGGTCATTGACAATATAACATTTCATCATAATAAAATTTAACAGTAGTAGAGTGTGGAAGTGTTATCATTTCTCCAGCCTATGGAGAATAACTTACTCCCCCTGGCATGTTGCCATCCTTACTGTTCCACTTGTTTGTACTTCTCAACTCTTGAGTTCTTTCCTCCCCCTTTTTGACTTCTACAATAGGGAGCATACAAATAGGTTTTTCTCCCACTATCTATCTCACTGTGACTGAAACTAGTTCAGCTATTGGGATAGCTCCCCCTCAACAGTTGCACACTATCTTCAGTACCTGCAAAATGACCAGTGCAACATATGGTAGAGGAGAGAATCGATGCTACACAAGATTCAACATGCCCAATTCAAATTTGAAGGTGTTGAACTTGGCTTCATCTAGTGGCTCAGTGAAGATATCACCACTTGCTTGCCTGTGGAGACAAACTCAAGGGAGATGTCTTTTCTTTCCACATGTTCTCTAATGAAATGATACCTAATTTCTATACGCTTAGTCCTACTATTGGAGACAGGATTCCTAGCTATAGAGATTGCACTAGTAGAATCACAAAAGAGTGGAGTTTTACTTATCTGAACATTGTAGTCCTGAAGTTGATGTTGAATCTATAGCAACTGAGCACAGCAGCTTCAAGCTGAAATATACTCTGACTCTACTGTTGAGATTACAACACTTGTCTGTTTCTTGTTGCTCCAAGAGACAAGCCTTCCACCTAGAAATTGATAGGAGCCTGAAGTGCTCTTCCTGCCCTCCATGTATCCTGCAAAATCTGCATCTAAATAGCCTGTTAGTTCAAATTCCCCATTCTTGGGGTACCATAGGCCAAGATCTGGGGTGCCCTTAAGATATCTCAAGATTGTTTTCACAGTAGTATAATGACACTCTTTAGTGAAGGCATGATACCTAGCACAGACACATGATGCATACATAATGTCAGTCCTACTTGTAGTGAGGTAGAGAAGGGAGCCAACTATACCTCTATACAGAGTTTGATCACAGGCTTCCCTGGATAATCTTTGTCTATAGGCATACTTGAGCTCATGGGAGTTCTTATGGTGGAAGCATTCTCCATGCCATATTTCTTGATAATCTCCTTGATGAATTTTGACTGCGATATGGATAGACCATCATCAGTCCGTTTTACTTCGAGTCCCAAGAAAAACTTCAATTCACACATAATACTCATCTCAAACTTCTTCTACATAAGTTTTGCAAACTTCTTGCAGAGGTTGTCATCAGTAGAGCCAAATTTAAATTCTATGTTTCAAGGAAGACTAAATCACCTAGAGGGGGGTGAATATGTTATTTGTCTCTTTGAGACTATCTTTTGTTTTCTGTATAATATCTTGTTGTTTTGTTTTATCCTGCAGCATAGGGTGATCTATAGCTTGTCTTTAACACCTGTAAATAAGGAAAAACCAACCACAGAAAAAGCAAAAAGAGATTTATAGTGGTTCCCCAATTAGGTACATCCACTTTCCCTCCCACCTATCCAACTAACTTATTGGACTAGGCACAAACTCCTCCAAACTGCTCCTAAGAGCTTACACCTCAGATCCCGCGGGATCTTCAAGTCTCCTCCAAGAATCACTTCTCAGCCACAAAGGCATACACTCAGTGGTCAGCAGACCACTTATCTCAGGCTGTTAAGCCCTACACTCAGGATGGGAGTACAACCCTACCTCAGATCCCAAAGGATCCTACCTCAGAGCTCTGCAGTGCTCCTACACTCAGTGGCCCGCAAGCCACCTACCTTAGCCTTACCACTAAGGCCTACAGCTCGGGATTTTCAGTCCTACAACTTCAGGCACAAGGCCCTACTCTCAGAGTGTTGCAGTACTCCTACAACTCAGTTCCCCTCTAAGTACCTACAGCTCAGTGACAAACTTACAACCTACCTCAGGCACTAAGGCCCTACACTCAGAGAGCAGCACTCTCCTACCTCAGGAAATTAAGCCCTACAACTCAGATCCACACTTGGATCCTACCTCAGTACTGCAGCAGGGCACCTATAGCTCAATGACTAAAAGGTCACCTACAACTCAGATTTAGGTAAACTGAATCCTACAGGATGAAGGTGGGTTAATGGATATTCTTGACACAAGAGATATTTCTTTGTGTCAAGCTTCTTGACTGAGATAGACTCAGCCCAACAATGACTACATGAATTTATTTCCTGAGTCTACCTTCACTGAACTAAGATCTACTTAGTCCTAACTACTTCCACAATACCAAGTAATTACTTGTGCTGGAAGTTATTTGCAGAGCAATGTTCTGCCACTTCTTGAAATGAGACTGAACCTCAGCCCTAACTACTTCTTCACAGCACCAGGGATTTTCCTTCTGGTCAGTGAAGTCACAGCAGCTAACTGCTGTGACCTGAACTGAGAAAAACACAACTCTAACTATGTAGACTGGAATAGTTCTGCCTCTTTCTCCTTTCCTGGGCTGAGGTGATTCAGCCCTAAATTTGACTCCTGAGGAAAGGTCCCCTGAGTATTCCTTCAGGTTCTTCAAGCTTTCTTCTCTTCACAGCTTCCAGATAAAGATCTTCAGGTGCTTGTGTCATTAGAACAGTGAAGGACCTGCAGCAAGGGTCGGCCCTTGGCTGTACCTTTTCCATCAGAGAAAATTCTTTGAACTAGCTTGCTGGTGCAGGTGAGAATGGCACCAAAAATCTTGCTGTTGAAGGTCTTGATCCAATAACTAACTTGCTCTCTGTCTGTAGACTAGAGCTTCCTGTTCTTCAGCTCCACAACAATGGCGGAGAAGAAGAACTAAATTGATTTCTTTTTCCCTAAAAAAGTGTGTTTTCCTCTGTACGCCACTTTTCTTTTATTGATTGTTGACCAAACGGCTCTTGAGCAGTAGGCCCCACATAATTAATGTCCAGCAGCAACTTTTCTTTAACGCCAACTATCGTAAAGTAGAACTGAGGCACCATTTGTTGCATTTTATAGCCATCCCGCCACTGATTTGAAATATGTTGACTTATTGACTTGCTGATGTCATCAGCTGTGGACTTAGCCAAAAATCAAACAACATTAGCATAGGCATTGAGTGAGTAAGCATCACTCAACGCCAAAACACTTAGACATATTTTCTATCTTCACTAGGCGTTGACAACGTTGAGTGAGCAACCTCCACTCAATGCTTTTGGCCTTAACCATTTTTTTGTATAACTGTCTCAGCGCTTTCTTGTTCTCTGTTGAGACAAACACTTATCTCAGCAGATATACTGAGACCAACTCTTGTCTCAGCGGTTTCTTCTCAACGGTCTCAACGCTTTCTTCTTTTCAGCTCAGATTTTCTCGGCGGACTTAACGCCTTCTTCTCATCGGTCTCAACGCTTTATTCTTCTCAGCTGAGACTTTCTTAGTGGACTCAATGCCTTCTTCTCAGCGGTCTTAGTGCTTTTGCCTTAGACAGATTTTCTGGCTTTAGCTGCGTTCGACGATTTATGGGAAAAGCTCGACGAACTTTAATCTTCTCAATGCTATTAGAAGTGTTGAGTGAACCTGCTTCACTCAACACTTCTGGACTTAGAGAAATTCCAATTGCTTTGTCTCAGTAGTCATGCTGAGACATCCTTCTCAGCTGTCTCAGCTGTCTCAGCAGTTTTTGCACTTAACTGTCTCAACAATTTTGTCTCAGCGATCTAAGCGGTTTTTCATTATCAGCTGAGACAAGCCTTTGTTTCAGCGCTTAGTTCTTATCTGCTATTTAGTTCGACAACTGAACTGAGTTTGACTTATGGCAACCTGAGCTCGGTGAACTCTGAACTCAGTTCGACTAATTTTCTGAACTGAGCTCGACGAACTCAGAGTCTCAAACTTTGAACTTAGCTCAATGAATGGTGAGCTTAGCTCGACAAAATCTGAACTTAGTTCGATGAATTTTTGAACTGAGTTCTACTCACAGCATTTTGATGTATGGAGCTGAGTGTGTCTTCATCACTCAACGCCTGTGGACTTAGAAAGATTTCTGTCAGCCCACATCATAGGTAAGAGTTTACCAGACTTGGCCAATTAGGCTACTTCCTTCCTTTTCAAATCTTCACTTTGTGACCACCTATCACATCACTTAGACAACATGTCTAGACTTGTTTCATGGAACAATCTGCACATGAAGAGCTTAAACAACATCAAATACCATTATGCTCTTAGTCTTGATGGTGATGCCTCTTCAAATCCAATCTAGGGAACATTGTGAGCAATGAACCCAACAATCTCCCCATATTTGAAGAAGGCAAAACACCCAGCAAGCACTAAGAGGCATTAACATAATATGCTTCCAAATTAATGCAACTGTAGTTTATAATCTGTTACAACTGTAAGCTTATGCTATATAAACACAGTGTGCTCAAAATTAATTGTATTGACTTAAAAGGTTAAGTCAATGTACCCTCATACTACTTGAGCAATTGTTCAAGTAATATGAACTCTCCTTTTATACCACTTAATACTTAAGTGGAGCACCACTCGAAGCATTGCCCCTTATGTATTGCCACACATATCTCCCTCTTTCTGTCTTTTTCAATTGGTTTATCGATTGATTGAGTAGAAAATATCATGAGAGAGATTATTTCATGATCCTAGACAAAGTCCTAAGTTGATACTACTAAGGAAATCATCCTAGAGATTCGTCTGCTAGTTTAGGAGTCATACCTTCAGTGTTGGTACAATAATATAACACAACACTTCAACATTTGAACTAGCTACTAACATAGTTCAACTTGAGTGAACCATGGATCCACTTAAGCTAGCTGCTAGATGTCTCTCTTCTCATATTTTCCCCCTTAGTTTATGTATTATCCTTAAGATAGACTGATCAGCTATTGTTACAGCTGATCTTCTACAACAGCTGCTTGCTTCTTCTCAAAAGTGGGTTGATCTTGTTCCAGAAAGTGCTGTACATGCTCCCCCTTTATAGAAGCATTTCTTGTCATCATTTCTGCAGGTGCTGAGCTTGCTCCACCTCAACAGGAGCATCCCTGCCATTCCCACTACTGGACACTTGAGTCCATCTAAGTCTTGAAACCACTTAATGTTTTTTATAGTCTTTATGTCACATCAAGGACTTATCTACCTTGCACAGTTTCTTTTTGTTGAGCCAGATCTTCTCCCCTTCTTTAGCATCTGACTTGCCTTTGGCTTCAGCTTTCTGATTAGTAGTACAAGAGTGATCAACCCACTCAGTACTATCTTGATCATTACATTGATCTCCACTCTTGATCACCACTTGATCAATCCCTTCTTAGTTTCTGAATAGACACGGGAGAGCTGGTCTGCTGTAATTTTATTCTCCCCCTAGCTGATTGCAGATGATACCATTGGTACAGCTACTAGCTTTCTCTTCTCTTGAGACCGAATTTTCTCCTGCAGTTGTTGGACTTTAAGACCACTTGAACCTTGAATGATCTTTCCATGAGCCATCCTTTAATCCTAATACCAAGACTTTCTTTATACTTCTTCCAGCAGGTGCCATCACTTGGGTAGTTTCCCTCTCAGCTTCTGCAATGTCCATGGATGGAAGCTGATCCTCAGTAGTAATGTCGATCTATTCTGTGCTGGGGAATTATGGGTAAGATTCAAGCTTGTCCAGTAACCTTGACTGAACATGCTTCTCATTAGCATTTGCACAAATCCTATCCTTATGACTGTCAATCATCATATCAGCTGATGATACCACTTGACTGTTTGTCCTTTCTATGAAGTGATATTTATCAGTTGTGTAGTGTGCCTCTTCCTTGGTGCTCATAGAGGAGCTACATGTGCTTTGATACCACTTGAAAGTCTATTTATCTGAGCATTATGTGATCCTACTTAGATTTGCTGGTGTGGCAGCAAGACTTTGTCCAATCAGACATTCCTGCTGGCTGGATCAAGCTGGCCTTCAACCATAAGTGTGCACTTGTCCTTCTTCAGGATTTCACTCAACATTCTCTTCCCGTTGGGCAATAAGAGGAATAACCTAGATGGTCAAAATCCATCACCAACTGTTGATCTTAGGTCGTTCCCTCACTAGGGTATTAATCATAAGATGATTTTCTTATTCCAGTCTAAGTTCTGGAACATCTTCTATCCAAGTGCCACATGGGGGATGGGCACTTAGACTAAACTGCACAATAGAATTACCTTACATTAGGACCCCAATAGGTATTGGGTTCCTAGGTTCCTGTTAGCCTGAAATATGACTTGCCTACCTGCAGAATTTCTGACAGGTAGGCTAACTCTTGCTCTAGATACTGAAGGATTGTGCCAGCAATCTAGGGCAAAATGTCCCACCTTGCCACAACACCAACACACATAGATATTATAACTTCTTTTCTGTGCAGGTCTTGTAGTGTGGTTAAATGTTGACTTAATAGAAGGAAGACGAGCAGCAACTTTCTTCAGGTTCCTTTCAGCAAGGATTTGACTGAATGTCATTCTTCCAGCGGGCTTTCTTTGATTGCCCTGAATGGTATTTATGGTCGTCTTCTTTGTAGAAGACAAGTTGTTTATATCATCAGAATAAGCCAAGTTAGGCTTACTGGTAGACTGACCCTTGGTCTGAGTCCTTGCTGGAAGGGCTTGAGTGAAAGCCACTGCCTTTCCCTTGTGAGTTGGGGTTGAAGAACCAATTATAAATGGTCCAGCATGGGCCATTTGTACTTTTTCATGGGGATCCTTAAAGGCGCACAATCCCCTACCCTTTCTTCTCTCAATGTAAGATACACTTGTAATCTTACGAGAAAAAGTCTCATTCTTATAGTGATCATAGATGCAGTCCTGGTCATTCCTATGAGAAGGGACGATTACCTTATGAAAGGTTGATTGTGGCACATCAGGAGCTTGGCCTCTCCTCTAAGACTGGATAACTTTTGTAATCCACTCAGATTCAGATTTTCTCTTGATAGTATCTATCTTAGAGAAATTGGCCACTATCCTCTTCTCTCTTTCAAGTTTCTCTTCAAGAACCTTGATCATAGAGTACTTATATTTGGTAGGCTCAACATGGATATCTATTATGATCTTCAGATGAGCAACATCCCTCTCATTTAGAGATAGCAAGGATGAAGTCTCATCTTGCTGGGAAGCAGCTAGCTGTAGGGAAGCAATTTCCTCTTCTTGTTTCTTAACAAGCAGCATGCTTTCCTTGAAAGCTTTCAGAAGAACAAAATGATTGTCAATTAATTGATTGATATCATCATCTGTCAAATGACCCTCATCATCACTTGATGAGGAAGCATCAGATTCTGAGCAGGACTCATGAACTGAATAATTAGAGGAACCACACAAAGATTGTACCTGATCTGGACCAGGCTGATCCTGGAAGGATTCTTCTTCTTCTATCATGGCAATTAGTTCATAACAACTGCAGTCATCTTCTTCTTCATCATCCACCTCGGAATCACTTTCTGATTGTGACAGAGGGGCCCTGATCTCCATTCTAGCATCTGAAGGATTGACTTCTCCTGCTACAACAGCTTCATCTTTAGCAGCAGCAGCCACTAGCCCAATGAAGGATTCTTTTTCTTCTTCAGATTTCGAACCACTATTAGAAAGACTAACTTCCACTATCCCTTCCATGCATCCAGTGAGAGAATCCCACATCTCTTTGGCTGTGTTGCAGTGGACAAGCATCTAGAAGGTGGAGTCATCTATGGCACTTACAATGATGTGTTGTGCCCTTTTGTCCATAGATGCAAGTTGATTTCATCTTCAGACATCTCTGCATAACTCTTTAGGGTCGGGATGCTTACATCTGATGTATAGACCCTCAAGGGAATGAAGGGTCCTTCTTGAACTGAAGCCAAGACTCTAGGATCACTGGCTTTTATGATCTGTCTGATCCTTTCTTTCCTTGTCTCAAATATCTTCTTGTTGCAGACTTGAAGCTCCTTTGAGCTCCACTCTTTATGGTTCTCTTTTGAACCCACCAATGTTAACCTTTTAGCTATCCTTTGAGGTCTACTCACACTGTTAGGTCCTTTTTGAGTAACCACCCTCTGATAGCACTTGAATGTCTATGTTTCAAGGATAGCTAAGTCACCTAGGGGGTGAATAGGTTATTTATCTCTTTGAGACTATCTTTTGCTTTATGTATAATATCTTATTGTTTTGTTTTATCCTCCAGCATAGGGTGATCTAGAGTTTGTCCTTAACACCTGTAAATAAGAAAAGAAAAACAACCACAGAAAAGCACACAAAGATTTATAGTGGTTCCTCAATTGGGTACATCCACTTTCCCTCCCACCTATCCAACTAACTTGTTGGACTAGGCACAAACTCCTCCAAACTGCTCTTAAGAGCTTATACCTCAGATCCCGCCGGATCTTCAAGTCTCCTCCAAGACTCACTTCTCAGCCACAAAAGAATACACTCAGTGTTCAGCAGACCACCTACCTCAGGTTGTTAAGCCCTACACTCAGGCTGTGAGGACAACCCTACCTCAAATCCCAAAGGATCCTACCTTAGAGCTCTATAGTGCTCCTACACTCAGTGACCCGCAAGCCACCTACCTCAGCCTTATCACTAAGGCCTACAGCTCAGGCTTTTTATCCTTACAACTTCAGGCACAAGGCCTTACTCTAAGAGTGTTGCAGCACTCCTACAACTCAGTATCCCTCCAGGTACCTACAGCTTAGTGACAAACTTGTCACCTACCTCAGGCACTAATGCCCTACACTCAGAGAGCACCACTATCCTACCTCAGGCAATTAAGCTCTATAGCTCAGATCCACACTTGGATCCTACCTCAGTACCTCAGCAGGGCACCTACAAGTCCGTAACTAAAAAGTCACCTACAACTCAGATTCAGGTAAACTGAATCCTACAGGATGAGGTGGGTTGATGGATATTCTTGACACAAGAGATATTTCTCTGTGTCAAGCTTCTTGTCTGAGATAGACTTAGTCCAACAATGACTACAAGAATTTATTTCCTGAGTCTACCTTCACTGAACTAAGATCTACTTAGTCCTAACTACTTCCACAACACCAAGTAATTACTTGTGCTAGACGTTACTTGCAGAGAAATGTTCTGCCACTTCCTGAACTGAGATTGAAGCTAGCCCTAACTACTTCTTCACAGCACCAGGGATTTTCCTTCTGGTCAGTGAAGTCACAACAGCTAACTACTGCGACTTGAACTAAGAAAAACATAACTCTAACTTTGCAGACTGGAATAGTTCTGCATCTTTCTCCTTTCCTAGGCTAAGGTCATCAGCCCTAACTTTGACTCCTGAGGAAAGGTCCCCTGAGTATTCCTTCAGGTTCTTCAAGCTTTATTCTCTTCACACCTTCTAGATAAAGATCTTCAGGTGCTTGTGTTGCTGGAACTGTGAAGAACCTGCAGCAAGGGTAGGCCCTTGGATGCTACCTTTTCCCTCAGATAAAATTCTCTGAAATAGCTTGTTGGTGCAGGTGAGAATGACACCAGCAATTTGTTGTTGAAGGTCTTGATCCAATAGCTAACTTGCTCTCTGTCTGTAGACTAGAGCTTCCTGTTCTTCAGCTCCACAACAATGACGGAGAAGAAGAACTAAATTGATTTCTTTTTCCCTGAAAAAAAGTGTGTTTTCCTCTGTACGCCTCTTTTCTTTTATGATTGTTGACCCAACGACTCTTGATTAGTGGGCCAAACATAATTAATGTCCATCAGTAACTTGCTTTAACGCCAACTGTCGTGCAGTAGTACTACAACACCATTTGTCGCGTACTGTAGCCATCCCGCCACTAATTTGAAATATGTTGACTTGTTGACTTGCTAACGTCATCAGCTGTGGACTTGGCTAAAAATCAAACAACATTGGCATAGGCGTTGAGTGAGTAAGCATCACTCAACGCCAAAATACTTAGATAGATATTCTGTCTTCACTAGGCGTTGACAGCATTGAGTGAGCAACCTCCACTCAATGCTTTTGGCCTTAACCATTTTTCTGCATAACTGTCTCAGCGCTTTCTTGTTCTCCGCTGAGACAAACACTTATCTCAGCGGATATGCTGAGACCAACTCCTGTATTAGTGGTTTCTTCTGAGCGGTCCCAAGCCTTTCTACTTCTCAGCTGAGATTGTCTTAGCGAACTCAACGCTTTCTTCTCATCGATCTCAGCGCTTTCTTCTTCTCAACTGAGACTGTCTCTGCGGACTCAATGACTTCTTCTCAGCAGTCTCAGCACTTTTGCCTTAGACAGATTTTCTATCTTTAGCTGCGTTCGACGATCTGTTGGCAGAGCTCGACGAACTTTAATCTTTTAAGCGCTATTAGAAGAGTTGAGTGAACCTACTTCAGTCAATGCTTCTGGACTTAGAGAAATTCCATCTGCTTTGTCTCAGCAATTATGATAAGACATCCTTTTTAGCTATCTCAGCTATCTCAGCGGTTTTCGCACTTAACTGTCTCAGTGGTCTCAGCGGCCTCAGCGTTTTTTCATTATCAGCTGAGACAAGCCTTTGTTTTAGCGCTTACTTCTTATCTGATATTTAGTTCGATAACTAAATTGAGTTCGACGAATGGAGAACTGAGCTCAGCGAAGTCTGAACTCAGTTCGGTGAATTTTCGGAACTAAGCTCGATGAACTAAGAGTCTCAAACTTTGAACATAGCTCGACGAATGGTGAGGTCAGCTCGACAAACTATGAAATCAGTTCGACGAATTTCTGAGCTGAGCTCTACTCACAGCCTTTTGCTATTTGCGTTGAGTGTTTCTTCATCACTCAATGTCTGCGGACTTAGACATATTTCTGTCATCCCACATCATAGGTAAGAGTTTACCTGACTTGGCCACTTAGGCTACTTCCTGCCTTTCCAGCATCTTCACTGTGTGACCACCTGTCACATCACTTAGACAACCTGTCTAAACTTGTTTCGTGGAACAATCTGCACATGATGAGCTTAAACAACATCAAATACAACTATGCTCTTAATCTTGATGGTGATGCCTCTTTAAATCCAATCTAGGGAATATTTTGGGCAATGGACCCAACACAAATATTATGTCATCAACATATATCTGGATTAGGATGATCTTGCCCTAAGATTCCCTTAGGAATAGGATCTTGTCTATCTTCCCCCTTGAGAATTTGTTCTCAATGAGGAAGGTAGACAATGTCTCATAACATGCTCTTGCGGCTTGCTTGAGCACATAAAGAGCTTTCCTAAGTCTATATACAGTAGTAAGAGAGTTAGAATCTATAAAACCTGGAGGTTGCTCTACATAAACCTCTTCCTTAGGAAGGCTGACTTGACATCCTTGTGGAATACCTTGAATCCCTAAAACATTTTGATTTTGCTTTTATTTTCAAAATCGTTTTGCTCCTTTAATTTAAATTTCATCTTTTTACGCATTTTTAGCATAATCTATCAGTAAAAATTTAATCATTTTAATTTTTCAGTCACTTGATTTTTCGTCTTTTTCGTATGTGTGCGTGAGTGTATGAGTTTGCTTTTTATTTCTTTCTTATTTTCAAGTAGAGTGTGTGTGTTTTATTTTATGTAGAGTGTGTGCGTTATATTTCTGTAGAGTGTGTTCGTTTTATTCCTATAGAGTGTGTGCGTGCATGCATCTATTTCCTCCTACTCGTTTGAGGAGGACTCGCTTTAATTTCCCGCCTACTCGTTTGAGTATGACTTGTTATTTATCACCTACTCGTTTGAGTAGGACTTGTCATTTCCCACCTACTCGTTTAAGTAGGAGTTGTCATTTTAATGCTTTCATTTCCCGCCTACTATTTGAGTAGGACTTGTCATTTTAATGCTTGCATTTCCCTCCTAATCGTTTGAGTAGGGCTCGCAATTTTACTGCTTTCATTTTCCGCCTAATCATTTGAGTAGGACTTGCAATTTTTCTGCTTTTTTTACTGTTTTCATTTACTGCTTTCATTTACTGCTTTCATTTACTACTTTCATTTACTGCTTTCATTTCCCGCATACTCGTTTGAGTAGGACACACACCTTTCAATTTCTGCATTTCTTTTCGCAAGCTGTCCCCATTACGAAGAGTGGCAAACCGCTCTTAGCCCTCAGTATCGAAGAGCATTGAGATAGATAAAATTGCTTTAAATAATTAAAAGTCCTCCTTTTCACTTTAATTAAATTACTTAAGGTTTTCCCCGGGTTTATGATGCGTAGAACCACATATCGATGTGTGGGATCTATTTCCGTAGTGCATACGCTAAGCTAGCTAGCCGAGAGGTCATGCATAAGGACCGATCACCCCTTGGGTAAAGGGAGTTCCGCACTAACCCTCAAGAGAGGAGGCGCGGAATTGTACCGGATTGGGTTCCCCACCCAATAGCGGGTTTCCTAGCGTAATGCGGGCATTAAGAGGAATCCTTCGTCAGACGAGAGCCCGGTCGAATAGTATTAATGTTCAGGTGAGCGATAGAACTAGAGATAGGTGAGCTCATGTTTGTGGAACCTCCACGTTCAAGTCTCCGCCTTAATTAATTTGAAATTTAGGATCTCTATTTATTAAAAGTTTTTTTTGTTCAAATTCAATTTGGTACCGTTGCACTAATTTCTTCATCGGCTCCTTTTTTTCTGCTTTTATTTTCTGTTTTTATATATAAAAATAATAACCCGACAAGTTATTTTCGGTAAAATAATAGTCCCCTCGAGGGAAGAGTAAACATAATCAACATATCCCCGAGAACAATATGATCCTGAAATTCCTCACCGGAATATCTTGTACTACACGTGATAGGTGCACTTGCCTCCTTTCATTAAAACTCGATTTCAACTATTTTATAGATAATAAATCCGCGAGCCCCGTCCTTCCATAATAAAATCAACCGCTTCTTTAAAAATAAACCTGCGGGGCACCACGAGTTTTAACCATCAACATTTTGGCGCCGTTGCTGGGGAATTTTCGTGTTGTTTTTTCGAACTCTAGAAAATTATTACTTTTACCTATTTTTATATATAAAAAAATGACCAACAAAACTTAATAATAATAATAATAACAATCATAAAATTATTTAAAAAAACAAACAAAAAACTTTAAAATATTATCATATTATTATTATCTATAAAAACAAAAAAAATTGAATGACGTCGTTTCCTAAACACTTTAAAAAAACAAAAAACTACAGATGCAAGTAATAGTCTGATTGCTTCAAACCTTGCAATTGGGGCAAATGTTTGATCATAATCAATACCTTCTTCATGTCTATACCCTTTGGACACCAGCCTGGCTTTATTCTTGATTATAATGTCATTTTCATCAAGTTTATTTCTGAAAATCCGCTTGACTCCAATGCTATTGTGTCCATCTGGTCTGGGAACTAACTTCCAGACCTTACACCTTTTGAACTGATTCAGTTCTTCCTGCATTGCACCAATCCAAAATTGGTCTTGATTTGCATCTTCAAATTTCTTGGGCTTTTTTTGTGACAGGAAGCTGAAATAGAGTGTTGTGTTGAGACTCCTGCTTCTGGTCTGTACACGTTGGCTAGCCTCACTTATTATCTGCTCTGGATGATGATCTCTAAGGTATCTGACTGTTGGGGGCAGTCTGACTGCTTCTTGTTGATTATCATTTTCTTTAGCAGGTTGGTCTTCATTTCCAGCTTGACTGCCCTGTGCTTCCTTTGGACAGCATACCTCTCCACAATCTTCTTAAAAAGCTGGGTCTTTATCTTTGATGGAGAGCATTTCCATCATGACTTCTGTTCCTGCAGAGCTAGGAAAAGAGCTTGATATCTCACTGTCAATCATGCATGACTCATCAAACACAACATGGACAGACTCTTCAACAACTTGATTTGTCAACTTATAGAATCTATATGCCCTACTATTATTGTTGTACTCAACAAATATTCCCTTGTGGGATTTGGCAGCAAACTTAGTCACTTTTGACATACCATTGTCTAGGATAAAACACTTGCAACCAAAGATCCTGAAGTAGGATATGTTTGGTTTTCTGCCCTTCAAGATCTCATAGGGAGTCTTCTTGTGGCCTTTGGGGATAGAAGACCAATTGAGCACATGACAAGCATTGTTAACTGCCTTAGCCCAAAAATATTCAGGGAGAGAAGTGTCACTCAATAGTATTCTTCCAGCTTCTATGAGAGTCCTATGTTTCCTCTCAGCTAACCCATTTTGTTGGGGTGTTCTTGGAGAGGAGAACTCTTGATGAATATCATGCTCTTCACAGAATGTAGTCATAGCAGTAGACTGAAACTCAGTTCCATGGTCACTTGTCATTCTGACCACAGAGCATGCAAGCTCATTTTGAATTTGCCTGACAAAATTTGTGAAGATTTCAAAGGTTTCATCCTTTATTCTAAGGAAAGTAAACCTGGAAAAGTCATCAACCATCACAAGGGTGTATACCTTCCTACCTAGACTATAAATAGGCATAGGACCAAACAAGTCCATATGCAGGAGATACAAGCATCTCACAGAGTATTTGACCCCAATGCTCTTGAAAGAGGTCTTAGTCTGCATGCCCTTTTGGCAAGCAGCACAGATACCCTCCTTGGAGCATTTTATTTTGGGACCATTCCTAACAAGCTCATCATTGAAGAGCTGACCAATGTTCTTATAATTTAGATAAGCCAGACTCTTATGCCACTGGACACGATATGAGACTTTCTCATCGACAAATAGGCATATATGAGAACAATTATCTAAGCAAGAAAAACTTAAGCAATAGACATTCCCACTCCTAGTGTCTATTAAGATGACACTTTGGTACCTTAACCTCTTGATGTGGCACTTATCCTTGTGGAAGGAAATGTCATAACAAAGATCACATAGTTGACTTATGCTTATGAGGTTGTGTTACAACCCTTCTACATAAGCCACCTTTGCGATGGTGATTATGTCATTTGAGATATTACCAAAGCCTCTGGTTATCCCCTTGTCTTAGCCTCCAAAAAATGACCTTGGGTCCATTCATTACTGGAGTGTACTCCTTCAATAGATCCTTTGTTCCAATCATGTGCCTGGAACAACCAATGTCCAAGTACCATTTAGGGGATTTGGTACTTGAACTAACCTGAAAAGAATACAAATCACCTTACCTTAGGACCCCAATTTCTATTGGATCCTAGGCTCACACTAGTCTTGAAATAACCACGCCTTCCTGCAGAATTCCTGACAGTTTGGCAACATCTGGACACTGAGGGTTTGTGCCAGCAATCTCAGCATAGTCGCCCACTTTGCCATAACAACAGCACTCATAGATATTGTATCTCCTTTTTTGTTTGGGACCAACATTAGGCTATACTGCTTCCTGAGCAGTAGGAAGATGCGCTGCTCTATTCTCCTGCCTTCTTTTAGCAGCCATTTGACAGAAGGACGGTCTTTCAGCTGGCTATGGTGGCCTTCTCTAAGAACCACCAGCTGCATGTCTCTTTTTAGCTAACATGCATCTGATAGCATCTGAGATTGCCATTCCAGCCCTGTCAGAAGACTCACCTTGAGTCACTACTTTTGCTGGATGATTTAAATTTTTAGCAGTAATAATATCTTTGAGTTTTGGGTCTGGGGCACCAAAAATAAATGATCCAGGATGGGCCATTTGGGTTTCCTCATGGGCAGCATTAAAGGATTTCACATGGTTGTACCTTCCACCATGGTTGTGGCCACATTTTCTATACTAGTGGATCTGCCGTTCTCCCAGTGACCGTAATAGCTTTCATGGTCATACCTGTTAGAAGGCAACAACACTCTCTGAAAAGGAATTTGAGGCAGAGAGTCTAGAGGTACAACTGGTGCCTTCCCTTTTCCCTTTCCTTTTGGAATGAAAGGTCTAGCAGGTCTCTTAAATCCCAACCCTTTCTTACCAGCTTGGGTAAGGTGGGTGTCAACTTTGGGCAACACAGTACTTGGCTTAGAAAATTTTGTCACCAGCAATTTCTCATTACAGAGATCTTTTTCAACTTTGTGGATAAGTTTCCCATTTACGACTCTTACCACAGACACACTATAAATAATCTCCTTGAGCTGGCATGCATATGCCGCCATGTCAGTGAGGGCTTTTTCTTCGACTTCACACTTGCTTTTAAGACTAAGAAGCTCTTTTGTCTGCCTCTTGGCAAGTAGCTTACATTTCCTGAATGCCTTAAGAAGTTCTCCATACTTTGCAATTATGGAGTTTACATCATCCTCAGAGTCTGAATCCCCTTCATCTCTTAATGATTGAGCTTCAGAGTCTAAGCTAGCCTCATGAATAGAAATAAAGAATGTGGTTTAGCATGTACCTGAGTCTGACCAGGCAGATCATGGCTGCTTTCTTCATCTATCATTGCCATTAGTCCACGACACTGAGCATCTACTTATTCTTCTTCATCCACCTCTAAGTCATTATTTGAGTGTGACAGAGGGACCCTAATCTCTATTCTAGCAATAGGGAATTCTTCAGGTTCCTCTTCAGCAACAGTAATAAGCCCAATGTAGGCTTCATCTTCTTCAATGTCTGACTCAGAGGAAAAGTCAGACATGGTCTTCTCCTTCTTGGCCATAAGGGACTTCTACTTCTTCTTTCCCTTGTGGTTCTTCTTCACTCTTTCTTCTTTCCTCTTCACTGGGTAGTCAGCAATTACATGCCCAAGTTTGCTACAGCAAAAACAAATAATGTTAGAGGAAGATTGTTTATTAGAGTTAGGAGCATACATGTCCTCCTTAGAGGATTTCCTTCTGTACTGAGAGGAGGAAGATTGCCTTCTGTTCTTCCAATGCCACTTATTAATGAATTTCTGAAACTGCCTAGAGAAGGCAACAAGGTCCTCATCAGATGTATGGTTGTCAGATGAGCTAGACCTGGAGCTCTCAGATTCTGACACAGCTGTTCTCCTCACTGGAGAGATCTTCTTTCTGCTCCTAGTTGAAGCATTAGCTTTAAAAGCCACAGATTTCTCGTTACTCTGTGACTTGCTGCTCTTCTCTTCTTCTTCCTTCCTTGCAGCAAGCAGTATCTCATAGGATAGTAGCTTTCCAAGCAGGGTTGGAGGTGGTGTGTCTGCTAGCTTGCCCATCTCCCTGATGGCACAAATATTTGCATCCCAATCCTTGGTGAGGGACCTAAGAAATTTGTCATTCAGCTCATAGGTGTTGAAGACCCTTCCATAAGTTCTCAGTTCATCAACAGTTCTGAAAATTCTTTCAAAACTTTCAACAATGCCCTCAGAATTTCCTTGTCTAAAGGCCTCATACTCCTGGTTGAGCATAGATTTCCTGTCATCCCTCACCTCTTCTGAACCCTCCCTGAACACCACTAGGGTGTCCCACATCTCCTTGGAGGCTTGCAGTGCACCGGATTCTGGAATATAGAATCATCTACTGCACTAGCAATGATATTTTGAGCTCTCTTGTCCATGGAGGCAAGGATGAGCTCATCCTTGTTCATTTCTTCAAATTATTTTGGAGTCTGGATTTAGCATCCAGAACTAATATCTTTAAGGGGATGAAGGGTCCCTCTTGGACTGTGATGTAGATCCTAGGGTTAGCAACTTCCATGAATAGCCTGACCCTTTCCTTCCAAAACGCAAACCTTTCCATTCTGCAGATTGGCAACTTCATGACTACTAATTCCTTGTAGTTTACACCAGACACCATTCTTTATCTTATAGTTAACCTTGGAGGTATACTCAGATTGTTAAATCCTTTTTGAGGAACCTCCCTCTGATACCACTTAAAAGTAATTTAAGTTTAGGTTAGCTAATCACCAAGAGAGTGGTGAATTGGTCTTTGAGCTTTTAATAAATCTTTTGTTGTTTTCAAGTTGTTATATCTAGAGCTTGTCCTTAAATCCTGCAATCACAAAGAAAAACAAGCACACACAGCAAATACCAGTATTTATAGTAGTTTCCCAATTGGGTAAATCCACTATCCCTCCCACCTATCCAACTTATTTGTTGGACTCGGCACAAACTCCTCCACTTATGCTCCTCAAAGCTTACGCCTCAGGCCCTCAGCCTTACACACAGATTATTCTCAGAATCCAACTTAGAAACACAAGGGTTCCTACAGCAGAACTCTGCAGAAATCCTGCAGCTCAGTGATCCACTGATCACCTACCTCAGCCTTATTTCTAAGGCCTACGCTCAGGCTCTTCAGCACTACAGCTTTAGGCATACGACCCTACTCTTAGAGTGTTGCAACACTCCTACAACTCAGTACCCTTTCAGGTACCTACTGTACAACCTCCTCCAAGGCCTATAATCTCAGTGACAATCTTGTCACCTACAGCTTAGGGACTCTTCAGTCACCTACCTCAGGCCCAAGGCCCTACACTCAGGCTAGGAGGACAGCCCTACCTCAGATCCACACTTGGATCCTACCTCAGAGAGCAGCACTCTCCTACCTCATGCACTTAAGCCCTACAGCTCAAATCCTCACTTGGATCCTACCTCAGTACCCCAACAGGGTACCTACCTCAGTGACAAATTATCATCTACTTCAGGCACAAAGTGCCCTACACTTACATTCAGGAAACCTGAATCCTACATGAAATAAAATAGGATGTTGAAGAAAATAGAACAATTGACTCAGAGAAGTATCTCTGAGTCAAGCTTGCGGGACTGAGCAGATATTAGTCCAGTCAACTTGCTATAGAAGGAATTAACCTTCTTCTACAGCTTACACTTTACTACTGCACAGGTAAGCAGCTATCGGCTTGCTGAAGAGATGTATCAGCTACACTGTTCTAATGAGTAGTAACTTGCTGAACTTTGAAGTGCTTCAGCTATCTTTATCTGCCCTTAGGCTATCTTGGCTGGACTTTAGCTTTCAAGCTTCATGGGGAAGAAGATGTCCAGCCGCCTCTTTCTTTTTCTCTTTCTATATTTTCTGTGTTTGATCCTCGAGTATTCGTTAACCCTAATCCCTTTTCAGTTTCCTTTTTATATGCATTGATTTGAATCAACGACACAATAGAATGTGGGCCCACCAAGGATTGGTGAGCGCCATCTCCATCAGAAAGGGACAAAACATCTTTCGACACTGCAGCAGCTTTCCCTCAACGGCTTACTGCAATTTTGACTTTAATGACGTCAGCAGTGGTCATCAACATCTGGACTTAGAAAATTTTCCAGAATCCCATCAAGCTTTGAGTGATGTTAAGACACTCAATGCCATTAGCCATGGCTCTCAGCGCTTCTAGACTTAGAAATTTCCCTGGCTTTGTCTCAACGGTATTGTCTCAGTTGTCTCAGTAGTTTTTTATTATTAGCTGAGACATGACTTTGTCTCAGCGCTTTCTTCTTCTTAGCTGAGACAATTTTCTATCTCAGCGGTATCTTCACAGTTATCTCAGCTGTTTCTTGCGTTTAACTGTCTCAGCGCTTCCTTCTTAATTAGAAATATTGAGTGCACCCGCTTCACTCAATGATTCTGGACTTAGAGAAAATCCATCTAGGTTTGTCTCAGCTGTTTACCTCTTAACTGTCTCAGCGGTTCCTGCTTTATTATAAGCGTTGAGTGAATTTGCTTCACTCAACGCTTCTGGACTTAGAAATTTTAAGTGAATTTTATCTCTACTGTCTCAGCCATCTCAATGGTATCTTCTCAGCTGTCTCAGCTGTCTTAGCAGTCTCAACGATATCTTCTCAGTTGTCTTCAGCTATCTCAATGCTATCTTCCCAGCTGTCTCAACTATCTCAGTGGTCTCAATGCTATATTCTCAGCTGCCTCGGCTGCCTCAGTGTTCTCAAAGCCTTCTTCCCAGCACTATAAGCGCTTTTGCCTTAGATAGATTTTCTGGATTTAGCTGGGTTCGACGATCTGTGGGCTGAGCTCGACGAACTTTGATCTTCTCAGCGCTCTCAATGCTTTTTTGCCTTAGTTGATTTTTCTGGGTTTAGCTTAACAAGTGTTGAGCTGAGTTCGACGATTTGTAAGCTGAGCTCGACGAACTTCAAGCTGAGCTCGACGAAAGTTGAGACCTGAGCTCTTGTGATTATCCCACTGAATGTTGAGTTGCACTCGACGATCAGTGAGCTGAGTTCGACGAACTCTGAGCTGAGTTCGACGAAATTTGAGTTTACTGTACAACTCATTTTCTTAACTTATCCAATCATGGACTACCTACATGCAAGAACTAGAGCACACATCAAATACATTATGTGTGTATGGCATTGACCCGTTTGACTTCTTACAAATCTGGGTTATTGGGATCAATAGAACAACAAACGGCGTAGTGGTCGGTCACCCCGCAATCAAAACAATTGTAATTAGTCTTACTAATCTTGCATACAGGAATGCGCTCCCCTATGGGGTTTTTAGCATCCCTAGTCGTAATAACGATGTTAGAGGAATCCTTCGTTTTAAATTTTCCCTTGTCCTTGTTTGTAGAGGCGAAAGAGTTAAATGTAGCTTTACCTTTATAGGAGTTGTGTTTAGGTTTGGACTTAGCCGCTAAGTGATTTTCAATATATAGGGCGGCGTTGAACGTGGTGCTCAAATAGGTGTGACCGTAGCGTAAGAGCTTCTTTTGGATGTTATAGCTAAGGCCCTTATGTAACCTAGATAGTGTAACTTTCGGCATCTCTTGGACCTCACATCCGACCATCTTATCCTTAAGATCTCCAATATAGTCGACTACGAACCTATCTCCTTTTTGAAGGGTGGCTAACTCATCGAACATTTGGGTGCGATGATATGCGGGACTTACTGATCCATGAGGCCATTTTTCATAACATGCCAACCTATAGGGGTAACACCATTCTCAGCTCCAAAACGTCGCTCCTGATTTAACCAAAATACTTTGGCTCGCCACATTAACTTCATCCTAGCTACTTGGACTTTCTGTGGGTCCACTAAGCGATGCCATTCAAAAAAGCACTTCATATCAATAACCCAATTTAGGAAAATTTGGGGCTCCCCTAGGCCATCATAGGTGGGGCATTTATTTTAATTGTGTGGGTAACGTCAGTGTCTCGTTTAGGGCGACGAGGTTGTGGTCGAGCACATAGAGACAAATCATCGTGGTCTGCATCCTCGTGGTGGTGGTGATGGTTGGGTGGCCTATGACCTCTAAGTGGTGAGGGGGCTCGACTGGCCAAAAGTTGGGTCGTCATTCCACGGAGTTTCCCTAGTTGTTGATTCATCTCAAAGAGAAGTTCATCAACCAGAGTGGGGTTTTGATTTGGGTATCATTACACGGCTATACTCGACGAGCATGTGTGATACTCATGTCTGGAGTTGGTGTGATACTCGTGACCGGATCTGGGTGAGAAAATAAATTTTTTTTTTGTAAGAAAATAATTTTTGGTGCACTAGTGAGACATAACATGAAATTGTGCGGACCGGGGCCAAGTTAAGAAATTGGCCAACCTGGCCCTGATACCAAATTGATTCAGGCCAGTCCCACTGACACAACTGAGATGATCAGAAAACTCACAACTCGCTCTCTCACGCAACTAAGATGTAACCACGCTGAAATGCATTGTTATCATTAACATGCTAACTCGAAGGTTCGTCAATCCGATAGAGATTAAATAAGGGCTATTTGCCCATATTTGGACCTACATGATTTGAATGGTTGGGTTGTACCAAAAGAGATCCACCAAAAATAAATCGATGCACAAGGTGGTTGATCTCTCCCAACAAAAAGAAAAGCAACGGAAAACATGATCCTTAGAACGCCAAATAAATCAAGGTTTCAACAACGCATAATCCGGAGAAAGCCCATGATGCAATTCTCGATTTAAAAATTAACGCCACCACCTTTTTCCACAAGAAATATGTCAGGGAATGAATCATATATGAGATTAGGAAGGAAACTCATTACCCACACTCAAGGAGGTTGTCACGAGGCAAATTGCTCTACTAGGGTTCCACCGGAGTTCCACCGAATGTAGGGAAATAATCTACAATATCCGCGGAGCCACGCTAATGAGTTTCGTCGGGTAGCAGATTTGGACAGATGGGTGCAGGTAAGGGTTTTGGGCAGCAGTTCGAGCAAGAATGGGGCATGCAGTAGCTTTGGTAAGGATTCTGGAGGCAGCAGCTTGGGTAGATTCGTAGAGGCAGTAGCTCCAGTAGATTCGTGGAGGCAGCAGCTCGGGTAGATTCGTAAAGCAGCAACTCGGGTAGATGGGGCAGGCTGTCGGATTCGCACCGACAGATGGAGGGGCAAGTCACATGCTGGTGAGGAAGGGCGGAGGCAGCATTGCACGACACACTCGTAGGATTCGGGCCGAATCCTAGGGAAGAAGCTCACAGGATGTTTTTTCTTTTTGTTCTTAATCCCCTTTTTTCATTTCACAAGAGACCTATTTATATGTTCTTTAATAGAACATCCAAGCCACTCATCACAAGGCTCATCATAGCCATTAAAACAAAAATAAAAACACAAACTTTGTCATGATTAAAAAAAGAAACCAAAATGATGCTTAATTATGATGAGACACATGATGATACATCATTTGGACGAGAACACACGCGAGCAGAGATTGTAGCGATGGCAATCTTCGTTTTATTGAATGTTACGGCGACGCAGCCGCAAACAGTGGTTGTAGTGGCGGTTATCTTCAGTCATTGGCGGGTCAACGTCACCACTTGTCATTCTCATCCTTGTCCAGAGGCATACTTGGCCCCATTAGAGTTTTCATGGTGGTGGAACTTTCCTTACCAAATTTCTTAATTAACTCCTTGGTGAACTTGGACCGAGGGATGAATAGTCCATCCTCAAATTGCTTAACCTGAGGCCCAAGAAATACTTGAGTTCACCCATACTGCTCATTTCAAATTTTCCTTGCATAGGTTTAGCAAACTTTTTACATAGCCATGTTGGGTATTGTATCCACAATTACGTTGATTTGAAGAACTGTCCCTTGAAATAAGATGAATTGAGTTTGTATTTGATGTTGTTTCTTTAGTCATGTGCTTGCAAGGCTTTATTGCTAAGTACAAACCAATGTTAGGTTGCAATGGGTCATGAAACAAAGGACTGTACAATGTAATCCCTCATTGCGTAGGCCAAAGTGTTGACTCATGTGTAATCTCTCTATTGGATTGTACTTCTATTACAAGTGCTTTTGAAGAATCAAGGGAAGACTAGTTGCTGCATTGAGAAGAAATATAATTTTTCCTAAGTAAAATTTCTCGAGTATAGTACTGGATACTCGTCGAATTCGTCGAGTATACTTATGAATACTCGTCGAATTCGTCGAGTATACATATTGACACTCGTTGAATTCATCGTGTTTACTTAGAGAACCTTTTCTATGATCTTAGGAATTGGTTAAGTAAGATTCATTGAGTATCCTTAAGTATACTCGTCAAATTTGTTGAGTGTACATATTGACACTCGTCAAATTCGTCGAATATACTAGTTGATACACGTCAATTCTTCGAGTCTCACTAGAGAAGCCTATGAGTTCCTGGATCTACTTTTCTGTATTTGTTTAAGGAAAATTAGTCAGTTATCAAAGAGGTTTGTTGTGTATTCTCATGGTTATACGATGATACTCGACGAATGGACTTAGCGAGATTTTTTTCCAAATTTCTTTCTGACGGGTCTCTGGTTCAAGTCGATGGTCATGTACAATACACGTGGAATGTTTGTTTAGGAAGGACTTTTCTAGCAGTTAGAAGAAGGAATCCTATAAATACTAAGGGTTAAATTCATTAAACCATAATCGCTCTTGTGCATTTGAAATCGTGAACAGACCGCTCTTCTCTATCGAACTTACAACTTACGGAATTCGAAGAACTATCGACCTAGAATCTCAAGATCAGCGATTCCTTCAAGAAGTGATTCGATATATCTTATTTCAAGTTTCACTGAAGCCTTCAAATCTCGTCGGATCAATATTTTCAGATCAAGCTTTCAAGATTACTTTCAAGTATTCTCCTTCTACAAGAGCCTTAAGTTTTTCATTCCAAGGAAGAAAAAGATTGAATATTTTCATATCTGAAGAAGTAAGTTAGTTTTCAATCTAATATTTGTATAAAAGTCTTTTATACTTTTGTAGGAAGTTTTCACTTTTGAGGTGTAGATCCTTGTGCAAGGATCGAGTTGTATGAGATTTTATTCTCCGAGTGTAGGAGAGGTTGTTCTCCGAGAAGTAGGAGTGTTGACTTCGAGTTGTAATATTTGTTTAAATCTGAGAACGGTGAATTAGACGAATCTAGCCCTTTGTGGTAGATAGGCAAGGCGGCATAGTGGACGTGCCCAAATCGGGGAACCGCTATAAATTCCAGTATTGTGTTGTGTTTATTCTATGTGCTTGATAGTAATAATTGTGTAATCTGATATATGATGCAAAACTCACCTAATAACCCCCCCCCGGATTAGGTGATTTAGGTAGGAAACTAGATACTTTCAATTGGTATCAGATGGGGGTTGTTTGCTATAAGGTTAACACCTTGAAAAAGATCTTAATCTACTTGCCAGAGCACAAAATTTCTTCAATGAATAGAAGCAAGGATATATCCTCAATGAAGCTTCTAGTGTGCACAAAGAAGAATTTTCCTGTGTGGAAGGAAAGAATCAGATTCTTTATGGAAGCGGCTGATCCCATAATCTTTCATATTGTAGAAGAAGGACCTCACGTTCCTACTCAACCATCTGCTTTGAATCAAACATGTTGATTCCTAAAAAGATGATGGACTTGAACAAAGATGAGATTACTCTCGTCCCCTTGGACAAGAAAGCCAAAAATATAATTGCAAGTGCAGTGGATGTCTCAATGTTGCAAAACCTTTTCCACTACAAATCTACTAAGGAGATATGTGATTCTCTGGTTGTTCTGACGGAAGGTACTGAAGAAGTGAGAGATGATCGAAGATCTCTACACAATTAGGAGTACGAGGCCTTCAAACAAGACCTAAAGGATACTATTGCTGAGAGTTACGAAAAGTTTTTCAAGATCATCAGTGGTATTGGAACTATGGTCGGGTATTCAATAATGGTGAACTGAATGACAAGTTCTTAAGATCCCTAATGAAAGAATGGGACACTAAGGTCATGGCCATTAGAGAATTTGGAAAGTTTCCCGACATTGATCCTCAAAATCTATTCGGGAAGCTCCTATCTTATGAACTGCAAATGAATACAAGGATGAAAGAGGAGCAAAACAGTAAGACTTCAAGCAAAGAGAAGTCTATAGTACTACAGGCCTAAGGGTCAAAGAAATTTAAAGCAATGTCACCAGTAATGACATAAGCTTCTGATGCTCAAGAAGATTCTGACCTATGCACCTCAGGCTCTGAAATGTCTGATGGAGAGTTCTCACTAATCTCCAAGCAATTCAAAAGAATGCTTAGCAAAAGGAGGCAAAGGAGAAAACCAATCCTCCTCCTCTTATTATAGAAGGTAACATCGTGATGGTGATCATTCTAAGAAAAGCCACAATAGAGATGAGAGATGCAAATCTAAACCCAACAAATATTCTTCTTCTGAGATCTTTTGTTATTGTTGCAAAAAGTCAGGACACATGATCGTGAAGTGTCCTTACAAAAAGAAGGAAGGATACAAAAAGAAGAGAAAAGATCCTTCAAGGGTAAGTGGAAGGAAGAAAAGTGTTTTGTCGCGAAGAAGTAAAAGACTTTTAGTGACAGTGACTCAAGTCATTCACGCTCATTTGAGGAAGAAGCTTAATTCGGGCTCATGACTCACTTAGATGAGTACCTAGGCGACTCCCAATATAACGGGAAGGTAAACTCGCACACCATGTTATCGGAATCAGAAGCATCATCTAATGTTCATGAAGTCTATTCTTCTGGGGAAGAAGATTTTGACTTGATGGCTTAGCATCATGTTTTTTTTTGAAAGCACATGACAAATGTCGTAAGGTGGTCAAAAAGCAATCAAAAGAGATTGCTTCTCTCAAGGTAATGGAATCAAGTCTGATGGAGGAATTTGTAGAATTGACTCCTCTTAGAGATGAAGTTAATTCCTTGAAAGAGGAATTGAAATGCCCGACTGAGCTACTAAGTTAGAAGGAGAAGTTCCTAAATGTACTAGAAGAAAAGTTTTTGGTTAAGAGAAAAATTGTTGAAAGTTTCTCCAAGACAAAGACTTTTATTCAACTCATTGATGAATTTTCTGCCCCTAAAAAGGGTAGTAGTCTAGGCCATATAGCTGAGAAATGTAAGGCTGCTAAGAGAGCCACTACTAAAGGCAAAGAGATGGCACCTTAAAGTCAGCAATCATTTAAGAAGGTAATATTTCCCCAAATAAATATGACTTTGAGACGACCTATAGTCACTTTGCTAAACCAAATTTTGTGGAGACTAAAAAGAACTACCAATGATGGGCCCGTCTCCGAGACTTTGGTACAAGTGCTTTAAAGGCAGCTTATGAAGAGATAACTCTTAAAGTTTATGGTCCCTATGTTCAAGGACTAAGTATCAAGAAAGCACCCAAAGCCAAAATTATTGTTCCTAAGGCTAAGAAGATAATGAAGCCTTGTATTTGTCGCACTCATGAGGCTTCCACCTCCAAGACTGTAGCCACTTCTAGATCTCCCATTCATAAGGTAAAGCAGGAATATAAAAGAAGATACAATAGGTTTAACTGTTGGCGTTGTGGCAAGATTGGTCACTTTGCCGTAGATTGTTGGTTTTATCCAGTTAAATATGAAACTCCACGAGTTAACGTTGTGAGACCGACCAATCGAAATGTTAATATTCCTAGTGGTGTTTAGCTAACCAGGAACCAAGGACACAAATCTATTTGGGTTCCTAAGGGTACAAGATTTATGAATGCAGGTATGTCCAAAGGCCAACAAAACTCCTATTTGGTATTTGGACAGTGGATGTTGTTGGGTCCATTGATCACAATGTCCCAGATTTGAAGAATACTCGCAGGTCAATGGTATACACATAAATGTATTTGATGCATGTCATTAGTTCAATGTAAGTAGGTTGGTCTCTAATGAACTGATTTGACATGTTGTCAAAGCCATAGAGTCAGACGGACTGATAACAGGATGCTGGCAAAGCAGAAAACTATTTAAGTCTAGAAGCGTTGAGTGAAGGCAGTTCACTCAACACCAAGAGGATAAAAGCATTGACTGATGCTCAGGCAGTCAAAGCCTCGGTATTTCCAATATAGAAATCTGGTTAAATCTAGAAGCGTTAAGTGAAGGCAGTTCACTTAAAGCCAAGAAGCAAAAGCGTTGATAGGACAACATGCAGTCAAAGAAACAGGGTTGTTGTCAAAGAAATTTATCTAAATCTAGATGCGTTGAGTGAAAGTAGTTCACTCAACGCCTCCTTAACAGATAATCCTACTATGTACAGAAGTGTTGAGTGAATACAGGTGATGCGTGTAAAACGGCAAGCGCACCGGTCGCACATGTAATAAAGTTTGGGAATAAATCCACGAGTGTCGGTCTCTTGAGGAATGCAATTAGCATAGAGCGGCAATAGTTCAGAAAATATTGTTATGAGGGTTATACTTAGAAAAGAGTGAAAAGGGGACTTGAGAGATTGTGGTATCTTGATCTAATAAACTAATTAAAGCTATGCGGGTCGAAGGCACCGCTTCGCAAGGTGAGGTGAGTGTATCGGCCGCGATGCCAAACTTCGGTTGGGCGAGTGGCCGGAAAGCTAATGGGTGGAAGTGTTCTTGTGCGGAGTGCAATCGGGTGAAACAAGGGTATGGAGTGGATGTGGAGTGGGCGAGGCGCATTCACACACACAACTTACAAGCATAAGAAAACTACAAACATCCCATTAGATATAGAATAGAACATGTAGTTCATTACAATGTTATATCATTCCATACAACAGAGGAAGGGGAAGAGGAGTAAACCAATAGAGGGTGAAGATCCACCGCAGGTTGTGGCCGGAATAGCGAGTTGTCAATCCGCTTCCGTGCTCAGTCCGAGGAGGCTTCTGGTACCAACGAGCTGTCACCTCGAAGGCCTTTAAGTCCATTCTCTAGGTTGTCTTCTTCTCCAACTCCGGTGGAAAGCTTGGAGTTTAGGTCGTCAATGGCCGGGAGCTTTTCCGGAGGGTTTGGAAAGCTTCGGAATAGCCGTCTATGGACTCCCGATGAAGGTGGAGGTGATGGATCAGCTGGAGAAGTAGAATGGCACTTCCCGCGCACTCCCCGATCATAGAAAATGACGCGTCTTCACCTAAATTGCGGTGCAGACCCTTAAATATGGAGGCAGCAAAAGCAGAGCGCACGATCAGTGGCACACGACCAGTGGTCGTGAGCACTGTAGGTCGATGATCATGCGCAATTTCCAATTAAACTTACAACTTGGATAGAAACATAAGCAAATATGCGCACGATTAGTGGCGCACGACCGGTGGTCGTGCGCACTGAATCCACTGATTGTGCGATTTGCTTGGACAGATTTGCAGAAAGCAAGGGGTAAACGCGCAAGAGAAGTGGCGCACGACCAGTGGTCGTGCGCTCTAGGGCCAGTGCTCGTGGGATTACCCGGGAAGAATTAGGAAAAGGAGAATGTAATGCGCACAATCAGTGGCGCACGACTAGTGGTCGTTCGAAGTAAGTCTAGTGGTCGTACACAGTGTTCCTGTATCGGCGGGGTCTCCCGAGCGGTTCCGGAGCACGCACACGAACCCTACACCAGCAGAAGAGGCAGATAGGCCACCAAAAGTGCACACCACATTCTCAAGACAGGGATAAACAACAACAAAAACACAAAAACAAATAAAGCACACTGAAACATGCCTAAAGTGCACTTAATCATGAAATAGGCACGTAAGCAAATATAAGCAGTTATAGCTCTCAAGTGCAGTGCTAAGACGATAAAACTAGCACAGATGAGTCCAAAAATCTGTGTAATATTTGGACTCATCAACAAGTCACTCAACACCTCATCAAGAAAACTGACAGAGTCAGAAAGCATTGAGTGAAGAAGGATAACTCCACGCCTTCTAGTAGAATAAATCAACTAAGTCCAGATACGTCGAGTGATGAAGGTTCACTCGAGGCCTAAGTTGTTAGACCATAATTGTCTACATTCATTAAGTGATAAAGGATCACTCAACGCACTCAACACCACCAGTCAGAATTCAACTAAGTACCACTGCGTTGTGTGACAAGGCTTCACTCATCGCCCAAGTAGAATTATTGGAATTTTGGCAAAGTCCACAGGAGCTGAGTCATGCTGATGTCATCATAAACTCAAACAACGCGGGTTCGTCCTGCTACAGGACAAAAGGCGTTGCTTGCCTAATGTACAGTAATTAATGCAAAAGTGGTCGTACAACTATCTACTCTAGTAGTCCATACTACTCAGAGAGCCATTGGACGGAGGAATACTTATTCAAAGTTCTGAGGAAAAGGAACTTAACTTTTGGGAAAAAGGTTTTTCAGCTTGAGGAAAAACTCCCTAACTGTTGATCTGAAGTTCAACTATGTTACTGCTGATAGTCTCTCCTTCAACAGCTAAGTTCAGGAAGACTTCTTCCTGAGTCATTTCACAGCACAAGCAGAATATTCTTAAAGATCCATTCTTGGTGCTGTGTATTTTCAGTTCAGGAAGAGGCAGATCAGAGATCATTTCTTTAGAGTCAAATCATCAACAACAAACAATATTTATTTTGTATGATCTTAGTTGATCTGAGTTGTAAGCCTGATTTATAAAGGCTGAGTGTAGGATCCTTCTGTGGATCTGTGGTAGGGCCTGTGTTCCTGAGCTGTAGGTGAGTTCATTCACTGAGTGTAGGATCCTGCTGTGAATCTGAGTGTAGGGCTATCCTCCTAGCTAGAGATGTAGTACTTTGGCTATAGTCTGAGGTGTAACGACTCCATCCATTCATATAGCATATAATAGAAGGTCCGACCGGGGCCCCACACCATATGCCACAAAATAGGCGGCGAGGTTACATGTTAATACCAATTCATAATCGCATCCGAATACAGAGCATTCTAGTGAAACCTTTTAACAATAATACGAAACTCAAACAAGGAATGTCCACTAATATAAACAACCACATTTATATAGGAATGTACAGCAAATACAATAACGTTTGGCCTAAAGGCCTTACAGTTCCTCTTTAAATGTGTGGATTCATTACATCGGCGCGCAGGCCGGTCACACATGAACACAATACAAAAAGACTTTGCTTAGCCTTCAAGGGCAAGCAGCAGCAGCATCAGCAGCAGCAGGAACTTCAGCCATTATATGCCCCGCTCGGCTCTCCAGCACCTGCACAAGGACATCCCACCAAGCGGTGGTAAACAAGCAATGGTCAGCATTCAGCTGACCAATTTATAACGACCCTAACCCTTTCTCCGGGCAATGGTATTCCTTCCCTGCAGACATAGCAATTCATAGGTAGATATATATCACACATTGTGCTCTCCCGCACAAACAATACATCACAATCGTCAGCCATGCGGCCCGACGATCCGTGCATACAGGGCACATTCTTGGTGCGCCGGAAAACTAGGGCCAACACCACCATTCACGGTCCGAAACCCAAAAGTATTGAGCACTTAGTCTTAACGGCAAGCAGGCCTAATACTCTCATTATGCGCTCCAACTGACCCCACTTTCAGGTCTCCAAGTCGGACAGACATAACGCAGGTACGGATCAACCACCCCCGTTGCTCAAGTCGTCTTGCCATCACGAATACCAACATACTCGAGGCCAAATCTAAGGCGCATGTTGGTTTCACCTTTCCTGTTCGGCACGAAGCCTTTTTAAGAGCTTATAGCTCACCATAGCCATGTTGGAACACCCTATTACTAATTTGGGTCAGGATCATTATGTCTCTAGGAAACAAATGCTTGACCTCCTGTATAGATCAAAAGGTCAATTAGAATTGAGTCTAAGGGTTAGAAGTCTAAGTTTGGAAGCTGCCCTCAAGACCAAGACTTTTTCAGTTTAAGACTAAGTCATATCGTCGAGCTCAGCACGACGATTCGTCGAACTCCGATCGACGATTGTCTAGCTCAACTTCGACAGATCGTCGAACTCCATTCGACGATCGCTGAGCTCAACTTCATCATATCGTCGAACTCCATTCGACGATCGGTGAGCTCAGTTCGACGATCTTGACTCAGCTTTGGATCTCTATCTCTGAGCTCAGTTCGACGATCTTTGAGCTCAGATCGACGATATTTTGTTGCAATATAAATCCATATCGCTGAGCTCAGTTCGACGATAGCAGAGCTCAGTTCGACGTTTTCAGATAACTTCAAGGATGTTTCAAGATTCAAATTCAAATCAGTTAAGGAGTTATTCTGCAAGTAATTCAGAAGATTTTCAAGGAATATTTCAATGGACTTTCCTCCAGAAGATATTTTGCAATTAAGGATGCAATTAATGCAGGCCAGCGGCTATTCTTGACAGAGGATGTTTTTCCATTCTGTACCAGAGAATAAAAGAGAAGAATTTTTTTTGAATCTCACACATAGATTACAGATACAAAGACACACACAGACAGACATCAGTAATCTTCAGAACAAGAACAAAAATATTCTATCTCAAAGAATTCTCAAGAACACACATCCAAGGAGATCAAACTTTCTAAAATCCTCAGATCTCCCTTATCTCAAGTGTTCAAGGCCAACATCTTTCAAGACTCCATACATCCAACATTTGAGCTGTTGCTGAAATCATCTTTTGCTGGAGCTCAACTTGTGAAGGCCTATCACCCTACATCAAAGCTTCTTTTCCTGAAGATCTCAAGGACTCAGGGGGAGCTTTGACACCATCAATCCACATAGTCTTCTCAATTGTTTGAGAAAGAGAAGACTTCCATCACTCTCTCACCCCCATCTCTGTAAAGGGTTTCTCAAACTCCCTTCAAAAGTTTGAGTTTGGTTTTTGAGCACCTTGTCAAAATCTCACTGGTGGCAAGACACCTGATCAAAAAATTTGATTTGGTTTTTGAGCACCTTATCAAAAGCTCATTGGTGCCCAGGACACCTGATCAACTCATCCTGCAGTGGATTCCTACCTAGGGTGGTAGAAGAGTGGATGTACCCAAGTTTAGGGGAACCACTATATTTCCTTGTGTCTTCTGGTTTTGCTTGACTTTATTTTTGTTTCTGGCTGTGATTGTTTTGTGATTAGCTTATGTATAGTTTAGTTCTGTGATTATATTTATTAACTGCTTCCCTGCTCACTCACATTACAACAATTGTTGTAAAGAGTTTTCAAGCACCATATACTCTATTCACCGCCCCTCTAGAGTATATCAGATCTAGCTGCACTTTCAATTGGTATTAGAGGGAGGTTGGTTAAACATACCACACCTTGGTGGTTGCACGGGCTAACACCTGAATCCAAAGATCCCTAGTTAGATCTGTTTTCTTTTGAAGTTTATTATTAGGTTTTGCTTTCACAAATCATGGCCCAAAACAAAGATTATGCTAGCACCAGACCTCCAGTGTGCAATCTATCCAAGTTTGCACTTTGGAAAGCAAGGATCAGACTATACATGAATTCTATTGACGAGGAGATTTTTAACTCTGTTTTGACAGTGTGTCCAAGACCTCCAGAGAACTCAAGTACAAATGCTGTTCCACCTCCATCAGGAACAGATGCTGACATCAAGAAATGGAAGGTAGCTGATGTCAAGGCTATGAACATCTTAGCCCAAACAATGTCTGATGACATATTTCAAAAGGTGGCTGAATGCAATTCAGCAAAGGAAATTTGGGACAAACTCTCTGAAATAGTCTCAGGCTCAGCTGATGAGAGAAAGGATAGGAGATCCCACCTCATATCTCAATATGAGAATTTCAAGAAAGGTGAAACTGAGTCAGTGGGAGATATGTACAACAGGCTTAGTCTAATTGTCAGTGAACTCAGGACATTGGATAAAGAGATCTCACTAACTGAACTCAATGACAAAATTCTAATGTGCTTCCCTAGCACTTGGGATTTAAGAATCTGGCCAATTAAGGATGCCAGAGGTCTGAATGAGATCACCACTGAAGCTCTATTGGGTAAGCTCAAATCCTATGAACTACTTATCAAAAATAGAGAAGAGGAATAGAAGGCTGCCTCACCAGCCACAAGAAAAGAGAAGACCATAGCCTTCAAGGCAACTAAAGAGCAGCCTGAAGACAAAGTCACAGGCAATGATGAACTGCTCAGTCTGTTGGCCAAAAGATTTTACAAGATGGCCAGAAAGGACTTCAGAAGGAGATCATACAAGGAGCATGATAAGCCAAGGTATGACAAGTCAATTAATAATAAAGAAATTGTTTGCTTTGGTTGCAGGAAACCAGGGCACATAGTTCCTGACTGTCCAGAAAATAAAAACAAGGACAGAAGGGACAAAAAAGAAAGAAGAAAGGAGAAAGACTACAAGAGGAATGACAATGGCAAATCCTCATCAAACAAAAATAAACATACAAGAAAGGGGTTTGTTGCTGAATCCTGGAGTGAGACTGAAGAGGAGTCAGAAGCCTCATCCAGCTCCAGTGATGATGAGGATGATGCAGAAGAGAAAGAGTTCTGTATGATGGCAATCAATGCCTCACAACATAATTCAGAAGAAGAGGAGTCAGAGTCAGACTCAGAGACTCAACCTGAAGAAGATAAGGTAATTAGTTCTTTTGATTTTAATTCAGAGGATTTTAAATCTGAATTTAAAGCTCTATGTTTAGACCTGCTAAAATCTGAGAAAAAATTATCTCTCTCAGAAATCATTTATCTGAACATAATACTTGAAAGTCAGAAAACCTCAAACTCTCTCAGGAGTTGGAGTGCTGTAGGGAGCAGATAGCTTCACTGAAAAGTGAGCTGTCTGAGGCCAAGAAGCTTGAAGAATCCCTTAATGGGAGAAGCATCAAGCTGATGGACATCACAAGCACAGTGAACTCTAGATTTAATAGTACACTGGGCTTGGGTCCTTCATCCAGCCAACCCATAGTTCTAACAACTCCAATCAAATTCATTTCTGACAAAGGAAAGGGAGTTGTAGAGGTAGCTAGGAAAAATTCTGATCTGCCCCAGAAAACCAAGTTCCAGCAGAAATCGTCGAACGGAGATCGACGATCGCCGAACGCAGATCGACGATCTCAGGCAAAATCGTCGAACTCAGGTCGACGATCTCAAGTCCCTGAACTCTGCTATAATCGACCGTCGAACGGAGCTCGACGATCTGACCCAAGATCGTCAAACACAGCTCCAAGATCGTCGAACAGAGGTCAGAGCTCTGGAAATTTTTTCAAGGGCAAATCAAAATCCAATCCTAAGGGTCCTTCATCCCAAATCCTTAACCCTTATACTGAATGGATTATACCTCCAAGGAGATATCATCCTGAAGGATATAAGAGTCAACCTGGGATGTCTTTTATTTCAGAATTTAAAGGTTATCAACCTAGGCCCAAGGTAAACTGGGTCAAAAACAAATGAATTATTTTATGTGCAGGTGAAGACCTATCCAAAATCTAACCAGCAATGGTACTTGGATAGTGGGTGCTCTAAGCACATGATAGGGAACAAGGACAACCTAACTTCTTTTAGAGCCAAGCTTGGACCCAAAGTTATCTTTGGTGATTCAAACTTTTGACAGACTAAAGGATATGGTGCAGTCCAGATTGGATCAGTAACATTCAAGAAGGTAGCTTATGTGGAAGGACTGAAGCACAACTTAATAAGCATTAGTCAGCTGTGTGATGAAGGCTACCAGGTGACCTTCAGCAAAGCTTTATGCAAAATCAAGTCAGAGGACAAAACAACTGTGTTGACAGGTAAAAGGAAAGGTAACATTTATCTAGTAGATTTTTTTTCAACTGATGTAGATATTTGCCTGTTTAATTCTGTCTGTAGACCAAATATTTTATGGCATAAGAGACTAGGACACCTAAACCTTAGAACTATTGCTAGGCTATCCAAGGACAACCTTGTTAGAGGACTACCTTCTGGCCCCTACAAGAAGGAAGGACTCTACATGGCTTGTCAATTAGGCAAACAAACTAAAAACAGTTTTAAGTCACTTAATAAGAGTGATTCACCTAGGATATTGTATCTGTTACACATGGATCTTTTTGGACCCATCACAGTACAAAGCCTAGGAGGGAAATGCTACACTTTAGTAGTTGTAGATGACTTCTCTAGATTCACTTGGGTGTTCTATCTAAGGAAGAAGTCTGATAACTTTAAGGGTCTGACAGAGTTTCTCAAATGTATACAGATTGAGTTCAATACTCACATTGCCCTGATCAGAAGTGATCATGGGACAGAGTTTGATTCTCTTCTTATGCAAGAGTTCTGTCAGAGTGAAGGGATCAGACATATTTTCTCAGCTCCTAGAACTCCTCAACAAAATGTGGTAGCTGAAAGGAAAAATAGAACCCTTATTGAATCTGCCACTACATTGTTGTCAAATGCTCACCTTCCTCTATCCTTTTGGGCAGAGGCAGTGAACACCTCCAACTATGTGGTGAATAGAAGTTTGATACACAAACTAAAGGGAAAGACTCCCTATGATTACTCAAAGGGAAGAAACCTAAAGTTGATTATTTTAGAGTTTTTGGTTGTATCTGCTATATACATAATAATGACAAGAAATACTTAGCAAAATTTCAAGCTAAAGCTGATGAAGAAGTGTTTCTGGGATACTCCATGATCAGCAAGGCTTATAGGGTTTATAATAAATCATCTCTAAAAATTGAGGAATCTGTTCATATATCATTTGATGAATCTAACATGTCTTTCAAGGAGAAGATCTCT
Organism: Platanthera guangdongensis; assembly: GCA_039583875.1. Classification (NCBI taxonomy): domain Eukaryota; kingdom Viridiplantae; phylum Streptophyta; class Magnoliopsida; order Asparagales; family Orchidaceae; genus Platanthera; species Platanthera guangdongensis. The sequence goes on along the minus strand of CM077155.1, from coordinate 73,453,922 downwards.
TCTACCATAGAACCTTTGCAGGAACATTCTCTAGTTGAAGACTTGAACAAGTTACAGGTTACTCAAAAGGATGAAAGCAGTGAAGATGAAAAAAGTGTTCAACATATTGAAGAACAACTTGAAGAGCCAATTGTTGTACCACAAGAGGAGACAACAACACAGGCTGGTGAACAATCAACACCCCCTGTTGATTTAGTAACATCAAGAGACCATCCAATTTCCCAAATAATTGGATACATCTCAGCTGGTGTGCAAACCAGAAATCAGGTCAACCAAAACCTGTTGCACACCTGCTTCCTATCTCAAATTGAACCTCAGTCCATTCAAGATGTAGAGCAAGATCCACACTGGATTATTGCAATGCAAGAGGAGTTGCATCAATTTGAAAGGAACAAAGTATGGGAACTAGTGCCAAAGCCTAAGGATCACTCCATTGTTGGAACAAAGTGGGTGTTCAGAAACAAACTGGATGATCAAGGAGTAATTGTAAGGAACAAGACAAGGCTAGTTGCTCAGGGATATTCTCAAGAAGAAGGAATAGACTATGAGCAGACTTTTGCACCTGTTGCAAGATTGGAAGCCATCAGAATATTTTTAGCTTATGCCGCACATAAAGGCTTCAAGGTATATCAGATGGATGTCAAAAGTGCATTCCTCAATGGAGACATCAAAGAGGAAGTATATGTCAGACAACCTCCATGTTTTATCTCTCCAACTTATCCTGATTATGTTTTTAGATTAAACAAAGCATTATATGGTCTCAAGCAAGCTCCTAGAGCATGGTATGAGACCCTAGCATGCTTTCTCTTGGAAAATGGATTTATAAGGGGTAGAGTAGACCAAACTCTTTTCATTATAACCCATAAGTCTCATACCCTACTAGTACAGATTTATGTAGACGATATTATTTTTGGTTCTACTGACTCCAAATTGTGCAGAAGGTTTTCCAACCTAATGCATTCTAAATTTGAAATGAGTAGTATGTGTTGACGCACGAAAACGGACAGGGAGTCGGGCACCACCAGCTAACGGTTCGAACACCGGGGAATAGGGGAGGAAAGGAGAAGACTGTCGACCAATCGGTTACTAGCGGTCGCGGCTAAAGGACCGGAGAAGGGGGCCGCTGGCAGCGGCAACAGCAGAGTTCGCCCGCCGCGGCTTAAATGCCACTCTTGCGGCGGGCTTTCCTTTACTTAAAAATGAGAAACAGTTACAACGAGTAAAAGAAGAAGCCGGCCGGGCTACAAGCCGCAATACACTAGACTTGAGACCGCAGCTCTTAACAGGCGAGCTCCTGGATCCCAGTCAGCGTGTCTTGGGGAGTGCACCCTCCCCGTATTTATAGGCTCGGGGGCCTGCCCAAACGGGCAGGGCTAAAATTACCGGCTGCCCGGGGTACAGGAGAACCGGGCAGAGGTGAGGGGAAGCAAAAGAGAAAGAAACAAGAAAGGAGGGAAGCCGCGCGGCCTGGCGGATTCCTCCTGGCGAGCTGACGGCTGGGTCCTTGGGCCTTGTCGCTGAGCAGGGTCGGCGTTGGCAGCGGCCTGACATGGAGACCGCCCGGCTTGGGAGGCTTGGCGGCTTGAGTATGCAGGCCGCCCGGTCTGGAAAGCTGCGCGGGCAGGTCGCGGATTCCGGGCTTATCATAATCCCCGCACATTTTTAAGTTTCCAAAAACTTCGAAAATGTAGAACTAAGCCGGAGACCGCGACTGCCTCATCGTCGTCTATAAAATCCCCTGACCCTTGACATTCTTCAGGATTCCTGCCAAGCCACGGGTCGCTACTCGCCACTTGCGGTCAGAATTTTGCAAGCCGACGCGATTTCTCTAGCGATGGATGTGATGTCATCAATGTTAGCCCGCAACAAGAAACCGCCAGAAACGAAGCAGAGCCGGAGCGAGAACTCGAATGATTCTGCCCGTCAGACTACCAAGAAGATTGGGAAGCCGGAGACATCAGCGGCTTCTGGAGCTGAAAAGAGGCCGACAGAGATCGTCAGCGGACCATCGCAGGCCGCAGTAGATCCCAAAGCGGTTTCGAAGGCTGCTCCACAGCAAACCGGAATTGCCAAATCCTTCGACCTGACTTTCTCTCCATCAGGAGAACCGCTCCTAAAAATCGGTGGGACGGAGGAGAAGAGTGTTGAATCTGGGAAACCGTCCGAATTGCCGGGCAAGGTCGACTTAATCGTTGTGGATGACAACGAGCCGGAGAAGGCGCTGGAGACCGAACAGATTGTAGGCGAACAGCGCAAGCGGACTGAAAAGGTGTTCGGCTCCCTGAAACGGCGGAAAGAAAGGAGCGAAACCCTTGAAGAAAGGATGAAGAGAAAGATGAGGAAGTTGCACGCCAGAAACCAGAACATTTCCAAAAAGACCGGCGCGGACAGTCTGCAACACAGGCCGCACGAGAAGGAGGTACCCGAGAACCCGCCTACACCGGAGTACAAGCCGAGCGAACTGGAGAGTACGCCAGCGGTTAGCGACTCGCTCAGTGAGCTCCTGAAGGGCATGGAGACTCTCCAGCGGCAAGATGCGCTATTGTCGACACCAGCGGCCTCTGAGGAGGTTGACCGCCCGGACATCCAGGTTATTGGGGAGAAGCCTGGCGATGCGGCTTCCGCGGCTTCTGAAGGAGCCGAGAAACTGAAGCTTCGCGAGAAGATGGAGGAGATGAAGAAACTGATCGCCGATAAGCCGGTGGCGACCGCACATCCATTGCTGCAAGGTAAACACCGGGACGTTCGGCGAATTATTAAATTCTACAAGTCGCGGTCAAGGAAGAAGGGGGCGAATATTATATTCAATCCGCCGGCCAGCTTTTTCCTGACCACGGCTCGACTGAAAAGCCGAGCTAAGGAAACCGAGCGGCTATGGAAAGAAAAGCTGAAGAGGATAGATCCTGAGCGGCTCAGGCGGCCAGTGATTAAAATCCATACCGCGGCCTCTGGAGGAGATAAACATCAAACCGGCGGTCTTATCCTACCGATTTCCTTACTAGAAGGTCGCAAAAATCCGGTTGAACCTGACTGCGGTTTTTCTTCTGCAGGTGTACCGGAGGCCGCGATGAAACCGGGCGACTTGACGTCGTTTTTGTCTATGCTGCCACCGCCTCCGCCTCCAAGTGTTCGCGAGAAGGAAATGGCCGACTTCCAGAAGGACGTCGGCACGCTGCAGGCGGCTTTGGATGCGGCCACCGAAACCCTGCAGATTAAAGATGAACAGCAGCGGGTTGCCCAGGAGGCCGCGGAAAAAAGGATCCAAGAGCTGCAAACCACCCTGGAGCGAGAGACCGCAAGGTTGCAAACTGCGCTTGAGCAGGAGACCGCGAGGATGAAGACTGCGATGGAACAAGAGACTGCCAGGCTCCAGACCGCGATGAAGGAAGAGACCGCCAGGCTCCAGACCGCGAGGAAGGAAGAGACCGCCAGGCTCCAGACCGCAATGGAAACCGCTGAGGCGAAGATTGCTGAGATGCAGGTCGCCTTGGAGCGGGAAAGGGCGGAGAAGTACTTGCTGATGGCCGCGCGGCTGGAAGGTGACAGAGAAGAGATCCCACATGCTGAAGGCGGCGAGAACCAAGACCTGCCGGCGGAGACCGGCGAAGAACAGCGGCCTGCACTACCAACTCCTGCAGAGTTGCCGGGTACTAGCCGCCCGGCCTCTGGCGAGACTTCGCATCCGCCGGTGGCCGCGGCGCCTAACCAGGTCGCAGTTCCAAGCGGTATGGGGGTCCAGGCGATCCCCATGATACCGTTTGCGAGAGTAGAGCGCGACGCTGCGCGAGTTCATCGGTCTCTGCATGCGCTTCACAATCTAGTTAGCCAGGTGTACGTTGCGATTGTGCAGACCGGTGAGCAGGTTGCGCACATAGGACGAGATAGGCCGGAAGACGACAAACGATCCTGAGCGACTTGAGAGAACTAAGTCGCGCGGACATTCGCAAATTATGTTGTAATATATATTTTTTCTCTGGATGTTGGACAATTTGATTGCTGTAAACTGTTGTATTCTATTATGCTGCGAACTGAATGCGGCTTATGCGGTTTGTATTTATAATCCACATGTCTGCTGCTTTGTTCTGAGAAATTTAAAGATTAGGATAGTAGCCGCGCGGTCTGGCGAACAGAACGCCGGCTTGAATGGTTGATACCCACATGATTCGCCATAGAATTTTTCTAAGTGTAGGGAAATAGCCGTGCAGACTGATGGGCTAAAACGGCGGCTTGGTCACTAAGCTGATCTGCACTTCCAGCGTACTTAGGCCGCGGGGCGTGACGACTAGCCGCGATTTGACATTGGGCACTGTAGCTTCACGGATTTTCTATAAATAGAGCAGATCCCATAGATTTCATCACAAATCAAGAAGGATGCGGGCTAAGTCCAAGTCGTTGCGGTCTGACAAGGCCACTGCGGTTAGGACAGACGCGGCCTCCGCTTTTCACTCAGCTGACCACAAAGAATGCCGGCTTACAAAAGCCGAGCTGGATGACTTTGTCGAGAAACACATGCAAGGAAGTCCGCTGATCGCGCGGCTTCCCCGACAGATGAGCGGATCAACTCCTCCAATGCAAATCAGATCGTGGTCCCCATCGACCACTTCGACTGCAGCTTCAGCTTCCCGGTCTTGCTAGAGGCCGTAGCGGTCTTCGACCACTATGGGGTTGTGCCCGGACAACTTCCCCCAAACTCGATAGCCGCCATCTACAGCTTCATCTCCTACCTCAGGTCGGAAAGAGTCCGCTTCTCAATGAGGCTCTTCAGAGAATGCTTCTCGGTGCGGTCTATCCCGGACTTCGGGACAAAGATCTTCCGGGGGCACCTCTACTTCGGCTGCAGAGGGCTGAAGATAGTCAACTTGGCCAACAAGATCGCGAACTGGCCGGAGCGGTTTCTCATCTTTGAGGGAAACCTGGGGTTGCTGCCGGTCGACCCCCAAATCCGCGAAGAAGCCGCCTTCGGCAGCAGCGGCTTGGACGGCATGGAGAAGGAGATCTACGACTTCTTCAAAGGCGAGCGGCTTGATGTAAACCACTACATCCCGCTGTTGCCGTCGCTAGTAGGAGTAGAGGCGGAAGACAGTAAGCTCCAAGCCGGCCGACCTGATATCTTAGCCGCACGGACTGGAAACTAACTTTGCCTTTATCTTCGCAGCTGCTGTGGCGGTCCTGCTGAACAAGCCGCAAACTCCTGGCGGCCTGACTCTCACTCAAAGAGAGAAGAGAGCGAGGCGTGCCAAGCCGGCGCGGGTTGCGGATGAGGAGGAGTCGGACTCCTCTGGAGAGTTCATTCTGCAAGGAACCGGCAGCAGCTTGAAGGATGTCCACGGCGATCCGGCCTTGCGGTGGAGTCCGGACGGCAAGTCGGTGACGATCTCCACCGCCCTCCCCTACTGGGGAGCAGAAGAAGTAAGCCGCCACGCCAGCGCGGTTGGCGGCGCGCTGTACGGCAAGCGCAACTTGAGGGCTATGCGACGAGTTCCTCCAGACGACCTGCCGCGGCTAGCCGCGCAAGTCGGCGCGAGGAGCTTCGTGGCAAGTCACTTCATGAGCCTTGCCTACAAGCAACTGATGAAGGAGAACAGCGGCCTGAAGACACAGTTAGGCGAACAACAAGAAGAAAACAAGCGGCTTAAGGAAAAGGAGGCGGTAAGTCATTACCAATACTCGTGCGGTTAGCATTATGTAACCGCGCGACCTTACCTTTACTTTTTGCTTTGCAGGAAATGTATAACCCGGCCAACCCCATCTTCCAAGGCCAAGTCTTCCCCCAACTCGTCCAAGGGATTGATGGAGCGCTTAACCGCCTCCGCGACCTTGGCGGCTTGGCCACCGGCTTCACCGACTTTACATGTGCCGACATCTACCCCTCCCTGAAAGAGCAGGTGGCCGATGTCTATAGGTCGATCAAGGGCAAGGCCAAGGTCGGGGAAGAAGTCGGCGAGGTGGGCGAGGTGGTCGGAGACGCGGTGGAAGAGGTCGGCCAGGGAAGCCGGAGTCCACGCACATCGCCTGAGTCCGGCGGCCAAGAATCGGAGACCGCGCGGCCAGACTCGACAACTTCTGGCGGTTCAGCGAGCTCCGCAACTAGCAGCGGATACTCTCTATCATCCGTCGACATTGGCGATGGCAGTGATTTGGATTCTCCTGCGACTAAGAAGCTCAAACCGGGCGATTAGAAAATCTATAACTTGTTTTTGTATTTTGAACTTTTTGAAATCGGCGGTATTGTTTTTGTAACCGCGCGATTAATATTTTGTAATACTTAATGAAATGGAAATGAAGGCATTTTACCTTTCTTTTTGTTACATCTCACTTTTCTTACTTGACTAAGTCCGCGCGGTCTCAGTTTAGCTTCCGATTTAAAATATAAGTATGTAAACCGGCTGAGTTTGCGCTGCGACTTCAACAAAGCTATCCGCAAGAGAGAGATATTTTCCTGCGGTTTATACCGGAGTGCACGTCGACGATAAGCCGAGCGGCTAATAACTTAAACCGCAATTTTCCTTGATGAATTATTCAACGTTATCTGCTGGAAGAGCTTAATTGCCGCGGCTTGCTCATACATAAACCGTGACCGCTAAGCCGCGCGGCCACTTGTCGCAGTCGGCAGACACCCATAACATTGAAATATTAGATTGCGGCTAGGGCGAACTCTGAAATGAATTGCCCATTTGATTAAAGGAACAAGAATAGAGAAACAAGCTTCGGCTTCCGATAATACAGGCCGATATAGGCATATGGAAGCCGGGAATTGTTGTGACGACAGTTCGCTGATTAGCTAATATAATTAATACCATAAGCCGGCAGATCAAAGCCAGGAATTAAGTGCCAGACACAGGTCGGTCGACTTCCTTTCCATATGAATAACAATCCGGCAACTGATATATTTGAGCCAAATAAGATACTGAATAGCGGATAGGCGGACGTAAGTCGGCCGAGTTCCCAAATATATTAATGATAATCCGGCAGGTAGGAACAGGAAAGTTAAAAAACTTAAGCCGGAATATGAAACCGGGCGGCTTGTGTAATTAATTATACAACCTGCACAGGCCGCTTAGTAAAACCGCGAGATAGCGGATAGGCGCGTGTTGTCCTGCAAAAATAGGTGAAGACATGCACTTATGTGACAATGTGGGCAGGTGCGTGTGGCATTGCTTTCCACACAAAGAACACATAAGCGGGATCGAAATTCTTAAAATCCATGACCGAAGTCAAACGGGACAAGTACGCAACGTCTGCGACTGAAGTAAAGCAGGACAAGTACGCAATGTCTGCGACGAAGGTCAAGCGGGACAAGTACGTAATGCCTGTCTGTGACTGAAGTCATGCGTGACGGGTATGCAATGTCTGCGACTGAAGGCCAAGCGGAAAACCCACTACACATCTGCGACTGAAGTCAAGCAGGACAAGTACGCAATGTCTGCGACGAAGGTCAAGCGGGACAAGTACGTAATGCCTGTCTGTGACTGAAGTCAAGCGGGATGTGGAGGGCCTAAGAATTCGAAAGGGGCTCTTGCCCCTACATGCATGCATATTGGCATAAAGAGTAAAGCTAAAAATAAGCTTCGAATGAAAAAGTAACATTTGCATGATGTTAAGGAAGTGACAAAGGATATATATCTGTAGTTTTATCATGCCTCATTAGTACCGATTGTGAAGGAGATGTTATGTACTATTCTGAACATAAGCACTTTTCTTTATAGAAAGAAAGAGGAATCACTGCTTGAATTATTGAGCAAGAAATGGAAGATTGCCTTAGAGAGTTACTAAATAACATATTCTTGCAGCTTTCCAGCTCTTACAAGTTGATTAGCCAATTCCCTGAGAGCTATGCAATCTTCTGCTAGATGACCAACATCTTTATGATACTTGCAAAAAGTTGCTCGTGCCGATACTTGATTTTGGATTTCATACGCCGAGGCTTCTTGAACTCAGGCATTTCCTGAATGATTATCAAAAGATCTTCCATAGGAATTTTAAACTTAACATACTTACCTGAACCTTTTCCATACTTTGGAGTTTTATCCTGGAGAATATAAGGAGACTTGCAATATTCAACTTGCAAAACATCTTGTGAGGAAATAGATTGCTGTTGACCAGAAGTCCCTTGAGATTGTTTAGCCATTTGATTCAGAAACGAAACATAACCTTTATTTGCCTCTTCGCCCATTATGAATATATTAACTATATCAATAAGATCTCCGTAGCTTTTGGGATATTTTGTGGTGAGCTTGAATTTCAATGGGCCTTCTTGAAGTGCATTTATGAAAGCATACAAGTAATAGTCTTGATGGACGCTACAAATATCTAAAACCTCCTTTTGAAACTGATCAACAAAATCTGGATTAGACTCGTCAATTCCTTGCTTGATTCGGAAGAGAGCTCCAACGTCTCTTTTCCGCTTCCTGTAAATAGCGAATCTAGAAATAAATTGACTTCGAAGATCCTTAAAGCTGGTTACTGATCGAGGTGGGAGGCTATAAAACCATTCTCTTGCAACATTGCCAAAAGATATAACGAAGAGTTTGCATTTTACTCCATTTGACACTTTTCTCAATGAAATAGCTGATTCAAAAGCTTGCAGATGAGAAAACGGATCATCACATCCAGAATACTCCGTGAGACGCGGTACTCTGAAGTCATCGGAGACAGTATCCCACCGAATACGATTAATGAATGGAGAAGGGGCCTCTTCTTCTTCCTCACAAAGAGGTTCATTTGCAACAGATTCTAGGCCACGCTCAACACTGTTTGCAAAAATTTCTTTATGAGGGTCAACAACCTCACTATTAAAATACGAGCAATCCTGCACTTCTGAGAGATCTGTAGTCACTGAGATGCGGCTTGATTTATCATGACCCTTTGCAGGATTCATCCTGAAAAGAAATAATAGCCGAACTTTTTCAAGAGACCGCAGAACAGCGGCGGCTTAACGCGGCGGCTAGACGATACTGCAAACCGATAAGAAGACCGGCTGAAAAGAGAGCGGATAGAAATGCCAAGTTCCACAGTGCTGGAGGCGGGTTGAAAAACTTAGCCGGCTAAGTTGCGGCTTGCTCGACAGACCGCCGAACTCTAGAGGATAGAGCGGTCTAATTAGCTAGACCGCTGATTTCATCGATTAGTCGAGATCTGAAGGTCGTGTGTTAACTGTTGACGCACGAAAACGGACAGGGAGTCGGGCACCACCAGCTAACGGTTCGAACACCGGGGAATAGGGAGGAAAGGAGAAGACTGTCGACCAATCGGTTACTAGCGGTCGCGGCTAAAGGACCGGAGAAGGGGGCCGCTGGCAGCGGCAACAGCATAGTTCGCCCGCCGCGGCTTAAATGCCACTCTTGCGGCGGGCTTTCCTTTACTTAAAAATGAGAAACAGTTACAACGAGTAAAAGAAGAAGCCGGCCGGGCTACAAGCCGCAATACACTAGACTTGAGACCGCAGCTCTTAACAGGCGAGCTCCTGGATCCCAGTCAGCGTGTCTTGGGGAGTGCACCCTCCCCCTATTTATAGGCTCGGGGGCCTGCCCAAACGGGCAGGGCTAAAATTACCGGCTGCCCGGGGTACAGGAGAACCGGGCAGAGGTGAGGGGAAGCAAAAGAGAAAGAAACAAGAAAGGAGGGAAGCCGCGCGGCCTGGCGGATTCCTCCTGGCGAGCTGACGGCTGGGTCCTTGGGCCTTGTCGCTGAGCAGGGTCGGCGTTGGCAGCGGCCTGACATGGAGACCGCCCGGCTTGGGAGGCTTGGCGGCTTGAGTAGGCAGGCCGCCCGGTCTGGAAAGCTGTGCGGGCATGTCGCGGATTCCGGGCTTATCAGTATGGGTGAGCTATCCTTCTTCCTAGGATTGCAAGTCAAACAGCATGCTGAAGGCATCTTCATTTCTCAAACCAAGTATGCAAATGAATTGGTTAAGAAATTTGGCATGTCTGAAGCATCTTGTATGAAAACACCTATGCCTACTAATGATGTATTGGATGCTGATGAACATGGGAAACCTATTGATCAGACAACATATAGAGCAATGATTGGATCTTTACTGTACCTTACAGCTAGTAGACCAGATATAATGTTTGCTACATGTATATGTGCTAGGTTCCAAGTAAGTCCTAGAGAGTCACACCTAACACTAGTAAAGAGGATTCTCAGGTATGTTAAAAGTTGTCCAAATCTAGGTCTCTGGTATCCAAAAGACTCAGCATTTGATTTCAACTGGATTTTCTGATGCTGACTATGCTGGATGCAGAATTGACAGGAAAAGCACCAGTGGAACTTGTCAGTTCCTTGGTGACAGACTTGTCTCTTGGTTTTGTAAGAAACAAACTTCTGTGTCAACTTCAACTGCTGAAGCTGAATATATGGCTGCAGGCAGTTGTTGTTCACAAATCTTGTGGATTCAAAACCAACTCCTAGACTATGGCTACAACTTAGAGAAGTCTAAAATCTTTTGTGATAACACAAGTGCTATTTCTATAGCTCAAAATCTAGTCCTCCATAGTAGGACAAAACACATAGAGATTAGGCATCATTTCTTAAGAGATAATGTTGAAAAGAATAAAATTGAACTACAATATATCCCAACTGATTTACAAAGGGGAGATATTTTCACCAAGCCCTTGGATGAAAAGAAACACACCTTCTTCCTAAATCAGTTAGGAATGTTAGATGGAGGAAGTCTAAAATAATATCCAAGATTTTGAAAGCTTAAAAATTGACCAAGACTAGGCAAACATCTTGATTTTTCTTAGTGTCTAGAGTTTTTCTGATCTCTGAACTGCGCTCGACGATTTCCCTCCAGATCGTCGAACGGAGATCGACGATTTCTGAAATCGTCGACCTGAGTTCAGCGTTTCTCAGATAGTATGAACTATCTCTTCCGGTCAGCGATCGTCGAACGGCGCTCGACGATTTTGTTCTCTAAACGATCGTCGAACAGAGCTCGACGCTCTCCAATATCGTCGAACTGAGATCGACGATGTTGAAGACTCTTCAGATTCCTTTAGAAGCCTCGATCGTCGAACTGAGTTCAACGATCTTTCCAATTCTGCGTCGAACCCTAATATAAAATTCATTTTTCGCCGTCGTTCTCCTTTGCGCTTTCGATTTCTCTGCAAGAACTTTCTTTCCCTCCAAACACTTCTGCACTTGGTCGTTTTTGTTTGTTGAATCTTTGCAGGTAACTATGGCTGTGTCTGTTGCTGTTCTCGCAGCCATGAAGTTTGATGCTGGCTTCGACATCGACATGGAATCCTTCAGCACAACAGACCAGGTCTTTCAGGACATCATAGAGTTATTCAAAGAGCAAAAACTTACTGCAATCATGACTACAAGGATTAAGCTTGCTTCTGATGAAATTAAGGAATGAGTTTACACTGCCCACAATCAGGACAACAACACCATTGTTGGATCAATCTCTGGCACTCAGGTACCCTTGACCCCAGCAATTCTAACAGAGGTGTTTGAGTTAAGAACTGGTGGAGATACTGCTGATTTGTCTGGAGAAGAATTTGCTGACTTGCTTGCCAGAATGGGTCATTCTGAGCCTAACCCTAGCAAGCTATTAAAGAAGAATCTTTCTGTAGAATACAGATTCCTGGCTGATGTAGTTGGGAAAGTCCTACTGGCTAAGCACTCTGCTCATGATACAATTTCCAGGTATCAGCTCTGCCTAATGGGAGCCCTAGTAGACAGGAAGAATCTGAATTGGGGAGAGGTATTCTTTGACCTCATTAAGAAGAAGATCAACAAACGTTTTGTGAACTTTGGAAGAATTATAGGGGTGTTTCTGCAGCATAGGTGCCCGGCATTGCTGGTCTCCTCTGGAACCCACATTAATGCATCCAAGAGACTGTCTTGTGCCCTTTTTGGTAAATGGGACAGACAAATCATCAAGCCCAGCAGGCCCTCCTCCAGCACTCCTTCAGGCACCAGGACTCTCAGAGTCACTTCCCCATAGGTCTCTGCCCCTGCAGATGACCTGCCTGCTGATGCCTCTCCTCTTCCTCCAATTCCATCTCTTCCCATTCCATCTACCATTCAAACTCCATCCACCATCATCATCTCCAGCCCCTCTCCAACATCTACACCATCTCCAGTCCCGACTCTTCCACTCCCAGAAGACCAATTCCATCCATTATTCACCTACCCTTCATCAGACATTGCCACTTCATCACCCTCCATTCCATCCTTCCATCTCATTGATGATTCCTTCATGGATGATTCACCATCCTCTCCTCCTGAGCTACCCTCATCCTCAACATCCTATCAAGCTCTTCTGCAAGACATCATTGACCAACCCACATTCACCCCATCTATCTCCATCTCACTGTCCTCCATATCCACTTTACCCACACCTCAACCATCCCTGCCCCACTACTCCAGCTCTCCACTACCCTCACCAACAGCTACTCCTCCATCCTCTACCTCTGCTCCAGTCAGTACTGAGCAAGTTTGTGGAGCGTGAGCTTAAGTTTCTCAGCTTTGGTAGCGACGAGTGCTAGCCTAGGATCCTAACAGAGTTATGGATTGTAAAGGTGATGCTGACTCGCATTGTGGATTGTTGCAACCGACGATTTGAGCATCTGGAAATAGCTGAACTACACCCAACCCTATGCCGATTGACTTGGAGTGAGTCAAAGTGTGGATTTTAAGCCACCATGACTTTGTCATAGCCACAAGGGCATTGTCTTTGGAGTTGGCCCTGAAATACCTGAATACTGAAACGTTGCTAACTGTCGTAGAGAACATAGTTATGGCCCTTGATGTCCTGTGCACCAAGAATGTTCCCTGAGAGCACGGGGCGTTGGGCATTCGCGCCAACGTCCATGTGTTGGGTCCATTGCCCTCAATGTCCTAGATTTGAGTGAAGTCAATCTTGTTAATAATATACATAAAAGTGTATTGGATGTCTTAGTAATAGTGATGGGACATATAGCTTAAGTGGCTCAGGAAACACTTGCTTAAGCTGTAGAAAGATAGAAAACTCTCTAAGTCCACAAGAGTTGAGTGAAAGTCACTCACTTAACACCAGATGACTTTTAGGCTGTGAGCCAGGCTAATGCAGTCAAAGACTAAGAAGAAATGGACAGGAAAGTGGCTAAGTCCACAGGCATTGAGTGAAGTCAACTCACTCAGCGCCATATAGTAAAAGGTTGTGAGTCTATCTAACACATTCAAAGCCTAAGAATAAATGGATAGAAAAGTTGCCAAGTCCACAGGCTTTGAGTGAAGATCATTCACTTAATGTCATAGCTCCATAATCGGTGCGTATTGCTCAGTCAGTCAACGCCATAGGAAAACTGTGAATATTTACCAAGTCCACAAGCATTGAGTGAGTCAAGCTCACTCAATACCATGTGATAATGTGTTGACTAAATCTCAAAGTCAGTGTTGTTCCTTAGACACAAAAATTTGGCTAAGTCCAAATGCATTGAGTGTAGTTCATTCAGTCAACGCAAGATAGCAGAAGAAAATTTGTTAAGTTTTTTGGCACTGAGTGGAGCTTACTCACTCAACGCCATGGAGCTGAAAAATCTGGATAAGGAAGAAAGCGTTGAGTGAGGCATGGTCACTCAACGCTCTCAACGCTATGATGCAGAAATGGTCAAGACAGAAAGCGTTGAGTGAGGAGTGGTTACTCAATGCTCTCAACGCTTAAGATGCTGAAGAAGCAGAAAGGCTTAAGGCAGACAACATTGAGTGAGGTATGCTTACTCAATGCTCTCAATGCCTAAATAACAGAATGTACGGCTAAGGCACAAGATGTTGAGTGAGGTGTGCTCACTCAACGCTCTCAATGCCAGGCATGCAGAAAAGGCTGCAAAAATGGTTAAGGAAAAAAACATTGAATGAGCGATGCTCACTAAACGTTGTCAATGCCTAGATAGACAAAATTATCTAAGTACTTTGGTGTTGAGTGAAGTTCATTCACTCAACGCCTATTTTACTGATGCTTGATTTTTTTCCTAAGTCTTCAGGTACTGATTTCAGCAAGTCAAAAAGTCAACTTTATTCAAATTATTAGCGACAAAGCTAATGTAAATGACAAAAGGAGCCGCAGACCTACTATACGACAGTTAGGCATTAAAGCAAGTATGTAGCTGATATTATATGTGTGGGGCCCACTACTCATAGAGCCGTTGGGACATAAATTATAAAAGGAATAGCCTTTACAGAGCAAGATAACTCTTGAAGCAGAGCCGTTGAGAATGTTCTTCTTCATCGCCATTGTTGCTGTGAAGAGAAGAACCAAGAGCAAAAAGACTGGAGGTCTAAAGGCTCAAAAAGTTAGCTACTGGTATTCATCCACGACTACAGTAAGATCAGAGAAAATCTCTGAAGAAAGTTAGCTGGTGGCATTTTCCATCAACACCTATAGATTCTACATAGATCCAGAGGCATAACACTGAAGAACATCTATTGGTGTCTGTGGAGAAGAAGTTAGGGTTGAACTTTCTCAGCACAGGAAATAAAGAAGAAGCAGAAATCTTTCTGCCAGTTACCTCCAACACAAGCTATTATTCTTGTTACTATGAAAAAGTTAAGCAGAGAATTCTTCAGCTTAGGCAGCAACAAGCTTTGCCTAAAGCCAAAAGGAATCTTCCTTGTAAGATTACAAAAGTACCTTCCATGTAAAAATCCAAAAGGACAATCTTGTACCTTTTTTATGTAGTGCCTCAGCCCACTCATTCAGGGATAAAATTCTTCAAGAAAGTACACAACCAAAAGTGCTTCAGTTAGTAAGGCTGACTTGGCTGCCTCTAAAGCCATTAAGAACACTCCAACTACAAAGAAGGTTGTTACTAATGAAGTTCAAAGCAAGCCAAGTGCTCCCACTGGCAGATTCACTTTTGGTCAAGCACTTGCTGAAAGAAACATGAAGAAAGCCACAGTTCTCCAGAAATGGCTTGCACACTTCAAAGTGTGTTCAAAAAGGGAGATACAACATCCATGAATGTTGGTGCTGTGACAATGTGGGCCACTTTGCCATAGATTGTTTGCACAACTCCTGTGTGCCAAAGGCAAGGCTATGTTTTCCTAACAGGACTGCTGTAGGTAGACATATGCATTCTTATGCTAACAGGAATCTAGGACCCAAGTTAGCTTGGGTTCCTAAGTTAAGGTAATTTCTATTTTAGAGGATCGTCCAAGTGGCCATGCCCAATTAGGGTCCTTGGACAGAGTTGTACCAAACCTAAGTTTTGGTACAAGGAATGATTCAACTAATCATCATGCACAAGATGTCAAAGACAAGTGCAATTTTTGAGGGGGAGATAACAAAGGAAAGCCAGATGCACACCAAAGGCTAAAGATTAGGAGCAAGGTTGCTGGTATGCTTAGAGACTGTGAATCCAGTATGGGCTTCAAGTCTACAGGGCAGAGATAAGTAGAATTCACCTTGCTTTTAATTCTACTAATCAATTGCTCAATTGCTGAAATTATGCATGCTAGAGATAAGGTAATTGAAATAGATGTCTGAGAATATGTGAGACATTTGTCTAAATAACTCTTCTCAATAAATATGTTAGTGGCTCACATGTTCTCTATGTCACAAGATGTAATTAGATTTAACATCCTCAAAATTGACATGTACATGTTAAAGCTTGTTCATATTGCACTCAACTAGAACACATACTATAATGAGAATTGCTGTTCATCCTAACCCCTGCTGACTAGACAAATTTAATATTATTAAAAGTGTCTAAGGCCATTCAATTGCTAAATAAATGGTCAATCAATTAAGAGCAAGAAGTCAGAGGTTGAGGAAAAAAAAGCCTAGTAAACTAAATCAATTGTTTAATAAACCTGCGGATAAAATCTGGGACTCAATCCCAACCATTGATAAAAATTGATCAACAAAATAGGATAGTGACTTTCCGCCTTCTCTTAAGAAACAAATATAAATAGAAAAGATTGTGCATAAAGCAAAAGCACTGTTCCTTGGTAATTTATTTGTCAAAGCACCCAGTGGTAGGGTTAACACCCAGTGGTAGGGTTTTCGGAGGTGGTATCTTGGTAATTTATTTGTCAAAGCACTTGGGTTACTACCGTGCGGAGATAGTAGCTATCGCGTGGTGGTAACAAGTACTGTCGTGATGTAATGGTCGCTAGTTACCGCGAGGCGCAAGCATCCTAATGCTCGGCGTTAGCGAAAACTGTAACGGCGTGGCCACGTGCCGGCCTATGATTGGAGGGCTTGGGCGGTTGCACTTGTAGCGAGGCATTGAATAAAGGTATCACGTGGCGGTAGTTAGGTATCACACGACGATAGCTTGTTTTATAGCCCTGGTTTAGCCGTTTCTCTTCATCTTCTTTTGGAGAGAAGTTTTTTGCCTGGATTTCTGGAGGAGGAGCTGCAGCGCTGGGAAGGAGGGTTCTCACCACCGTTAGAGATTCGAATTCCGGATTCAAAAAGCGAGTTTGGATCTACGGAGGCAAGCCCATAGCGGTCGTTTTCAACCGTCTAGATTTCTCTCTTTGTGCCAAAGAGGACAACAAGGGTAACAATTCTCTTCCTTGGACATGTGAAGTCCTTTCCATTGGAATTAAAGGGTAGACACACCACGAACACGTGGATGTGGTTCTCCCGACGGGTAGATCCGTGTATCCCAGTTAGTTTGCATTTAGATCTGAAATCGAAGTACGGAATATGCATGCTGTGTGAATCCCATCTGGACTGGTTGGTCTGAATTGGTGATGTTTGTATGCTTTGTATGATGGAGAAGACTGTGTTTATCGTGTAAATTTTAGGGTCGTGAGGTGTGCAGATGGCTGCATTGATAGTACTGGGTTTAGACTCCAGGAAAACACCGGTTTTGGGGGAAGAACAGATAGTCTGTCCCCATACCGTGCGACGATAGCGCTACCGTCGGTGGTAGCTCCCAGTGAGCGTTATGTTGCTGTGTTAAGGCCTGTTTATTGGAAACCTTATGGCTGTATGCTTAAACCTCTCTTTGGGAGACTTGTGGGCTATTTTTTAAGGCATGTCTTGTGAAATCTTGGGGTCGTGATGGACTCTCTCTTGAAGAACTGAGGGCAAGTTTGTGGAGCGTGAGCTTAAGTTTCTCAGCTTTGGTAGCGACGAGTGCTAGCCTAGGATCCTTACAGAGTTATGGATTGTAAAGGTGATGCTGACTCGCATTGTGGCTTGTTGCAACCGACAATTTGAGCATCTGGAAATAGCTGAACTACACCCAACCCTATGCCGATTGACTTGGAGTGAGTCAAAGTGTGGATTTTAAGCCACCATGACTTTGTCATAGCCACAAGGGCATTGTCTTTGGAGTTGGCCCTGAAATACCTGAATACTGAAATGTTGCTAACTGTCGTAGAGAACATAGTTATGGCCCTTGAGGTCCTGTGCACCAAGAATGTTCCCTGAGAGCACGGGGCGTTGGGCATTTGCGCCAACGTCCATGTGTTGTGTCCATTGCCCTCAATGTCCTAGATTTGAGTGAAGTCAATCTTGTTAATGATATACATAAAAGTGTATTGGATGTCTTAGTAATAATGATTGGACATATAGCTTAAGTGGCTCAGGAAACACTTGCTTAAGCTGTGGAAAGATAGAAAACTCTCTAAGTCCACAGGAGTTAAGTGAAAGTCACTCACTTAACACCAGATGACTTTTAGGCTGTGAGCCAGGCTAATGCAGTCAAAGACTAAGAAGAAATGGACAGGAAAGTGGCTAAGTCCACAGGCATTGAGTGAAGTCAACTCACTCAGCGCCATATAGTAAAAGGTTGTGAGTCTATCTAACACATTCAAAGCCTAAGAATAAATGGATAGAAAAGTGGCCAAGTCCACAGGCTTTGAGTGAAGATCATTCACTTAATGTCATAGCTCCATAATCGGTGCGTATTGCTCAGTCAGTCAACGCCATAGGAAAACTGTGAATATTTACCAAGTCCACAAGCATTGAGTGAGTCAAGCTCACTCAATACCATGTGATAATGTGTTGACTAAATCTCAAAGTCAGTGTTGTTCCTTAGACACAAAAATTTGGCTAAGTCCAAATGCATTGAGTGTAGTTCATTCAGTCAACACAACATAGCAGAAGAAAATTTGTTAAGTTTTTTGGCATTGAGTGTAGCTTACTCACTCAACGCCATGGAGCAAACAAATCTGGCTAAGGAAGAAAGCGTTGAGTGAGGCATGGTCACTCAACGCTCTCAACGCTATGATGCAGAAATGGTTAAGACCGAAAGCGTTGAGTGAGGAGTGGTTACTCAATGCTCTCAACGCTTAAGATGCTGAAGAAGTAGAAAAGCTTATGGCAGAAAACATTCAGTGAGGTATGCTTACTCAATGCTCTCAATGCCTAAATAACAGAATGCACGGCTAAGGCACAAGATGTTGAGTGAGGCGTGCTCACTCAACGCTCTCAATGCCAGGCATGCAGAAAAGGCTGTAGAAATGGTTAAGGCAAAAAACATTGAATGAGCCATGCTCACTCAACGTTGTCAATGCCTAGATAGACAAAATTATCTACGTACTTTGGCGTTGAGTGAAGTTCATTCACTCAACGCCTATTTTACTGATGCTTGATTTTTTACTAAGTCTTCAGGTGCTGATTTCAGCAAGTCAAAAAGTCAACTTTATTCAAATTATTAGTGACAAAGCTAATGTAAATGACAAAAGGAGCCGCAGACCTAATATACGACAGTTAGGCATATAAGCAAGTATGTAGCTGATATTATATGTGTGGGGCCCACTACTCATAGAGCCGTTGGGACATAAATTATAAAAGGAATAGCCTTTACAGAGCAAGATAACTCTTGAAGCAGAGCCGTTGAGAATGTTCTTCTTCATCGCCATTGTTGCTGTGAAGAGAAGAACAAAGAGCAAAAAGACTGGAGGTCTAAAGGCTCAAAAAGTTAGCTACTGGTATTCATCCACGACTACAGTAAGATCAGAGAAAATCTCTGAAGAAAGTTAGCTGGTGGCATTTTCCATCAACACCTATAGATTCTACATAGATCCAGAGGCATAACACTGAAGAACATCTATTGGTGTCTGTGGAGAAGAAGTTAGGGTTGAACTTTCTCAGCACAGGAAATAAAGAAGAAGCAAAAATCTTTCTGCCAGTTACCTCCAACACAAGCTATTATTCTTGTTACAGTGAAAAAGTTAAGCAGAGAATTCTTCAGCTTAGGCAGCAACAAGCTTTGCTATAGTTACTTAACAGATCCAGCAAGAAAAATCCTTGGTTCTGTGAAGAAGAAGCAAGATTGATTGTATCTCAGTTCAGGTAAAGTAAGACTCAGGAAAAACATTCCTGGAGTTAAAGTTGGGCTGAGTCTATCTCAGTTAAGGTAGATTGGCACAGAGAAATTTCTCTTATGTCCAATGAAGAACCTCACCAACTCACTTCCACCCAGTAGGTTACTTTTTGGATCTGAGTGGTAGTAGCAAGTTTGCTCTGAGGTAGGATTCTGTTAAAGAATCTGAGCTGTACGTCTTGGTTTCAAGTCTGAGGTAGGTGGTCAATTGATCACTGAGCTGTAGGAGAGGAATACTCTCTGAGTGTAGGATCCCTAGTGGATATGAGGTACGATTGTCCTCCCAGCCTAAGTGTAGGTTCTTTGGCCTGAGGTAGGTGATCTGCTGATCACTGAGTTGTAGGCCCTTGTGTCTGAGTTGTAGGTCATGGAGGAGACTAAGAGATCATGAGGGATCTGAGGTGTAAGCTCTTTGGAGCATTGTTTTGGAGAAGTGTCTTGACTAACAGGAAGTTGGCAAGGTGGGAGGAGAGTGGATGTACCCAAAGATTGGGGAATCACTATAAATCTGTATGTACTTTGTTGTGTTGTTTTTCTTTGTGCAGGTGGTATGTCTTGAAAGCAGTACATAATTAACCAATAAAGCATTTAACTAAAAGAAAAGAAAAGATAGTCACTAAGGACTAAGAAACCTATTCACCCCACTCTAAGTGATTTATCTATCCTTAAAATCAAAGACTTTTAATTGGTATTAGAGGGAGGTCGCTCGAAAAGGACCTAACAGTCTGATTAGACCTCAAATGATAGCTAAAAGGGTTTCAACTTTCGTGTTCAAAAGAGAACCATAAGATTTGGAGATCAATCGAGCTTCAAATTAGTAAAAATGACAAGAAGACCATTTGACTGTTCGCAACTCTTGTAGAAGATGAAGTTTATCCAGATACAAGAGTAAAGATCAGAGCCCCTCTATCACATTCAGATAGTGACTTAAAGGTGAATGAAGCTGAGGAAGGTGAATGCAGAGGTTATGAATTGACAGCTACCCCTGAAGAAGAACTCTGCCAGGAGCAGCCCGGACAAAGTCAGGTATATTGCCCATCTAGCTCATCCTCAGAGTCTGGATATGAATCATACTCAGGCTCTGATGCATCCTTATCAAGTGATGATAAGAGTCCTCCGTCAGAAGATGATATCAATAAATTGATTATAAATCATGGTGTGCTCTTAAAAGCTTTCAAGAAAAGCAAGATGCTTGTTAAGAAACAGGCAGAGGAAATTGCCTCGCTACAGCTGGCTGCTTCCCAACAAGATGAAACTTCTTCTTTGCTATATCTAAAAGAGATGGAAGTAGATCATCTGAATACCATGGTAGATATCCACATTAAGTCCATAAAATATAAGGACTCTGTTATCAAGAATCTTGAAGAGAAGCTTGAAAGGGAGAAGAGGATTGTGGACCATTTCTCTAAGATAGATGCTATCAAGAGAAAACCTGTGTCTGAGTGAATTTCTAAAGTTATCCAATCTCAGAGAAGAGGCCAAGCTCCTGTTAGGTCTCGGTCAACCTTTCACAAGGTAATTCTCTCATCCAATAGGTATGACCAAGACTGGAAGTGTGGTCACTTTAGGTGTGGGAATCTTCCTTGTAAGATTACAAAAGTACCTTACAATGGAAGAAGAGAGGTCATAGGCTTGAGTGCTCAGAAGGCTTTCCATGTAAAAATCCAAAAGGACAATCTTGTACCTTTTTTATGTAGTGCCTCAGCCCCCTCATTCAAGGATAAAATTCTTCAAGAAAGTACACAACCAAAAAGTGCTTCAGTTAGTAAGGCTGACTTGGCTGCCTCTAAAGCAATTAAAAACACTCCAACTACAAAGAAGGTCGTTACTAATGAAGGTCAAAGGAAGCCAAGTGCTCCCACTGGTAGATTCACTTTTGGTCAAGCACTTGCTGAAAGAAACATGAAGAAAGCCACAGTTCTCCCCACTAAACAGGCAGCCAGAAATGGCTTGCACACTTCAAAGTGCGTTCAAAAAGGGAGATACAACATCCATGAATGTTGGTGCTGTGACAATGTGGACCACTTTGCCATAGATTGTTGGCACAACTCCTGTGTGCCAAAGGCAAGGATATGTTTTCCTGACAGGACTGCTGTAGGTAGACATATGCATTCTTATGCTAACAGGAATCTAGGACCCAAGTTAGCTTGGGTTCCTAAGGTAAGGTAATTTCTATTTTACAGGATAGTCCAAGTGGCCATGCCCAATTAGGGTCCTTGGATAGAGTTGTACAAAACCTAAGTTTTGGTACAAGGAATGATTCAACTAATCATCATGCACAAGATGTCAAAGACAAGTGCAATTTTTGAGGTGGAGATAACAAAGGAAAGCCAGATGCACACCAAAGGCTAAAGATTAGGAGCAAGGTTGCTAGTATGCTTAGAGACTGTGAATCCAGTATGGGCTTCAAGTCTACAGGGCAGAGATAAGTAGAATTCACCTAGCTTTTAATTATACTAATCAATTGCTCAATTGCTGAAATTATGCATGCTAGAGATAAGGTAATTGAAATAAATGTCTGAGAATATGTGAGACATTTGTCTAAATAACTCTTCTCAATAAATATGTTAGTGGCTCACATGTTCTCTATGTCACAAGATGTAATTAGATTTAACATCCTCAAAATTGACATGTACATGTTAAAGCTTGTTCATATTGCACTCAACTAGAACACATACTATAATGAGAATTGCTGTTCATCCTAACCCCTGCTGACTAGACAAATTTAAAATTACTAAAAGTGTCTAAGGTCATTCAATTGCTAAAGAAATGGTCAATCAATTAAGAGCAAGAAGTCAGAGGTTGAGGAAAAAAAGCCTAGTAAACTAAATCAATTGTTTAATCAACCTGCGGATAAAATCTGGGACTCAATCCCAACCATTGAAAAAATTGATCAACAAAATAGGATAGTGACTTGCCTATCCCGCTCGCTCGTATTCGCTGAATCGACGAAAAGATTGTGCATAAATAGAAAAGATTGTGCAAAAAGCAAAAGCACTGTTCCTCCGCCTTCTCTTAAGAAACAAATATAAATAGAAAAGATTGTGCATAAAGCAAAAGCACTGTTCCTTGCCCTCTCCCGCTCGTATTCGCTGAATCGACGAAAAGCCGTTCTCACTAGCTTTCTCAAATTCTCCTGCCAAATGGAGCCCAAAGGATAAGATTTCCTATTCGAATGATCGGAATTGGTGAGAAATGGAATCAAGTATGCTCCTGAAGAGGTACAGTATGTTATTCATCTTCTACACACTTCTGACCAAGAATTCATACAGTCGGAACCCTGTTTAGTCTGGAAGCGGGTGGTTCTCCAATTATTCTCCAACATCAGGGGAGATACTACAAGAGAGAAAATCAAGACTACTGTAAGGGGAACAAGAGTCAAGATAGCATAAGAAGGCTGGCCAAAGCCCTAAAGCTGACAAAGTTCTCTGCAACTAATGAAAAAGATGAGTTGTCGCAGGAAGACATAAAGTCTGTAGTAAAATGGTGCAGATTGTCTAAACACACCTCCCACTCCATTTTGAGAAAGGAACTGAATCTAAAGGGAAAGTTCCTGGTTGATGTCATTGCGAAGGCTTTGTTATGCAAAACAAGGTCCCATGATAAAATTTCGAAGACGTTGTTTGAGGATATGGCTAGAGTTTTTCTGACCAAAAGAACTGACTGGGGCAGGGTAGTGTTTGACAGGATAGTGGAATGCATTACTGAACTAAACTTAGTTAGAATTCTTTCCCTATTTCTACGATAGACTGTCCCGAAAATCATAAACTTAAAGCTTAGAGCAAGAATACACCACATGAGGAGAATGAACATTAAGATGCTGGAGAGGTGGGACATGGTACTTCAACTGCATGGACCATCAGTTGTAGAAAGGAAAGGAAAGAAGATTGCTGCTTCTGAGCCCAGCTCCTCCAGCAGCTCATCTGATGAGGAAGAACCCCATAACCCTAAACTGTCATCCTCTGCTGAAGAGTCCAGGAAGGACACGTACATTCAGGTATCAGCCTCTTCTAAACTTACCCCTCAAAGTCATGTGAGCAGACCTGAGTCAGATATTATCCCTGAGGATGATGAGCATGCTGCTTAGTTGGCTGAAATAGTGACAAAGGAAGCTGTTGACCATCTGCAAGGATGGATGAAGATGTCTCTAGATTGGATGATGCAGATAGTCATCTTCCTATGTCTGATGATGATGATGCTCCTAGGCCTTAGACTGAGTGGAGATCAAACTAGCTTAAGATAAAGAGACTGTTATGTCTAAAGAAGAGCATCCACTCGATAAAGTCACAGAAATTACAAGTGCTGAGGAAAGTAATGCTCTAGTTAAGGAGGAGCAACAGGCAAAAGAGATAATGCAAGAAGCATTATTTATGGGGGGAGGAGGCAGCTACAGGCCCCTCCAATAGTAGTAGATACTACTGCAGGTGATATAGATATTGCGGTATCAGATGTTGTTGCTGCGGTTACTGAACTGCATGCAAACAAAGGCATGACAGAGGTTGAGGGAGAGATACCATCTGATCTCCTGATGGGGAAATTTATAGTTTTAAAATTATATCCAAACTATAATCTCGAAATAGGCAAGTGTACCGATCAAAATAGTATAGGAAATGTCGTATTAGACTCGGGGCCTGTTGAGTATACGCAAATTATATTATTTTATCGGTTAATAAAATGAGTTAATTTAAACTACAGCTAGAAAACAAAATAAAATATAGCACTTGATCTAGAATCCCCTTGTACTAAAACTAACCTCCTTTATGAACATAAAGTACGCAAGAATTTTAAATTGCTCACCCGACCGTGGAGGTTCCTTAAGTACAAAAGTGTCTCTCTCGAGCTCATGCTTTTGACTAACCTTAGGTTGATCGACTAAGACCTCTCGGCCAGTCGAAACCCCTAAGCTTGCTTTAGGCGGTGAACCCCTCTATTGGATTTGACTCCAATCCGGAAGATTTATGTCGTCCTCTCTCGAGGAGTGCATGCAACTCCTTTTATCTTTGAGTGATCTCCTCGTATCCGCAACCTCTCGGTCATTTAGGATACGGATCTTAGATCGAAGAACATATCCGCGCAATATGAATTCATTACAATATAAATCAAAGATAAATCGTTAGTGAGTAAAGTAAAGGACTTGACATTTTTAATAAAGTTGAGAAGCTTATTTTATTCCAAGATTCATCATGATCAAGTGCTAAAAGAAGTTTGGCTACTAAGCATGATGAAGAAATTACATAGAAAGAAGGGCAAGAACATGATTTCTAAAAAGAGAGTAATTGAATTAAACATAAAGAAATGCAAACTAAACTATGAAGCTAAGGGTTACATAAAGAAAATGCAGCAAAACAGAGTAATAAACGAGGTAAAACTACTCCTAGATTGGCCTCCTAGCTCCGCCCCCAGCTCTTGAACTTATCTGGAATTTATAGGAAAAACTTCTAGAAGGTCATGCCCTGGGTCACGCCCGTGACCTAGTGCGTGTCCGGCTCGGAACCGCCGTCTTGAAAGCCCGGGAACGTTGGAGGAGAAACTGCCAAAATCTGTAAAATGACGGGTCACGGCCCTAGGTCACGGCCGTGACCTAGGGTGTGTCATTTCTTTTTCTGGAAAACGGCAGGAAGCTGAAAACAGCGGGAGTAAATAGGTGTTGAAGGAGGCGTCACGCCCCCTGGTCACGCCTGTGACCATGGGCGTGTCAAACTGCAATGGAAATCTGGCGCAACGGTAGGAACAGTTGATTTACTGGCTGGAAACACCCATATCACGCTCTGGGTCACGCCCGTGACCTTTGGGTCACGAGCGTGTACTTGACTGTTCGACGTTCTTTTCTCGACGAATTGAGCCCCTTGGTCACGCCTTCTGGTCACGCCCGTGACCCATAGGTAACGCCCATGACAAGGGGCATGTAGCTTTAAAATGCCGTATCCTGCCATCTGAAACTCCTCTATGGGTCATGACCACATGTCACGCCCGTGACATGAAGGTCACGCCCGTGACTTGGCCGTGAAAAGTTGATTTTTCCAGGATTGCTCTTTTTGTTCTGCTGATCAGCCTAGCATGCTCCAATTTGTTATCTGCAGCCCAAATAAAATAGAAATAATAAAACAAAGTATTTTAACACAAATATTAAAATAAACTAAATAAACTATTATAATTTATTAAATAAAAACTATATAAAAATAACTATAAATAAAGACTTATCAAATACCCCCATACTTAAGCTTTTTCTATTCCAGAGCAAAACTATGAGAGTACTTATTAGAGATTAAAATAATTTTTTAATTAAACTAAAAATTTATTAAATTAAAAGAAATTTAAAAATTAACTTAAGTGATTCAAATTTCGAAGTCCTAAAATATGAAAGTACAATGAGAAAAGATAAATATTTAGCAAAGTTTTCTCTAATAAAGTAATTGGAAATCAAAATTAAGTATTTAGCAAACAAAGTTAGATTAAAAATTATAAACACTTTTTTCATTAAAAAGAGACTTCAAGGAAAAATCAAACTACTACCTATGCTCTCTTACAAATTTAATTTAAATCTAAAGCAATTATATTGGATTTTGGGTTTGGAAATAAGACAATTGAAGAGATCTTAGATTGGGGGTGATGAATTTTATCCTCTCACCCCGCACAATTTTTTTCTTTTGAATTTTTTTTCTTCTTTTTTTTTTCTCTTCAAACAAAGTTGCTTAGGAGTAATGAATTTTATCCTCTTACTCCTTTTTTGGGGGTTGCATGTGTACCAAGAAATACTTGATTCTCATGACATATGATCTAACCAAAAAAAGAAAAATTGCATATGTGTAACAGGGGATAATTAATTTTATCCTCTTATCCCATGACATATGACCTAACAAGAAAATTAAAAATAAGGGGAAGGCTAGCAAAATTTAGATTAAATTAAAATTATTGCAGAGCAACTATAGTAAATTAAAATTTGCTAAGAATCTTAAAGTTTTAAAGTGAAGATAATTAAAATCTAAAAATTGTTAAACTAAGCACTAGGAAAGTGAAACTAAATATAATAAAAGAGAAGAAGGGCTAAATAGATTTCTCTAAACAAATTTACATCAAAAAAAATTCTTAAAATCAAATTGCCTAAAAATTAAATTTAACTAACTTGATGAAATAAAAGATTTAGAAAATTTAAAATTATAAAAATTCTTATTAAAAATTATATTTTTTTCTTTTTTTTTGGTATTTTTGATAATAAAAAGAAAACAAATTTTTTTAAATATTTTAAAGATTTTTTCATTTTTTTTGAGTTTTGAAATAAAAATAATAAATAAGAATCCACCCCCATACTTCAAAATAAACAGTGTCCGTAATATTTATAAGTCAAGTAGGAGGGGGGGAAAGAAAAACAGTTTGTGAAAATTTAGGAAAAAAACAAATCATAAAAATAAACGATAAGCAAGGGGTGTCTCCCAAGAGCGCTTTTCTTTTTTCCATCTTCGGCGTCTTCACGCTTGGGTGAATACGCCGAAGATGCTCGCCCAGCGACTCCTCCGCTTGCTTCTTGATTATCCTTTTATGAACATTTGACTTGAAAATGTAAATTCACATCACCTATACATGCATGAGGTGATGTGAGTTTTTGTAGATGTGTGGCAAATGGATCGTTGACGACGTGTGATTGCAACGGCTCATCATCTTCATGAAATTTATTTGTTAAAGAAAAATCAAAAGTAAGCGCGTCAGAAAAATCTTCGCAAGGAGGAGGTTCTTGCGAAGTTATATGATTAGGTATAGGTTGTGTATTTTCTAAAATAAAGTCATTATCTAAAAGAAAATTACTGGGCACTATAGTTTCATGAATTTCAATTTCTAAAAATTCATAAGTGGAGGTTGAAAATTCATGAGGAGAATGAAAATCGGGAGAAATAGGAGAAGAAACCTGTTTTTCTTCTATTTCACCTGGTGTGCCCATAACTTTAAAAAATTCTTGATAAAATAATTCTTCCTCCTCTTCCAAATAAGTCACCAAGAGGGCACATGAAGATTCATGTTTCATACTAGGTGAACTATTTGGAGGGGGTGAAGGATCATTAGAATAAGAAATAATTTCTTCTAAATTTTGGGGAGGATCAACAATGAATTGCGTAAAGTCCCCAAAATTAGAAGTAAACAATTGTGGCATGGTAAAAGAACAAAAATTAGGATCTAAATAATTGTTCTCATAACTCGGAAAGTTTTCTGGTTAATCTTGCGAACAAGGAAAACAAACGTCCGAGGTAGAAGAAAAATTATTTAAATCAAAATAAGTATTCTCATTTAAATTCAAAAAATTATTTTCATGGAAATTAAAGGAATTAGAAAAATTATTTTCATGAAAAATGGAAAAAGAATTATTATAAAAGTGAGAATAGTTATTTTCATAATTATATTCAATTTTATTTTCATAAGGTAGTTGTGAATTATAATTATTAAGATAACAATACTGACTTTGATGAGAACCACCACAAAAATAACAAACACTTTGCCGATGTTTTGCGGCTTTCAAAATATCTAATTGATTTTGAAGACTGGCAATTTTAGCGGCCAAATGAGATAACATTTTTTTTAATGTAAAAAAAAAATAAAACAACCTTTACCTAATGGAAGTGAATGAAAAAGAAAATCAAAATAAGAATTGGCGTAGAGAAAGAGAATGATAAAAGTAATAAAATTTGCGCTTTCTAAATATCAACAAAAAGAATCCCCGGCAACGGCACCAAAAACTTGATGGAGAAATTTATCATTTTAAAATTATATCCAAGCTATAATATCGAAATCGGCAAGTGTACCTATCAAAATATAGTATAGGAAATGTCGTATTAGACTCGGGGCCTGCTGAGTATTTCTACTCACGCAAATTATGTTATTTTATCGG
Source organism: Platanthera guangdongensis (assembly GCA_039583875.1). NCBI lineage: Eukaryota > Viridiplantae > Streptophyta > Magnoliopsida > Asparagales > Orchidaceae > Platanthera > Platanthera guangdongensis. The sequence continues at coordinate 73,425,770 of CM077155.1, read as the reverse complement.
TTAATAAAATGAGTTAATTTAAACTAAAGCTAGAAAACCAAATAAAATATAGCACTTGATCTAGAATCCCCTTGTACTAAAACTAACCTCCTTTATGAACATAAAGTACGCAAGACTTTTAAATTTCTCACCCGACTGTGGAGGTTCCTTAAGTACAAAGCGTCTCTCTCGAGCTCATGCTTTTGACTAACCTTAGGTTGATCGATTAAGACCTCTCGGCCAGTCGAAACCCCTAAGCTTGCTTTAGGCTGTGAACCCCTCTATTGGATTTGACTCCAATCCGGAAGATTTATGTTGTCCTCTCTCGAGGAGTGCATGCAACTCCATTTAACTTTGAGTGATCTCCTCGTATCCGCAACCTCTCGGTCATTTCGGATACGGATCTTAGATCGAAGAACATATCCGCGCAATATGAATTCGATACAATATAAATCAAAGATAAATCGTTAGTGAGTAAAGAAAAAGACTTGACATTTTTAATAAAGTTGAGAAACTTATTTTATTCCAAGATTCATCATGATCAAGTGCTAAAAGAAGTTTGGCTACAAAGCATGATGAAGAAATTACATAGAAAGAAGGGCAGGAACATGATTACTAAAAAGAGAGTAATTGAATTAAACATAAAGAAATCCAAACTAAACTATGAAGCTAAGGGTTACATAAAGAAAATGCAGCAAAACAGAGAAATAAACGAGGTAAAACTACTCCTAGATTGGCCTCCAAGCTCCACCCCTAGCTCTTGAACTTATCTGGAATTTATAGGAAAAACTTCTGGAAGGTCACGCCCAGGGTGTCACAACCCGCATTTTCTCTACGATTACACTACATCAGAGCAAGAGAAAATACGTGTCGTGATGTCACGTCGTGCAGGGGATAACTACACACGGTCATGCAAAACTCCAGACTTTAGATTTTAAGGAAAAATCGTTGATTAATATGAAAGATAACCAGTTATGTTGAATGGTCGTATCCCTCGGCACGGTGGATCAGCTAGTCCACAATTAAAAGTATATTTATGAGCAGCAGAAAATACTTTGGTTCAATTAAGTTGACACCCTAAATGAGCATAAGTGTCCCCGAGGGACGGCTCATGGTATGCACGACTCTAAAGTGAATATAGTATATATGAAAGATAGTCTTTTACGCTAAGGAAAAATAGTGTCTTGGTTTTATAAATATGTTATGCATCAGATACATATAGTAATGCTTTTGGGGTTTAAAATATCTAACATGCAAACTAGCATAAATCCTTCCCAGAAGCAAGTAAACAACCACAAATAAGCAAAAATAACAGTTTAAGTTCATACCCAGCATCGCAAGAAGCCACCAGTGGGCGTCAACAACCTAACACGAACCCACTGGTGAGTATGTATGTCTATACAGAAAGGTAAAGTACTACCTCACAAAATCGGGGATCAGCTATCTCAGCTACCCAAGAGACCACCAACAAGCCCCTCCAAAAGAACTAGACGTTGAACTGGCTACAACCTGGAGCTGAGGCATTCAAGAAAAGAACATCTCAGCAAGAAAATAATCAAAAAGGTAAATAGAGAATTAGATTTATGAGCAAGTAAGAAGGGTTTACCAACCCGGCAACAAACTGCTATAAGCAAAAGAAAGGACATGACAGTATGAAAAGAGCACTGTCTAAAGCACACCAAGTGCGAGCAATAAAAGCAATATGCCCTACCAAAAGAGCTTGCAACAGCATCAAGACATATACATATATGCCAAAAGAAAAAGCCATAGAATAGGAAAGGAACTAACAGTCCTAACACGTGGGTTAATGGCAGTGTTCAAAACATGGATCTGAATACATAACCAAAACCAGATCCAAAAAGGGCTAAGGGGTCAAATAGTGGCAGCATTAGGGTCCCACACACTCCAACCCAAACCTGGGCAAAAGGCGGTGGTCATAGCTCTTCACATAAAATCACCCCTCCAGAGGCCACCAAAACTCCACCACCTGCCACAACCCAAGAGTCAGCATGCAAAAAAATTAGCCGAACACCCAATACCCCCCCTAGGGAATAGGGAAAAGTCACACTAACAATCCTAAGGAAACACATGAACCCAAGGCAAAAACGTCGGGTTCAACCGACGCGGCATTGCACGCCTAACCCGAACTAACTCTGAGTCTTACCTGACCCAAAACTGGCACAGCAACTGGTGTCGACACCACAATAGGCCGGTGTCGACACCACAACAGCCGGTGCCGACACAAGGTGCCGACACTACTGCGGCCGGTGTTGACACAAGGTGTCGACACCCCGACTGGCCGGTGTCGACATAAAGTGTCGACACCCCGACTGGCCTGTGTCGACACAAAGTGTCGACACCCCGACTGGCCGGTGTCGACATAAAGTGTCGACACCCCGACTGGCCGGTGTCGACATAAAGTGTCGACACCCCGACTGGCCGGTGTCGACACCCCGACTGGCCGGTGTCGACACAAAGTGTCGACACCCCATCTGGCCGGTGTCGACACAAAGTGTCGACACCCCGACTGGCCGGTGTCGACACAAAGTGTCGACACCCCGACTAGCCGGTGTCGACAAAAAGTGTCGACACCCCGACTGGCCGGTGTCGACACAAAGTGTCGACACCCCGTCTGGCCAGTGCCGAGTCCCACTCGACACTAGCGCCAGACCCAGCAACCAACCAAAACAAGAACAAAACGCCTCTCTAAAATTTCATCATCTATCGGCAATTGCTAACAACTCAACCCGAACCGTACCAAACCCGTCCCTAACAGACACATTCTCTCAGGAAAAACTGAGGTTTAACTGGAACTTCGCTACACTAACAACAGTATAATCGGGGACGAATCCTAGAGTACACCTAGGATCTAACCAGGAGAGATATAAACTTTAATCAAGAAGAAAAACAAGGATCAGCCTTGGCAAGGACGAGGGAGCATCACTTGCCTCAATACCAGCAAAGCTTGGTCGGCCACTTCCCTCACTCTCGGATCTAGCCGCAGAGCACCAAGCCGAGGAATTGAAGGAATGCAGATCCAAGCGAGAGCAATCCAGATCCACTCTCGAAATCGAATTTCGAACGCTAAATCTCCAGGAATCGGCGTCCGAAGGCTAGGGTAGTCCGGCGGTTCTCTTCCTCTCGTACAGACGGCGGCTTCTTCCAAAAAGAGACAATGAACCGAGCCCTAATTTCTAACCTAAGGCTATTTATAAGCATCAGTTTTAATAATAAACAAATCAATACATATTAATTACTTACATGCAATATCAAAACGACGCGAGAACCGAAACACCTCGGAAAAAGTTGAAATTTACATCGCAGCTAAAAACCCTCGCTACGAACCCAACTGCGAAGTCGAAATTAGTATTCGACGAACAAAACTCGGGATATCACCACACGAAGCCAAAACAAAAGCATTCCCTAAGAGGCCCAACCGAGTCACCAAACAGACTCCGGCTAGCTGGGGAATCTTGCTAACAGGCTACACAAGGAACCCTAAGAGCTAAGACAATGCTCTACAATGGCGAAAAGCCGGAAATACGTCATCGTAACACCAGCCAAAGATCAAATAAAACACAGAAAAAACGGGGGCATTACATCCACTCCCCCTAAAAGAAAGTTTCGCCTCGAAACTTTACTCACAACACCCATATTAAGGAGAGAGAAATAGCCAAGAAGGGGCTATATATATATATATATATATATATATATATATATATATATATATATATAATATCAGAACATACCAGGCACAAGATCAGGGAAACAGATGAGGGTGAGCCTCCCTCATAGCCGACTCCAATTCCCAGGTCGCGCTTTCTACATCCTGATTCGTCCATAAAACTTTAACCATAGGATTAGTCTTCTTCCACAACGCACGAACCTGAGAATCCAAAATGCTGACAGGCACCTCCACATAAGAAAGATTCAGCTCCAACTGAGCCACAGAATCCAAAACCTGCCTGCCATTCATCACACATTTCTACAGCTGACTGACGTGGAAGACATCATGCACGCCAGGGAAATTTGCGGGCAAAGCCAGCCTATAAGCTGATAACCCAATCCGCTCAACAATCAGAAACGGCCCCACGTACCTCGGGTCCAACTTCCTGTTCTTGCCAAACCGCTTGACTCCGATCAACAGGTAGACCTTTAAGAACACTGAGTCCCCCACCACAAATTCCAAGTCCGATCTACGCCGGTTGGAGTTCTTCTCATATCTCTCCTGGGCTAACTGAAGCTTTTCCCGGATAAGTTTAACAGCGGTTTCCATCTCCTTGAGTGCTTCTGGACCCAATAAAGGTCTCTCGCCAACCTCAGTCCAAAACAAGAGAGTCCTGCAGCGCCTCCCATACAAAGCTTCAAATGGAGTCATTTGCAAGCTTTCTTGATAACTGTTGTTATACGCAAATTCCATAAGCCGCAAGCGCTCATCCCACGCTCCTCCGTGGTCCAGAATACAGCATCGGAGTATATCTTCCACAATCTGATTTATTCGCTCCGTCTGACCATTGGTCTGCGGATTATAAGCTGTGGAATATCTCAAATCTGTACCCAACCCCTCTTGAAGACTCTTCCAAAAACGAGACGTGAACCTGGAGTCTCGATCCGATATGATATGTACGGGTACACCACGTAATCTGATAACCTCTTCCAGATACAGCTCGACTATCTTCCTCATCGGATAATTGATCTTAAATGGTATGAAGTGAGCACACTTCGTCAATCTGTCTACGATCACCCAAATTTAATCATGCCCCTTAGGAGATCTCGGTAAGCCTGTGATGAAATCCATCGAGATACTCTCCCACTTCCACGTCGGGATCTCCAAGGGAGTCAGCTTGCCACCAGGCCTCCCATGATCGGCTTTCACATGCATGCAAGTGTGACACTCTGAAACAAATCTGGCTATACCTCTCTTCATCCCATACCACCAGGCAATCTGCTTTAAATCATGATACATCTTCGTAGACTCTGGATGGTAGGCAACACTTGATCCGTGGGCTTCTCTGCACACCATATCCCGGATATCTCCAACAGCGGGGATGCAAAACCTGCCACGATACTTCAAGGTACCCGCATCATCTATAGAGAAATCTGGTAATTCACCTTTTTCAGCTCGATGATACAAATGCAAAAGATCAGGATCATCCTTCTGATGCAATCTCGTAAGCGCAATCCACGAAGGTTCTGCCACTGCCAAACTACTCTGCAAATCACAGCTTCCCACAGAAATGTCCATCAAAAGGAACTCTTCCACTAGACGCTCGGCGGAGAGATTGAAAATCTTCCCTCACTTCCGACTCAGGGCGTCGGCCACCACATTAGCCTTGCCCGGATGGTACTGGATTTCAACATCATAGTCGGCCACATACTCCAACCATCGCCGTTGGCGCAGATTCAATTCATTCTGGGTGAAGACATACTTTAAACTCTTATGATCCGTGAAAATCTTGCACTGCGCGCCATATAGCAAATGCCTCCACAATTGCAGCACACAGATCACAGCTGCAAACTCCAGGTCATGCGTAGGGTAATTCCTTTCGTGAGTCTTTAGCTGCCTCGACCCGTACGCAATCACCTTTCCGCCCTGCATCAATACGCAGACCAGTCCAACATGCGACGCATCCACATATATATCATACTCACTACCCTCCGTAGGCAAAGACAAAATTGGAGCCGAACATAACCTTCTTTTTAGTTCCTCAAAAGCCTCCTAACACTTGCCATCCCATATGAAGGCTACATTCTTCTGCATCAACTTGGTCAACGACGCGGACAAGGTAGAGAATCCCTCTACAAATCTTCTATAATATCCAGCCAAGCACAAGAAGCTTCTAATCTCTTTGGGAGTAACAGGCCTCGCCCATTCCATAACAGCAGCGATCTTTTCTGGGTCCACCGATATTCCCTCCTTATTAACCACGTGACCCTGAAAAGAAACTTGTGGCAACCAAAATTCGCATTTGTTCAGCTTGGCGTATAGCTTATGGTCTCTCAGAGTCGCCAAGACCAGTCGCAAATGTCGATCATGCTCCTCCACATCTTTAGAGTACACCAAATCATCGTCTATGAAGACAATCACAAACTTATCTAGAAAATCCCTGAAAACTCTGTTCATCAAATCCATAAAAGCTGAGGGCGCATTAGTCAAACCAAATGACATAACTAAAAACTCAAAATGCACATGACGAGAGCGGAACGCCGTCCGCGGAACATCTGACTCTCGAATCCTCAACTGGTGGTAGCCTGAACGAAGATCAATCTTGGAAAACACGGCACTACCACGCAGTTGGTCAAACAAATCGTCGATCAGTGGCAAAGGGTATCTGTTCTTAATTGTAACCTTGTTCAGCTCTTTATAGTCGATGCATAACCTCATTGATCCATCTTTCTTTTTGACGAACAGCACTGGTGCACCCCAAGGCGAAGAACTCAGCCTTATAAACCTTTTGCCAACATCTCATCCAGCTGGATTCGCAACTCTTCCAGCTCTCGCGGGGCCATCCGGTACGGCGCCTTTACAATAGGACGCGTGCCGGGATCCAAATCTATAACAAACTCGACATCTCGATCGGGTGGAAGACCGGGAAGATCGTTAGGAAACACATCAGAGAAGTCACACACTACAGGAATCTCTTCCAAACGCGGCACACTTACAACTGTCCCTACCAGAGAGACCACACATGCAAAGCAGCCAGAATCAAGTAACTTCCGAGAATGCACCACAGAAATGACTGGAGACTCCTGGAGAGAATACCCATAAATGCTCCCTGGCTGACCGTTGTCTTTGACGAAGTCCAAGCGCTTACCCTTACACTGGATAACTGCATCGTACCTTGACAACCAGTACATGCCCAAAATAACATCGAAGTCCTCCAGGTCAATCACCTTCAGATCTGCCTTTGCTAGAAAATCCCCCAACGAAATCGGACAATCAAGGACACCCAGGTCCGTAACCAAAAAGTCACCAGAGGGGAACTTAATGCAGAAGGCACCACCAACACGATCTAGGCCCAAACTGAACCGCTCCACGAAAGCTCAAGCCACAAACGAGTGGGTAGAGCCGGAGTCGAAGAGAACGCACCCAGCGGTTCTTTACCTTAAATCATCCTACGAATTGCACACGCATCTAAGGCAACAAGCGCTAAAACGAAAACTACAACTAAAAAGAGAACATAACGAAATGACAAGGGAGGAGTCGAACCTGAGATAACCTGGGTCGAGGTCTGCTCTTCGTCTGCCGAAAGCACATTCAGCTTCCCCTTTCCTTTATCCATTTGCTGAGGCGATCGTAAAGCCTGGATGGGAACTGGCTACAGAATAGGCTGGAGCTCTGGGCACCTTGTCTTGAGATGACCTTTCTGCCCACACTTAAAACAGACTTTATCTTTTAACCAGCATCGGGCAACATCATGCCCCTTCCTCCCACACAAGGCACACCCCAAATCTCCTCTGGAAGCACCCTGAATCGCGTGCACCTGTTCCTTCTTCTGCACTCCCAACCTTTTGAAACACTTCTCAAAGGGGTGGCCTGGCCGGCCACAAAAACTACAAACCTCTTTGATCTTTTTTCTCGAGACAGCATCATGTTCCGGAGGGCTCTTCCCTCCACCGGACTTCCGCTTATCCTTCCTCAACTGCTGGCCTCTATTCTTGGCATTCTCAATGGCCTCAACCCTCAAGGCAGCTTCAACCATGCTGGCATAACTGACTGCTCCGTAGGCATTCGCTAACTGCTGAATGTCGCTTCTTAGTCCACCCAGAAATCGCTTAACTCGGTCTGCCTCAACACTCACCAGACCAGGAGCAAACCGACTCAACTTACTAAACTCAATCTCATACTCACTAACCGTGAGTTTCCTCTGCTTTAAATGAAGAAAGTCATTCATTAGCTGGTCCCGCTCGACTGAAGGCAGCAACTTACTTAACAACATCACCTTAAATGACTCCCAAGTGCATCCTGCCACCAAGCTCTCTTTCTCCCTCGGCCACCAACTCTTTGCTAAGCCCTTGAGCTGATAGGCAGTGAGCATCACTCTCTGATCGTCCGCAATCCCAGAGTAAGAGAACATCTCTTCAATGGAAATCAGCCAGTCATCCAAAATCATGAAATCTGCTTGCCCATCATAAGTAGGGGGCCTAAGCCGCTGAAACTGGGATATGAACGTCATCTCCGAGGGCCCCACAACCAAAGGCACGGGAGGAGCAGGAGGGGCAGGAACAGCTAGCCCCTCAGCGGGGTCCTGAACTCTCGGAGTCTGTCACGCCACCACTGCTACAAGAGACTGAATCTGAGCTTGCATAGCCACTACCTGCCTCGATAAGACCTCATTACTCTGCCGTAGGTTTTCTACAAACGCCTCGCTCTGCTCTGCTGACGTCTCACCCTCGGATTGGGGGGGCGATCTTCTCGCAGGACGTCTCGCCTGTTAAGCCCGGAATCCGCGACCTGCCCGCGCAGTTTTCCAGACCGGGCGGTCTGCCTTTTCCAGCCGCCAAACCCCCAAGCCGGGCGGTCTCCATGTCAGGCCGCCGCCAGTGACGGCCCTGCTCAGCGACAAGGCCCAAGGACCCAGCCGTCAGCTCGCCAGGAGGAATCCGCCAGGCCGCGCGGCTTCCCTCCTTTCTTGCTTCTTTCTCTTTTGCTTCCCCTCACCTCTGCCCGGTTCTCCTGTACCCCGGGCAGCCGGTAATTTTAGCCCTGCCCGTTTGGGCAGGCCCCCGAGCCTATAAATAGGGGGTGGGTGCACTCCCCAATGGACCATGACTGGGATCCAGGAGCTCGCCTGTTACGAGCTGCGGTCTCAAGTCTAGTGTATTGCGGCTTGTAGCCCGGCCGGCTTCTCCTTTTACTCGTTGTAACTCTCATTTTTAAGTAAAGGAAAGCCCGCCGCAAGAGTGGCATTCAAGCCGCGGCGGGCGAACTCTGCTGTTGCCGCTGCCAGCGGCCCCCCTTTTTCGGTCTGTCCTTTAGCCGCGACCGCTAGTAACCGATTAGTCGACAGTCTCCTCCTTTCCTTCCCTATTCCCCCGGTGTTCGAACCGTTAGCTGGTGGTGACCGACCTCCCTTGTGTTTTCGTGCATCAACAGTTAACACGCGACCTTCAGATCTCGACTAATCGATGAAATCAGCGGTCTAGGGATCCAGACCGCTCAATCTTCTAGGTTCGGCGACCTGTCTAGCAAGCCGCGAGTCCGCCGGCTAAGGCTTTCAGCCCGCCTCCCGCACGGTAGAACCTAGCATTCTATCCGCTCTCTTTTCAGCCGGTTTTCTTATCGGTTTGCAGAATCGTCTAGCCGCCTCGTTAAGCCGCCGCTGTTCTGCGGTCTCTTGCAAAAGTTCGGCTATTTCTCTCTTTTCAGGATGAATCCTGCAAAGAGTCATGGTACATCGAGCCGCATCTCAGTTATTACGAATCTCTCAGAAGTGCAGGATTGCTCGTATTTGGATAGTGAAGTTGTTGACCCTCGTAAGGAGATTTTTGCAAATAGTGTTGAGCGTGGAATAGAATCTGTTGCAAATGAACCCCTTTTGTGAGGATGAAGAAGAAACCCCTTCTCCTTTCACTAATCGAATTCGGTGGGATACTGTTTCCGATGATTTCAGAGAACCACGTCTCCCAGAGTATTCTGCATGTGATGATCCGTTTTCTCATTTGCAAGCTTTTGAATCAGCTATTTCACTAAGAAAAGTGTCAAATGGAGTAAAATGCAAACTCTTCGTTATGTCTTTTGGCAATGTTGCGAGAGAATGGTTTTATAGCCTTCCACCTCGATCAGTAACCAGCTTTAAGGATCTTCGAAGTCAATTTATTTCCAGATTCGCTATTTACAGGAAGCGGAAAAGAGACGTTGGAGCTCTCTTCCGAATCAAGCAAGGAATTCACGAGTCTAATTCAGATTTTGTTGATCGGTTTCAAAAAGAGGTTTTGGATATTTGTAACGTCCATCAAGACTATTACTTGCATGCTTTCATAAATGCCCTTCAAGAGGGCCAATTAAAATTCAAGCTCACCACAAAATATCCCAAAAGCTTCGGAGATCTTATTGATAGAGTTAATACATTCGTAATAGGCGAAGAAGCAAACAAAGGTTATGTTTCGTTCCTGAATCAAATGGTTAAGCAATCCCAAGGGACTTCTAGTCAACAACAATCTATTTCCTCACAAGATGTTTTGCAAGTTGAATATTGCAAGTCTCCTTATGTTCTCCGAGATAAAACTCCAAAGTATGAAAAATATTCAGGTAAGTGTGTTAAGTTCAAAATTCCCATGGAAGATCTTTTGATAATCATTCAGGGAATGCCTGAGTTCAAGAAGCCTCGGCGCATGAAATCCAAAATCAAGTATCGGCACGAGCAGCTTTTTTGCAAATATCATAAGGATATTGGTCATCTAACAGAAGACTGCAGAGCTCTCAAGGAATTGGCTAATCAACTTGTAAGAGCTGGAAAGCTGCAGGAATATTTCATTTAGTGACTCTCAAAGGCAATCTTTCATTTCTTGCTCAATAGATCAAGCAGTTATTCCTCTCTCTTTCTATAGTAAAAAGTGCTTGTGTTCAGAGTAATACATAACATATCTCTCTCTTTCTATAAGGCATGATAAAATTGCAGATATATATCCTTTATCACTTCCTTAACATCATGCAAATGGTTACTTCTTCATTTAAAGCTTATTTTTAGCTTTACCTCTTTATGCCTATATATATGCATGTAGGGACAAGAGCCCTCTTTTGAATTCTTAAGCCCTCCACATCCTGCTTAACTTCAGTAGCAGATGTGTAGTGGGTTTTCCGCTTGACCTTCAGTCACAGACAGGCTTTGCGTACCCGTCACGCATGACTTCAGTCACAGACAGGCTTTACGTACTTGTCCCGCTTGACCTCGGTCGCAGACATTGCGTACTTGTCCTGCTTGACCTCAGTCGGAGACGTTGCGTACTTGTCCTGCTTGACATTGGTTATGGATTTTAAGAATTTCGATCCCGCTTATGTGTTTTTTGTGAGGAAAGCAATGCTATACGCACCTGCCCACATTGACACATAAGTGCATATCTTCACCTATTTTTGCAGGACAACACGTGCCTATCCGCTGCCTTGCGGTTATATTTAGCGGCCTGTGCAGGTTGTAAATTTAATTACACAAGCCGCCCGGTTTCATTTTCCGGCTTAAGTTAATTGCCTACCTGACGGATTACTATTAATATATTTGGGAAATCGGCCGACTTTATTCACCTATCCGCTATTCAGTATCTTATTCGGCTTATGTATATCAATTGCCGGTTTGTTATTCATATGAAAAAGAGGTCGCCCGACCTGTCTTCTGGCACTTAATTCCTGGATATTGATCTGCCGAAGCTTGTTTCTCAATTCTTGTTCCTTTAATCAAACGGGTAATTCGCTTCAGAGTTTGCCCTAGCCGCAATCTATTATTTCAATATTATGGATGTTTGCCGACTGCGACAATAGACCGCGCGGCTTAGCGGTCACGGCTTATATATGAGCAAGCCGCGGCAATCAAGCTCTTCCAGCAGATAATGTTGAATAATTCATCAAGGAAAAATTGCGGTTTACATTATTAGCCGCTCGGCTTATTGTTGATATGCACTCCGGTATAAACCGCAGGGAAATATCTCTCTCTTGCGGACAGATTTGATGAAGTCGCAGCGCAAACTCAGCCGGTTTACAAACTTATATATTAAATCGGAAGCTAAACTGAGACCGCGCGGACTTATTCAAGTAAGAAAAGTAAGATGCAACAAAGAGTAAGGTAAAAATGCCTTCATTACTATGTCAATAAGTGTTACAAAATTTTTAATCGCGCGGTTACAAAAAATGCCGCCGATTTCAAAAAAGTTCAAAATACAAAACCAAGTTATAAAATTTATCTAATCGTCCGGTTTGAGCTTCTTAGCCGCAGGAGCATCCAAATCACTGCCATCGCCAACATCGACAGATGATAAGGAATACCCACTGCTAGTCGCGGAGCTCGCTGAACCATCAGAAGATGTCGAGTCAGGCCGCGCGGTCTCCGACTCTTGGCCGCCGGACTCTGGAGATGTGTGCGGGCTCCGGCTTCCCTGGCCGACCTCTTCCACGGCTTCTCCCGCCACCTCGCCGACTTCTTCCGCGACTTTGGCCTTGCCCTTGATCGACTTGTAGACGTCGGCCACCTGCTCCTTCAGGGAAGGGTAGATGTCGGCGCATGTGAAGTCGGTGAAGCCGGCGGCCAAGCCGCCAACATCCCGGAGGCGGTTAAGCGCTCCGTCGATCCCTTGGACGAGCTGGGGGAAGACCTGGTCTTGGAAGATCGGGTTGGCAGGGTTGTACATTTCCTGCAAAGCAAAGGTGAAGGTAAGGTCGCGCGGTTACATAATTCTAACCGCGCGGGTATTGGTAACTACTTACCGCCTCCTTCTCTTTAAGTCGCTTGTTCTCTTCTTGCTGTTCGCCTAACCGTGTTTTCAGGCCGCTGTTCTCTTTCATCAGCTCCTTGTAGGCAAGCCCCATGAAGTGATTTGCCACGAAGCTCCTCGCGCCGACTTGCGCGGCTAGCCGCGGCAGGTCGTCTGCAGGAACTCGCCGCATAGCCCTCAGGTTGCGCTTGCCGTACAGCGCGCCGCCAACCGCATTAGCATGGCGGCTTACTTCTTCAGCTCCCCAGTAGGGGAGGGCGGTGGAGATCGTCACCGACTTGCCATCCGGACTCCACCGCAAGGCCGGTTCGCCATGGACGTCCTTCAGGCTGCTGCCGGTTCCTTGCAGCATGAACTCCCCAGAGGAGTCCGACTCCTCCTCCTCCGCAGCCCGCGCCGGCTTGACCCGCTTCGCCCTCTTTTCTCTTTGTGTGAGGGTCAAGCCGCCCGGCGTCTGCGGCTTGTTCAGCGGGACCGCCACAGCAGCTGCAAAGACAGAAGCAATGTTAGATTTCAGGCCGTGCGGCTAGCAATGCAGTTCGGCCAGTTTGTAGCTTACTCTCTTCCGCCTCAATTCCAACAAGGGACGGCAGCAGCGGGATGTAGTAGTTCACGTCAAGCCGCTCGCCCCTGAAGAAGTCGAAGATCTCCTTCTCCTTGCCGTCCAAGCCGCTGCTGCCGAAGGCGGCTTCTTCGCGGATTTGGGGGTCGGTCGGCAGCAACCCCAAGTTGCCCTCGAAAATCAGAAACCGCTCCGGCCAGTTCGCGATCTTGTTGGCCAGGTTGACTACCTTCAGCCCTCGGCAGCCGAAGTAGAGGTGCCCCCGGAAGATCTTAGTCCCGGAGTCCGGGATAGACCGCACCGAGAAGCACTCTCGGAAGAGTCTCATGGAGAATCGGACTCTTTCTGACCGCAGATAAGCAATGAAGCCGTATATCGCGGCTATCGAGTTGGGAGGAAGTTGCCGGGCACAACTCCATAGTGGTCGAAGACCGCTATGGCCTCTAACAAGACCGGGAAGCCGAACCCGCAGTCGAAATGGTCAATGGGGACCGCGATTTGGTTAGCGTTGGAAGAGTTGATCCGCTCATCCTGCCTAGGAAGCCGCGCGATCAGCGGGCTTCCTTGCATGTGTTTCTCGACAAAGGAATCCAGCTCGGCCTTTGTAAGCCGGCATTCCTTGTGGTCAGCAGAGTAGAAGGCGGAGGCCGCGTCTGTCCTGACGGCTGTGGCCTTGTCAGACCGCGACGATTTGGACTTAGCCCGCATCCTTCTTGATTTGTGAGGAATCCAACGGGGTCTGCGCTATTTATAGAAAACCCGTGATGCTACAGTGCCCATGTCAAATCGCGGCTAGTCGTCACGCCGCGCGGCCTAAGCCCCAGGAAGTGCAGATCAGCTTAGTAATCAAGCCGCCGTTTAGTCCGTCAGACCGAGCGGCTACTTCCCTGCACTTAGAAAATTCTATGTCGAATCATGTGGATATCAATTATTCAAGCCGGCGCTCTGTTCGCCAGACCGCGCGGCTACTATCCTAAACTTCAAATTTCTCAGAACAAAGCAGCAAACATGTGGATTATTCAAGCCGCATAAGCCGCATTCAGTTCGCAGCATAATAGAATACAACAGTTTACAGCAATCAAATTGTTCAACATCCAGAAAAAAAATATATATATATTACAACACAATATACGAATGTCCGCGCGGCTTGTTTCTCTCAAGTCGCTCAGGGTCGTTTGTCCTCCTCCGGCCTGTCTCGTCCCATGTGCGCGACTTGTTCACCGGTCTGTACAATCGCAACATACACCTGGCTAACCAGATTATGAAGCGCATGCAGAGACCGATGAATTCGCGCAGCGTCGCGCTCAACTCTCGCAAACGGTATCATGAGGACCGCCTGGGCCCCCAGACCGCTTGGAGCAGCGACCTGGTTAGGCGCCGCGGCCACTGGCGGATGCGAAATCTCGCCAGAGGCCGGGCGGCTAGTTTCCGGCAACTCTGCAGGAGTCGGTAGCGCAGGCCGCTGTTCTCCGCCGGTCTCCGCCGGCAGGTCTTGTTTTTCGCCGCCTTCAGCATCCGGGATCTGCTCTTTGTCTCCTTCCAGCCGCGCGGCCATTAGCAAGTACTTCTCCGCCCTTTCCTGTTCCAAGGTGACCTGCATCTCGGCAATCTTCGCCTCAGCGGTTTCCATTGCGGTCTGGAGCCTCGCGGTCTCTTCCTTCATCGCGGCCTGGAGCCTGACAGTCTCTTGTTCCATTGCCGTCTTCAACCTCGCGGTTTCCTGTTCAAGCGCAGTTTGCCACCTGGCGGTCTCTTGTTCCAGGGTGGTTTGCAACTCTTGGATCCTTGCTTCCGCAGCCTCCTGGGCAACCCGCTTCTCTTCGTCCTTAATCCGCAGAGTTTCGGTGGCCGCAGTCAAAGCCGCCTGCAGCGAGCCGACCTCCTTCTGGAAGTCGGCCATCTCCTTCTGACGAACACTTGGCGGAGGCAGCGTAGATATAAACGCGGTCAAGTCGCCCGGTTTCATCGCGGTCTCCGGTGCACCTGCAGAAGACAAACCGCAGTCAGGTTCAGCCGGATTGTTGCGACCTTCTTGTAAGGAAATCGGTAAGATAAGACCGCCGGTTTGATGTTTATCTCCTCCAGAGGCCGCGGTATGAATTTTAATCACTGGCCGCCTGAGCCGCTCAGGATCTATCCTCTTCAGCTTATCTTTCCATAGCCGTTCGGTTTCCTTTCGGCTTTTCAGTTGAGCCGTGGTCAGGAAAAAGCTGGCCGGCGGATTTAGTATTATATTCGCCCCCTTCTTCCTTGACCGCGACTTGTAGAATTTAACAATTCGCCTAACGTCCCGGTGTTTACCTTGCAGTAATGGATGTGCGGTCTCCACCGGCTTGTTGGCGATTAGTTTCTTCATCTCCTCCATCTTCTCGCGGAGCTTCAGTTTCTCGGCTCCTTCAGAAGCCGCGGAAGCCGGTTCGCCAGGCTTCTCCCCAATAACCTTGATGTCGGGGCGGTCAACCTCCTCAGACGCCGCTGGTGTCGACAATAGCGCGTCTTGCCGCTGGAGAGCCTCCATGCCCTTCAGGAGCTCGCTCAGCGAATCGCTAGGCGCAGGTGTATTCTCCAGTTCGCCCGGCTTGCACTCCGGTGTGAGCGGGTTCTCGGGCACCTCCTTCTCGTACGGCCTGTGCTGAAGACTGTCCGCGCCGGTCTTCTCAGAGATATTCCGGTTTCTGGCGTGCAGCTTCCTCATTTTCTTCTTCATCCTTTCTTCAAGGTTTTCGCTCCTTTCTTTCCGCCTTTTCAAGGAGTCGGACACCTTTTCAGCCCGCTTGCCCTGTTCAGAAACAGTCCGCTCGGTTTCCAGCGCCTTCTCCGGCTCGTTGTCATCCACAACGATTAAGTCGACCTTGCTCGGCAGTTCGGTCGGTTTCCCAGAATCAACACTCTTCTCCTCCGTCCCAGCGATCTTTAGTAGTGGTTCTCCTGATGGGGAGAAAGTCACGTCAAAGGATTTGGCATCTCCGGTTTGCAGTGGAGCAGCTTTCGAAACCGCTTTGGGGTCGGCTGCGGCTTGCGATGGTCCGCCGACCATCTCTGTCGGCCTCTTTTCAGGTCCAGAAGCCGCTGTTGTCTCCGGCTTCTCGTTCTTCTTGGCGGTCTGCCGGGCAGAATCATTCGAATTCTCGCTCCGGCTCTGCTTCGTTTCTGTCGGTTTCTTGTTGCGGGCTAGCATCGACGACATCACATCCATCGCTAAAGAAATCGCGTCGGCTTGCAAAATCCTAACCGCAAGTGGCGAGTAGCGACCCATGCTTGGCAGGAATCCTGAAGAATGTCAAGAGTCAGGGGATTTTATAGACGACGATGAAGCAGTCGCGGTCTCCGGCTTAGTTCAACATTTTCGAAGTTTTCTGCAAACTTAAAAATGTGCGGGGATTATGTTAAGCCCGGAATCCGCGACCTGCCCGCGCAGTTTTCCAGACCGGGCGGTCTGCCTTTTCCAGCCGCCAAACCCCCAAGCCGGGCGGTCTCCATGTCAGGCCGCCGCCAGTGACGGCCCTGCTCAGCGACAAGGCCCAAGGACCCAGCCGTCAGCTCGCCAGGAGGAATCCGCCAGGCCGCGCGGCTTCCCTCCTTTCTTGCTTCTTTCTCTTTTGCTTCCCCTCACCTCTGCCCGGTTCTCCTGTACCCCGGGCAGCCGGTAATTTTAGCCCTGCCCGTTTGGGCAGGCCCCCGAGCCTATAAATAGGGGGTGGGTACACTCCCCAATGGACCATGACTGGGATCCAGGAGCTCGCCTGTTACGAGCTGCGGTCTCAAGTCTAGTGTATTGCGGCTTGTAGCCCGGCCGGCTTCTCCTTTTACTCGTTGTAACTCTCATTTTTAAGTAAAGGAAAGCCCGCCGCAAGAGTGGCATTCAAGCCGCGGCGGGCGAACTCTGCTGTTGCCGCTGCCAGCGGCCCCCCTTTTTCGGTCTGTCCTTTAGCCGCGACCGCTAGTAACCGATTAGTCGACAGTCTCCTCCTTTCCTTCCCTATTCCCCCGGTGTTCGAACCGTTAGCTGGTGGTGACCGACCTCCCTTGTGTTTTTCGTGCATCAACATCGCCATCCTATAATCACACAAGCTTTAGACAAAACGAAGCCCAACAGCTAGAACAAAACTACCCGGTACAGACAAACACACTTAAATATGAACTTCAACTGCAAAACTTACTCTGGGAGTTGTTTTTACCATGATGATGTTATGCTTAATCTAAGATGGTTCACCACCATCATGCTAACTCATGTGCCTAAACCATGAATGAATGTATTTGTACTATGCTTGACTCAAAACCATGCTTGTACATATGTCATCATGCAAATCTTTAGCTTGACACGTTGTGCTTATGAAATGTTATGCTATGCATGATGTGCTATGCATTCTAAAAAAGGCCTTAATGCATGCCATGGGCGGCGTACACATGAAAATGTTATGCATCCCATACTACATAACATTCCCATGCAACGAAAAAAAGAAAAAGTGCTAGCCGCATTCATGTGGTGAGGTTATGCATCTCATACTACATAACCCTCACATGTTGCCTCCTATGGTGGATCCATATACAAACACATATTATGCATCTCATACTACATAATATGACCTGTATACTTCTTCATGCTCATGAGTGTAGTGTTCGTGCTTTAGCCAAGACGTGCTGATGACATATCAGTGTGTGTATGGTATGACACTAACCACTAATGCAAACAAGGGAAAGGTTGCCCGACCATTTGTCAAGCAACCTAGCTCTGATACCGTGATGCCACATCGTGCCGTGAGGCCACGTCGTGCAGGGGATAACTGCATCAGAGCAATAGAAAATACGTGTCGTGATGCCAGGTCGTGCAGGGGATAACTGCACACGCTCAGGGAAAACTCCGGACATTAGATTTTAAGGAAAAATCGTTGATTAATATGAAAGATAACCAGTTATGTTGAATGGTCGTATCCCTCGGCACGGTGGATCAGCTAGTCCACAATTAAAAGTATATTTATGCGCAGCAAAAAACACTTTGGTTCAATTAAGTTAACACCCTAAATGAGCATAAGTGTCCCCGAGGGACGACTCATGGTATTCACGACTCTAAAGTGAATATAGTATATATGAAAGATAGTCTTTTACGCTAAGGAAAAATAGTGTCTTGGTTTTATAAATATGTTATGCATGAGATACATATAGTAATGCTTTTAGGGTTTAAAATATCTAACATGCAAACTAGCATAAATCCTTCCCAGAAGCAAGTAAACAACCACAAATAGGCAAAATTGCAGTTTAAGTTCATACCCAGCATCGCAAGAAGCCACCAGTGGGCGTCAACAACCTAACACGAACCCACTGGTGAGTATGTATGTCTATACAGAAAGGTAAAGAACTACCTCACAAAATCGGGGATCAGCTATCTCAGCTACCCAAGAGACCACCAATAAGCCCCTCCAAAAGAACTAGCCGCTGAACTGGCTACCACCTGGACCTGAGACATTCAAGAAAAGAACACCTCAGCAAGAAAATAATCAAAAAGGTAAATAGAGCATTAGATTTATGAGCAAGTAAGAAGGGTTTACCAACCCGGCAACAAACTGCTATAAGCAAAAGAAATGGCATGACAGTAAGAAAAGAGCACTGTCTAAAGCACAGCAAAGCACACCAAGTGCGAGCAATAAAAGCAATATGCCCTACCAAAAGAGCCTGCAACAGCATCAAGACATATACATATATGCTAAAAGAAAAAGCCATAGAATAGGAAAGGAACTAACCGTCCTAACACGTGTGTTTATGGCAGTGTTCAAAACATAGATCTGAATACATAACCAAAACCAGATCCAAAAAGGGCTAAGGGGTCAAACAGTGGCAGCACTAGGGTCCCACACACGACACCCAAACCGGGGCAAAAGGCGGTGGCCACAGTTCTCCACATAAAACCACCCCTCTAGAGGCCACCAAAACTCCACCACCTGCCTCAACCCAAGAGTCGGCATGCAAAAAAATTAGCCGAACACCCAATACCCCCCTAGGGAATAGGGAAAAGTCACACTAAAAATCCTAAGAAAACACACGAACCCAAGGAAAAAACGTCGGGTTCAACCGACGAGGCCTTGCACGCCTAACCCGAACTAACTCCGAGTCTTACCTGACCCAAAACCGGCACAGCAACCGGTGTCGACACAATGTGTCGACACCACAACAGGCCGGTGTCGACACATGTGTCGACACCACAACAGCCGGTGCCGACACAAGGTGTCGATACTACTGCGGCCGGTGTCGACACAATGTTTAGACACCTCGACTGGCCGGTGTCCACACAAAGTGTCGACACCCCGACTGGCCGGTGTCGACACAATGTGTCGACACCCCGACTGGCCGGTGTAGACACAAAGTGTCGACACCCCGACTGGCCGGTGTCGACACAAAGTGTCGACACCCCGTCTGGCCAGTGCCGAGTCACACTCTGCACTAGCGCCAGACCGAGCAACCAACCAAAACAAGAACAAATGCCTCTCTAAAATTTCATCATCTATCGGCAATTGCTAACTACTCAACCCGAACCGTACCAAATCCGTCTCTAACAGACACATTCTCTTAGGAAAAACTGAGGTTTAACTGGAACTTCTCTACACTAACAATAGTATAATCGGGGACGAATCCTAGAGTACACATAGGATCTAAGCAGAGAGATATAAACTTTAATCAAGAAGAAAAACATGGATCAGCCTTGGCAAGGACGAGGGAGCATCACTTGCCTCAATACCAGCAAAGCTTGGTCGGCCACTTCCCTCACTCTCGGATCTAGTCGCATAGTACCAAGCCGAGGAATTGAAGGAATGCAGATCCAAGCGAGAGCAATCCAGATCCACTCTCGAAATCGAATTTCGACCACTAAATCTCCAGGAATCGGCGTCCGAAGGCTAGGGTAGTCCGGCGGTTCTCTTCCTCTCGTACAGGCGGCGGCTTCTTCTAAAAAGAGACAATGAAAAGGGACAATGAACCGAGCCCTAATTTCTAACCTAAGGCTATTTATAAGCTTCAGTTTTAATAATAAACAAATCAATATATATTAATTACTTACATGCAATATCAAAACGACGCGAGAACCGAAATACCTCAGAAAAAGATGAAATTTACATCGCAGCTAAGAACCCACACTACAAACACAACTGCGAAGTCGAAATTTGTATTCGATGAACAAAACTCGGGATATCACCACCCGAAGCCAAAACACAAGCATTCCCTAAGAGGCCCAACCGAGTCACCAAACAGACTCCGGCTAGCTGGGGAATCTTGCTAACAGGCTACAACAAGGCTACACAAGGAACCCTAAGAGCTAAGACCACGCTCTACAACGGCGAAAAGCCGGAAATACGTCATCGTAACGTCAGCCAAAGATCAAACAAAACACGGAAAAAACCGGGGGCGTTACATAGGGTCACGCCTGTGATCTAGGGCGTGTCAGGCTCGAAACCGCCATCTTGAAAGCCCAGGAACGTTGGAGGAGAAGCCGCCAAAATCTGTTAAATGATGGTTCACGCCCCTAGGTCAGGCCCGTGACCTAGGGCGTGTCATTTCTGTTTTTGGAAAATGGCGGGAAGCTGAAAATGGCGGGAGTAAATAGGTGTTGATGGAGGCTTCATTCCCCCTGGTCACGCCCGTGATCCGGGGCGTGTCAAGCTGCAATGAAAATCAGGCGCAACGGCAAGAACGATTGATTTACTGGCTGGAAATGCCCATGCCACGCTCTGGGTCACGCCCTGGGTCGCGCCCGTGACCTTTGGGTCACATGCGTGTACTTGACTGTTCGACATTCTTCGCTCGACGAATTGAGCCCCTTGGTCACGCCTTCTGGTCACGCCCGTGACAAGGGGCGTGTAGCTTTAAAATGTCGTGTCCTGCCCTCTGAAACTCCTCTATGGGTCACGACCACATGTCACGCCCGTGACATGAAGGTTACGCCTGTGACATGGCCGTGAAAATTTGATTTTTCCAGGATTGCTCTGTCTGTTCTGCTGATCAGCCTAGCATGCTCCAATTTGTTATCTGCAGCCCAAATAAAACAGAAATAATAAAACAAAGCATTTTAACACAAATATTAAAATAAACTAAATAAATTATTATAATTTATTAAATAAAAACATATAAAAATACATGAAGGTCACGCCCGTGACATTGCCGTGAAAAGTTGATTTTTCCAGGATTGCTCTGTCTGTTCTGCTAATCAGCCTTGCATGCTCCAATTTGTTATCTGCAGCCCAAATAAAACAAAAATAATAAAACAAAGCATTTTAACACAAATATTAAAATAAACAAAATAAACTATCATAATTTATTAAATAAAAACTATATAAAAATAACTATAAATAAAGACTTATCATCTCCTTACTCATGAAGTACATGATTTCGTTTCCTCAGAATCTGAGAAAGAGATATAGTCATGAGAAAACAAACTCCTCATCACATCCAGAGAATAGCCATTTCAGGAATGACACAGCTCAAGGAATAGGGAGCAAGCATGTACAGGAAGCTCTAGATGAGGGCACATCTGCCAGAGTTGATCAGCTGCCACCAACATTCCTAGCCTACCTAAAGGTTTGCTGGATGTGCAGGGGGGGCATTACAAAATTATGCGGATGAAGCCCTAAAGGTTGTTAGAAATTACCTGTCTATAGAGATCAAATCTATAAGATTTGAAGTAAATCTACTGAAAGGAGTAACAGTCAAATTATTTACAAGAGCTGCTCTAGCTGTAGACTATACTATGGAAAAGCTGGATTTGTCAAGACAAAATATAGCCATCAGCATAGAAAATCAACATATTCAGGCTAAGAACTCAGTGATTATCCCTGAAAATGATAAAATTCTGAGGAGTGAACATAATACTGAAATCTTTACAAAGATGGTTGCCTTCACTAAGCTACTTGATGACCACATATTGTAAGTCAAAAATCATGTCACTGCTGGAGTCAACTACTTGGAGAAAGAAAGAAGCAAGGCCTGCAGCTCCCAAACCATTGAAGTTTTTGAAGAAGTAAAAAAGGGGGAGAGATAAGCCTTAAGGACGAACATAGAAAATATGGTCTGGGCAACTTATGTGGTGACATGTTCATTGGGATTAGAGCCAGTGTAATATGACAATATCCTAATGATGCCTGCTCAAGCGCTAGAGACCTTGAACAGAGATCATGCTCAAGATAATAAGGAGTATGGATTATATATAGAAGAATGTGATTGTGGTGGAAATTAGTGCGGAGTGCAGTCAACTGCTGCTGAAATTCCACCTTTTAGCCCCACTATTGAGCAGGCATTATAGAACAAAGAACTGATCACAACTACTGACACTGAAGAAGAAATCGGGATGAGGAAAAGGAAATACAGAGAAGAAATGGAGAAAAGGCCTGACTTCAAGCAATGGAGCCCAGAGTCCAGATCTATTATTATGCTTGCTTGGGACTAGGTCAAGAATAAGAGATCAGATAGAGGAAAATGGTATAATAAAATGGAATGGGACAAGATGGAGAAGAGAGATGTAATGCCCCAAAACTCAAAAGTGGGACGAACAGTGTTTAGAGCCACGTTTGGGACTTGGTAGGGGTCACACGGCCTGGGACACGGGCGTGCCATGGGCGTGTCCCAGGGCCGTGTCGTGCTCGGGTTCGACGATCTGGCCGTGGGGTCGACGAAAATGCAGTCGACGATCGTCGAGACAATGAACACGACATAAGACACGGGCGTTTCCCAGGCCGTGTCCTGCTCGGGCTGTTAGCTGAGCTGTGTTGGGGGAGGAACATGGCCTGGAGCCCAGGCGTGTTCGGGTTGACACTGGTGTGTCAAATTTTACACGGGCGTGTCAAGAACTCGTGTTCTCTTCGTTTTGGTTTTGGTCCTGTGTCGATGGAGGAATACGCCCAGCAACACAGGCGTGTACTGATTGACACGGGCGTGTCAAGTGCGACACGGGCGTGTCAAGAGCCAGTGTCATGTTCTGGACGCGATGGTTTCAGCGTCGATTGAGGCACACAGCCTTGGACACGGGATTGTCACAAGCCGTGGCCGTCCATTTCCTTCTTTTGGGATCCAAGGGCCCAGGCTGGTTCTTGCTGGGTTTAACCCGGGAATAGGGTTTGAAACCCTCATTTCCCTTTGAGCTTTCTCTTTCTAAAACCTTAGAGAGAGGGGAGAGCAAGGAAGAAGGAGGAGGAGAGTTCCGGCCGCTGGTGGAGCTTCGGAGTCCCAAATTGCAAGCCGAGTTCGGATCTATGGTGGCGAGGTCGTTGCGGTGCTTTTCATCCGTCTAGATCTTCATGGTACCAAAGAGAAACGCAAGGGTAACGATTCTCATCTTGGACATGTGAAGTCCTCTCCCCTTTTTGCATAGGAAGCCCGCTCTCGCGAGTATGCGGTGAGTGTTAGGTATTCCTTCGGGTAGACATGAATAGTCCCTATTGTTTTGTATATAGAGTCCGAAATCGAAGAACGGACATAGACATGGTTTATGAAGCCTACCCGGACAAGTTTGTTTGGATCGGTGATGATGCATTGCATGAATGGCTGGAGAAGACTCCGCACAGATGGTTGTTTTTTGGGGTTTTCTACGCGGTAGATTGCAACAGGGAACCTTGGGGACTAACTCCAAGGTGCACCCGGAAAATTGGGCAGAAGTGTGATACTGCCACCTTGGTGGCCTGGGAGCCAACTTGCACATAACTAGGTTATGTAAAATGTGTGATCGAATTCGGACTCGGGGAAGCTTGATCAGCGCATATGGCTTAAATTGACATTGTGGTGTGAACAATGGGTTAGGCGGAACCGTACCCGCTCTATATCGTTCTGTTAGAGAGACCTAAGGTACGTGGTACTCGTCATTGGCATAGATGGAGGGTCTTAGGCTGAGGCCGGAAAGAACATAATGCTCACGAGAATTGCCGTCCAAGGGGCAATGGTGAGACCATGGATTTTGACCGGGTTTACCGAGAATGTGCCCTGAGAGCACAGGGTGTGTGGCCGTGTGAGCCTACGCTTGTGATGATGTGTAATTTCACTACTATTAAGCTATGCTAATAAAGTGCAGGGAAGGAGCATCGCCACACCGAGTTTAGGGGCAGGGTCGTTATAATTTGGTCAGCTTTAGCAGACCGTTGCTTTAGTTTGCCACCGTTTCGGTGGATTATTGCTTGCAGATGCTGCAGAGCTTAGTGGCAAATAGTGGACAAAAAACCCTTGTTGCTGAGCCTGCCCTCGAAGGCCTTTGCTAATGTTTACTTTTATTCTCAGGTATGACCGGCTTGTGTGCCGATGTTTGGAAGACAGTTTTGTTTAAAGTAAACTCTTGTAAGCCCATAAGGCCAAGTACTTGTGTATTTGTACGTTCATTCCTTTTGGGTTAATGTTAGTGGACATTCGTGTTGTGGCTGGGTTCTTAATTTTGCAACATTTAAAATGCTTCTGCTAGAATGTGATCTGTGTAGGACGTTGGTTATTGGAAGGATGGTTTCATTGCGTAACCCTTCAGTCTGTCTATGGGATATGGCGTCGGGCCCTGACCGGACCACTACTCTATGCTATGTGACAGATATGAGGTGTTACAATTTGGTATCCGACTACTGGTTTCGGTCAACTTAAATGAATTCGTGGACGAATTGTTTTAAGCGGTGGTGAGCACATGTGTGTGTGTCATCGTTATAACATAAAAAGAACCCATGAATGTCCACTTAGGAATGAAAATACACATGTTTGGGGAACCTGCGTGTTCATATAATTACTTTTTGTAATATTGTTCGGTCACTTAATGGTGTTTTTGTACGTCTATAGGTGACTAGGAGTGGTGTAGGGCCGTCAGAACATCCGGTTTCTGAGGCAAGTAGCGCACCGAATGATGTGCCTGCAACACCTCCCTCGGCGGAAACCATAAGATTGGTGGCCGAAGCAGTGTTCGCTATGATAAATGCACAGCATGCAAGGCAAATACAGTAGCCTGCCCATGCGGTGGAGTAGGTACCGCTTCAAGCGGCGGAACCGAGAACAGTGGAGCAGGTGGTGGTGGAGCCATTGTTACCTAGGAGAGCAACTGAAAGGCAGCTCAAGCATGTTAGGGGCTTCAATCCTCCGGTGTTCTCGGGGACGGGAACCCCATCCCAAACTGAGAATTGGCTCTCCCGAGTAAAGAGAGTCTTGACAGCTATAGAAACGGAGGAGTGGCAGATGACCACCATAACTAATTTCCTATTTGACGGAGATGCAAGGCTTTGGTGGGAAAGTTTAGAGCTACATCACCTGAGGGGAAGGCAACTCACAGATGTCTCGATGGAAGAATTTTCGAGACTATTCTTGGCAAGGTACCTTCCCTCGGCTCAGAGGATCGCGATGGAGAATGAATTCCAGAAGTTGACGCAAGGAGAGAGTAGCGTGGACGAGTATCTCCAGAAATTTACATGATTGGGTCGGCACGCTAGCTCTACATTCGTTGATGAGGAGCGTAAGACAAACCAAATCTATGAGGGTCTGAGGGATGACCTAAGGCTACTTCTCTCGGGGCCTATGACGCAGGGCTTCTTGACCCTAGTCAATACAGCCCCGTCTTTGGAGAAGGATCTGAGGAATGTGCAAGCGAAGAGAGACTCTGGTGTTAAGAAGACAGAGTTCAAGGTGTCGACTAACTCAAAGTCTGGGTATTTTAAGTTCCATAAGAAGGCTAGGACTTCGGGTCCAACCCCATCTTCCGGTGCTTCGGGGGCTACTATAAGTCGAACCCCGGGCGCATGCTATAATTGTGGAAAGCCGAGAAATTTTGCCTGAGACTGTTGGAGCGGACGTTCAAAGTCCGAGAGGAAGCCGGGAGAAACCTATGAGGAGTAGTATGGCAAGGCGATGGAGTCAACCGCATTCCATTTTTCTCCAGCTCAACCTAGAGTCTATAACCTTGGCCAGCAGGAGGCCATAAAGCAACCTGATGTGGTGACAGGTACGGTTTAAATTTATAGCAAGTTATCTTTAAATACATGTTACCTTGCGCATGTTAGGTTTTAAATGTTTGTATAGGCTTTGTTTTGATTTGCGATAATCCTGCGAGAGCGCTCTTTGATACGGGAGCTTCGCACTCCTTTTTGTCCGAAGGATTTATATCGCGCATCAGATTACCTTCTTCAATAGCATAGGACAAACTGGATGTGTTGTTGCCGAATGGGTGTTCAATGCACGTGGATAGAGTCTGTGGCGTAGAGATACGAATTGGGAGTCAGGAGTTTGACTTGCAAGCATCGTTACTTCCGCTAGTCGAGTTTGACGTGATTTTTGGTATGGACTCGCTCTCGGAGCAGCAGACATATATTGATTGCAATTGCAAGGAGTTCAAGTTGGGAACTGGTCTTGAGATGACATTTGCGGGCTTGGAAGGGGCGAGCAAGAGTTTGATATCTAATCTTTAAGTGGTTATGACGGTTCGTGATGGTGCAGAGCTGTTCTTCACACTAGTGGAGGCTTCAAAGCCTAAGCATATTTTGGACTGCATTCCAGTGGTATCCGAGTACCCTGATGTGTTCCCTGGCGATCTCCCTGGAGCCCCACCTCAGCAGGAGATAGACTTCACTATTGAGCTAGTGCTAGGTGGCAAACCTGTGTCACGCTCCCCGTATCGGTTAGAGCCTAAGGAGATGGCGGAACTGAAGGTTCAACTTCAAGAGCTGTTGGAATAGGGTTGTGTGCATCCAAGTTCGTCGCCTTGGAGCGCACAGGTCCTTTTTGTGAAGAAGAAGGACGAAAGTTTGCGACTTTTCATCGATTATCGAGAGCTGAACAAGTTAATGGAGAATAACAAGTATCCGATCCCAAGGATTGATGATTTGTTTGATTAGATAGTCGGGTCATCGGGGTTCTCAAAATTGGATCTTAAATCCAGATATTATGAGCTAAGGATCAGAGAATGTGATATCCCCAAGACAGCATTCAGCACGAGATGCTGGCACTATGAGTTTACCGTCATGCCATTTGGGCTGACTAACGCGTCGTCCGTATTCATAGATCTGATGAACAGAACTTTCAGAGCCTGGACCACTTTATGATCGCCTTTATCGACGATATATTGGTGTACCCGCAGAGTGAGGAGGATCACTTTAAGAATCTGCATTTCGTGTTGGAGACGCGGAGGAGGAACCAACTATACGCCAAGTTCTTCAGATGCGATTTTTGGTTGTACTCAGTAGCATTCCTTGGTCACATAGTTACTAGAGAGGGAATAGCGGTGGATCCGGCGAAGATAGTTGCTATACGAGAGTGGCATGTGCTGTCAGCGGTTGCGGAAGTCCGGAGTTTTCTGGGGCTTGCCGGCTATTACAGGTTCTTCGTGGAGAATTTATCGCGGATAGAGTTACCCCTCACGACTCTGACGAGGAAAGAGCAGAAGTTTGTTTGGACGCCGGATTACGCACAAGCTTTCGAAGAGTTGAAGAGTCGGTTGACCACGACGCTTGTTCTAAGTTCGCTTAGTGGGACCGAAGGTTTTGAGATCTACAACGATGCTTCGGGCAGTGGATTGGGTTGTATTCTACTGTAGCATGGAAGTGTGATAGCTTATGGATCGCGTCAGCTGAAGGTGCATGAGAGGAATTATCTGATCCATGACTTGGAGTTAGCGGCCGTGATATTTGCCCTGAAGCTGTGGACGCATTACTTGTATGGTGTGAAGGTCGATATCTATACCGACCACAAGAGCATGAAGTACTTGTTGGATCAAAAGGATCTAAACATGCGACAGCGGAGATGGATGGAGTTCCTGGGGGACTACACATTCAAGATTCAATATGTGCCTGGGAAAGACAATGCGGTTGCGGATGTGTTGAGTCGTAGAGCCCCTACGCAAGCCAACTGGTTGTCGGTTTATGACGAGCATTTAATTCGGGAGTTGGAGGCATTAGAGATCTCTTGTGTTGACAAGCAGACTAGTGCCGAAGCGTTATTGAACTAGACAGAAGTTCAGTATGACTTGGCTGATCGGATTCGATAGGCTTTGGATTTGGATGGCCACATGAAGAAAATAATGGTTGAGGCTTTGGATGGGTCAAATTCCCAATTTGATGTTGTGGATGGATTGTTCTGGAAGGACAGTCGTCTGTGCGTCCCAAATGTGGGCAAACTGTGGGTGGAATTGATGTACTAGGCTCATCATACCAAGTACTCGATTCACCCACGGAGCACGAAGATGTACCGTGATATGAAGAAGTTGTTCTGGTGGCAGGGACTTAAGAAGGACGTGGCACTTTATGTGGCGAAGTGTCAAACGTGCACCTTAGTGAAGGCGGAGTGCCAGAAGCCTGGAGTATTCTTGAAATCCTTGCCTATCCCGGAGTGTAAGTTCGGCGCTATTACAATGTACTTTGTGCATGGGTTGACAAGGTCGCAGAAGGGAAACGACACCATCTGGGTGATCGTAGATCGTTTGACAAAAGTGTCGCACTTCATTCGGAATAGGAAGGATGATTCAGTGGAGAAATTGGCAAAAATATATGTGGATAACATTGTGCGGCGTCACGGCGTGCGCCGCAGCATCGTAAGTGACCGAGATGGGCGGTTCACGTCCAATGACTGGAGGTTGGTGCAACAGATGCTGGGAAGCAAGCTGAGTTTCAGCACGGCCTTTCATCCGCATACGGATGGTCAGACCGAGAGGGTCAACAGGACGATAGAAGACATGCTTCGCATGTGCGTCTTGGATTTCGGGAAGCAATGGGAAGGTCACCTGTACTTGTTGGAATTTGCTTATAACTATAGCTACCAAGCGAGCATTCAAATGGAGCCCTTCGAGGCCCTTTATGGTAGGAGATATTGCACGTCGTTGTCTTGGTTGGAAACGGGTGAGTTTGTTGGATTCCTAGTTGGATTTGGGCTAGGTTCACTAAACTAGGATGTATGACCCAACATATATAGCTAGGGTCATGTATGAGTTCTAGAGTCTAGGCCATGTCCTTAGAGTCAACACCACATGGACCAGCAATCAACAGACTGCAGAAGACTCATGACTTAGAGAAATCTCAAACTCAGAAAATGAGTTCGACGTTCGTCGAACTCAGGTCGACGAAAGTCGTGCTCAGCTTGACGAAATCAGAGACAATTCTCTGAACTGAGCTCGATGAACTTGAATTTTAGGTCAACGAATTCTAGAGTATACTTCAACATTCCTATTCCAGAATTCTTCACTTAACTCCAGTCGACGAACTTAGTTCTCAGGTCAAAGAACTTAGTTCTCAGGACGACGATCTCTAGGTATTCTACTTCAACATCTTGTTCCAGAAACATCTAAGTATTCTAAGTCCAAAATCACACTCCAGTCGACGAACTTAGTTCTCAACTCGACGAACTTAGACCACAGTCTTGGCAAGATTTATCAAGTAACAGTTCTCAGCTCGACGAAACTAGTTCTCAGGTCGACGAACCCAGTTCTGAGGTCGATGATTTTTTGACACGTTACTTCAACATTCCTAAGTCCAAGAAACATGGAATTCTGAACTCCAGTCAACGAATTTATATTCTCAGCTCGACGAACTTGATGCCCAGAATTGACGGGTCTAGAGAAAGCAGTTATCAGTTCTTAGGTCGACGATCGTGGATCTCAGCTCGACGAACAAAGATTATCTGTTCGACGAACTCTGGACACAGATCGACGAATTCTGCTCAATGATTTTTGTGAAGTTACAGACTTAGATATTTTTCTCCCTCTGTCTCTTTTCTATTGCAATAATTCCTGAGTAATCAATGCATAAATATTCTCTGAGTATTAACGTTAGAAGCAAGCATTGATTACGGTATTCATCAGAATTATTGCTTGCCATTTTTCCATGGGACAGTTGGGGAAATCAATCAATGCAAATATTCTCCAGGCCGTCAGAATTCAATGCAGAAAGGAATTCAAATTTCAAAAGGCAATTTATATGAAAAATATAAAAGGGATTTTCTTTCTCTTCCAGTGCAGAGTAGTCAGAAAAATACAGTCAATAAGGATCTTCTTCTCTCTCGACAGCACACTGAGAAATAATAGAGAGAGATTCTTACAGAGAATTTATAGAATACAGAGCTCACAGGGCAACAACAATGTCAAGAGACAAAAAGCCCTAGCCCTTCACCAGAGAAAAGAACAACAAGCTGAAGAAGAAGAAGAACATACATTCAAGATCAAGAGTCTTCTTCCTTCTACATCCCAAGATTCTTCAAAGTACAGCAAACATTTTATCTGTCAAGAAGTTTCTATAGTTCTTCTGGTCAAAACAAAGTTTGAAGACCTATCACCCTGCAGCAAGGCTTCAACTTCCTAAACCATTCTATATCTCAGGGGGAGCCTTTGCTAACATCATTTTTCCACTAGAATCTTCTTAGTTGTATCTGAGAAAGAGAAGACAAAATCACTCTCTCATCCCCACTGTATAAAGGGTTCTTAACTCCCTTCAAAAGTTATTCCTGGTTGCAAGTCACCTGATCAAAAGACTTGAGGATTAGTTTTTGAGCACCTGATCAAAAGCTCATTGGTGGCAGTCACCTGATCAAAAACCTGAGTGGTTTCCTACCAGGGTGGTAGAAGAGTGGATGTACCCAAGTTTACGGGAACCACGATAAAATTCTTGTGTTATCTGGGTTGCTCTTTTCTTTTGTTCTTGTTGTGGCTGTGCTTTCTAGGTTACTGTGTTTGTGTTTTTAATTTAATTTCTACAACACTAGTAATAGATTGAATTAATTAGCAAAAATTTTATAAACCCTAAATACTCTATTCACCCCCACCTCTAGAGTATTTCAGATCTAACCCTAGCTTTCAATTGGTATCAGAGCAAGTTTCCTTTGGTTGTACAAGTAACCCCTTGAACCAAAAGATCCTGTGTTAGATCTGAGTTTTATTTCTATTAGATTTATATTCACAACATGGCACAGAACAAGAACTATGCAAGCACCAGACCTCCAGTATGCAACCTAAATAGGTTTACAATCTGGAAGGCAAGAATCAAATTATATATGAATTCTATTGATGAGGATATCTACAATTCCATCTTGATAGGTCCTCCTCAAGCTACTGCCTCTACATCTACAGCATCTTCAAGTACAAATGCAATTCCACCACCTGAGTGGACTGAAGCACAGAAGAAAGCAAACGTTGTTGTTGCCAAGGCCATGAACATTTGTGCCCAAACCATGTCAGATGACATCTTCCAGAAGGTGGCTGAATGCACGTCAGCCAAGGCCATTTGGGATTCCCTTAATCAAATGGTGGTTGGATCTGCTGATGAAAGAAAGGATAGAAGATCCAATCTCATATCACAATATGAGAACTTCAAGAAGTAGGAAGCAGAATCAGTTGCAGATATGTACAATAGGCTGAGCTCAATCATCAATGAGCTAAAGACATTGGACAAGGACATCACCCTCACTGAGGTGAATGACAAAATCCTCATGTGCTTCCCAAGATCATGGGATTCAAGAATCTAGCCCATCAAGTAGGCCAAGAGTCTAACTGATATTTCCACAGAATCTCTGTTATCAAAGCTCAAATCTTATGAGCAGCTCATTAAATCCAGAGAAGCAGCTGAGCCGAGAATACCTCCACCAGCAAGGAAGGAGCACAACATAGCCTTTAAAGTTATTGAATAAACTGAAGCCTCGACTGTGAATGAAGAGCTGATAAGTGTCTTTGCCAAGAGATTCTATAAAATGGCAAGGAAGGATTTCAGAAGAAAGTCATCCAGGCAGAATGACAAGCTAAGGTATGACAAAACCCCCACTAAAGAGGTGGTTTGCTTTGGCTGTAGGAAACCTGGACACTTCATCTCAGAGTGTACAGAAAATCAAAAGAAGGAAAAGAGAAGAGAGAAGGATTCTAGAAGACAGCAAAGCAGCAGGACTTCTTCCAGCAAATACAAGAAGGAGAAAGGTTTTGTAGCTGAATCCTGCAGTGAAACTGAGGATGAATCCACATCCTCCAGCTCCAGTGAAGAAGAAGAAGAAGCAAGGGCCAAGGAAGTATGCCTTATGGCAATTAATGCCTCCAGGAGTCAATCAGATGAAGAAGAGTCTGACAATGAAGAAGCTTTAGAAACAGAAGCTGATCAGGTACTCTTATCCTTTGATTATAATTCTGATGTTTTTAAAATTGAGTTTAAAACTATGTGCATTTATTTAATAAATTCTAAAAAAGAAATCAAAGCACTTAGGGAAAAACTAACTAGTCAAGAGACACTGAAATTTGAAAACACCAAGCTAAAAGATGAACTTACATTAGCTAATGAACAAATTATTCTGTTAAAAACTGAGTTATGTGAGGGAAAACAACTTGAGGAATCTCTCAATGGGAGAAGCCTCAAGCTGATGGACATTACAAGCACAGTCAATGTCAGACTGAATGACAAGCTCGGCTTGGGTGCTTCATCAAGTTTACCCCCCATTCTCAAGAAATATATTTTAACAACCCCCATAAAATTTGTTTTTGCTAAGGGCAAAGAAAAAATAACCAATAAAGAAACCACAGAAGAAATGCCCAACTTAAAAGGTCATAACAAAAGAAATCAGAAAACCTTGAATAAAAATAAAGTTCAGCAGATTTCGTCGAACTCAGATCGATGAAATGTGGACAGTTCGTCGAACTCAAGTCGACAAACTCTGAACGCAAATTTATACAATAATCATTCATCTTACTGCGATCGACAAACTGTGTATGGTTCGTCGAGCAGAGATCGATGAACTTGGGGCACAAAAAATGACTATGTTCATTCTCTGAGTAGAGATCGACGATCTCATCCCATTTCGTCGAAATCTGGTCGATGAACTCACAACAATTCGTCGAACCCAGTCAGACTTAACAAACATTATAATTACAACACCAACTCCAATCAAACTAAGAAACCATTTAACCCACTTGCAAATTGGATAATACCTCCCAAAAGATATCATCCATTAGGATATAAATCACAACCTAAGTATTCTGTGATATCCAGTTTTTCTTATCAATAATATAAAGGACCCAAGGTAACCTGGGTTAAGAACAACTAACTATTTTTATTGCAGGAAAGAGCTGTCCAGTTGTAAATCAACTATGGTACTTGGACAATGGATGCTCCAAACACATGACTCGCAGCAAGGACAACCTAATCAACTACAAGTACAAGTTGGGACCAAAGGTTATTTTTGGTGACTCAAAGTGTGGCCAATCTGAAGGCTATGGAGAAGTAAGGATTGGAGCAGTCACATTCAAGAAGGTGACTTATGTAAAAGGACTCAAGCATAACATCATCTCAATAAGTCAATTATGTGATGAAGGTTATCAGGTACATTTCAATTCAAAAACTTGTATTATTTCTAATAAAAAAAATAAAATGTTTTAATTGGAAATAGCCAAGGAAACATTTATTTAGTTGATTTCTATTCTGCCAATTCAGATATTTGTTTGATTAATTTTGTTTGAATCAAAATGAATTATGACATAAAAGAATAGGATATGTAAACATGAAAATTATTGTTAGGCTATATAAAGACAGTCTTGTAAGAGGCTTACCTTCTGGCCCTACAAGAAGGAAGGTCTTTGTAGGGCTTGTCAACTAGGCAAACAAACTAAATCTAGTTTTAAATCAATTAATAAAAGTGATTCACCTAGGATCTTATACTTGCTACACATGGATCTCTTTGGACCAATTGCTGTACAAAGCCTAGGAGGGAAATCATATACCCTAGTTATTGTAGATGACTTCTCAAGATTCACTTGGGTGATCTTTCTGAGATCTAAGTCAGATACCTTTAAAGTTCTTACTAATTTTCTCAGGACCATACAGATTGAGTACTCTACTCATGTTGCATTGATCAGAAGTGATAATGGTACAGAGTTTGAGTCTCTTCTTATGCATGAGTTCTGTGAGAAGGAAGGTATCAGGCACTGCTTCTCAGCTCCTAGAACTCCCCAACAAAATGGGGAAGCTGAAAGGAACAATAGGACCTTAATTGAAGCTGCAGGTACATTACTTGCAGATGCTTATATGCCACTATACTTTTGGGCAGAGGCTATAAGCACGACAAATTATGTACTGAACAGAAGTTTGATACATAAACTTAAGAATAAGACTCGTTATGATTACTTAAAGGAAAGAAACCTAAAATCACTTATTTTAAAGTATTTGGATGTGTATGCTATTGTTAACCCCTCAGTCCGCAACATCCTACAAGATGCCAAAGCCCCCCGTTCAATACGCACGGACTCGATTTGTCAGTCCGCCCAGTCCGGCAAGGTCACCGATCGGACACCAAGGATGGTACCCCAGCAGCGGACGCAAGGACCTGTTCGCTCAGTCCGCCAGAACTTGGGATATCGGATTCTCTACAGCGGCGGACGCAGTGTCTCGTCCGCCCAGGCCGCCGCCCTCCAACAGGATCGCGCCCAGCAGTAGTGGAAGCTCCAGTCCGCGAGCCCAGTCCGCCCCTTCTGCGCGGACTGGCATGTTCTTTCTTTTTGCTTCCCGGCACAGCTGCCCGGTTCTCCTGTACCCCGGGCAGCCGGTTATTTTAGCCCTGCCCGTTTGGGCAGGCCCCCTATCCTATAAATAGGGGGTAGGTTGTGCACCCAAGGCACGCTGACTCGGACCCAGGAGCCTACTTGTTACAGGCTGCAGACTCGAATCTTGTGCCTTGCGGACTCCCCCTCGCTCTGCTCTTGCCCACCTTTTCCTTTCACTTGTAACCAAGCCTTTCTTCAATCAAGGGAAAGCCTGTCACAAGAGAGGCATTTAGGCCGCGACGGGCGAAGTCTGTTGTTGCCGTGGTTCACGGCCCTGCTGTTTTTCCTGCCCTCACCCGCTTAGTAGATCACTACTCGCAGTCTCTCTATTCCCCGGTGTTCGAACCGTTAGCTGGTGGTGCTCGACCCCCCCTTTGTGTTTTCGTGCATCAACAGTTAACACGCGACCTTCAGATCCGAGTATTGTTTTGAATTCAGCAGACAGAAATGTCAGACCGCAGAGCCCGCTCTTCAAACCGTTCCAGTTCTTCAGAGGACTCTCTTTGGGACGCAATTGAGCAAGCTCGCCTTGAGGCCAAGCAGTCCCGCCAACAGACCGACCAGCGTCTCGACGCAATCAGCCAAGCACTGCTCGCGCTAGCCTAGCGGCTTGCTCCTCAGGCCGCAGCAGATCCAGCGGACTCGCCGGTCCGCCAAACTCCAGCTCGCCGAACTCCGCTTCGGCAGTCGCCAGCCACTCCTCGGAACCCTGCTCAGTCCGCCGCCCCTCTACGCCCTTAGGAGGAGCAGTTTGCTTTCATGAATTTCTTCAGAGAAGCTGCCAGGGGCACTCCTGCCCGCCAGCTTCATTTTGCTGACCGCCAGTCCGCCGAGCCCGCGGACTCCCCGGCTCCAGTCGGCCCCTTCTACCCCGCAGAGTTCGAGACCCCGTCTCCCTTTGTTGATCGAATCCGCTGGGAATCAGCTCCGAACAACTTCATTGAACATCACATCCCATTCTATTCAGGAGGGACAGATCCAGTCTCTCATCTCCAAGCATTTGAGGGGGCAGTTGCTTTGAGATGCCTCTCAGATGCTATCAAGTGTAAACTCCTGGTTACCACTCTCAAAGGACAGGCGAGAGAGTGGTTCTATGAGCTGCCTTCGGGCACAATCTCTTCTTTCGCAGAGCTTCGCAGCCAGTTGTTGCTGAGGTTTGCTACCTCGAGAAAGAGGAAGAATGGGCCAGCTGCCCTATTTGAAATCAAGCAAAGGGATAATGAATCAGTGGCGCGATTCGTTGATAGCTTTCAGAGAGAGATCCAAGGGGTAAGGAATGTGAACCCCGATTATTACAAAATCGCCTTGATCCATGGCCTCCGGGAAGGCCCCCTGAAGTTTAAAGCAACAACCAAGGCACCTGAGACTTATCAAGAGTTGATCGCCATGGTCAACCGTTTCATTGAAGGAGAAAACGCCAATCCAACCTATGTCTCATCCCTGACAGCTAAGGCTGAAGGAAGGGATGCCTCCGCTTCCTCCTCTCATAGCATGCCCCCTCACCAAGACTTCCAGCCTCCGTCTCAAAGAGGCAGGAACTTCCGTAACAAGAAACCTTTCCAAGGTCATCAACAGTTTCATGAGCAGAGACTGTCGTTGGCCGCCACTCCCGCCATTCCATTACAAGCTCTTCCCATCCTCCAACAAGTAGCCTTGCCTGCTCCGATCCAATCTGATGCAAGCCCCATGGAGGACATTGCAGATCTGGACCTTGACGAAGTCATCCAGATCTTGCAAAGGAGATCAGAAGAAAAGAGGCAAGAGCCTCAGAAAATGTGGAAGCCAAGGAATAATGCACAATATTGCCAGTTCCACAAAGAAAATGGCCACTTGACCGAGGACTGCAAGTCCCTTCGCATGGTGATAGAGAAGCTGCTTGCCGAGGGCAAGATTGACTTGGCCAAGAAGGATTGTCCTTGTTCTTCGAAGCCATCCACCTCAAAGGGCAAAGAAGTAGCTGAGGCATACCAGGAATGTGTGGATGTAGAGGACGAAGGCCGTTTGGGGCCGATCAACGTCCCGGCGGAGTGCTTCGATGCAGATGATGAAGGGGTTCTGGGACGTCTCTTCTTCATTCATGGTGGAGCAGGGACCGAGTCTACTCGAAAATCGTCAATTTCAAGGGTCACCCGGGCAGAGGTGGCCTCTTCTTCCATTGCTCCTCCAAGTGAGGTTGTCACCTTTGGTCCATTAGATCTACCCCAAACAACCACCCCTTTTGATGACGCTGTAGTAATCAAGGCTGTGGTTGGGGACTTTACAGTTGATAGAATTCTTGTTGACACAGGAAGCTCGGTCAACCTCCTGTTCAAGTCTACTTTTGAGGCTCTGAGGACCGGAAAGCCTCTGCTTTCCACTGAGGGGCCACTCTATGGTTTCTCAGGAGAGAGAAAAGAAGTGGAGGGTAGCGTCAGCCTGCCCGTGAAGCTTGGAGGGGCGACTAAGCAAATATAGTTCATAGTGGTTGACGCCCCCAGCAGCTACCATGCCATCTTCGGCAGACCTCTTCTGAACAAATATCAAGCGGTGGTTTCCACTTACCACCTCACCATCAAGTTCTTTGCCGATGGAAGGATGTGCCGGGTCAGGAGTGACCCAAGGAGAGCAAGGGAGTGCTACGTCCGCACTGTCAACATGGTTGAAGACAGCCCTTCCCTTGCTCCAGCAGCCGCTGCAGAATCCTCTTCAAATCCAGAAGCTGCCGATGATGAAGGTGCTCACCTGGAACCTGCCCAGGTGACGCAAGGAGTCCCCATTGCTGAGGGGGAGGAGAGGAAGATCTCCATCAACTCGGAGCTACCTGAAGATAAAAATGTTGAGTTGATTTCCTTCTTGCTGAATAACCTGGATGTCTTCGCCTGGTCAGCAGAAGACATGCCAGCAGTGGATCCTGATGTTGCATGCCACCACTTGAATGTTGATCCCGGCTGCAAGCCTATACAACAAAAGAAGAGGGACATAGCCACAAAGCTTGCTGAGCCGATAAGGGAGGAGGTCGCAAAGCTCCTCAAAGCAAATTTTATCAAAGAAATTCAATATCCTACTTCGATTTTTAATGTTGTAATGGTTAAGAAACCAGGAGGAAAATGGCGAATGTGTGTAGATTTTACCAAACTTAATAAAGCATGCCCTAAAGATTGCTACCCCTTGCCTCGGATAGATTCTTTAGTTGATTCCGCGGTAGGGTACTCTTATATGAGTTTTTTAGATGCATTTTCTGGTTATCACCAGATAAGAATGCATAAGCCTGACGTTCCTCATACGTCGTTCATTACTAATGATGGTTGTTATTGCTACCTTGTGATGCTCTTTGGGCTTAAGAATGCTGGTGCAACCTACCAACAGATGATGGACCGTGTGTTTAACCATCAGAAGGGGAGGAACCTAGAAGTGTATGTAGACGATCTCTTGATTAAGAGTAAGTCGTTTTCGCTGCACTTGCGAGACCTAGCAGAGACGTTTGCTACTCTGCGTAGGTACAAAATGAAGCTTAACCCTTTGAAATACATGTTTGGGGCGAGTAAGGGGAAGTTTCTTGGTCATCTCCTTACTCCGGAAGGACTTGCCCCCAATCCTGATAAAGTGAAAGCCATCCTTGATATGCCTACACCTTGTTCGCCTAAAGAAGTTCAGTAGTTAGGGGGGAGGCTCCATTCTTCAAAACTCTCCGAGGATCATCCAAGTTTGAGTGGACAGAAGAATGCTCCCAAGCTTTTGAGCAGTTGAAGATGCAACTAACCTCAGCAACCCTACTTCAGAGTCCCCGGCCAGGAGAGATTCTTTTCTTGTACCTAGAGGTTGGCCCTGAGGCCGTCAGCTCCGTTCTTCTTCGGGAAGAGAGCAGGAAGCAATTCCCAATTTACTATGTTAGCCATATCCTGAAGAGTGCTGAGACACGGTATCCAATTTTGGAGAAGTTAGCCTTGGCGCTAGTCATGTCAGCTCGCCGGCTCCGTCCGTACTTCCAAGCACATTCAATTCAAGTCGTCACCGATCAGGCTTTGAAGGGTGCGTTGGAAAAACCAGAACATTCCGGCAGACTATCTAAGTGGGCAATAGAGTTGAGTGAATTTGAAATCTCTTATGTGCCCAAGACAGCCATCAAAGCTCAGGTCCTAGCAGATTTTGTAATTGACATGCCAGAGTCCAGTCCTGATCGGGCAGAAAGGTCACCTTTGGCTTGGACCATCTATGTTGATGGTGCCTCAGGCAGAACTTCTTCCGAAGCAGGGGTGGTTCTCATCAATCCAAACGGAGTCAAATTGGAGCAGGCCATCAAATTTTACTTTCCAGTAACCAATAATCAGGCCGAGTATGAATCTTTGCTAGCAAGCTTAAGGCTCGCAAGGGAACTAGGAATGGATCATGTCCATATCAAAACTGATTCTCTGGTAATGGCATCACAAGTCCTCGGTAACTTCGAAATAAGGGAGCCAATCTTGAAGAAATATCTAGCTCTTGTGAAGATAGAAGTCGGCAGGTTCAAGAGCTTTACCATCGAGCACATCCCCAAAACAGAAAATGAGGAGGCAGATTTTCTTTCCAAGTATGGGATGCATTCAGGAGGAACAACTTCCGAGCTCTTCCGCCCGGCAGTGGTGGAAGGAGATTTGATGCAAGTGGACCAACGTGCCTCTTGGATGGACCCATTCATCCTCTATCTGTCAACGGGAGATTATCATCATACAGTCAAAGATAAGAAAAAGTTCAGAATAAAGGCAGCTCACTACTTCTTAGTGGCAGGAATCCTCTACAGAAATGTTGATGCACGAAAACGGACAGGGAGTCGGGCACCACCAGCTAACGGTTCGAACACCGAGGAATAGGGGAGGAAAGGAGAAGACTGTCGACCAATCAGTTACTAGCGGTCGCGGCTAAAGGACCGGAAAAGGGGGCCGCTGGCAGCGGCAACAGCAGAGTTCGCCCGCCGCGGCTTAAATGCCACTCTTGCGGCGGGCTTTCCATTACTTAAAATAAGAAACAGTTACACGAAAGGGAAAAGAGGAAGCCGGCCGGACTACAAGCCGCAAAACAATAGACTTGAGACCTCAGCTCTTAACAGGCGAGCTCCTGGATCCCAGTCAGCGTGTCTTGGAGAGTGCACCCTCCCCCTATTTATAGGCTCGGGGGCCTGCCCAAACGGGCAGGGCTAAAGTTACCGGCTGCCCGGGGTACAGGAGAACCGGGCAGAGGTGAGGGGAAGCAAAAGAGAGAGAAAAAAGAAAGGAGGGAAGCCGCGCGGCCTGGCGGATTCCTCCTGGCGAGCTGACGGCCGGGTCCTGGAGACTTGTTGCCGAGCATGGGCGGCGTTGGCAGCGGCCTGACATGGAGACCGCCCGGCTTGGGAGGCTTGGCGGCTTGAGTAGGCAGGCCGCCCGGTCTGGAAAGCTGCACGGGCAGGTCGCGGATTCCGGGCTTATCATAATCCCCGCACATTTTTAAGTTTCCAAAAAACTTCGAAAATGTATTACTAAGCCGGAGACCGCGACTGCTTCATCGTCGTCTATAAAATCCCCTGACCCTTGACATTCCTCAGGATTCCTGCCAAGCCACGGGTCGTTACTCGCCACTTGCGTTCAGAATTTTGCAAGTCGGCACGATTTCTCTGAAGATGGATGTAATGTCATCAATGTTAGCCCGCAACAAGAAACCTCCAGAAACGAAGCAGAGCCGGAGCCAGAACTCGGATGATTCTGCCCGTCAGACTGCCAAGAAGATTGGGAAGCCGGAGACATCAGCGGCTTCTGGACCTGAAAAGAGGCCGACAGAGATCGTCGGCGGACCATCGCAGGCCGCAGTAGATCCCATAGCAGTTTCGAAGGCTGCTCCACCACAAACCGGAATTGCCAAATCCTTCGACCTGACTTTCTCTCCATCAGGAGAACCACTCCTAAAAATCGGTGGGACGGAGGAGAAGAGTGTTGAATCTGGCAAACCGTCTGAATTGCAGGACAAGGTCGACGTAATCATTGTGGATGACAACGAGCTGGAGAAGGCGCGGGAACCCGAGCGGACTTTGGTTGAATAGCGCAAGCGGACTGAAAAGGTGTTCGGCTCCCTGAAACGGCGGAAAGAAAGGAGCGAAACCCTTGAAGAAAGGATGAAGAGGAAGATGAGGAAGTTGCACGCCAGAAACCGGAATATTTCCGAAAAGACCTGCGCGGACAGTCTGCAACACAGGCCGCACGAGAAGGGGGTACCCGAGAACCCGCCCACACCAGATTACAAGCCGAGCGAACTGGAGGGTACACCTGCGGTTAGCGATTCGCTGAGCGAGCTCCTGAAGGGCATGGAGACTCTCCAGCAGCAAGACGCGCTATTGTCGACACCAGCGGCCTCTGAGGAGGTTAACCGCCCCGACATCCAGGTTATTGGGGAGAAGCCTGGCGAACCGGCTTCCGCGGCTTCTGAAGGAGTCGAGAAACTGAAGCTTCGCGAGAAGATGGAGGAGATGAAGAAGCTGATCGCCGATAAGCCGGTGGTGACCGCACTTCCATTGCTGCAAGGTAAACACCGGGACGTTAGGCGAATTATTAAGTTCTACAAGTCGCGGTCAAGGAAGAAGGGGCGAATATTATATTAAATCCGCCGGCCAGCTTTTTCCTGACGACGGCTCAACTGAAAAGCCGAGCTAAGGAAACCGAGCGGCTATGGAAAGAAAAGCTGAAGAGGATAGATCCTGAGCGGCTCAGGCGGCCAGTGATTAAAATCCATACCCCGGCCTCTGGAGGAGATAAACATCAAACCGGCGGTCTTATCCTACCGATTTTCTTGCTAAAATGTCGCAACAATCCGGCTGAACCTGACTGCGGTCTTTCTTCTACAGGTGTACCGGAGACCGCGATGAAACCGGGCGACTTGACCACATTTATATCTATGCTGCCTCCGCCAAGTGTTCGCCAGAAGGAGATGGCCGACTTCCAGAAGGAGGTCGGCATGCTGCAGGCGGCTTTGAATGCGGCCACCGAAACCCTGCGGATTAAGGACGAAGAGAAGCGGGTTGCCCAGGTGGCCGCGGAAAAAAGGATCCAAGAGCTGCAAACCACCCTGGAGCGAGAGA
This sequence comes from Platanthera guangdongensis, assembly GCA_039583875.1. Classification (NCBI taxonomy): domain Eukaryota; kingdom Viridiplantae; phylum Streptophyta; class Magnoliopsida; order Asparagales; family Orchidaceae; genus Platanthera; species Platanthera guangdongensis. Next base: position 73,384,268 of record CM077155.1, on the reverse strand, counting down.
CCACAAGGTTGCAAACTGCGCTTGAGCTGGAGACCGCGAGGTTGAATACCGCGATGGAATAAGAGACTGCTATGCTCCAGACCGCGATGGAAGAAGAAACGGCCAGGCTGCAGACCGCGATGAAGGAAGAGACCGCCAGGCTGCAGATCGCGATGGAAGTCGCTGAGGCGAAGATTGCTGAGATGCAGGTCGCCTTGGAGCAGGAAAGGACGGAGAAGTATTTGCTGATGGTCGCGCGGCTGGAAGGAGACAGAGAAGAGATCCCTCATGCTGAAGGCGGCGAGAACCAAGACCTGCCGGCGGAGACCGGAGGAGAACAACGGCCTGCTCTACCAACTTCTGGAGAGTTGCCGGGCACTGGCCGCCCGGCCTCTGGCGAGTCTTCAAACCCGCCGGAGGGCGCGACGCCTAGACAGGTCGCAGTTCCAAGCGGGCTCGGGGGTCAGGGGATCCCAATGATCCCATTTGCGAGAGTAGAGCGCGACACTGCGTGAGTTCATCGGTCTCTGCACGCGCTTCACAATCTGGTTAGCCAGGTGTACGTTGCGATTGTGCAGACCAGTGAACAGGTCGCGCACATAGGACGAGACACGCTGGAAGACGACAAGCGATCCTGAGCGACTTGAGTGAACGAAGCCGCGCGGACATTTGAATATTATGTTGTAATATATATTGTTTCTCTGGATGTTGGACAATTTGATTGCTGTAAACTGTTGTATTTTATTATGCTGCGAACTGAATGCGGCTTATGCGGCTTGAATTTAAAATCCACATGTCTGCTGCTTTGATCTGAGAAATTTAAAGTTTAGGATAGTAGCCGCGCGGTCTGGCGAACAGAGCGCCGGCTTGAACATTTGATGCCCACATGATTCGCTATAGAATTTTTCTAAGTGCAGGGATATAGCCGTGCGGACTGACGGACTAAACGGCGGCTTGGTCATTAAGCCGATCAGCACTTCCAGCGGACTTAGGCCGCGCGGCGTGGCGACTAGCCGCGATTTGACGTCGGGCACTGTACCTTCACAGATTTTCTATAAATAGCGCTGACCCCGGAGATTTCATCACAAATAAAAAAGGATGCGGTCTAAGTCCAAGTCGTCGCGGTCTGACAAGGCCACTGCGGTGAGGACTGACGCGGCCTCCGCTTTCCACTCTGCTGATCACAGAGAATGCCGGCTTACAAAAGCCGAGCTGGAGGATTTCGTCGAGAAGCACATGCAGGGAAGTCCGCTGGTCGCGCGGCTTCCCCGACAGGACGAGCGGATTAACTCCTCGCACGCAAATCAGATAGCGGTCCCGATCGACCACTTTGACTGCGGCTTCAGCTTCCCGGTCATGCTGGAGGCCGTAGCGGTCTTCGACCACTACGGAGTTGTGCCCGGACAACTACCCCCCAACTCGATAGCCGCCATATATAGCTTCATCTCCTACCTCAGGTCGGAAAGAGTCCGCTTCTCTATGAGGCTCTTCCGAGAATGCTTCTCGGTGCGGTCTATCCCGGACTCCGGGACAAAGATCTTCCGGGGGCACCTCTACTTCGGCTGCAGAGGGCTGAAGATAGTCAACTTGGCCAACAAGATCGCGAACTGGTCCGAGCGGTTTCTCATATTCGAGGGAAACCTGGGGTTGCTGCCAGTCGACCCCCAGATCCGCGAAGAGGCCGCCTTTGGCAGCAGCGGCTTGGACGGCGTCGAGAAGGAGATCTACAACTTCTTCAATGGCGAGCGGCTTGATGTAAACCACTACATCCCACTGTTGCCGTCGCTAGTGGCAATCGAAGCGGAAGATAGTAAGCTCCAAACCGGCCGAACTGAACTCTTAGCCGCACGGACTAGAAACTAACTTTGCATCTATCTTTGCAGCTGCTGTGGCGGTCCCGCTGAACAAGCCGCAGACTCCTAGCGGGTTGACCCTTACTCAAAGAGAGAAGAGAGCGAAGCGGGCCAAGCCGGCGCCAGTTGCGGAGGAGGAGAAGTCGGGCTCCTCTGGAGAGTTTATGCTGCATGGAACCGGCAGCAGCCTGAAGGATGTCCACGGCAATCCGGCCTTGCGGTGGAGTCCGGACGGCAAGTCAGTGACCATCTCCACTGCCCTCCCCTACTGGGGAGCAGAAGAAGTAAGCCTCCACGCGAGCGCGGTTGGCGGCGCACTGTACGGCAAGCGCAACTTGAAGGCGATGCGGCGAGTTCCTCCAGACGACCTGCCGCGGCTAGCCGCGCAAGTCGGGGCGAGGAGCTTCGTGGCAAGTCACTTCATGGGCCTTGCCTACAAGCAACTGATGAAGGAGAACAGCGGCCTGAAGAGGCAGTTAGGCGAACAACAAGAAGAGAACAAGCAGCTAAAGGAAAAGGAGGCGGTAAGTCATTACCAATACTCGTGCGGTTAGCATTATGTAACCGCGCGACCTTACCTCTACTTTTGTTTTGCAGGAAATGTACAACCCGGCCAACCCCATCTTCCAAGACCAAGTCTTCCCCCAACTCGTCCAAGGGATCGATGGAGCGCTTAACCGCCTCCGCGACCTTGGCGGCTTGGCCACCGACTTCACCGACTTTACTTGCGCCGACATCTACCCTTCCCTGAAAGAGCAGGTGGCCGACGTCTACAGGTCGATCAAGGGCAAGGACAAGGTCGGGGAAGAAGTCGGCGAGGTGGTCGGAGACGTCGTGGAAGAGGTCGGCCAAGGAAGCCGGAGTGCACGTACATCGTCTGAGTCCGCCGGCCAAGTATCTGAGACCGCGCGGCCAGACTTGACAACTTCTGGCGGTTCAGAGAGCTCGGCAACCAGCAGCGGGTACTCCCTATCGTCCGTCGATATCGGCGATAGCGGTGATTTGGATTCTCCTGCGACAAAGAAACTTAAACCGGGCGATTAGAAAATTTGTAACTTGTTTGTTGTATTTTGAACTTTTTGGAAATCGGCGGTATTGTTTTTGTAACCGCGCGATTAATACTTTGTAGTACTTAATGAAATAGAAATGAAGGCAATTTTACCTTTCTCTTTACTATATTTCACTTTTCTTACTTGGTTAAGTCCGCGCGGTCTCAGTATAGCTTTCGATTTAAAATATAAGTATGTAAACCGGCTGAGTTTGCGCTGCGACCTCAACAAAGTTATCCGCAAGAGAGATATATTTCTCCGCGGTTTATTCCGGAATGCACGCCGACAATAAGCCGAGCGGCTAACAAATTAAATCGCAATTTGCCTTAATGAATTACTCAATATTATCTGCTGGAAGAGCTGAATTGCCGCGGCTTGCTCATACATAAACCGTGACCGCTAAGCCGCATGACCACCTGTCGCAGTCAGCAAACATCCATAACATTGAAGTATTAGATTGCGGCTAGGGCGAACTCTGAAACGAATTGCCCATTTGATTAAAGTAACAGGAATAGAGAAACAAGCTTCGGCTTCCGATAATACAGGCCGATATAGGCATATGGAAGCCGAGAATTTTTGTGAAAACAGTTCGCTGATTAGCTAATATAATTAATACCATAAGCCGGCAGATCAAAGCCAGGAATTAAGTGCCAGAAGTAGGTCGGCCGACTTCCTGTCCATATGAATAACAAACCGGCAATTGATATATGGAAGCCAAATAAGATACTGAATAGCGGATAGGTCGAGTTCCCAAATATATTAATAATAATCCGGCAGGTAGGCAATTAACTTAAGCCGGAATATGTAACCGGGCGGCCTGTGTAATACAACCTGTGCAGGCCGTTTAATAAACCGCGAGGTAGCGGATAGGCTCGTGTTGTCCTGCAAAAATAGATGAAGACATGCACTTATGTGTCAATGTGGGCAGGTGCGTGCGGCAGTGCTTTCCACACAAAGAACACATAAGCGGGATTGAAATTCTTAATATCCACGACCGATGTCAAGCGGGACAAGTACGCAACGTCTGCGACTGAAGTCAAGCGGAACAAGTACGCAATGTCTGCGACGAAGGTCAAGCGGGACAAGTACGTAATGTCCGTCTGTGACTGAAGTCATGCGTGACGGGTACGCAATGTCTGCGACTTAAGGACAAGCAGAATTTCCACTACACATCTGCGACTGAAGTCAAGCGGGATGTGGAGGGCTTAAGAATTCAAAAGGGGGCTCTTGCCCCTACATGCATGCATATTGACATAAAAAGTAAAGCTACAAAATAAGCTTCAAATGAAAATAACGTTTGCATGATGTTAAGGATGTGGAAAAGGATATATATCTGCAGTTTTAGCATGCCCCATTAATATCAATTGTGAAGGGGACGTTATATACCATTCTGAACATAAGCATTTCTCATCATATAAAGAAAGAGAAATCCCTGCTTGAACCATTGAGTAAGAAATGGAAGATTGCCTTAGAGAATTACTGAATGACATATTCTTGCAACTTTCCAGCTCTTGCAAGTTGATTAGCCAATTCCCTGAGAGCTATGCAATCTTCTGCTAGATGACCAATATCTTTATGATACTTGCAAAAAAGCTGCTCGTGTCGATACTTGATTTTAGACTTCATGCGCCGAGGCGTCTTGAACTCAGGCATTCCTTGAATGATTATCAAAAGATCTTCCATAGAATTTTTGAACTTAACATACTTACCTGAACCTTCTTCACGCTTTGGAGTTTTACCCTGGAGAAGAGGAGGAGACTTGCAATATTCAACTTGCGAAACATCTTGGGAGGAAATAGATTGTTGTTGACCAGAAGTCCCTTGAGATTGTTTAGCCATTTGATTCAGAAACGAAACATAACCTTTATTTGCCTCTTCGCCTATTATGAATGTATTAACTATATCAATAAGATCTCCGTAGCTTTTGGGATACTTTGTGGTGAGCTTGAATTTCAAGGGACCTTCTTGAAGTGCATTTATGAAAGCATGCAAGTAATAGTCTTGATGGACGCTACAAACATCCAGAACCTCCTTTTGAAACCGATCAACAAAATCTGGATTAGACTCGTCAATTCCTTGCTTGATTAGGAAGAGAGCTCCAACGTCTCTTTTCCGCTTCCTGTAAATAGTGAATCTAGAAATAAATTGACTTCGAATATCCTTAAAGCTGGTTACTGATCGAGGTGGGAGGCTATAAAACCATTCTCTTGCAACATTGCCAAAGGATATAACAAAGAGTTTGCATTTTACTCCATTTGACACGTTTCTCAGTGAAACAGCTGATTCAAAAGCTTGCAAATGAGAAAACGGATCATCACAGCCAGAATACTCCGGGAGACGCGGTACTCTGAAGTTATCGGAGACGGTATCCCACCGAATACGATTAATGAATGGAGAAGGGGCCTCTTCTTCTTCCTCATAAAGAGGTTCATTTGCAACAGATTCTAGTCCACGCTCAACACTATTTGCAAAAATTTCTTCATGAGTGTCCACAAACTCACTATCCAGATACGAACAATCCTGCACTTCTGAGAGATCTGTAGTAACCGAGATGTTGCTGGATTTATTCTGACCCTTAGCGTGTCTTGGAGAGTGCACCCTCCCCCTATTTATAGGCTCGGGGGCCTGCCCAAACGGGCAGGGCTAAAGTTACCGGCTGCCCGGGGTACAGGAGAACCGGGCAGAGGTGAGGGGAAGCAAAAGAGAGAGAAAAAAGAAAGGAGGGAAGCCGCGCGGCCTGGCGGATTCCTCCTGGCGAGCTGACGGCCGGGTCCTGGAGACTTGTTGTCGAGCATGGGCGGCGTTGGCAGCGGCCTGACATGGAGACCGCCCGTCTTGGGAGGCTTGGCGGCTTGAGTAGGCAGGCCGCCCGGTCTAGAAAGCTGCGCGGGCAGGTCGCGGATTCCAGGCTTATCAAGAAAAACCTTCCTCTCTACCATGGCCCGGTGTGTTTCAGAAGAAGAAGCTCTCACTGTTTTGCAAGTGGTTCATTCAGGAGAGTGTGGAAGCCACTCGGGAGCAAGAACTCTTGAAAAACGGATCCTGCGGCAGGGTTATTTCTGGCCCACTATGAAGAGAGACTCTGACGTCTATGCAAGAAAGTGTGTTCAATGCCAGAAGTTTGCTCCACTTCAGCACCAAGCAGCTCAGTCCCTCAGATCGATTGCAACTCCTTGGCCCTTCGCAGTTTGGGGAATGGACCTCCTCGGTCCTTTTCCAATGGCAAGCAGTCAGCGGCGTTTCATCATCGTAATGATCGACTACTTCAGCAAGTGGATCGAAGCCAAGGCATTGGCGAAGACAACTACTCAGGTCGTCAAAAACTTCATTTGGGGGGAGATTGTCTGTCGGCATGGGATACCTATGGCAATAATCACTGATAATTGGCCATAATTCAACAACTCAGAGATGATAGATTTTTGCAGGCAGATCGGAACAGATCTGCGGTTTGCATCAGTTCATCATCCCAGAAGCAATGGCCAATTAGAAGCAGCCAACAAGCAGATCCTCAATTTGCTCAAAAAGAAAGTACAGAATCTCAAGGGCAGTTGGGTTGATCAGCTTCCATCAGTCCTCTGGTCCCTTAGGACAACGCCATCATCCGTAACTGGGAAGACTCCATTCAAACTTTCTCATGGCTCAGAGGCACTTATTCCAGTTGAGTTTGAAGTCTCGTCACCCAGAGTTCTGCTTGCAAGAGAAGGCGTTGAGGACTGCCTTGAGTTGAATAATGAAGAGATGAGGTTAAGCTTGGAACACATCGAGGCCATCAGAGATCTAGCAGTTATAAGGCAGGAGGAGGTCAAAAGAAGGATGGCCCGCTACTTTGATCAGAACGTGAGGATCAAACACTTCCAAGTGGGAGATCTAGTTCTAAAGAAGATTGATTCTGCTGCAAGAGCTGGTTCAATTGGAAAGCTTAATCTAAATTGGGCTGGCCCTTTTGTTATCAAATAAGCGTAAAAGAGCGGCGCTTACTGCTTGCAGACATACGAAGGAGGGGATATATCACACACATGGAGCGGGGATGATCTCAAACGGTTTTATTCTTGAACCTCCTTTTCTCTACTTTGTGTATCCTCTTCAAGAGTTATTATGATTAGAAACTGCCTGCTAACGCTTCTTCAAGTGTTTTGTCTATGTAATCATAACAGATGAAACGCTAAGAAAGATTCCAAAAACGGTTCTGCGCCTGGACTCCCTTTTCTTTCTTATGCTTGCTTTTCAAATACATTTTATTAATCAAAGGATCCATACTGGCACTTTTTTCTAGTGTTTTCTCTCTCTCCCAAAGACCTATAACGGTTCCCTGATACCAGGAGACATCGCCAAGTTCAGCAAGACCTCCCCTAGAGATGTTGTCATTAGCGTAACACCACAAAACCACGTGTTGCGAGGAGATTTCGCACCGTGTAGAGGGAGCTTGCAGGCTCTAGTGCGGTTGGATTCTGGACTTCGGATCCCGGCAAGTAGCTGACCCCACCTCTGCATTATAGAGGGTTGGGTGGGAGTAAAGCTCTACTATGCCGCATTAGGGATATCGTTACAACTTCGATGATCGCGTGAGGAAAGTATGCCGTTCCGGCTTACCTCCCCGCGGCTCATCTTAGCTTGTAAACCTCGAACACTCCACGGTTCCCTCGAGCAGTGCCTGCAGGAGACCCACAGCTTAGACTGTACTCCAGGCAAGAGGGCAGGGAACCGTTCCGCCAAGTGAGCATCTTGCTCTTCGTAGGGAATTATGTGCGGACTGGTTTTCTCTATCCGCTCAATCCGCCTGTTTGGGCTGATTTTATAGCTTGTAGCCTGGTGAGGAAAGTATGCCGCTCCGACTCACCTGCCCACCTGGTCGCAAGCTATAGATCATTTTTTCTAATATGAGCGGATTGGTTTTCTGTATCCGCACAGTCCGCCAGCTTTGTTTGGATTGATCATATAGCCTGTGGCCTGGTGAGGAAAGCAATGCAATGCGCACCTGCCCACCTGGTCGCAAGCTATAGGTCATTTCTATCTTTGGCAGACTAGTTTTATGTATCCGCTCAGTCCGACGGTTTCCTTGAGAGCGCAAGCTATATGTCATTTCTATCTTTGGCGGACTGGTTTTCTCTATCCGCTAAGTCCGCCTGTTTGGGTTGATTTTATTGCTTGTTGCCCGGTGAGGAAAGTATGCCGCTCCGGCTCACCTGCCCACCTGGTCGCAAGCTATAGATCATTTCTTCTATTATGAGCGGATTGGTTTTCTGTATCTGCTCAGTCCGCCGAATGGTTTTCATATATTATAATTTGATAAGTTAATAAAGAGAATTGCGGACTCTACTAGAACTCAATGAAGTACCACCTGACATTGTTATCAGCTGGCTATTTTCGTCATTTTTTAAGGCGGATATTGAATGGATTGATAAGTTGAATTCTCTAATCAGCAAGACTCGTTATAAATGATCTTAGTGTCGTGCGGACTGCAATTGAAACTCAATAGAGTCCGCCTGACAATTTCTTCTCATTCCAATGACGGATAATAATTGTCTCTAATCAGCAAGTTAAAAAGCTCAGATTTATCAGCGTGTCGTGCGGACTGCTAAGTGTCGGTGCGGTGACCGTGGAAATAGAACATTGCAGGAAGCACACATGCAAAAATATCCTTTCTTTCTATTTCATCAAAAATTCTTTACATCTTTCTATATATTCGGCGGACTGCGATCTTGCGTCCGCCCCATTTACAAAAACCAAAAAAGATAAAAGTACATTAATCAATCTGTAGTCTTTTGTTTCTTTTCTGGAGGTGCAGGGCTTTCGCCAACAATGTCGACTTCTGGAGAGTAGCCCCCCGAGCCGCTTCCGCTGCTATCTGATCATGTACTTGAGGCAGACCCGCTACGCGAGCTCCCGGTAGCAGAGGAGGATGCAGAGGTGTCGGACTCGGCGGACAGGTCCCCTACTCGCTGTCTCAAGGCAGCACTGTCCGCTGCTTCCTTGGCGCTTTGCCCTTCGCCCTGCCCTCCGTCTTCTTCTTCTTCTTCTTCTTCTTCTTCCTCTACTTCTTCGCCTTCTTCCTCAATGATGTCCTTGCCCTTTTTAGCCCTCTCCATCGTCGCGACCTGCGGTGCCAACTCAGGGAAGAGCTCTAAGAAAGGGACGCCATCCACTCCCTCCTTTGTAAAGCTGTCGCGGATAAGTCGCTCAATGGAGACCTCGACGGTCTCCTTCACGAAAGGGAGCATGGCGGCCTGGAAGTTGTTGTTTTCCAAGTCATAGGCGACCTGCGCAAAACAAAAGCAAACGTCAGACAGATCATGACGGATAGCAAATTAAGGCCGCTGCGAATTCAACTCACCCCAAGCTCTTCTCTTTGCTGAGCGACCCTTTTTCCCAACCGCGCATTCCTCTCCTTTAGCGCCTTTTTATCTTTTTGAAGCTGTTCATTCTGCCTTAACAGGTCTCTGGCCAGGGTGGCAACATAGTGGTTCGTCACCACGCTGTTCGCAGCGGCCTGAGAGGCTAGCAGAGGGAGGTCGGCGGCGGGCACCTTCTTAAGGTCGCTCAAGTTGCGCTTTCCGTAGAGCGCGGAGATCGCAATATGGCCGTGGCGAGTTATCCGCGGACTCCTCCACGAAGGGAGCGCGGTGGACAGGCGGACGTGTTTGTTCTTGCTATGCTAGTGGACCATAGGGTTCCCCCTAAGATCCTTCTGGCTGATGCCAAAGCCGCTCATGGTGAAGCTTTCAGAAGAAGAGTGATCCGCCGCGGGATCCCCTTCCTCTTTCCTCTTCCCTGCGACTGCTTCTTTCTTCTCCTTCTGTGTAGGGACAAAGCCGCTAGGAGTCTGCGACAAGTTGGCGGGTACCGCCAAGGTGGCTGCAAAAAACAAATGGGTTAAACAACAAGGTCGCGGCGGATACAAAAGCTGAGTTCGGAAGCTACTTACTCTCTTCGGGCATGACGTCCGCTAAGCTCGCCAATAGCGGAATGTAATGCTCGATGTTAAGCCTGGCGTTGGCCAAGAACTCGACAATGGCGGATTCCAAGTCATTCAGTTGCACGCTTTTGAAGGCGGAGTCCGCGTGCACCTGCGAATAGGTGTGCGCGAACCCTAGGTCGCCCTCAAAGATCAGGAACCTAGAGGTCCAGCTGTGGATTTTGTTGGGAAGGCCCACAACCTTAATCCCCCTGCTGTAGAAATATATCACCCCCTTGTAGGGGCGGCCTCCAGAAGCGGTTATGGAGCGGACAGAGAATATCTTGCGGAAGACATTCATCGAAAAAGCGATCTTTTCAGATCGCAAATAGCAGATAAAGCTGCAGATCGCAGCGAGTGTATTCGGCGCAAGCTGGCCAGGCACCATTCCATAGTGCTCAAAGATGGCGGCGAGTTCCCATAGAAGCGGAAACTTGAATCCACTATCAAAGTGGTCCACTGGGATGGCGATCTGGGTTGCGGTTGAGAAGTTTAGCCTTTCTTGATGGGCGGGAAGGCGGACAAGGATATTCGAGTTCGTCATCTTCTTCTCGACAAAGGCCTCCAGGTCGGCCTCTGTCAATGTGCATTTCCGGTGGTCGGTGGAGTGGAAGGCGACAGCAGCATCAGTACGCGCGGACACCATTTTGCAGGCCGCAGGGTTCTTTCACTTCAGCTGTTTCCTGCATAAAAGAAAGCGGAAGGCCCTATTTATAGCTAAAGGGTCTGACAGCGTTTTGACCAGGCCGCACAGCTCGCAGTTTCAATCCGCACAGTCCGCAAAAAATTAAAGCACAGCCAAACAATAACGCGGATACAAACACAGATTCACATGCCAAGGAAAATTCAAAGTAAAAAAGTTGTGCCCGGCACAATTTTCTGTCCGCCCAGATCGCGCTTTTTCCTCCCAGCAGGTCACAAGGAGCGGATACAATTTCAATCCGCTTATTTCGCAGTATTTCCCACCTGCAGGTTTAATAACGAGAAGCGGACACATCATTAGTCTGCACAATTCGCCACAGATCACGCCAAAGGTTAAGCTACATAATTTGCGGATATATAATCTGAGTCCGCACAGATCGCAACAGAGTTCAATTATAACACAGCGTTGTTTGAAACACAATTATACAAACAATTATACAATTAAACAAATAAAAGCCTGTGGCATCGCGGACTCAGCGGTCCCTAGACTCAGTCCGCGTCGGCCTTTCCGCCCTATCTCTGCATAAGTGAGCTGCTTGGTCGCTTATCTAAAGAATCTCGCTATACACGCGGCAGAGGTGATGATGAATAACGTTTATGGTCCGGTGCATATGAGCAGCTTCCCGATCTACCTGACTGAGGGGCACCATTGGCTCCGCCGCCGGCCTCGTCTCCTCATCCGCAGCCTGTTGGACACCGCCTGCCGGCGCGGTGATCTCTGGAGCAGCGCGATCTGACAATCGCGGCCTCTGCTCAGTGACCTCAGCAGCCCGCTTCCCCTTTTCTTCGCGCACTGACGCCAATTGCTTGCCTTTATAGAATCAGACATCATCCACAAGCCTCTTCTTCTCCCTTTCAGACCTCTCTAGCACCCTCGAGATGCTGGAGATCTGGTCTTTTAGGGCTTTCTCGCGGTCTGCGGATGCTTTCTCACGCGCCGCGGACGCCCTCTCGCGCTCCTCTGACTTCTCTAACTCTGCTTTAACACATTGCATTTCAGCTTGAAATTTCTGCTCTAACTCTTTAATAATATTCAGGCTGGGCGGCTCATCCCCCGCGGATTCCACATGCGAGACCGTATCAGCACCAGTATTCGGTGTAACCACGATCTCACCACTCTCGATGGAGCGCGGCGGCGACTTTCTACCTGCAACAAACAAAGTCAACTTCACATTTAAAGGCAGTTCGCGGCGGACGTAAAGAAAGGATGAAAGATCACTTTTAGACATAGCAGCAGTGAGTTACCGACTATCGAAGATGATTGGCCGCCTTGCGCGCTCCAGGTCAAAGGCTCCTAACCGCTTCTTCCATTCACGATGAACCTTTGCTCTTTTCTCAGCAGCCAAACTTTTTGAAACCACAATATCGTCCGTCTCAGTGATGATTTTGATTGGTCTTGACGTCCACGGCGGCGACCTGTAAAGCCACTGATGCTTAAAGTATTTAGGCGCCGGTTGAAGTTTACCTGACCGCAGTAGCTCCGCAGCAGTCCGGAGATCTTCAGCGGTTTTATCCGCCGCGACCTGCTTCGAGGACGCCCCCACCGCAGCAACATGAGCAACAATTTGTTTCTTCTGCTCCTCTATCTTCTGCTTCAGCCTCTCCCTCTCTTCTTCCTCCGCAGCGGACAAAGAAGGGCGTTCGCTATCTTTTTTCCCAGTGTCTTCCGCCTCAGATTGCTGCAGTGCAATCAGCAGGGATTCATTAATTAGATCTATTTCGATGATGTCTATAGAGTCAAGCATCTCATTAGTGGTTAGACTGACCGTCGAGAGGGAATTGTCTCCCTGAACTTGGGCTTCCGGTGTGACCAGATCGCTGTCAGGAACTTCTTTGTCGCGCGGTCTGTGTTGTAAGTCCGCATCCCCAGTCCGCTTGGAGGCATTTTTCTCCTTCATCGCGCGTAGTTTCTTCTCAACCCGCTCGGCAACGGTCGCCCCATCCCTCTTCCTCTTCTTTCTTTTAGCTATCTTCTCAACAGAAGCCGCAGCGGACCCCCGTAAGTCGTGCTGACTTTCGCGGATAGCCTCACGGTTCACAGCAGTCAATGCCTTTGAGGGCGCATCGTCCTCTTCCTCAGTCCGCCTATCTTCTTCATCCAAGTTAACATTGGGCACCTGGGCATTAGGAGAAGATATGTCAGCCTCAATGTGTTCACCAACGGTGTCCGCCGAGGTTGCAGTTTTCTGAGAAGGGGCAGAGTCCGACATGGTCACCATCTTTTCACTTCTTAGTGGTTCAGCGTCGACTGCGACATCCTCGCGAGCAGATATATCGGCACGACGGACTGTTTTCTCCGCAGGCTTTTGGCTGTGGGAACTCTCTCCTGTAGGGCGGACAGGATCCTTTCTTATCGACCTCTTTACTATCTTCTTGGTCTTCATAGGCATTGTCAGTGCTAGGTCGCCTTTTACAGTGAGACTATAGAAGAAAGCTCCAAGCCTTGCCATGCCGGACTGGAAAGTGGAGACCGTAAGTGGTGAATAGCGCCCCGTGTCGATCGGGATTCTCAACAGTTCCAGGCCCTCCAGCGATATTTATAGCGCCGGCGGAATTTACGAGGCTTGCGGACTCGACGGTTAAGAAAACATTTTCGAAGTTTTCTGGAAACTTAAAAATGTGCGGGGATTATGTTAACCCCTCAGTCCGCAACATCCTACAAGATGCCAAAGCCCCCCTTTCAACACGTGCGGACTCGATTTTTCAGTCCGCCCAGTCCGGCAAGGTCACCGATCGGACACCAAGGATGGTACCCCAGCAGCGGACGCAAGGACCTGTTCGCTCAATCCGCCAGGACTTGGGATATCAGATTCTCTACAGCAGCAGATGCAGTGTCTCGTCCGCCCTGGCCGCCGCCCTCCAGCATGATCGCGCCCAATAGCAGTGGAAGCTCCAGTCCGCGAGCCCAGTCCACCCCTTCTGTGCGGACTGGCGTGTTCTTTCTTTTTGCTTCCCGTCACCGCTGCCCGGTTCTCCTGTACCCCGGGCAGCCGGTTATTTTAGCCCTACCCGTTTGGGCAGGCCCCCTATCCTATGAATAGGGGGGAGGTGGTGCACCCAAGGCACGCTGACTCGGACCCAGGAGCCTACTTGTTACAGGCTGCGGACTCGAATCTTGTGCCTTGCGGACTCCCCCTCGCTCTGCTCTTGCCCACCTTTTCCTTTCACTTGTAACCAAGCATTTCTTCAATCAAGGGAAAGCCCGTCGCAAGAGAGGCATTCAGGCCGCGACGGGCGAAGTCTGTTGTTGCCGTGGTTCACGGCCCTACTGTTTTTCCTGCCCTCACCCTCTTAGTAGATCACTACTCGCAGTCTCTCTATTCCCCGGTGTTCGAACCGTTAGCTGGTGGTGCTCGACCCCCCCCCCCCCTTTGTGTTTTCGTGCATCAACGGCTATATACATAATAATAACAAGAAATACATTAGAACGTTTGAAGCTAAGGCTGAAGAGGGAATCTTTCTAACATGTCTTATAAGGAGAAAGAGATTTCTACCAGTAATCCTTTGCTGGTACCTCACTTGTGTGAGAATCCTAATGGACTAAGCCTCACCCAAGAGGCTCCAACACATCCTTCTCCACAAGTTGATGAAGACAGTGAAGAAGAAAGCACTGAAGTGACTGAACTTCATCCAACAGCAAACATAGTTCCACAAGAGGAATCAATTCCAAATGTTGTTGCTGAACAAACTCCACCCACTGATCTTGTCACATTAAGGGATCACCCTAGATCCCAAGTGATTGGAGACATAAGGTGTACAGACAAGGCATCAACTCAACCAAGATGTAATGCATGCCTGTTTTCTCTCTCAAGTTGAACCTCAATCCATAAAAGATGCTAAGCAAGATCCAAACTGGATCATTGCAATGTAAGAGGAAGTTAACCAGTTTGAGATATGTAGAGTTTGGAATTTGGTTCCAAGACCCAAACACTACCCAGTCATGGGAACCAAATGGGTATATAGAAACAAACTAGATGCCCAAGGTGCAATTGTGATGAATAAGGCTAGGCTTGTTTCTCAAGGATATAGGCAATAAGAAAGCATACACTATTGTTGATGCACGAAAACGGACAGGGAGTCGGGCACCACCAGCTAACGGTTCGAACACCGGGGAATAGGGGAGGAAAGGAGAAGACTGTCGACCAATCGGTTACTAGCGGTCGCGGCTAAAGGACCGGAAAAGGGGGCCGCTGGCAGCGGCAACAGCAGAGTTCGCCCGCCGCGGCTTAAATGCCACTCTTGCGGCGGGCTTTCCTTTACTTAAAAATGAGAAACAGTTACAACGAGTAAAAGAAGAAGCCGGCCGGACTACAAGCCGCAATACACTAGACTTGAGACCGCAGCTCTTAACAGGCGAGCTCCTGGATCCCAGTCAGCGTCTCTTGGGGAGTGCACCCTCCCCCTATTTATAGGCTCGGGGGACTGCCCAAACGGGCAGGGCTAAAGTTACCGGCTGCCCGGGGTACAGGAGAACCGGGCAGAGGTGAGGGGAAGCAAAAGAGAAAGAAACAAGAAAGGAGGGAAGCCGCGCGGCCTGGCGGATTCCTCCTGGCGAGCTGACGGCTGGGTCCTTGGGCCTTGTCGCTGAGCAGGGTCGGCGTTGGCAGCGGCCTGACATGGAGACCGCCCGGCTTGGAAGGCTTGGCGGCTTGAATAATCAGACCGCCCGGTCTGGAAAACTGCGAGGGCAGGTCGCGGATTCCGGGCTTATCATAATCCCCGCACATTTTTAAGTTTCCAAAAAACTTCGAAAATGTAGAACTAAGCCGGAGACCGCGACTGCCTCATCGTCGTCTATAAAATCCCCTGACCCTTGACATTCTTCAGGATTCCTGCCAAGCCACTGGTCGCTACTCGCCACTTGCGGTCAGAATTTTGCAAGCCGACGCGATTTCTCTAGCGATGGATGTAATGTCATCAATGTTAGCCCGCAACAAGAAACCGCCAGAAACGAAACAGAGCCGGAGCGAGAACTCGAATGATTCTGCCCGTCAGGCTGCCAAGAAGACTGGGAAGCCGGAGACATCAGCGGCTTCTGGAGCTGAAAAGAGGCCGACAGAGATCGTCGGCGGACCATCGCAGGCCGCGGTAGATCCCAAAGCGGTTTCGAAGGCTGCTCCACTGCAAACCAGAATTGCCAAATCCTTCGACCTGACTTTCTCTCCATCAGTAGAACCACTCCTAAAAATCGGTGGGATGGAGGAGAAGAGTGTTGAATCTGGGAAACCGTCCGAATTGTCAGGCAAGGTCGACTTAATCGTTGTGGATGACAACGAGCCGGAGAAGGCGCAGGAACCCGAGCGGACTGTGGTTGAACAGCGCAAGAGGACTGAAAAGGTGTTCGGCTCCCTGAAACGGCGGAAAGAAAGGAGCGAAACTCTTGAAGAATGGATGAAGAGGAAAATGAGGAAGCTGCACGCCAGAAACCGGAATATTTCTGAAAAGACCGGCGCGGACAGTCTGCAACACAGGCCGCACGAGAAGGAGGTACCCGAGAACCCGCCCACACCGGCTTACAAGCCGAGCGAACTGGAGAGTACGCCTGTGGTTAGCGACTCGCTCAGTGAGCTCCTGAAGGGCATGGAGACCCTCCAGCGGCAAGACGCGCTATTGTCGACACCAGCGGCCTCTGAGGAGGTTGACCGCCCCGATATCCAGGTTATTGGGGAGAAGCCTGGCGAACCGGGTTCCGCGGCTTCTGAAGGAGCCGAGAAGCTGAAGCTTCGCGAGAAGATGGAGGAGATGAAGAAACTGATCGCCGAGAAGCCGGTGGCGACCACACTTCCATTGCTGCAAGGTAAACACCGGGGCGTTAGGCGAATTATTAAATTCTACAAGTCGCGGTCAAGGAAGAAGGGGGCGAATATAATATTAAATCCGCCGGCCAGCTTTTTCCTGACCACGGCTCAACTGAAAAGCCGAGCAAAGGAAACCGAGCGGCTATGGAAAGAAAAGCTGAAGAGGATAGATCCTGAGCGGCTCAGGTGGCCAGTGATTAAAATCCATACCGCGGCCTCTGGAGGAGATAAACATCAAACCGGCGGTCTTATCCTACCGATTTCCTTGCTAGAATGTCGCAACAATCCGGCTGAACCTGACTGCGGTTTTTCTTCTGCAGGTGTACCGGAGACCGCGATGAAACCGGGCGACTTGACGTCGTTTTTGTCTATGCTGCCACCGCCTCCGCCTCCAAGTGTTCGCGAGAAGGAGATGGCCGATTCCAGAAGGACGTCGGCACGCTGCAGGCGGCTTTGGACGCGGCCACCGAAACCCTGCGGATTAAAGACGAACAGCAGCGGGTTGCCCAGGAGGCCGCGGAAAAAAGGATCCAAGAGCTGCAAACCACCCTGGAGCGAGAGACCGCAAGGTTGCAAACTGCGCTTGAGCAGGAGACCGCGAGGATGAAGACTGCGATGGAACAAGAGACTGCCAGGCTCCAGACCGCGATGAAGGAAGAGACCGCCAGGCTCCAGACCGCGAGGAAGGAAGAGACCGCCAGGCTCCAGACCGCGATGGAAACCGCTGAGGCGAAGATTGCTGAGATGCAGGTCGCCTTGGAGCAGGAAAGGGCGGAGAAGTATTTGCTGATGGCCGCGCGGCTGGAAGGAGACAGAGAAGAGATCGCACATGCTGAAGGCGGCGAGAACCAAGACCTGCCGGCGGAGACCGGCGGAGAACAGCGGCCTGCACTACCAACTCCTGCAGAGTTGCCGGGTACTAGCCGCCCGGCCTCTGGCGAGACTTCGCATCCGCCGGTGGCCGCGGCGCCTAACCAGGTCGCAGTTCCAAGCGGTCTGGGGGTCCAGGCGATCCCCATGATACCGTTTGCGAGAGTAGAGCGCGACGCTGCGCGAGTTCATCGGTCTCTGCATGCGCTTCACAATCTGGTTAGCCAGGTGTACGTTGCGATTGTGCAGACCGGTGAACAGGTCGCTCACATAGGACGAGACAGGCCGGAAGACGACAAGCGATCCTGAGCGACTTGAGAGAACTAAGCCGCGCGGACATTCGAATAATATGTTGTAATATATATTTTTTCTCTGGTTGTTGAACAATTTGATTGCTGTAAACTGCTGTATTTTATTATGCTGCGAACTGAATGCGGCTTATGCGGTTTGAATTTATAATCCACATGTCTGCTGATTTGTTCTGAGAAATTTAAAGTTTAGGAAAGTAGCCGCGCGGTCTGGCGAACAGATCGCCGGCTTGAATACTTGATATCCACATGATACGCCACAAAATTTTTCTAAGTGCAGGGAAATAGCCGTGCGGACTGATGGACTAAACGACGGCTTGGTCCCTAAGCTGATCTGCACTTCCAGCGGACTTAGGCCGCGCGGCGTGACGACTAGCCGCGATTTGACGTTGGGCACTGTAGCTTCACGGATTTTCTATAAATAGAGCAGATCCCGTAGATTTCATCACAAATCAAGAAGGATGCGGGCTAAGTCCAAGTCGTTGCAGTCTGACAAGGCCACTGCGGTTAGGACAGACGCGGCCTCCGCTTTCCACTCAGCTGACCATAAAGAATGCCGGCTTACAAAAGCCGAGCTGGATGACTTTGTCGAGAAACACATGCAAGGAAGTCCGCTGATCGCGCGGCTTCCCCGACAGGATGAGCGGATCAACTCCTCCAATGCAAATCAGATTGCGGTCCCCATCGACCACTTCGACTGCGGCTTCAGCTTCCCGGTCTTGCTAGAGGCCGTAGCGGTCTTCGACCACTACGGGGTTGTGCCCGGACAACTATCCCCAAACTCGATAGCCGCCATCTACAGCTTCATCTCCTACCTCAGGTCGGAAAGAGTCCGCTTCTCCATGAGGCTCTTCAGAGAATGCTTTTCGGTGCGGTCTATCCCGGACTCCGGGACAAAGATCTTCCGGGGGCACCTCTACTTCGGCTGCAGAGGGCTGAAGATAGTGAACCTGGCGAACAAGATCACGAACTGGCCGGAGCGGTTTCTCATCTTTGAGGGAAACCTGGGGTTGCTGCCAGTCGACCCCCAGATCTGCGAAGAGGCCGCCTTTGGGAGCAGCGGCTTGGACGGCGTCGAGAAGGAGATTTACAACTTCTTCAAAGGCGAGCGGCTTGATGTAAACCACTACATCCCGCTGTTGCCGTCGCTAGTAGGAGTAGAGGCGGAAGACAGTAAGCTCCAAGCCGGCCGACCTGATATCTTAGCCGCACGGACTGGGAACTAACTTTGCCTTTATCTTTGCAGCTGCTGTGGCGGTCCCGCTGAACAAGCCGCAGACTCCTGGCGGCTTGACCCTCACTCAAAGAGAAAAGAGAGCAAAGCGGGCCAAGCCGGCGCGAGCTGCGGAGGAGGAGGAGTCGGACTCCTCTGGAGAGTTCATGCTGCACGGAACCGGCAGCAGCTTGAAGGATGTCCACGGCGATCCGACCTTGCGGTGGAGTCCGGACGGCAAGTCGGTGACGATCTCCACCGCCCTCCCCTACTGGGGGCAAGAAGAAGTAAGCCGCCACGCGAGCGCGGTTGGCGGTGCGCTGTACGGTAAGCGCAACTTGAAGGCGATGCGGCGAGTTCCTCCAGACGACCTGCCGCGGCTAGCCGCGCAAGTCGGCGCGAGGAGCTTCGTGGCAAGTCACTTCATGGGCCTTGCCTACAAGCAGCTGATGAAGGAGAACAGCGGCCTGAAGACACAGTTAGGAAAACAACAAGAAGAGAACAAGCGGCTTAAGGAAAAGGAGGCGGTAAGTCATTACCAATACTCGTGCGGTTAGCATTATGTAATCGCGCGACCTTACCTTTACTTTTGCTTTGCAGGAAATGTATAACCCGGCCAATCCCATCTTCCAAGACCAAGTCTTCCCCCAACTCGTCCAAGGGATTGATGGAGCGCTTAACCGCCTCCGCGACCTTGGCGGCTTGGCCACCGGCTTCACCGACTTTACATGTGCCGACATCTACCCCTCCCTGAAAGAGCAGGTGGCCGACGTCTATAGGTCGGGGAAGAAGTCGGCGAGGTGGTCGGAGACGCGGTGGAAGAGGTCGGCCAGGGATGCCGGAGTCCACGCACATCGCCTGAGTCCGGCGGCCAAGAATCCGAGACCGCGCGGCCAGACTCGACAACTTCTGACGGTTCAGCGAGCTCCGCAACTAGCAGCGGATACTCTCTATCATCCGTCGACATTGGCGATGGCAGTGATTTGGATTCTCCTGCGACTAAGAAGCTCAAACCGGGCGATTAGAAAATCTGTAACTTGTTTTTGTATTTTGAACTTTTTTTGAAATCGGCGGTATTGTTTTTGTAACCGCGCGATTAAGACTTTGTAATACTTAATGAAATGGAAATGAAGGCATTTTTACCTTTCTCTTTGTTATATTTCACTTTTCTTACTTGACTAAGTCCGCGCGGTCTCAGTTTAGCTTCCGATTTAAAATATAAGTATGTAAACCGGCTGAGTTTGCGCTGCGACTTCAACAAAGCTATCCGCAAGAGGGAGATATTTTCCTGCGGTTTATACCGGAGTGCACGTCGACGATAAGCCGAGCGGCTAATAACTTAAACCGCAATTTTCCTTAATGAATTATTCAACGTTATCTGCTGGAAGAGCTGAATTGCCGCGGCTTGCTCATACATAAACCGTGACCGCTAAGCCGCGCGGCCACTTGTCGCAGTCGGCAGACATCCATAACATTGAAATATTAGATTGCGGCTAGGGCGAACTCTGAAACGAATTGCCCATTTGATTAAAGGAACAAGAATAGAGAAACAAGCTTCGGCTTCCGATAATACAGGCCGATATAGGCATATGGAAGCCGAGAATTTTTGTGACGACAGTTCGCTGATTAGCTAATATAATTAATACCATAAGTCGGCAGATCAAAGCCAGGAATTAAGTGCCAGACGCAGGTCGGGCGACTTCCTTTCCATATGAATAACAAACCGGCAATTGATATATTTGAGCCAAATAAGATACTGAATAGCGGATAGGCGGACGTAAGTCGGCCGAGTTCCCAAATTTATTAATGATAATCCGGCAGGTAGGAACAGGAAAGTTAAAAAACTTAAGCCGGAATATGAAACCGGGCGGCTTGTGTAATTAATTATACAACCTTCACAGGCCGCTTAGTAAAGCCGCGAGATAGCGGATAGGCGCGTGTTGTCCTGCAAAAATAGGTGAAGACATGCACTTATGTGTCAATGTGGGCAGGTGCGTGTGGCATTGCTTTCCACACAAAGAACACATAAGCGGGATCGAAATTCTTAAAATCCATGACCGATGTCAAGCGGGACAAGTACGCAACGTCTGCGACTGAAGTCAAGCAGGACAAGTACGCAATGTCTGCGACGAAGGTCAAGCGGGACAAGTACGTAATGCCTGTCTGTGACTGGAGTCATGCGTGACGGGTACGCAATGTCTGCGACTGAAGGCCAAGCGGAAAACCCACTACACATCTGCGACTGAAGTCAAGCGGGATGTGGAGGGCTTAAGAATTCGAAAGGGGCTCTTGCCCCTACATGCATGCATATTGGCATAAAGAGTAAAGCTAAAAATAAGCTTCAAATGAAGAAGTAACATTTGCATGATGTTAAGGAAGTGACAAAGGATATATATCTGTAGTTTTATCATGCCTCATTAATACCGATTGCGAAGGAGATATTATGTACTATTCTGAACATAAGCACTTTTCTTTATAGAAAGAAAGAGGAAACACTGCTTGAATTATTGAGCAAGAAATGGAAGATTGCCTTAGAGAGTTACTAAATAACATATTCTTGCAACTTTCCAGCTCTTACAAGTTGATTAGCCAATTCCCTGAGAGCTATGCAATCTTCTGCTAGATGACCAATATCTTTATGATACTTGCAAAAAAGTTGCTCGTGCCGATACTTGATTTTGGATTTCATACGCCGAGGCTTCTTGAACTCAGGCATTCCCTGAATGATTATCAAAAGATCTTCCATAGGAATTTTAAACTTAACATACTTACCTGAACCTTTTTCATACTTTGGAGTTTTATCCTGGAGAATATAAGGAGACTTGCAATATTCAACTTGCAAAACATCTTGTGAGGAAATAGATTGCTGTTGATCAGAAGTCCCTTGAGATTGCTTAGCCATTTGATTCATAAACGAAACATAACCTTTATTTGCCTCTTCGCCCATTATGAATGTATTAACTATATCAATAAGATCTCCGTAGCTTTTGGGATATTTTGTGGTGAGCTTGAATTTCAATGGGCCTTCTTGAAGTGCATTTATGAAAGCATACAAGTAATAGTCTTGATGGACGCTACAAATATCTAAAACCTCTTTTTGAAACCGATCAACAAAATCTGGATTAGACTCGTCAATTCCTTGCTTGATTCGGAAGAGAGCTCCAACGTCTCTTTTCCGCTTCCTGTAAATAGCGAATCTAGAAATAAATTGACTTCGAAGATCCTTAAAGCTGGTTACCGACCGAGGTGGGAGGCTATAAAACCATTCTCTTGTAACATTGCCAAAAGATATAATGAAGAGTTTGCATTTTACTCCATTTGACACTTTTCTCAGTGAAATAGCTGATTCAAAAGCTTGCAAGTGAGAAAACGGATCATCACATCCAGAATACTCCGGGAGACGCGGTACTCTGAAGTCATCGGAGACAGTATCCCACTGAATTCGATTAATGAATGGAGAAGGGGCCTCTTCTTCTTCCTCACAAAGAGGTTCATTTGCAACAGATTCTAGGCCACGCTCAACACTGTTTGCAAAAATTTCTCTATGAGGGTCAACAACCTCACTATTAAAATACGAGCAATCCTGCACTTCTGAGAGATCTGTAGTCACTAAGATGCGGCTTGATTTATCGTGACCCTTTGCAGGATTCATCCTGAAAAGAAAGAATAGTCGAACTTTTTCAAGAGACCGCAGAACAGCGGCGGCTTAACGTGGCGGCTAGACGATACTGCAAACCGATAAGAAGACCGGCTGAAAAGAGAGCGGATAGAAAGCCAGGTTCTACAGCACTGGAGGCGGGCTGAAAACCTTAGCCGGCGAAGTCGAGACTTGCTCGATAGGCCGCCGAACCCTAGAGGATAGTGCGGTCTAATTAGCTAGACCGCTGATTTCATCGATTAGTCGAGATCTGAAGGTCGCGTGTTACCTGTTGATGCACGAAAACGGACAGGGAGTCGGGCACCACCAGCTAACGGTTCGAACACCGGGGAATAGGGGAGGAAAGGAGAAGACTGTCGACCAATCTGTTACTAGCGGTCGCGGCTAAAGGACCGGAAAAGGGGGCCGCTGGCAGCGGCAACAGCAGAGTTCGCCCGCCGCGGCTTAAATGCCACTCTTGCGGCGGGCTTTCCTTTACTTAAAAATGAGAAACAGTTACAAAGAGTAAAAGAAGAAGCCGACCGGACTACAAGCCGCAATACACTAGACTTGAGACCGCAGCTCTTAACAGGCGAGCTCCTGGATCCCAGTCAGCGTCTCTTGGGGAGTGCACCCTCCCCCTATTTATAGGCTCGGGGGCCTGCCCAAACGGGCAGGGCTAAAGTTACCGGCTGCCCGGGGTACAGGAGAACCGGGCAGAGGTGAGGGGAAGCAAAAGAGAAAGAAACAAGAAAGGAGGGAAGCCGCGCGGCCTGGCGGATTCCTCCTGGCGAGCTGACGGCTGGGTCCTTGGGCCTTGTCGCTGAGCAGGGTCGGCATTGGCAGCGGCCTGACATGGAGACCGCCCGGCTTGGAAGGCTTGGCGGCTTGAATAATCAGACCGCCCGGTCTGGAAAACTGCGCGGGCAGGTCGCGGATTCCGGGCTTATCAACTATGATCAGACCTTTGCACCAGTTGCAAGGTTAGAGGCAATCAGAATCTTTCTTGCCTATGCTGTCTACAAGAAGTTCAAGGTATATCAGATGGATGTAAATAGTGCATTTCTAAATGAAATACTAAAAGAAGAGGTTTATGTTGAACAACCTCCAGGTTTTGTTTCTCCAACTCATCCCTCTTATGTATTTAGACTGCATAAAGCTCTCTATGGTCTAAAGCAAGCTCCAAGAGCTTGGTATGAGACCTTAGCTAGCTTTCTGATAGAGCATGAATTCACTAGAGGCATAGTAGATAAAACACTATTCACTATACACCAAAAGGATAAAATCTTGTTAGTACAAATCTATGTGGATCACATCATATTTGAATCTACTGACTCTAAACTATGCAATAGGTTTTCTGACCTCATGCATTCTAAGTTTGAGATGAGTAGCATGGGTGAGCTCTCCTACTTCCTTGGTCTCCAAGTGAAGCAGCTACCAGATGACATCTTTATCTCCCAAGCTAAGTATGCTAAAGAGCTTCTTAAGAAGTTCAGGATGGTTGATGCCTCAGCAAAGAAAACACTATGACTACTAATGTTGTAATAAATTCTGATCCACATGGGAAACCTGTAGACCAGAAGTTATATAGGGGCATTGTTGGGTCCCTATTATATCTTACAGCTATCAGACCTGATATAATGTTTGGCACATGCCTTTGTGCTAGGTTCCAAGTGAACCTTAAAGAATCTCACCTAATGTTTCTAAAAAGAATTTTGAGATATATAAAGAGTTGTCTCAGTATAGGCCTATGGTATCCTACTGAGTCAGAATTTGAGTTAACTGGATACTCAAATGCTGACTTTGCTGGATGCATGGTGGACAGAAAAAGAACCTCAGGAACATTTCAGTTCCTTGGTATGAGACTAGTGTCTTGGTTCTGTAAGAAACAATCATCTGTGTCTATATCAACAGCTGAAGCAGAATACATAGCTGCTGGCAGTTGTTGTTCCCAGATGTTGTGGATTCAAAACCAACTCCTAGACTATGGTTTCAACTTAAATAATTCAACACTACTATGTGATAACACAAGTGTTATATCCATAGCACAGAATTCAGTAAATCACAATAGGACTAAGCATATAGACATTAGACATCATTTCATTAGAGAGTGTGTAGACAAAAAATAAAAGTAAACTTATCTATATCTACACTGATTTACAAAGAGCTGATATTTTCACCAAACCCTTGAATGAAAGAAATCACTTGTTTTTTTATAAATTAGCTTGGAATGATCAATGGAGAAGCCTTAGTTTAATTTCTGTCTGCACTCGACGAATTTGCCAAAGTTCGTCGAACGGAGCTCGACGAACTGGGGAAAGTTCTTGAGATATTCATCGAACGGAGATCGACGAACTCTCTGTGAGTGAAGTTGTGTTCGTCGACCAGAGATCGACGAATCTACTTCAGAAAACTTTCGTCGAACGGAGCTCGACGAAATGTCTTCAAATCTTCAGATTGAGCTCAACAAATTATTTAACTACAAATTATTTCGTCGACCTCTGATCGAAGAATTATTTTATTTTTCGTGGAACGGAGTTTGTCGATTCATATTCTAGAAAACCTTATATGTAGGTTTTCTTCGACCTCCATCCCGCGCTTTCAGTTCCTTTACACTTGATCGTCGTTTTTCTCTTGTAGGTGCTCTAATGGCGATTCCAGCAGGAAATCTTGTGGCGATGAAATTCGACACTGGCTTTGATGTCGATTTCAATTCCTTCCAGCATTCAGACCCAATCTTCCTGGAAATCCTGCAACTGCTTGAAGAACAGCAGTTAAAGACAGATCAAACTCGCCAGCGCTGAAATCAGGGAGTGTATCTATACCTCCTCCACCATAGATGAGAACACTCGGACAGGGACAGTATGTAACGCCCCGAAACTAAAAAGAGCGATGGGAGGCATTCTGGGCCAAATTTGGAATTTGGCAGGGGGAGCACGGCTCGGGACATGGGCGTGTCCCAGGGCGTGTCGTGTTTGGGTCGACGATTTGGCTGAGACGTCGACGAATTATAGAGTCGACGATCGTCGAGCAGCGAACACGACCGGAGACACGGGCGTGTCTCAGGGCGTGTCGAGATCGTGTCGACGATCTGCCAGGGAAGTCGACGATTTTCGCTCGACGAAATATTGAGACACAGAACACGGCCTAGGACACGGGCGTGTCCAAGGCCGTTTCGGGTGGTCGACGAACTGCGCTCGACGAAATATCGAGACTGTGAACACGACCTGGAGCCCAGGTGTGTTCGGGTATGACATGGGCATGTAAAATAGGACACGAGCATGTCCAAGACCCGTGTGAGTATCGGGTTGGTGTTGGTCCTGTGTTGATGGAGGAACATGCCCGGGAACAGGGGCGTGTACTGGCTAACACGTGCGTGTCATGTCGAACACGGGCATGTCGGGTGCCCATGTGTTTTTCGACACGCGTCGATTTTGACGCCGAATGAGGGACACGGCCCTGGACACGGGCGTGTTGCAGGCCATGTTCGGCTCAGGTTTTACATTTCAGCTACGGATCGTAGCCGTTCGTTTCCTTATTTTGGGATCCGACGGCTGGGGGTTGTCCCTACATGGATATACCGGGATTGGGACTTTGAAACCCTCATTTCACTTGAGTGGTTCTCTTTCTAAGTCTAGAGAGAGGGGAGAGCAAAGGAGGAAGAAGAAGCCTAGATCCGGTCACCGGCGGAGCTTCAGAGCTCCAAATTGAGAGCCGACTTCGGATCTACGGAGGCAAGGAGATTGCGGCACTTTTCATCCGTGTACATTTCCATGGCGCCAAGGAAGAATGCTAGGGTAACGATTATCTACATGAGCATGTGAAGCTCTACTTCTTTTGCATAGGAAAGCCCGCTCTTGTGAGTTTACGGTGAGTTTGAGGCGTTCCTTGGGTAGACATGAATAGTCCCCGTTGTGTACATGTATAGTCCGTAATCGAGAATGGATATAGGCATGATGTGTGAATCCTACACGGACAAGTTGGTCTGGATCGGTGATGTTGCATTGCATAAATGGCCGGAGAAGACTCCGCGCAATTGGTTGTTTTTCAGGTTTTCTACGCGGTAGATTACAGCAGGGAGCCTTGCGGATTAACTCCACGGTGCACCCGGAAAACTGGGCAGATGCGTGATTCTGCAAACATGGTGGCCTGAGAGCCAACTTGAACATAACTGGGTTATGTGAACTGTGTGACGGAAACATGACTCAGAGAAGTTTGACCCGCGTATATGGCTTAAATTGTCATTGCGATGTGAGCACGGGTTAGGCGGAACCGTACCCGTTCTATGTCGTTCGTTGTGAGTCGTTGGCATAGATGAGGGTCATCGGCGGTCTATTGCTTAAATTGACGTGACCCATGCCGGGAAGACAAAATGCTCATAATTTGGCCATCAAAGTGGCGGTGGTGAGACCGGGGTGTCTATGGCTTAAATTGATGTGACATTGACCGGTTCACCGAGAATGTGCCCTGAGTGCATGGGGCATGTGGCCGTACGTGCCAATGCCTGTGATGCAATGTATATATACTGCTTGGTTATGCTAATAAAGTGCAGGGAAGGAGCATCGCCACCCCGAGTTGGGGGCGGGATCGTTATAATTGGGTCAGCATTGCCGACCGTTTCTTTGGTTTGCCACCGTTGCGGTGGATTGTGCTTGCAGGTGCTGCGGAGCCGAGTGTTAAATAGCGGGCTAAAGCCCAAGTTGCTGTGCTGGCCCTCGAAGGCGTAATGCTTAGTGTTTTCTTTTATTCATGTATGGTCGGCCTGCGTGCCGAGGTTTAGAAAATACTTCTATTTGAGTAAACAAATGTAAGGCCTCAAGACCATTGTACTTGTGTATTTGTATGTTCATTCTATGTCTTGTTAGTGGACATTCATGCTAGTGTTGGGTTCTTTATTAATGCAACTTTTAATTTCTTCCGCTAGAATGCTCTGTGTAGGACGTTGATATTAGTTGGATGGTTTCCATTGAGTAACCGCCCGATCTGTCTGTCGTATATGGCGTCGGGCCCCGGCCGGACCTACTACTATATGCTATGCGATGGATAAGGGGTGTTACAATTTGGTATCAGACTACTGGTTTCGGTTATGCTTAAATGAATTCGTGGACGAATTCTTTTTAATGGGTGGTGAGCACATATATGTGCGTCATCGTTATAACATCAAAAGAACCCATGAATGTACACTTAGGAATGAAAATACACGTGCTTGAGGAACCTGCGTGTTCCTATAATTGCTTTTTGCAATTTTGTATGGTTTCTTAATGTGTTTTGTACCACTATAGGTGACCAGAAGCGGTGCTGGGCCGTCAGAACATCCGGTTTCTGAGGATTATAGTGCACCTGGTGATGTGCCTGCAACCCTTCCCTCCGCTAAAACCATAAGAATGGTGGTGGAAGCATTGTTCGCTGCGATTGGTGCACAAAACGAAAGACGTGTGCAGTCCCCTATTTTGAGGTAATTCCAACGCCGGGTGGTGTGATGGAGCAAACGACATTTATAGGACCGTTGGGTCAGCAGTTGAACATGCTTTTAGTGCAGGATACGCACTCAGTTGAGGAATATTTGAAAGCATTTCTGATGATAAGACGCTACCCGAGCTCTGAAGTGGAGAGCGAGCAGTCGATGGTCGATAGGTTTTATAATGGCCTGCGCGACGAATTACGAGTTCTGCTGCTACGACCAAAATTATTGGGATTCCGAGCCTTGGTTGAATCGGCTAGATCTTTGGAAGTAGATTTGGCAAAAGTCAATCGGACGTCGGAGCTATGGGTACTAGACTCTCCAGATTCTGCAAAATCTGAATACCGAAGGAGGAGGAACAACAAGTCCAAAATGTCTACTGGTCAGACTCCATATGGTTATTTTAAGTGTTGCAAGGAAGGGAACTTTGCCCGAGACTGTCGGAATGGTGCTCAGAAGTTAAAGAAAGCTATGTCAGGAGTAGGTATAGGACAAAGTGCTAGAGATCTGAATCGAATCCAAGAAAGCAAAGACTTGGATATGCAGAAGACGGAGTTCAAAATGCCGAACTCCTCAAAGTCTGTGTACCGTAGGTGGTATAAGAAGGCTAGGACTTCGAGTCCAGCTCCTCCTTCTGGTGCTTCTGGGACGACTACGGGTCGAACCCCGGGAGCATGCTTTAATTGTGGAAAGCCGGGGCAGTTTGCCCAAGACTGCTGGAACAGACGTCTCAAGTCCGAGAAGAAGCACGCTGTCGTGATGACAGGTACAGCTTAAAGTTATAGCAGTTTAGCTTTAAATACTTGTTGTCCTTGTGCATGTTAGCTTAGAACTGTTTGTGCTAAGCTTTGTTCTGATTTTCGATTAATTCGGCGAGAGCACCGTTCGCTTAGGGAGCTTCGCGTTCCCTTTTGACCAAAGGATTTGTATTGCGCGTCGGAGTACCTCCTTCGATGGCAAAAGACAAATTGGATGCGTTGTTGTCTAATGATGCTCATTACGCGCGAGTAGAATCTGTTGCGTTTAGGTGCGGATAGGGAGTCAATACTTTGACTTATAAGCATCGTTACTACCGTTAGGGGAGCTCAACGTAATCTTTGGTATGGACTGGCTCTCGGAGCAGCAAGCATACATTGATCGAAATCGCAATAAAGTCAAGTTGGGAACTGGTCGTGAGACGACATTTGTGGGCTTGAAAGGGGTCGAGCATTACCTTGGTGTATGCTCTTCAGATGGTTAAGGCAATTTGGTGGGATGCCATACCGGTCATACGCTCTTCGTATCGGTTAGCGCCTAAGGAGATGGCAGAGCTGAAGGTGCAACTTCAAGAGTTGCTAGAGCAAGGATATGTGCGTCCAAGTTCGTCGCCTTGGAGCGCACCGGTCCTTTCGTGAAGAATAAGGATGGAAGTTTGAGACTTTGTATTTATTATCGAGAGCTGGACAAGCTAACGGAGAAGAACAAGAACCCGATCCCGAGCATTGATGAACTGGTTGATCAGTGGTCGGGTCGGCGGTGTACTTAAAGTTGGATCTCAAGTCTGGATATTATCAGCTGAGGATAAGGGAGAGTGATATCCCCAAAACCGCTTTTAGTACGAGATACAGGCATTATGAGTTTACGATAATGCCGTTTGGGCTAACGAATGCGCCGTCAGTGTTCATGGATTTGATGAACAGGACTTTCAGGGAGTACTTAGACCACTTTGTGATCGTCTTCATCGAAGATATATTGGTGTACTCGCAATGTGAGCAGGATCACTTCAAGCATCTACACTTGGTTATTAGAGACACTTAGGATTAATCAATTGTACGCCAAGTTCTCCAAATACGAGTTTTGGTTGTGCTCAGCGGCGTTCCTTGGTTATATAGTGAGTGGAGAGGGGATTGCGGTGGATCCGGCAAAGATTGTTGCGATACTAGAGTGGCCTGTGCTTTCTACGGTAGTGGAAGTCCGGAGCTTTTTGGGGCTTGCCGGCTATTATAGGCGCTTCGTGGAGAACTTCTCGCGGATAGCGTTACCTCCCACTACTTTGATGAGGAAAGAGCAGAAGTTCGTTTGGACGCCGGAGTGCGCGCGAGCTTTTGAGGAGTTGAAGTGTCGGTTGACCACGGCACCTGTGCTGAGTTTGCCGAGTGGGACCGAAGGTTTTGAGATCTACAGCGATGTTTCGGGCAGTGGTTGGGGTTACGTGCTACTGCAGCATGGAAGCGTTATAGCTTATGGCTCGAGAATGTTGAAAGTGCACGAGTGGAATTATCTGGTCCATGACTTGGAGTTAGCTCCCCTGATTTTTTTGCCTTGACGCTGTGGAGACATTATTTGTACGGTGTGAAGATTGATATCTACATCGATCATAAGAGCCTGAAATATTTGTTGGATCAGAAAGACCTGAACATGCGGCAACGTAGATGGATGGAGTTCCTGGGGGACTATACATTCAAGATCCACTACGTGCCTGGTAAAGGCAATGCGGTTACGGACGCATTGAGTCGCCGGGCCCCAGCTCAAGCCAATTGGCTGTCGGTCCATGACGAGCGGTTGGTCCGGGAGTTGGAGGCATTGGAGATTTCTTGCGTAGACAAGTAGTCAAGTGCTGAAGCACTATTGAATTGGACTGAAGTCCAGTATGACCTAGCTGATCGGATTCGGTAGGCTTTAGATATGCATGGCCACATGAAGCAGTTCAGGGTTGAAGCTCTGGATGAGTCAAATTCCCAATTCATTGTTGAGGATGGATTGCTTTGGAAAGACGGTCGTCTGTGCGTCCCAAATGTGGGCACTTTGCAGGTGGAATTGTTGTACGAAGCGCATCATACCAAGTACACGATTCACCCAGGGAGCACGAAGATGTACCGCGATGTGAAGAAACTGTTCTGGTGACCAGGACTGAAGCAGGTTGTGGCACTGTACGTGGCGAAGTGTCAGACATGTGCCTTGGTGAAGGCGGAATGTCAAAAGCCGGGAGGAGTCTTGAAGTCCTTGCCTAGTCCGGAGTGGAAGTTTGACGACATTGCTATGAACATTGTGCACGGACTGCAGAGGTCGCAAAAGGGGAACAATGCCATTTGGGTGGTTGTAGATCGTCTAACGCAGGTGTCGCACTTCATTCCACATAGGAAGGATGATCCGTTTGAGAAATTAGCAAAGTTGTATGTGGATAATATTGTGCGGCTTTCATGGTGTGCCCCGCAGCATCGTGAGTGACTGAGATGGGTGGTTCATATCCAATGATTGGAGGCTGGTGCAGCAGATGTTGGGGACAAAGCTGAGTTTTAGCACAGCCTTTCATCCACAAACGGATGGGCAGACCAAGAGGGTCAATAGTATGATGGAAGACATGTTTCGCATGTGTGTCCTTGACTTTGGAAAGTAGTGGGAAGACCACCTATACTTGGTGGAGTTCGCGTACAATAATAGCTACCAGGCAAGCATACAAATGGAGCCCTTTGAGGCCCTTTATGGTAGAAGATGTCGCACGTCGTTGTCTTGGTTGGAAACGGGCGAGTCAAAATCGTACAAGCGACAAGAGGTGGAGGATGCTACTTTTTTGGTGAGAACCATTCGGGAGAGGTTGCTAATCGCTTAGGACCGCCAGACTAAGTACTATAATGCCAAACATAGGAACGTGGATTTCGATGTTGGCAATTGGGTGTACTTGAAGATCAAGCCGTTCAAGGGTGTCTCGCGGGTGCGGCACTTGAAGAAGCTAAGCCCGAGGTACCTTGGACCATTTGAGGTTCTAGAGCGGATTGGTGATGCAGCGTACCAGTTGAAGCTGTCAGTGGAGCTTTATGGCCTACATGATGTATTCCATATATCGGTGCTACGAAAGGCGGTGCAAGAGCCTACGCAAGTGATCGCGGTCGATCAAGTGCCGGTCGATAGTGGGTTGACGATGAAGGTCAAGCCTGTACGTATTGAGGACTCAGAAGTCAAGCGGCTATGCAATAAAGAGATCAGGATGGTCAAGGTCCGTTGGGACAATTGCGGTCGGGAGGAGCTCTCTTGGGAGCGAGAGCAGACTATGCTTGAGGAGTACCTAGAGTTGTTTTGCTCAGGTACCGTTGAAGTTTTATGCTTATCTTTCCTTTATGTAATTTCGTGGACGAAATTCTTTTAAGAGGGAGAGAGTTATAACGCCACGAAACTCAAAAGAGCGACGGGAGGCGTTCTGGGCCAAATTTGGAATTTGGCAGGGGGCACACGACTTGGGATACGGGGGTGTCGTGTTTGGGTCGACGATTTGGCCGAGAGGTCGACGAATTCTAGAGTCAACGATCGTCGAGCAGCGAACACGGCCTGAGACACGGGCGTGTCTCAGGGCGTGTCGAGCTCGTGTCGATGATCTGCAGGGAAGTCGACGATTTTCGCTCGACGAAATGACGAGACACGGAACACGGCCTAGGACAAGGGCGTGTCCAAGGCCGTGTCGGGTGGTCAACGAACTGCACTCGACGAAATATCGAGACTGTGAACACGGCCTGGAGCCCAGGCGTGTTCAGGTATGACACGGGCATGTCAAATAGGACACGGGCGTGTCCAAGGCCCATGTGAGTCTCGGGTTGGTGTTGGTCCTATGTTGATGTAGGAACACGCCCGGGAACATGAGCGTGTACTGGTTGACACGGGCATGTCAGGTCGAACACGGGCGTGTCGGGTGGCCGTGTGTTTTTCGAGGCCCGTCAATTTTGACGGCGAATGAGGGACACGGACCTGGACACGGGCGTGTCGCAGGACTTGTTCGGCTCAGGTTTTACATTTCAGCTACGGATTGTAGCCGTTCGTTTCCTTATTTTGGGATCCGACGGATAGGTGTTGTTCCTACAGGGATATGCCCAGATTGGGCCTTTGAAAACCTCATTTCACTTGAGTGGTTCTCTTTCTAAGTCTAGAGAGAGGGGAGAGCAAAGGAGGAATAAGAAGCCTAGATCCGGTCACCGGCGGAGCTTCGGAGCTCCAAATCGCGAGCCAACTTCGGATCTACAAAGGCAAGGAGATTGCGGTGCTTTTCATCCGTGTACATTTCCATGGCGCCAAGGAAGAATGCTAGGGTAACGATTCTCTACTTGAGCATGTGAAGCTCTACTTCTTTTGCATAGGGAAGCCCGCTCTCGCGAGTTTGCGGTGAGTTTGAGGCGTTCCTTTGGGTAGACATGAATAGTCCCCGTTGTGTACATGTAGAGTTCGTAATCGAGAACGGATATAGGCATGATGTGTGAAGCCTACCCGAACAAGTTGGTCTGGATCGGTGATCTTGCATTGCATAAATGGCCGGAGAAGACTCCGTGCAATTGGTTGTTTTTCAGGTTTTCTACGCGGTAGATTGCAGCAGGGAGCCATAGGGATTAACTCCATGGTGCACCCGGAAAACTGGGCAGATGCATGATTCTGCCAAGATGGTGGCCTGGGACCTAACGTGAATATAACCGGGTTATGTGAACTGTGTGACGGAAACGGGACTCAGAGAAGTTTGAGCCGCGCATATGACTTAAATTGTCATTGCGATATGAGCACGGGTTAGGCGGAACCGTACCCGTTCTATGTCGTTAGGTGTGAGCCGTTGGCATAGATGAGGGTCTTCGGCGGTCTATGGCTTAAATTGACGTGACCCATGCCGGGAAGACAAAATGCTCATAGTTTGTCGTCAAAGTGGAGGTGGTGAGACCGGTGTGTCTATGGCTTAAATTGACGTGACATTGACTGATTTACTGAGAATGTGCCCTGAGTGCACGGGGCGTGTGGTCGTGCGTGCCAATGCCTGCGATGCAATGTATATATATACTGCTTGGTTATGCTAATAAAGTGTAGGGAAGGAGCATCGCATCCCCGAGTTGGGGGCGGGATCGTTATAATTTGGTCAGCATTGCTGACCGTTGCTTTGGTTTGCCACCATTGCGGTGGATTGTGCTAGCAGGTGCTGCGGAGACGAGCAGTAAATAGCGGGCTAAAGCCCAAGTTGCTGTGTTGGCCCTCGAAGGGCTAATGCTTAGTTTTTTCTCTTATTCATGTATGGTCGGCCTGCGTGCCGAGGTTTGGAAAACACTTCTATTTGAGTAAACAAATGTAAGGCCTTAAGGCCATTGTACTTGTGTATTTGTACGTTCATTCCGTGGCTTATTAGTGGACATTCATGTTAGTGTTGGGTTCTTTATTAATGCAACTTTTAATTGCTTCCGCTAGAATGCTCTGTATTGGACGTTGATATTAGTTGGATGGCTTCCATTGAGTAACCACCCGGTCTGTCTGTGGTATATGGCGTCGGGCCCCGGCCGGACCTACAGCTATATGCTATGCGACAGATAGGGGGTGTTACACAGTATCGGGTAATGCTATTTCTCTTACTCCCGACGTCGTAGCAGAAATTTTTGGGTTAAGTAATGGTGAAGAAGAATTGGAAATTGATACTGAGGAACATGATGTGATGTTGGGTATGATGGGTTATTCTGTAGAAACCCCAAATAAGTTGCTGAAGAAACACATGTCTGCTGAATTTAAATTCCTATTAGACATTGTGGGCAAAGTGCTGATGGGCAAGCACACTGCACATGATTACATCACCAGGCACCAATTCCTGATTATGTGTGCTGTGGTTAACAATAAAAAGGTAAACTAGGCTCAGATCATGTTTGATCTGATTAAGAAAAAGAATACAAAGAAAGAAGTTTGTTTTGGAAGGATCTTAGGGATCTTCCTAAAAGAAAAGGCTGCTGAATCCCTGGTCTCCCAGACCATATTCATCAATGCCTATAAGAGGCTCACCTGTGCTCTCTTTGGCAGGTGGGAGAGGACTATCACCAAGCCCTGCAAGGCTTCTTCCTCCTCCACCAGGCTTTCTGAGAGTACTAGGGCTTCTACAGCCACTTCCCTCCATACTGAAGAGATCCCTCCTCCACCTCCATCACCTCCAGCCATGCAACCTCATCCACAGATGGCACATCAACTTCCCTCCTCCTCCACCATTTCTTCTCTTCAACAACCACAACAACAACTACAACAACCAGTTCATATTACTACTCCAGCTCCATCTCCTACAACTTCTCCACACATAGATATCACTGACATCCCCTCTTCCCCCCATTAGGAATCTCAACAATCCTCCCCTTCTCAATCACCACAACAACCTTACCTCAATCCCCCCATGGTACACCAATTTCCTCACCACCTTCATCTCCCTTACCCCCCCCCCCCCCCCCCCTTTGGACAACATCCCATTCTTCAATCTGCCTTCACCCCCCCCCCCCTCACTACCTCTACTCCTCAGGATGACCTAATGCAAGATGCACCACCTCCACCTCCACCTCCACCATCCTCCTCAATTCCTACCTCTATCTCCACTGCTACACCTTCTACACTACCCTCTGCAGCTCAACTTTTGGATCCCTCCATCATACCACCATTCATTGCCCTTCTCACTCCCCTTCTTAAAACCATTATAGCAGAGGCCATTTCACCTCTTGCTACTTCCACTTCCTCCCTTGCTACACTAATATCTACTCTCTCTGCTCCTTCCTCTTCAGTTAGGGGCCTGGCTTCAATTTCCACTAAAACCAGGCAGGAGGAGATACTCCATGAAGAAGAAGCAGTATCAACAACAACAACAACAACATCAATAGTAGTAGTAGTAGCAGCAGCAACAGCAATACTAGTAGTAGCAGCAGCAACAACAGTAGCAGCAGTAGAAACAACAGCAACAGCAGACACATCAAAAAAAGCAGATGCTAATGATGAATTCATGGATTTCTTTAATTTTATTGAAACAGATATGGAACTAGATACTGTGGATGATAAAGTAATAGAGGAAATAATAACTGCTGGTGAATTTATTATAAATCGCACAATAGATTTGTTAAATTTACTTAGAAGTTTTGATACAGTTCATTTGAACTTTCTGCCAGAAGACAACACTAAGCCATCCATGGCTATAATTCCTTACACCACACCAATAAGCCCCTTAGTTATCAAGCAACTCAAGGCCAGTTTTGCAGTAACAGAGACTCCAGCCATTTCATCTCCACCAAGCTGTTTCACCCATTGTCTCATCTCCTCTTGCCCCAGTTTTTGTTACGTATGATTCACCACTGCCTGATCTTGATGTACTGATCATGGCAGATATAGAAGAGGAAAATAAGTCAGCTGCTGAAAGCATTGAAGTGTACAGTTCTCCAGCTCCAGCTCCCTCCTAAACTGAGAAACCTCTGATATCTGTTGAAGCCCTAAAAGATATAAATGCAATGTATGATAATCCATAAGATTCTTCTTCTGATGATGATGATGAGGAGGACTCAGATGATGAGCCCAAGAAAAAGAAAGTATCTAAGAAGAGGAAACCTCCTCCACCTCCTGCACCAAAATTAAATCCATCAAATTTCACACCATACTATATACTTCAAAAGATCACACCTTATAAGGGCATGCCATCATGGACGTGGTTGTCCAAGATCAACAGAAAGAAAGGAAGTAAAGCATAAGATATTCTCCTCCTCCACAGAGATTCAGAAAGGACACCCTTCCTTCTCCTCCACCAGCTGCTGGTGCTTCTAGTTCTTCAACTCCAAGGACTACCCAGTTTGAAACCTATCAAAGACAGTAGGGTAGGTCCTCATCTTCAAGAAGCAGCCAGCAAAGACATTATTCATCTGGCAAGCAGCACCAACAACAACAACAGCAGCATCAACAACATCAACAGTCAAAATTCATTG
Source organism: Platanthera guangdongensis (assembly GCA_039583875.1). Lineage (NCBI taxonomy): Eukaryota > Viridiplantae > Streptophyta > Magnoliopsida > Asparagales > Orchidaceae > Platanthera > Platanthera guangdongensis. Next base: position 73,347,744 of record CM077155.1, on the reverse strand, counting down.
AACATCAAAAGGGTAAAAGCCCCAAGAGACCTCCTTCCCCTCCAGTACCATTTGAAGATCCAGAGTTAGCTACAACAGCTTGGATGGGCAGGTTCTAGGAATTGGTTGGCCTTTCCATGATTAACAAAGCTAAAGCTGAAGGGAAGGATACCTCTCAATACTCTACAATGTACAAGTATAGAAAAGAAGAACTGAACAGGTTTGCTAAGGCTAACAAGTTCTTTAATGTTGATGATTATATGAAACTGCATCCAGAAGCAGTAGTGCCCAGGGCTACATCTCTTAATATCATTAGGGCTGCTGACATGACAATGACCATGGCTCAAGTTGCAGATCCTAACAGAGAAATCATATTTACACAGTCTGGAGACAAAGCCAAAGAGGAGAAGCACAAGAAGAAGAAGAAGAAATGAACTTTGAACAGTTTAAGTCTTTTGATTATTTTAAAACTGTCTGTTTATATTTTGATACAAAGCTCTGTGTATATATATATCTGTTGTACATTTAAATTTTACATGCCAGATATATGTTTTATTGCTTTGTTATTAATGTGAGTCTGTAATTAATGATCTTACCCAAATAGGGGGAGATTGTAGAATCCCTAGTTGGATTTGGGCTAGGTTCACTAAACTAGGATGTATGACCCAACATGTATTGCCATGGTCATGTATGAGTTCTAGAGTCTAGGTCATGTCCTTAGAGTCAACACCACATGGACCAGCCATCAACAAACTGCAGAAGACTCAAGACTTAGAGAAATCTCAAACTCAGAAAATGAGTTCGACGTTTGTCAAACTCAGGTCGCTGAAAGTCGTGCTTAGTCGACGAAATCAAAGACAATTCTTTGAGCTGAGCTCGACGAACTTGAATCTCAGGTCGACGAATTCCAAAGTATACTTCAACATTCCAAGTCCAAAATTCTTCACTTAACTCCAGTCGACGAACTTAGTTCTCCGGTCGACAAACTTAGTTCTCAGGTTGACGATCGCTGGGTATTCTACTTCAACTTCTTGTTCCAGAACCATCTAAGTATTCTAAGTCCAGAATAACACTCCAGTCGACGAACTTAGTTCTCAACTCGACGAACTTAGACCACAGTCTTGACAAGATTTATCAAGTAATAGTTAGAAGTTCTCAGCTCGATGAAACTAGTTCTCAGGTCAACGAACCCAGTTCTGAGGTCGACGATTTCTGGACACGTTACTTCAACATTCCTAAGTCCAAGAAACATGGAATTCTGAACTCCAATCGACGAAGTTATATTCTCAGCTCGACGAACTTGATGCATAGAATTGACGGGTCTAGAGAAAGCAGTTATCAGTTCTTAGGTCGACGATCGTGGATCTTAGCTCGACGAACAAAGATTATCTGTTCGACGAACTCTAGACACAGGTCGACGAATTCTGCTCAACGATTTCTGTGAAGTTCCAGACTTAGATATTTTCCTCCCTCTATCTCTTTTCTATTTCAATAATTCCTGAGTAATCAATGCATAAATATTCTCTGAATATTACCGTTAGAAGCAAGCATTGATTACAGTCTTCATCAGGATTATTGCTTGCCGTTTTTCCATGGGACTGTTGGGGAAATCAATCAATGCAAATATTCTCCAGGCCGTCAGAATTCAATGCAGAAAGGAATTCAAATTTCAAAAGGCAATTTATATGGAAAATATAAAAGGGATCTTCTTTCTCTTCCAGTGCAGAGTAGTCAGAAAAATACAATCAATATGGATCTTCTTCTCTCTCGACAACATAATGAGAAATAATAGAGAGAGAGATACTTACAGAGAATTACAAAATATAGAGCTCACAGGGAAACAACACTGTCAAGAGACAAAAAGCCCTAGCCCTTGACCAGACAAAAGAACAGCAAGCTGAAGAAGAATATGAACATACATTCAAGATCAACAGTCTTCTTCCTTCTACATCCCAGGATTCTTCAAAGGACAACAAACATTTTATCTGTCAAGAAGTTTCTGGAGTTCTTCTGGTCAAAGCAAAGTTTGAAGACCTATAACCCTGCAGCAAGGCTTCAACTTCCTGAACCATTCTATATCTCAGGGGTAGTCTTTGCTAACATCATTTTTCCACTAGAGTCTTCTCAGTTTTATCTGAGAGAGAGATGACAAAATCACTCTCTCATCCTCCACTGTATAAAGAGTTCTTAACTCCCTTCAAAAGTTATTCCTGGTTGCAAGTCACCTGATCAAAAGACTTGAGAATTAGTTTTTGAGCACCTGATCAAAAGCTCATTGGTGGCAGTCACCTGATCAAAAAGCTGAGTGGATTCCTACCAGGTTGAAAGAAGAGTGGATGTACCCAAGTTTAGGGGAACCACTATAAAATTCTTGTGTTATCTGGGTTGCTCTTTTCTTTTGTTCTTGCTATGGCTGTGCTTTCTAGGTTGCTGTGTTTGTGTTTTTAATTTAATTTCTGCAGCACTAGTAATAGATTGAATTAATTAGCAAAAATTTTATAAACCCTAAATACTCTATTCACCCCCCCCCCCTCTAGAGTATTTCAGATATAACCCCTAGCTTTCATAGTCGAATATGTACAAAGCGGCATGAAGTGGAAGATACAACCTCATTGGTACGAACCATTCAAGATAGATTGCTAATTGCTCAGGACTGGCAAGCTAAGTACTATAATGCCAAGCATAGGAACATTGAGTTCGCTGTTGGCAACGGGGTGTATTTGAAGATTAAGCCATTCAAGGGTGTCTAACGGGTACGACGCTTGAAGAAGTTAAGCCCGAGGTAACCTGGACCGTTCAAAGTTCTACAGCGGATTGGTGAAGCAGCTTATCGATTAAAGCTATCAGCGGAACTGGGTAGTCTACACGACGTATTCCACATATTGGTGCTGCGGAAAGAGGTGCAAGAGCCTTCGCAAGTGATTGCGGTCGATTAAGTACCAGTTGATAATGGGTTGACGACGAAGGTCAAGCCCGTTCGCATTGAGTACTCGGAAGTCAAACGATTGCGTAGCAAATACATCAGGATGGTCAAGGTCCGTTGGGACAACTGTGGTCGGGAGGAGCTCTCGTGGGAGCAAGAGCAGACCATGCTTGAGGAGTACCCAGAGTTATTCCACTCAGGTACCATTTGAGGTTTGTGTATCTTTTCCTTTCTGTAATTTCGAGAAGAAATTCTTTTCAGAGGGAGAGAATTGTAACGCCCCGAAACTCAAAAGAGGGACGGGCAGCGTTTAGAGCTAAGTTTGGCACTTGGTAGGGGTCACACGACCTGGGACACGGGCGTGTCACAGGGCGCCCGTGTCCCAGGGCCGTGTTCTGCTCGGGTTCGACGATCTGGCCGTGTGGTCGACAAAAATGCAGTCGATGATCGTCGAGACAGCTAACACAGCCTGAGACACGGGCGTGTCCCAGGTCGTGTACTGCTCGGGATGTTAGCCGAGCTGTGTCGGGGGAGGAACACGGCCTGGAGACCAGGCATGTTCGGGTTGACACGGGCGTGTCAAGAACCCGCGTTCTCTTCGGGTTGCTTTTGGTCCTGTGTTGATGGAGGAACACGCCCAGCAATACGGGTGTATACTGATTGACACGGGCGTGTCAAGTATGACACGTGCATGTCAAGAGCCCATGTCCTATTCTGGACGCGACAGTTTCAGCATCGATTGAGGCACACGGCCTTGGACACGGGCGTGTCACAAGCCGTATTCGGCCCAGGAAATTGACTTTAAGTGAGATTCTTGGCTGTCCGTTTCCATCTTTTGGGATCCCAGGGACCAGGCTAGTTCTTGCTAGGTTTAACCCAGGAATAGGGTGTAACACCCCAAATCCCAGGATTGGGAAAAAGTTGGGTGACACGGCCTGGGAAACGGGTATGTCCCAGGGCGTGTCCTGCTCGGGTCGATGATCTCAGCTCGACGATGTTGAGCTGGGGCGTGTCTGGTGTCGTGTATGGGCACACGGCCTGTGACACGGGCATGTCACAGGCAGTGTCCTTTTCTGGATGTGGCCAAGTCATTGAGGCCTGGTGAACACAGGCATGATACGAGTGTGTCTTAGGGTACATGGCATGGGACACGGGCATGTCACTGGCCGTGTCTCGCACGGGTTGAAGTTGGTTTTGTACAACCTGATGTACACGGCCACAGACACGGGCGTGTCTGAAGGCGTGTCAGGTGACACGGCCTGTGACACGGGCGTGTCAATTGGGCGTGTACTGGGCTGGATGAGTCTGTTGTGTACCGCTTAAGGCACACGTCCCGTGACACGGGCGTGTCACAGGCCGTGTCAGGCAAGATTTATCCTTTTGTGGCAAAATCATGGCGAGAGAGGAAGAAGGAGGAGGAGGGGAAAGAGCCGACCACCGGTGGAGCTGCGGTGTTCCTGTTCACAATCCGAGGCTAGCGTTGTGAAGGAGAAGCCGCTGTGGTGCTTCTCAGCCGACTAGGAATCCATGGCTCCGAAGCATTCTTCAAGGGTATCGACTTTTCTTCCTAGCCATTTGAAGGATTCCTTTTTGGCATGTGAATCTGATTCCCCCACTAGAGGGTCGCTTGTGACGGGAGTTCCTTGGGTTGATTCATGGAATCCCCAATCATTTGGCATATAGATCCGAAAATGGAGTACGGAATAGGCATGCTGTGTGAAGCCCATCTGGACAGGTTGGTCTGGATTGGTGATGTTGCATATACGCACCGGAGAAGACTCCGTGATAAACGTGTAGTTTAGGAGTCGACGGTTAAACCTGTGAAGGGTAGTAGCAGGAAGTACTGGAGTGGTAGTACAGGAAAATACCCGTATAATGCTTGTGCTGAATGGGTTGTAACTGTGAAGGCTAGTTGCAGAAAGTACTTGATTGGGAGTCCAGGAAATACCCTTGTAATGCTTGATGTTCATGGGTAGTACCTGTGAAGGGTAGTAGCAGGAAGTACTGGCGTGGTAAGCCAGGAAAATACCGTTGATGCATGGAATGCTTGATGGGTTGTGCCTGTGAAGGGGAGTAGCAGGAAGTACTGACTTTGTAGTCCAAGAAAATACCCTCAAGTGAATTCTATGATGTACTGTTAAGCCTATGGATGGAAATTGAGTTCTGTCGCTAACGGGAGGCGTTGCTCCTAGGTAACAGATGAATGTGAAGCCAATTCCGTGAGAATGAGCTGGTTATATGTGAGCTGATAAGCACACCTAAAGGAAACAGGTAAGGTGAAACCTACCCGTGCCTTTTATGTAGCCGCGAGTACGCCGTACTCGGTGATGGTAAGGCAACTTAAGCAACGGGGGGTGGCTGATCCGACCTGCATTATGTCCGTCCGACGTGAGACCTGAAAGTGCGGTCTGTTGGAGCGCATAGCAAGAGTCTTAGGCCTGCACGCCATGACACAATGGGGGGCTACGGGCAATTCCCAGGTCATTAAGACTGAAGTCTCCGGTTGCATGCCATGGAGCAAAATGCTCAATTTTACCATTGGGTTGCGACCATGATACGGTGGTGGGAACCTAGTTTGCCGGTACACCAAGAATGTGCCCTGAGTGCACGGATCGTCGGGCCGCATGGCTGACGGTTGTGATGGTATGGATGTGTGTGAGAGCACATTGTATGAGTATATATATCTGCCTGTGAAATGCTATGCCTGCAGGGAAGGAATACCACTACCCCGGGAAAGGGGTAGGGTCGTTATAATTTGGTCAGCTGAATGCTGACCATTGCTTGTTTGCCACCGTTGGGTGGGATGTCCCTGTGCAGGTGCTTGAGAACCAAGTGGGACGCATAAAGGCTAAAGTCCCTGCTGTTATTGCTGCTGCTGCCACTAGCCCTTGAAGGCTAAAGTTTAAAATGCTGTGTTTTGTTTATATGTGGTCGGCCTGCGTGCCAATGTTTGGGATCCACTTGTGGAAATGAACTTGTAAGGCCATAAGACCAACTGACTTTGTATTTGCTGAACATTCCTGTTTATATATATCAATGTGGGTATTGTTATGGTGGACATTCATGTGTAGAGTTCTGTTTCGTTTTATAAGCTTCCACTAGAATGCTATGAGTTAGGATGCGCAACTCTGGTATCTCCATGACCTCGCCGCCTGTTTTGGTGTATATGATGTGGGGCCCCGGCCGGACCTTCTATTATATACTATATGAATGGATGGAGTCGTTACATTTTTGGTATCAGCTGTCTCGGTGCTTCCCTTTTGAATTCGTGGTCGAATTCTTTTGTGTGGTAGCGAGAACGTGTACGTCCGAACCGCGTTAACACTAATGAACTCTTGAATGTCCACTTTAGGAATGCAAATACCTGTGTTTGAGGAACATGCGCATTCCTATTTTGTTGTGATTGCTTGTGTGAGGTCGCCAATGTGCGTGTCATGTCCACCTTTAGGTGACTCGAAGTGGTGCTGGGCAGTCGGAGCCCCAACATTCTGATGAAAGTACGACACCAGCTGAGGTGCCTACACCTCCGCCTTCTGCGGAAACTGTGCAATTAGTTGATGAGGCATTGTTTGCGATGATTCAAGCACAGCCTACTGGGCAGGCGCAAGGGCAAGCACAATCGGCATTGAGGCCAAAACCGGTTGCAGCGAGGCCAGAACCTGTTGCGGCTGTGGATCCTCTAGCAGCTACAAGGCAGTTGAAGCAGTTCATGAGCTTTAACCCGCCAACTTTTTCGGGAGTGGGATCTCCTACGCAGGCTGAGGTCTGGTTGTCGCGCGTCAAGTGGATATTGACGGCAATTGGGACAGAGGATGATCAGAAGTTCACCTTAGCCACCTTCTTACTTGAAGGAGAGGCGCATTTATGGTGAGATGAGATGGAAATACACCACTTAGTGGGGAGGCCATTAACACAAGTGATGATTGAGGAGTTTTCTCGAATGTTCCTGGCAAAGCACCTAGCGGCGGCACAACGCATTGCCATGGAGAATGAGTTCCAATGGCCGACGCAAGGAGAGGGCAGTTTTGACATGTACCTTCATGAGTTCATGAGGTTGGGACGGTATGCTGGTTCGATCTTTGCTGATGAGCAGCGGAAAATGAATCGGTTCTATGAAGGCTTGCAAGACGAGTTGCGATTACTGCTTTCCAGTTCAGTGAACCAAGGATTCCAGGCATTGGTTGACACTGCGTGCACGCTAGAAAAGGACATGAAGAGGGTGCAAGGGAAGAGGGCATTGGCTGTGATACAACCGGAGTTCAAAGTGCCCCGACATGGTAAATCATACTATAAGAAGAACTGGGGCAAGAGGTCCAAGTTGGTTGGACAACATCCTTCTATGGTTGAATCGGGAGCAACGTTGGGGGCCACTTCAAGGCCGGAGACTCGTACATGCTTTACTTCTGGATGGGTGGGGCATATAGCCCGTGAATGTCGGGTTGTTCCGTCGAAGAGAGAAAAGAAGGCGGGAGCATCTTATTCTGATAAGGGAAAGGCGGTGGTGTAGTCCTCTGCCTGCCAGGCGCAGCCCCGAGTCTACAACCTTGTCCTGCAGGAGGCCATTAAGCAGAGTGATGTCGTCATAGGTACACATTACGTTATTGATTGCTTTGTTTATTGCATGCTTTCGTTATTGTATATTTGTATGTGGCTTGTGTGTGACATGGTTGTCACAGGCTTTGTGATGATTCGGAACATGCTAGCGCGAGCACTGTTTGATACGGGTGCTTCGCATTTTTTTCTGTCTCAAGTCTTCATAGCTCGACTTGGGATACCTAGTCGTGTGAAGACAGATAACGTCAGGGTGGTGTTGCCGAATGGTTATATTATGCTCACGGATCGGGCTTGCGATGTGGCGTTTCTCATTGGAAGTCGGGAGTTCTGTTTGACTGCGTCTGTATTGCTGATATCGGAGTTTGATGTGATCTTTGTTATGGATTGGCTCGCAGAGCAGCATTCCTTGATTGATTGTAATGCCAAAGAAATCACACTAGGCCAGGATACCGAGTAGGAGACTAAGTTCACGGATTTGCGAGGAGTGGGCGGGATATTGATGTCTGCACTCCAAGTCATCAAGGCTGTTCGGAATGGCGCGGAGCTATACTTCACGCTGATTCAGGCTGTTGAGCCAAAGGCCGGTGTGAGCGATGTTTCGGAGGTATCAGACTTTGCAGATGTGTTTACCAAGGATCTCCCTAGGCTACCACCTCAGCGAGAGATTGACTTCACGATCGAGTTGGTGCCAAGTGAGAAACCTGTGGCCCGCTCGCCATATCGCGTCGCGCCAAAGGAAATGGCTTAGTTGAAAGTCCAACTGCATGAGTTGCTGGAGCAGGGTTATATACGCCCAAGCATATCACCTTGGAGCGCGCCTGTTCTGTTCGTGAAAAAGAAAGACGGTGGTTTGCTGATATGTATTGACTACCGCGAACTGAACAAGCTTACAGAGAAGAACAAGTATTTGATTGCACTGATTGATGAGTTGTTCGATCCGCTGGTGGGATCAACCGTCTACTCCAAGTTGTATTTGAAGTCTGGTTATTACCAGTTGAGGATACGGGAAGAAGTTTTTCCCAAGACCGCATTTGGGACATGTTACGGGCATTATGAGTTCAAGGTAATACTGTTTGGGCTGTGTAATGCGGCATCGGTATTCATGGATCTGATGCACCGAACGTTCCGAGAGTACCTAGACTTGTTCGTGATTGTGTTCATTGACGGTTTCATGGTGTACTCGAAATCTGAGGCTGATCACGCAGACCACTTGCGATTGGTGTTGCAGACTTTGAGGAAGAATAAGCTCTATGACAAGTTCTCGAAGTGCGAGTTTTGGCTAGCGTCGGTGGCTTTTCTTGGCCATGTGGTAAGAGGAGAGGGCATTACAGTGGCTCCGTCGAAGATAAGTGTTGATGCACGAAAACGGACAGGGAGTCGGGCACCACCAGCTAACGGTTCGAACACCGGGGAATAGGGGAGGAAAGGAGGAGACTGTCGACCAATCGGTTACTAGCGGTCGCGGCTAAAGGACCGGAAAAGGGGGGCCGCTGGCAGCGGCAACAGCAGAGTTCGCCCGCCGCGGCTTAAATGCCACTCTTGCGGCGGGCTTTCCTTTACTTCAAATAAGAAACAGTTACAACAAGTAAAAGAAGAAGCCGGCCGGGCTACAAGCCGCAATACACTAGACTTGAGACCGCAGCTCTTAACAGGCGAGCTACTGGATCCCAGTCATGGTGTCTTGGGGAGTGCACCCTCCCCCTATTTATAGGCTCGGGGGCCTGCCCAAACGGGCAGGGCTAAAATTACCGGCTGCCCGGGGTACAGGAGAACCGGGCAGAGGTGAGGGGAAGCAAAAGAGAGAGAAACAAGAAAGGAGGGAAGCCGCGCGGCCTGGCGGATTCCTCCTGGCGAGCTGACGGCTGAGTCCTTAGGCCTTGCCGCTGAGCAGGGTCGGCGTTGGCAGCGGCCTGACATGGAGACCGCCCGGCCTTGGGAGGCTTGGCGGCTTGAGTAGGCAGGCCGCCCGGTCTGGAAAGCTGCGCGGGCAGGTCGCGGATTCCGGGCTTATCATAATCCCCGCACATTTTTAAGTTTCCGAAAAAACTTCGAAAATGTAGAACTAAGCCGGAGACCGCGACTGCTTCATCGTCGTCTATAAAATCCCCTGACCCTTGACATTCTTCAGGATTCCTGCCAAGCCACGGGTCGCTACTCGCCACTTGCGGTCAGAATTTTGCAAGCCGACGCGATTTCTCTAGCGATGGATGTGATGTCATCAATGTTAGCCCGCAACAAGAAACCGCCAGAAACGAAGCAGAGCCGGAGCGAGAACTCGAATGATTCTGCCCGCCAGACTGCCAAGAAGACTTGGAAGCCAGAGACATCAGCGGCTTCTGGAGCTGAAAAGAGGCCGACAGAGATCGTCGGCGGACCATCGCAGGCCGCAGTAGATCCCAAAGCGGTTTCGAAGGCTGCTCCACTACAAACCGGGATTGCCAAATCCTTCGACGTGACGTTCTCTCCATCAGGAGAACTGCTCCTAAAAATTGGTGGGACGGAGGAGAAGAGTGTTGAGTCTGGAAAACCGTCCGAATTGCCGGGCAAGGTCGACTTAATCGTTGTGGACGACAACGAGCCGGAGAAGGCGCAGGAACCCGAGCGGACTTTGGTTGAGCAGCACAGGCGGACTGAAAAGGTGTTCGGCTCCCTGAAACGGCGGAAAGAAAGGAGCGAAACCCTTGAAGAAAGGATGAAGAGAAAGATGAGGAAGCTGCACGCCAGAAACCAGAATATTTCCGAAAAGACCGGCGCGAACAGTCTTCAACACAGGCCGCACGAGAAGGAGGTACCCGAGAACCCGGCTACACCGGATCACAAGCCGAGCGAACTGGAGAATACGCCCGCGGTTAGCGACTCGCTCAGCGAGCTCCTGAAGGGCATGGAGACCCTCCAGCGGCAAGACGCGCTGTTGTCGACACCAGCGGCCTCTGAGGAGGTTGACCGCCCGGACATCCAGGTTATTGGGGAGAAGCCTGGCGAACCGGCTTCCGCGGCTTCTGAAGGAGCCGAGAAACTGAAGCTCCGCGAGAAGATGGAGGAGATGAAGAAACTGATCGCCGAGAAGCCGGTGGCGACCATACATCCATTGCTGCAAGGTAAACACTGGGACGTTAGGCGAATTATTAAATTCTACAAGTCGCGGTCAAGGAAGAAGGGGGCGAATATAATATTAAATCCGCCGGCCAGCTTTTTCCTGACCACGGCTCAACTGAAAAGCCGAGCTAAGGAAACCGAGCGGCTATGGAAAGAAAAGCTGAAGAGGATAGATCCTGAGCGGCTCAGGCGGCCAGTGATTAAAATCCATACCGCGGCCTTTGGAGGAGATAAACATCAAACCGGCGGTCTCATCCTACCGATTTCCTTACTAGAAGGTCGCAACAATCCGGCTGAACCTGACTGCGGTTTCTCTTCTGCAGGTGTACCGGAGACCGCGATGAAACCGGGCGACTTGACGTCGTATCTGTCTATGCTGCCACCGCCTCCGCCTCCAAGTGTTCGCGAGAAGGAGATGGCCGACTTCCAGAAGGACGTCGGCATGCTGCAGGCGGCTTTGGACGCGGCCACCGAAACCCTGCGGATTAAAGACGAACAGCAGCGGGTTGCCCAGGAGGCCGCGGAAAAAAGGATCCAAGAGCTGCAAACCACCCTGGAGCGAGAGACCGCAAGGTTGTAAACTGCGCTTGAGCAGGAGACCGCGAGGATGAAGACTGCGATGGAACAAGAGACTGCCAGGCTCCAGACCGCGATGAAGGAAGAGACCGCCAGGCTCCAGACCGCGAGGAAGGAAGAGACCGCCAGGCTCCAGACCGCGATGGAAACCGCTGAGGCGAAGATTGCTGAGATGCAGGTCGCCTTGGAGCAGGAGAGGGCGGAGAAGTACTTGCTGATGGCCGCGCGGCTGGAAGGTGACAGAGAAGAGATCCCACATGCGCAAGGCGGCGAGAACCAAGACCTGCCGGCGGAGACCGGCGAAGAACAGCGGCCTGCACTGCCAACTCCTGCAGAGTTGCCGGGAACTAGCCGCCCGGCCTCTAGCGAGAGTTCGCATCCGCCGGTGGCCGGGGCGCCTAACCAGGTCGCAGTTCCAAGCGGTCTGGGGGTCCAGGCGATCCCCATGATACCGTTTGCGAGAGTAGAGCGCGACGCTGCGCGAGTTCATCGGTCTCTGCATGCGCTTCACAATCTGGTTAGCCAGGTGTACGTTGCGATTGTGCAGACCGGTGAACAGGTCGCGCACATAGGAAGAGACAGGCCGGAAGACGACAAACGATCCTGAGCGACTTGAGAGATTTAAGCCGCGCGGACAATTGAAATATTATGTTGTAATATATATTTTTTCTCTGGATGTTGAACAATTTGATTGCTGTAAACTGTTGTATTTTATTATGCTGCGAACTGAATGCGGCTTATGCGGTTTGAATTTATAATCCACATGTCTGCTGCTTTGTTCTGAGAAATTTAAAGTTTTGGATAGTAGCCGCGCGGTCTGGCGAACAGAGCGCCGGCTTGAATAATTGATATCCACATGATTCGCCATAGAATTTTTCTAAGTGCAGGGAAATAGCCGTGCGAACTGATGGGCTAAACGGCGGCTTGGTCACTAAGCTGTTCTGCACTTCCAGCGGACTTAGGCCGCGCGGCGTGACAACTAGCCGCGATTTGACGTTGGGCACTGTAGCTTCATGGATTTTCTATAAATAGCGCAGACCCCGTAGATTTCATCACAAATCAAGAAGGATGCGGGCTAAGTCCAAGTCGTTGCGGTCTGACAAGGCCACAGCCGTTAGGACAGACGCGGCCTCCGCCTTCCACTCAGCTGACCACAAAGAAATGCGGCTTACAAAAGCCGAGCTGGATGACTTTGTCGAGAAACATATGCAAGGAAGTCCGCTGATCGCGCGGCTTCCTCGGCAGGATGAGCGGATTAACTCCTCCAACGCGAATCAGATCGCAGTCCCCATTGACCACTTCGACTGCGGCTTCAGCTTCCCGGTCTTGCTAGAGGCCGTAGCGGTCTTCGACCACTATGGAGTTGTGCCCGGACAACTTCCCCCAAACTCGATAGCCGCAATATACAGCTTCATCTTTTATCTGAGGTCGGAAAGAGTCTGATTCTCTATGAGGCTCTTCCGTGAGTGCTTCTCGGTGCGGTCTATCCCGGACTCCGGGACAAAGATCTTCCGGGGGCACCTCTACTTCGGCTGCAGAGGGCTGAAGATAGTGAACTTGGCCAACAAGATCGCAAACTGGCCGGAGCGGTTTCTGATCTTCCAGGGCAACTTGGGGTTGCTGCCGGTCGACCCCCAAGTCCGCGAAGAAGCCGCCTTTGGGAGCAGCGGCTTGGACGGCGTCGAGAAGGAGATTTATAACTTCTTCAAGGGCGAGCGGCTTGATGTAAACCACTACATCCCGCTGTTGCCGTCGCTAGTAGGAGTCGAAGCAGAAGACAGTAAGTGTTAAGCCGGCCGACCTGAATTCTTAGCCGTGCGCCCTAAAAACTAACTTTGCCTTCTATCTTTGCAGCAGCTGTGGCGGTCCCGCTGAACAAGCCGCAGACTCCTGGCGGCTTGACCCTCACTCAAAGAGAAAAGAGAGCGAAGCGGGTCAAGCCGGCGCGAGTTGCGGAGGAGGAGGAGTCGGACTCCTCTGGAGAGTTCATGCTGCAAGGAACCGGCAGCAGCCTGAAGGATGTCCACGGCGACCCGGCCTTGCGGTGGAGTCCGGACGGCAAGTCGGTGACGATCTCCACCGCCATCCCCTACTGGGGAGCAGAAGAAGTAAGCCACCATGCGAGCGCGGTTGGCGGCGCGCTGTACGGCAAACGCAACTTGAGGGCTATGCGACGAGTTCCTCCGGACGACCTGCCGCGGCTAGCCACGCAAGTCGGCGCGAGGAGCTTCGTGGCAAGTCACTTCATGGGGCTTGCCTACAAGGAGCTGATGAAAGAGAACAGCGGCCTGAAGACGCAGTTAGGCGAACAGCAAGAAGAGAACAAGCGGCTTAAAGAGAAAGAGGCGGTAAGTCATTACCAATACCCGCGCGGTTAGCATTATATAACCGCGCGACCTTACCTTTACCTTTGCTTTGCAGGAAATGTACAACCCCGCCAACCCGATCTTCCAAGACCAAGTCTTCCCCCAACTCGTCCAAGGAATCGATGGAGCGCTTAACCGCCTCCGGGACCTTGGCGGCTTGGCCACCGGCTTCACCGACTTCACATGCGCCGACATCTACCCTTCCCTGAAGGAGCAGGTGGCCGACGTCTATAAGTCGATCAAGGGCAAGGCCAAGGTCGGGGAAGAAGTCGTCGAGGTGGTGGGAGACGCCGTGGAAGAGGTCGGCCAGGGAAGCCGGAGTCCACGCACATCTCCTGAGTCCGGCGGCCAAGAGTCGGAGACCGCGCGGCCAGACTCGACATCTTCTGATGGTTCAGCGAGCTCCGCAACTAGCAGCGGGTATTCTTTATCATCTGTCGATGTTGGCGATGGCAGTGATTTGGACTCTCCTGCGACTAAGAAGCTCAAATCGGGCGATTAGAAAATTTATAACTTGTTTTGTATTTTGAACTTTTTTGAAATCGGCGGCATTGTTTTTGTAACCGCGCGATTAATATTTTGTAATACTTAATGACATAGAAATGAAGGCATTTTTACCTTACTCTTTGTTACATCTTACTTTTCTTACTTGACTAAGTCCGCGCGGTCTCAGTTTAGCTTCCGATTTAAAATATAAGTATGTAAACCGGCTGAGTTTGCGCTGCGACTTCAACAAAGCTATCCGCAAGAGAGAGATATTTTCCTGCGGTTTATACCGGAGTGCACGTCGACGATAAGCCGAGCGGCTAATAACTTAAACCGCAATTTTCCTTAATGAATTATTCAACGTTATCTGCTGGGAGGGTTGAATTGCCGCGGCTTGCTCATACATAAACCGTGACCGCTAAGCCGCGCGGCCACTTGTCGCAGTCGGCGGACATCAATAACATTGAAATATTATATTGCGGCTAGGGCGAACTCTGAAACGAATTGCCCATTTGATTAAAGGAACAAGAATAGAGAAACAAGCTTCGGCTTCCGATAATACAGGACGATATAGGCATATGGAAGCCGGAAATTGTTGTGACGACAGTTCGCTGATTAGCTAATATAATTAATACCATAACCCGGCAGATCAATGCCTGGAATTAAGTGCCAGACACAGGTCGGGCGACTTCCTTTCCATATGAATAACAAACCGGCAACTGATATATTTGAGCCAAATAAGATACTGAATAGCGGATAGGCGGACGTAAGTCGGCCGAGTTCCCAAATATATTAATGATAATCCGGCAGGTAGGAACAGGAAAGTTAAAAAACTTAAGCCGGAATATGAAACCGGGCGGCTTGTGTAATTAATAATACAACCTGCACAGGCCGCTTAATAAAGCCGCGAGATAGCGGATAGGCGCGTGTTGTCCTGCAAAAATAGGTGAAGACATGCACTTATGTGTCAATGTGGGCAGGTGCGTGTGGCATTGCTTTCCACACAAAGAACACATAAGCGAGATCGAAATTCTTAAATTCTATGACCAATGTCAAGCGGGACAAGTACGCAACGTCTGCGACTGAAGTCAAGCAGGACAAGTACGCAATGTCTGCGACGAAGGTCAAGCGGGACAAGTACGTAATGCCTATCTGTGACTGAAGTCATGCGTGACGGGTACGCAATGTCTGCGACTGAAGGCCAAGCGGAAAACTCACTACACATCTGCGACTGAAGTCAAGCAGGATGTGGAGGGCTTAAGAATTTGAAAGGGAGCTCTTGCCCCTACATGCATGCATATAGGCATAAAGAGTAAAGCTAAAAATAAGCTTCAAATGAAAAAGTAACATTTGCATGATGTTAAGGAAGTGATAAAGGATATATATCTGTAGCTTTATCATGCCTTATTAATACCGATTGTGAAGGAGATGTTATGTATTATTCTGAACATAAGCACTTTTCATTATAGAAAGAGAGAGGAATCACTGCTTGAATTATTGAGCAAGAAATGAAAGATTGCCTTAGAGAGTCACTAAATAACATATTCTTGCAACTTTCCAGCTCTTACAAGTTGATTAGCCAATTTCCTGAGAGCTATGCAATCTTCTGCTAGATGACCAATATCTTTATGATACTTGCAAAAAAGCTGCTCGTGCTGATGCTTGATTTTGGATTTCATACGCCGAGGCTTCTTGAACTCAGGCATTCCCTGAATGATTATCAAAAGATCTTCCATAGGAATTTTGAACTTAACATACTTACCTGAATCTTTTTCATACTTTGGAGTTTTATCCTGGAGAATATAAGGAGACTTGCAATATTCAACTTGCAAAACATCTTGTGAGGAAATAGATTGTTGTTGACCAGAAGTCCCTTGAGATTATTTAGCCATTTGATTCAGAAATGAAACATAATCTTTATTTGCCTCTTCACCCATTATGAATGTATTAACTATTTCAATAAGATCTCCGTAGCTCTTGGGATATTTTGTGGTGAGCTTGAATTTCAATGGGCCTTCTTGAAGTGCGTTTATGAAAGCATACAAGTAATAGTCTTGATGGACGCTACAAATATCTAAAACCTCCTTTTGAAACCGATCAACAAAATCCGGATTAGACTCGTCAATTCCTTGCTTGATTCGGAAGAGAGCTCCAACGTCTCATTTCCGCTTCCTGTAAATAGCGAATCTAGAAATAAATTGACATCGAAGATCCTTAAAGCTGGTTACTGATCGAGGTGGCAGGCTATAAAACCATTCTCTTGCAACATTGCCAAAAGATATAACGAAGAGTTTGCATTTTACTCCATTTGACACTTTTCTCAATGAAATAGCTGATTCAAAAGCTTGCAGATGAGAAAACGGATCATCACATCCAGAATACTCCGGGAGACGCGGTACTCTGAAGTTATCGGAGACAGTATCCCACCGAATACGATTAATAAATGGAGAAGGGGCCTCTTCTTCTTCCTCACAAAGAGGTTCATTTGCAACAGATCTGTGTCCGGCGAGCGGGTCCCGCCAGGAAGGTTGAGCAGGCCTGTCCCCGCGACCCGCACCCGAGCAGCAGAACGGGCTGAACGACTGAAGGGCTGGCCCGCTCCCGCCCATCTCAGGCGAGCGAGCTCGCGACCCGCAGCAAGCGAGCCGGACCCGCGATTGGCGACCCGCCGGCCAACCCCCGTATGCGACCTGGCTGCCGATCCGCCCGGCAGAAGACAGGCAGCTCGCCCCTCTCGGCTCGCGCTCGCCCAGGGAGGATAGGCGAGCCACGAAGCCAGACCGCGCCCGCCTCCTGCGGGAGAACAGAAGGCGAGCTGACCGCCCGGGGGTGCGAATAGCTACTCAGAACAGCGGAGCCTCGCTGTTGGCAGACCAGGTTGGACTGCGCATAGCTGTTCAGAACAGCGGAGTTTGGCTGTTGGCAGACCCAACCAGGGGCCTTTTGGTACTTCCAGGTCAGTCCTTTTGGTTATTGGCAGTTCAGATTCTGAAAATCTATAAATAAGACCCAAGGGGTACCTCAGAGGACACGCTTTCAGTGCCTCCTTGCTCTCATTCTCAAGTGTTCTCTGAGGGTACCTTAGCTCGGCTCTTGGCTAAGGAGGGGAAGCGCTCAGAGATCTTCCGGGTTTGTGGTGGGACCTCCCTGCCGAGCCCTTGGGTCTGTTTTCTCTTGTCTCTCTCGTTGTTTTTCTTGCAGGAGCGAAGTAGGCGCGAGACCACCCCTTCCCCAAGGGTAGAACTCCACAAGAGGCCGGATTCCGGTTTCAACATTTTGGTGCGGTGAGCGTGGACAGTGGTCAGTGTAGAAAAGCTTCGGCGAGCACAATGACGGGAGGTCAGGGATTGGACAGACAGGACTCGCCACCCCCCCGCCTCTCGCAACGGTGGGGATGTTGGAGGATTTCAGGAACGAGGTGCTGAGCCTCGTCAAGTTCGCACTCGGCGCGCGGGCCGAGTGCTCGACTCCGGCGATCCCGATCGCGGCCGCCCCCTCTTTGGGCGAGGACGCCCCCGGCAGGCGAGCCGGGAAGGAGGTGGCAGAAGAAGGCCGAGGAAGCGAGCTCCCGGGGCGCGAGCTCTTCCCCGGCTCGGCAGGCCGAGGCCGGTTCGGCGAGTTGGGCCCGCGAGACTCGCCGGCCCGCCAGGTGGGGGGAGGCAGCCCCTTCAGCGAGCTGGTCTCCTCAGCTCCAGTACCAGACGGATTCAGGGAGCCCGAGATGACCTACTACACCGGGAAGGGAGACCCGGTTCAGCACGTCCAGTGGTTCGAGGACGTAGTCTCCATCCGTCAGATGTCGGACGGATTCAAGTGCCGCCTCTTCGCCATCACCCTCCGAGAGAAGGCAAGGGAGTGGTTCCACCAGCTGCCGGCCAGTTCCATCTATTGCTTCGAGGACCTGCGCCGAGGGTTCATGTTGAGGTTCACTACCTCAAAGAAGAGGAAGAAGGAGTCTGAGTCCCTGTTCCACATAAAGCAGGGGGTGAACGAGACGTTGGGGAGCTACGTCGATCGGTTCCAGGAGGAGGTTACCCAAGTCCAGGAGATGCCGGGCCACAGTCTGATGATGGCCTTCACACTGGGCCTGCAGCAGGGTTTCTTCCGCATGGAGCTGAAGAGAATTCCCCCCCTCTCCTACGAGGAGCTGATGGAGAGGGCGGCGAGAGAGGTCGACGGGGAGGCGTCGAACCCAGAATTTGCAAGGAAGTTGGCCAGGTGGGCGACTGAGGAGGAAAAGGAGTCGAAGGGAGGAAGAGGACAGGAAGAGAGGAGGGGGGAGCCCAGGCAGAGGGAGCAGAGGGAGCAGAGGCAGCTCCAAGGACAGCAGCCGGGGTGGGGGCGTCAGGAGCCCGACCGTAGGCTGGGCTGGAGACCAGAGTGGCAGGGGCAGGGGCCACAGAGGGGATACTACGGGAGAGGTCACTATCAGGGGAGGCAGGACCAGTTCCACCCACCAGGCTGGAGGCAGGGTCAGAGGCCGCGGCTCCCCGATCAGGAGGAGGCCATGGCCATAGCTTTGGGAGCAAGGAGAGGGGTCATGAGAAGGAGGAGAAGAGAGTTCAGGGTGGAGCTGCCCTACTGCGACTTCCATCAGGAAGAGGGGCACGCAACAGCCACATGCCCGGAGTTCTTGGAGATGAGAGGGAACAGGGGTCGGCAGCAGCAGCAGGAGGAGGTGCGGCAGGAAGTGAGGATCGAGGAGGTCCTGCCTCGGGCGGAGGAGGATCGCTGTGAAGACCGGGTGGATGTGGGGACCCGAGGAGGGATCGGAGTGATCCACGGGGGAGTGGGAGTCGAGGCTTCCCGCAAGGCAAGTCTCCACACCATGTATCGGCGGAGCGTCGCCTCTACGTCCCAAACCCCGCCGCCAGAGGAGAGGATCGCCTTCTCCAGAAGTGATATGCCGGACCACGAGGATCCGTTCTGTGATGCGCTGGTCATCAAGGCCGCCATCGAGAACTTCACTGTCTCTCGGATCCTCGTGGACAATGGGAGCTCCGTGAACGTCGTCTTCAAAAAGGCGTTTGACGCGATGCAGGTGGAAGCTAAGAGGGTGCTGGCCTCGGACGGGCCCTTGTTCGGGTTCTCGGGAGAAAGGAAGGAGGTAGAGGGAGGAGTCCGCCTCCATGTCACCCTGGGGGGGGGCAGTCCCGAAACTGCAAGTTCGTCATTATGGACGCCCCCAGCAGCTACAGCGCAATCTTCGGGAGGCCCCTGATCAGCGCCTTCCGCTGCGTCCCCTCGTCTTTCCATCAGTGCCTGAAGTTCAACGCTGAGGGGGTGCAGGTCAGGGTTAGGGGAGACCCGAAGGTGGCGCGGGAATGCTACGTCACCGCGGTAAACACCATCTCTTGGCAGGAAGGAGCCGAGGAGTGGGGCGGAGGATGGAGGAGGACGAGCAGGAAGCCGGAGAGGTGGAGCCGGGGGCGAAGGACTGCGCAGAGAAGGCGGAAGGTGGAGATATGGAGGAAGTGGCCGAAGTGAGGGCCGTAGGAGGGGAGATGGAGGTAGAGGTCCCCGTTCCGGAGGAAGGGGACGCCGAAGGATGGGGGGAGCAGTCCAGGCTGGAGGCCGCAGAGGAGGTGGTGGAACTGGAAGTGCTACCCGCGGAGGCAGGGTGGAGAGGATCCGCGTCAGCGGGGGGCTGACCCCGGAGGACCAGGGCAGGATGCTGGAGTGCATCCAGAAGAACGTGGACATCTTCGCCTGGAGCGCCGCGGAGATGCCGGGGGTTGACGCGGATGTGGCTTGCCACCGCCTCAACCTGGACCCGGGAACACGCCCCGTCCAGCAAAAGAAGAGGTCCACGGCGGACAGGCTGGCGGAACCCATCAGGGAGGAAGTGGCGAAGCTTCTCAAAGCCGGCTTCGTGTCCGAAATTCAGTACCCCGGCTGGGTCTCAAACGTTGTGATGGTTAAAAAAGGAGACGGCCGCTGGCGGTTGTGTATCGATTTCTCTCTTCTTAATAAAGCTTGTCCTAAGGACTGTTACCCTTTGCCTCGGATCGACGCGCTGGTTGATTCCGCCGTCGGCTTTTCTGTAATGAGTTTTTTAGATGCCTTTTCAGGTTACCACCAGATCAGGATGCACCCCCCGGACATCAAGGATGTCTCATTCATCACAGGGGACGGCTGCTATTGCTACAAGATGATGCCGTTCGGGCTGAAGAACGCTGGGGCCACCTACCAAAAAATGATGGATAGGATCTTCAAGGAACAGAGGGGAGGAACTTGGAGGTATACGTGGACGACCTCATGATCAAGAGCCGGGACGTGGACTCCCACCTCCGGGACCTGGAGGAGACGTTCGCCACCCTGCGCAGATACAAGATGCGGCTGAATCCCCTTAAGTGCGTTTTTGGGGCTAGCCGAGGGAAGTTCTTGGGGCACCTCCTCACCCCCGCGGGGGTCGAGCCGAACCCGGACAAGGTCAAGGCTATCCTGGAGTTGGGGTCCCCGCGGAATGCGAAGGAGGTCCAGCGGCTGACAGGGAAGCTAGCAGGACTGAGCCGCTTCCTTTCTCGGGCAGGGGAGAAGTACTCCCCCTTCTTCAAAACGATGAGGGGAGGCCAGAGGTTCGAATGGAGCCAGGAATGTGAAGAGGCCTTCCAGGCCCTCAAGGTGCAGTTGACACAAGCTCCGCTGCTCCAGGGGCCGAAGGAGGGTGAGGATTTGTTCTTATATCTCGGGGTTGGGGCAGAGGCCTTGAGCTCCGTCTTAGTACGTGAAGAGGGGAAGAGGCAGCTCCCCATTTATTATGTCAGCCGGGTCCTGAGGAAGGCCGAGCTCCGGTACCCGATCCTGGAGAAGCTTGCATTCGCATTAATCATCTCGGCTCGAAGGCTACGACCCTACTTCCAGGCACACTCAATCCGAGTGGTGACCGACCATCCTCTCCGCAACGTCTTCGAGGGGGTGGAGCATTCAGGCCGGCTGGCCAAGTGGTCGGTGGAGCTAAGCGAGTTCGATGTCTCTTTCGTTCCGCGGCTCTCGATCAAAGCTCAGGCGATGGCCGACTTCCTGGCCGACTACGTGGTGGAAGTAGCGGAGGAGGAGCTCACCCGCCCGACTCCTTGGAAGGTGAGGGTGGATGGAGCCTCAGGAAGGCATTCTCTCGGAGTAGGAGTGATTCTGGAAAACCCTCAAGGGACTCGGATCGAGCAGACGGTGGTGGTGCATTTTCCCATTACCAACAACCAGGCTGAGTACGAAGCAGTGATAGCGGGACTACGCCTGGCCAGGGAGTTGGGGGTGCTGGATGTGGAGGTCCTGACCGACTCCATGGTGGTGGCTTCCCAGATCAACGGGGAGTTCGAAGCAAGGGAGCCCGCTTTGAAGTTATACTTGGCCAAAGTAAAGGGGGTCATAGGGACCTTCCAGACCTTCTCCATCCGGCACGTGCCAAGGGGGGAGAATGAGCAGGCCGACCAACTGGCAAAGCACGGCCCCCGGGCAGGGGGCACCATCACCGACCTGTTTCGCCCCTCCATCGAAGAAGGAGAGCTCATGGAGATCGATCAGCAGCCCTCGTGGATGGACCCAGTAGTAGTTTTCCTCTCCACGGGAGAGTATCCGGAGGGAGTAGACAGGAAGAAGCTGAGGCACAAGTCCGCCTACTACCTCCTTAAAGACGGGCAGCTATACAGAAAGACCCTCTCTGGGATGCTGGCCCGCTGCGTGTCCGAGGGCGAGGCGCAGAGGATCTTGGTAGAAGTCCACTCCGGGGAGTGCGGGAGTCATTCCGGGAGTCGGACCCTGGAGGGGAGGATAGTCAGGCAGGGGTATTTCTGGCCCACCCTGGGCCGGGACGCCGCGGGGTTCGCAAGAAGATGTCATAAGTGCCAGCTGTTCGCCCCCCTCCAGCTACAGCCGGCCCAACAACTCAAGAGCATCACGGCCCCCTGGCCCTTTGCAATCTGGGGAATGGATCTGGTTGGACCGTTCCCCCAGGCCAGCGGCCAGAGAAGATTCCTCCTAGTGATGATCGACTACTTCTCAAAGTGGATGGAGGTGAAGGCGTTGGCCAAGGTGACCTCCCAGGTAATCAGGAACTTCGTTTGGGGGGAGATCATCTGTCGCCATGGGCTGCCCCAGGCCATCGTCACAGACAACGGGCCTCAGTTCGCCAGTGCCGAGTTCACCAGTTTCTGCGAGCAGCTTGGGATCGACCTCAGATTCGCCTCGGTCCACCACCCCAGGAGCAACGGGCAGGTGGAGGCGGCAAACAAAATCATCGTCAATCTCCTCAAGAAGAAGGTGGAAAACTTGAGGGGGAGCTGGGTGGAGCAGCTCCCCGCCGTTCTTTGGGCCCTTAGAACCACTCCTAACACGGCCACGGGGGAGACCCCCTTCAAGCTCTCCCATGGGTGCGAGGCGGTGCTCCCCATAGAATTTGAAGTTCAAACACCGCGAGTCGGAATGGCCAAGGAGGGCAGAGAGGAATGGCAAGCCGAGAACGGGGAGGAAGTGAGACTCTCCCTTGACATGGTGGAAGAGTTGAGGGATCTTTCGGCCATCCGACAGGAGGAGGTCAAAAGGAGGATGGCAAAATACTTTGACAAACATGTCAGGGTCAAGCAGTTCACGGAAGGGGACCTGGTACTGAAGAAGGCGGACGCGGCAGGAAGGTCAGCGTCCGTAGGGAAACTCAACCCCAGCTGGGAAGGGCCATTCATTGTGAAGGAAGCTTTGAAGTCGGGGGGCTATCGGCTCCAAAATGTAGAGGGCGAGGCCCTGAGTCTCACCTGGAGTGGAGACGACTTGAAGAGATTTTTTCCCTAATTTCCTGTAAGCAACACGATTTATTACAATGAAGCTTTTCTTCTCTCCCCCCAGGATTGTCATACCTAAGCTTGCTCAGAGAGTTGGAATGAACTTGGACCCCGAAAAGATCCCGCTGCCAGGCTCCCACCTAGCTGGCAGGGCCGGAAGTCACTCGGTGTCATCCCTAGCCTCGAGAAGATCCCGCTGCCAGGCTCCCACCTAGCTGGCAGGGCCGGAAGTCACTCGATGGAATGAACTTGGACCCCGAGAAGATCCCGCTGCCAGGCTCCCACCTAGCTGGCAGGGCCGGAAGTCACTCTGTGTCATCCCTAGCCTCGAGAAGATCCCGCTGCCAGGCTCCCACCTAGCTGGCAGGGCCGGAAGTCACTCGATGGAATGAACTTGGACCCCGAGAAGATCCCGCTGCCAGGCTCCCACCTAGCTGGCAGGGCCGGAAGTCACTCGGTGTCATCCCTAGCCTCGAGAAGATCCCGCTGCCAGGCTCCCACCTAGCTGGCAGGGCCGGAAGTCACTCGATGGAATGAACTTGGACCCCGAGAAGATCCTGCTGCCAGGCTCCCACCTAGCTGGCAGGGCCGGAAGTCACTCGGTGTCATCCCTAGCCTCGAGAAGATCCCGCTGCCAGGCTCCCACCTAGCTGGCAGGGCCGGAAGTCACTCGATGGAATGAACTTGGACCCCGAGAAGATCCCGCTGCCAGGCTCCCACCTAGCTGGCAGGGCCGGAAATCACTCGGTGTCATCCCTAGCCTCGAGAAGATCCCGCTGCCAGGCTCCCACCTAGCTGGCAGGGCCGGAAGTCACTCGATGGAATGAACTTGGACCCCGAGAAGATCCCGCTGCCAGGCTCCCACCTAGCTGGCAGGGCCGGAAGTCACTCGGTGTCATCCCTAGCCTCGAGAAGATCCCACTGCCAGGCTCCCACCTAGCTGGCAGGGCCGGAAGTCACTCGATGGAATGAACTTGGACCCCGAGAAGATCCCGCTGCCAGGCTCCCACCTAGCTGGCAGGGCCGGAAGTCACTCGGTGTCATCCCTAGCCTCGAGAAGATCCCGCTGCCAGGCTCCCACCTAGCTGGCAGGGCCGGAAGTCACTCGATGGAATGAACTTGGACCCCGAGAAGATCCCGCTGCCAGGCTCCCACCTAGCTGGCAGGGCCGGAAGTCACTCGGTGTCATCCCTAGCCTCGAGAAGATCCCGCTGCCAGGCTCCCACCTAGCTGGCAGGGCCGGAAGTCACTCGATGGAATGAACTTGGACCCCGAGAAGATCCCGCTGCCAGGCTCCCACCTAGCTGGCAGGGCCGGAAGTCACTCGGTGTCATCCCTAGCCTCGAGAAGATCCCGCTGCCAGGCTCCCACCTAGCTGGCAGGGCCGGAAGTCACTCGATGGAATGAACTTGGACCCCGAGAAGATCCCGCTGCCAGGCTCCCACCTAGCTGGCAGGGCCGGAAGTCACTCGGTGTCATCCCTAGCCTCGAGAAGATCCCGCTGCCAGGCTCCCACCTAGCTGGCAGGGCCGGAAGTCACTCGATGGAATGAACTTGGACCCCGAGAAGATCCCGCTGCCAGGCTCCCACCTAGCTGGCAGGGCCGGAAGTCACTCGGTGTCATCCCTAGCCTCGAGAAGATCCCGCTGCCAGGCTCCCACCTAGCTGGCAGGGCCGGAAGTCACTCGATGGAATGAACTTGGACCCCGACAAGATCCCGCTGCCAGGCTCCCACCTAGCTGGCAGGGCCGGAAGTCACTCGGTGTCATCCCTAGCCTCGAGAAGATCCCGCTGCCAGGCTCCCACCTAGCTGGCAGGGCCGGAAGTCACTCGATGGAATGAACTTGGACCCCGAGAAGATCCCGCTGCCAGGCTCCCACCTAGCTGGCAGGGCCGGAAGTCACTCGGTGTCATCCCTAGCCTCGAGAAGATCCCGCTGCCAGGCTCCCACCTAGCTGGCAGGGCCGGAAGTCACTCGATGGAATGAACTTGGACCCCGAGAAGATCCCGCTGCCAGGCTCCCACCTAGCTGGCAGGGCCGGAAGTCACTCGGTGTCATCCCTAGCCTCGAGAAGATCCCGCTGCCAGGCTCCCACCTAGCTGGCAGGGCCGGAAGTCACTCGATGGAATGAACTTGGACCCCGAGAAGATCCCGCTGCCAGGCTCCCACCTAGCTGGCAGGGCCGGAAGTCACTCGGTGTCATCCCTAGCCTCGAGAAGATCCCGCTGCCAGGCTCCCGCCTAGCTGGCAGGGCCGGATGTCACTCGATGGAATGACTCAGAAAGCAACGACCTGCGACCCAGAACAAATCGCGTTGTCGGACTCCCACCTAGCCGGCAAGGCCGGGAACTACTCGAAAAGCGTGCGCAGCAAGACGGAATCCCAAGAGTTAGTCAAAGAAGAGGGAAAGGGTCTAGCATAGCCCCACCCTCAGACCCCAGGAAAGGTGATCGAGTAAACGCAAAGGCCTGGCGAGAGTCCGCAGAGAATTAAGCATGCGGCCGAGGGACGAGCCAGCTCGCCTCGCTCGGCGGACGAGCCAGCTCGCCTCGCTCGGCGGACGGGCAGCCGCCTCGTCAGAGCCGGGCCGCAGGGGCAGGTCGCGCCATCCGGCAATGACAGCGTTGGAAAAATCAGGCAGGCGAAAAAGGCATTCATAAAAGGAACAATAGCTAGAAATATGAAGTACAAGCGCAACTCGAACATACATCTCAGAACAGATTGTTACACATAATAATGTTCATCTAAAAAGTAAATTACAAAAAGTAAGGGGGGCGCGAGATCTAGAAACCCTAAAGGGGCTGGAAGGCCTTGTCGCCAGGGTCCGGCACGGGGAGAAACAGCGCCGGCACAACGTCTTCCGCCGAAAGCTCTGCCGCCTTGCCCGTAAGCAGATCCGCGCGCCGCAGCATTTGCATCGTGTATTTCGCCGCGCTGGCCGCGTTCTTTTGCATTAGCACTTCCAGGTCATGGTCAGAGAGGTGCTCGCGCGGGCAGACCCTGCTGTCTGGAGGAGGAGCAGCGGCGGCGGCCTCCAGCTCGCGTACCCGGGCCTCCAGCGCCGCCTTCTCCTGGCCAAGGGTGGCGATCTCGGCACCCATTCGACTCGTCGTCGCCGCATCCTAAAAAAAGGAAGGGGAATAATCATGAGCTGTGTTCGCGAGAGGGAGAGGGTAACTCAGGTTGAGCGCGTACCACCCCGCCCAGGTACTGCGCGAGGGACTCCTCGGCAGCGGCGGCTCGCCCTCTCTGAAGGTCCGCGTCCACCCGAGCGAGCTTTCGGGCCTCTTCCTTCTCATCCGCCATCTTTTGGATGGACGCGGCGTTCCGCTCCACCTGGGTGCAGCGTCTCCCCACCATATGAGCCAGCTCCAAACCGCGCAGCTGGGCCCGCGCGCTCTCGTGAATCAGCACTCGCGTCTCCTCCTTGTCATAAATGGCGGCGTCTTCGCGCGAGTACAGACCAAAGGAGAAGCTGTACGCCTCCCCGCCGATAGTATCCTGCTCCATCCAGCTCGGCAGCAGGGTCGAGATCGTTGCACGGTTCGACTCCTTGTCCCACGCCAGGAGCGGGACGCCGAGCTCGTCCAAGTACTTCTCGCCGTAGCCGAAGTTATGATGCCCTCTCGGCACCGGCTCCGCAGCGGCTTCAGACCCACCCGGCGGCGCGGAGGTGCCCGCCGCCCCGACCGGGGAGTCGCTGGTCGAAGCAACCAGCAGGGGCGAGGGGGCCTCAGTCGGCAAGATCGCGGGGGCCTTGCCCTTCCTTTGGCTCGCGAAGGGTTGTTGATCCGCGGTCTTCGCCGACTTCGGCGGAGGAGCTGACTGTCCGCCGCCCGGTCGCTTCTTGGCCGGGACCGATGGGATGTCGCGCTGGGCGGCATCCGCAGCCTGGGCGCGGGCGAGAACCCCGGGGGGAATCCGAGCGCTCTCGTAAGGGGGGTGAAGAGGGATGTCGCGTTCACCTGCGAAGAAGGGAAGGTGAGAAGGAAGAAGAGTGGGAAAGTAAGGCCTAACGGAGACGAGTGGCAAACCTCCGCCCGGCGGGACAGCCGCGAGGTCGTCAAGGTGGCGGCGCAGGAACGCGACCTCAAAGTTCTTCCCAACGAAGAACGCGCACAGATCAGCTTCGTGGCCGCCTAGGCTAGGTGGCCGGTAGCTCGCCTCGCTGAGCTGCACCGGCGAGAAGGACACGTTGCCGAAGTCCCCTTTGACGAACAGGAACTTCTTCAGCCAGTTGTGGCTCTTGTTAACTGTCTCCCGCACCTTGAGGTGGGCGCTGGAGAAGTAGGCCGTCCCGTCTCGATTCGCCCTGAAGGAGAACAGCTTCCGGAACACTGCGAGGCTGAACTCCACCCGCTCCTCTCGCAAGAAGCAGGCGAACCCCATCATGACGGCGATGGAGTTCGGGGTCATCTGGCCCAGGACGACCCCGAAGTATTTTAGCACCTGGCGCACCTCGGGCCACAGGGGGAGTCGCAGGCCTACCTCAAAGTGAGCGAGAGGGATGGCGAGCTCATCCCTAGACAGGTCGTTGATTTTCTCCCCCTCTTCGGGTCGCCTCGCAGAGAACCCGGCTGGGATGTGGTCGCCTAGAGCTTCTAAGTATTTGCGCTCTGTGATAACGGCGCGAGGGAAATCATGCTCGGAGAAGGTCCAAGCGCACTTGGTTCGGCCGTCCACGTCGCCGCCGCCTCCGCCCATCCCCGTCGAGTCGCCGCCGAACGCGCGAGAAAAAGCCAGAAGGCGAACACAGACGATACTCCGCGGGAACGGGAAGCAAGGAAGTTTGGAATCGGTGGAGAAATTAGGGCCTGCAAGGCCTATTTATAGGGAAAGAGAAAGGGCGGGAAACTTCCCGCCGAAAGGCGGGGTGCGGATAGCCAAAAATCAGCCCGACGGTTCGACTTCCCGCGCGCGACCGCACCTCAAAGGTCGAGCCGGCACGGTTCTCGCCCGGCTGCAACCGCGGGAGACCAGCGCGGGCGAACCAACCCTAACCCGCACCCGCACGCCGTTCCGCGCAAGACGGGAGACTCCCGTCTGGCGAGCTCCTCGGCTCGCCCTCGCCCCGATCAGCGCAAAAGGAAGAATGGACCTTTCCCTTAACCCGCCCACAGAAAACAAAAGAAAAGCAGCACGATAATTTCAATACATCTCAGCAACAAAATAGTTAGGCCCATAGGCGGGCTGAAAGAGTCGCAAGCAATTACAAATACAAGATAACTACGAAATGACAATAACCCCGCGGTATCCCGCGAGCGAGGGGCAAACAACTGGGTCAGTACTCGACCCACTTCCACCTGTGCCGCCTCTTCGTTCCCGACCGAGGCGGCACACGGGGATCGTGGTAATCGCGAACCGCCACCAGCTCCCGCTGAGCCAGGCCGACCTGCTCCACGGCGCTCTTAAGATACCCCTCGGCTCGCGTTATATGCACGCCCGGCGAGGTGACATCGTCGTCTTCCGCTTCGCGCGGAGGGCCCTCCAAGGCCGCGAGCCGGGCCTCGGTCTCGGCCTTGTCGTCATCGATTCACTTCATGATCTCCTACATCAGTAGTGTGTGTTTCTGGAATAGCCGCGTCACCTGCCTCTTCATCCCCGCCGCATCGGTCGGGTCGCCCAGATAGTCAGAAACACTGTCCACGTTAGGCGGAGGCGAGTACCCTTCGCTCATCTCGGTCTCAGGAGAGGCCCTGTGAAAGCCTGCAAGCGGGGAGGGGTCAGAATGAGCGAGCAAGAGACAAAGCCAACGACAAAAACCAGCTCACCAGGGGTTGGCACGTCGCCCGCACCGACAGATGGGCGAGAAGAGCCCGGCCGACCCTGAAAGTTTCCTCCCTCGAGGGTCTCAAGAGATTTCCCCAGCCCGTGGGAGACCGCCGGACAGGGAGTTTCCGGAGGTGGGCTCTTCAGAACCGGGGAACCAGCGATCTTCTCGGGCGACTCGCGAGAGGGGCGATCCTCTCCCCCATTCCCCGCCCCCTCACAGGGGATCGCCTGCAAAACAAGGGGTCAAAGGTACAGCAATAACTCGCGGAAGGTCACGTCCACCGGGGATTACCTCGACACCCGCGGCCGAGCTGGAGCCCGGACAGTCGCCCGCCAGAGACCGCCTGACAATCTTCCCCTTCGCCGGCCTGAAGACAGGGCCGGGAGACCCGCGTGATAACCAAGGGGCAGCCTCGAGGGCCTCCTCCTGAGTCTTCAGGCTCGCTGCCGCCAGGCGAGCTCGCACCTCTTCGCTGACCGGCATCGAGAAATTAAGGTCTGCTCAAAGGAAATGAAGGGATCTGGGGAGCCTCCTTCAGGGGTTAGCGGTGCGTATTTATAGCAGGACAGTGGGCCCCTACCAGAAGATTCCCTGCCAGCTCAGCACAGAGCTCGCCGAACACGCGGGTTGGATGATTCTTTCCGAGCTTGATTCAAGCTCAAAAAGAGCGGGGATTGTGTACAACCCTGTGTCCGGCGAGCGGGTCCCGCCAGGAAGGTTGAGCAGGCCTGTCCCCGCGACCCGCACCCGAGCAGCAGAACGGGCTGAACGACTGAAGGGCTGGCCCGCTCCCGCCCATCTCAGGCGAGCGAGCTGGCGACCCGCAGCAAGCGAGCCGGACCCGCGATTGGCGACCCGCCGGCCAACCCCCGTACGCGACCTGGCTGCCGATCCGCCCGGCAGAAGACATGCAGCTCGCCCCTCTCGGCTCGCGCTCGCCCAGGGAGGATAGGCGAGCCACGAAGCCAGACCGCGCCCGCCTCCTGCGGGAGAACAGAAGGCGAGCTGACCGCCCGGGGGTGCGAATAGCTACTCAGAACAGCAGAGCCTCGCTGTTGGCAGACCAGGTTGGACTGCGCATAGCTGTTCAGAACAGCGGAGTTTGGCTGTTGGCAGACCCAACCAGGGGCCTTTTGGTACTTCCAGGTCAGTCCTTTTGGTTATTGGCAGTTCAGATTCTGAAAATCTATAAATAAGACCCAAGGGGTACCTCAGAGGACACGCTTTCAGTGCCTCCTTGCTCTCATTCTCAAGTGTTCTCTGAGGGTACCTTAGCTCGGCTCTTGGCTAAGGAGGGGAAGCGCTCAGAGATCTTCCGGGTTTGTGGTGGGACCTCCCTGCCGAGCCCTTGGGTCTGTTTTCTCTTGTCTCTCTCGTTGTTTTTCTTGCAGGAGCGAAGTAGGCGCGAGACCACCCCTTCCCCAAGGGTAGAACTCCACAAGAGGCCGGATTCCGGTTTCAACATGTAGAAACTGAGATGTTGCTGGATTTATCATGACCCTTTGCAGGATTCATCCTGAAAAGAGAGAAATAGCCGAACTTTTGCAAGAGACCGCAGAACAGCGGCGGCTTAACGTGGCGGCTAGACGATACTGCAAACCGATAAGAAGACCGGCTGAAAAGAGAGCGGATAGAAAGCCAGGTTCTACAGCACTGGAGGCGGGCTGAAAACCTTAGCCGGCGAAACCGCGGCTTGCTCGACAGGCCGCCGAACTCTAGAAGATAGAGCGGTCTAATTAGCTAGACCGCTGATTTCATCGATTAGTCGAGATCTGAAGGTCGCGTGTTAACTGTTGATGCACGAAAACGGACAGGGAGTCGGGCACCACCAGCTAACGGTTCGAACACCGGGGAATAGGGGAGGAAAGGAGGAGACTGTCGACCAATCGGTTACTAGCGGTCGCGGCTAAAGGACCGGAAAAGGGGGGCCGCTGGCAGCGGCAACAGCAGAGTTCGCCCGCCGCGGCTTAAATGCCACTCTTGCGGCGGGCTTTTCTTTACTTCAAATAAGAAACAGTTACAACAAGTAAAAGAAGAAGCCGGCCGGGCTACAAGCCGCAATACACTAGACTTGAGACCGCAGCTCTTAACAGGCGAGCTACTGGATCCCAGTCATGGTGTCTTGGGGAGTGCACCCTCCCCCTATTTATAGGCTCGGGGGCCTGCCCAAACGGGCAGGGCTAAAATTACCGGCTGCCCGGGGTACAGGAGAACCGGGCAGAGGTGAGGGAAAGCAAAAGAGAGAGAAACAAGAAAGGAGGGAAGCCGCGCGGCCTGGCGGATTCCTCCTGGCGAGCTGACGGCTGAGTCCTTAGGCCTTGCCGCTGAGCAGGGTCGGCGTTGGCAGCGGCCTGACATGGAGACCGCCCGGCTTGGGAGGCTTGGCGGCTTGAGTAGGCAGGCCGCCCGGTCTGGAAAGCTGCGCGGGTAGGTCGCGGATTCCGGGCTTATCAATAAGGGTCATACATGAGTCGCCGGTGTTGTCTTCGGTGGCCAAAGTTAGGAGCTTCTTTGGATTGGTGGGCTACTATAGAAGGTTTGTGGAAAACTTCTCGCATATCGCTTTTCCTCTAACCACACTGACGAGAAAGGATCAGAAGTTCGTTTGGACACCGGAGTGCGCACGAGCTTTTGAAGAGCTGAAGTGTCGGTTGACCACGACGCCTATGTTGACATCGCCATGTGGTACTGATGGTTTCGAGATCTACAGTGATGCTTCTTGGAGCGGCTTAGGCTGCGTTCTACTGCAAAATGGGAAAGTGATTGCTTATGGCTCTTGCCAACTGAAGGTGCATGAGAGAAATTATCCCGTCCATGACTTAGAGTTGGCGGCGGTGATCTTTGCACTAAAGTTATGGAGGCATTATCTATATGGCGTAAAAGTGGAAATCTATAGAGACCACAAGAGCCTAAAGTATTTGTTGGAGCAGAAGGACCTGAATATGCGACAACGAAGGTGGCTGGACTTCCTTGGGGACTACACCTTTGCGATTCATTATACTCCCTGGAAGGAAAATGTAGTCGCTGATGCCTTGAGTCGTAGGGCTCCGGCAAGGTCAAGTTGGGTGCAGAGGCACGATGAACGTCTATTACAGGAGCTGGAAGCGTTAGAGATTTCTTGTGTTGACAAGAATTCTATAGCCGATGCATGTTTGAACTGGTGGAGGTGCAGTGTGACCTTGCAGACAGGGTTCAACGAGCAACGGAGCTAGATGAGAGTCTCCAATGCTATGCCATGGACGGGCCAGAGGGCAAATTCTCCTGGAATGACGGCCTTTTGCGGAAAGAATGCCGTTTGTGCGTCCCAAGTTTGGGTAAGTTGTGAGAAGAATTGATGTACGAAGCTCACTATACAAAGTACTCAATTCACCTTGGGAGCACGAAGATGTTTAGAGATATGAAGAAGTTGTTCTGGTGGCCAGGACTGAAGAAAGATGTCGCTCATTATGTGGCCAAATGCCAAACATGTGCTTTAGTGAAGGCAGAATGCCAAAAGCCTGGAGGTTTCTTGAAGTCGTTACCGATTCCGGAATGGAAGTTCGATGATATTTTTATGGATTTCGTGCACGGGTTGTGGAGATCGCAGCTCGGGAATGATGAAATATGGGTGATTGTAGACCGGTTGACCAAAGTGGCGCACTTCCTTCCGAACAAATGGGACGATTCATTGGAGAGTTTGGCAAAGCTCTATGTGGAGCACATTGTATGGCTACATGGTGTTCCTCGTAGCATCGTGATCGATCTGTTGGAGTTACCATGGTGATCTAGAAGTGGTCAAACATGTAATCTCACTGCCAACGCGATATGAGCCTGCAGGGTCGCACATAAGAGATGTGGAGAAGTTGGATGATTGACTGTGTTGGTAAAGGTTACCAATCACCGACCTGAATGGGGTTATGGGCAAAGTGTTGCCTTAAAGGATCGTCGGGTTGGGCAAATATTGCCTTGAAGGATTGGTAAGAATAGTCGACCGAGGGTCGACGTGAATCGTCGAGTATTGTACTCTGATTCTCGCCGACTGATACTCGCCGACTGATTTTCGCCGATCCTAGGTGATTCTCGCCTATCCTAGGTGATTCTCGCCGATTGATTCTCGTCGATCCTAGGTGATTCTCGCCTATCCTAGGTGATTCTCGCCTATCCTATGTGATTCTCGCCGATTGATTCTCACCGAATCTGCTGGGTGATTCTCGCCGATTCTGGAACCCTAATTTTCTGGGTGGTCTGCGGATAGTGATATTCCTAAGTCTATTTATGTCTTTGGTATAAATAGGTACTTAGGGTTTTTCAGGAGTAAGTTTTTAGCTAATCGAATCGACGGAAGCCGTTCTTCGTTCGTTCGTTCCGCCGATCCCGAATCCGCCGACGGAAGTGTTCCGCCGCCGTGCTCACTCCGTCGACCTCCTCCTCTCCGGCGATTGTCGCTGGTGTTGCTATTCCTGGCGCGGACCTAGCAGTCCGTGGAAAAGCAAGGTGCGGTCATTCTCCTTCCCGATTATCCGTGCGACGGAAAAGTCGTTGTTCTCCCGCTCGTGTGGATTTCTGCAGAGACGTGGATATCATTCCACGTAGAACTCGCCACCAGCAAGAACACGAAGCTTGGAGCATCTCCTTTGAGTTGTGACTCAACGCCACCGAGGTAATTTTTGCCTAGTTGTATGTTAACTTCTTGATTCAACTACCATGGCCCGATCCCATCTCTTTTGGGGTTTTTCTTGATGTTTTTATTCTTCCGCTGCGTGCACAAGTGTTGTGCCATCCTTATAGAGAAAACCCAACAGTGGTATCAGAGCCAGGTTTCGGCCATGATTGTTGTATTGGAAGTTTTGTTATTCCAGTGCGTGTAAACCTAGGGATTTAGAAGTGTTCTAAATGTCTAGATTTAGTCTTGGTACCCCGCCAAGAACGTCTGGGATTTCGTGAAAATTTCTAATTGTTAGAAATTGTAGTCTCCTTAGCAGTAACCATCCCTCGAGTTTGTTTTGGATTTTGAATCCAACATAGAGAGATGAGCTTGTCTACTGCTTTAAGTTGAGTTGTCTTTGCTTTTGTCCAATGCATGTAAATCTGAGGATTTGGAAGTTTCCGGATGTTCAGATTTAGTCCTTCCTTCTATCAAATGTTGATGGTGTCAGGTTGTGCACATAAGGGATGCATGTGGTTTTAGAAAAATTGTTTTTCTTTGGATGTGCACATTGATCAAATGTTGATCATGGTTAACTGTTAACCTATAATCAAAATCCCTTCATCAAATATTAAGTGTTCGGATGCCTTCCGATGGATGACACTCTTCCTGCCTCGATCGATGAAGTGTGGGCTTGCCAAAGCAAGCTGCATTAATCTATCTTGGTAAGGGTGCGAGCGGATAATTGTGATATCCCACTATCGACATCGGGTCCAGCTTAACTAGGTGACCTCAAAGGTTGAGTGCCTAGAGGCATAGGGTTGGCATGCACCATATGATGGATGCGAGTAAAGAGTTATTTACCAACCATACAAGAATTGCATGAGGATGCAATTGACAAGCGTTACCTACCTAAATAACCGCATCGTGAGAGGAAAGCCAAAGCTGACTCATTGTGTTGGTGAAATACAGATCTTGTCCACTAAGAGAGTAGCTCGCATGAACTCTCCGAATTGTTAGTAAGGGCTATCATTTCGAATAAAATAGTGGGAGTGTTTTAATTGAAGTCCAAATTAAAATAAATTGTATTTGAAATTTTGGTATTCATTTTATTCTGCATAAATTCTTGTAGAATTCCATGGCAAGTATTTCACACTCCACGTTGTCTCTGAGAGCCATCCTTGAGAAGGATAAGCTCAGTGGGACTAATTAAATGGACTGGTACAGGAACCTGAGAATTGTTCTCATGCAAGAGCGAAAGCTCTATGTCTTGGAAGAAGAAGCCCCCGAGGTGCCGACCGGGAACTCTTCCCGTGCTGAGAAGGATGCTTATAAGAAGTATACTGATGATGCTTTAGAAATTGAATGCCTTATGCTTGCCACTATGAACTCTGAGCTTCAGAAGTAACATGAGAACATGGGGTGCAAGGAGATTGACGAGCATCTCAAGAAAATGTTTCAAGGGCAGGCTCGTCAAGAGAGGTTCGTCGTCATAAAAGCGTTGTTTCAGTGCAAGATGGGAGTTCGAGACTCAGTAGGGACTCACGTACTCAAGATGATTGGGTATATAGAGAACCATGAAAGGCTGGGTTTTCCTCTTGGTCAAGAGTTGGCCACAGATCTGATCCTGCAATCGTTGTCGGACAGTTATGAGCAGTTCGTCTTGAACTACAACATGAATGAAATAGACAAGACACTGCCCGAACTCCTAGGCATGTTGAGAACTGCCGAAATCAATATGAAGAAGGCCAAGCCTGCCGGCCCCATACTGATGGTGCAAAAGGGCAAGGGCAAGGCCAAGGGCTCTAAGAAGACGAAGGTGGGACCTAAGTCATATCTTGAGCCCAAGTCTTCTGCACTGATGAAAAAGAAAAGAACAGTGAAGGAAGGGAAATGCCACCACTGTGGCAAGGCTGGTCATTGGAGGAGGAACTGTCCTTCGTACATTGAAGGTCTGCAGAAAATGAAGGGAGGTATGACTTCCGCTTCAAATGTTCACGTTATAGAGATAAACCTTTCTGCTCCTTCATCTTGGGTATTGGATACCGGATGTGGTTCCCACATTTGTACAAATGTGCAGGAACTGGGAAGGAGAAGATTGCTGAGTAAAGGGGAGGTGGACCTCCGCGTCGGCAATGGAATAAGAGTTGCTGCTGTAGCCGTAGGGGCTTACCGTCTTTCCTTGCCCAGTGGGCTTGTAATAGAACTAGATAATTGTTATTTTGTTCCGGCCATAACTAGAAACATTATATCTATTTCATGTTTGGACATGATTGGATTTTCTTTTATAATTAAGAACAACTGTTGTTTTATATTTAAGAATGATGTTTGTTATGCTGTAGCCCAATTGTTTAATGGTCTTTATGTTTTGAACTTGGACCATCTGATCTGTAATGTAGAAAATAATAAAAGACTAAGAACAAATGACTTGAACCCTACATTTCTCTGGCATTGTCGTTTGGGTCATATCAACGAGAAGCGCATATCCAAGCTCCATAGAGATGGACTTTTGGAATCATTGGATTATGGATCATTTAAGCGATGTGAATCTTGTTTGTTAGGCAAGATGACTAAAGCTCCTTTCACTGGTTATACTGAGAGGGCTGAGGATCTCTTGGGTGTTGTACATAGTGATGTATGCGGACCCATGAGTTCCATGGCTAGAGGTGAGTATTTCTACTTTGTTACATTTACTGATGATTTCAGTAGATACGGATATGTGTATCTTATGAAGTGCAAATCCGAGACCTTTGAAAAGTTCAAAGAGTTCAAGAATGAAGTAGAAAACCAGTTGGGTAAAAGGGTTAAAGCACTCCGATCTGATCGAGGTGGCGAATATCTGAGTCATGAGTTCCGTGATCATCTAAAAGAGTGTGGTATTGTATCACAGCTCACTCCACCTAGAACACCACAACATAATGGTCTGTCTGAGAGGAGAAATCGTACTCTGTTAGACATGGTACGTTCGATGATGAGTCATGCAGACTTGCATGTTTCCTTTTGGGGTTTTGCTTTAGAGACTGCTTCAATGACATTGAATCGCGCTCCAACGAAAATGGTTCTGAAGACACCATATGAGATATGGACTGAGAAGCGTTCTAGTATGTCGTTCATTAAAATTTGGGGCTGTGAGGCATACGTGAGACGTCAAATGCCTGACAAGCTGGAACCCAAATCGGATAAATGTTATCTGATGGGATATCCTAAGGAAACGAAAGGGTATTACTTTTACATACTGTCTGAGGGCAAAGTGTTTGTCGTAAGGACTGGTTTCTTCTTGGAGAAAGAGTTCTTATCAAGAAAGACTGAAAAGATAGAGCTTGAAGAAGTTCTAGAACCACATGTAGTGAATGAACCGGAATTGGATTCTGAGACAGGACTACAAGATGTTGTAGCTAGAGAACCTGCTCAAGGAACACAAGTCCTACGTAGATCTGGTAGATCGAGGTTTGAGCCTGAGAGATATGGATTTCTAGTGTCTCAAATAGGTAATGTGTTGCTTATGGATCATGATGATGAACCAGCAACTTACCAAGAGGCTATGAATGGACTGGACTCCGACAAATGGCTTGAGGCTATGAAATCTGAAATGGACTCCATATATGCAAACCAAGTTTGGAACTTGGTGGAACCACCTGAAGGGGTACGGCCCATAGGGTTCAAGTGGGTCTTCAAGAAGAAGACCGACATAGATGGGAATGTACAGACATTCAAATGGCGACTGGTGGCTAAGGGTTTCAAGCAAATTAATGGTATTGACTATGATGAGACCTTTTCCCCTATTGCCATGGTAAAGTCCATAAGGATATTGCTTGCTGTTGCTGCGTATTATGACTACGAGATCTGGCAGATGGATGTCAAAACGGCTTTCCTTAATGGAAACCTCCTTGAGGAAGTGTATATGACACAACCCGAGGGTTTTGTATCCCCAAATGAAGCCACTAAAATATGCAAGCTGAATAAGTTCATCTATGGACTGAAACAGGCCTCTCGAAGTTGGAATCTTCGTTTTGATGAGAAAATCAAAGAGTTTGGTTTCATCAAGAATGAAGATGAGCCTTGTGTTTACAAGCGAATCAGTGGGAGCATTGTTGTCTTCCTGATATTGTATGTAGATGACATACTATTGATTGGGAATGACATTCCTACCCTGAAAGTTGTTAAGAACAACCTAGGGAACTGCTTTTCAATGAAGGATTTGGGTGAAGCGAATTATATACTCGGTATTAAGATCTATAGAGATAGAACGAAGAAGTTGCTGGGTTTGACCCAGAGTACGTACATCGAAAAGGTGTTGAAGCGGTTCAACATGCTTGAGTCCAAGAAAGGATTTTTGCCCATGTCTCATGGTGTGAATCTCTCTAAGGACCAGTGTCCAAGGTCTTGTGAAGATAATGACCGCATGAAGTTGATTCCATATGCTTCGGCAATTGGATCAATCATGTACGCGATGTTATGTACTCGACCCGACGTCTCCTTTGCTTTGAGCATGACTAGCAGGTATCAGTCAGACCCCGGTGAGTGTCACTGGATTGCAGTCAAGAATGTCCTGAAGTACTTGAGAAGGACTAAGGATGTGTTCTTGGTGTATGGTGGAGAGGAAGAGCTCGTTGTAAGTGGTTACACGGATGCTAGCTTCCAAACTGATAGAGACGACTCCAAGTCTCAGTCAGGTTTTGTGTTTTGCCTGAATGGAGGAGCTGTGAGCTGGAAGAGTTCCAAGCAAGAGACAGTTGCTGATTCTACAATAGAGGCCGAGTATATCGCCGCAGCTAATGCGGCGAAGGAGGCTGTATGGATTAGGAAATTCATGGGCGAGCTTGATGTAGTTCCTAGCATTGTTGGTCCCGTAGTTCTCTAATGTGATAACAATGGTGCAATTGCACAATCTAAGGAACCTAGATCCCATCAGCGCTCCAAGCACATACTTCGGCGGTTTCATCTTATTCGTGAGATTGTCGAACGAGGATATGGGAACATTTGCAGAGTGCCGACTGAGGAGAATATTGCGGATCCACTGACAAAGCCTCTCGCGCAGAGAAAACATGATGGTCATACTAGATCGATGGGTATACGATACCTAAATGATCAACTCTAGTGAGAACCTTGTGGATTGCATGTAAACATGTATTTTGTTGGCCATTTGTTCATATGATGAACAATGTACCTAGTTTTTCTCTTACAATTAATGGCAAGTTCTTTTATTATGAGTTTTTCTATATGATAGTTAAATGTTAACATAATAGATACCCTTAGAATGTTCGCTTCCATGGGACATCAAGTACGTGACTTGAATGTGAGAGCCTATGATTTATTTGAAGCTTCATTCTTAAAAGGTCCCTGGTCGAGTATCATCATAGAAGCTAAGGGTGATGATGGTAACATGAAGGCTAGCACGTGCGTTGACTGATGACCAGTTCTCACAGGTCATGATATTGTGATATCAAGTCATCACGTGGGTACTTGTTAGTGAACAAGTTGTACTGGACACACCCAACCTGAGACTACTCTGTGGATTGTCATACAATCGTGTCACGAGTAGGTCTCAATTGACAATGGTGTTGTGGTCCTTTGACCTGAAGTCACAACATTCATCAAGTGAGGAAGAGCGTGCTTTCATGCCATCTAAAGTCTTCCTTGAGAAAGGTTGATGATAAGGGTGGTTGTTGGGCATGTTACGAATCATTTGGGTGTTTGTGTGTGAGCAGATATGGGATTTGTCCTCCTGTATGACAGGTGTTGCATCCATGGGCCCCTTGATGGAACTGGACTGAGAAATGCATGGCCATGCTTGGTTGAGTCAATATGTGATATTGGACTCACCATTCTCTGGAAGTCCGTCCTGAATCAAGAAACTTGGATTGAGCTATTACGAGGGTGACACGGTCCATACCTCTAGTTCTTTCCGGATGTAAGGGACAGAGGGACAAAGGCAACGCTGATACATTGGTCATAAAGGCTTATGAGTTATAAACTCTTATTGCTTGGGGAGCAATGATGCATTGCTAGATGCCGCTCATTGTTTGTGAGGTTTTTGGTTTGATACTTTCAAGATCAAGTGGGAGACTGTTGGAGTTACCATGGTGATCTAGAAGTGGTCAAACATGTAATCTCACTGCCAACACGATATGAGCCTGTAGGGTCGCACATAAGAGATGTGGAGAAGTTGCATGATTGACTGTGTTGGTAAAGGTTACCAATCACCGACCTGAATGTGGTTATGGGCAAAGTGTTGCCTTAAAGGATCGTCGGGTTGGGCAAATGTTTCCTTGAAGGATTGGTAAGAATAGTCGACCGAGGGTCGACGTGAATCGTTGAGTATTGTACTCTGATTCTCGTCGACTGATACTCGCCGACTGATTCTCGCCGATCCTAGGTGATTCTCGCCTATCCTAGGTGATTCTCGCCGATTGATTCTCGCCGATCCTAGGTGATTCTCGCCTATCCTAGGTGATTCTCGCCTATCCTAGGTGATTCTCGCCGAATGATTCTCACCGAGTCTGCTGGGTGATTCTCGCCGATTCTGGAACCCTAATTTTCTGGGTGGTCTGCGGATAGCGATATTCCTAAGTCTATTTATGCCTTTGGTATAAATAGGTACTTAGGGTTTTTTGGGAGTAAGTTTTTAGCTGATCGAATCGACGGAAGACATTCTTCGTTCGTTCCACCGATCCCGAATCCGCCGACGGAAGTGTTCCGCCGCCGTGCTCGCTCCGTCGACCTCCTCCTCTCCGGCGATTGTCACTGGTGTTGCTATTCCTGGTGCGGACCTAGCAGTCCGTGGAAAAGCAAGGTGCGGTCATTCTCCTTCCCGATTATCCGTGCGACGGAAAAGTCGGTGTTCTCCCGCTCGTGTGGATTTCTGCAGAGATGTGGATATCATTCCACGTAGAACTCACCACCAGCAAGAACACGAAGCTTGGAGCATCTCCGTTGAGTTGTGACTCAACGTCACCGAGGTAATTTTTGCCTAGTTGTATGTTAACTTCTTGATTCAACTACCATGGCCCGATCCCATCTTTTTTGGGGTTTTTCTTGATGTTTTTATTCTTCCGCTGCATGCACAAGTGTTGTGCCATCCTCATAGAGAAAACCCAACACGATCGAGATGAGCGCTTTACTCCAAGTGATTGGAGGATGGTCCATCAGCTATTGGGCATGAAATTGATGTTCAGTACGGCCTTTCATCCCCAAATGTATGGCCAAACTGATAGGACCAACAGCACCATGGAAGATATGCTCCGCATGTGCGCCCTAGATTTTGGGAAGAGATGGGAAGATCATCTCTATCTGGTGGAGTTTTCCTATAACAACATCTACCAAGCGAGCATTGGTATGACACCGTTTGAAGCTCTGTATGGTCGGAAGTGCCGTACGCCGTTAGCTTGGGCAGAAGAAGGCGAATCATAAGTGTATCGGCGTAACGAAATTGAGGAAGCTAACTCGACGATACGCATAATCCGAGAGAGGCTACTGATAGCCCATGATCGACAAGCGAAATACTATAATGCCAAGCACCGAAACGTGGAGTTCGCGGTGGGCGACTGGGTATACCTTAAAATTAAACCCTTCAAAGGCGTGTCCAGGATTCGGCGACTGAAAAAGTTGAGCCCTAGGTATCTTGGTCCATTTGAAGTGGTGGAGCGTATTCGGGAAGCTGCATATCGGCCAGCTATTTTGGCAAACTTGGGCGGTTTACATGATGGGTTTCACATCTCGGTGCTTCAGAAAGCCGTCAAAGATCCAGCTCAAGTGATCGAGACTGATCGTGTGCTAGTGGAGTATGGGCTAACGGTGAAGGTTAGGCCTATTCGGATCGAAGATCGTGCCGATAAATAGTTGTGGAACAAGACGATCGGGATGGTCAAAGTCTGGTGGGCAATTGCGGTCGTGAAGAACTAACATGGGAGTGAGAGCAGACAATGCGAGCTGAATTTCCCGAGCTCTTTGTGTAACTATTATGCAGTTCGTTTCGCGTTGTATTAAACGATTGTGGTAAAACATCTTCTGTTGAGTTCCTTACTTTATGCAAATTTCGGGGACAAAATTTTTGTAAGGAGGGGAGGATTGTAACACCCAAATGGCGGGATTTGGAAAACGTTAGGTGACACTGCCTGGTACACGGGCGTGTCCCACGGCGTGTCCTGCTCGGTCGACGATCTCAGCTCGATGAAGTGGAGCTGGGGCGTGTCTGGTGCCGTGTATGGGCACACGGCCTGTGACACGGGCGTGTCACAGGTCGTGTCTTTTTCTGAATGTGGTCAAGGCATTGAGGCTTGGTGAACATGGGCATGACACGGGTGTGTCTTAGGGTACACGGCCTGGGATACAGGCGCATCACTGGTCGTGTCCCGCTCTGGTTGAAGTTGGTTTTGTATAGCATGATGTACACGACCACAGACATGCACGTGTATGAAGCCGTGTCAGGTGACATGGCCCGTGACACGGGCGTGTTAGTTGGGCATGTACTGGACTGGATGACTCGGATGTGTACCGCTTAAGGCACACAACCTATGACACGGGAGTGTCACAGGTCGTGTCAGGAAAGATTTATCCTTTTGTTGCAAAATCGTGGCCGTCCATTTCCTCAGCTGAGATCTAATGACTGAGCGTTCTCCCTGTGTCCTTAAGGCTGGAAATGAGATGGGAATTCTCATTTTAATTTTGACTATCCTCTTTCTACAAAGTTAGAGAGAGAGGAAGAAGGAGGAGGAGGGGATGGAGCCGGCCACCGGTGGAGCTGCGGAGTTCCTGTTCATAATCCGAGGCTAGCGTTGTGAAGGATAAGTCGTTGCGGTGTTTTCCAGCCGACTAGGAATCCATGGCTCCAAAGCATTTTTCAAGGGTAACGACTTTTCTTCCTAACCATGTGATGGCTTCCTTTTTGGCATGTGCATTTGATTCCCCCACTAGAGGGTGGCTTTAGAAGGGAGTCCCTTGGGTTGATTCATGGAATCCCCAATCATTTAGCATATAGATCCGGAAATGGAGTACAAAAAAAGCATGATGTGTGAAGCCCATCTGGACAAGTTGGTCTGGATTGGTGATGTTGCATATACGCACCAGAGAAGACTCTGTGATAAACGTGTGAAGGGTAGTAACAGGAAGTACTGGATTGGTAGTCCAGGAAAATACCCGTATAATGCTTGTGCTGAATGGGTTGTACCTGTGAAGGGTAGTAGCAGGAAGTACTGGATTGGGAGTCCAGGAAATACCCTTGTAATGCTTGATGTTCATGGATAGTACCTGTGAAGTGTAGTAGCAGGAAGTACTGGCGTGGTAAGCCAGGAAAATACCCTTGATGCTTGGAATGCTTGATGGGTTGAGCCTATGAATGGGAGTAGCAGGAAGTACTGACTTGGTAGTCCAGGAAAATACCCTCAAGTGAATGCTATGATATATGATTAAGCTTAGGGATGGAAATTGAGTTTTGTTGCTAACGCGAGACGTGGCTCCTAGGTAACTGATGAATGTGAAGCCAGTTCCGTGAGAATGGCCTAGTTATGTGTGAGCTAATAAGCTCACCTAAAGGAAACAGGAAAGGTGAAATCGATCCGCGCCTTTTATGTAGCCGCGAGTACACCATAGTCGGTGATGGCAAGGTGACTTGAGCAACGGGGGGTGGCTGATCCGACCTGAGTTATGTCCATCCGATGTGAGACCTGAAAGTGCGGTTTGTTGGAGCGCATAGCAAGAGTCTTAGGCCTGCACACCATGAAACAATGAGGCGCTACGGGCCAATCCCGGGTCATTAAGACTAAAGTCTCTGGTTGCACGCCATGGAGCAAAATGCTCAATTTTATCGTTGGGTTGTGACCCTGATACGGTGGTGGGAACCTGGTTCGCCGGTACACCAAGAATGTGCCCTGAGTGCACGGATCGTCGGGTCACGTGGCTGACGGTTGTGATGGAATGGATGTGCGTGAGAGCACATTGTATGAATATATATATCTGCCTGTGAAATGCTATGCTGCAGGGAAGGAATACCACTGCCCCGGGAAAGGGGTAGAATTTGGTCATCTGAATGCTGATCGTTGCCTTATTTGCCACCGTTGGGTGGGCTGTCCATGTGCAGGTGCTGGAGAACCAAGCGGGACGCATAAAGGCTAAAGTCCCTGCTGTTGTTGCTGCCGCTAGACCTTGAAGGCTAAAGTTTAAAATGCTATGTTTTGTTTATATATGGCCAGCCTGTGCGCCAATGTTTGGGAGCCACTGGTGTAAAAGAACTTGTAAGGCCATAAGGCCAACAGACTTTGTATTTGCTGAACATTCATGTTTATATATATCAATGTGGGTATTGTTATGGTGGACATTCATGTGTAGATTTCTGTTTCGTGTTATAAGCTTCCCCTATAATGCTATGAGTTAGGATGCGCAACTCTGGTATCACTCCGTGACCTCACCGCCTGTTTTGTGGTATATGATGTGGGGCCCCGGCCAGACCTCCTATTATATACTATATGAACAGATGGAGTCGTTACATAGGGTTTGAAACCCTCATTTCCCTTTGATCTTTCTCTTTCTAAAACCTTAAAGAGATGGGAGAGCAAGGAAGAAGGAGGAGGAGTGTTCCGGCCGCCGGTGGAGCTTCGGAGGCCTAAATCGCAAGCCGAGTTCGGATCTACGGAGGCAAGGCCGTTGTGGAGCTTTTCATCCGTCTAGATCTTCATGGCGCCAAAGAGAAACGCAAGGGTAACTATTCTCATCTTGGACATGTGAAGTCCTCCTTCCTTTTTGCATAGGAAGCCCGCTCTCGCGAGTATGCGGTGATTGTGAGGTATTCCTTCGGGTAAACATGAATAGTCCCCGTTGTTTTGCATGTAGAGTCTGAAATCGAAGGACGGTCATAGGAATGGTGTGTGAAGCCTACCCGGACAACTTGGTCTGCATCAGTGATGTTGAATTGCATGAATGTCCGGAGAAGACTCCGTGCCAATGGTTGTTTTTCGGGTTTTTTACACGGTAGATTGCAACAGGGAACATTGGAGACTAACTCAAAGGTGCA
This sequence comes from Platanthera guangdongensis, assembly GCA_039583875.1. Classification (NCBI taxonomy): domain Eukaryota; kingdom Viridiplantae; phylum Streptophyta; class Magnoliopsida; order Asparagales; family Orchidaceae; genus Platanthera; species Platanthera guangdongensis. The sequence goes on along the minus strand of CM077155.1, from coordinate 73,303,587 downwards.
CCCAGAAAACTAGGCAAAAGCATGATACTTCCGTGTTGGTGTCCTGGCAGTCAACTTGCATATAATTGGGTTATGTAAAATGTATGATCGGGACTCGGGGAAGCTTGACCCGCGCATATGGCTTAAATTAACATTGCGGTGTGAGCAACGGGCTAGACGGACCCGTTCCCGCTCTATCTCATTCGGTTAGAGAGACCTAAGGTACGTGGTACTCGCCGTTGGCATAGATGGAGGGTCTTTGGCTTAGGTCGTAAAGACCATAATGCTCACGAGAATTGTCGTCCAAGGGGCGGTGGTGAGACCGCGGATTTTGACCGGGTTCACCGAGAATGTGCCCTGAGCGCACGGGGTATGTGGTCGTGCGAGCCTACCCTTGTGATGATGTGTAATTTCACAAATGTTAAGCTATGCTAATAAAGTGCCGGGAAGGAACATTGTTGCCCCGAGTTTAGGGGCGGGGTTGTTATAATTTGGTCAGCTTTAGCTGAACGTTGCTTTTGTTTGCCACCGTGTCGTTGGATTATTGCATGCAGGTGCTGCGGAGCCTAGTGGCAAATAGCGGGCAGAAAGCCCTTGTTGCCGAGCCGGCCCTCGAAGGCCTTTGCTAATTTTTACTTTTGCTCTCATGTATGACCGGCCTGCGTGCCGATGTTTGGAAGACACTTTTATTTAAAGTAAACTCTTCTAAGACAATAAGGCCAAGTACTTGTGTAGTTGTATGTTCATTCCTTTTGGGTTAATGTTAGTGGACATTCGTGTTGTGGATGGGTTCTTATTTTTGCAACATTTAAAATGCTTCCTCTAGAATGTGCTCTGTGTAGGTCGTTGGTTATTGGAAGGATGGTTTCATTACGTAACCCTTCGGTCTGTCTGTGTTATATGGCGTCGGGCCCCGGCCGAACTTTCTGCTATATGCTATGTGACGGATAGGGGGTGTTACAAGAGACATGATGAGTCTGATATTTATAGGGTTTTTGGACTCATCTGTGCTGGTTTTCTTACTCGTGCAATGCATTTTAACCGGTTAACGATTATATTTGCATCGTTCGGTCATGGACCATTTGGTGCACTATTTTGGCCTGAGGGTGAGCAATTGCACATTCTGTTGTTGGCGGTATACACATGGTGCTCCCCATGGCTCTTTCCGGCTATTCTTTGTTGTATGTTTGGTGCCGGGAGCTTTTGCTCCAGCTTTGGTTTTGCTGTGCAGGTGGTGCATTTTCTGTAAGACCCCCCTCCCGTATCCCAAAACACAGCACGAAGGGGGGTCTTATGCACGGAACAGCCGCCTTGCGGTAGCATTAGCGCACGGGCTAAGCTGTACCACAAGACGCCTTTTTGCGCCGGCTACAACCAATATCAAAATAAACATGTCAACCCAACCATAATATAAAAGAGGAAGTCAAATCCACACTAAGTATATAGTCCAAATGTAACAAATAAGAGAGAAGCTAAAACATGCTTCTACAATATCAGAGTACAACTATAAAATTGCCCAAACGGGCTACATCAAAATCTCACAACACTCACATCCGTAACCGACGGTAGCGACGGCACAGTCACATCAGGCCCTGTCGACCTGGCCTGGCTGTCCTGCTGCAAAGTCTGCGGCTGCTCTACCTGCGGGGTGACCACCTAAAAAGGAAGACGTAGCAACCGTTGGTCGAAAAGACTAAGTGGCTTCACATCCGCTCCCCTGGCAACTCCTCAGCTCCGGGAGGAGAAAGGAACAAGGGTACAAGTATAATACAAGTAGTAAAGCAGGTACAAGTAGGTGGTAATAGAACATGAATAACAACATTATAAACTAGCAGTTCTACTTGAATAACAATATTACAAACTAGCAGTTCTACTTGAGCAATTAGTAAATCAACAAGTACAAGTAACTATAACAGGAAAGTAACTTAACTTATAAGGATGCTCATACAAGCTTATAAGTTAAGGATCGGGTTACATAAAAGTAACTCATCGTATAAGAGTGCCCATACAAACTTATACGATGAGAGTCTTGTTTGTGCAATGCTATGTAATGGTATGTATGCTATGCAATGACTCACCCATGATCACACACATGCAATCGCTATGTCGACATAGACTATAGTTCCCACTATTCGAGTAGGTAGCTAACCTCTCAGGCATCAACCGCCGTGGCCAGGCGGTGACAGTTGAGCGGGCATCTCTACTACTAGGTGGGTATCCACATTACTTCACCTAGACCTCCGTACGCCTCAACGCTAAGAACACAACAGTGGAGCCCATGCGTACTATTGCCCAGCGGGGTCTCGGGTAGATGTGCACCGAGAACACAGCCTGAGCTGGCCTGGTGTGACCCGGAAGGGGCCTCGGAAGAAAGCACAAGGACACAGCCCAACCGTTCATTTGACACGGAAGGGGCCTCGGGACGTGAACACCGAGAACACAGCCCAACCGCCCAAAGTCTAACTGTCAAGTCCCGTCGGTGTGAGGATCGGCGAGCCCGTAGACCTGCCACACTATCCTTAACCCAGGATTACGACATCGCGTGTCGACTAACACCGCATGCAAATTCTACATCACTGTGGCATGGAAGAGGACTCGGAAGTAAGCACGAGGACACAGCCCAACCATCTACATATACCTCAATTCAACATTACCTCAACTAGTGACGGCGAATGTCGCACTTACATCCATCCACAATACTACCCGTATGGAGACTACGCTCTAAGTATTGGACTACTACATTTCATTCTAACCCTCATACATACTCATGGCCATGGTTTATCCTTCAATTTGTCATTCCAAAAGATTTCAACATATTACAAACATGATGCACATAAATAATAATCTACGCCATTTGTATCTAGTCATTTCATTCATCATATTATAAACATGAGGCACATATATAATAATCTATCAATTTTTAGCAAGTCATATCATGCCATAAAGCTTGCTCCACAATTTAGTTTTATGAAATCTAAATACAAGATTCATCATTCATAGCACTACGGTGGTTAGCATAAAATAGTTCATCAAAATCTGGAGTTAATTTGCAACATCGATTCCACCGAATTCAAATTCATATTATATAAACCCTAGAATTTAAGTCCAGAATAAATCTGGATGGCAACTTCGACTGGAGATTCCCGAAGTTACAAGAATCCGGCGAAGACGTGTAACCCCTCGATGGAAAGGTCTTTCCATGGGTTACAATTTCCATATTCAATCCACAACCCAGATTTGGCTGTATCCTATTTAAAATCGGCTTCAAAGTCCGCTGCGCACAGAACAACATTTCTGCATGCAGGATTTATCAGATGTCATTTTCGTTCAGACTTTCCTGTGGATACAGACTTTGCATGAAGACGTGCAACCACTCATTGGAAAGGTATTTTCAAGGGCTACAACTTTTGTGTTTAGTCTGAAGCACAGATCGGGGCATAGCCTACTTGAAAATAGCCAAGAAGATCACTGCGCGTAGAATATAGATTCTGCACGCATCTTAAAGAGGAATGAACGGCATCGGTTCATCTTCCTCCTCAAGTCGGTCTTCCAAAAACACACCATAAATTCCTCCTCCTTTATTCACCCTCAAAGGGGCCAAGATTCTTCACGAAGCCGTCCACCCATCATCACATAGAAGAGAGGGGAGGTTGAAGAGATCTAAAACCTAGAACGCATGTCCTAGCATGGCCATCCCTAGAAAACTCCTTCTCTCCATCAAGACTCTCTTTAGTCGATATCTCTCCTAAGAAAATAACTAAAGATCTAGCACCAAGGGAGATGGTAGGAAGCTCACCTCATTTCTGGCGTTTCTACTTTTTCTGGCCATAGATCATGTAACTCTTCTTGGCGGCATCTTCTCCTTCACGGCGACGGCGGATATTCTCCTCTAAGACTTTCTCCAGCGGTTTCCCTTTCTACAGAAGTTTCTCTCAGGAAATAGGGGATGAAATGAGCATGAAAATGGCTAGTGTTTTCTATTCCCCTTTTATATGAAAAGTGACACGGGTAGGGACACGCCCGTGTCCTTTCCCGTGTCCTGCTTGCGTGTAGCGTTACAGACCGTTTCAGTGTCGGTTCATTATTCGACACGGGTAGGGACACGCCTGTCTCCCAACCCGTGTCCACATGACACGGTCGTGTTCCCTGGCCGTGTTCTCCTCTGGATACATCTCAATGAACTTAACTTGACACAACGACACACGGGTAGGGACACGCCTGTGTCTCTACCCGTGTCATACATTTCATCGATCTCGACATGTTCTGTCGAGTTAAACTGGTCTCCCACACACACACACACACACACACACACACACACACACACACAGGTAGGCCCGTGTCTTGCATCATGGTGTCAACACCAGAGTGTCGATACCTCAACATCTGGGTGTCGACACACTGTGTCGACACCAGGTTCCAGTGTGTCGACACAGCATGTGTCGACACACGGTGTCGACACCAGTGTGTCGACACCTCAACCTGTGTGTCGACACTTTGAGCCAATGTGTCGACACAGTGTGTGTCGACACACGGTGTCTACACCAGTGTATCGACACCTCAACATTAGATTGTCGACACAATGTGTCGACACCTTGACTCCAGTGTGTCAACACCTCGACACCAAAGTGTTGACCAATGACTCGGGTGATACAAATCCTTTTCACAGGTGCTGCCCAGTTGTCAGCACTCCGCCGAACCCAAGTCAGCTCTCCTGACTCAAAAACACGTACGAGGGGCCTAGTGCGATTCGGGACATTACAAATCCTATAAATAAAATAAAAGATTTCGTCCCCGAAATCAGGCTTAGGCTATGGGGAGAAAAGCATAACAAAAAATACAATATGCTTTTAAATAATACTACCTTGAGCAAACAACTCCGGATAGCATTTTTGCAACAAATCCATTGGTTCCCATGTATATTCCTCCTTCCCGTGATTAGACCATAAAACCTTCACCAAGGGAACACTTTTGCGGCGTAACTTTCTTGTCTCGCTATCTATTATCTGCACCAGCTCTAGTCACACAAACCTATCAGACGCCACAGCACCATCAGTTGTGGGGATGTATTGATTGGGCCGCAATAGCACCTTCCGAAGCGACGACACATGGAACACGTCGTGGAGGTTCTCTAGCTCGGGCTGTAACTCCAACTGATAGGCCAATGAGCCAATCTTTTCCAATATAGTATAAGGCCCAACATACCATGGGCTGAGCTTTTTCACACCACGCACACGTGACACTCCATGCATCGGTCGGATTTTCAGGAACACCTTATCACCCACTTGAAACTCCACCATCCGGTGCCTTGCATTATAATACTTTGCCTGCCGACTTTGAGCTTCCAACATGCGATCCCGAATCAGTCTAACGATGCATCAGTATCCTCAATATATTCAAATCCCAAAGCCTTCGGGTCTTCATCTTGCACCCAAGACAAGGGGGTTTTACACCTCCTTCCATAAAGAGCTTCATGAGAGTCATGCCGATACTAGCCTGGTGGCTGTTGTTGTAGGAGAATTCTACCAACGGGAGGAGCCGTTCCCACGGCTCTCCTCTATCCAACACACATAATCTCAACAAATCTTCCAATGTCCGGATGGTCCTTTCAGATAGCCCGTCCGTCTGGGGATGAAATGCGGTGCTGAAGGTAAGGCGCGAGCCCAAATACGCATGTACCGCCTTCCACTCCTTGGAGGTAAAATGACCATCCCGGTCCGAAACAATTATATTAGGCACGCCATGATACCGTACGAACTGCTCCACAAAGAGGCGTACTATGACATCCACATGGGCTTCTTTCTTCATTGGGATAAACCGGGCTACTTTCGTCAGACGATCAACTATTACCCACACCGAATCATTTCCTGAGCGTGAGCGAGGTAACCCAAAGACAAAGTCCATGGAGATATCCCCAAACTTCCACTCGGGGATGGGCAATGATTGTAGCAAACCACAGGAACTCTTACATTCCGTCTTCACCCTTTGACAAGCTTCGCAATGTGTAATAAAATATCGGACATCCTTTTTCATTCCCGGCCAACACATGGTCTTCCGTAAGCCGGCGTACATCTTAGCAATGCCCGGGTGCACTGAATATTGAGAGTAATTAGCCTCTCTCAAGATATCCTCCCAGATTTTACCACCTTTGGGAATGTAGAGCCGACCTCGAAAATAAACGAGGCCGTCTTTTAGCGTATACTCATCCGTAGTCCCATCTTTGATCGACTTGATTGCCGGTGCCAGGGCCGCATCCACTCCTTGCTCCACTCTAATTCGGTCCCGGATATCACAAATTATGCTCATGCTTGCCAAGTACTCCGTATACTCTGCCGAAGAAGCCTTAAACACCAAAGTAATATCCATCTCCTCAATCATCCGAGTCAACTCCATACTCATCAATCAAGCCTCTGGGCAAGAACCTGGTACTTTCTACTCAATGCATCAGCCCCCGAGTTCGCCTTTCCAGGGTGGTAGTTAATGTTGAACTCGTAGTCGCATAGAAATTCTAACCACCGCCGTTGTCTCAAGTTCAACTCCTACTGAGTATGAACGTACTTCAAGTTTTTGTGATCTGAAAAGATCTCGCAGTGGACGCCGTATAGATAATGCCTCCAAACATTCAAGATGAACACCACTACTCCAAGCTCCAAATCATGAACTGGGTAATTGATTTCATGTTTCTTTAGTTGTCTTGAAGCATAAGCAATCACGTGTCCATGATGCATCAACACCGCTCCCATCCCTTGATATGATGCGTAAGTGTAAACTTGAAATCCTTCCTTCCTAGGGCGCAAGGATGGGGGCGGAGGTAAGTCTATCCTTCAGCTCCTGCAATGCCGCTTCACATTTGGGTGTCCACTCAAATGGCACACCTTTCTTTGTCAATGAAGTAAGAGGAAGAGCAATCTTTGAAAATCCTTTTACGAACTTGCGGTAGTACCTGGCAAGTCCAAGGAAACTCCTCACATCGGCCGCCGACTTCAAGGGCGACCACTCCTTCACGGCACGCACCTTGGCCGGATCCACCGCTAGTCCTGCTCCATTGATCACATGCCCCAAGAAGCAACCTCTTTAAGACAGAATTCACACTTGCTGAACTTGGCAAACAAGGCGTGCTCTTTTAATTTCTTCAATACCAAGGTCAAATGCTCAACATGCTCCTCCTCCGTATTTGAGTAGACCAAGATGTCATCGATGAAAACAACGACGAAGATATCCAAATAAGGTTCAAACACCTTGTTCATCGGGCTCATGATGGCCGAAGGGGCATTTGTGAGCCCAAACGGCATTACAGTGAACTCGTACAGTCCATATCTTGAACTAAAGGCTGTTTTCTGTATGTCACCTTCTTGTATTCTCAACTGATACTACCCTGAGCGCAAGTCCAGCTTAGAAAACCAATGCGCTCCCACTAGTTGATCGAACAACTCATCGATCCGAGGTAGCGGATAAGTGTTCCGCACTGTCAGTCGATTGAGTTCCCGATAGTCTATGCACAAACGCAGGGTCCCATCCTTCTTCTTCACGAACAATACAGGGGCTCCCCAGGGTGACGAACTGGGGAGAACGAACCCTGACTCCACCAGTTCTTGCAATTGAACTCTAAACTCCGCGAGTTCCTTCGGGGCCATTCGGAAAGGGGCCTTGGATACCGTCTTGCACCTGGCACTAGATTAATATAGAAGTCAACCTCTCTATGTGGGGGTAATCCTGGAAGTTTCTCAGGAAATACCTCGGGGAAGTCCCGCACTACCCATACGTCTTTTATATCCAATGCTAACTCCTTCAACTCGAACCAGATCATGAAGACTTCATTCCCATTCATATGGGATTTTACTGTCTGAACTGAAGATAACAACATACGAGGTGAGAAGCTAATACCTTGGAAGATGACGTCGAAGTCTCCATGTCTCAAGTAGATTCGTTTCTCTGCACAATCAATCCTTGCAAAGTGCCAGTCCAACCACGCGATGCCCAAAATGATGTCAAACTCCGGCATTCTCAAGACCATGACAGGTGTATCAAAGGCCTTTCCTTCAATAAATATCTCGAACTCGCACTTAGCAGTTGCAATAATCTCCGAGCCGTCCGGTAGGCGCACTCGTCGGTCTATACCGGTAAAGTATTGCACGCCCTCCATGTCCTTAATGAAATCATCAGACACAAAGGAGTGTGAGGCACCGGTATCGAATAGTGCATAGGCCGCCTTCCTGCCAACTATCATGGTGCCTAAGTACCAATAACCCAAACTTATTGCTAGGTGTCTAGTATGTCTCAAGCAACTTTAAGTTAGACAATGAAAACATGATAATCAATTAAATCATACCTGCAATCACATCTTGGGGATTCCGTTCTTGCGCCATGTCTGGCGCGTACACTTTATCTCGAGCAGGGCCGGGGTTCCCTCCTCTCGGTCCTCGTCCTAGACCACACATATAACCACGCCCCCGCGGAGCTGCCGGAGGGAGAGAAGGAGGGACATTCCCATACAACCACGGGCAAAAACGTCGAATGTGGCCCGGCTGGTTGCATTCAAAACACACCAGCCCACGACGCCCATCATGTTGCTGAAATTGTTGAGGCAGAGGCGGTGGAGGCAACGCAGGCGGCTGCGGAACCGGATGCTCCACTCTAAAGTCTCGGTGGAAACGTCCTCCACCTCTTTGATGTCCTCTTCCTCTCCTAAAGTCCTGTCTTCTTCTATTGCTTGGGCCAGCTTCCATCACGCCCTCCGCAAGTCTCTTACCACTACTCAAGTGATCCGCCTCCAATCTCTTCGCCATTTCGATAATCTCTGCCAAACTAGCGTCCGATGTAAACAAAAGGGCCTGCCTTAGGGGATCTCGCAGCCCTTTGTAGAAATGCTTGGCGTATCCTCTATCATCCAGGTCATATGAGTCCGCGAACCTTGCGAGATGTTGGAACTCTCGCTGGTATTCTGTAACCGATTTTGATCCCTGCTTCAGTAGTAGAAACCTCTGCTCGAGCTCATCTCGAGCCGATGTAGGAATGAAGTGCTCCAAGAAGACACCCGAGAACTCGCTCCAACTTATCTCGGTATACACTCGTCCTTGGAACGTGGAGCCCATGAGTGACTTCCACCACCTCTTAACATGTAGATCCAAGATGGACACCACCAACGATACAACCATGTTGGCCGGGTAACGGATCCCCGCCAATAGCTCTTACACCTTGTCAAGACATTCCTCCGTTCGTACAGTCGACTCCGTCTCGAGGTAGGCGGGAGGGGAGAGAGCCCGAAAGGTGCTCAGCCAGTTAGAGCCCGGAGCCTGTTGTTGAACCGAAGGCTGCCGCGCCCTAAAGGCACCCCGGATGGTGGTGAGCGTCTGCCCCAACTCGGATTGTTGAAACTGAGTGGGTATGGAAGGGGCAGGAGTGCCCCCCATTGGCTCAGCGTGTACTGGAATCTACGGGTAAAACACAACCGTATGGTTAGCTTGGCCAATCTTAAGGTCAAAGTTGGACAAACTTAATGTGAATTACATATGGGCACACAATTGCTTTTGCTAAGTCAGTTTGTCTACAAACTGACTAATCGAACGGGTGTGGTACCATTGTTAAATGACTTCTTAAGTTGAGGATCATGGCAAACTGATACCATTTGTAAGACCCCGCCCCCCCCCCCTCCTGGATCCCAAAACACGGCACGAAGGGGGGTCTTATGCCCGGAAAAGCCGCCTTGCGGTATCATAAGCGCACGAGCTAACCTGTATCACAAGACTCCTATTCCGCCGGCTACAACCAATATCAATATAAACATGCCAACCCAATCATAATATAAAAGAGGAAGTCAAATCCACACTAAGTATATAGTCCAAATGTAATAAATAAGAGAGAAGCTAAAACATGCTTCTACAATATCAGAGTACAGCTATGAAATTGCCCAAACGGGCTACATCAAAATCTCACAACACTCATATCCGTAACCGACGGTAGCGACGACACCGTCGCATCAGGCCCTGTCGTCCGGTCCTGGCTGTCCTGCTGCAAAGTCTGCGGCTGCTCTACCTGCGGGGTGACCTCCTAAAAAGGAAGACATAGGAACCGTTAGTCGAAAAGACTAAGTGGCTTCACATCCGCTCCCCCGGCGACTCCTCGGCACCGGGCAGAGAAAGGAACAAGGGTACAAGTATAATACAAGTAGTAAAGCAGGTACAAGCAGGTGGTAATAGTACATGAATAACAACATTATAAACTAGTAGTTCTACTTGAATAACAATATTACAATCTAGCAGTTCTACTTGAGCAATTAGTAAATCAACAATTACAAGTAACTACAGCAGAAAAGTAACTTAACTTATAAGTTAAGGATCGGGTTACATAAAAGTAACTCATCGTATAAGAGTGCTCATACAAACGTATACGATAAGGGTCTTGTTTGTGCAATGCTATGTAATGGTATGTATGCTATACAATGACTCACCCATGATCACACACATGCAATCGCTATGTCGACACAGACTATAGTTTCCACTATTCGAGCAGGTAGCTAACCTCTCAGGCATCAACCGATGTGGCCAGGCGGTGACAGTAGAGTGGCCATCTCTACTAGTAGGCGTGTATCAACAGTACTTCACCTAGGCCTCTATACGCCTCAATGCTAAGAACACAATAGTGGAGCCCATGTGTACTATGGACCAGCGGAGTCTTGGGTAGATGTGCACCGAGAACACAACCCGAACTGGCTTGGTGTGACCCGGAAGGGGCCTCGGAAGAAAGCACGAGGACACAGCCCAAACTTTCACTTGGTACAGAAGGGGCCTCGGGAAGTGAACACCGAGGACACAGCCCAACCACCCAAAGTCTAACTGTCAACACCTATCGGTGTGACGATCGGCGAGCCCGTAGACCTGCCACACTATCCTTAACCCAGAATTACGACACTACGTGTCGACTCACACCGTATGCAAATTCCACATCACCGTGGCATGGAAGGGGCCTCGAAAGTAAGCACAAGGACACAGCCCAACCATCCACCTATACCTCAATTCAACATTAACTCAACTAGTGACGACCAACGCCGCACTTACATCCATCCACAATACTACCCGTAGGTAGACTACGGTCTAAGTATTGGACTACTACATTTCATTATAACCCTCATGCATACTCATGGCCATGGTTTATCCTTCTATTTGTCATTCCAAAAGATTTCAACATATTACAAACATGATGCGCATGAATAATAATCGACCCATTTGTATCTAGTCATTTCATTCATCATATTATAAACATGATGCGCATATATAATAATCTATCAATTTTTAGCAAGTCATATCATGCCATAAAGCTTGCTTCACAATTCAGTTTTATGAAATCTAAATAACAAGATTCATCATTCATAGCACTATGGTGGTTAGCATAAAATAGTTCATCAAAATCTCGAGTTAATTTGCAACATCGATTCCACCGAATTCAAATTCATATTATATAAACCCCAGAATTTAAGTGCAGAATAAATATGGACGGCAAATTCGACCAGAGATTCCCGAAGTTACATGAATCCGGCGAAGACGTGTAATGCCTCGATGGAAAGGTCTTTCCATGGGTTACAACTTTCATATTCAGCCCACAACCCAGATTTGGCTATATCCTATTTAAAATCGGATTCAAAGTCCGTTGCACGCAGAATACAGATTCTGCATGCATCTTAAAGAGGAATGAATGACATCCGTTCATCTTTCTCCTCAAGTCGGTCTTCCAAAATCACACCAGAAATTGCTCCTCCCTTATTCACCCTCAAAGGGGCCAAGATTCTTCACGAAGCCATCCACCCGTAATCACATAGAAGAGAGGGGAGGATGACGAGATCTAAAACCTAGAACACATGTCCTAGCATGACCATCCCTAGAAAACTCCTTCTCTCCATCAAGACTCTCTTGAGTCGATATCTCTCCTAAGAAAATAACTAAAGATCTAGCACCAAGGGAGAGGGTAGGAAGCTCACCTCATTTCTGGTGTTTCCACTATTTCCGGCCATAGAACGTGTAACTCTTCTTGGCGGCATCTTCTCCTTCACGGCGACGGCGGATCTTCTCCTCCAAGACTTTCTCCAGCGGTTTCCATTTCTACAGAAGTTTCTCTCAGGAAATAGGGGATAAAATGAGCATGAAAACAACTAGGGTTTTCTCTTCCCCTTTTATATGAAAAGTGACACGGGTAGGGACACGCACGTGTCCTGCTTGCGCGAAGCATTACAGACGGTTTCAATGTCGGTTCATTATTCGACACGGGTAGGGACACGCCCGTGTCCCAACCCGTGTCCACATGACACGGCCGTGTTCCCTGGCCATGTCCTCCTTTGGATACATCTCGACGAACTTAACTTGACACAATGACACACGGGTAGGGACACGCCCGTGTCTCTACCCATGTCATACATTTCATTTATCTCGACACGTTCTATCGAGTTAAACTGGTCTCACACACACACACACACACACACGGGTAGGCCCGTGTCTTGCATCATGGTGTCGATACCAGTGTTTCGACACCTCAACATCTGGGTGTCGACATACTGTGTCGACACACTGTGTCGACACCTGTTTCCAGTGTGTCGACGCAGCTTGTGTCAACACACAGTGTCGACACCAGTGTGTCGACACACTGTGTCGACACCTTGACCCAGTGTGTCGATACAGTGTATGTCGACATACGGTGTCGACACCAGTGTGTCGAAACCTCAACATCAGAGTGTCGACACACTGTGTCGACACCTTGACTCCAGTGTGTCAACACCTCGACACCAAAGTGTTGACCAATGACTCGGGTGATACAAATCCTTTTCACATATGCTGCCCAGTTGTCAGCACTCCCTCGAACCCAAGTCAGCTCTCCTAACTCAAAAACACGTACGAGGGGCCTAGTGCGATTCGGGACGTTACATTTTCCCCTAGAAAGTAATTCTAATTTGGGGGAAATGCACGGTCATGCGTTTCTTTCACGCACGATTTATGCCAGATCGTGCATTTTGCTGAGCTGGAGAAACGCCGAGTTGAGATCGACGAATTTCGTCGAGCTGAGTTCGACGATCTTCACCCACGGTTTCTTCGTAACCGTGTGCGAAGGAAACACGCGATTTTCCTGTAGCTTTCTTATTAGCTTTTTTGTTTGTTCCATTCTATGGCTAATCGTGCAATTTGTTCACACACAGGTGGAATCGCCTTGCACGTGTAAAACGCACGGTTCCACCTGCTTGCCTCGAATTCCAGCTTTTTGTTCCTACCCGTGCGATTTCCTTCACGCACGGGCAGAAATGCCCGTGCGTAAGTAAAACACACGGGTCAATGCTTCTCCTTCCACATGTGTGTCCTGACTGTTAATATCTCACGGTTTGCGCACGGTCGTGTGCCAAACAATGCTTGCCTATTTTTCTAACAAGCTTCTAATAATAGCGCAGGTTTCTTCTTCCTGAAGACAGTTCAGATCGAGTCCGACCCAGCCCACCTTTTCTGCTCCTCTAAGCGTGGAAACTTCCCTCTAGTCGATATTTTCCCTCTCCTCCTTGGAGTGTTGATCAGGCCACCTTTCTCCCTCACAAATCTTGCAATAGATTCATCTCCGGCCACCATTTTCTTCTCCAAACTCCAAGCCCCATTTCAAGCTCATAAGGTGCTGCATCCGTGGAGTTCTCTGGATAGATTTAGCCCAACAACTATTCATTAAGAAGACGAGTTATTGGAAGGAGGTGACAACCCTTCTGAACCCTGGACGTCATCCGTAGACCGAGCTCGGACAAGGCCCGACAACCCTTGACTCCGACCGCGAATCTCGGAAAGCCTTCGTGCATTTGGTTGTATTTCTCCCCCTCCTCTTGTAGTTACTTTGTTCTGAACTTCTGGATGTTTGATTGTTGCTTAAGAACACTGTTTAGTTTAAGTATTCCAGGTTGTCTATGTGTTGTTGTATTTTAGATCATGATTGTGTTTTTGAGCCTCAGTTTTTCATGTTCATTTTGAGATAGTGCCATTCTAGTGATTGCTAGAAGCGTGCGTGGCGAAGAGGTGATTGCAACCCTCATTGGCTCGTCCATCCTTCATATTACTCTCTTGAGTAATCCACCAAAGAGACGCGGTGATGGCGACACGCAATAGGTTTATTAGTGTTAAACTTAGGAAACTCCAAACCAAAACCCCCTTTGTTTACGTTAACACTTGCAATCACTTTTTCAATATCGAAATCACATTCTCTACTTGCACTCCTCGAGAGATTGATATCGGGGATTCAACTCCTCAACTTTATTACTTGACTACGATCGATACACTTGCCGACGCATCAAGTTTTTGGCGCCGTTGCTGGGGAGTGCAACCGTTGCGTGTATTTTCCTTAAAAAAGGGTTTGTAAGTGTTTTTGGTATTTTTAAAGGATTTTTTGTGTTGTATGATAGATCCCAACTCTAGTGATAGGATTGAAGATCTTGTGTGTGAGCTTGAAACCGCACGTGCGGGAAGAGCTTGTGTGCATGCTGCTGCTGCTGAAGATAGGATGGTGGATGATGGCCAAGGAGGAAATGGCCACGGTGAACGGGTTGTTGAGGGCTAAGAGGTGGTCCAACCGCGCATTAGGACAATGCGTGATTTCACGACCCATACTGTGGGAAGTGTTTACCCTGGCATTGGACCGACATTGCAAACAACGATTTCGTGATAAAGCCCGCCATTCTGAACATGATCTGAAATAATATGCAATATTCAGGCTTGCCGAGTGAGGATCTGCAGCTCCATCTGGCGGAATTATCGGAGATTTGCGGCACATTCCTCTATGCCAGTATTTTTGATGACGTAGTAAAGCTGAGGCTGTTTTCATTCTCGCTTAGGGACAAGGCCAAAACCTGGCTCCATACTACTATTCTGGGGACCGCTACCACATGGGAGGCCTTGTCCTCTATGTTCTTGGCTAAGTTCCACCCGGTGGATAAGATTGTGAATGCCCGTAGGGATATTGCAACCTTTCGGCAGCTGGACCAAGAAACGTTTCTGAGGCATGGGAGAGGATCTCTGACCTGCAGCGTCGATGCCCCCAACATGGTTGTGAGCTGTGGAATTTAGTAGAAATATTCTATTTTGCTATTGAGCCAAACTACAGGGCCATGATCGATGCATCAGCTGGATGCACAACAATGAACCTATCTCCTGACGAGGCAATGAGGCTAGTTCGCGACACTGCCTCCCATAGCACATACTGGACCGCCGGAAGAAATGCCCCTAGACGGGCGAGGATTTTGTTTGACGTAAATGTTGTGGTGCAACAAGCTGAGGCGAGCCATCATTCTTTGGATGGAAGGACGATGTTGACCAGATTGGCCCCTTCTCTAGCTCGGTTTATGGACATATCTCTCTAGTGTTATGGTAACCCCGACCATCATGCTTATGAATGCACTGCTGGGGAGACCTTTGCTGATCTATCAGGTATAACTTTTTATGAGAATGTAAATTTTATAAATAGTCAAAATCGCACTGCTCCTTATAATAATGTGTATAACCCCAACGCGAGAAATCATCCTAATTTCTCATGAAATCAAAATGATCCCGGTCAAAGGTGGCAGGGTGGCCAGCATCAATTAGATGCTCAAGCCCCTAGTAGCCAGCCGCAACCGCCGCATGCGGGTTATAATCCGAACGTTCAAGGGACTCCTAAGAGTGCATTGGAGGAAATAATGGAGAAGTTTGTGGATATGTCCCAATCAAATTTGTCCAATCAAACCGCTCCCATGAGGAACTTGGAGACACAGCTTGGGTAACTGGCCCAAGTGTTCTCCGAGCGTACTCGCGGCACCCTTCCAAGTGATACAGAGAAGAATCCCCGTGAGCAAGGAAGAGTGCTGGGGATGCGGAGGAGTGCGATAAAAATGAAAAGTCTGTTAAATGTGAGATTAATGCAGTGGAGACGATAGCTTTATGTGATTCTGGATCATCATGCAACATTCTTGCTTTACAAGATGTTGAAAAACTGAATTTAAATATCAAATCTGATGACCTGAATTCAATAGTGCTAGCCGATGGATCGATAGTAAAGACCGATGGAGAGATTAAAGACGTGGAAGTGATTTTTAATGGGGCTGCTGTTGTCACTGACTTTCAGGTGTTAGGACGCATGGGAAATACATCGAAACCCATCTTGGGTGTCACATTCCTAAAACCTAGTGAAGCTACATTGCAATTTAATGCGAGCGGTGTCACCTTGGCTTCCAAGATCTATTTGCCTTTACCACCATCACTCGCCCCTAAAATTTCAAATGAACCTCGAGAATTTTTGAAATTTAATGTTTTGTTATTTAATGATTTATTTAGTGCTGCTGAGGCAGGTTATGCAGTGAATAAGCAAGATCTGGTTAAGAAAGTTGTAGAGCCGCTGATGTTTGCTGAAGGAGAGACAGAGATGGAGTCACTTGATGTGAAACAAGATTCAGTTGAGAAGAAACATGAGTTGAGCATGGCTGTAGAAAGCGTGCGGAAGACTGATTTAAAACATCGATTTATCCGAACAAAGTTTGTAAGATAGTTAAACAGGTGACTTGGGTTGATCTTTCACCCGTCGCGGGTGAGGAAAGGATGCCCACAGATGAAAATGATAACATGTTGCTGAATTGGTTGGTATGGTTATACCACCTGGCGAACCCCATCTATGGATCTAAAAAGAAAAGAACCGCTCATGCACAAGATGCAGAATTTTGCCCGTCGGCGCGAGAAAGAAGAGGTTAGGGGCAGGGGAGATTCATCTTCCCTGGGCCCTAAAGCATTTGCCTTGCTCTCATCTTGTGTGACTATGGGGATCTATAATAAGTCAGCGTTCAACTGAGGAGTGAAGGATCTCCGGGGCCCATTTCCTGCTTTTCTAGATTTAATTATTGCTCAATGCTGTGTGTAACATTAAACTTTTTAATTGCATTTTGAACTTATGCTCTGAACAATATTTATATAACTGCTAATACAGGTATTTGGTGCACCTTAAGGACAGTAAAGAAAAGTGGCTTATGGGAGACAACACAATTTCCCTGCTTTTAATTTACTCAATTATGCTGTTGTTATTATATGTTTATAGTATGCATGGTTGGAGGTATTCTCTTATGCAGGTGGAGTTCATTTGGGTCGAGGACATTCTGCTGAAATTAATGTCAATCTTCTGGTATGCTCATTTGCTGAGCATGGGGTAACCTCTCCCTTAACTTTTATTTCTCTATTTTTATTGCAAATCTTGGATAGATTGTTTAGTTTAAGTCTGGTGGGGGAGAGTTATGTGGGTTACCTGTGCACATGCACTAATATCGCATTCATACCAAAAGCACATTTTTATTTTATGTTTTCTTGATATCTTGTCCGCTTCGTGCACCTACACCCACATGAGCGTGATCTTAAGCACGTGCTCGGCTCAAGTCAAATTTATTTCTTTTGTGATAACTTCAAAATAGTGGTGCTGGCTTAGGATTTTAGGATAGAGTAGTTCGAAACTCAGGCAGTGCTCCTAATCGAGTACTCAAGGTGTGTAGAAATAGTATAGAGTTAATTTTTCTTTATGCTCGTTGATTTATACTTTTCTGTATTTGTAAATATTGTTTGTACTACTCAAAAGTGTTGAATTTGGAGTAATCGAACGGTGGTGTAGGAATGTGTGTAGCGATCACTAGCCTCGTATTGCTCGAGTCAGGAGGAGGGATCACTTTTCTCAGTGGCTAAGAACTTGCCCCAAGCAACTCTCGAAGCTTTGGTGCATGGTTAGTCTAGTGTGAGCGTGATGTAGGCTGTATTTTTTGCATGGTTGAGCTTTGTTCTGTTCCTAACGTCTTATCCTCGCTAGCCCCGTTGTGTCTACCCTTCTTTTGATTCATCTCCACCATTATTTCACCAAAGCCTCATTGTCGATCCTAGTCGCACACCCAAGTTGAACTTTAGTGTTATACATTTTCATGATCCGGTGTTGATGTGGTGATATTCCTTGTGAATATTCAGATGTGCTCCAAAGTTTTTTCTGCTGAAGTTGTTAAAATAAAAAGATGATAAAAAAAACAATACATGTATAAAACTTAATTGTGAAATAGAAAGTGAAAAGAAAATGTGTGATTGAAATTCCTATTTGAAATTTTCTGGCGGTAGGCAGTGCACATACCTGTGTTATCAAGTTCAAGTCTGGTGGTGTGGTGCACCTGCATGTATTATTGGCAAGAGGATATCTTTTTGTTGAGCTCATTTTGGTTTGGTGCGTAGTCTTTTTTTTTCTTTGTTTACCTCACCGAAACCCAATCCCCATTTCTACCCTAAAGTCCTACGGATTCACACTTGAGTCAAACTAGTGCTGTGGAGAGAGTGTGAATTGACAAGCGTATGATCCCCGACATTGATGGATTTCTATGGAGGTGATCCTGAGCCCCGGTGTTTGGCAATGCTCAGCTGAGTGGCCTGCCTACTTTCTTCCTACGCATGACCGAACGATTCTCCAGGATTCTATTTTTGAGTAGTTACAATACTTATTTACGTGTGTCAAAATTTATAAACTTCGTAGCATAATTACAAATTGTATCTATTATATTTTCTATGCCCAAGCTATTTTCGATTTCTCGTTTTACTTTATTTGGAAATTTCTAAGCTAGCTAGCTGTTTTCTAGTTCACAGAGAGATGATTTGCTCGGGACGAGCAAATGTTTAAGTTTGGTGGTGTGATGAGTCTGATATTTATAGGGTTTTTCAGACTAATCTGGGCTGGTTTTCTCACTCGTGCACTGCATTTCAACCGGTTATCGATTATACTTGCATCGTTCGGTCATGGCCCATTTTGTGCACTGTTTTGGCCCGAGGGTGTGCAATTGCGCATTCTATTTTTGGGGGTATGCACATGGTGCTCCCCATGGCTGTTTCGTGCTGGGAGCTTTTGCTACAACTTTGGTTTTGTTGTGCAGGTGGTGCATTTTCCCAGAGAAAGGAATTCTGATTTGGGGAAAACGCACGGTCATGCGTTTCTTTCACGCACGGTTTGTGCCCGATCGTGTGTTTTATTGGGCTGGAGAAAGGCTGAGTTGAGCTCGACGAATTTCGTAGAGCTGAGCTTGACGATCTTCACGCACGATTGATGCACGGTTTCTTCGTAACCGTGCACGAAGGAAACACACGGTTTTCCTGTAGCATTCTTGTTAGCTTTCTTGTTTGTTCCATTCTGTGACTAATCATACGATTTGTTCACGCACGGGCGGAATCGCCTTTGCGTGTGTAAAATGCACATTTCCACCTGCTTGCCTCGAATTATAGCTTTCTGTTGCTACCCATGCGATTTTCTTCACGCACGGGCGGAAACGTCCGTGCGTGAGTAAAATGCACGGGTCAACACTTCTCCTTCTACAAGCTTGTCCTGAAAGTTAATATCGCACGGTTTGCGCAGGGTCGTGCGCCAAACCGTGCATGCTATTTTTCTGACCTGCTTCTATTTAAAGCGCAAATTTCTTCTTCCTAAAGACAGTTCAGATTCAGTCAGACCCAGCCCACCTTTTCTGCTCCTCTGTGCGGGGAAACTTCCCTCCAGCCGATATTTTCTCTCTCCTCCTTGGAGAGTTGATCCGGCCACCTTTCTCCCTCCAAAATCTTGCAATAGCTTCATCTCCGGCCACCATTTTCTTCTCCAAACTCCAAGCTCCATTTCAAGCTCATAAGGTGCTGCATCCGTGGAGTTCTCCGGATAGATTTAGCCCAACGACTATTCATGAAGAAGACAAGCTATTGGAAGGAGGTGACATCCCTTCTACACCCCGAATGTCATCTGTAGACCGATCTCGGACAAGGCCCGACAACCCTTGACTCCGACCGCGAATCTCGGAAAGCCTTCATACGTTTGGTTGTATTTCTCCCCCTCCTCTTATAGTTACTTTGTTCTGAACTTTTGGATGTTTGATTGTTGCTTAAGAACACTGTTTAGTTTAAGTATTTCAGCGTGTCTATGTGTTGTTATATTTTAGATCATGATTGTGTTGCTGAGCTTCAGTTTTTCGTGTTCTTATTGAGATAGTGTCGTTCTTGCGATTGCTAGAAGCATGCGTGGAGAAGAGGTGATTGCGACCCTCATTGGCTTATCCATCTTTCATATTACTCTCTTGAGTAATCCACCAAAGAGACGTGGTGACGACGACCCGCAATAGTTTATTAGTGATAAACTTAGGAAGCTCCAAATCAAAATCCCCTTTGTTTACGTTAACAAATGCAATCACTTTTTCAATAGCGAAATCACACTCCCTGCTTGCACTCCTCGAGAGATCGATATCCGGGAATTCAACTCATCAACTTTATTACTTGACTACGATCAATACACTTGTCGATGCATTAAGACACAAAAAGAAAAATATACTGGAGAAATAGAAATGCCAACCTTCTTGCTCCTGATGTTATTGAACCCTCTAAGTACTATCCCATGCCTCATGGCTACTTTCAAAGGCAGAAAGTGATTGTCTCTTAGATATCTGCAAGGAGAAAATAACCAAACTAACAATTCAACAAGGCAAGTATACCTATCGAAATGCAGCTAGGGGACACAAGTGTCGTATTGAAATCCGGGAACAGTTGAGTAAGCTTACTCACACGAAATCTATTATTTTATCGACGGAAAAATTAAGTTTTTTAGAAGAAAGCTAAACGTGCTAAAGGAAGAGAACTACTTGCAATGAAAGAGAGCTACTTGCATGAAAAGTTAAAGAGAGCTAAAAGAGCGATTAACTTAAGCTTAGTAACGATGAAGGGGAAAATGCACTCGATCAGAAATCACCTCGGCAAGAGTGGTTAGAAAAATACGATAAATAAACCTAAGCTAATTAGGGTAAAGGTCCTTGACCGTGGAGGTTCCATGAATATTGACACGCTTCTCTCGAAGGCCGTGCCTAACTGAGTTTAGGAAAGTCCGACCGACTCTCGCCTAAATCGGAGGCCTAAAACTCGCTTTACGCGGTGAACCCCGCTATTGGATTTTACTCCAATCCGGGAGATTTGAACGTCTGCCTCTCTCGAGGGGTGCGAACAACTCCTTTTACTCTTGAGTGCTCATTTCAAACTTTCGGCCTCTCGGCTAGCCCAGAATGAAAGCAAAGGTGGAGAGTATATATCGATGATATACCTCCAACCCGTGATAAATCAAGAGTAATTCAAGGCTAAACCCTAACAAGAAAAGGTAAGATTCAAAGCATCATAACCTAATCACTCGAACCTCGGATCATTAAGACCGAGTACATGGAGGATTAGTTAATCATGGTGAGGTGGAAGAGGGGGGATGAGTAGAAGAAGAAAATGAAAACAGAGCAGAAACGTAAAAGAAAACAACACTTTTTATTAATGGAAACAGAGATCTTATAGCTTGAAAACTAGAGATTACAAGTGCTTGGAAAGGTAAACTACACTATCATTATCATTATACTACAGAACGAAGCTAGGAACTAATACATGGAAAGCATAAAGCTAGAGCTAAGAACTAAAAATGGAAAGACATGCTTAAAAAGTTCAAGAATACAAAGGGCAGAACCTCCCCTCTCAAAGCAAAAAGTGTCCTGAACCCTTAGAGTTGGTCTCTATTTATAGAATTTTTCGGGTCGGGTCACGCCCCCTGTCACGCCCTGGTCGGGAGTGACCCTGGGGCGTGATACATTCGGCGTGACTTTTTCGGGCTGGAATTGAATTCTGACGAAGTAGTTGAGGTACATGCCCACAGGTCACGCCTTGGTGGGGCGTGTACCTGGGGCGTGTTCTTTGCGGCGTGACTTTGTTGAGCTGAACTTGAATGCAGGAGGTGACGGGCGGAATTGCTGAAGTACACGCCCATATGTCACGCCCGGGTCAGGCGTGACCCTGGGGCGTGGCACTTTCGGTGCGACGGTGGAGCGGGAAAAATGAGCGCGCTGCGGCAATTCCTCGGAACCTAGGGACACGCCTCTAGAACACACCCGTGTCGGATGTGACACGGGCGTGACAGAGGGCGTGAACACTAAGTTTCCACGGAATGCAGTTTCGGACCAATTGCTTCATTCCTCTGGGTACACGCCCTAGGTACACGCCCTGGTAGGGCGTGACCTAGGGGCGTGTCACAGCAAAATTCGGCTGAAAGCCGTGAAAACCTGCAAAAAGCAGAAAAAAAGCATTAGCGACAAAAATATATACAAAGGGGAATCAAAATAAGTACTTTACAAGACATGATTTGCTTTAAAACCCTGAAAATATCCTAATAAAATTGACTGCAAACCGTATTATCAAATTCCCCCAAGCTTAAGTTTTGCTTGTCCCCAAGCAAAGATATAAAGACTAGCTAATCATAAAAGTGACTAATTCAAAAAGTTTTAATCATACTTACACAAGTACTATGCGAAATTCTTGGCAGGGAGAATGTAAAACGTAAATCTAAAACAATTATTTAGGTATGATTTAATTTTTATAAACTTTACTTAATAAAAATAAATCATCCAGAATTTTGACGAAATTCTTTAAATAGATTTAAGCAAGGCAATGAAAATGAAAAGAACGTATTGAGTTATTACTAGATCCAAGCAACGCATTATCATTATATCAATTAAATAACAAAAATCTAAGTTTAAATCCAAAACTAAAACTGATTTACTTTTCTTCTTTTTTTAGTTGTTAAATAAAATTTAAAAAAAGGGCGTGAATCAAAAGGACTTAATAGGACCGAAACGTTTGGTTTAGGAATATGAATAGGAGTGGAATTCAAATATAAACATGGAGGCTTAAAAATCACACTAAACAAAAACAACGAGTTTCAAAAAAAATTAAAAAAATTTATTTTAAACAAAATATGTATAAATAAATTTATTTTTTTCTTTATGATTATTTATCTCCTTTTTTATTATTATTTTCATTCATTTTTTCTCTTTTTTGTTTTTTTTTCAATACATTGCTTTTGAGTACACTTTTTTCAACAATTTCTCCAAAGATAACATAAAATTTCCTATCAAAAAAATTAGCGTGATTAGATAGGTAGGAATTTGGGCTTTGGTGAAAATGAAATGTTGTGTGTAGTTATCAAATGAATTTGGAAAAAAGGCTCAAAAGCGGCTAACTAGTGGTAAAAGATTTTAGGTTGGCAGAAAAGCTCAAACGTAAACAAAAATGGCCTAAATCATTTTCATTTTTTTTTTAAAATTTATTTAAAACATAGAGTTGATAAATTTCAAAAAGCAAGTTCGAGATAATAAAAGAAGATTGATGAAATTATTTTGAAAATAAAAATAATATGTGACTTGGATCGTTCATATCTACTACGTTATTCAAAATTTGTTCTTACAAAAATTATTTAAAGACGAAAAGGAAAATAATGGATGATAAATTTTTAGAGAAAGTAAAGAAAATAAAGAACGGAAAACCATAATAGAAATGCACGTTTTAAAGAAATATTTTACCTTAACATGCTACCGTGAATTAGAAACACAGCATGACCAACATTTTACTTGTGAAATATGATTAAAAAGAATGATTAAAAAAATTATAATTAACTACGTTGTTTATAAAGAAGTTTGAGAAAAACAAAACATAAACATGGGGTACTTATTGAAATACCAAAATGCAGCTATATAAATTTTTTTTTTAATTTTTTTTTGAATTTTGTTTTTTGGATTTATTTGGATATTTACAAAAAAAACAAAATGAAGGAGGAAGTCCTCCCCCAAGCTTAAAATCTACATTGTCCTCAATGGAGAAGGAGGTCGGAGAACGAGAGAAAAGTAAAGTACAGAAAGGAAAGACAGAATTGAAAAACAGGTACTTCCCCGGTTTTGTACTTCCCCGGTTTTATGTGGCAGGGAAAGCTGAGTGATGCCGCTCCTCCATGCGTGTGCTGTGGATCTTCAGGAAACGTTGTCTGGTGGACTTTGTCATGGAATCAGAACCGTTGGAGCAGGCGATCGCAGAAATTTCAGCTTGTCGGAGCCATTCGGGGCAAAAAGTGTAAAATAAAGAAAACAGAAAAAGATAACTTGGGTTGCCTCCCAAGAGCGCCCTTTGTTTAAAGCGTCGTTTGAGCTCGACGCATCAAAATAAGAGTGTCCCAAATATTGTTTAAAAATAAAGTTCGAATAAAGTTCAAAGTTTATGAGAAAAATAAAGTTCAGATTAATCAAATGTCAGGACCGGAAAGATAGAGTTAACAGGGTTGAGACTGACATCATCACAGAAATACAGTTTAAGACGCTGACCATTCACTTTGAAAGTACCCTGATTAGGGTGGGAAATTAAAACAGTACCATAAGAAAAGACTTCTAAAACAGTAAAAGGCCCAGACCAACGTGATTTTAATTTACCCGGGAATAAACGTAAACGAGAATTATAAAAAAGCACTTGGTCTCCTGGCTTAAAGATTTTTGGGTGCCTAAGATGTCGATCGTGTAAACGCTTCGTCCGCTCTTTATAAAGTCTGTTATTTTCATGCGCGTAAGAGCGCCACTTGTCGAGTTCGCTAAGTTGAAATTTTCTAAAATCGCCGACGGAGTGGGGATCGAAGTTTAAAAATCGTAAGGCCCAAAAGGCGCGGTGATCTAACTCTACGGGTAAATGACACAATTTTCCGTAAACCAACCGATATGGCGTACATCCGAGGGCGGTTTTGTACACTGTTCGGTAGGCCCATAGAGCATCGTCTAATTTAGCTGACCAGTCTTTTCTAGATGTTGAAACAGTCTTTTCTAAAATTCTTTTTATTTCTCTATTGACTACTTCGACTTGTCCGTTAGTTTGGGGGTGGTAGGCAGTGGAAAGCTTATGAGTAACGCCATATTTAGTTAGGATTTTTGAAAATTGTGCGTTACAAAAATGGGAACCCCTATCACTAACGATAGCGCGCGGCGTACCAAAACGAGAAAATAATTTTTTGAGGAAATTAACTACGACTCGGGCGTCATTCGTAGGAAGAGCTTGGGCTTCGGCCCAACGCGAAACATAATCAACGGCAACTAAAATGTACTTATTCCCGAAGCTAGAAGGAAAAGGGCCGACAAAATCAATCCCCCGGAGGTCGAAAACTTCGCACTCTAGGAAATAATTTTGTGGCATTTCATTTTTATTCGAAATATTCTCCGACCGTTGGCAACTATCACACCTACTCACAAAGGCATGCGCGTCTTTAAACAGGGTGGGACAGTAAAAACCCGCACTTAACACTTTGTGAGCGGTGCGAGCAGCTTGATAGTGCCCACCTGTCGGTCCTTCATGCAAATGTTTAATAATATCTAATCCTTCATCAAAAGAAACACACCTCCTGATCACTTGGTCGGCACAAATTCTGAAAAGATGCGGGTCCTCCCAAAAATAGTTTTTCAGCTCAGAAAAGAATTTCTTCTTTTGCTGAGATGAAAACTCTTTTGGGAGCACACGGGCCACTAGATAGTTGGCGATGCGGGCAAACCAAGGAGAAGTAGATGTGTTAATTATGAACAGCTTCTCATCAGGGAAATAGTAATGAAAAGAATTTTCGTCTAATTGTTCTATAAACGGGTTGTCTAGGCGCAAAAGGTGGTCGGAGGCCAAGTTCTCGGCACCTCGCTTATCACGGATCTCTAAGTCAAACTCCTGGACGAGTAAGACCCAGCGAATCAAGCGAGGCTTGGCATCTGTTTTAGAGAGAAGATATTTGAGGGCCGAGTGGTCCGTAAAAACAATAATTTTCGAAAGAGTAATATAAGGGCGAAATTTGTCAAAAGCGAATACTACAGCTAAGAGCTCCTTCTCGGTTGTGGTGTAATTTTCCTGTGCAGATGTGAGTGTTTTACTAGCGTAATAAATGGGGTGGAAGTTTTTGGAAATACGTTGACCTAGTACGGCTCCCACCGCATAACTACTCGCATCACACATTATTGCAAATGGAAGATCCCACACCGGAGCTATCATGATTAGGGCATTAACTAATTTTTCTTTTTTTAAATTGAAGGCAGCTAGACAGAGGTCATCAAAGATGAATGGGGCGTCTTTTTCTAAGAGATGGGTAAGGGGCTTGGTGATTTTGGAAAAGTCCTTTATGAAGTGGCGGTAGAAACCCGCATGACCCAGGAAACTTCTTATAGCTTTTATGTTCGTAGGTGGCGGCAGCTTCTCGATAACTTCTATTTTCGCAACGTCTACTTCAATACCCCTTTCAGAAATTTTATGTCCCAAAACTAACCCTTCCCTTACCATAAAATGACATTTTTCCCAATTTAGGGCGAGGTTAGTTTCTTCGCATCCTCTAAGACTTTTTCAAGGTTCTCTAAGCAACTATCAAAGGAATTCCCGAACACGGAGAAATCATCCATGAAAACTTCCATAATGCTTTCTACGTACTTGTCAAAGATGGCGAGCATACATCGTTGGAATGTAGCCGGCGCATTGCACAATCCAAACGACATTCTTCGGTAGGCGAAGGTGCCGAAGGGACAAGTAAACGTAGTTTTCTCCTGGTCCTCGGGGGAGATGGGGATTTGAAGATACCCCAAGAGGCCATCGAGAAAACAATAAAAGCTATGTCCGGAAAGTCGTTCTAAAATCTGATCAATGAACGGCAAGGGGAAGTGATCCTTGCGGGTGGCGTCATTCAACTTACGGTAATCTATACACATTCGCCATCCGGTCACCGTCCGAGTCGGGATTAATTCATTATTTTCATTACTTACGACCGTTATCCCTCCCTTCTTTGGTACTACCTGTACTGGGCTAACCCACTTACTGTCGGATATAGGATAGATAATTCCTGCGTCTACCAATTTCATAACCTCGCCCTTAACTACGTCTTTCATGTTTGGGTTTATTCAGCGCTGAGGTTGTATAGAGTTACGTGAATTATCTTCCATTAAGATTTTATGAGTGCAGAAAGATGGGCTTATGCCCTTGATATCAGATATCTGCCAAGCAATAGCTTGGCGATGCTTTTGTAAAATTGAAAGAAGTTTATCCTTTTGTGCATCCGAGAGGTAGGCCGAAATTATGACAGGCAGCTTGGAGTCCTTTTCTAAGAAAGCGTATCGAAGGTGCTCTGGTAGTTCTTTCAGTTCCAAGGTAGGGGGTCATCATACGAGGTTTTGGAAATTTGTTCTTTTTCAAAAACTATGTCCTCGTACACTTTTTTATATGTAAAATTAAAAGGGATGTTGCTAGCGGCCATGGCGGCTTCGTGCAGCGATTCAGTTGGAAAAGTAGAAGAGGAACAAAAATCAAAAAATTCTTTTTCAAAATCAGAAAGGCGAGTGGAGGATTCTTCACTTAGGTGTAGAGATTCAGTTAGAGGAGTAGGAGAGGAACAAAAATTGGAAAATTCTTCTTCAAAATCAGAGGTGTGAGAGAAGGATTCTTCACTTACGGTATCCATGAAAAAACAGGAGTCATCATTAGCTAGTGTGTTCTTCATCGAGGGGGTGATAGAGAAAGTTACCTCATCGTCGCCCACTCGAAGGAAGAGCTTACCATTGCTGACGTCAATGATAGCTCGGGAGGTGGCAAGGAAGGGTCGGCCAAGTATTAGGGGAATCTCGACGTCTTCTTCGATGTCCAAAATGACAAAGTCCACCGGGAAGATGAACTTGTCAACTTTGACTAGGACGTCCTCCACTATTCCTAACGGGTATTTGACTGATCTGTCGGCGAGCTGGATACTCATGCGTGTGGGGTTGAGACTACCAATTCCTAACTTTTTAAACAACGATAGGGGCATAAGATTAATACTCGCACCTAAATCGGCTAAAGCGTGTTTGACAAAGAGATCACCAAAGACACACGGGATAGAGAAATTACCCGGGTCACTGATTTTCTTCGGTAATCCGTTTGTCAAAAACGCCGAGCACTCGGCATTTAACGTGACATGAGAAAGGTTCTCTAACTTCTTCTTGTTGGTTAGGAGGTCCTTAAGGTATTTTGCGTACTTAGGCATCTGGGATATGGCTTCGTGGAAAGGCAGATTTATGTGGATTTGTTTGAACATTTCTAAAAAACGGGTGTATTGATCATCCTGTCGTTGTTTATTAAGTTCGGAAGGGTATGGCGGGGATGGATTATTTTTAAAGGTGGGTGGTGGAGTGAGTTGTTTTTCTAAAATAGGAGTGATAATTTCTTCGGCAGAGGGTGGAATTTTTAAAACGGGAACGGATCTTTGATTTTTTAAAGCAGAAGCAGAAATTGCCTCGGGCTCTTCACTTATCGTACCGGGAACTTTCTTCCCACTCCGAAGATTTATAGCTTTCGCTTGCTCTCTCGGGTTGGGCTCGGTATTGGAAGGAAGAGACCCTACGGGTCGCTCAGAAATCATTTTAGCGAGCTGTCCTACCTGATTTTCTAAATTTTTAACACTTCCGGTTAAGGTCCTAATCGTAGCGTCATTAGCATTCATGTATTTTGAAAACACTTCCTCCAAATTTGGAGGTTTTGGAAAACTTTGAGGAGGTGGTGGTGGTGCAGAAAAATCACTTTGCGGTGGCGGGCGCACAGCATTCGATGGATTGCTCCACGAAAAATTCGGATGATTTCTTAACGCAGGATTATAACTATTCGGAAAATTAAAATCAGGAGGATGATAATTCGCAGCGGAAAAATTATTAAAAGCAGTTCGAGGCATATTATTTACATAATCCCAATGTTCAGCGGGAGGAGTTGCAGATTCCCATACCTGAGGGGAGGAGGCAGCAGTCATCTCCGTAATTTTTTTGCTTAATATTTCAACTTGCAGTGCGAGTTGTGAGACGTTGTCCACTTCAAAGAGACCTGCAGGTTTGTTTGGGCGGGACCTAGGCACATTCCACTGGTAAGTGTTCATGGCCATGTCTTCAAACAGCTCAAGAGCTGCTTCCGGGGTCTTATGGTTTAAAGTACCGCCAGAAGCTGTGTCTATCATTTGCTTCGTGCTTTGATTTAGCCCATTATAAAACGTCTGCACCTGCAACCATACAGGCAGAGCGTGATGTGGGAATCGTCTTAATAATTCTTTAAATCTTTCCCATGTTTCGTAAAGGGTCTCAGAGTCTATTTGTTCAAAGGCAGAAATGTCATTCCTAAGTTTTGCAGTTTTAGCAGGCGGAAAATACTTAGCCAAAAAATTTTCAGTTAATTGCGTCCAAGTAGTTATGCTATTTTTAGGAAGGGTGTTCAGCCACTGCTTAGCCTTAATTCTAAGAGAGAAAGGAAATAATCTTAGCCTAATAGCATCATTTGTGACACCATTTATCTTGAAGGTGTCACAAATTTCAAGAAAGCTGGCTATGTGTGAGTTCGGGTCTTCATCTTGAAGCCCGTCAAATTGCACATACTGCTGCACCATTTGAATTATGCTAGGCTTCAGTTCGAAATTATTATTATTTATTGCAGGGCGAACTATACTGGATTCTGTACCCTCGAGATTCGGTCGTGCATAATAGGACATAGGCCTTTGCACGACTTCCTCCATGTTGGGTTCTGCCATTCTTAAGGTAGAAAATGACTCGGAATCCTCAACCGGCACTTGGGTAGTAGGGCCTTGAAATCGCGATCTTCTCCGAAGAGTACGCTCAATTTCGTGGTCCAGGTCCAAAGTAACCGACGAACTTCCGCGGGTCATACACTAGAAGAAGAGAGGAGAAGAAAGACTAGAAAATAAAAGAGCTAATGAAGATCGAAAAGTTTTTTTTTGAAATAGAATTTTTTATGTTTTAACTCCCGAACTTCCAAAGGGCTACCCGGTGAAGGGTTCGCAAGGTACTAGACAAGATAGTGGCATTTAGAGCCACTTTGCCCTTTTCGAGAGAGTTAGGTGGTGTAGAAAAATTTGTGATGTGGGTTTCTATTAAGTGGGCGGTAATTAAAATCCAGCCATTTAACTCCGAGTGAGTAGGCGGAAAGTAAAAGCTACACTCACGCACTCGACAGAAAATTAAAACACACCCACTCTACAAAAAGTAAACACACTCTACTGAAATAAAGCCTGCCAATTAACTCAAGTGAGTAGGCGGAAAAATAAAATACGCACACTTTCTTAAAGAAAATCCAGCCTATTAACTCAAGTGAGTAGGCGGAAAAATTAAAAATACGCACACTTGCTTAAAGAAAATCCAGCCATTTAACTCAAGTGAGTAGGCGGAAAAATTTTAAGAAGGAGGGTGAGAAAGAGAATTGATAAAAGTAATATATTCGCGTTTTCAATTTATCAATGAGCGTTGCGTCCCCGGCAACGGCGCCAAAAACTTGATTGTCTCTTAGATATCTGCAAGGAGAAAATAACCAAACTAACAATTCAACAAGGCAAGTATACCTATCGAAATGCAGATAGGGGACACAAGTGTCGTATTGAAATCCGGGAACAGTTGAGTAAGCTTACTCACTATTATTTTATCGACGGAAAAATTATGTTTTTTAGAAGAAAGCTAAACGTGCTAAAGGAAGAGAACTACTTGCAATGAAAGAGAGCTACTTGCATGAAAAGTTAAAGAGAGCTAAAAGAGCGATTAACTTAAGCTTAGTAACGATGAAGGGGAAAATACACTCGATCAGAAATCACCTCGGCAAGAGTGGTTAGAAAAATACGATAAATAAACCTAAGTTAATTAGGGTAAAGGTCCTTGACCGTGGAGGTTCCATGAATATTGACACGCTTCTCTCGAAGGCCGTGCCTAACTGAGTTTAGGAAAGTCCGACCGACTCTCGCCTAAATCGGAGGCCTAAAACTCGCTTTACGCGGTGAACCCCGCTATTGGATTTTACTCCAATCCGGGAGATTTGAACGTCTGCCTCTCTCGAGGGGTGCGAACAACTCCCTTTACTCTTGAGTGCTCATTTCAAACTTTCGGCCTCTCGGCTAGCACAGAATGAAAGCAAAGGTGGAGAGTATATATCGATGATATACCTCCAACCCGTGATAAATCAAGAGTAATTCAAGGCTAAACCCTAAAAAGAAAAGGTAAGATTCAAAGCATTATAACCTAATCACTCGAACCTCGGATCATTAAGATCGAGTACATGGAGGATTAGTTAATCATGGTGAGGTGGAAGAGGGGGGATGAGTAGAAGAAGAAAATGAAAACAGAGCAGAAACGTAAAAGAAAACAACACTTTTTATTAATGGAAACAGAGATCTTACAGCTTGAAAACTAGAGATTACAAGTGCATGGAAAGATAAACTACACTATCATTATCATTATACTACAGAACGAAGCTAGGAACTAATACAGGGAAAGCATAAAGCTAGAGCTAAGAACTAAAAATGGAAAGACATGCTTAAAAAGTTCAAGAATACAAAGGGCAGAACCTCCCCTCTCAAAGCAAAAAGTGTCCTGAACCCTTAGAGTTGGGCTCTATTTATAGAATTTTTGGGTCGGGTCACGCACCCCTGTCACGCCCTGGTCGGGCGTGACCCTGGGGCGTGACACATTCGGCGCGACTTTTTCGGGCTGGAATTGAATTCTGACAAAGTAGTTGAGGTACACGCCCACAAGTCAAGCCCTGGTGTGGCGTGTACCTGGGGCGTGTTCTTTGCGGCGTGACTTTGTTGAGCTGAACTTGAATGCTGGAGGTGACGGGCGGAATTGCTGAAGTACACGCCCATATGTCACGCCCGGGTCAAGCGTGACCCTGGGCCGTGACACTTTCGGTGCGACGGTGGAGCGGGAAAAACGAGCGCGCTGCGGCGATTCCTCGGAACCTGGGGACACGCCTCTAGAACACGCCCGTGTCGGATGTGACACGGGCGTGACAGAGGGCGTGAACACTAAGTTTCCACGGAATGCAGTTTCGGACCAATTGCTTCATTCCTCTGGGTACACGCCATAGGAACACGCCCTGGTAGGGCGTGACCTTGGGGCGTATCACAGCAAAATTCGGCTGAAAGCCGTGAAAACCTGCAAAAAGCAGAAAAAAAGCATTAGCGACAAAAATATATACAAAGGGGAATCAAAATAAGTACTTTACAAGACATGATTTGCTTTAAGACCGCGAAAATATCCTAATAAAATTGACTGCAAACCGTATTATCAGAAAGAAAAGGCTGAAGCTGAAAAGGATAAAGCAACTAAGGCTAAGGCTACTTATGATATATACAAAAAAGGGAAAGAAGATAGCTAGGACAGAAGACGAACCTTCTAAGAAATCTAAGGCCAGTGGGATTGTGATAAGGGAACCCAAAACTTGAAATTTTTTAGGTTCTGCTTATAGGGCTAAGGGATGTGACATTTTGTTTATTACACAACATTAATTCCTTATTTGTTAAATAGAACATCATTTGCTATAATTATGATTTGTCTGACTTATCATTTGCTCTGATCATGATTCATCTGATTTATCATTTACTATGATTATGATTCATCTAATGCATGCTGTGATAATATCTTTGTATATGTAGCATAATTATGTTAGTGTATATATTATCTTAGGTTTTGACTTCTTCAAATATGGTGAGAATTTTGGGTCCATTGCCCTCAATGTCCTAGATTTGAGTGAAGTCAATCTTGTTAATGAAATACATAAAAGTGTTTTGGATTTCCTAGTAATAATTATGGGACAGATAGCCTAAGTGGCTAAGACAGGTAAACACTTTTTGTAGGTATGGAAAGATAGAAAACTATCTAAGTCCACAAGCATTGTGTGAAGGTCACTCACTCAATGCCAGACGACTTATAGGCTGTGAGTCAGGCTAATGCAGTCAAAACATAAGAAGAAATTGACAGTAAGTGGCTAAGTCTATAGACATTGACTGAAGTCAACTCACTGAATGTCATACAACAAAAGGTTGTGAGTCAGGCTAACGTAGTCAAAGGCTAAGAAGAAATGGACAGAAAAGTGGTAGAGTCCACATGCATTGAGTGAATATCATTCACTCAATGTCATAGCTCCATAATCATGGACCATTGCTTAGTCAGTCAACGCCACAGGAAGACTGTGAATATTTACCAAGTCCTCAAACGTTGAGTGAGGCAAGAACAGTCAACGCTATGTGATAATGTGTTGACTAAATCTCAAAGTCAGTGTTGTTTCTTAGACACAGAAATTTGGCTAAGTCCAAATGAGTTGAGTGTAGTTAATTCACTCAACGTAAGATAACAGAATAAAATCTGTTAAGTTGTTTGTCATTGAGTGGAGCTTACTCACTCAACGCCACAGAGCAGAAAAATATAGGTAAGGAAGAAAGCGTTGAGTGAGGAATGATCACTCAACTCTCTCAACGCCATGATGCATAAATGATCAAGACAGAAAGCGTTGAGTGAGTCGTGGTCACTCAATGCTCTCAACGCTTAAGATGCTGAAGAAGCAGAAAAGGTTAAGGCAAAAAGCGTTGAGTGAGGCATGCTCACTCAACGCTCTCAACGCATAAATAATAGAATGCATGGCTAAGGCATAAGGCATTGAGTGAGGTGCGCTCACTCAACGCTCTCAACACCAGACTTACAGAAAAGGCTGCAAAAATGGTTAAGGCAAAAAGCCGTTAAATGTGTCGGGCCCACTACTCAAAGAGTCGTTGGGACATAAATGATAAAAGGAATAGCCTTTATAGAGCAATATAACTCATGAAGCATAGCCGTTGAGAAAGTTCTTCTTCATCGCCATTATTGTTATGAAGAGAAGAACAGAGAGCAAAAAGACTGGAGGTCTAAAGGCTCAAAAAGTTAGTTGTTGGTCTTCATCCACGACTACTGCATGATCAGAGAAAATCTTTGAAGAAAGTTAGCTGGTGGAGTTTTCCATCTACACCAGCAGATTCTACAAAGATCGAGAGACATAATACTGAAGAACATTTATTGGTGTATGTGGAGAAGAAGTTAGGGCTGAACTTCCTCAGCCTAGGAAATAAAGAAGAAGCAGATATCTTTCAGCCAGTTACTTCCAGCACAAGCTATTATTCTTGTTGCTGTGAAAAAGTTAAGCTGAGAATTCTTCAACTCAGGCAGTAGTAAGGTTTGATGCAGTTACTTCACAAATCCAGCAGGAAAAATCCCTGGTTCTATGAAAAAGAAGCAGGACTGAGTGTATCTCAGTTCAGGTAAAGTAAGACTCAGGAAAAATATTCCTGGAGTCAAAGTTGGGATGAGTCTATCTCAGTCAAGGTATATTGGCACAGAGAAATTTCTCTTGTGTCCAATCAAGAACCTCACCAACTCACTTCCATCCTATAGTATTGAAAGTTGCTTAACTGAAGGTTAAGTAATCACCTAGAGGGGGGGGGGGAGGGGTGAATAGGTCTTTGAAGTTTTATTCATTCTTTTGTTGCTTTCAAATTAATCTATCTAGAACATGTCCTTAGAACCTGCAATAAGAAAGAAAACAAGCACCACAGCAAACACAGAGATTTATGGAGGTTCTCTAATTGGGTACATCCACTTTCCCTCCCATTTATCCAACATATTTGTTGGAGTAGGCACAAACTCCAACACTATGCTGCTCAGAGCTTACACCTCAGGCCCTCAGCCTTATACAAAAATTCTTCACAGAATCCAAAATCAGAACAACAAGGGTTCCTACCTCAGAGCCCTATAGAGCTCCTACAGCTCAGTGATCCACTAATCACCTACCTCAGCATTATTTTTAAGGCCTACAACTCAGGCTCTTCTGCCCTACTGCTTCAGGCACACAGCCCTACTCTCAAAGTGTTGTAGCACTCCTATAACTCAGTACCCTTCCAGGTACCTACAGCTCAGCCTCCTCCAAGGCCTACAACTCAGAGACACACTTGTCAACTACAGCTCAGTGACTCTCCACTCACCTATCTCAGGCACAAGGACGACACTCAGGCTGGGAGGACAGCCCTACCTCAGATCCACACTTGGATCCTACCTCAGAGAGCAGCACTCTCCTACCTCAGGAAATAAAGCATTACAGCTTAGATCAAATCTTGGATCCTACCTCAGTACCCGAAAAGGTCACCTACCTCAGTGACTAATTAGTCACCTATCTCAGGCACAAAGTGCCCTACACTCAGATTCAGATAAACTGAATCATACAGGAATTGAATACAGAATGTTTAAGAAAAACAAAATAACCGACTCAGAGATAAATCTCTGAGTCTACCTTGCTGGACTGAGCAGATATCAGGCCAGCACACTTGTTGTAGAAGGAATTAGTGCTCTTCTACAACTAACACTTTTCTGCTGCATAGTTGAACAGCTATCATCTTGCTGAATGGATGAATCAGCTTCTCTGTTCTAGAGAGAACTATCTTACTGAACTTGAAGAGCTTCAGCTATCTTCCTTTTCCTTTGTTATCTCTGCTGGACTTGAGCTTTCAAGTTTAGTGGAGAAGAAGATGCCTAGCCGCCTCAAGTTTCCTTTTTATATTTTCTGCATAGGTTCTTCGTTCGTTAACCTAATCCACTTTTCTTTTTTCCTTTTTATATGCGTTGATTTGAATAAACGACATTATTTTATGTGGGCTCAGTCAAGGATTGGTGTGCGCCATCTCCATCATAAAATGACAAAGCAGATTTTGGCGCCACTGCAGCTTTCCTGCAATGGCTACATGTAAGTTGACTTTGATGACGTCAACAATGGTCATCACCATCTGGACTTATAAAATATTTCAGAAATCCATAATGCGTTGAGTGATTTTAAGTCACTCAATGCCATCTGTCTTCGCTCTCAGTGCCTTTGGACTTGTGAATTTTCTTTGGATTTGTCTCAGCGGTTCTGTCTCAGTGGTTTCATATTAACAGCTGAGACAAGCTTCTGTCTCAGCGGTCTCAGCGGTTTCTTATTAACAGCTGAGATAAGCTTCTGTCTCAGCGCTTTCTTCTCAGCAATCTCAGTGCTTTATTCTTAACTACTGAGATAACCTTCTATCTCAGCGCTTTCTTCTCAGCAGTCTCAACGTTTTCTTCTCAGCGATCTCAGTGCTTTCTTTTTAGCTATCTCAGATGTCTCAACGCTTTTTTCTTTAGTCAGGTTTTCTAGCTTTAGCTGTGTCTGATGATCTGTGGGCTGAGCTCGACGAACTCTGATCTTCTCAACGGTCTCAGCGCTTTTTGCCTTAGTCAATTTTTCTGGCTTTAGGTCGACAAGTGTTGAGCTAAGCTCGACGATCTGTAAGCTGAGCTCGATAAACTGCAAACTGAGATCGACGAACTTCAAGCTGAGCTCAACAAACTTTGAATACTAAGATCTTAAGCTTATCCCAAGGAATGTTGAGCTAAGCTCGACGAACAACGAACCGAGCTCGATGAACTGCGAGCTGAGTTTGACGAATTTTGAGTTTACTACCAAACTCATTTTTCTTCACCTGTCCA
Source organism: Platanthera guangdongensis (assembly GCA_039583875.1). Lineage (NCBI taxonomy): Eukaryota > Viridiplantae > Streptophyta > Magnoliopsida > Asparagales > Orchidaceae > Platanthera > Platanthera guangdongensis. The sequence continues at coordinate 73,267,433 of CM077155.1, read as the reverse complement.
ATTATGGACTACCTGCATACAAGAACTAGAGCGCTGATCAAATACATTATGCCCCTTAGCATGATTGGTGATGCCTCTTCAAATACCGAGGAACATTGTAGGGCACAATTCCCAACAATCTCCCCCTATTTGAAGAAGACAGAACACACATTCATGCTAAGGTGCATCAACATAAGAAATATCATGATAGGTCTAATGAAACATTATCATGAAAACAAGACATCCCAGTACAGGATAACTCCCCCTAGATGAGATGGCTTACTACTATGATTGAAAGATAAATGGTAGAGGTGAATTATCAATCATTGACAATGTGATAGTATGATTAACAACAAAAGCTTTATTAATCATTTACAAGGTACACATTTTGATTAAGATCTACCTAATCATTAACTTAGCCAATCAACAGTAGCAAACTTGTTATTACAGGATATCTATGGAAGAACATCATATTTATTTATTACAGATATATAACAGACAGTTGCATTATATATTTATCACATCAATATAGTTAGGGCCAACTCATATTAATTTCATTGAAAAAGATTTGATGTTGCTACATTGTTGATATTTATTACAAGACATTGAATAAATGTTTAAATAACCCTAAGTCTTGCAGCCTCATATTAGTTTTTGTTTTGATGAACTAGAATCAGCATCCTTGGAAGTAGCAATCTTCTTCAAGTTTTCAGCTTTGTTCTCCTATCATTTGAAGTAAAGAAATGGCTTTGCAATATATCTGGAAGGCATTTTCTTGGGGTTGCTCTTCCCTACCAGATTCTCTTTGAGTACTCTTTCCCTTATGGAATTTCTTTCTAGATGTTTTAACCTTTACTTAGAAGAATATACACTATCAATAGTCTTTAAGATTTGTCCATGGTTTACCCAAGCATTAATAATGATGGATTCAGAGGCATCACTTAACTGTTCATGATCTGGATCATCTCTGTTCCCAGCTCTCCTCTTTGCCATGAACTCTTCATTTAATTGAGTTCCTTCCCACTTTCTTCTGGCAGCAAGCTGTGCATCCTGTGCAATTCTAGCTTGTGCTGGGAAGTCTAGGACCTCTGTCCTCTTTCTATCCAGGAGGGGCAGGTGTAGTGACACCCTTGTGCCTTGAATTTCATTGAAGGCTTGATCTTCAATGAATGATGATGCCTTAGTATGGCTGCTCTCACCTTTATGCCTTCTTCAGAAATGGGATTTTGCAGTAAGGAGGTGTTGGCTTCATTCTTGCTTGATATAGAATTGAATATTCTCTCATTGTCAGCAAGCAGCTCATCTTTATGAATTATTGCCTCCTTCATAGATTGGAAGGCAATATTGGTGACATGCAGATTTACATGATCTGCTGCACCCTTGATAACCTCATCAGTTGCACTCACACAATTCTTGACATATCCTTTGTCAGCTTCATAGAGTTTTGGCTTGTGTCCAAGGATTTCATGAGGGTGGTCAGTTTGATGCCAGCAGTTCCAGACCTATCAAACTAGGTGGTGACCTGTTTGTTTAAGTGAGAGATTTCTTCTTTATTTTCATTGACTTTGGTTGACAAGTCATCCCTCAGTTTGGCAACTAATTGATCAACATACTCCTTGAGGGTCGTGGTTTGAGCCTCCAAGAGTGCCTTGATTTGGTTTAGAAATTGTTCATTGGAGATGGGGTAGATAAAGTATGGCTCATAGGAGGAGGTACAACATCTGAGGATGGATCTGAGAAGGCTTCCCCATTAACTACATCACCTATAATAGGAAACATTTCCTTAGTTAAAGTTGTTTTAACACTACTAATTAAGAGGGTATGGGTTTTACCTGTAGTGGGTGCAGACTCAACTATTCTGTTGACAACTTGATCCAAGTTTGTCAATTCCATCTGATCATGCTCCCCCTCAGACTGAGCATCCTTCTCTGGGCTTGATAGATCAAGATAAGTATCTAAAGCCTCAGGAGGCTCATGTTTATCTTCTGTAGTAGGCATATCATCAATTGCAGCTACATCATCAGTATCTGCCATATCTGCCTCATCTTTTACAGTAACCTCTTCTTCATTGCCATTCTTTGACACTTATCCTGACCTAGGGCTGGCATGGATTTTATAAACATGCAAAACAATATCCTGGAGTTGAATGTTTGTAGAGGATTGACTTAGTGATAACACAACCTGCAGACCAACATCAGCTGGAGAGGAGGATCTAAGTTCTAGTTCAGAGCTGGAAGTTGTTACTTCCTCAGTAGGTTTCCTTCTTATACACTTAGAGGAGTCCTTTATTCCTGAAGGTTGGCTCATTGGAAGGACCCTAGTGAATCTGTCCAAAGTCTTTATGTCCATTCTTTTTAGGTAGTGAATCTTCACCCCATGTTCCTGTTTGAAAGTATCAGAATAGGTGTTCGCTAGGTATAAGGAAAGAATTCTGCCCTTGTTTGGAGAGGGTATACAGTCTACTAATCTCTGATAGATGAGAGAAGACTATGAGGTCTTTCTATTCAGGATAATTCTGGTTATGACATCAAACATGGACCTGGAGATAATGTCATGTGATCCAGGTTTGCAGATAAGGGCCTTCCCTACAATATCTGCTAGCAGTTTACCTCTTTGATTGAAGAATTTCCTTTTAAGAGACCCAGATTTGGCCTCATTGTATCCACACCATCTGAGAGCACTGTCTCTGTCCGTGACGGCGGGCTCTTCTTCCTTGCTAGGGTTGACGGAGGGTATATGAAGGGCCTTTCATAGTCTCTTAGGGTTTACCTTTATTTTGTTATCTTCAATCTTAGACTTAAGAGAGTTTTGAGAGAAGGACACTTTAATATTCGAGAAGAATTACACTACCTCCTTTCTAAGAATGGTGGATGGTTTGGACATGGTGTACTCTAGGCCTGTGATTTCAATCATCCTTATCACTGCTTTAATCTCTGGAGAGGCATGACTGAATCCATCCATCACAATTTCGTATCCTTCCTAGAGCTCCTTGATGACATTTGGCATCATTGAAATAGTACAGCAAGATGTTGAGCGGGTTTCGGTCTCGACGGCTAGGGTTAAGGGTTTTAAGAGTGGATTGGCCTTTTGTTTCTTGTCGCCTTTATATTTATACCAAAAAAGTTTAATTATCTTATTTTCTGAATGACAAATTAACCATTTTAGCTTTATCTTGTCCATTTTGTTTTTAACGTGTTGTATTACGCTTCCTATTATGAAGTAGAAAATTTGGCAATTCTATTTTACGTCTCACCTTTTCTTCTATTTGTTCCATGCTTGTCTAATTTGTTGCTTCCCTTACTGATTCGATGTACAATTTAATTGACTTAGTAAAATTTTTATTAATGTTAAATATAAGGGGACCTAACATGTTGATGAGCCAGTTCTATTGGCACTCCAATTTATGCATTGGTTTACCTTAAAGCCTGCTAATAAGTTATTTGAATTTTAGAGTAAAGCCTACAAAAATTAACAATGTAGTTTATTGAATCACTGTTTTCTATTTGGTGTACTTGATTAGGTTCAGCCTGAGCACATCCAATATAACTTAATAATTAGCAAACTTAATCTTTATATAAGAGAGAAAGACTTACCTTGAGACTTGATTATGTTGGAATATCCTATTACTGATTTGGGCAAAGATCACTATGTCTCTTAGGAAACCTGTTTTGACCTCATTGTATAGATCTAAAGGTCAATTAGAATTGAGTCTAAGGGTTAGTACTTAGGTTTGAAAGCTGCCCTCAAGACCAGAGATTTTAGTTTTGGAGACCAAGTCATTTCGTCGAGCTCAGTACGACGAATCGTCGAACTCCATTCGACGATCGTTGAGCTCACTTTGACGGATCGTCGAACTCCATTCGACGATCTCTGAGCTCAACTTCAACAAGTCGTCGGACTCCATTCGACGATCGTCGAGCTCAGATCGACGATCTTGACTCCAGTTTGATTCTCTATCTCTGAGCTCAGTTCGACGATAGTTGAGCTCAGATCGACGATCTCTGTTTCTGTCTAAGTCCAATCTATGAGCTCAGTTCAATGATAGTGGAACTCAGTTCGACATTTTCTCTGAAGAGTTCAACGTTTTCAAGATTCAAATTTGGACAACTGTGGAATTATTGTCAGCATTGAATTCAGAGATCTTGTAGCCGTTTTTCATTTAATCTGGAGCAAGTTTCAAGAAATGTTTTATTGGACTTTCCTCCAGAAGATAAATACATTTAAGGAAGTTATTAATGACAGGCTAACGGCTATCTTGGACAGTGGATCATTTCTATTCAGACAAAAGGAATAAAAGATCAGATTTTTCATTCCTGCTGCAGAAGAACAAGAAGTTAGACACATATTCTCTGTAACAACAACTCTTACAACACAACAATCACACAAGAGAAAGAAAGAGAGTTGCAGACATTCTTAGTCTCAAATTCATATAAGAACACACATCACAAAAGGAGATCAACCAACTGAAATTTTCAGATCTCTTTTGATTCAAGTGTTCAAAGGCCATCATCATTCAAGACTCCAGCCACCATACATTTCAGTTGCTGCTGAAATCATCTATTGCTGGAGATCAAATCATTTGAAGGCCTATCACCCTACTGCAAAGCTTCACTTCCTGAACACTCAAGATCTTAGGGGCAGCTTTGACAACATCCACTATCTTCTCTCTGACTGTTGACAGAGAAGATTCTCTCTCCCTCTCTCTCTCTGCTGTAAAGGGTTTTTCAAACTCCCTTCAAAAGTTTGTGTTTGGTTTCTGAGACCTTATCAACACTCAGTGGTCGCAAGACACCTGATCAAAAAATCTGGTTTGGTTTTTGAGTACCTTATCAAAAGCTCATTGGTGTCCAGGACACCTGATCAACTCATCCTACAGTGGATTCCTACCTAGGGTGGTAGAAGAGTGGATGTACCCAGGTTGATTGGGGAACCACTATAGCTCCTTGTGTCATCTGGTTGCTTGTCTTTCTTTTTGTTTATGGATGTGATTTGTGATTGGTTTGTGATTAGATTGCTCTATGATTAGGTAGTTTCTGTGTTTAGATTTACTGTTTATTATTAGCTTCCCTATTCACTTAGTAATACAACAATAGTTGTAAAAAGTTTTTAGCAAGCACCATACTCTATTCACCCCCCTCTAGAGTATATCAGATCTAACTTGCACTTTCAATTGGTATCAAAGTCAGGTTGGTTAAAAATACCACATCTCAGTGGTTGCACAGGCTAACACCTGAACCCAAAGATCCCTCCAGTTAGATCTGCTTGTTTTAAGTTTGTTATTAGAATTATTTCCTCACAAAACATGGCCCAAAACAAAGATTATGCTAGCACCAGACCTCCAGTGTGCAATATATCCAAGTTTGCACTTTGGAAGGCAAGGATTAGACTATACATGAACTCTATTGATGAGGACATTTTCAATTCTATTTTGACAGTGTGTCCAAGACCTCCAGAAAATACAAGTACAAATGTTGTTCCACCTCCCTCAGGAACAGATGCTGACATCAAGAAATGGAAAGTTGCAGATGCAAAGGCTATGAACATTCTAGCCCAGACTATGTCTGATGAAATTTTCCAAAAGGTAGCTGAATGCAACTCATCAAAGGAAATCTGGGATAAGTTATCTGAAATAGTCTCAGGATCAGCCGATGAGAGAAAAGACAGAAGATCTCACCTCATAACCCAATATGAGAACTTCAAGAAAGGAGAAGCTGAGTCAGTAGCAGAAATGTATAATAGACTCAGCCTGATAGTCAATGAACTGAAGACTTTGGACAAAGAGATCTCATTGACTGAGCTAAATGACAAAATCCTAATGTGCTTCCCAAGCACTTGGAACTCAAGGATCTGGCCAGTCAAGGATGCCAGAAGTCTGAATGAGATTACAACAGAAGCTCTCTTAGGCAAGCTCAAGTCTTATGAGCTGCTCATTAAAAACAGAGAAGAAGAGCAGAAGGCTGCCTCACCAGCCACAAGAAAGGAAAAGTCAATAGCCTTCAAAGCCACTGAAGATCAGCCTGAAGACCCAGTCACAGGCAATGATGAGCTGCTTAGTCTACTGGCCAAAAGATTTTACAAAATGGCCAGAAAGGACTTCAGGAAGAGATCATACAAAGAACATGACAAGCCAAGGTATGATAAATCAAATAATAAAGAAATTATTTGCTTTGGTTGCAGGAAACCGGGCCACATTGTGTCTGACTGTACAGAGAACAAAATCAAAGACAGAAAGGACAAGAGAGAAAGAAGAAAAGATAAGGACTTCAAGAAGAATAGCAATGGCAAACCCTCCTCCAGCAAGAACAAACATACAAGGAAGGTATTTGTTGCTGAAACTTGGAGTGAGACAGAAGAAGAATCAGAAACTTCTTCCAGCTCAAGTGATGATGAGGATGATGCTGAAGAGAAGGAATTCTGCATGATGGCTATCAATGCCTCACAACACAATTCTGATGCAGAAGAGTCTGAATCTGAATCAGAGACTCAACCTGAAGAAGACCAGGTAATAGACTCATTTGATTTCAATTCTGAGGACTTTAAGTATGAATTTAAAGCACTATGTTTAGACTTATTAAAATCTGAGAAGGAAATCATTTCTCTCAGAAATCAATTGTCTGAACACAGTACCTTAAAGTCAGAAAACCTCAAACTCTATGAGTAGTTGGAGTGCTATAGGGAACAGATAGCTTCACTGAAAAGTGAGCTATCAGAGGCCAAAAAGCTTGAGGAATCCCTTAATGGGAGAAGTATCAAGCTAATGGACATCACAAGCACAGTGAACTTTAGATTCAATAGTACACTGGGCTTGGGTGCTTCATCTAGCCAACCTATAGTACTAACAAGCCCAATTAAATTTATCTCTGATAAAGGCAAGGGAGTTGTAGAGGTAGCTAGGGAAAATTCTGACTTACCTAAGAAAACCAAGGTTCAACAGAAATTGTCGAACGGAGCTAGACGATTGCCGAACGGAGATCAATGATCTCAGCCAAAATCGTCGAACTCAGGTCGACGATCTCTAAACCCTGAACTCTGCCACAGCCGATCGTCGAATGGAGCTCGATAATCTGACCCAAGATCGTCGAACTCAACTCCACGATCATCGAGCAGACATCAGAGCTTTGAAAACCTTTTCAAGGGTAAATCAAAATCCAAACCTAGGGGTCCTTCATCCCAAAGCTTTAACCCTTATACTGAATGAATAATACCTCCAAGGAGATATCATCCTGAAGGTTATAAGAGTTAACCAGGGATGTCATTTATTTCTGAATTTAAAGATTATCAACCTAGGCCCAAGGAAACTGGGTCAAAAATAAGTAAATTATTTTATGTGCATGTGAAGACCTATCCAACATCAAACCAGCAATGGTATTTGGATAGTGGGTGCTCTCAGCACATAACAGGAAGCAAGGACAATTTCACATCCTTTAAAGCGAAGCTTGGACCCAAAGTCACATTTGGTGATTCAAACCTTGGACTGACAAAAGGATATGGTGCAGTTCAGATTGGCACAGTCACATTCAAGAAAATAGCCTATGTGGAAGGACTGAAGCACAACTTGATCAGTATCAGTCATCTATGTGATGAAGGCTACCAGGTGACTTTGAGCAAATCCTTATGCAAGATCAAGTAAGAGGACAACACAACTGTGTTGACAGGTAAAATGAAAGGTAACATCTACTTAGTAGACTTTCTTTCAACAGAAGTAGATATTTGACTGTTTAATTCTATTTGTAGACCTAATGAGTTATGGCATAAGAGATTAGGACATATAACCTTAGAACCATTGCTAGGCTATTCAAGGACAACCTTGTTAGAGGACTACCTTCTGGCCCCTACAAGAAGGAAGGACTCTGCAGGGCTTGTCAATTAGGCAAGCAAACCAAGAATAGTTTTGAGTCAATTAATAAGAGTGATTCACCTAGGATTTTGTATCTGTTACACATGGATCTTTTGGACCCATTACAGTACAAAGCTTAGGAGGGAAATCTTATACTTTAGTGATTGTACATGACTTCTCTAGATTCACATGGGTATTCTTTCTAAGGAAGAAGTCTGATAACTTTAAGTGTTTGACAGATTTTCTCAAATGCATACAGACTGAGTTCAATACTCACATTGCCCTGATCAGAAGTGATCATGGGACAGAGTTTGATTCTATTCTTATGCAAGAGTTCTGTCAGAGTGAAGGGATCAGGCACACTTTCTCAGCTCCTAGAACTCCTCAACAAAATGGGGTAGCAGAAAGGAAAAATAGAACCCTTTTTGAATCTGCCACTATATTGTTGTCAGATGCTCACCTTCCTCTATCTTTTTGGGCAGAGGCATTGAACACCTCCAATTATGTGCTGAACAGAAGTTTAATACATAAACTGAAGGGCAAGAGTCCCTATGAATTACTCAAAGGGAAGAAATCTAAAGTAGACTATTTTAGAATTTTTGGTTATATCTGTTACATTCACAATAATGACAAGAAGTATTTAGCAAAATTTCAAGCTAAAGCTGATGAAGGAGTTTTTCTGGGATACTCCATGATCAGTAAGGCTTATAGGGTATATAATAAATCAACTCTTAAAATTGAAGAATCTGTTAATATATCTTTTGATGAAACTAACATGCCTTTCAAGGAGAAGATTACTTCTACCATAGAACCTTTACAGGTACACTCTCTTGCAGAAGACTTGGACAGGTTACAAATCAATCAAAAAGAGGAAAGAAGTGAAGATGAAGAAGACTTCAACATCTTAAAGAGAAACTTCTTGAAGAGCCAGTTGTTGTACCACCAGAGGAAACAACAACACAGGTTTGTGAACAATCAACACCTCCTGTTGATTTAGTAACATCAAGAGACCATCCAATTTCCCAAGTGATTGGAGACACCTCAGCTCGTGTGCAAACCAGAAATCAGGTCAACCAAAAACTGATGCACACTTGCTTCCTTTCTCGAATTGAACCTCAATCCATTCAAGATGCAGAGCAAGATCCACACTGGATCATTGCAATGCAAGAAGAGTTGCATCAATTTGAAAGGAACAAAGTTTGGGATCTAGTACCAAGGCCTAAGGATCACTCCATTGTTGGAACAAAGTGGGTGTTCAGAAACAAGTTGGATGATCAAGGAGTCATTATAAGGAACAAGGCAAGGCTAGTGGCTCAAGGGTACTCTCAAGAAAAAGGGATTGATTATGTCCAGACTTTTGCACCAGTTGCAAGGTTGGAGGCTATAAGAATCTTCTTAGCATATGCAGCACACAAAGGTTTCAAAGTATACCAGATGGATGTAAAGAGTATTTTTCTAAATGGAGATATCAAAGAAAAAGTCTATGTCAGACAACCTCCAGGTTTTACCTCTTCAACTCATCTCGATTATGTTTTCAAGTTGCATAAAGCATTATATGGTCTAAAGCAAGCTCCTAGAGCATGGTATGAGACCCTAGCATGCTTTCTTCTGAAAAATGAATTTATAAGGGGTAGTGTAGACCAAACTCTTTTTATTAGAACCCATAAGTCACATACCCTACTAGTACAAATCTATGTAAATGATATTATTTTTGGTTGTACTGATTCAAATTTGTGCAGAAGGTTCTCCAATGTAATGCATTCTAAATTTGAAATGAGTAGCATGGGTGAGCTATCCTTCTTCCTAGGATTGCAAATCAAACAACATGATGAAGGCATATTTATTTCTCAAATCAAGTATGCAAAAGTATTGGTTAAGAAATTTGGTATGTCTGAAGCATCATGTATGAAAACACCTATGCCTACTAATGTTATATTAGATGCTGATGAACATGGGAAACCTGTTGATCAGACAACATATAGAGCAATGATTGGCTCCTTATTGTACCTTACAGCTAGTAGACCTGATATAATGTTTGCTACATGCATATGTGCTAGATTCCAAGTGAGCCCTAGAGAGTCACACCTAACATTAGTAAAAAGGATTCTCAGGTATGTAAAAAGTTGTCCAAATCTAGGTCTCTGGTATCCAAAAGATTCAGCATTTGATTTAACTGGATTTTCTGATGCTGATCGATTATGCTGGATGCAGAATAGACAGGAAGAGCACCAGTGAATCTTGCAGTTTCTTGGTGACAGACTTGTCTCCTGGTTTTGCAAGAAACAAACATCTGTGTCAACTTCAACTGCTGAAGCTGAATATATGGCTGCAGGTAGTTGTTGTTCACAAATCTTGTGGATTCAAAATCAGCTCCTAGACTATGGCTACAACTTAGAGAAGTCAAAAATATTTTGTGATAATACTAGTACTATTTCTATAGCCCAAAATCCAGTCCTCCATAGTAGGACAAAACACATAGAAATTAGGCATCACTTTCTAAGGGATAATGTTGAGAAAAATAAAATTGAACTTCAGTATATCCTCACTGATTTGCAAAGGGGAGATATTTTCACCAAACCCTTGGATGAAAAGAAACACACCTTCTTCCTGAATCAGTTAGGAATGTTAGATGGAGGAAGTTTGAAATAAGTTCCAAAATTTTTAAACTATAAAAATTGACCAAGTCTAGGCAAACATCTTGATTTTTCTAGTGTATAAGATTGTTTCTGATCTTTGAACTGCGCTCGACGATTTTCCCCCAGATCGTCGAACGGAGAGATCGGCGCTTTCCGAAATCGTCGACCAGAGTTCAGCGCTTCTCAGATAGTGCTCAACTATCTCTTCAGGTCAGCGATCGTCGAACGAAGCTCAATGATATTGTTTTCTGAACTATCGTCGAATGGAGCTCGACGCTCTCCGATATCGTCGAACGGAGATCGACGATATTGAAGACCTTTTAGTTTCCTTTAGAAGCCCAGATCGTCGAACTGAGTTCAACGATCTTTCCTTTTCTGCACCGAACCCTAATATAAAATTCATTTTTCTGCCGTCGTTCTCCCTTTGCGCTTTCACTCTCTCTAAAAATTTTCTCTTTCCCTCCAAACTTCTCTATACTTGGTCGTTTGTTTGTTGATTTTTGCAGGAATCAATGGCCGTCTCAGTTGCTGTCCTGGCTGCGATGAAATTTGATGCAGGATTTGATATTGATATGGATTCCTTCAATAATAGTGATCAGATTTTCCAAGATATTCTAGAACTTTTCAAGGAACAACAGCTCATTACTATCATGTCCACCAGGATCAAATTAGCTGCTGATGAAATAAAAGAGTGGGTGTATACTGCCCACAACCAGGATCAAAATACAGTGATTTGAACAATTTCAGGAATACAGGTATCCCTAACACCGGATGCTTTGATAGAGATTTATCAATTGAAATCTGTAGAAGAGTCTGTTGAACTTTCTGGAGAGGAATTTTCTGCGATGCTTGAAAGGATGGGTCATTCAGATGCAAACCTTAGCAAGCTGCTGAAGAAAAATCTATCTGTGGAGTACAGATTCTTAGCTGATGTGGTTGGGAAGGTACTGTTGGCCAAGGACTCAGCCCATGATACCATCTCCAGGTATCAGCTCTACTTGATGGGTGCTCTTGTGGATAAGAAACAATTGAACGGGGGAGAAATCTTCTTTGATCTGATCAAGAAGAAGATTAACAAAAATTTTGTTAATTATGGAAGGATATTAGGGCTGTTTCTTCAAAACAGATGCCCTGCCCTGCTAGTTTCAAATGGGATGCACATCAATGCCTCCAAGAGGCTCACCTGTGCTCTGTTTGGCAAATGGTATAGGCAAATAGTGAATCCCAGCAGGCCCTCTGCATCTACTACTTCAGGCACCAGGACTGCTGCAGTCACTTCCCCTCAAGCTTCTGCCCCTGCAGAAGACTTGCCTGTTTCTTCTTCTCCTCCTCCACCTCCTGTTTCATCTACACCAGTCACATCCAAAATCACCATTTCCACCCCATCTCCAACTTCAATCCATTCTCCAACACCACAATTCACAGAAGAAACTTTCCATCCTCTACATCAATATCCTCACCTAGAGATTGACTCATCATCCCACATTCCATCCTTCAATCTTATAGATGATTCCTTTATGGATGATTCCCCTTCCTCCCCTCCTGACCTACCCTCTTCTTCCACATCATATCAACAACTACTGCACGATATTATTTCACCATCATCCTTCACACCTTCTATTTCAATTCAATTATCTTCCATTTCCACAATCCCCATATCTCAACCTTCCTTTCCACCATCCACTAGCTCTCCATCCACATCTCCAGCTGCTCCACCTTCACTTTCTACCTCTGCTCAAGTCCCTCTTGAGCATGTAGATCTTCCAGTTCTAGCAGACAGACTCTATGTGCTGATAGCTCCCAGGCTATCACTCTTATTGGAGACCTCCTTGGCTCCACTTCTACAGTCAGTTTTAGAGCTGTCTGCCAGGCTCTCCTCTCTCATTCCTCCTCAGGCAATCTCTTCATCTGGGTGCCTTGATCCAGTCCTGACTGAATCTAGGCAGGGGGAGATGCCTCATGAAGTGGAAATATTGCTTGCTGCTGCTGTATCTTCAGTCCAAGCTCAAGCCTCAACACCTCCAGTTGTAGTTATCACAGTGGACCTCAGGTCACTGTTGTCAGATTTTGACTCTGTATATTTCAGCTGTCTTCCAAAGCATACTACAGTCCAGCCATCTGAAGATCTGTCTAAGGCCATTGTGCCCATCTCCAGCTGTGATACCAGTTTAATAAGCTCCTATATACATTCCCTATATACTGCTGAGCCTTTTGTTTCTGTTGATCTTACTGCTGCTGCTCCTACTGCAAATGTTGCTATTTCTGTTAGTTCTGATGTTGCTGATGTTTTAGTTTCTGAGGATATGCAGACAGAGGCATTTGATTTTGAGCCTGCTGTTATTGCTGATGTTATTTATGTTGCTGAAACTGTTGTATCTGAATATGTTGTTGTATCTGAATCTGCTGCTGCTTCTATTCCTCTTTCTGCTGTTGCTGTTACTACTATTGTGTCACTGCTGTTACATCTGCTCAATCACAACAACAGATAGACTATCTCAAAAGGATTGATGCATTATATGATGATCAAAGCTCAGAAAGTGATCAGTTCAGAACTGATTCAGATGATTCCTCTGCTACTATTGCAAGGAAAAGAAAGGCCAGAAGCAAAGCAATGAAAAGAGTTCCTCCAGCAAAAGTCAAAGATACCAATGACATTCCTTACTACATATTACATAACTGCCCTATCACAGAACATTGGATGCAATATTCCAAAAATCAACTGAAGGCTATGAAGAAAAAGAGAAAGTATGAGAAAGGATCTTCTCAGTTCAATCCTCCTCCTCCTCCTCCCTTACCTGATGCAGGTGCAGGTGGTAGTTCAGCTATTCAACCTTCTGCCAGAAGCCAATCTTCTTATCAACCTCAAGGTAGATCTCAATACAGAGGAAGCCAATCTAGAGGCTACTAGTCAAGGAGAGGAAATTACAGAGGAAACCAAAGAGAATTTCAAGTTTATTCCAAAGGCCATTCCAGGAAACACCCTTATTCAAGGGAAGGACAAGCTTCCACTGATACTACTTCAGGTTCCTTTCCTTATAAACTGAAAGAGTTAGTCTCCTCCAGAGCTCCTCTAGATAATCCCTCCAATAGATATGAGCCTCCAGTTCCTTTTGAGAATCCAGAGAATAATCCTACTTCATGGACAGCTAGAACGAAAGAATTAGCTGCTCTGGACCAGATCAAGAAAGCTAGAGAACAAGACAAAGACACTTCCAGTATGACTACCTTATCAGATCAAAGAAGGAAGGAACTTGAAAGATATTCTTCCAGTAAGTTCTTTGATTCAGAAAGCTACATGAAGCTGCACCCTGAAGCTATAGTGCCTAGGCCTAAGCAACAAACCTCTTTAGGTGCAGCTGATGACAGAAGATCTAAAAAGGAAGCTCTCAATCCAAACAGAGAAATAGTACTTATAAAGAGCAAGGAAAAAGAGTAATTATGTAAGGTGACAGTTATTTTGATTTCTGTACTATCTGTGACAGCCCTTCTACACCCCGAATGTCATCTATAGACCGATCTCGGACAAGGCCCGACAACCCTTGACTCCGACCGCGAATCTCGGAAAGCCTTCATACGTTTGGTTGTATTTCTCCCCCTCCTCTTATAGTTACTTTGTTCTGAACTTTTGGATGTTTGATTGTTGATTAAGAACACTGTTTAGTTTAAGTATTTCAGCGTGTCTATGTGTTGTTATATTTTAGATCATGATTGTGTTGCTGAGCTTCAGTTTTTCGTGTTCTTATTGAGATAGTGTCGTTCTTGCGATTGATAGAAGCATGCGTGGAGAAGAGGTGATTGCGACCCTCATTGGCTCATCCATCTTTCATATTACTCTCTTGAGTAATCCACCAAAGAGACATGGTGACGACGACCCGCAATAGGTTTATTAGTGATAAACTTAGGAAACTCCAAATCAAAATCCCCTTTGTTTACGTTAACAAATGCAATCACTTTTTTAATAGCGAAATCACACTCCCTACTTGCACTCCTCGAGAGATCGATATCCGGGAATTCAACTCATCAACTTTATTACTTGACTACGATCAATACACTTGTCGATGCATTAAGACACAAAAAGAAAAATCTACTGGAGAAATAGAAATGCCAACCTTCTTGCTCCTGATGTTATTGAACCCTCTAAGTACTATCCCATGCCTCCTGGCTACTTTCAAAGGCAGAAAGAAAAGGCTGAAGCTGAAAAGGATAAAGCAACTAAGGCTAAGGCTACTTATGATATATACAAAAAAGGGAAAGAAGATAGCTGGGACAGAAGACGAACCTTCTAAGAAATCTAAGGCCAGTGGGATTGTGATAAGGGAACCCAAAACTTGAAATTTTTTAGGATCTGCTTATAGGGCTAAGGGATGTGACATTTTGTTTATTACACAACATTAATTCCTTATTTGTTAAATAGAACATCATTTGCTATAATTATGATTTGTCTGACTTATCATTTGCTCTGATCATGATTCATCTGATTTATCATTTACTATGATTATGATTCATCTAATGCATGCTGTGATAATATCTTTGTATATGTAGCATAATTATGTTAGTGTATATATTGTCTTAGGTTTTGACTTCTTCAAATATGGTAAGATTTTTGGGTCCATTGCCCTCAATGTCCTAGATTTGAGTGAAGTCAATCTTGTCAATGAAATACATAAAAGTGTTTTGGATTTCCTAGTAATAATTATGGGACAGATAGCCTAAGTGGCTAAGACAGGTAAACACTTTTTGTAGGTATGGAAAGATAGAAAACTATCTAAGTCCACAGGCATTGTGTGAAGGTCACTCACTCAATGCCAGACGACTTATAGGCTGTGAGTCAGGCTAATGCAGTCAAAACATAAGAAGAAATTGACAGTAAGTGGCTAAGTCTATAGACATTGACTGAAGTCAACTCACTCAATGTCATACAATAAAAGGTTGTTAGTCAGGCTAACGTAGTCAAAGGCTTGGAAGAAATGGACAGAAAAGTGGCAGAGTCCACATGCGTTGAGTGAATATCATTCACTCAATGTCATAGCTCTATAATCGTGGACCATTGCTCAGTCAGTCAACGCCACAGGAAGACTGTGAATATTTACCAAGTCCTCAAACGTTGAGTGAGGCAAGAACAGTCAACGCTATGTGATAATGTGTTGACTAAATCTCAAAGTCAGTGTTGTTTCTTAGACACAGAAATTTGGCTAAGTCCAAATGAGTTGAGTGTAGTTAATTCACTCAACGTAAGATAACAGAATAAAATCTGTTAAGTTGTTTGTCATTGAGTGGAGCTTACTCACTCAACGCCACAGAGCAGAAAAATATAGGTAAGGAAGAAAGCGTTGAGTGAGGAATGGTCACTCAACTCTCTCAACGCCATGATGCATAAATGATCAAGACAGAAAGCGTTGAGTGAGTCCTAGTCACTCAATGCTCTCAACGCTTAAGATGCTGAAGAAGCAGAAAAGGTTAATGCAAGAAGCGTTGAGTGAGGCATGCTCACTCAACGCTCTCAACGCATAAATAATAGAATGCATGGCTAAGGCATAAGGCATTGAGTGAGGTGCGCTCACTCAACGCTCTCAACAACAGACATACAGAAAAGGCTGCAAAAATGGTTAAGGCAAAAAGCCGTTAAATGTGTCGGGCCCACTACTCAAAGAGTCGTTGGGACATAAATGATAAAAGGAATAGCCTTTATAGAGCAATATAACTCATGAAGCAGAGTCGTTGAGAAAGTTCTTCTTCATCGCCATTATTGTTATGAAGAGAAGAACAGAGAGCAAAAAGACTGGAGGTCTAAAGGCTCAAAAAGTTAGTTGTTGGTCTTCATCCACGAGTACTGCATGATCAGAGAAAATCTTTGAAGAAAGTTAGCTGGTGGAATTTTCCATCTACACCAGCAGATTCTACAAAGATCGAGAGACATAATACTGAAGAACATTTATTGGTGTATGTGGAGAAGAAGTTAGGGCTGAACTTCCTCAGCCTAGGAAATAAAGAAGAGGCAGATATCTTTCAGCCAGTTACTTCCAGCACAAGCTATTATTCTTGTTGCTGTGAAAAAGTTAAGCTGAGAATTCTTCAGCTCAGGCAGTAGTAAGTTTTGATGCAGTTACTTCACAAATCCAGCAGGAAAAATCCCTGGTTCTATGAAGAAGAAGCAGGACTGAGTGTATCTCAGTTCAGGTAAAGTAAGACTCAGGAAAAATATTCCTGGAGTCAAAGTTGGGATGAGTCTATCTCAGTCAAGGTATATTGGCACAGAGAAATTTCTCTTGTGTCCAATCAAGAACCTCACCAACTCACTTCCATCCTATAGTATTGAAAGTTGCTTAACTGAAGGTTAAGTAATCACCTAGAGGGGGGGGGGGGGAGGGGTGAATAGGTCTTTGAAGTTTTATTCATTCTTTTGTTGCTTTCAAATTAATCTATCTAGAACATGTCCTTAGAACCTGGAATAAGAAAGAAAACAAGCACCACAGCAAACACACAGAGATTTATGGAGGTTCTCTAATTGGGTACATCCACTTTCCCTCCCATCTATCCAACATATTTGTTGGAGTAGGCACAAACTCCAACACTATGCTCCTCAGAGCTTACACCTCAGGCCCTCAGCCTTATAAATAAATTCTTCATAGAATCCAAAATCAGAACAACAAGGGTTCCTACCTCAGAGCCCTGCAGAGCTCCTACAGCTCAGTGATCCACTAATCACCTATCTCAGCATTATTTTTAAGGCCTACAACTCAGGCTCTTCTGCCCTACTGCTTCAGGCACACAACCCTACTCTCAAAGTGTTGTAGCACTCCTATAACTCAGTACCCTTCCAGGTACCTACAGCTCAGCCTCATCCAAGGCCTACAACTAAGAGACACACTTGTCAACTACAGCTCAGTGACTCTCCACTCACCTATCTCAGGCACAAGGACTACACTCAGGCTGGGAGGACAGCCCTACCTCAGATCCACACTTGGATCCTACCTCAGAGAGCAGCACTCTCCTACCTTAGGAAATAAAGCCCTACAGCTTAGATCAACTCTTGGATCCTACCTCAATACCCGAAAAGGTCACCTACCTCAGTGACTAATTAGTCACCTACCTCAGTGACTAATTAGTCACCTACCTCAGGCACAAAGTGCCCTACACTCAGATTCAGATAAACTGAATCATACAGGAATTGAATACAGAATGTTTAAGAAAAACAAAATAACCGACTCAGAGATAAATCTCTGAGTCTACCTTGCTGGACTGAGCAGATATCAGGCCAGCACACTTGCTGTAGAAGGAATTAGTGCTCTTCTACAACTAACACTTTTCTGCTGCATAGTTGAACAGCTATCAGCTTGCTGAATGGATGAATCAGCTTCTCTGTTCTAGAGAGAACTCTCTTACTGAACTTGAAGAGCTTCAGCTATCTTCCTTTTCCTTTGTTATCTCTGCTGGACTTGAGCTTTCAAGTTTAGTGGAGAAGAAGATGTCTAGCCCCCTCAAGTTTCCTTTTTATATTTTCTGCATAGGTTCTTCGTTCGTTAACCTAATCCACTTTTCTTTTTCCTTTTTATATGTGTTGATTTGAATCAACGACATTATTTTATGTGGGCTTAGTCAAGGATTGGTGTGCGACATCTCCATCATAAAATGACAAAGCAGATTTTGGCGCCACTGCAGCTTTCCTGCAATGGCTACATGTAAGTTGACTTTGATGACGTCAACAATGGTCATCACCATCTGGACTTATAAAATATTTCAGAAATCCATAAAGCGTTGAGTGATTTTAAGTCACTCAATGCCATTTGTCTTCGCTCTCAGTGCCTTTGGACTTGTGAATTTTCTCTGGATTTGTCTCAGCGGTTCTGTCTCAGTGGTTTCATATTAACAGCTGAGACAAGCTTCTGTCTCAGCGGTCTCAGCGGTTTCTTATTAACAGCTGAGATAAGCTTCTGTCTCAGCGCTTTCTTCTCAGCAATCTCAGTGCTTTATTCTTAACTATTGAGATAACCTTCTATCTCAGCGCTTTCTTCTCAGCAGTCTCAACGTTTTCTTCTCAGCGATCTCAGTGCTTTCTTTTTAGCTATCTCAGCTGTCTCAACGCTTTTTTTCTTTAGTCAGTTTTTCTAGCTTTAGCTGTGTCTGATGATCTGTGGGCTGAGCTCGACGAACTCTGATCTTCTCAACGGTCTCAGCGCTTTTTGCCTTAGTCAATTTTTCTGGCTTTAGGTCGACAAGTGTTGAGCTAAGCTCGACGATCTGTAAGCTGAGCTCGACAAACTGTAAATTGAGATCGACGAACTTCAAGCTGAGCTCAACAAACTTTGAATACTAAGATCATAAGCTTATCCTAAGGAATGTTGAGCTAAGCTCGACGACCAACGAACTGAGCTCGACGAACTGCGAGCTGAGTTTGACGAATTTTGAGTTTACTACCAAGCTCATTTTTCTTCACCTGTCCAATTATGGACTACCTGCATACAAGAACTAGAGCGCTGATCAAATACATTATGCCCCTTAGCATGATTGGTGATGCCTCTTCAAATCCCGAGGAACATTGTAGGGCACAATTCCCAACAATCTCCCCCTATTTGAAGAAGAAAAAACACACATTCATGCTAAGGTGCATCAACATAAGAAATATCATGATAGGTCTAATGAAACATTATCATGAAAACAAGACATCCCAGTACAGGATAACCCCCCCTAGATGAGATGGCTTACTACTATGATTGAAAGATAAATGGTAGAGGTGAATTATCAATCATTGACAATGTGATAGTATGATTAACAACAAAAGCTTTATTAATCATTTACAAGGTACACATTTTGATTAAGATCTACCTAATCATTAACTTAGCAAATCAACAGTAGCAAACTTGTTATTACAGGATATCTATGGAAGAACATCATATTTATTTATTACAGATATATAACAGAGAGTTGCATTATATATTTATCACATCAATATAGTTAGAGCCAACTCATATTAATTTCATTGAAAAAGATTTGATGTTGCTACATTGTTGATATTCATTACAAGACATTGAATAAATGTTTAAAGAACCCTAAGTCTTGCAGCCTCATATTAGTTTTTGTTTTGATGAACTAGAATCAGCATCCATGGAAGCAGCAATCTTCTTCAAGTTTTCAGCTTTGTTCTCCTATCATTTGAAGTAAAGAAATGGCATTGCAATATATCTGGAAGGCATTTTCTTGGGGTTGCTCTTCCCTACCAGATTCTCTTTGAGTACTCTTTCCCTTATGGAATTTCTTTCCAGATGTTTTAACCTTTACTTAGAAGAATATACACTATCAATAGTCTTTAAGATTTGTCCATGGCTTACCCAAGCATTAATAATGATGGATTCAGAGGCATCACTTAACTGTTCATGATCTGGATCATCTCTGTTCTCAGCTCTCCTCTTTGCCATGAACTCTTCATTTAATTGAGTTCCTTCCCACTTTCTTCTGGCAGCAAGCTGTGCATCCTGTGCAATTCTAGCTTGTGCTGGGAAGTCTAGGACCTCTGGCCTCTTTCTATCCAGGAGGGGCAGGTGTAGTGACACCCTTGTGCCTTGAATTTCATTGAAGGCTTGATCTTCAATGAATGATGATGCCTTAGTATGGCTGCTCTCACCTTTATGCCTTCTTCAGAAATGGGATTTTGCAGTAAGGAGGTGTTGGCTTCATTCTTGCTTGATATAGAATTGAATATTCTCTCATTGTCAGCAAGCAGCTCATCTTTCTGAATTATTGTCTCCTTCATAGATTGGAAGGCAATATTGGTGACATGCAGATTTACATGATCTGCTGCACCCTTGATAACCTCATCAGTTGCACTCACACAATTCTTGACATATCCTTTGTCAGCTTCATAGAGTTTTGGCTTATGTCCAAGGATTTCATGAGGGTGGTCAGTTTGATGCCAGCAGTTCCAGACCTATCAAACTAGGTGGTGACCTGTTTGTTTAAGTGAGAGATTTCTTCTTCATTTTCATTGACTTTGGTTGACAAGTCATCCCTCAGTTTGGCAACTAATTGATCAACATACTCCTTGAGAGTCGTGGTTTGAACCTCCAAGAGTGCCATGATTTGGTTTAGAAATTGTTCATTGGAGATGGGGTAGATAAAGTATGGCTCGTAGGAGGAGGTACAACATCTGAGGATGGATCTGAGAAGGCTTCCCCATTAACTACATCACCTATAATAGGAAACATTTCCTTAGTTAAAGTTGTTTTAACACTACTAATTAAGAGGGTATGGGTTTTACCTGTAGTGGGTGCAGACTCAACTATTCTGTTGACAACTTGATCCAAGATTGTCAATTCCATCTGATCATGCTCCCCCTCAGACTGAGCATCCTTCTCTGGGCTTGATAGATCAAGATAAGTATCTAAAGCCTCAGGAGGCTCATGTTTATCTTCTGTAGTAGGCATATCATCAATTGCAGCTACATCATCAGTATCTACCATATCTGCCTCATCTTTTGCAGCAACCTCTTCTTCATTGCCAATCTTTGACACTTATCCTGACCTAGGGCTGGCATGGATTTTATCAACATGCAAAACAATAACCTGGAGTTGAATGTTTGTAGAGGATTGACTTAGTGATAACACAACCTGCAGACCAACATCAGCTGGAGAGGAGGATCTAAGTTCTAGTTCAGAGCTGGAAGTTCTTTCTTCCTCAGTAGGTTTCCTTCTTATACACTTAGAGGAGTCCTTTATTCCTGAAGGTTGGCTCATTGGTAGGACCCTAGTGAATCTGTCCAAAGTCATTATGTCCATTCTTTTTAGGTAGTGAATCTTCACCCCATGTTCCTGTTTGAAAGTATCAGAATAGGTGTTCGCTAGGTATAAGGAAAGAATTCTGCCCTTGTTTGGAGAGGGTATACAGTCTACTAATCTCTGATAGATGAGAGAAGACTATGAGGTGTTTCTATTCAGGATAATTCTGGTCATGACATCAAACATGGACCTGGAGATAATGTTATGTGATCCAGGTTTGCAGATAAGGGCCTTCCCTACAATATATGCTAGCAGTTTACCTCTCTGATTGAAGAATTTCCTTTTAAGAGACCCAGATTTGGCCTCATTGTATCCACACCATCTGAGAGCACTGTCTCTATCCATGACGGCGAGCTCTTCTTCCTTGCTAGGGTTGACGGAGGGTATATGAATGGCCTTTCCTAGTCTCTTAGGGTTTACCTTTATTTTGTTATCTTCAATCTTAGACTTAAGAGAGTTTTGAGAGAATGACACTTTAATATTCGAGAAGAATTCCACTACCTCCTTTCTAAGAATGGTGGAGGGTTTGGACATGGTGTACTCCAGGCCTGTGATTTCAATCATCCTTATCACTGCTTTAATCTCTGGAGAGGCATGACTGAATCCATCCATCACAATTTTGTATCCTTCCTAGAGCTCCTTGATGACATTTGGCATCATTGAAATAGTACAGCAAGATGTTGAGCGGGTTTCGGTCTCGACGGCTAGGGTTAAGGGTTTTAAGAGTGGATTGGCCTTTCGTTTCTTGTCGCCTTTATATTTATACCAAAAAAGTTTAATTATCTTATTTTCTGAATGACAAATTAACCATTTTAGCTTTATCTTGTCCATTTTGTTTTTAACGTGTTGTATTACGCTTCCTATTATGAAGTAGAAAATTTGGCAATTCTATTTTACGTCTCACCTTTTCTTCTATTTGTTCCATGCTTGTCTAATTTGTTGCTTCCCTTACTGATTCGATGTACAATTTAATTGACTTAGTAAAAATTTTATTAATGTTAAATATAAGGGGCCTAACATGTTGATGAGCCAGCTCTATTGGCACTCCAATTTATGCATTGGTTTACCTTAAAGCCTGCTAATAAGTTATTTGAATTTTAGAGTAAAGCCTACAAAAATTAACAATGTAGTTTATTGAATCACTGTTTTCTATTTGGTGTACTTGATTAGGTTCAGCCTGAGCATATCCAATATAACTTAATAATTAGCAAACTTAATCTTTATATAAGAGAGAAAGACTTACCTTGAGGCTTGATTATGTTGGAACATCCTATTACTGATTTGGGCAAGTATCACTATGTCTCTTAGGAAACCTATTTTGACCTCATTGTATAGATCTAAAGGTCAATTAGAATTGAGTCTAAGGGTTAGTACTTAGGTTTGAAAGCTGCCCTCAAGACTAGAGATTTTAGTTTTGGAGACCAAGTCATTTCGTCGAGCTCAGTACGGCGAATCGTCGAACTCCATTCGACGATCGTTGAGCTCACTTTGACGGATCGTCGAACTCCATTCGACGATCTCTGAGCTCAACTTCAACAAGTCGTCGGACTCCATTCGACGATCGTCGAGCTCAGATCGACGATCTTGACTCCAGTTTGATTTTCTATCTCTGAGCTCAGTTCGACGATAGTTGAGCTCAGATCGACGATCTCTGTTTCTGTCTAAGTCCAATCTCTGAGCTCAGTTCAATGATAGTGGAACTCGGTTCGACATTTTCTCTGAAGAGTTCAACGTTTTCAAGATTCAAATTTGGACAGCTGTGGAATTATTGTCAGCATTGAATTCAGAGATCTTGTAGCCATTTTTCATTTAATCTGGAGCAAGTTTCAAGGAATTTTCATGGAATGTTTTATTGAACTTTCCTCTAGAAGATAAATACATTTAAGGAAGTCATTAATGACAGGCTAACGGCTATCTTGGACAGTGGATCATTTCTATTCAGACAAAAGGAATAAAAGATCAGATTTTTCATTCCTGCTGCAGAAGAACAAGAAGTTAGACACATATTCTCTGTAACAACAACTCTTACAACACAACAATCACACAAGAGAAAGAAAGAGAGTTGCAGACATTCTTAGTCTCAAATTCATACAAGAACACACATCACAAAAGGAGATCAACCAACTGAAATTTTTAGATCTCTTTTGATTCAAGTGTTCAAAGGCCATCATCATTCAAGACTCCAGCCACCACACATTTCAGTTGCTGCTGAAATCATCTATTGCTGGAGATCAAATCATTTGAAGGCCTATCACCCTACTGCAAAGCTTCACTTCCTGAACACTCAAGATCTTAGGGGCAGCTTTGACAACATCCACAATCTTCTCTCTGACTGTTTAAAGAGAAGATTCTCTCTCCATCTCTCTCTCTCTCTCTGCTGTAAAGGGTTTTTCAAACTCCCTTCAAAAGTTTGTGTTTGGTTTCTGAGACCTTATCAACACTCAGTGGTCGCAAGACACCTGATCAAAAAATCTGGTTTGGTTTTTGAGCACCTTATCAAAAGCTCATTGGTGCCCAGGACACCTGATCAACTCATCCTATAGTGGATCCTACCTAGGGTGGAAGAAGAGTGGATGTACCCAGGTTGATTGGGGAACCACTATAGCTTCTTGTGTCATCTGGTTGCTTGTCTTTCTTTTTGTTTCTGGCTGTGATTTGTGATTGGTTTGTGATTAGATTGCTCTGTGATTAGATAGTTTCTGTGTTTAGATTTACTGTTTATTATTAGCTTTCATATTCACTTAGTAATACAACAACAGTTGTAAAAAGTTTTTAGCAAGCACCATACTCTATTCACCCCCCCTCTAGATTATATCAGATCTAACTTGCACTTTCAATTGGTATCAAAGTCAGGTTGGTTAAAAATACCACATCTCAGTGGTTGCACAGGCTAACACCTGAACCCAAAGATCCCTCCAGTTAGATCTGCTTGTTTTAAGTTTGTTATTAGAAGTATTTCCTCACAAAACATGGCCCAAAACAAAGATTATGCTAGCACCAGACCTCCAGTGTGCAATATATCCAAGTTTGCACTTTGGAAGGCAAGGATTAGACTATACATGAACTCTATTGATGAGGACATTTTCAATTCTATTTTGACAGTGTGTCCAAGACCTCCAGAAAATACAAGTACAAATGTTGTTCCACCTCCCTCAGGAACAGATACTGACATCAAGAAATGGAAAGTTGCAGATGCAAAGGCTATGAACATTCTAGCCCAGACTATGTCTGATGAAATTTTCCAAAAGCAAGCTGAATGCAACTCAGCAAAGGAAATCTGGGATAAGTTATCTGAAATAGTCTCAGGATCAGCTAATGAGAGAAAAGACAGAAGATCTCACCTCATAACCCAATATGAGAACTTCAAGAAAGGAGAAGCTGAGTCAGTAGCAGAAATGTATAATAGACTCAGCCTGATAGTCAATGAACTGAAGACTTTGGACAAAGAGATCTCATTGACTGAGCTAAATGACAAAATCCTAATGTGCTTCCCAAGTACTTGGGACTCAAGGATCTGGCCAGTCAAGGATGCCAGAAGTCTGAATGAGATTACAACAGAAGCTCTCTTGGGCAAGCTCAAGTCTTATGAGCTGCTCATTAAAAACAGAGAAGAAGAGCAGAAGGCTGCCTCACCAGCCACAAGAAAGGAAAAGTCAATAGCCTTCAAAGTTACTGAAGATCAGCCTGAAGACAAAGTCACAGGCAATGATGAGCTGCTTAGTCTAATGGCCAAAAGATTTTACAAAATGGCCAGAAAGGACTTCAGGAAGAGATCATACAAAGAACATGACAAGCCAAGGTATGATAAATCAAATAATAAAGAAATTATTTGCTTTGGTTGCAGGAAACCGGGCCACATTGTGTCTGACTGTCCAGAGGACAAAATCAAAGACAGAAAGGACAAGAGAGAAAGAAGAAAAGATAAGGACTTCAAGAAGAATAGCAATGGCAAACCCTACTCCAGCAAGAACAAACATACAAGGAAGGTATTTGTTGCTGAAACTTGGAGTGAGACAGAAGAAGAATCAGAAACTTCTTCCAGCTCAAGTGATGATGAGGATGATGCTGAAGAGAAGGAATTCTGCATGATGGTTATCAATGCCTCACAACACAATTCTGATGCAGAAGAGTCTGAATCTGAATCAGAGACTCAACCTGAAGAAGACCAGGTAATAGACTCATTTGATTTCAATTCTGAGGACTTTAAGTATGAATTTAAAGCACTATGTTTAGACTTATTAAAATCTGAGAAGGAAATCATTTCTCTCAGAAATCAATTGTCTGAACACAGTACCTTAAAGTCAGAAAACCTCAAACTCTATGAGTAGTTGGAGTGCTATAGGGAACAGATAGCTTCACTGAAAAGTGAGCTATCAGAGGCCAAAAAGCTTGAGGAATCCCTTAATGGGAGAAGTATCAAGCTAATGGACATCACAAGCACAGTGAACTTTAGATTCAATAGTACACTGGGCTTAGGGTGCTTCATCTAGCCAACCTATAGTACTAACAAGCCCAATTAAATTTATCTCTGATAAAGGCAAGGGAGTTGTAGAGGTAGATAGGAAAAATTCTGACTTACCTAAGAAAACCAAGGTTCAACAGAAATCGTCGAACGGAGCTAGACGATTGCCGAACGGAGATAAATGATCTCAGCCAAAATCGTCGAACTCAGGTCGACGATCTCTAAACCCTGAACTCTACCACAGCCGATCGTCGAACGGAGCTCGACGATCTGACCCAAGATCGTCGAACTCAGCTCCACGATCGTCGAGCAGACATCAGAGCTTTGAAAACCTTTTCAAGGGTAAATCAAAATCCAAACCTAGGGGTCCTTCATCCCAAAGCTTTAACCCTTATACTGAATGAATAATACCTCCAAGGAGATATCATCCTGAAGGTTATAAGAGTTAACCAGCGATGTCATTTATTTCTGAATTTAAAGGTTATCAACCTATGCCCAAGGTAAACTGGTCAAAACTAAGTAAATTGTTTTATGTGCAGGTGAAGACCTATCCAACATCAAACCAGGAATGGTATTTGGATAGTGGGTGCTCTCAGCACATAACAGGAATTAAGGACAATTTCACATACTTTAAAGCCAAGCTTGGACCCAAAGTCATATTTGGTGATTCAAACTTTGGACTGACACAAGGATATAGTGCAGTTCAGATTGGCACATTCACATTCAAGAAAGTAGCCTATGTGGAAGGACTGAAGCACAACTTGATCAGTATCAGTCAGCTATATGATGAAGGCTACCAGGTGACTTTCAGCAAATCCTTATGCAAGATCAAGTAAGAGGACAACACAACTGTGTTGACAGGTAAAAGGAAAGGTAACATCTACTTATTAGACTTTCTTTCAACAGAAGTAGATATTTGACTGTTTAATTCTATTTGTAGACCTAATGAGTTATGGCATAAGAGATTAGGACATATAAACCTTAGAACCATTGCTAGGCTATCCAAGGACAACCTTGTTAGAGGACTACCTTCTGGCCCCTACAAGAAGGAAGGACTCTGCAGGGCTTGTCAATTAGGCAAGCAAACCAAAAATAGTTTTGAGTCACTTAATAAGAGTGATTCACCTAGGATTTTATATCTGTTACACATGGATCTTTTGGACCCATTACAGTACAAAGCTTAGGATGGAAATCTTATACTTTAGTGACTGTACATGACTTCTCTAGATTCACATGGGTATTCTTTCTAAGGAAGAAGTCTGATAACTTTAAGTGTTTGACAGAGTTTCTCAAATGCATACAGACTGAGTTCAATACTCACATTGCCCTGATCAGAAGTGATCATGGGACAGAGTTTGATTCTCTTCTTATGCAAGAGTTCTGTCAGAGTGAAGGGATCAGGCACACTTTCTCAGCTCCTAGAACTCCTCAACAAAATGGGGTAGCAGAAAGGAAAAATAGAACCCTTATTGAATCTGCCACTATATTGTTGTCAGATGCTCACCTTCCTCTATCTTTTTGGGCAGAGGCATTGAACACCTCCAACTATGTGCTGAACAGAAGTTTAATACATAAACTGAAGGGCAAGACTCCATATGAATTACTCAAAGGGAAGAAACCTAAAATAGACTATTTTAGAATTTTTGGTTATATCTGTTACATTCACAATAATGACAAGAAGTATTTAGCAAAATTTCAAGCTAAAGCTGATGAAGGAGTTTTTCTGGGATACTCATGATCAGTAAGGCTTATAGGGTATATAATAAATCAACTCTTAAAATTGAAGAATCTGTTCATATATCTTTTGATGAAACTAACATGTCTTTCAAGGAGAAGATTACTTCTACCATAGAACCTTTACAGGTACACTCTCTTGCAGAAGACTTGGACAGGTTACAAATCAATCAAAAAGAGGAAAGAAGTGAAGTCGAAGAAGACATTCAACATCTTAAAGAGAAACTTCTTGAAGAGCCAGTTGTTGTACCACCAGAGGAAACAATAACACAGGTTTGTGAACAATCAACACCTCCTGTTTATTTAGTAAAATCAAGAGACCATCCAATTTCCCAAGTGATTGGAGACACCTCAGCTCGTGTGCAAACCAGAGATCAGGTCAACCAAAACCTGATGCACACTTGCTTCCTTTCTCAAATTGAAGCTCAATCCATTCAAGATGCAGAGCAAGATCCACACTGGATCATTGCAATGCAAGAAGAGTTGCATCAATTTGAAAGGAACAAAGTTTGGGATCTAGTACCAAGGCCTAAGGATCACTCCATTGTTGGAACAAAGTGGGTGTTCAGAAACAAGTTGGATGATCAAGGAGTCATTATAAGGAACAAGGCAAGGATAGTTGATCAAGGGTACTCTCAAGAAGAAGGGATTGATTATGACCAGACTTTTGCACCAGTTGCAATGTTGGAGGCTATAAGAATCTTCTTAGCATATGCAGTACACAAAGGTTTCAAAGTATACCAGATGGATGTAAAGAGTGTTTTTCTAAATGGAGATATCAAAGAAAAAGTCTATGTCAGACAACCTCCAGGTTTTACCTCTTCAACTCATCCTGATTAAGTTTTCAAGTTGCATAAAGCATTATATGGTCTAAAGCAAGCTCCTAGAGCATGGTATGAGACTCTAGCATGCTTTCTTCTGAAAAATGAATTTATAAGGGGTAGTGTAGACCAAACTCTTTTTATTAGAACCCATAAGTCACATACCCTACTAGTACAAATCTATGTAGATGATATTATTTTTGGTTCTGCTGATTCAAATTTGTGTAGAAGGTTCTCCAATCTAATGCATTCTAAATTTGAATTGAGTAGCATGGGTGAGCTATCCTTCTTCCTAGGATTGCAAATCAAACAACATGATGAAGGCATATTTATTTCTCAAATCAAGTATGCAAAAGAATTGGTTAAGAAATTTGATATGTCTGAAGCATCATGTATGAAAACACCTATGCCTACTAATGTCTTATTAGATGCTGATGAACATGGGAAACCTGTTGATCAGACAACATATAGAGCAATGATTGGCTCCTTATTGTACCTTACAGCTAGTAGACCTGATATAATGTTTGCTACATGCATATGTGCTATATTCCAAGTGAGCCCTAGAGAGTCACACCTAACATTAGTAAAAATGATTCTCAGGTTTGTAAAAAGTTGTCCAAATCTAGGTCTCTGGTATCCAAAAGATTCAGCATTTGATTTAAGTGGATTTTCTGATGCTGATCGATTATGCTGGATGCAGAATAGACAGGAAGAGCACCAGTGAAACTTGCAGTTTCTTGGTGACAGACTTGTCTCCTGGTTTTGCAAGAAACAAACATCTCTGTCAACTTCAACTGCTGAAGCTGAATATATGGATGCAGGTAGTTGTTGTTCACAAATCTTGTGGATTCAAAATCAGCTCCTAGACTATGGCTACAACTTAGAGAAGTCAAAAATATTTTGTGATAATACCAGTACTATTTCTATAGCCCAAAATCCAGTCCTCCATAGTAGGACAAAACACATAGAAATTAGGCATCACTTTCTAAGGGATAATGTTGAGAAAAATAAAATTGAACTTCAATATATCCCAACTGATTTGCAAAGGGGAGATATTTTCACCAAACCCTTGGATGAAAAGAAACACACCTTCTTCCTGAATCAGTTAGGAATGTTAGATGGAGGAAGTCTAAAATAAGTTCCCAGATTTTTAAACTATAAAAATTGACCAAGTCTAGGCAAACATCTTGATTTTTCTAGTGTATAAGAGTGTTTCTGATCTTTGAACTGCGCTCGACGATTTTCCCCCAGATCGTCGAACGGAGATCGACGCTTTCCGAAATCGTCGACCAGAGTTCAGCGCTTCTCAGATAGTGCTCAACTATCTCTTCAGGTCAGCGATCGTCGAACGAAGCTCGATGATATTGTTTTCTGAACTATCGTCGAACGGAGCTCGACGCTCTCCGATATCGTCGAACGGAGATCGACGATATTGAAGACCTTTCAGTTTCCTTTAGAAGCCCAGATCGTCGAACTGAGTTCAACGATCTTTCCTTTTCTGCGTCGAACCCTAATATAAAATTCATTTTTCGGCCGTCGTTCTCCCTTTGCGCTTTCACTCTCTCTAAAAATTTTCTCTTTCCCTCCAAACTTCTCTACACTTGATTGTTTGTTTGTTGATTTTTGCAGGAATCAATGGCCGTCTCAGTTGCTGTCCTGGCTGCGATGAAATTTGATGCAGGATTTGATATTGATATGGATTCCTTCAATAATAGTGATCAGATTTTCCAAGATATTCTAGAACTTTTCGAGGAACAACAACTCGTTACTATCATGTCCACCAGGATCAAATTAGCTGCTGATGAAATAAAAGAGTGGGTGTATACTGCCCACAACCAGGATCAAAATACAGTGATTTGAACAATTTCAGGAATACAGGTATCCCTGAAATCATTTTCGTCTCTCGAGTACCCGGCTGGCTCTTCGCCTTCCTCCATCAGTTGTAGAGCCGCGCCCTTTCCGTCTCGCCGTCGATGCTTTCTAGGGTTTCGCCATCTCCAAGACTTCTGAATCATGGCCGCCTCATCTAAGATCGGTGTTGGTTCAGAATTAGTCACCGCCGGGATTGCAGACCTATCCGCCGATTTCCATAATCTCCTGATTTTGCTTGACACCGCCAGATTAACATTCGTTCTCGAAGAACCATGTCGTATCCTCTTCCCCGAAGTTGCAGAGTTTTTCAGGAATGTCAAGCTCAAGCACCATGGCACAGTTTTGAAGTCTTCAGTCAAAGGTATCAACATTAAACTCACCCCAACCTCTGTTTCTCGACTTCTCCGACTGGCAGCTCCAGATGTAGATGATTTTCTGAGTGATGAAGACTATTCCAGAACTTGCTCATTCTGTGGACTTTCTGATGATGCTAAATACATCAATAGGGCTGATTTGCATACTGAAGGAAAATTCTTGGTTGATGTCATTGGCAAGATTCTTCTATGCAAAACAAACTCCATCAGGGCCATACCCCTTTATTTCTTTGAATTGATGCAAGCTATAGTCTGTAGAAAATCCTTTCAGTTTGGCTTGTTGATTCTGAATAAGATTAAGGAGAGTATAAATTCCCCCAACTATGCAAGGATAATTTCCCTGCTTCTCCATGAGATCAATCCAGAGATTTTCAGTTTCTCCAAGGGAAGTATCATTCACCACATGAAGAAGGTATCCATCACCTCCATACAGAGATGGGGGTTAAAGTTGCAAAATCCCTCTCAAGCTGCCAAAGTTACTGAAGATATAGACACAGAGGACAGTACTCCATCTCCTTCTCCATCTCAGGTCCCCAGCTCCTCTGGTGCACCTATTGAGGGGGAGCCTGCTCCTATTGTTCAGGCCAGGCCACCTACTCCTCCTCCACCTACTCCTCCACCACTCACTCTAGAAGATATCCTCTCAGATCAACAAGTTCAAGAAGCACTCCTTTCTACGGATGCTTCCATAAATGAAATGATAGAAGAACTAACTGCAGATGCACCACCTCCTCCTCTCTTTACAAATGCTCCAGTCACTGACTTTCCCAAGGACACAACTCCTCTACAGTCTCCAGCAAAATCTCCAGTGCAGTCTCCAGCAAGGTCTCCTGACACTTCTCCAGCAAGAACTCCAGCACAATCTCCTGATGCCCCCAAAGAACGGCAAGAAACAATTCTCATTTCTGATGAGCTCTCACCTGAGCCAGCTGAAGCTCCTCTCAGGAATTTGAATTTCACTATCCCTCAGATAATGGATGAAGAGGATGCCATGTTACCCACCACAAGATCTCAGAGCTCAGTCACTCTCTCTGAAATAGCTCCATGGGTGGCTCCTCCTATTCCTTCTGCTCCATCAACTTCTTCTCCTGCAGCTGCTACAGCGCCTGCCTCCACAGATTTGATGTCTCAGATTGTACTACCTCTTCAAGACCATAGATCCATACTTTGATACTTGTATCAAAACTGTAACTGATAAGATAACTGCTCTAGAACATGAGATGAGCAGAGGATTTGCTGAAATACAGCATAATACTGATCAGCTCAGACATCTGTTCCAAATGGGTGGAAAAGTCTTAGACCACACCATCACAGTGTTGGACACCGGAGGAGGGTCTGATTCTTGAAAATAATCAAATGGAACTGGACAAAAGAGCTGAGGCCACTAAGATGAACATATGTGAAGAAGTTGGCACTTTCAAAGATGATGTCATCTCGCAGCTATCTGTTGAAGTCAGAAAGGGGGAGAAATTGGTAAAAGAATATTTAGAAAATTTTGATGCCCTTAAGAAAGAACTATGGGAAGCCAAAGTTAAAGAGATCCATGATGATGTTCTAGCTCAGATACAGAGTATCAAATTCCACACATATGACACTGCTGTTTGAATGCACAACTAGATTCTTCCAGAATTTGTTGCTGATCCTACCATTATCCCTCATCACCTGAACCCTCTAGCTGCTGCTGATGCTCCCACTCCTGCTCCTCCTCTGCAACCTACATTTTCTCCAAGGCCTGTTGATTTTGTTGCGCCTCCAGATTCGTATGCTTAGGATTGGGAAGATGATCATATAGATATCTTTCTCAAAGCCCCTCCTGAGATACTGACTTATAAGAAGAAAAGAAAATATGGTGAAGGTCCTTCTGCTAGCAAGTCTGTTCCTGCTAAAGCTCCTGAACATGCTGAGGTCTGGTCTCCTACTTCAAAGTCCCTCATCCTGGAAACTCCCAATTAGTTTTAGATTTCCATGAGAGAAGAAATATTCACTACAGTTCCCATGAATGAGAATTGTGTGAGAAGTCCATGACCAAAAGAAGGATATATGACAGAGAATATGGAAGAAATAATCCCGCTACTCCTCCCAGACCCCCCAAGTATTATCCTAAACCTTACAGCTAACAAAGAAGACAGCAAGAGAAATAAGACAAGCAACATCATCAGAGCTAGCCCAAAGGACTCATGAGTTGTGGAAATGGATTTTTGTTGTTAATGTTATTTTTGGATACTCATATTTATATAATTCAAAGTTTTTGATCTTATTATCTTTTTCATAGTTCCTTGATTGCTTACACTGCTTGATTACTTAGCATTCTTTTTATGTCCATAATTCACCTTAGTGTAAAGGGTTCTGACTTCTACAAATAGGGGGAGATTGTTGGGTATTGTATCCACACTAACCCAGATTTGATGAAGTCACCCTTGAACTAATATGAATTAAGTTGTATTTGATGCTTGGTTTGAGTTATCTATGTGCAGGAATTCTTATGGGAAGTGTATACCAATGTCAGTCTACAATGGGTCACCAAACACAGGACCATACAATGTAATCCCTCATTTTGTGTTCCAAAGTATTGACTCATGTACAGCCTCTCTATTGGAATACACTTCATATTCAAGCTCTAGGACTATGGGAAAAGAATTGATGCTGATTTCACCTTAGAAGAAGAAAAATTCTGTCAGAAAATTTTTCCTAAGTAAGTACTCGAGCAGTTCCTTACTTACTCGAGTAAGTTACTGAGTGTATACTCGAGTAGTAATTCACTTACTCGAGTAGTTAAGATATACTCGAGTAGTCCAATTATGGCTCTCAAGTAGTTCATCTTATATACTCAAGTAGTTTCCTTTTACCTCTCGAGTTTACAGAATTCTCTTCTAAAGCTTTTCTAAGTTATATACTCGAGTAGTACTATAGAGTACTCGAGTAGTTCTATCTTCTGTCTCGAGTTAATTGTATTCTGACTCTCGTGTAGTTCCTACTTACTCGAGTAGTCTAAATCATATACTCGAGTAGTTTATCTACTACTCGAGTAGTCAAGTGCTCTTACTCGTGTAATCCAGATTCCCCTCCAGAAAATTTCTCTAAGTGAATTACTCGAGTAGTTCATGTTATATACTCGAGTATTTCTAATAGCCTCGAGTAATTCATCTTATATACTCGAGTAATTCCCTATGTCTCGAGTAGTTTATCTTACATACTCGAGTAGTTCAGTTTTTCCTGTTCCAGAAATTTTCTAAGTGTTTGTCTCGAGTAGTCTCTTATATATTCGAGTAGTTCACTCTTATATACTGGAGTAGTATTTCTTGTACTTGAGTAATTTACTCCACCTCTTGTGTAAGTACTTAAGTACTCGAGTAATTTATTTTTGTTACTCGAGTAACTGAGTCTTTCTCATTCTTATTTACCTGAGTAGTTGACTCCATGTACTCAAGTAATGATTTCTTTTTCTCCCGAGTAATCTTTCTCATGTACTCGAGTAGTCATCTTCTACCTACTCGAGTAGTGCTGCATATACTCGAGTAGTTCTGCTTGACTCGAGTAATTTACTTTGACTTTTCAGAAATTCTTTAAGTCCAGACCTAACGGTCTTATTCTTAAAAGTTGACATGATTGGTCCACGTGTCTTTCATAATGACTATTTTAAGTCTAATCTTTTATTCTCCTATAAAATATCTTGTCAAACCGACAAACCCTAAGTTTTCAAAGAAAATTATTCTAAAAGATTTTGCAGCCGTACTCTCTCTCTCTAAGAAGATTTTTGTCTCCTCTCTCTCTCTCTGCAAGAACCGAAAACTCGCCGCCGCCGCCATCGCTGATTTCCGACCGGCTAGGGTCTCTTATTTTCAGAGGATTCAAATTAAGAAGACTCTACAGATCGAGATCTCCGCTCAACGCTTCATCTTCTCATTCGATCGTGTAAAGTCGAGAAGGTCCAGATCTGATATTACAGGGATTCTTCTTCAATATTCTGATAAAGGCGCATGCCTAGAAGAAGGAATTTCTGATTTTTTGTTGCAGATCTGAACAAGTGGATTTACTATTTGTATTTCTGTACAACTTTATTTCATTATTGTAGGAGAAGTTTTCTCCGAGTGTAGTAGTTTTCAACTCCGAGATTGTAGGAAGTTTTGCCTTCCGAGTGTAGATCCGTTTTGTGGATTGAGTTTGTAGGAACATTGTTCCGAGGGTAGGATTGTTTTCCAATCCGAGATAGTGGAGTAGCCGAGTCTAGTGTATTGCTAGATCGGTGAGGGAAAGTGGATGTACCCAAGGTTGGGGAACCACTATAAATCTTTTCTCGTCTGTGTTTGTTTGTTTGTTTGGTAGATAGATCTGTGCTTTGGTTTGAGATTTTTTTATTCCGCAAAAAGACGCACAACTCACCTATTCCCCCCCCCTCTAGGTGATTTAGGTTGGCAAATATTAACTTTCACTTCTGTCTCAGGGTTTTCTTCTCAGCGGTCTCAGTGCTTTATTCTTAAGTGCTGAGACAACCTTCTGTCTAAGCGCTTTCTTCTCAGCGGTCTCAATACTTTCTTCTCAGCGGTCTTAGCGCTTTCTTCTCAGCTATCTCAGCTATCTCAGCACTTTTTGCCTTAGTCAGTTTTTCTGGCTTTAGCTGCGTTCGACGATCTGTGGGCTGAGCTCGATGAACTCTGATCTTCTTAGCAGTCTCAGGGCTTTTTGCCTTAGTCAATTTATCTGGTTTAGCTAGACAAGTGTTGAGCTGAGCTCGACGATCTGTAAGCTGAGCTCAACGAAATGAAAACTAAGCTCGATGAACTTCAAGCTGAAATCGATGAACTTTGAATCCTGAGCTCTTGAGCTTATCCCAAGGAATGTTGAGCTGAACTCGACGACCAGCGAGCTGAGCTCGACGAACTGCAAGATGAGCTCGACGAATTTTGAGCTTACTAACAAGCTCATTTTTCTTCACCTGTCTAATCATGGACTACCTGCATACAAGAACTAAGGTACACGTCAAATACATTATGTGTCTATGTCATTGACCCATCTGACTTCTTACAAATTTGGGATATTGGGATCAATAGACCCAACACAAATCCTAGGGCTAACTGGATGAGCGCCTTCTGGGGGCTTTCTCCTCCATCCTAGCTAGGGAAGCAGTAAGCAGTCTGTACAGAGTAGTGGCTGGACATTATTTTCGAGATTCTGGTTGGGATTCGATGCCCAACGGAGGAGGCTGCAGCCTTGGCAATTTCCTTCCTGGAGTCACTATACAACTTCGTATTCGTGAAGAGAGGGCCCCAAACAAGGCGCAAGACTTGGTGCACATTTTTAAGAGTTTGGGAGTTTTGCACTCCTGGAGGCCAATTTTGGGTGGACCTCCGTAAATACTAGTAGGGGGATGAAATATTTGTCTCTCCCCCGGCCCCTTTGAAGAGTCACCCAGGATCCTGCCTGCACGATGCCCCAGCCCGCAAGCAGGACGCCCCAGCACGCAAGCAAGCCGTCCCAGCCCGCAAGCAGGCCGCACCAGCCCGCAAGTAGGTCGCGTCACGCCAGCAGGCCGCAACTTGCCAAGTAGGTCGCGGCTCGCTAGGCCGAGTCTCACCAGACCGCCGTCTCGCCAAGCAGGCCGCGTCTCGCCAGGAAACCGTCTCGCCAAACTGCCATCTCGCCAAGCAGGCCGCGCCTCGCCAGCAGGCTGCAGCTTGCCAAGTAGGCCGTAGCTCGCCAGGCCACCGTCTCGGCAACCAGGCCACCATCTCCCCAGACCGCCGTCGCGCCAAGAAGGCCGCAACTCGCCAAATAGGCCGCGTCTCGCCAGTAGGTCGTGTCTCGCCAGACAGCTGTCTCGCGAAGCAGGCCACGTCTCGCCAGACCGCCATCTCGCCAAGCATGTCGTGTCTCGCCCGACCGGCGTCTCGCCAAGCAGGCCACATCACGGCAAGCCGTCCCCAGCTTGCCCGGCTTCAGGTCCCCCAGCTTTCGCTCTCCCAGTCGCCTCAGCCCACCAGGTCGCCACTCGCATGCTGTCTATTCGCCCAAGCCGCTCCTCGCTTCTCGCATAACCACCAGCCCGACCGGCTTGAGGGACTACCCCTAGTGGACTGCAATTAGCCGCATAGTACAGCAGGATTTGGCTATTGGCTGACAAATCCACGGGCATTTTGGTAATTTTCAGAGCAGTGGAGGTTGGTTATTTGCAGACCATTCCCAGAAAACTATAAGTGCCTTGGAGAGCATCACTACTTCACTCTCTATTCATCCTCCAAGGCACCCTAGCTCAACATTGGCTAAGGAGGAGGAGATCTCCAAGGTCTTCCGGGTGTGAGGTAGGACATCCACGCTAGAGCTGAGGGTCTGTTCCTAGTTTCCTTATCCTTTGGTCCGTGACATTCCCCTGAGTGTAGTAAGTGTGATGTCACCCCTTTCAAAGGACCACGAACTCCATGAATCCCAAGTTTTTGGTTTCAACATTTTGGTGCGGTGAGCATGGAGAGTGACCAGCACAAAAGATCTCGGGGGAGTGTCATTGCTGGAGGTCAAGGAGGTAGTGATGATCTCGGCAAGCAACTACAATGCTCCGTCACATTCACTTCTACAACTTGTTCTTTTCAGGATCCGGGCTCCAAGCAGATGATTGCTACTCTAACTGAGAGCAACGACCTCTACTTCCTCGACAACGTTTCTCCATTGTCCGCCTTCTCCTCATATTCTGCTGATCTTCTCTAGTGGTACCTTCGTCTTGGTCATGCTCCTCCATGACTTCTTCGACAGCTTCTGCCCCACCTTCCTCCGCAGAGTCCTCCTCTCAACTATGAAGCATGTCAGCTTCGAAAGCATGGCTGCTCGTCCTTCCCACCGAAGCAAGGTCGTGGATCTTCCCGGTCGTTTGATCTTGTTTACTCTGACATCTGGGGTCCTGCTCCTACCGTCACCACAAGTCGGTATAGTTCATATTTTGTAACCTTTATTGATGATTTCTCTAGGTGTACATGGGTGTATCTTTTAAAGGATCTCTCCGAACTCTTTTCTGTATGGACATCATTTTATAATATTATTAAGAATCAGTTTGATATGTCTATTAAAATCTTTCGCTCTGATAAGAATAAGCAATATCTTAGCACTGCTTTCTCTTCTTTCTGTATGAAATATGCTATTATTAATCAAACTTGCTGTGTCTATACCTCACAGTAAAATGGGGTGGCGGAATGCAAAAAACCGTCACCTCCTCGAAGTCACTAGCACTCTGATGACACAGATACAGGTTCCTCGCTCCTATTAGGGCTACGGTGTCCTCATCTCCTGTTACCTCATTAATCGCTTAGGTGGTCACCCTTCAGCGAGCTGATCATCTCAGCTCCCGTTCTCGAGGCGTTCAGAGAGCCTGGCATGTCTTACTATACCGGGAAAGATGACCCCGTTCACCACATATAGTGGTTTGAGGATGTCGTCTCCATTAGGCTGATGACGGATGCCTTCAAGTGTCACCTCTTCGTGATCACGTTGAAGGACAAGGCAAGGGACTGGTTCCACGAACTCCCACCGAGATCGATTTATGGGTTTGAGGACTTGATCCGGAGCTTTCAGCTTCGCTTCTCCAATTCCAAGAAGAGGAAGAAGAGTCCTGAGTCCATCTTCTTGATAAGAAAGGGGGTCGAGAAGTCGCTGGCCCATTACGTTGACATGTTAAAATAATAGATCCTGGAGGTCCAGGAGATGTTGGGGTATACCCTCTAGATGGCGTTCACAGTGGGGTTGCTCGAGGGGTTCTTCAAGATGTGCCTGACCCAAAAGGCCCCTTTTCTTCGAGGAGCTGATGGAAAGGGTTGTAGAGGAGATAACAACTGAGGAGGCCAACCCAGCATTTGTCAAGAAGTTGGCAAGATTGACAGAGGCAGAGTCGAAGGAGCAAGGTGGCTCGAGGCATCAGGATGGGAGAAGGAGAGAGGAACAGAGAGCTCAGGGGCTCCAGGGACCTCAAGAAGGTCCGGAGCTAGGTTGGACGCAACAGGGATGACCCGTTCATGGTCCAAGAAGAGGTCTCATCCAAGGTGGTGGGGGGATTTTCAGGGAGGCCAAGGGAGGTTCAACTTCCAAAGGTAAGCTCATAGGCAGCTCCTACCCCCACCGCAACAAGCGATGGAGATTGGTCAAAGGGAGAGGAGGAATCACCCGGGGAAGAGAAGAGTCAGAGTAGAGTTACCCTACTGTGAGTTCCACCGGAGGAAGGCCATGTGACAGCTACTTCCCCCGAATTGCTGGAGTTGAGAAGGACAAGAGCTCCGACAACACAGCCTCATAAGCCTCAGTAAGCTCAAGAGCCGGCGCGGATTGAAGTCCAACCCGAGGTGGCAGGGGAGAGATGTGAGGACAGTGTTGATGTGGGCACCCAGGGAGGGATCCAATGATTCATGAGGGAAGAGGGAAGTAGGGAAGAAGTGAATCATCTCTTTGTAATGAATTTTGCTTGCATTGTATTAGCTATTATTGAAGACAGGGACCGTCAAAAAATATTTGTGATCCATGAAAGGACTGACCTCGAGATGATTCCACTGTTAGGCTCCCTCTAGCTGGCGGGGCAGGTTGATCTCTCGGAGGGGGGAGTAGGGCTCACCTCGAGATGATACTTTGGCAGCCTCCCACTAGCTGGCGGGGCAGGTTGATCTCTCGGAGGGGGAGTAGGTCTCGCCTCGGTATGATTCCGCTGCCATGCTCCTACTAGCTGGCAGGGTAGGTTGATCTCTCTAATGGGGGAGTAGGTCTCACCTCGAGATGATTACGCTGTGGGGCTCGCACTAGCTGGCGGGGCAGGTTGATCTCTCAGCGGGGCGAGTATGTCCCACCTCGAGATGATTCCGCTGTCAAGCTCTTAATAGCTGGCGGGGCAGGTTGATCTCTCGTAGGGGTGAGTAGGTCCCACGTCAAGATGATTCCGCTACCAGGCTCTCACTAGCTGGCGGGGCAGGTTGATCTCTCGGAGGGGTGAGTAGGTCCGACCTCGAGATGATTCCACTGTCGGGCTCTCACTAGCTAGCAGGGCAGGTTGATCTCTCGGAGGGGGGAGTAGTCCTCAGCTCGAGATGATTCCACTACCAGGCTCTCACTAGCTGGCGGGGCAGGTTGATCTCTCGGAGGGGTGAATAGGTCCCACCTTGAGAAGATTCTGCTATCAGGCTCTCACTAGCTGGCAGGGCGGGTTGATCTCTCGGAGGAGGGAGTAGACCTCACCTCGAGATGATTCTGCTGTTAGGCTCTCACTAGCTGCCGGGGTAGGTTGATCCCTCATGTTAACCCCTCAGTCCGCAACATACTCCAAGTTCCCAAAAGCCCCCATTCAGCAGGCGCGGACATGATTTGGCCGTCCGCCCAGTCCGGCACTGTCACCAGTCGCCAAGGGTGATACTCCAGCAGCGGACGCAAAGCCCAGTCCGCTCAGTCCGCCGGCGCGTTGGGCAAGTCTCCAGCGGCGGACGCAGTCTCCTGTCCGCCCAGGCCGCCAGACTCCAGTGGCCGCGCCCAGCAACAGCAGTGGAAGCTCCAGTTCGCGAGCCCAGTCCGCCCCTTCTGTGCGGACTGGCGTGTTCTTTCTTTTTGCTTCCCGTCACCGCTGCCCGGTTCTCCTGTACCCCGGGCAGCCGGTTATTTTAGCCCTGCCCGCTTGGGCAGGCCCCCTATCCTATAAATAGGGGGGAGGTGGTGCACTCAAGGCACGCTGACTCGGACCCAGGAGCCTACTTGTTACAGGCTGCGGACTCGATTCTTGTGCCTTGCGGACTCCCCTTTGCTCTGCTTCCCTAGTCCTTTCCTTTCACTTGTAACCCACTTCTTCTTCAATCAAGGGAAAGCCCGTCGCAAGAGAGGCATTCAAGCCGCGACGGGCGAAGTCTGTTGTCGCCGTGGTTCACGGCCCTGCTCTTCTTTCAGTCCTCATCCGCTTAGTAGATCGCTACTCGCAGTCTCTCTTTTTCCCCCGTGTTCGAACAGTTAGCTGGTTGTGCTCGACCTCCCTTGTGTTTTCGTGCATCAACAGTTAACACGCGACCTTCAGATCCGAGTAGTGTTTTGAAATCAGCGGACGAAAGATGTCAGACCGCAGAGCCCGCTCTTCAGACCGCTCCAGCTCTTCAGAAGACTCCCTTTGGGACGCGATTGAACAAGCTCGCATTGAGGCCGAGCAGTCTCGCCGGCAGACCGACCAGCGCCTTGACACAATCAGCCAAGCTCTGCTTGCCTTTGGCCCAGCGGCTTGCTCCTCAGGCCGCGGCGGACCCAGCGGACTCGCCAGTCCCGCCAGACCCAGCTCGCCGAACTCCGCTTCGGCAGTCGTCAGCAACTCCCCGGAACGCTGCTCAGTCCGCTGCTCCTCTGCGCCCTCAAGAGGAAGAGTTTGCTTTCAGAGAGTTCTTCAGAGAAGCTGCTAGGGCACTCCTGCCCGTCAACTCCACTTTGCTGATCGCCAGTCCGCCGAGCCCGCGGACTCCTCAGCTCCAGTCCGCCCTTTCTACCCTGCAGAATTTGACACCCCGTCTCCCTTTGTTGACCGAATTCGATGGGAATCAGCTCCAAGCAACTTCAGGGAGCCTCGCATCCCTTCTATTCAGGATCGACAGATCCCATTGCTCATCTCCAGGCATTTGAGGGTGCAGTTGCGTTGAGATGCCTCTCAGATGCAATTAAGTGCAAATTGTTGGTTACCACTCTCGAGGGGCAAGCGAGAGAGTGGTTCTACGAGCTGCCTTCGGGCACTATTTCTTCTTTTGCAGAGCTCCGTAGCCAGTTACTGCTGAGGTTTGCTACCTCGAAGAAGAGAAAGGATGGGCCAGCTGCCCTATTCGAGATCAAGCAAAGGGATAACGAATCAGTAGCAAGATTCGTTGATCGCTTTCAGAGGGAGATCCAGGGGGTGAGAAATGTGAACCCCGACTACTACAAAGTTGCCTTGATCCATGGCCTCCGGGAGGGCCCTCTGAAGTTCAAAGCCACAACCAAGGATCCAGAGACCTATCAGGAGTTGATCGCCATGGTCAACCGTTTCATAGAAGGGGAGAATGCCAATCCGACTTACGTCTCATCCCTGACAGCCAAGGCTGAAGGAAGGGATGCCTCCGCTTCTTCTTCCCATGGCAAGCCCCCTCGCCCAGATTTCCAGCCTCCGTCCCAAAGAGGCAGGAACTTCCGCAACAAAAACCTTTCCAGGGCATCAACAGTTTCACGAGCAGAGACTGCCGTTGGCCGCCACTCCCGCCGTTCCTTTGCAGGCTCTTCCCATCCTCCAGCAGGCAGCCTTGCCTGCCCCGTGCCAATATGAGAAAGTCCCATGGGGGACCCTGCAGATCTGGATCTTGACGAAGTCATCCAGATCCTGCAAAGGAGATCAGAAGAGAAGAGGCAAGAGCCTCAGAAGCTGTGGAAGCCGAGGAACAATTCTCAATACTGCCAATTCCACAAGGAAAAGGGTCATTTGACTGAGGATTGCAAGGCCCTTCGTGCGCTGATTGTTAAGTTGCTTGCCGAGGGCAAGATTGATCTGACCAAGAAGGATTCTCCTTCCTCGTCGAAGCCATCCACCTCGAAGGGCAAAGAGGTAGCCGAGGCTTACCAGGAGTGTGTAGATGTGGAGGACGAAGGCCGTCTGGGGCCGATCAACGTCCCAGTGGAATGCTTTGATGCGGATGATGAGGGAGTTCTGGGACGCCTCTTCTTCATCCATGGTGGAGCAGGGACCGAGTCAACTCGGAAATCTTCAATTTCAAGGGTCACCCAGTCAGAGGTGGCCTCTTCTTCCGTTGCTCCTCCAAGGGAGGTCGTCACTTTTGGTCCAGAAGATCTGCCGCAAACAGCCAATCCATTCGACGATGCTGTTGTTATCAAGGCTGTGCTGGGAGACTTCACAGTGGACAGAATTCTTGTTGACACGGGCAGTTCAGTCAACCTCCTCTTCAAGTCTACCTTCGAGGCCCTGAGGACTGGGAAGCCTCTGCTTTCCACTGAGGGGCCGCTCTATGGATTCTCTGGAGAAAGGAAAGAGGTGGAGGGCAGCGTCACCTTGCCAGTAAAGCTTGGAGGGGCAACAAAGCAGATACAGTTCATAGTGGTCGACGCCCCCAGCAGCTATCATGCCATCTTCGGCAGGCCCCTGCTGAACAAGTACCAAGCAGTAATTTCCACTTACCACCTCGCCATCAAGTTCTTTGCCGATGGGAGGATGTGCCGGGTCAGGAGCGACCCAAGGAGAGCAAGGGAGTGCTACGTTCGCACTGTCAACATGGTTGAAGCTTCCCTTGCTCCAGCAGAAGCCGCAGAAGCCTCTTCCAGCTCGAAAGCTGCTGCTGATGAAGGTGCTCACCTGGAACCTGCCCAGGTGACGCAAGGAGTCCCCATTGCTGAGGGGGAGGAGAGGAAACTCTCCATCAACTCGGAGCTTCCTGAAGATCAAAAGGCCGAGTTGATTTCCTGCCTGCTGAAGAACCTGGATGTCTTTGCCTGGTCAGCAGAAGACATGCCAGGGGGTGGATCCTGATGTAGCTTGCCACCACCTGAATGTTGATCCAAGCTGCAAGCCCATCCAACAGAAGAAGAGGGACGTGGCAACAAAGCTTGCAGAGCCAATAAGGGAGGAGGTTGCAAAACTCCTCAAGGCGAATTTTATTAAAGAAGTGCAATACCCCACCTGGATTTCAAATGTTGTAATGGTTAAAAAACCAGGGGGAAAGTGGCGAATGTGTGTAGACTTTACAAAACTTAATAAAGCATGTCCTAAAGATTGCTACCCCCTGCCTCGGATAGATTCTTTAGTTGATTCCGCGGTAGGATACTCTTACATGAGTTTTTTAGATGCGTTTTCTGGTTATCACCAGATAAGAATGCATAAGCCCGACGTTCCTCACACGTCGTTCATTACAAACGATGGATGTTTTTGCTATCTTGTGATGCCCTTTGGGCTTAAGAATGCTGGCGCAACTTACCAACGGATGATGGACCGTGTGTTTAACCATCAAAAGGAAGAAACCTAGAAGTGTATGTAGACGATCTTTTGATTAAAAGTAAATCGTTTTCGCTGCACTTGCTAGATCTAGCAGAGACGTTCGCTACTCTGCGTAGATACAAGATGAAACTCAACCCTTTGAAGTGTACCTTTGGAGCGAGTAAGGGGAAGTTCCTCGGTCATCTCCTAACTCCGGAGGGACTTGCCCCCAATCCTGACAAGGTAAAAGCTATTCTTGAAATGCCTACCCCTCGTTCACCGAAGGAAGTTCAGCAGTTAGGGGGAAGGCTGGCAGGTCTTGCAAGATTCCTCTCTCGGGTTGGAGATAGGAGTGCCCCCTTTTTCAAAACTCTCCGCGGTGCATCCAAGTTTGAGTGGACAGAAGAGTGCTCTCATGCTTTTGAGCAGTTAAAGATGCAGCTTACCTCGTCCCCTCTGCTTCAGAGCCCCAGGCCAGGAGAGATCCTTTTCTTGTATCTAGGAGTTGGCCCTGAGGCCGTCAGCTCCGTTCTCCTTCGGGAAGAAGGCAGAAAACAGTTTCCAATCTATTATGTCAGCCATATCTTGAAGAGTGCTGAGACGCGGTATCCGATCTTAGAGAAGTTAGCCTTGGCACTGGTCATGTCAGCTCGTAGGCTCCGTCCATACTTCCAAGCACATTCAATCCAAGTCATCACCGATCAACCTTTGAAGGGTGTGTTGGAAAGGCCCGAGCATTCCGGCAGGCTAGCTAAGTGGGCAATAGAGCTAAGTGAATTTGAAATTTCTTATGTGCCCAAGACAGCCATCAAAGCTCAAGTCCTAGCAGATTTTCTGATTGACATGCCAGAATCCAGTTCTGACCAGGCAGAAAGGTCACCTTTGGCTTGGACCATCTATGTTGATGGTGCCTCAGGCAGAAGTTCTTCCGGAGCAGGAGTGGTTCTCATCAATCCAATGGAATCAAGCTGGAGCAGGCCATCAAGTTCTACTTTCCAGTAACCAACAACCAGGCTGAATATGAATCACTGCTAGCAGGCTTGAGGCTCGCAAGGGAATTAGGAATCGATCATGCTCACATCAGAACTGATTCTCTTGTAATGGCGTCGCAAGTCCTTGGTAACTTCGAAGCAAGGGAACCAGTCTTGAAAAAGTATTTGGCTCTTGTGAAGATAGAAATCGGCAGGTTTAAGAGCTTCACTATCGAACATATTCCGAGAACAGAGAACGAGGAGGCCGACTTTCTCTCAAGCATGGGGTACCTTCAGGAGGCACAACTTCCGAACTCTTCCGTCCGGCAG
The DNA here is from genome assembly GCA_039583875.1 of Platanthera guangdongensis. Classification (NCBI taxonomy): domain Eukaryota; kingdom Viridiplantae; phylum Streptophyta; class Magnoliopsida; order Asparagales; family Orchidaceae; genus Platanthera; species Platanthera guangdongensis. The sequence goes on along the minus strand of CM077155.1, from coordinate 73,222,717 downwards.
TAGAGGAAGGAGATTTAATGCAAGTTGACCAGCGAGCCTCTTGGATGGACCCATTTATCCTTTACCTATCAACAGGAAATTACCATCGTACAGTCAAGGACAAAAGAAATTTCAGAATAAAAGCAGCTCACTACTTCCTAGTGGCGGGAGTCCTTTACAGAAAGACTTTCCTCTCAACAATGGCCCGATGTGTTTCAGAGGAAGAAGCTCTTACCGTTCTGCAAGAGGTTCATTCAGGAGAGTGTGGAAGCCATTCTGGAGCAAGAACTCTTGAAAAGCGAGTCCTGCGGCAAGGGTATTTCTGGCCCACAATGAAGAAAGACTCAGAGATCTATGCCAGAAGGTGTGTTCAGTGCCAGAAGTTTGCTCCACTTCAGCACCAAGCAGCTCAGTCCCTCAGGTCGATTGCAACTCCTTGGCCCTTTGCGGTTTGGGGAATGGATCTCATTGGTCCTTTTCCCTTGGCAAGCGGGCAACGGCGTTTCATCATTGTAATGATCGACTATTTCAGCAAGTGGATCGAAGCCAAGGCACTGGCTAAGACAACTACTCAAATCGTCAGGAACTTCATTTGGGGAGAAATTGTCTGCAGGCACGGGATACCAATGGCAATAATCACTGACAATGGGCCACAGTTCAATAACTCAGAGATGATAGATTTTTGCAAGCAGATCGGAACAGAGCTGCGTTTTGCATCAGTTCATCATCCCAGAAGCAATGGCCAGGTAGAAGCAGCCAACAAGCAGATCATCAATTTGCTCAAAAAGAAAGTACAGAATCTCAAAGGCAGTTGGGCTGATCAGCTTCAGTCAGTCCTCTGGTCCCTTAGAACAACGCCTTCATCTGCTACTGGGGAGACCCCATTCAAACTCTCTCATGGCTCAGAAGCACTCATCCCGGTTGAGTTTGAAGTCCCGTCACCCAGAGTGCTGCTTGCAAGAGAAGGTATTGATGACTGGGTGGAGCTGAATCATGAGGAGATGAGGTTCAGCTTGGAACACATCGGGGAGGTCAGAGATCAAGCAGCTATCAGGCAGGAGGAAGTCAAAAGGAGGATGGCCCGTCACTTCGATCAAAATATAAGGGTCAAACACTTTCAAGTGGGAGATCTAGTTCTGAAGAAGGTTGATGCTGCTGCAAGGGCTAGTTCAGTTGGAAAGCTCAATCCAAATTGGGCCGGCCCTTTTGTCGTCAAGGAAGCATTAAAAAGCGGCGCTTACCGCTTACAAACTTACGAAGGAGAGGATATACCGCACACGTGGAGTGGGGATGATCTCAAGCGGTTCTATTCTTAAACCCCCTTTCTATTTTGTGTATCCTCTTCAAGAATTATTATGAGTAGAAACTGCTTGCTAACACTTCTTCGAGTGTTTTTGTTGTAATCATAACAGATAAAGTACTAAGAGAGTTTTCGAAAACGGTTTGACACCCGAACTCTCTTTTTTCTCTCATGTTCCCTTTGCAATACATTTTCTTAATCACAGAATCCATACTGACATGTTTCCTAGTGTTTTCTCTCTCCCAAACACCTATGACGGTTCCCTGATACCAGGAGACATCGCCGAGTTCAGCTAGACCTCCCCTAGAGCCGTTGTCATTAGCGTAACACCACGAAGACCACGTGTTGCGAGGAGATTTCGCACCGTGTAGTGGGAGCTTGCAGGCTCTAGCGCGGTTGGATTCTGGACTTCGGATCCCGGCAGGTACCTGACCCCACCTTTGCATTTTGGAGGGCAAGGTGGGTGTAAAGCTCTACCATGCCGCCTTAAGGATATGGTTACAACTTCGATGATCACATGAGGAAAGTATGCCGTTCCGGCTCACCTGCCCACCTGATCATCATAGCTCGTAACCCTCGAACACTCCGTGGTACCCTCAAGCAGTGCCTGCAGGAGACCCACAGCTTAGGCTGTACTCCAGGCAAGAGGGCAGGGAACCGTTCCGCCAATTGAGGGTCTTGCTTTTTGCAGGGAAGTTTGTGCGGACTGTTTTTCTCTGTCCGCGCAGTCCGCCTCTTTGGGTTGACCTTATAACTTGTAGCCCGGTGAGGAAAGTATGCCGCGCAGGCTCACCTGCCCACCTGGTCGCAAGTTATGGGGTCATTTCTGTATGTTTGCGGACTGGTTTTCTTTGTCCGCTCAGGCCGCCTTTTTGGGTTGATCTTATAGCTTGTAACCCGGTGAGGAAAGTATGCCGCTAAGGCTCACCTGCCCACCTGGTCACAAGCTATGGGTCATTTCTATCTTTGGCGGACTGGATTCATTATTCAAAGAGTTTGGTGGTTTCCTTGGGATTGCAAGCTGGTTATCTTTGGCGGACTGATTTTCTCTATCCGGTCAGTCCGCCGACTTGGGTTGATCTTATAGCTTGTAGCCCGGTGAGGAAAGTATGCCGCTCAGGCTCACCTGCCCACCTGGTCACAAGCTATAGGTCATTTCTATTATGAGCGGATTGGTTTTCTGTATCCGCTCAGTCCGCAGGGTACATATTCAAGTTTATTTTCCTGTTATAAGCAGATTGGTCTCTTATATCCGCTCAGTTCGCAGAATGATTTTCATGTTATAAGTTTTGATCACTTCTATTGTGAGCGGATTGGTTTTCTGTATCCGCTCAGTCCGTAGAATGATTTGCATTATTTGATAAGTTCATCAATGAGCTTTTATATTGTGCGATCTGGCTTGCGGACTGCAACCCTAAATTTGATTTATGTTGGGCATCAGCTGGTTGTTCTCTAAGCGGATACTGAATAAGTTGATACCTAATTCTTTAATCAACAAAGTTTACTAATAGTATAGCGTGCGGACGGAAAGTGAGACTCAGCGGAGTCCGCCCGACAGTTGTTCCAAAATAGAATAATTCTCTAATCAACAAAGGCCTGAGCTTATCTGTGTTGTGCGGACTGCTAAATATCGGTGCGGTGAGCGTGGAGAAAGAGCATTGCAGAAAGCACACATGACACAAAATATCCTTTCTATTTCTTCAAAAATTTTTACATCATTCAAAATGTTCGGCGGACTGCAATTTTGCGTCCGCCACTTTTTACAAGTAAAATTGCAAAATGTATACATATGCATTGATCATCAGTCAGTCCGCTGTCTCTTCTCAGCAGGTGCAGGGCTGTCACCAATGATGTCGACATCTGGAGAGTAGGCCCCCGAGCTGCTCCCGCTGCTACCTGACCCTGAACTAGTGGCGGACCCGCTATGCGAGCTGCCAGTAGCAGAGGAAGAAGCAGAAGAGCCGGACTCGGCGGACAGACCCTCTCCTCGCCGGCTTGATTCAGCATTGTCCGCAGGGACTTGCTCTTCGCCTTGAGAGCCTCCGTCGTCTTCTTCTTCTTCATCATCATCATTTTCCTCGATAACCTCTTTCCCTTTTTTAGATTTTTCCATCGCTGCGATCTGAGGAGCCAGCTCCGGAAAGATGGAGACAAAGGGGACGCCGTCCACTCCCTCTTTCATGAGGCCGTCGCGGGCAAGCCGCTCAACGGCAATCTCAACTGTCTCCATTACAAAGGGGAGCGTGGCGGCCTGGAACTTAGTGTTCCCCAAGTCATAGGCGACCTGCAAAAGCAAGATTGCGAACATCAGACAGATCGCGGCGGACAGCCAAACTAGATCGCGGCGAATTCAACTTACCGCCAGCTCCTCTCTTTGCCGAGCATTTCTTTCTCCTATCCGCGCGTTCCTTTCCTTTAATACTTTGATATCCTTCTGAAGTTGCTCATTTTCCCTTACTAGGTCTCTGGCCAGAGTGGCAACATAATGGTTTGTCACCGCACTGTTCGCAGAGGCCTGAGAGGCCAGCAGAGGGAGGTCGGCGGCGGGTACCTTCTTCAGATCGCTCAAGTTGCGCTTCCCATAGAGAGTGGAAAGCGCAACATGGGCATGTCGCGTTATCCGCGGACTCCTCCATGAGGGGAGCGCAGTGGATAAGCGGACGTGCTTATCCTTGCTATGCCAATGGACCATAGGGTTTCCCCTAAGGTCCCTTTGGCTGGTACCGAAGCCGGCCATGGAGAAGCTGTCGGAGGAGGAGTAGTCCGCTGCGGGATCCCCTTCCTCCTTCCTCTTCTTTGCAACCGCTTCTTTTTTCTCCTTTTGAGTAGGAACAAAGCCGCTCGGCGTCTGCGGCAGGTTGGCGGGCACCGCCAAGGTCGCTGCAAGAAGAGAACCAGTTAAAAGGCGTGGTCGCGGCGGATACAAAAGTTGAGTCCGCAGAGCTACTTACTGTCCTCAGGCACGACGTCCGCTAGGCCCGCTAGCAGCGGGAGGTAGTGCTCGACATCAAGCCTGGCATTGGCCAGGAACTCCACAATCGCGGATTCCAAGTCGTCCAGCTGCACAGTCTTGAAAGCGGAGTCCGCGCGCGCCTGCGGATAGGTGTGCGCGAACCCGAGGTCGCCTTCAAAGATCAAGAACCTTGAGGTCCAGTTGTGGATCTTGTTTGGAAGACCCGCAACTTTCATCCCCCTGCAGTAGAAATAGATCACACCCTTATAGGGGCGACCTCCGGAGGCAGTAATGGAGCGGACGGAAAACATTTTCCGGAAGATGTTCATTGAAAAGGCGATCCTTTCAGATCGCAAGTAGGAGAGGTAGCTGCAGATCGCAGCAAGTGTGTTCGGCGCGAGCTGGCCGGGCACCATCCCATAATGCTCGAAAATCGCGGCAAGTTCCCATAGGAGTGGGAACTTGAATCCGCTGTCAAAATGATCAATAGGAATGGCGATCTGGGTCGCCGTCGAGAAGTTCAGTCTTTCTTGGTGTGCGGGTAGGCGGACAAGAATATTGGAGTCCGCCATTCTCTTTTCAACAAAGGCCGCCAGATCAGCCTCTGTCAAAGTGCATTTTTTGTGGTCCGCGGAGTGGAAGGCGACTGCAGCATCAGCGCGAGCGGACACCATGTTGCAGGCCGCAGGGTTTCGTCTACTTCAGCAATTTCCTGCATAGAGGACAGAAGGCAGTATTTATAGATGAAATGTCTGACAGCTTTTTGGCCAGTCCGCGCAGGTCGCATATTCAATCCGCACAATCCGCAAAGAATTAAAAAGCAGCCAAACAAATAACGCGGACAGAAAAGACAAGCTAATTTTCCAAAAAGATTCAAGGCCAAGTTATAGCCGTCGCAGTTCCCTATCCGCTCAGATCGCGAATATTCCCACCTGCAGGTTAGCAAGAAGCGGACACAGCGCTAGTCCGCACAGTCCGCAACAGATCATGCCAAAGATAAAGCTACATAAGAATAGCGGACATATAATCTGGATCCGCACAGATCAAATAAAGTTCAATCACACATCACACAGCATTGTTTGGAGCAATCATACAAACAATATACATTTAATCAGAAAAGTTCAAGGAATTGCGGACTCAGCGGTCCCTGTTATCAGTCCGCGCCGGCTTTTCTGCTCTGTCCCTGCATAGATGAGCCGCCTGATCACTTATCTGAAGAATTTCACTGTATACCCGGCAGAGATGGTGATGGATGACGTTTATAGTCCGGTGCATATGGGCGGCTTCCCGGTCAACTCGACTAAGAGGCACCATTGGCTCCGCTGCCGGCCTCGGCTCCTCATCCGCGGGCTGCTGGCCACCTGCCGGTGCCGCGATCTCAGGAGGAACGCGATCTGACGCCCGCGGCCTCTGCTCAGCGAACTCAGCAGTCCGCTTCTCCTTTCCTTCACGAGCCGACGCCAAGTGCTTGCCTCTGTAGTATCGGACATCATCCGCGAGCCTCTTCTTTTCCCTTTCAGACCTCTCCAGCGCCCGCGAGATGCTGGCGACCTGGTCTTTGAGGGCCTTCTCGCGTTCTGCGAACGCTTTCTCGCGCGCCGCGGACGCCCTCTCGCGCTCCGCCGCTTTCTCTAACTCTGCTTTAACACATTGCATCTCAGCTTCAAATTTCTTCTCTAACTCTTTTATCATACTCAGGCTGGGTGGCTCATCCTCCGCGGACTCCACATGTGAGACCGCGTCGGCTCCAGTGTTGGGTGTGATCACGATCTCGCCACTCTCTATGGAGCCCGGCAGCGACTTTCTACCTGCAACAAATAAAGTCAAACTTCGCATTCAAAGGCAGTTCGCGGCGGACTCAAAGAAAGGATAAAAGATCACTTTTAGATATAGCGGCAGCGAGTTTCCGACTATCAAAGATGATTGGCCGCCTTGCCCGCTCTGGGTCAAAGGCGCTTAACCGCTTTTTCCATTCACGGTGAACCCTTGCTCTTCTCTCGGCAGCCGCACTTGTTGAGACCACGATATCGTCCGTCTTGGTGATAATTTTGATCGGTCTTGACGTCCGCGGCGGCGACCTATAAAGCCACTTGCGCTGAAAGTATTTGGGCGCCGGCTGAAGTTTACCTGACCGCATCAGCTCCGCCGCAATCCTCAGATCCTCAGCAGCTTTGTCCGCCGCGGCCTGCTTCGAGGCTGCCTCGACCACAGCAACATGAGCAACGATTTGCTTCTTTTGCTCCTCTATCTTCTCCTTCAGCCTCTCCCTCTCCTCTTCCTCCGCAGCGGACAAGGAAGGGAGTTCGTCACCCTTATCTCCAGCAGTCCCTGCCTCATTCTGCTGCACCATAACCAGCAAGGAGTCCTGGATTAAGTCAAGTTGATCGACGTCTATAGAATCAAGTATCTCATCCGTGGAAAGACTGACCGTTGAGAGGGAATTCTCTCCCCGGATTTGGGCCTCCGGAGTAACCAGATCGCCGTCTGGAACTTCTTTGTCGCGCGGCCTGTGTTGTAAGTCCGCTTCCCCAGTCCGCTTGGAGATGTTCTTCTCCTTCATGGCGCGCAGCCTCCTCTCAACCCGCTCAGCGACGGTCTCTCCGTCTCTCTTCCTCTTCTTCCTCTTGGCGGTCTTCTCAGCAGCATCCGCGGCGGACCCCCCTAAATCAGGCTGGTCAGCGCGGACAGGTTCAGGATTCACAACAGACAATGCCTTTGAGGGCGCGTTGTCCTCTACCTCAGTCCGCCGATCTTCTTCGTCCAAGTCAACGATTTGCACCGAGGCATTGGGGGAAGATATGTCAGTCTCCATGTGTTCGCCAGTAGTGTCCGCCGAGGTCGCAGTCTTCTGAGAGGGGGCGGAGTCCGACAAGGTTGCCATCTTCTCACTCCTCAATGGTTCGGCGTCGACTACGGCATCCTTGCGAGCAGAAACATCGACGTGGCGGACTGCTTTCTCCGCAGGCTTCTCGCTCTGGGAGTTTTCTCCTGCGAGGCGGACAGGATCTTGTCTTGCCGGCCTCTTTGCAATTTTCTTGGTCTTCACTGGCGTTGACGGCTCCGAGTCGCCTTTGACAGTGAAGCTAGAGAGGAATGTACCAAGTCTTGCCATGCCGGACTGGAAAGTGGAGACCGCAAGTGGTGAGTATCGCCCCGTGTCGATCAAGATTCTCAGCAGATCCAGACCCTCCAGCGGTATTTATAGCTTTGGCGGCATTTTCGAGGTTTGCGGACTCGGCGGTTAAAGTAACATTTTCGAAGTTTTTCTGGAAACTTAAAAATGTGCGGGGATTATGTTAACCCCTCAGTCCGCAACATACTCCAAGTTCCCAAAAGCCCCCATTCAGCAGGCGCGGACATGATTTGGCCGTCCGCCCAGTCCGGCACTGTCACCAGTCGCCAAGGGTGATACTCCAGCAGCGGACGCAAAGCCCAGTCCGCTCAGTCCGCCGGCGCGTTGGGCAAGTCTCCAGCGGCGGACGCAGTATCCCGTCCGCCCAGGCCGCCAGACTCCAGTGGCCGCGCCCAGCAACAGCAGTGGAAGCTCCAGTTCGCGAGCCCAGTCCGCCCCTTCTGTGCGGACTGGCGTGTTCTTTCTTTTTGCTTCCCGTCACCGCTGCCCGGTTCTCCTGTACCCGGGCAGCCGGTTATTTTAGCCCTGCCCGCTTGGGCAGGCCCCCTATCCTATAAATAGGGGGGAGGTGGTGCACTCAAGGCACGCTGACTCGGACCCAGGAGCCTACTTGTTACAGGCTGCGGACTCGATTCTTGTGCCTTGCGGACTCCCCTTTGCTCTGCTTCCTTAGTCCTTTCCTTTCACTTGTAACCCACTTCTCTTCAATCAAGGGAAAGCCCGTCGCAAGAGAGGCATTCAGGCCGCGACGGGCGAAGTCTGTTGTCGCCGTGGTTCACGGCCCTGCTCTTCTTTCAGTCCTCATCCGCTTAGTAGATCGCTACTCGCAGTCTCTCTTTTTCCCCCGTGTTCGAACAGTTAGCTGGTTGTGCTCGACCTCCCTTGTGTTTTCGTGCATCAACACCTCAGAGGGGTGAGTAGGTCCCATTTTGAGATGATTCCGCTGCCAGGCTCTCACTAGCTGCCGGGGCAGGTTGATCTTTCATAGGGGGGAGTAGGTCTCACCTCGAGATGATTCCGCTGCCAGGCCCTCACTAGCCGGTAGGCCAGGTGGATCTCTCGGAGGGGGGAATACACCTTAACTCGAGATGATTCTGCTGCCAGGCTCCCACTAGTTGGCAGGGCAGGTTGATCTCTAGAGGGGGAGTAGACCTCACCTTGAGATGATTTCGCGGTCAGGCTCTCAATAGCTAGCGGGGCAGGTTGATCTCTCGGAGGGGGGAGTACGTCTCGCCTCGAGATGATTCCGCTGCCAGGCTCCCACTAGCTGGTAGGGCAGGTTGATCTCTCGTAGGGAGGAGTATGTCTCGCCTCGAGGTGATTCCACTGCCAAGCTCCCACTAGCTGGCAGGGCAGGTTGATCTCTCGGATGGAGGAGTAGGTCTCGCCTTGAGATGATTCCGCTGTCAGGCTCCCACTAGATGGCAAGTCAGGTTGATCTCTCGAAGTGGGGAGTAGGTCTCGCCTCGAGATGATTCCCCTGTCAGGCTCCCACTAGCTGGCAGGGCAGGTTGATCTCTTGGAGGGAGGAGTAGGCCTCACCTCGAGATGATTCCGCTGCCAGGCTCTCACTAGCTGACGGGGTAGGTTGATCTCTTGGAGGGGGGAGTAGGTCTCGCCTTGAGATGATTCCGCTGCCAGACTCCCACTAGCTGGCAGGGTAGGTTGATCTCTCGGAGGGTGGAGTTGGTCTCACCTCAAGATGATTCCGCAGCCAGGCTCCCACTAGCTAGCAGGGCAGGTTGATCTCTAGGAGGGAGGAGTAGGTCTCGCCTTGAGATGATTCCACTGTCAGGCTGCCACTAGTTGGCAGGGCACGTTGATCTCTCAGAGGGGGGAGTAGGACTCGCCTCGAGATGATTCCGCTGCCACACTCCCACTAGCTGGTAGTGCAGGTTGATCTCTCTGAGGGAGGAGTAGGTCTCGCATCGAGATGATTCCACTGCCAAGCTCCCACAAGCTGGCAGGGCAGGTTGACACCTCGGGAAGGCCAAGTGTATTTTACCCTGAGGTCGTCTCGTCATCCAGGCTCCCATTTCCTGGCTTGACATGTTGACCCCTTGGGGAGGTCAATTATTTTTTACCCCGAGGTCGTCTCGTCATCCAGGCTCTCATTAGCTGGTTTGACAGGTTGACCCCTCGGGGAGGCCAAGTGCTTTTTACCCCGAGGCCGTCTCGTCATCTAGGGTCCCATTTGCTGGCTTGACATGTTGACCCCTCGAGAAGGCCAAGTGTTTTTTACCCCGAGGCCGTCTCGTCATCCAGGCTCCTATTAGATGGCTTGACAGATTGACCCCCTGGGAGGCCAATAGTTCTCGGCTCCAGGAAGGCTACACAGCGAATACGTTGTGTTGGACATTTCTTTCCGAGAGTGGAACCCGCTCGGAAAGAGCGAGGATTGTGTACAACCCTGTATACACGAAGAGAGGGCACCAAACAAGATGCAAGACTTGGTGCATGTTTTTAAGCTTTTGGGAGTTTTGCACTCATGGAGACCAATTTTCGGTGGACCTGCGTAAATACTAGTAGGGGAGGAAATATTTGTCTCTCCCCCAGCCCCTTTGAAGAGTCGCTCAGGCCCCAGCCCGCAGGCCGCCCCAGCCCTCAAGGAGGCCGCCCCAGCCCGCAAGCAAGCTGCCCCATCCCACAAGCAGGCCCCGTCTCTCCAGTAGGCTGCAGCTCGCCAAGTAGGTCGCAACTCGCCAGGCCGGGTCTCACCAGACCGCCGTCTCGACAAGCAAGCCGCGTCTCTCCAGGCCGCCATCTCGCTAGTAGGTTGCGTCTAGCCAGACCACCGTCTAGCGAAGCAGGCCGCAGCTCGCCAGTAGGCCGCAGCTCACCAAGTAGGCCACAGCTCGCCAGGACGCCGTCTCGCTAGACCGTCGTCTCGCCAAGAAGGCCGCAGCTCGCCAAGCAGGCCGCGTCTCGCCAGTAGGTTTCGTCTCGCCAGACCACCGTCTCGCCAAACAGGACGCGTCTCACTAGACCTCCGTCTCTCCAAGAAGGTCGCGTCTCGCCAGACCGCCATCTCGCTAAGCAGGTCGCAGCTCGCCAAGCCTGCCGTTTAACGCCCTGAAACTCGAAAGAGGGACGGACAGCGTTTAGAGCCAAGCTGGGGTCTTGGTATGGGTCACACGGCCTAGGACACGGGCGTATCCAAGGCCGTGTCATTCTTGGTTTCGACGAAGAACTCAGGTGGCCGACAAACTGAGCTCAATGAAGTGTCGAGAAAGTGAATACGGACTGGGACATGGGCGTGTCCAAGGCCGTGTCGTGCTCGGGTTCGACGAATTTTCCGAGTGGTCGACAAAAAGGAGGTCGACGACAGTCGAGACAGCGAACACGGCCTGAGGCACGGGTGTGTCTGAGGTCTTGTCCTGCTCAGGATATTAGTCGGGTTATGTCAGGGGAGGAACACGGCCTGGAGCCTAGGCATGTTCAACCTGACATGGGCATGTCAAATTCGACACGGGCATGTCGAGTACCCGTGTTCTCTCGGGTTGTGTTTGGTCCTATGTCGATGGAGGAACACGCCTAGGAACACAGGCGTGTACTGAGTGACACGGGCATGTCACGTTTGACACAGGCATGTCCAGAACCCATGTCCTGTTCTAGGTGCGACGGTTTCCGTGTTGATTGAGGCACACGGCCTTGGACACGGGCATGTCAGAAGCCATGTTCGGCCCAGAAATTTTGTTTTAAGTGCGAATCGTGGTCGTCTGATTGCTTCTAATGGGATCTGATGGCCTAGAGTTGTCCTTGCTGTGATAAGTCCGGGAATAGGGTTTGAAACCCTCATTCCTCATCAAGTTTTCTCTTTCTAAAGTTTTAGAGAGAGGATAGCAAGAAAGAAGGTGAAGGAGAGATCTGACTGCCGGAGAAGCTTTTAGTCCCTAATCGCGAGCCGAGTCCCGATCCTCGGAGGCAAGTCCGTTGCTGTGGTTTTCATCCAGCTAAGTTTTCCATGGCTAGGAAGAGAGGTCGTAAGGTAATGACACTTCTCCTCACAGTTTCTGGGATGCATGCTTAACAACTTTTCTCTTAAGATTTTGGGCACCAAATCTCTCAAACGAGAGGGGTATGGGTCGCCAAGGTTCAAGAGGAACCTCTGGGTCGATTGAGTTTGTCCCCGACATGATTTTGCACTAGAGATTCACTCCGTTAGTGTATTAGGCATTGTGGGTGAAGCCCTAGTCGCGACCGTTAGTCCGACTCGGTGATGTTGCATAGGGAGTCTTAAGGATTTTGTGGAAATCCGTTGCGTCAAGATGTCGTTTGTGATGTATGTGATTTCCCCCTTTTCTCGAGTGAGTACGTGTAGCTGGAATCGGACAAGGTTAGCTCCGCATTGGCGGTAGATGATTTCCTTGGTAGACAAGGTTAGCTCCGCATTAACGGTAGATGGTTTCCTTGGTGCGCAGGGACGTTGCAGTACATATGATGGATTTGGGTGGGAATGATTATGGATTGTGACGTGCTAAGGCGTGGCTTTATCTTTGTGGTCAGCTGGCTATCCCATAACGTGCAAGTCATATGGGGAGAGTGTCCCGGCGAGACTACTCCCCTTCTGTGAGATTGACGAGAACGCCAAGCATGGGACAAGCCCGGGCAATGAAGCCATGAGCGGGTGGGGTCCAGCAAGGGTTCTTAGAATCAGTTTGTGTGCGAGACGAAATCATGACGCGCGAAGTCAGAGTTTGCAGGCACGCCCGAGTCTAAGACCCACGAGTGGGTGGGGCCTTAGCAAGATTTCCGTGTGGAGGCTTGTATGTCGTTAGGGGAATTTCAGTACCCTTTTTGTTTGCGGCTTAATGCCAATGGGGAAATTGGGAGTACCCAGATGTTTTGATGATGTGCTAATTGCATACGTGATAGGGTGCCTTGGGTGAAGCCCGAGTTTTGCATACATGCTGCATAGTAGGCCCCCTTTTTCTATATGCTCAACATAGAAAACATGTTTGTTGCTTGAGACATTCAAACCTATTTTTAGAGCTTTATGTGTTTATTTATATGGCATATGAAGTGCTAACTTACAGGTTGAAGTGGTACCCCGAGGTCCGTTAGGGACGGTCGGGAGGAGATGTGTTAGTTACACAGTTTGAGGTCAGCCTTTGCTAACCCACGTTACCACCAATTTTTACAGGGCAAGGATCGCAAGTAGGAGCTAGATCGCCGGCCAAAAAGGCCTAAGCCTCATGAAGTGCTAGAAGTTTTGTACTAGCTCTAGTTTGTGGCATTGTATGTTTGATGTTCTAGTTTTCTGGCTTGCACGACGAGGTAGTTTAGGAGTGCTTATGCACATTGATGCTTGATGTTATCATTTGAGTTTTGGACTCTCTATTGTTGTAAGGCCTTAAGGACGTTTCGATACTCTTATATATGTGGATAACTTTTGGTCTTGTTTTCTGTTTCTGCTGTTATATTCTGAGTTATGAGATTGTGTTGTTAATATCATCTTTTAACGCTAAAGCAGTGGCGTGTGTATGTTGTGGGGCCCCGACCGTACCCATATTATACGGTCATTACAGGGGAGGTGTTACAATTTGGTATCAGAGCAAGGTTTTCGTACAAGGTCAGTAAGGGCGGTCGATTTAACGTAATTGGATCACATATAGAATTTATCAACATAGGAGTATTGCGGGACCATGAGTGTCCTTACGTTTGAGTCTTGTGATTAGAGACTGATTCCTTGTTTTCTTGCTTTTGTTAAGAGTGCAAGCAACGAGGCGGGTACGTCGAGACCAAGAGAAGAGCTTTGGCGAGCAGCACCACTGTTTAGGGTCCTTTTGGCATGGGTGCAAACCCGGCTGATTTTTGTCGCATGCTTGTAGAAGCAATGGTGGCAGCCCAAGCTGCAACTACAGCTCAAGTAGCAACCCCTGCTACCCCAGATATGGTGACAGACGTGCCGGGCGGAGAAGCCAGGCAAGCAGAGCCGTTGGCTGAAAGCGTGGTTATCAGGCTTGGAGACCTGCAGATGAACTATTTTCTGAGCTTCCATCCTCCAACGTTCAAGGGAGTCAGTACGCCGACTAAGGTGGAGAATTGGTGGGCACGGATGCAAGAGCTTCTGAGGGCGGCAGAGACGCTAGATGAGAATAAATCTGAGTTTGCAGCCTTCAAGTTGGAGGGAGATGCAAAGTTTTGGTGGGTGAGCCATAGCGGCTGCCAGTTTCTCGGATACACCCCGTCCATGGAAGAGTTTGGGAATGCTTTCCTAAAGAAGTACATTCCTGTTTCGACAAGGTTGGCCCTCGAAAGGCAGTTTCTGCACTTGGTGCAGCAGGATAAGACGGTGGATGAGTATGTACAGGATTTCACTGGGTTGGGTCGTTATGCAGGAATGACAATGGTAGACGATGAGGAGAGGGATAAACTCTTCTACAAGGGGCTGAGAGAAAATCTAAGACAACCTCTCATCACCATGAAGAGAGCTGGTTTCAATGAGCAAGTCGAGGCTGCCAGGACGTTGAAGAGTGATCTGGAGCGAACCCAACATCGTAAGGGTTTCGGGCCCAAGCAAGGGGAAGGGAAGCCCTCTAAATCTGAAGGGAAGTCCGAAGGGAAAAGATGGAAGAAAAGCCTCACCCATTCATGTCCGGTGATAAAAGCAAATGGATGTCCGGAGGGTCTCAATCTAACGGACCACCGACGTGCTTCAATTGTGGCAAGGTGGGGCACATAGCTCGTTTTTGTACTCAAGGAGGAGCTGAGCAGGAGCCAATGCAGGAGCAGACTATGTGCTCTGGCCCTAGTGCCGCAGAGAAAGGGAAGATGACAGAGTCTAGCGCTTCTCGGTTCCAACCGGTGCAACCAATGTCTTACAACCCTGGGCAGCAGGAAGCGATCCGCCAACCCGATGTGGTGACAGGTATGAGAAAAGTTTAAATTTAATCTTATTCTTCATACTTTCAAACCTTTTATGTTTGATGCCTCTATTTTTGGCTTTGTGTTAGTTTACGGATCCCCGCTAGGGTATTGTTTGACACAGGAGCATCGCACTCTTTTCTTGCGGAAAGCTTTATCCGAAGAATTGGAGTTGAGTCGTTCTCGGCAGACGAAGAGCTGAAGGTGCGCATGTCCAACGGATCATCCATGACCAATGGGGAAAAAGGGCGCATTTGTTGGACGCTAGACAGAGTTGACTTCATGTTGATAGCAGCGGTCCTACCGTTGGTTGAGTTTGATGTGATATTGGGAATGGACTGGCTAGCAGAGCAGCGTGCTAGTATTGACTGCCTATCCAAGGTGTTGACCCTGAGAGGCGAAGGGCAGGTAGAAGTCAAGTTTGAGGGCCTTAATGGAGTGGCTTATTCCCTAATTTCGGCCTTGCAGTTGGTGCTGTCAGTGAACCAGGGGGGAGTAGCTCTTGTGGCATTATTGGAGGTTCGCCTTTCCAAGTTATTACTTGAGGAAGTGCCCGTAGTGGCAGAATTCGAGGATTTGTTTACTGATGAAATTCCTAGAGCACCTCCTCGACGGGAGATTGATTTCTCGATTGAGTTAGTGCTAGAGGCTAGGCCGGTGTCACGTCCTCTGTTTAGGATGGCACCAAAAGAGTTGGCCGAACTCAAGGTACAGTTGTAGGAACTGTTGGAGCAGGGGTATATCAGACCCAGCTCTTCACCATGGAGCACGCCTGTATTGTTCGTAAAGAAGAAAAACGTTAGTATGCGGTTGTGCATAGACTACCGAGAGTTGAATAAATTGACTGTCAATAATAAATATCTGATTGCTCGGATAGACGACCTGTTCCACCAGTTGGTGGGGTTGGTGGTGTATTCAAAGTTGGACTTGAAGTCAGGATACTATCAATTGCGAACTCGAGACGAGGACATACCCAAGATAGCGTTTGGTACGATGTATGGTCACTTTGAGTTCTCGGTGATGCCATTCGGGCTAACGAACGCACCATCCGTATTCATGGACATGATGAATAGAGTATTTCGGGAATACTTGTACTCTTTTGTAGTTGTCTTTATTGACGACATTCTGGTTTACTCCAAATCGGAGGTGGAGCAAGACACTCACTTGAGAGTAGTCTTGCAGGTGTTGAAAGAGAACCAGCTTTGTGCGAAGTTCTCGAAGTGCGAGTTCTGGCTAGAGAAGGTGGAATTTTTGGGCCATGTGATTAGTGGGGATGGGGTGGCGGTAGATCCAACAAAAGTGGAAGCTATCAGTGATTGGACGATCTTGAGAACCGTGGCGGAAGTCCAAAGTTTTCTTGGACTAGCCGGGTACTATAGAAGGTTCGTAGAAAACTTTTCGCGGATAGCTCTACCCCACACTTCACTGACTCGTAAGGACCAGAAGTTTGTGTGGATCAGGAGTGCAATCAAGCATTTGAGACAGTGAAGGAAAGGCTGATGACAGCTCCAATCCTAAGTCTACCGAAAAGGACCAAAAGATTTCAAATTTTCAGTGACGCATCGGGATGCGGTTTGGGTTACGTATTGGTGCAAAATGTCAGTGTGATAGCCTTTGGGTCTATCCAGCTGAAGCCTCTTGAGAGTAATTACCCCGTCCATGACTTGGAATTGGCGGTGGTAATCTTTGCGCTGAAATTGTGGAGGCACTATGTTTATGGTGTGAAGATGGAGATCTTCACGGATCACAAAAGCCTGAAGTATCTTGTAGATCAGTAGGACTTGAATATGCGGCAGCACAGATGGGTCGTGTTCTTGGAGACTACGAGGTGGTGATTCAGTATACGCCGGGCAAAGCCAATGTGGTGGCAGATACCTTGAGTAGAAAATACTCTGGGCAAGGGAATTGGATCGAAGCTCATGATGAGCGGTTGGTGCTGGACTAGGAGTCCCTCGGCTTGGAGTGCGTGGCAAGGGGTGAGTCTAGCATGGCTCGGTTGAACTGGATTGAAATGCAGAATGATTTGTCAGATCGTATTCAGGAAGCGACCCGTTTGGATGATGACTTCGAGCCATACGTGGTGGAAGCTCAAAAGTGCGAGAGAAGCACCTGAGAGTTAATTAATGAGATTCTGAGAAAGGACGGAAGGATCTGTGCACCGCAGTTCGGCAAGCTCCATGAGGAGTTGATGTTTGAGGCTCACTTCACAAAGTACTCCATTCACCCGAGCAGTACAAATATGTACATGGATATAAAGAAATCCTTTTGGTGGCCTGGACTGAAGCGGGACGTAGCTTTGTACGTGAATTGATGCCAAACTTGTGCCTTGGTGAAGGTCGAGTGTCAGAAGCCGGGCGGGTTCCTTAAGCGTCTTCCTAATCCCGAGTGGAAATTCGATGATATCTCCATGGACTTTGTACACGGGTTACCTAGATCACAGCATGGTAACGACGCGATTTGGGTGATTTTGGATCGCTTAAACAAAGTGGCTCATTTCATCCCAAATCGAAAGGAGCACAACGTGGAAAAGATGGTAAAGTTGTATGTTCACAACATTGTGCGACTACATGGGATTCCTAAGATTATAGTTAGTGATCGCGATGGGCGTTTCACGTCAAAGGACTGGAGGTTGGTTCAGAAGAGTTTGGGCACGAAGCTCAAGTTTAGTACAATTTTCCATCCTCAAACTGACGGGCAAACCGAAAGAACGAACAGTACTATGGAGGATATGCTGAGGATGTGTATTCTGGACTTCGACAAGAAGTGGGAGGATCACCTCTTCATGGTAGAGTTCGCTTATAACAACAGTTACCAAGCAAGTATAAAGATGGCGCCATACGAAGCTTTGTATGGGAGGCGGTGTCGAACACCGATGTCTTGGACAGAGGTGGGAGACGCCAAAATTTTGGGAAAAGAAGTCATCGCAGATGTTTGTGAGTTGGTACGAACCATTCAAGAGCGCATGAAGGTGGCTCAGGATCGGCAAGCAAAATATTTTAATACTCGCCACAAGAAGCTGGAGTTCGCCGTAGGCAATTGGGTCTATCTAAAGATCAAGCCGTTCAAAGGCGTTTCGCGGATTCGTCGACTCAATAAGTTGAGTCCGAGGTTTTTGGGACCTTTCGAGGTTATAGAACCGGTGGGAGAAGCAGTGTACCGGTTAGCGTTGTCCACAGAGCTGAGTGGATTACATGACGTCTTCCATGTCTCCGTCTTGAGGAAAGACTTAGTAGAGGCTAGTGTGGTGATCGAATCGGCATCAGTGCCGATAGAACAGGACTTGAGGACGCGAGTTCGTCCAGTTACTATAGAGGATTCAGAAATACGGCAGTTGCGGAACAAAGAGGTCAAACTCTTAAAAGTCTGATGGGACAACTGCGGTCGTGAGGAGCTCTTGTGGGAACGAGAACAGACCATACTGGAGGAGTATCCAGAGTTTTTTCGTTCAGGTATCATTTAAGTTTTGTGTATCTTTCACTTTCTATAATTTTGGGACGAAATTCTTTTAAGGGGGAGAGAGTTGTAATGCCCCGAAACTCAAAAGAGGGACGGACAACGTTTAGAGCCAAGCTGGGGTCATGGTATGGGTCACACAGCCTGGGACACGGGCGTGTCCAAGGCCATGTCGTTCTCGGGTTCGACGAAGAACCCGGGTGGCCGACGAACTTAGCTCGACGAAGTGTCGAGTCAGTGAATACGACATGGGACACGGGCGTGTCCAAGGCCATGTCGTGCTCAGTTTCGACGAATTTTCCGAGTGGTCGACAAAAATGTGGTCGACGATCGTCGAGACAGCGAACACGGCTTGAGACACGGGTGCATCCGAGGCCGTGTCCTTCTCGAGATGTTGGTCGGTCTATGTCGGGGGAGGAACACGGCATGGAGCCTTGGCGTGTTCAGCCTGACATGGGCGTGTCAAATTTGACACGTGCATGTCGAGTGCCCGTGTTCTCCTCGGGTTGTGTTTCATCCTGTGTTGATGGAGGAACACGCCCAGGAACACGGGCGTGTGCTGTGTGACACGGGCGTGTCACGTTTGACAAGGGCGTGTCCAGAACCAGTATCCTATTCCGGGTGCTATGTTTTTGACATCGATTGAGGCGCACGGCCTTGGACACAGGTGTGTCACAAGCCATGTTCGGCATAGAAATTTGGTTTTAAGTGCGAATCGTGGCCGTGTGATTCCTTCTAATGGGATCTGATGGCCTGGAGCTATCCATGCTATGATAAGGCTGGGAATAAGGTTTGGAACCCTCATTCCCCATCAAGTTTTTTCTTTCTAAGGTTTTATAGAGAGGGGAGAGCAAGGAAGAAGGTGAAGGAGAGATTCGGCTGCCAGAGAAGCTTCAGAGCCCCTAATCGCGAGCCGAGTCCAGATCCGCGGAGGCAAGTCCGTTGCGGTGGTTTTCATCTGGCTAAGTTTTCCATGTCTAGGAAGAGAGGTCGTAAGGTAACGACACTTCTCCTCACGGTTTCTAGGATACGTGCTTAGCATCTTTTCTCTCAAGCTTTTGGGCACCAAATTTCTCAAATGAGAGGGGTATGGGTCGCCATGGTTCAAGAGGAACCTCCAGGTCGATTGAGTACGTCCCCAACATGATTTTGGATTAGAGATCCGCTCTGTTAGTGGATTAGGCATTGTGGGTGAAGCCGTAGTCGTGACCGTTAGTCCAACTCGGTGATGTTGCATAGCAAGCATTAAGGATTTTGTAGAAATTCGTTGGGGCAAGATGATATTTGTGATATATATGATTTCCCCATTTTCTCGAGTGAGTACGTGTAGCCGGAACCGGACAAGGTTAGCTCCGCATTGGCGGTAGATGGTTTCCTTGTTAGACAAGGTTAGCTCCGCATTGGTGGTAGAGGGTTTCCTTGGTGCGCGGGGACGTTACAGTACAAATGATGGATTAGGGTGGGAATGATTATGGATTGTGATGTGCTAAGGCTCGGCTTTGTCTCCATGGTTGGCTGGCTATGCCGTGACGTGCAAGTCATGTGGGGAGAGTGTCCCGGCAAGACTAGTCCCCTTCTGTGAGACTGACGAGAATGCCAAGCATGGTACAAGCCCGGGCAATGAAGCCACGAGCGGGTGGGGTCCAACAAGGGTTCTTAGAATCGGTTTGTGTGTGAGATGGAATCCTGACGCGCGAAGTCAGAGTTTGCAGTCAAGCCCTGTTCTAAGACCTATAAGCGTGTTTGGCCTTGGCAAGATTTCCGTGTGGCGGCTTGTATGCTGTTAGGGGAATTACAGTACCCTTTTTGTTTGCGGCTTAACGCCATTATGGAAATTGGGAGTACCCCGATGTTTTGATGATGTGCTAGTAGCATACACGATAGGGTGCCTTGGGGGAAGCCCAGGTTTTGCATACATGTTGCATAATAGGCCCCCTTTTTATTATATGCTCAACATAGAACACATGTTTGTTGCTTGAGACATCCAAACCTATTTTTAGAGCTTTACATAGTTATTTATATGGCATACGAAGTGCTGACTTACAGGTTGAAGGGGTACCCCGGGGTCCGTTAGGGACGTCCGGGAGGAGATGTGTTGGTTACACAGTTTGAGGTCAGCCTTTGCTGACCCACGTTACCACCAATTTTTACAGGTCAAGTATCGCAAGCAGGAGCTAGCTCGCCGGCCAAAAAGGCCTAAATCTCATGAAGTGTTACAAGTTTTGTACTAGCTCTAGTTTATGGCATTGTATTTTTGATGCTCTAGTTTTCCGGCTTACACGCCGAGGTAGTTTAGGAGTGCTTATGAACATTGATGCTTGATGTTATCATTTGAGGTTTGGACTGTCTATTGTTGTAAGGCCTTAAGGCCGTTTCAATACTCTTATATATGTGGATAACTTCTAGGTCTTGTTTTCTATTTCTGTTGTTGTTATATTCTGAGTTATGAGATTGGGTAGTTAATATCATCTTTTAACGCTAAAGCTGTGGTGTCTGTATGTTGTGGGGCCCCGGCCGGACCCATATTATACGGTCATTACAGGGGAGGTGTTACAGGCCCCAGCTCGCCCTGCTTCAGCTCCCCGGCCCCAGCTCCCCCAGCATCAGCTCTCCTAGTCGCCTCAGCCCACCAAGTAGCCACTCGCAGGCCGCCTGTTTGCCCAGGCCGCCCCTCGCTTCTCGCCTAACTGCCAGCCCGCCCGGCTTGAGGGACTACCCATGGTGGACTGCAATTAGCCGCTTAGTATAGCGGGATTTGGCTATTGGCATGCCAATCCAGGGGCTTTTTGGTAATTTTAAGAGCAGTGAAGGTTGGTTATTTGTAGACCATTCCCAATAATCTATAAAGGCCCTAGGGGTGCCTTGGAGAGCATCACTACTTCACTCCCTCTTCATCCTCCAAGGCACCTTAGCTCATCATTGGCTAGGGGGGAGATCTTCAAGGTCTTCCGGGTGTGAGGTAGGAACTCCATGCTAGAGCTGAGGGTTTGTTCCTAGTTTCCTGAGCCTTTGGTCCGTGACATCCCCTTGAGTGTAGTAAGTGTGAGATCACCCCTTCCAAGGGACCCCGAACTCCACGAGAGACTAAGTTTTTGGTTTCAATAGTCGCATGCGAAGAGATGGTGGAAGTCACTGTTAGACACCACCTTTGCGGGAATGGATTGCGCAAACATCTCCTAGGAGGAGTTCAGAGAAGCTCTATTGGAGCATTTTGTACCTCAGTCCGTAGGGACGAATTGGAGGACATGTTCATGCAGTTGAGTTAGGCCTGCAGGACGGTGTTGTAATACTACCGGGAATTCACACACATAGCTCTCTTTGTGGACTCATATCAACTGGATGACGCGGGCTAGGCGAAGAGGTTCTACAAGGGCCTTCATGATGACATGAGGCAGGCCGTCCTCTCTGTCTCTAACAGATGCTTGGCCAGGAATTTGGAGATGGAAAAGAAGCTGGAGGCAGACCAGCTTACAGTTCGGGGCCGGAAGAGACCGGCAAACGACACAGTGATTGGTTGTAGGAGAGACCAACCCATAAGTCATGTCATTGGGGCAAGGGGGATGGGGATCAACCCCGCCAAGAGGACAAGTAAAAGCAGAGGAACCCGATGGTGTTAGCTCCTCAACCCTTGTAGATGTGGGGGATGTCGAGGGTAGTTGTGGAGGCATTGATATGCTTCCAGTGAAACCAGCCGGTGCATATGCGGAGGAACTGCCCCATGAGGGAAGCACCCCCACCAACACTTCAAGATGCCCCACATGCACGGAAGTTTGGTGGTCTAGGACATGGTCGAGGACGTGGATTTCAGGGCGAAGACCGTCGACATTATAGAGGGCAGGTATATGCTCTAGACCTGGCTCAGCCCCAGAACCCAGACAGAGTGAAAGCAGGTATGTGAGTAAATTTCAAGTTTCTTCCCTTTCTAGAATCTAGTGTACATGAATATAAAACAATAGAATTAGGAAGGAACCTGAAACTAGATAACTAAGAAGAAAAAACTTAACTGACTCAGGAATAGTGATGGTGTGTGGCAAGCCCGCCCACACGCTATTCGATACTAGAGCATCACACAATTTCGCCTCGGAGGAGTTTATCAAAGTTCTAGACCAGATCGAGAACTTTGAAGGAGTTACTAGGAGGGCGTGCGTGTCTTCCCGACGGGACGAATATCAAGTCTACGACCAAGTTCATTCTGGGAGTGACCATTGACGGTGTAACTTTCGAAGCCCTGACAACGATCCTAAGGATGCCGGATTTTGATCTCATCCTGGGCATGACATGGCTCACCTGGAATAATATACATATCGATTGCCGACCAGGATGGTTGTGCTTAGATACGACAACACTTACCCAACCTTCGAAGGTATTATCTCAGCTTCTCGCCTTCTACTCTCTTCTATTCAAGCTGTCAAGGCCTATCTGCAGGGAGATGAAGTCTATCAGTTGCTGTTTGAGATGGCTGAGGCCAAGGATCCTGTTGCTAGTATCTCGGTGGTGCGGGATTTTGCTGATGTATTTTCGCAGAAGTTGTCAGGGTTGCCGCCACATCGAGAGAAGGATTTCCAGATACAGCTCATGAGGGGATAAGCCGGTATCCAGAGCTCCTTATCGGATGGCCTCGAAGGAGTTGGTAGAGTTTCGAAGTCAGTTGTAGGAGCTAGTGAAAGCCGAATTTATCCAGCCAAGCTCTTCACCATTGGGAGATCTGATGCTATTCATGAAGAAGAAGGATGCAAAATTCCAACCGTGCATCGATTATAGGGCACTGAACAGGCTAACGGTCCAAAACACGTACCCACTATGGAGGATTGACAAGCTGTTTGACCATTTAGAGGGGGCTCACTGGTTTTCGAGGATGGATCTGAGGTCAGGATACTACCAAGTGTGGATTCAGGAGGACATCCCGAAGACCGCTTTCAGCAGTAGATACGCGTTGTATGATTTCACCGTGATGCCCTTCAGGCTCACGAATGCACCATCCGTGTTCATGAGTTTGATGAACCGGGTATTCGAAGCCTATGTGGATGTCTTAATCATAGTATTTATTGATGACATCCTCATTTATTCGAGGACCGAGGAGGAGCTTGCATGCCATTTGGCACTGACTCTAGAGAGGCTCCGAGAGCACAAGTTGTATGCCAAGCTCAGTAAGTGCCAGTTTTGGCTGAAGGAGGTGGCTTTCTTGGGCCATATTATCATTGGAGCAGGACTGGTGGTGGATGCAGCAAAGGTTCAGGCCATATTATCCCTCTCATCTTTCTTCATGGATAGATCTCTATCCATTGGCCGCACAGTTTGGGATCAATTGACCCCAAATCAGCTAAGTCGAGAGCTTGATTTTCAACTTTTTATTCCTATCACAAAGTACTGTTTCAGACACCTCCGGCCGGCCAGCCACCGTGAATCGCCATCCACCACCTCAACGAAGGTGGTGGTGGCGGTGGCCGGCCGGGAAGAAGCGCGGGTGGCCTGAAAATCACCGGCAAAGAAACCCAGGACAAGCCATTCCTGGCAGTTGGCTCAATGTAGAATTTGAGCCGATTTCGTCGAGCTTGCTTCAAGATTCACGCAGGATCAAATTTTTTATATTTCATTTTAATTCAATTCTGTTACATAAAATGTTGTGAATGTTTTGATTTATTAAAAATACTTAGATGCCTTTTCTGGAAAAATGTATAATATGAAAGTTGTAGAACCTGAGGTCGAATTTATTTTTAAAAAAATTTCAACTCATTTGGGTTAGTGGTCTTACCACAACACTCATTATGTTGCAGCCTATACATAGGCTTGACTAGAGACTAATCTGAGTACCCCCACTAAACCAACAAGGCAAATGCCTTGAAATTTGGACCATAGTCTATTTATACAGTCAGACTAATCATATCCAAGAATGGGAATTTTTGGAAAAACATTTCATAAAGTTTTTGAAAAAAATTAATTATCACGTACGATTTAATTAGAGGGTTCAATGACATCACAACTCCCCAAAATTTTTGGGTATGATTCTTAGTGTCGTGGTGTGACCCTAGTAAAAATAACAAACAAATTGGGGTTGATTTTAGTAGGTATTGGTGTGACAGAGGTTGGTCCCTTATGTGCAAATTAAGGCAAAAGGGTGCTTGGGACATGGAGGGGCCAATTCTCACCCAAAGGGGATGAGACTTGGGCCAGAGCCTCAAGGTCAGTTAAAACACCGTCACTTGGAGTTTGGGGTTGATTAGGGTGGATTTGCCCGAGAACCCTAGTTCAAACCCTAAGGTTGAACTCAAGGGGTTTGTGAAGGACATATGGTGACATGTCGTTGTAAGGACTTGGAGTTTTGTCCAAGTGATCTTAGGGTGGTGAACAACCATATGAAGAAATTTGTGGACATTTAGACACATGCACACAACTTTAATCAATTGGGAATGGTTTAGGGCTATACCCCTTTATGGAAAAGTTGAAAAGTCATATGACCTTGTTACTTTATGAAATTTTGGCGGATGAGTTTTTATATCAATATGAACCACTGGAATTTATTATAGGATGTTTTGAAGACAGTAGCTCATAATTATAGTTATAACCTTCAAGTTGCCCCTTTTGATGATTATGATATAATCATGGTTAAATTAACTTAGAACGTTATGAAACTCTTGCAATGTTGATTAAATATCATTTATATGCACTTGTCAGTAATTTGGAATGATTGGACAATATCTCATAGTACTTCATGTGTTAAGTGATACTAGTGCACCTTCTCTTTATGAATAGATAATAAATATTATATCTTGTCGGATGAAAGTCTTGATTTCAAGAACAACTAATCACCTAGAGGGGTGGTGAATAGGTCCAATATAAAAACTTAGGCAACTTATTGATTAAAATCATAGCACAACAATCTTATCAGAATCAATTCCAGCACAGTACACAACACAGTACACAAAGATTTATAGTGGTTCCCCAATTGATGGGTACATCCGCTTTCCCCCTTCGCCTATCTAGCAGTATACTAGATTCGGCCAAACTTCCTTCTATCTTTCTCAGATCCTCAGATCTTACAGCTTAGAGCCCAACCAGATCCTACAACTCATGCGCAAGTCATACCACTCAGATCACCAAGATCCTACAACTCAAGTTCTTCCCAAGAACTCTACCTCAGAGTGACTCCACACTCCTACAACTCAGGCAACTCCTGCCCTACCTCAGTGTGAATCCATACATATACAACTCAGGCAACTCCTGACCTACCTCAGCCTTTATAACACAGGCTTACAACTCAAGCCTTAGCCTTACCACTCAGATTTAAAATGAATCTTACACAGAAATATTCAAGACAATGAATTACAGACACCAGAGAAAATTTTCTGTGCCTGTCTACCTAGACCGAGCAGATGTTAACCCTAACTTCATCTTCACAGAAACAAGATGATACAACAATCTTGAATTGATGTGTGACTTGTTTTGAAATCAACTAGCAGATGAATCTACTTCTACTTCTTCAGGAATATCTCCCGATCTGAACTGAGAAGATTTCAGCCTTCCTTCTTCTTTGATGCAGCGAATTGATCTTCAAATTCTGGCTCGGCTTGGATCAAGAAGATAACTTCAGCAATGGCACGCCTACGCTGATTCGTCTCTTTCAGAGGATTACTCTGAACATGCTGGAGTGGATGTTGATTGCACCAGCAAACTCAGAAGCCCTTCAGATTTGAACTTTAGGTTCTTGGCTTCTGCAACAATTTCGGATGAAGACGACGAACTGCTCTTCTCGTTTTTGAAAGTTAATCAGAAATTAATACAATTATCATTCTTAGATCTCGATCTCTTCTGCTATTTATAATCCCATCACATTGGCGAGAGGATCGACACGTGTCTCAGTTTTAACGGTGGTTAAAACCACAGCTTTATTAACTTGAGATCCACTGTAGACTGACGACGATGTTAATGTCGATTTGCATAGAATCTGAACTTTATTGACCTGTTGACTTTGCTGAGTCAGCATCATTCTGGACTTAGCCAAAATCAACTAACTTTTCTTAAATCCTGCATTCGACGAACATCAAGCTTAGCTCGACAAAATCTGAGCTCAGCTTGACGAAACAGTGAAGCTGAGATTGACGAATTCTCTCAGCTCGGTTCTTTCTTTAGGTGAAGGTTGAGTTTGACGAAATCTGAACTCTGGTCGACAATTCTAATAGTTGAGTCCTTCTTATAGGTAAAAGCTGAGATCGACGTACTCAGAACTCTGGTCGACGAAAGCTAAGCTCAACTCGACGAATGGTACACTTAGCGATTCTGGACTTATAAATTTCTACTCTGCTAGGCGTTGAGAGCGTTGAGTGTATATCCCTCACTCAACTCTTTTTCCCTTATCCATATTATGCAACTTTCTGCCTGATGGCATTGAGATCGTTGAGCGTATAAGCTTCACTCAACGGATCTGGACTTAGCTGACTTTCTGCAATCTTTCCTTCTTGCTGAAGTTTGACGTTGACAGACTCAGCATGACGTTGAGTGATGAAGCTTCACTCAACGTTTCTGGACTTAGTCAATTTTCTGGATTCTTCACAGTAAGGCTATGACAGGATAACCATGACTCAACACTTCTAGTTGTATGGCATTGAGTGAGTTGAGCTCACTCAATGCATCTGTACTTAGCTGATTTTCTGCAATCTTGCCTTCTTGTTGAAGTTTGGACTGTCTGCATTCTCTCAGCACTATTAGCTGAAAGGCATTGAGTGAGCTTGCCGCACTCAATGCTTTTGGACTTAAGTAGTTTTCTGAGTTTCCATCTCCACCTTCAGTCCACCTATCATTGTCTCTTGAACTAGTTGTCCAATCATTGTGACAAAGACTAACCTGTATGCATGAACTTAACCATACATCAAATATAACGATGTCTATCTCATTGACACGTTTGACATCATCAAATTAGGGCCATTGTGATTAATGGACCCAACAATCTCCCCCTAGTTAAAGATGTCAAAACCACTGATCAATTACCTTAGTCAATAAGATACACATTACACAGGCAATAAAAGCATATTCATATTAAATTTTGTGAAATGAATTTTATCTACTCCCCCTGGATTGTTGCAGGGTGAGTTACACCATAGAGGATTACCTCTTAGCTTGATCCTCTCTTACTTGATCAACCTCATCTCCCCATGACTCTCTCCCCTTGTGTTTCTGCCATGAAGGAGCTTGATCCTTTCTGATAGTTGATGAGTCCTATTTATATACTGATTTTCGGACTCATCTGAGCTATTTTTCTTTCACTAGCACTTCACTTTTAGTTCGTTATTGTATATATTTCATTTAATCTTTATTTCCATTGGAAGTGCACTTATAGGCACGTGGTTGTGTATTTTTGTTACTTTTATTGATTGTACTTCTTATTGTGATCGCATGGAATGTCTGCACTGATCAATTGTTAGTTTTTCCTATAGGTACAGGGGTAGTGTGGGTGATCTAGGTTGGTTTGGGTCCCATTTATGCATAAGGGCCACTGATCGTGCATTTTTACACGCACACGCTAAGTGGATTCCTTAACACACGACCACTTGTCATGCGCCACTAATCATGTGCATTGATTCCATTTTTTACCAGGTTCTACCATGCTAATACGCACTATCACAGGACACAGTGTGCATGACCACTGGTCGTGCGCCACTGATCGTGTACATTCATTCCATTTTTACAAGCTTCTGCCATGCCAATACGCACTATCACAGGACACAGTGCGCACGACCACTGGTCTTGCGCTACTGATCATGTGCATTATAATTTCTGCAATCTATAAATACGCAGGTTCTGCCCTAATTCGGTATTCTGTACTTTTTCCCCGTCGTTTTCATCTTCAAGGAGGGTTCCACAGATCTCCTTCTTCCTCCACTGTAGGGAGGGGCTTCGGGCAAGCTTTCAACACCAAATTCAAGCCAAAGCTTCCTCTCGGCCTCCTACTTCATCCTTGGGCTTCAAGAGGGGTTTGACCAAGGTTTTATCATCAAGCTCGGAGGATTTTGTGTCATCCTTCACCGGATCTTGTCACGAAGAAGACGGGTCCATTGGGAGTTAGTGACAGCCTCCTTTACCCCGGATGCAGTTGAGGACCGAGCTAGGATACAGATTGACAACCTGGCGATTCCTTCCGTGAATCCTCAGCAAGACTTCGGATCCGGTCGATTTCGCACTCTCTTCTCCTTTTGTTATTGATAGTGTAGTTTGATCTCTTTGTATTTGATGAAGTGTGCTTAATTTGATATACATTTGTGTACAATCATGTCTATGTTATTTTATATTCACGTTATTTGCTTGAGTTGCGCCCTTTTCCATCCTCCACCACACAGTACCACACTAGCAATAGCTAGTGGCATGCGTAGCGAAGAGGTGCTCACGACCCTCATCCCTACATTCTCACCACCTCATCTGCAAGCATACTTATCCATCCACCTAGAGATTCGGTGCATTGTGTCCCGTGTAGTTTTTCATCTGCCTGGCGAAGCATTGCATAACGTCATTGCATAGGAGTAGTTTATTAGTGTTTTACTTTCTTTTTCCGCAAACAATCAAAACCCCCTTCGTAAACACCGACCTAAGGACTTCCATCACAAGTCCTCCTTAAAATTAACTCCACCTTACTGTGTTCCTTGAGAGATCGACACTTTGGAAAATTTGCCCATTCTATATTACTTGTGTGACTGGTACACTTGTCATAAACCGCATCAAGTTTTTGGAAAAACTTGATGCGTCGGCAAGTGCACCGGTCGCTGTCAAGTAATAATTTTGGGAATAGCTTCCCCGAATGTCGAACTCAAGGTAATGCAGGTTGGGTAACGTGATAGCATCGCAGAAAGATCGTTACTAAGAGTTAAACAAAACAACAAGGGGGCTTGGTTTTTGATTGCTAATGCTAACAAAACAAAAAAGAATTATTCGGGTCATAAGCATCGCTTCGCTTGGTGGATGGAACTAGTGCAGGCCGCTATGTCATGCTTCATGAGGCAAATGGACAGAGAGAAAGTGGATGGCATGAACACACGTGCGGAGTGTTAACCCCTCAGTCCGCAACATCCTACAAGATGCCAAAACCCCCCTTTCAAACACGCGCGTACTCGATTTGTCAGTCCGCCCAGTCCGTCAAGGTCAACAATCGGACACCATGGTACTCCAGCAGTGGATGCAAGGACCTGTTCGCTCAGTCCGCCAGGACTTCGGATATCGGATTCTCTACAGCGGTGGATGCAGTGTCTCGTCCGCCCAGGCCGCCGCCCTCCAACAGGCGCGCCCAGCAGCAGTGGAAGCTCCAGTCCGCGAGCCCAGTCCGCCCCTTCTGCGCGGACTGGCGTGTTCTTTCTTTTTGCTTCCCGTCACCGCTGCCCGGTTCTCCTGTACCCCGGGCAGCCGGTTATTTTAGCCCTGCCCGTTTGGGCAGCCTCCCTATCCTATAAATAGGGGGGAGGTGGTGCACCCAAGGCACGTTGACTCGGACCCAGGAGCCTACTTGTTACAGGCTGCGAACTCGAATCTTGTGCCTTGCGGACTCCCCCTCACTCTGCTCTTGTCAACCTTTTCCTTTTACTTGTAACCAAGCCTTTCTTCAATCAAGGTAAAGCCTGACGCAAGAGAGGCATTCAGGCCGCGACGGGCGAAGTCTGTTGTTGCCGTGGTTCACGGCCCTGCTGTTTTTCCTGCCCTCATCCGCTTAGTAGATCACTACTCGCAGTCTCTAAAAGTGCAGCTAGATCTGATATACTCTAGAGGGGGGTGAATAGAGTATGGTGCTTAAAAGTTTTTTACAACAGTTATTGTAATCTGAGTGAATAGGGAAGCAAATATTAAATCTAATCACAAAATAACCTACAAAAGAAATTAATCACAGATCCTAACTAATCACAAAACAATCACATCCAGAAACAAAAATAAAGACAAGCAAGCTAGAAGACACAAGGAGCTATAGTGGTTCCCCTAAACTTGGGTACATCCACTCTTCTACCACCTAGGAAGGAATCCACTGCAGGATGAGTTGATTAGGTGTCCTGGGCACCAATGAGCTTTTGATAAGGTGCTCAAAAACCAAATCATATTTTTTGATCAGGTGTCTTGCCACCAATGAGCTTTTGACAAGGTGCTCAAAAACCAAGTTCAAACTTTTGAAGGGAGTTTGAAAAACCCTTTAGAGAGATGGGGATGAGAGAGTTAAGGAAGTCTTCTCTTTCTCAAACAGCTGAGAAGACTATGTGGATTTGATGTTGTCAAAGCTCCCCCTGAGTTCTTGAGATGTTCCGGAAATGAAGCTTTGCTGTAGGGTGATAGGCCTTCAGAAGTTGATCTCCAGCAAATGATAATTTCAGCAACAGCTGAAATGTTAGGTGTCTGGAGTCTTTGAGAGATGTTGGCCTTGAACACTTGAATCACAAGAGATCAGAAGATTTCAGATGGTTGATCTCCTTGGTTGTGTGTTCTGTATGAATTCTTTTTAGCTCTTTATCTTGTGAATATTTGATGTTGAGAAAGATGTTGTTCCAGAGAATATTGTTTCTTGTTCTTCTTGTCTGTGTTGTCTATCTGAGAGATTCAAAAATCTTGAGTTTTATTCTCTGGTTCTGAATAGAAAATCATCCTCTGTCAAGAATAGTCGTTAGCCTGTCATTAATTGACTTCCTTAATTGCAATTGTCTTCTGGGGGAAAGTCCAAAGAAACATTCCTTGATAATCCCTTGAAACTTGGTCCAGAATAAATGAAAACGGCTAGAAAATCCTCTGAATTAATTGCTGAATAACTCCTTAACTGTTCTGAATTTGAATCTTGAAAATCCTTAAAGTCTACAGAAAAACGTTGAACAGAGCTCAGCGATTTGGACTTAGACAGCAACAGAGATCATCGATCTGAGCTCAACTATTGTCGAACTGAGCTCAGAGATAGCGAATCAAAACTGAGTGAAGATCGTCGAACTGAGCTCGCAGATCGTCGAATGGAGTTCGACGATTTGTTGAAGTTGAGCTCAGCGATCGTCGAATGGAGTTCGACGATCCGTCGAAGTTGAGCTAGACGATCGTCGATTGGAGTTCGACGATTCGTCGTACTGAGCTCGACGATATGACTTAGTCTCTAAACTGAAAAACCTTGGTCTTGAGGGAAGCTTCCAAACCTAAGTACTAACCCTTAGACTCAATTCTAATTGACCTTTAGATCTATACAGGAGGTCAAAAACAGGTTTCCTAGAGACATAGTGATCCTGATCCAAATTAGTAATAGGGTGTTCCAACAATCTCCCCCTATTTGGGTTAGGATTACTATTTACAGAACTTTGCAGAAATTAAAGAACAACATACAAAGCAACAAAATAGAAAAGCAATAAGCAAGACATTGCAGAACCACAGATATATATCATCCCAGACAATAATCAGAAATCAGAATGATTGTCACCTTACATAGTTATTCTTTCTCCTTGCTCTTTATAAGTTTGATTTCTCTATTGGGGTTAAGAGCTTCTTTCTTTGACCTTCTGTCATCTGCTGCACCTAAAGAGGTTTGTTGTTTGGGCCTTGGTACTACAGCTTCAGAATGCAGCTCCATATATCTATCAGAGTCAAAAAATTTGCTTGAGCCATATCTTTCCAATTCATTTCTTTCTTTGTTCAAACAGTGTAGTAATGTTGGAGGAATCTCGGCCTTGCTCTCTGGCTTTCTTAATTTGGTGCAGTGCAGCAAGCTCTTTCATCCTGGCAGTCCAAGCAGTTGTGTTATTTTCAGGATCTTCAAATGGCACTGGTGGCTCATATCTATTGGATGGATTATCTTGAGGAGGTCTGGATGAAACTACTTCCTTCAGCTTATAGGGAAAAGGACCTGAGGTTGTATCTGATGAAGCTTGTCCTTCCCTGGAGTATGGATGTTGCCTTGAATAACCTTTTGAATAAACTTGGAATTCCCTCTGGTTTCCTCTGTAACTTCCTCTTTTAGATTGAGAACCTCTGGACTGGCTTCCCCTATGATAAGATCTTGCATGAGGCTGATAGGGGGTTTGGCTTTTGGCAGAAGGTTGAGCAGCTGAGCTTCCACCTGCACCTGCATCAGGAGGAGGTGGTGGAGGAGGATGAGGATGATGAAATTGAGAAGATCCTTTCTCATACTTCCTCTTCTTCTTCATAGCTTTAAGTTGGTTCTTGGAGTATTGCATCCAATGCTCAGTTATGGGGCAGTCATGAAGAATGTAATATGGTATGTCATTAGTGTCCTTGACTTTGGCTGGAGGTACTCTTTTCATGGCTTTGCTCCTTGCCTTTCACTTCCTGGCAATAGTGGCAGAGGAGTCATCAGAATCAGTCCTGAATTCATCACTCTCAGAACTTTGCTCATCATATAGGGCATCAATCTTTTTCATCAATTCTTTCTGAAGTTGAGTTGGAGCTGATAAAACTACAGCGGTGACAGCATTAGATACAATACTAATAACAACCTATATAGAAGTTGTAGGAGCAGCACTCTTAGAAGATGTAACAGCAGTAATATTAGCAGAAGTAATAACAGTAGCAGTTGGGGCAGCAACAGTTTCAGATAGAACACATTCAGATACAACAACATCGGAAATAACAGCAGGAATATCATCAGCAAAAACAAAAGACTCAAAATCATGTGCCTCTGTCATCTGCATATCCTTAGAGATTAACTCATCAGCAGCATCAACAATGTCAGCAGCAGCAACAGAAACATCAACAAAACTTTCAGCAGGAATAGCAGCAGCATATACTGAATTGACAAAAGAATGGATAATGCTGGTGTCACAACATGAGAAGGGCACAATGGCCTTGGAAAGATCCTCTGATGGCTGGACAGCAACTCTCTCTTGAAGACAACTGAAGTAAGCTGAATCAAACACTGATAGTAAGGACCTGATGTCCACTGGGAAGACTGCAACTGGAGGTGGAACTGGAGCTTGAGGAACAACAGCAGCAGCAGCAGCAACAACAACTGAAGAAACAGCAGCAGGCAATCTCACAACTTCATTAGGCATCTCCCCCTGCCTGGATTCAGATAAGGCTGGATCAAGGCACACTGATGAAGGGATTGCCTGAGGAAATAGGGAGGATAGCCTGGCAGAAAGAGCTGCCACTGACTGAAGTAATGGAGCCAAGGAGGTATCCAATAGAAGAGATAGCCTGGGGGCTAGCAGTTCATATAACTGGTCAGTTAGGGCAGGAATGTCTACTTGCTCAGCCGTGACTGGAGCAGAGGTAGAGAGGGATGGATGAGCAATTGGTGATGGTGGTGGAGAGCTGGTGTATGGGGGAAGTGATGGTTGAGGTGTGGGTAATGTGGAGATGGAAGACAGTGGGATGGAGATATAGGGTGTGAAAGTGGGTTGATCAATAATTTCTTATAGAAGCTGTTGGTAAGAAGTAGAGGAGGAGGGTAGCTCAGGAGGAGATGAGGTTGAATCATCCATGAAGGAATCATCAAGAAGATTGAAGGATGGAATGGTGGATGATGTTTCAATGTCTGGTTGAGGGTAGGAATATAATGGATGGAAGATTTCTTCTGTGACTGGTAGAGTTGGAATTGGAGATGATATTGATGTTGGAGATGGGCTTGAGATGATGATAGTGGATGGAGTTTGAATGGTGGATGGAACTGGAGGAGATGGAATTGGAGGAGGAGGAGAAGCAGCAGCAGGCAAGTCATCTGCAGGGGCAGAGACTTGAGGGGAAGTGACTATTACAGTCCCGGTGCCTGAAGGTGTGCTTGAAGAGGGTCTGCTGGGCTTGGTTATCTGCCTGTCCCATTTACCAAATAGGGCACAGGACAATCTCTTTGAAGCATTAATATGTATCCCAGATGATACAAGCAGAGTAGGACATCTGTTCTGATGGTAGAGCCCTAGGATCCTCCCAAAATTCACAAAGTTCTTGCTGATTTTCTTTTTAATCATGTCAAAGAAGACCTCTCCCCAGTTCAATTGTTTCTTGTCCACAATGGCTCCCATCAAGCACAGCTGATACCTACACATAGTATCATGTGTTGAGTGCTTGGCCAACAAAACTTTGCCCACTACATCAGCCAAGAACCTGTATTCCACAGCTAGGTTCTTCTTCAGCAGCTTGCTAGGGTTAGCCTCAGAGTGACCCATTCTTGCAAGCAATCAGCAAGTTCCTCTCCAGATAAATCAGCAGAATCTCTACCAGAACTTAACTCAAAAACTTCTATCATAATGGCTGGAGACAAGGGTACCTGGGTTCCAGAAATTGAACCAACTATTGTGTTTTGATCCTGGTTGTGGGCAGTGTAGACCCACTCCTTAATCTCATCAGCAGCAAGTTTGATTCTGGTGGTCATAATGGTAGCAAGTTTCTGCTCCTTGAAGAGTTCCAAAATATCTTGAAAAACCTGGTCAGTAGTGCTGAAAGACTCCATGTCAATGTCAAATCCAGCATCGAATTTCATTGCGGCAAGAACAGCAACAGAAACAGCCATGGTTACCTGCAAAAATCAACAAACAA
The DNA here is from genome assembly GCA_039583875.1 of Platanthera guangdongensis. Taxonomy (NCBI): domain Eukaryota; kingdom Viridiplantae; phylum Streptophyta; class Magnoliopsida; order Asparagales; family Orchidaceae; genus Platanthera; species Platanthera guangdongensis. Next base: position 73,188,553 of record CM077155.1, on the reverse strand, counting down.
AACGACCAAGTGTAGAGATGTTTGGAGGGAAAGAGAATTTTTGCAGAGAAATCGAAAGCGCAAAAGGAGAAGGACGGCGAAAAATGAATTTTATATTAGGGTTCGACGTAGAAAAGGAAAGATCGTTGAACTCAGTTCGACGATCGGGGCTTCTAAAGGAATCTGAAGAGTCTTCAATATCGTCGATCTCCGTTCGACGATATTGGAGAGCGTCGAGCTCTATTCGACGATCGTTCAAAGAACAAAATCTTCGAGCGCCGTTCGACGATCGTTGACCGGAAGAGATAGTTCAGACTATCTGAGAAGTGCTGAACTCGGGTCGACGATTTCGGAAATCGTCGATCTCCGTTCGACGATCTGAGGGAAAATCGTCGAGCGCAGTTCAGAGACCAGAAAAGCACTCTAGACACTAAGAAAAATCAAGATGTTTGCCTAGTCTTGGTAAATTTTTAAAGTTTTAAAATCTTGGATATTATTGTAGACTTCCTCCATCTAACATTCCTAACTGATTTAGGAAGAAGGTGTGTTTCTTTTCATCAAGTGCTTGGTGAAAATATCTCCCCTTTGCAAATCAGTTGGGATATATTGAAGTTCAATTTTATTCTTCTCAACATTATCCCTTAAGAAGTGATGCCGAATTTCTATGTGTTTTGTCCTACTATGGAGGACTGGATTTTGAGCTATAAAAATAGCACTGGTGTTATCACAAAAGATTTTTGACTTCTCTAAGTTGTAGCCATAGTCTAGGAGTTGGTTTTGAATCCACAAGATTTGTGAACAACAACTGCCTGCAGCCATATATTCAGCTTCAGCAGTTGAAGTTGACACAGAAGTTTGTTTCTTACAAAACTAAGAGACAAGTCTGTCACCAAGGAACTGACAAGTTCCACTGGTGCTTTTCCTGTCAATTCTGCATCCAGCATAATCAGCATCAGAAAATCCAGTTAAATCAAATGCTGAATCTTTTGGATACCAGAGACCTAGATTTGGACAACTTTTAACATACCTGAGAATCCTCTTTACTAGTGTTAGGTGTGACTCTCTAAGGCTTACTTGGAACCTAGCACATATACATGTAGCAAACATTATATCTAGTCTACTAGCTGTAAGGTACAGTAAAGAGCCAATCATTGCTCTATATGTTGTCTGATCAACAGGTTTCTCATGTTCATCAGCATCCAATACAACATTGGTAGGCATGGGTGTTTTCATGCAAGATGCTTCAGACATGCCAAATTTCTTGACCAATTCATTTGCATACTTGGTTTGAGAAATAAAGATGCCTTCAGCATGTTGTTTGACTTGCAATCCTAGAAAGAAGGATAGCTCACCCATGCTACTCATTTCAAATTTAGAATGCATTAGGTTGGAGAACCTTCTTCATAATTTTGAATCAGTAGATCCAAAAATAATGTCATCTACATAAATCTGTACTAGTAGGGTATGAGACTTATGGGTTCTAATGAAAAGAGTTTGGTCTACTCTACCCCTTATAAATCCATTTTCCAGAAGGAAGCATGCTAGGGTCTCATACCATGCTCTAGGAGCTTGCTTGAGACCATATAATGCTTTGTTCAACTTAAAAACATAATCAGGATAAGTTAGAGAGATAAAACCTGGAGGTTGTCTAACATAGACTTCTTCTTTGATGTCTCCATTGAGAAATGCACTTTTGACATCCATCTGATATACCTTGAAGCCTTTATGTGCTGCATAAGCTAAGAAAATTCTGATGGCTTCCAATCTTGCAATTGGTGCAAAAGTCTGGTCATAGTCTATGCCTTCTTCTTGAGAATAACCTTGAGCAACTAGCCTTGCCTTGTTCCTTACAATTACTCCTTGATCATCCAATTTGTTTCTAAACACCCACTTTGTTCCAACAATGGAGTGATCCTTAGGCTTTGGCACTAGTTCCCAAACTTTGTTCCTTTCAAATTGATGCAACTCTTCTTGCATTGCAATGATCCAGTATGGATCTTGCTCTGCATCTTGAATGGACTGAGGTTCAATTTGAGATAGGAAGCAACTGTGCAACAGGTTTTGGTTGACCTGATTTCTGGTTTGCACACCAGCTGAGATGTCTCCAATTATTTGGGAAATTGGATGGTCTCTTGATGTTACTAAATCAACAGGGGGTGTTGATTGTTCACCAACCTGTGTTGTTGTTTCCTCTTGTGGTACGACAACTGGCTCTTCAAGTTGTTTTTCTTCAATATGTTGAATTCTTTCTTCATCTTCACTGCTTTCCTCTTTTTGAGTGACCTGTAACTTGTTAAAATCTTCAACAAGAGAATGTTCCTGCAAAGGTTCTATGGTAGAAGTGTTATTCTCCTTGAAAGACATGTTAGATTCATCAAATGATATATGAACAGATTCCTCAATTTTTAGAGATGATTTATTATAAACCCTATAAGTCTTACTGATCATGGAGTATCCCAAAAACACTCCTTCATCAGCTTTAGCTTGAAATTTTGCTAAATATCTCTTGTCATTATTGTGTATATAACAAATACAGCCAAAAACTCTAAAATAATCAACTTTAGGTTTCTTCCCGATGAGTAATTCATAGGGAGTCTTTCCCTTTAGTTTATGTATCAAACTTCTATTCAGCACATAGTTGGAGGTGTTCACTGCCTCTGCCCAAAAAGATAGAGGAAGGTGAGCATCTGACAACAATGTAGTGGCAGATTCAATAAGGGTTCTATTTTTCCTTTCAGCTACCCCATTTTGTTGAGGAGTTCTAGGAGCTGAGAAAGTGTGCCTGATCCCTTCACTCTGACAAAACTCTTGCATAAGAAGAGAATCAAACTCTGTCCCATGATCACTTCTGATCAGGGCAATGTGAGTATTGAACTCAATCTATATACATTTGAGAAACTCTGTCAAACAGTTGAAGTTATCAGACTTCTTCCTCAGAAAGAACACCCATGTGAATCTAGAGAAGTCATCTACAACTACTAAGGTGTAAGATTTACCTCCTAGGCTTTGTATTGTAATGGGTCCAAAAAGATCCATGTGTAACAGATACAAGATCTTAGGTGAATCACTCTTATTAAGTGACTTAAAACTATTTTTAGTTTGCTTGCGTAATTGACAGGCCCTACAGAGTCCTTCCTTCTTGTAGGGGCCAGAAGGTAGTCCTCTAACAAGGTTGTAATTGAATAGCCTAGCAATGTTTCTAAGGTTTAGATGTCCTAGTCTCTTATGCCATAAAATATTAGGTCTACAGACATAATTGAACAGGCAAATATCTACATCTGTTGAAAGAAAATCTACTAGATAGATGTTACCTTTCCTTTTACCTATCAACACAGTTGTGTTGTCCTCTGACTTGATCTTGCATAATGCTTTGCTGAAAGTCACCTGGTAGCCTTCATCGCATAGCTGACTGATGCATATTAAGTTGTGCTTCAGTCCTTCCACATAAGCTACCTTCTTGATTGTCACTGTTCCAATTTGGACTGCACCATATCCTTTAGTTTGTCCAAAGTTTGAATCACCAAAAATAACTTTGGGTCCAAGCTTGGCTTTAAAGGATGTGAGGTTGTCCTTGTTTCCTATTATGTGCTTAAAGCACCCACTATCCAAGTACCATTGCTGGTTTGATGTTGGATAGGTCTTCACCTGCACATAAAATAATTCATTTGTTTTTGACCCAGTTTACCTTGGGCCTAGGTTGATAACCTTTAAACTCAGAAATGAAAGACATCCCAGGTTGACTCTTATAACCTTCAGGATGATATCTACTTGGAGGTATTATCCATTCAGTATAATGGTTAAAGATTTGGGATGAAGGACCCCTAGGATTGGATTTTGATTTGCACTTGAAGAAATTTCCAGAGCTCTGACCTCTGTTCGACGATCGGGGAGCTGCGTTCGACGATCTTGGGTAAGATCGTCGAGCTCCGTTCGACGGTCGACTTTGGCAGAGTTCAGGAATTTGAGATCGTCGACCTGAGTTCGACAATTTTGCCTGAGATCGTCGATCTGCGTTCGGCGATCGTCGAGCTCCATTCGACGATTTCTGCTGGAACTCAGTTTTCTTAGGCAGATCAGAATTTTTCCTAGCTACCTCTACAACTCTCTTCCCTTTATCAGAAATGAACTTGATTGGGGTTGTTAGAACTATAGGTTGGCTGGATGAAGTACCCAAGCCCAGTGTACTATTAAATCTGGAGTTCACTGTGCTTATGATGTCCATCAGCTTGATACTTCTCCCATTAAGGGAATCTTCAAGCTTCTTGGCCTCTGATAGCTCACCTTTCAGTGAAGCTATCTGCTCCCTACAGCACTCCTACTCCTGAGAGAGTTTGAGGTTTTCTGACTTTAAGGTATTATGTTCAGATAAATGATTTCTGAGAGAGATAATTTCTTTCTCAGATTTTAGTAAGTCTAAACATAATGTTTTAAACTCAGATTTAAAGTCCTCTGAATTGAAATCAAATGAACTAATTACCTTGTCTTCTTCAAGTTGAGTCTCTGAATCTGACTCTGAGTCTTCTTCATCTGAATTATGTTGTGAGGCATTGATTGCCATCATGCAGAACTCCTTCTCTTCTGCATCATCTTCATCATCACTGGAGCTGGATGAGACTTCTGACTCCTCTTCAGTCTCACTCCAGGATTCAGCAACAAATCCCTTTTTTGTGTGTTTGTTTTTACTTGAGGAGGGTTTGTCATTGCCATTCCTCTTGAAGTCTTTCTAGTTTCTTCTTTTTTTTCTTGTCCCTTCTGTCCATGTTTTTGTTTTCTGGACAGTCAGATACAATGTGCCCTGATTTCCTGCAACCAAAGCAGATAATTTCCTTATTATTTGACTTATCATACCTTGACTTATCATGCTCCTTATATGATCTCTTTCTGAAGTCCTTTCTGGCCATCTTGTAAAATCTTTTGGCCAATAGACTGAGCAGTTCATCATTGCCTGTGACTTTGTCTTCAGGCTGATCTTCAGTTACTTTGAAGGCTATTGTCTTCTCTTTTCTTGTGGCTGGTGAGGCAGCCTTCTGCTCTACTTCTTTGTTCTTAATGAGCAGCTCATAAGATTTGAGCTTGCCCAAAAGGGCTTCTGTGGTGATCTCATTCAAACTTCTGACATCCTTGATTGACCAGATTCTTGAATCCCAAGTGCTTGGGAAGCACATTAGGATTTTGTCATTAAGTTCAGTTAGTGATATCACCTTATCCAAGGTCTTGAGTTCATTGACTATTAGACTGAGCCTGTTATACATATCTCCAACTGACTCAGTTTCTCCCTTCTTGAAATTCTCATATTGAGATATGAGGTGGGATCTCCTGTCCTTTCTTTCATCAGCTGATCCTGAGACTATTTCAGAGAGCTTATCCCAAATTTCTTTTGCTGAATTACATTCAGCCACCTTTTGAAAGATGTCATCAGACATGGTCTGGGCTAAGATATTCATAGCCTTTCCATCAGCTACCTTCCATTTCTTGATATCAGCATCTGTTCCTGATGGAGGTGGAACAACATTTGTACTTGAGTTCTCTGGAGGTCTTGAGCAAACTGTCAAAACAGAATTAAAAATATCCTCGTCAATAGAATTCATGTATAATCTAATCCTTGCTTTCCAAAGTGCAAACTTGGACAGATTGCACACTGGAGGTCTGGTGCTAGCATAATCTTTGTTTTGGGCCATGATTGGTGAAAACAAAATCTAATAATAAACTCAAAAGAAAACAGATCTAACTAGGAATCTTGGGGTTCAGGTGTTAGCCTATGCAACCACTGAGATATGGTATGTTTAACCAACCTAGCTTTGATACCAATTGAAAGTGCAGCTAGATCTGATATACTCTAGAGGGGAGGGGGGTGAATAGAGTATGGTGCTTAAAAACTTTTTACAACAGTTGTTGTAATCTGAGTGAACAGGGAAGCAAATATTAAATCTAATCACAAAATAACCTACAAAAGAAATTAATCACAGATCCTAACTAATCACAAAACAATCACAGCCAGAAGCAAAAATAAAGACAAGCAAGCCAGAAGACACAAGGAGTTATAGTGGTTCCCCTAAACTTGAGTACATCCACTCTTTTTACCACCCTAGGTAGGAATCCACTGCACCAATGAGCTTTTGACAAGGTGCTCAAAAACCAAGTTCAAACTTTTGAAGGGAGTTTGAAAAACCCTTTACAGAGATGGGGATGAGAGAGTTAAGGAAGTCTTCTCTTTCTCAAAGCAGCTGAGAAGACTATGTGGATTTGATGTTGTCAAAGCTCCCCATGAGTTCTTGAGATGTTCAGGAAATGAAGCTTTGCTGTAGGGTGATAGGCCTTCAGAAGTTGATCTCTAGCAAATGATAATTTCAGCAACAGCTGAAATGTTAGGTGTCTGGAGTCTTTGAGAGATGTTGGCCTTGAACACTTGAATCACAAGAGATCAGAAGATTTCAGATGGTTGATCTCGTTGGTTGTGTGTTCTGTATGAATTCTTTTTAGCTCTTTCTCTTGTGAACAGTTGATGTTGAGAAAGATGTTGTTCCAGAGAATATTGTTTCTTGTTCTTCTTGTCTGTGTTGTCTATCTGAGAGATTCAAAAATCTTGAGTTTTATTCTCTGGTTCTGAATAGAAAATCATCCTCTGTCAAGAATAGTCTTTAGCCTGTCATTAATTGACTTCCTTAATTGCAATTGTCTTCTGGGGGAAAATCCAAAGAAACATTCCTTGATAATCCCTTGAAACTTGGTCCAGAATAAATGGAAACGGCTAGAAAATCCTCTGAATTAATTGCTGAATAACTCCTTAACTGTTCTGAATTTGAATCTTGAAAATCTTTGAAGTCTTCAGAAAAACGTCGAACTGAGCTCTGCTATCGTCGAACTGAGCTCAGCGATTTGTACTTAGACAGCAACAGAGATCGTCGATATGAGCTCAACTATCGTCGAACTGATCTCAGAGATAGCGAATAAAAACTGAGTCAAGATCGTCGAACTGAGCTCGCAGATCATCGAATGGAGTTTGACGATTTGTTGAAGTTGAGCTCAGCGATCGTCGAATGGAGTTCGACGATCCGTCGAAGTTGAGCTAGACGATCGTCGATTGGAGTTCGACAATTCGTCATACTGAGCTCGACAATATGACTTAGTCTCCAAACTGAAAAACCTTGGTCTTGAGGGCAGCTTCCAAACCTAAGTACTAACTTTTAGACTCAATTCTAATTGACCTTTAGATCTATACAGGAGGTCAAAAACAGGTTTCCTAGAGACATAGTGATCCTGACCCAAATTAGTAATAGGGTGTTCCAACAGTCCCTCTATTCCCTGGTGTTCGACCGTTAGCTGGTGGTGCTCGACCCCCCTTTGTGTTTTCGTGCATCAATATGTTAACACGCGACCTTCAGATCCGAGTAGTGTTTTGAATTCAGCGGACGGAAATGTCAGACCGCAGAGCCCGCTCCTCAGACCGCTCCAGCTCTTCCGAGGACTCTCTTTGGGAAGCAATTGAGCAAGCTCGCCTTGATGCCTAGCAGTCCCACCAGCAGACTGACCAGCGTCTCGACGGAATCAACCAAGCTCGGTCGCGCTGGCCCAGCGGCTTGCTCCTCAGGCCGCAGCAGACCCAGCGGACTCGCCAGTCCGCCAGACCCCAGCTCGCCGAACTCCGGTTCGGCAGTCGCCAGCAACTCCTCGGAACCCTGCTCAGTCCGCCGCCCCTCTACGCCCTCAGGAGGAGCAGTTTGCTTTCAGAAATTTCTTCAGAGAAGCTGCCAGGGGCACTCCTGCCCGCCAGCTTCATTTTGCTGACCGCTAGTCCGCCGAGCCTGCGGACTCCCCAGCTCCAGTCCACCCTTTCTACCCCGCAGAGTTCGAGACCCCGTATCCCTTTGTTGATCGAATCCGATGGGAATCGTCTCCGAACAACTTCAGGGAACCTCGCATCCCATTCTATTCAGGAGGGACAGATCCAGTCTCTCACCTCCAATCATTTGAGGGGGCAGTTGCTTTGAGATGCCTCTCAGATGCTATCAAGTGTAAACTCCTAGTTACCACTCTCGAAGGACAGGCGAGAGAGTGGTTCTATGAGCTGCCTTCGGGCACAATCTCTTCTTTCGCAGAGCTTCGTAGCCAGTTGTTGCTGAGGTTTGCTACCTCGAGAAAGAGGAAGAATGGGCCAGCTGCCCTATTTGAAATCAAGCAAAGGGATAATGAATCAGTGGCGCGATTCATTGATCGCTTTCAGAGAGAGATCCAAGGGGTAAGGAATGTGAACCACAATTATTATAAGGTCGCCTTGATCCATGGCCTCCGGGAAGGCCCTCTGAAGTTTAAAGCAACAACTAAGGCACCTGAGACGTATCAAGAGTTGATCGCCATGGTCAACCGTTTCATTGAAGGAGAAAATGCCAATCCAACTTATGTCTCAACCCTGACAGCTAAGGATGAAGGAAGGGATGCCTCCGCTTCTTCCTCTCGTAGCAAGCCCCCTTGCCCAGACTTCCAGCCTCCGTCTCAAAGAGGCTGGAACTTTCGCAACAAGAAACCTTTCCAAGGCCATCAACAGTTTCATGAGCAGAGACTGTCGTTGGCCGCCACTCCCACCGTTCCATTGCAAGCTCTTCCCATCCTCCAACAAGCAGCCTTGCTTGCTCCGATCCAATCTGATGCAAGCCCTATGGAGGACATTGCAGATCTGGACCTTGACGAAGTCATCCAGATCTTGCAAAGGAGATCAGAAGAAAAGAGGCAAGAGCCTCAGAAAATGTAGAAGCCAAGGAATAATGCACAATATTGCCAGTTCCACAAAGAAAAGGGCCACTTGACCGAGGACTGCAAGGCCCTTCGCATGCTGATAGAGAAGTTGCTTGCCGAGGGCAAGATTGACTTGGCCAAGAAGGATTCTCCTTCTTCTTTGAAGCCATCCACCTCAAAGGGCAAAGAAGTAGCTGAGGCATACCAGGAATGTGCGGATATAAAGGACGAAGGCCGTCTGGGGCCGATCAACGTCCCGGTAGAGTGCTTCGAGGCAAATGATGAAGGGGTTTTGTGACGCCTCTTCTTCATCCAAGGTGGAGCAGGGACCGAGTCTACTCGGAAATCGTCAATTTCAAGGGTCACCCGTGCAGAGGTGGCCTCTTCTTCCGTTGCTCCTCCAAGTGAGGTTGTCACCTTTGGTCCAGCAGATCTACCCCAAACAGCCAACCCATTTGATGATGCAGTTGTAATTCAGGCTGTGATTGGGGACTTTACAGTTGATAGAATTCTTGTTGACACAGGCAGCTCGGTCAACCTCCTGTTCAAGTCTACTTTTGAGGCCCTGAGGACCGGAAAGCCTCTGCTTTCCACTGAGGGGCACTCTATGGTTTCTTGGGAGAGAGAAAAGAAGTGGAGGGTAGCGTCATCCTGCCCGTGAAGCTTGGAGGGGCGACTAAGCAAATACAGTGGTTGACGCCCCCAGCACCCACCATGCCATCTTCGGCAGGCCCTTATTAAACAAGTATCAAGTGGTGATTTCCACTTACGACCTTGCCATCAAGTTCTTTGCCGATGGAAGGATGTGCTGGGTCTGGAGTGACCCAAGGAGAGCAAGGGAGTGCTACACCCGCACTGTCAACATGGTTGAAGCCAGCCCTTCCCTTGCTCCAACAGCAGCTGCAGAAGCTTCTCCCAGTTCAGAAGCTGCTACTGATGAAGGTGCTCACCTGGAACCTGCCCAGGTGACGTAAGGAGTCCCCATTGCTGAGGGGGAGGAGAGGAAGCTCTCCATCAACTCGGAGTTACCTGAAGATCAAAAGGCCGAGTTGATTTCCTGCTTGCTGAATAACCTGGATGTCTTCGCCTGGTCAGCAGAAGACATGTCAGGAGTGGATCCTGATGTTGCATTCCACCACTTGAATGTTGATCCCGGCTGCAAGCCTATACAACAAAAGAAGACGGACATAGCCACAAAGCTTGCTGAGCCGATAAGGGAGGAGGTCGCAAAGCTCCTCAAAGCAAATTTTATCAAAGAAATTCAATATCCTACTTGGATTTCTAATGTTGGAATGGTTAAGAAACCAGGAGGAAAATGGCGAATGTGTGTAGATTTTACCAAACTTAATAAAGCATGCCCTAAAGATTGCTACCCCTTGCCTCAGATAGATTCTTTAGTTGATTCCGCGGTAGGGTACTCTTATATGAGTTTTTTAGATGCATTTTCTGGTTATCACCAGATAAGAATGCATAAGCCTGACGTTCCTCACACGTCGTTCATTACTAATGATGGTTGTTATTGCTACCTTGTGATGCCCTTTGGGCTTAAGAATGCTGGTGCAACCTACCAACGAATGATGGACCGTGTGTTTAACCATCAGAAGGGGAGGAACCTAGAAGTGAATGTAGACGATCTCTTGATTAAGAGTAAGTCGTTTTCGCTGCACTTGCGAGACCTAGCAGAGACGTTCGCTACTCTGCGTAGGTACAAAATGAAGCTCAGCCCTTTGAAATGCACATTTGGGGCGAGTAAGGGGAAGTTTCTTGGTCATCTCCTTACTCCGGAAGGACTTTCCCCCAACCCTGATAAAGTGAAAGCCATCCTTGATATGCCTACCCCTCGTTCGCCTAAAGAAGTTCACCAGTTAGGGGGGAGGCTAGCAGGCCTTGCGAGATTTCTCTCTCGGGTTGGAGACAGGAGTGCTCCGTTCTTCAAAACTCTCCGAGGAGCATCCAAGTTTGAGTGGACGGAAGAATGCTCCCAAGCTTTTGAGCAGTTGAAGATGCAACTGACCTCAGCACCCCTGCTTCAGAGTCCCCGGCCAGGAGAGATTCTTTTCTTATACCTAGGAGTGGGCCCAGAGGCCGTCAGCTCTGTTCTTCTTTGGGAAGAGAGCAGAAAGCAATTCCCAATTTACTATGTTAGCCATATCCTGAAGAGTGCTGAGACACGGTATCCAATTTTGGAGAAGTTGGCCTTGGCGCAAGTCATGTCAGCTCGCCGGCTCCGTCTGTACTTCCAAGCACATTCAATTCAAGTCATCACCGATCAGCCTTTGAAGGGTGTGTTAGAAAAACCAGAACATTCCGGCAGACTAGCTAAGTGGGCAATAGAGTTGAGTGAATTTGAAATCTCTTATGTGCCCAAGACAGCCATTAAAGCTCAGGTCCTAGCAGATTTTCTAATTGACATGCCAGAGTCCAGTCCTGATCAGGCAGAAAGGTCACCTTTGGCTTGGACCATCTATGTTGATGGTGCCTCGGACAGAAGTTCTTCCGGAGCAGGGGTGGTTCTCATCAATCCAAACGGGGTCAAATTTGAGCAGGCCATCAAATTTTACTTTCCAGTAACCAATAATAAGGCCGAGTATGAATCTTTGCCTGCAGGCTTGAGGCTCGCAAGAGAACTCGGAATCGATCATGTCCATATCAAAACCGATTCTCTGGTGATGCCGTCACAAGTCCTCGGTAACTTTGAAACAAGAGAGCCGATCTTGAAGAAATATCTAGCTCTTGTGAAGATAGAAGTCGGCAGGTTCAAGAGCTTTACCATCGAGCACATCCCCAGAACAGAAAATCAGGAGGCAGATTTTCTTTCCAAGTATGGGATGCTTTCAGAGGGCATAACTTCCGAGCTCTTCCGCCCGGCAGTGGTGGAAGGAGATTTGATGCAAGTGGACCAACATACCTCTTGGATGGACCCATTCATCCTCTATCTGTCAACGAGAGATTATCATCATACAGTCAAAGATAAGAAAAAGTTCAGAATAAAAGCAGCTCACTACTTCCTATTGGTGGGAGTCCTTTACAGAAAAACTTTCCTATCTACCATGGCCCGGTGTGTTTCAGAAGACGAAGCTCTCACTGTTTTGCAAGAGGTTCATTCAGGAGAGTGTGGAAGCCACTCGGGAGCAAGAACTCTTGAAAAACGAATCCTGCGGCAAGGATATTTCTGGCCCACTATGAAGAGAGACTCTGAGATCTATGCCAGAAAGTGTGTTCAGTGCCAGAAGTTTGCTCCACTCCAGCACCAAGCAGCTCAGTCCCTCAGATCGATTGCAACTCCTTGGCCCTTTGCAGTTTGGGGAATGGACCTCCTCTGTCCTTTTCCCATGGCAAGCAGTCAGCGGCGTTTCATCATCGTAATGATCGACTACTTCAGCAAGTGGATCGAAGCCAAGGCATTGGCCAAGACAACTACTCAGGTCGTCAGAAACTTCATTTGGGGGGAGATTATCTGCCGACATGGAATTCCAATGGCTATAATCACTGATAATGGGCCGCAATTCAACAACTCAGAGATGATAGATTTTTGCAGGCAGATCAGAACAGAGCTGCGGTTTGCATCAGTTCATCATCCCAGAAGCAATGGCCAAGTAGAAGCAGCCAACAAGCAGATCCTCAATTTGCTCAAAAAGAAAGTGCAGAATCTCAATGGCAGCTAGGCTGAACAGCTTCCATCAGTCCTCTGGTCCCTTAGGACAACGCCATCATCCGCAACTGGGGAGACTCCCTTCAAACTTTCTCATGGCTCAGAGGCACTTATTCCAGTTGAGTTTGAAGTCCCGTCACACAGAGTTATGCTTGCAAGAGAAGGCGTTGAGGACTGGCTTGAGTTGAATAATGAAGAGATGAGGTTCAGTTTGGAACACATCGAGGCAATCAGAGATCAAGCAGCCATAAGGCAGGAGGAGGTAAAAAGAAGGATGGCCCGCTACTTTGATCAGAACGTGAGGATCAAACATTTCCAAGTGGGAGATCTAGTTCTAAAGAAGATTGATGCTGCTGCAAGAGCTGGTTCAATTGGAAAGCTTAATCCAAATTGGGCCGGCCCTTTTGTTATCAAAGAAGTGTTAAAGAGCGGCGCTTACCGCTTGCAGACATACGAAGGAGAGGATATACCACACACATGGAGCGGGGATGATCTCAAACGGTTCTATTCTTGAACCTCCTTTTTTCTACTTTGTGTATCCTCTTCAAGAGTTATTATGATAGAAACTGCTTGCTAACGCTTCTTCAAGTGTTTTGTCTATGTAATCATAACAGATGAAACGCTAAGAAAGATTCCAAAAACGGTTCTGCGCCTGAACTCCCTTTTCTTTCTTATGTTTGCTTTGCAAATACATTTTATTAATCAAAGGATCCATACTGACACTTTTTTCTAGTGTTTTCTCTCTCTCCCAAAGAACTATAATAGTTCTCTGATACCAGGAGACATCGCCGAGTTCAGCAAGACCTCCCCTAGAGCTGTTGTCATTAGCATAACACCACGAAGACCACGTGTTGCGAGGAGATTTCGCACCGTGTAGTGGGAGCTTGCAGGCTCTAGTGCTGTTGGATTCTGGACTTCGGATCCCGGCAAGTACCTGACCCCGCCTCTGCATTATGGAGGGTTGGGTGGGAGGAAAGCTCTACCATGGCGCATTAGGGATATCGTTACAACTTCGATGATTGCGTGAGGAAAGTATGTCGTTCCGGATCACCTGCCCGCGGGTCATCTTAGCTTTTAACCCTCGAACAATCCATGGTACCCTCGAGCAGTGCCTGCAGTAGACCCACAGCTTAGACTGTACTCCAGGCAAGAGGGCAGGGAACCATTCCGCCAAGTGAGCATCTTGCTCTTCGCAGGGAATTATGTGCGGACTGGTTTTATCTATCCGCTCAGTCCGCCTGTTTGGGTTGATTTTATAGCTTGTAGCCCGGTGAGGAAAGTATGCCGCTCCGGCTCACCTGCCCACCTGATCGCAAGCTATAGATCATTTCTTCTAATATGAGAGGATTGGTTTTCTATATCCGCTCAGTCCGCCAGCTTCTTTGGGTTGATCATATAGTTTGTGGCCTAGTGAGGAAAGCAATGCCATGTGCACCTGCCCACCGGGTCGCAAGCTGTAGGTCATTTCTATCTTGGGCGGACTGGTTTCCTTTATCCGCGCAGTCCGCCAGTTTCCTTGGGTTGATTTTATAGTTTGTGACCTGGTGAGGAAAGCAATGCAATGCGCACCTGCCCACCGGGTCGCAGGCTATAGGTCATTTCTATCTTTGGGGGACTGGTTTTATGTATCCGCTCAGTCCGACGGTTTCCTTGAGACCGCAAGCTATAGATCATTTCTTCTATTATGAACGGATTGGTTTTCTGTATCCGCTCAGTCCGCCGAATGGTTTTCATAAATTATAATTGGATAAGTTAATAAAGAGAATTGCGGACTCTACTAGGACTCAATGAAGTACCACCTGACATTATTATCAGCTGGCTATTTTCGTCATTTTTTAAGGCGGATATTGAATGGATTGATAAGTTGAATTCTCTAATCAGCAAGATTCGTTATAAATGATTTGTGTCGTGTGGACTGCAATTGAAACTTAACAGAGTCTGCCTGACAATTTCTTCTCATTCCAATGACGGACAATAATTGTCTCTAATCAGCAAGTTAAAAAGCACAGATTTATCAGCGTGTTGTGCGGACTGCTAAGTATCGGTGCGGTGAGCGTGGAAAAAGAACATTGCAGGAAGCACACATGCAAAAATACCCTTTCTTTCTATTTCATCAAAAATTCTTTACATCTTTCTATATATTCGGCGACTGCGATCTCGCGTCCGCCCCATTTACAAAGACCAAAAAAGATAAAAGTACATTAATCAATTTGTAGTCTTTTGTTTCTTTTCTGGAGGTGCAGGGCTTTCGCCAACAATGTCGACTTCTGGAGAGTAGCCCCCCGAGCCTCTCACGCTGCTATCTGATCCTGTACTTGAGGCGGACCCGCTATGCGAGCTCCCGGTAGCAGAGGAGGATGCAGAGGGGTCGGACTCAGCGGACAGTTCCCCTACTCGCTGGCTTGAGGCAGCATTGTCCGTTGTTTCCTTGGCGCTTTGCCCTTCGCCCTGCCCTCAGTCCTCTTCTTCACCTTCTTCTTCTTCTTCTTCTTCGTCTTCTTCTTCCTCTTCTTCTTCGCCTTCTTCCTCAATGATGTCCTTGCCCTTTTTAGCCCTCTCCATCGCCGCGACCTGCGGTGCCAGCTCATGGAAGAGCTCCAAGAAAGGAACGCCATCCACTCCCTCCTTTATAAAGCCGTCGCGGACAAGTCGCTCAATGGCGACCTCGACGGTCACCTTCATGAAAGGGAGCATGACAGCCTGGAAGCTGTTGTTTTCTAAGTCATAGGCGACCTGCGCAAAACAAAAGCAAGCGTCAGACAGATCGCGACGGATAGCAAATTAAGGCGGCTGCGAATTCAACTCACCCCGAGCTCTTCTCTTTGCTGAGCAACCCTTTTTCCCAGCCGCGCATTCCTCTCCTTTAGGGCCTTATTATCTTTTTGAAGCTGTTCATTCTGCCTCAACAGGTCTCTGGCCAGGGTGGCAACATAGTGGTTCATCACCACGCTGTTCGCAGAGGCCTGAGAGGCTAGCAGAGGGAGGTCGGCGGCGGGCACCTTCTTAAGGTTGCTCAAGTTGCCCTTTCCGTAGAGCGCGGAGATCGCAATATGGGCGTGGCAGGTTATCCGCGGACTCTTCCACGAAGGGAGCGCGGTGGATAGGTGGACGTGTTTGTTCTTGTTATGCCAGTGGACCATAGGGTTCCCCCTAAGATCCTTCTAGCTGATGCCAAAGCCGCTCATGGTGAAGCTTTCAAAAGAAGAGTAATCCACCGAGGGATCCCCTTCCTCTTTCCTCTTCCTTGCGACTGCTTCTTTCTTCTCCTTCTGTGTAGGGACAAAGCCGCTAGGCGTCTGCGGCAAGTTGGCGGGTACCGCCAAGGTTGCTGCAAAAACAAATGCGTTAAACACCAAGGTCGCGGCGGATGCAAAAGCTGAGTTCGGAAGCTACTTACTCTCTTCGGGCACGACGTCCGCTAAGCTCGCCAGTAGCGGGATGTAATGCTCGATGTCAAGCCTGGCGTTGGCCAAGAACTCGACAATGGCGGATTCCAAGTCATCCAGTTGCACGCTTTTGAAGGCGGAGTCCGCGTGCACCTGCGGATAGGTGTGCGCGAACACTAGGTCGCCCTCAAAGATCAGGAAACTAGAGGTCCAGTTGTGGATTTTGTTGGGAAGGCCCACAACCTTCATCCCCTGCAGTAGAAGTATATCACCCCCTTGTAGGGGCGGCCTCCAGAAGCGGTATGGAGCGGACAGAGAATATTTTGTGGAAGACATTCATCGAAAAAGCGAACTTTTCAGATCGCAAATAGGAAATAAAGCTGCAGATCGCAGCGAGTGTGTTCGGCGCAAGCTGGCCAAGCACCATTCCATAGTGCTCAAAGATGGCGGCGAGTTCCCATAGAAGCGGAAACTTGAATCCGCTATCAAAGTGGTCCACTGGGATGGCGATCTGTGTTGCGGTTGAGAATTTTAGCCTTTCTTGATGGGCGGGAAGGCGGACAAGGATATTCGAGTTCGTCATCTTCTTCTCGACAAAGGCCTCCAGGTCGGCCTCTGTCAATGTGCATTTTCGGTGGTCGGCGGAGTGGAAGGCGACAGCAGCATCAGTACGCGCGGACACCATTTTGCAGGCCGCAGGGTTCCTTTCACTTCAGCTATTTCTTGCATAAGAGAAAGCGGAAGGCCCTATTTTTAGCTAAAGGGTCTGACAACTTTTTGACCAGGCCGCACAGCTAGCATTTTCAATCCGCACAGTCCGCAAAAACTTAAAGCACAGCGAAACAATAACGCGGATACAAACACAGATTCACATGCCAAGAAAAATCTAGAGTAAAAAGTTGTGACCGACATAATTTTTTCTCCGCCCAAATCGCGCTTTTTCATCCCGGCAGGTCACAAGGAGCGGATACAATTTCAATCAGCTTTGTTCGCAGTATTTCCCACCTGCAGGTTTAATAACGAGAAGCAGACACAGCATTAGTCCGCACAATTCGCAACAGATCACGCCAAAGGTTAAGCTACATAATTTGCGGATATATAATCTGAGTCCGCACAGATCGCAACAGAGTTCAATTACAACACAGCGCTGTTTGAAACACAATTATACAAACAATTATACAATTAAACAAATAAAAGCTCGTGGCATCGCGGACTCAGCGGTCCCTAGTCTCGGTCCGCGCCGGCCTTTCCGCCCTATCTCTGCATAAGTGAGCTGCTTGGTCGCTTATCTGAAGAATCTCGATGTACACGCGGCAGAGGTGATGATGAATAACATTTATGGTCCGGTGCATATGGGCAGCTTCCCGATCTATCCGACTGAGGGGCACCATTGGCTCCGCCGCCGGCCTCGGCTCCTTATCCGCAGCTTGCCTTTATAGAATCGGACATCATCCACAAGCCTCTTCTTCTCCCTTTCAGACCTCTCCAGCGCCCTCGAGATGCTGGCGATCTGGTCTTTTAGGGCTTTCTCGCACTCTGCGGATGCTTTCTCACGCGCCGCGGACGCCCTCTCGCGCTCCTCTGATTTCTCTAACTCTGCTTTAACACATTGCATTTCAGCTTGGAATTTTTTTTCTAACTCTTTAATAATGTTCAGGCTGGGCGGCTCATCCCCCGCGGATTTCACATGCGAGACCGCGTCAGCACCAGTATTCGGTGTAACCACAATCTCGTCACTCTCGATGGAGCCCGACGGCGACTTTCTACCTGCAACAAACAAAGTCAACCTCACATTTAAAGGCAGTTCGCGGTGGACGCAAAGAAAGCATGAAAGATCACTTTTAGACATAGCATCAGCGAGTTGCCAACTATCGAAGATGATTGGCCGCCTTGCCCGCTCCGGGTCAAAGACGCTTAACCGCTTCTTCCATTCGCGATGAACCGTTGCTCTTTTCTCAGCAGCCAAACTTTTTGAAACCACAATATCGTCCGTCTCGGTGATGATTTTGATTGGTCTTGACGTCCGCGGCGGCAACCTGTAAAGCCACTGACGCTTAAAGTATTTAGGCGCCGGTTGAAGTTTACCTGACCGCAGTAGCTCCGCAGCAATCCGCGGATCCTCAGCGGTTTTATCCGCCGCGACCTGCTTCGAGGCCGCCCCCACCGTAGCAACATGAGCAACAATTTGTTTCTTCTGCTCTTCTATCTTCTACTTCAGCCTCTCCCTCTCTTCTTCCTCCACAGCAGACAAAGAAGGGAGATCGCTATCTTTTTTCCTAGTGTTTTCCGCCTCAGATTGCTGCAGTACAATCAGCAGGGATTCGTTGATTAGATCTATTTCGTTGACGTCTATAGAGTCGAGCATCTCATCAGTGGTTAGACTGATCGTCGAGAGGGAATTATCTCCCTGAACTTGGGCTTCCGGTGTGACCAGATCGCTGTCAGGAACCTCTTTGTCCCGTGGTCTGTGTTGTAAGTCCGCATCCCCAGTACGCTTGGAGACATTCTTCACCTTCATCGCGCGCAGTTTCTTCTCAACCCGCTCAGCAACGGTCGCCCCGTCCCTCTTCCTCTTCTTTCTTTTAGTTATCTTCTCAGCAGAATCCGCAGCGGACCCCCTAAGTCGGGCTGGTTTTCACGGACAGGCTCAGGGTTCACAACAGTCAATGCCTTTGAGGGCGCATCGTCCTCTTCCTCAGTCAGCCTATCTTCTTCATCCAAGTTAACAATGGGCACCTGGGCATTGGGAGAAGATATGTCAGCCTCAATGTGTTCACCAACGGCGTCCGCCGAGGTTGCGGTTTTCTGGGAAGGAGCAGAGTCCGATAGGGTCACCATCTTTTCACTTCTCAATGGTTCAGCGTCGACTGCGGCATCCTCGCGAGCAGATATATCGGTACGGCGGACTGCTTTCTCCGCAGGCTTTTGGCTCTGGGAACTCTCTCCTGTAGGGCGAACAGGATCCTTTCTTGTCGACCTCTTTACTATCTTCTTGGTCTTCATAGGCGTTGTTAGTGCTGGGTCGCCTTTTGCAGTGAGACTAGAGAAGAAAGCTCCAAGCCTTGTCATGCCGGACTGGAAAGTGGAGACCGCAAGTGGTGAATAGCGCCCCGTGTCGATCGGGATTCTCAACAGTTCCAGGCCCTCCAAAGATATTTATAGCGCTGGCGGAATTTTCGAGGTTTGCGGACTCGGCGGTTAAGAAAACATTTTCGAAGTTTTCTGGAAACTTAAAAATGTGCGGGGATTATGTTAACCCCTCAGTCCGCAACATCCTACAAGATGCCAAAACCCCACTTTCAAACATGCGCGGACTCAATTTGTCAGTCCGCCTAGTCCGGCAAGGTCACAAATCATACACCATGGTACCCCAGCAGCGGACGCAAGGACCTGTTCGCTCAGTCCGCCAGGACTTGGGATATCGGATTCTCTACAACGGCGGACGCATTGTCTCGTCTGCCCAGGCCGCCGCACTCCAGCAGGCGCGCCCAGTAGCAGTGGAAGCTCCAGTCCGCGAGCCCAGTCCTCCCCTTCTACGTGGACGGGCGTGTTCTTTCTTTTTGCTTCCCGTCACCGCTGCCCGGTTCTCCTGTACCCCGGGCAGCCGGTTATTTTAGCCCTGCCTGTTTGGGCAGGCCCCCTATCCTATAAATAGGGGGGAGGTGGTGCACCCAAGGCACGCTGACTCGGACCCAGGAGCCTACTTGTTATAGGCTGCAGACTCGAATCTTGTGCCTTGCGGACTCCCCCTCGCTCTTCTCTGGTCAACCTTTTCCTTTTACTTGTAACCAAGCCTTTCTTCAATCAAGGGAAAGCCCGTCGCAAGAGAGGCATTCAGGCCGCGACGGGCGAAGTCTGTTGTTACCGTGGTTCACGACCCTGCTGTTTTTCCTTCCCTCATCCGCTTAGTAGATCACTACTCGCAGTCTCTCTATTCCCCGGTGTTCGAACCGTTAGCTGGTGTTGCTCGACCCCCCTTTGTGTTTTCGTGCATCAACACGGAGAGTGAGGGTCGCAAACACCTCTTCAACTAACAACAGTAGCCTTTTCTAGAGTGGTGCTAGTGCATGAGTGGAGTGGATTTGAATGGAGGCGAGTGCATCACAGATAACAAAGAAGATGTAACTATCCCAAGCAAACTTCATTCATAGACAAATAAAAGTAAGTTCAGGTTCATTACAAGCTTAAGAATACACTTCACTATAAAAAGGTGTAGAATAAACCGATAGGGGGAAAGCCTAGCCGTGGTTCTTGGCCGGAGTGGTGGGTTGTCAGTTCACTTCTTGGCTCTAACCATTGGTTGCATCTGGAGGTAAATGGGTTGTCAACCCACTTGTCTTCCTCCATCTTCTTCCCTTTACTTCAAGCTTTTCTCCCTTTTGCCCAAATGAATAGTTCCGGAAGATCTCTGTTGCACACTGCTGGTGGCAGGAAACTCTCCGAAGGGTTGAAGATGGCTTTAGATCGTCGGAGAAAACTTCCCGGAGGGTGGAGATGAGTGGACGACCTGTGGGGGTGAGAAATGGCGCTTTACGCAGTAGCGGGGAGGAAAAATGAAAGGTGTTTGCCCTAAATCAAGAGCACGGGTTTAAATACTATAGTAGAAAATCAGCGCGTACGATCAGGGGCTCACTACCAGCGGTCGTGCGCACTGGATCCCATTATCGTACGATTAGCAATGGCAGAACTTCAGAAAAAGGGATTAAATGTGCATGAGCAGTGACGACATCTAGTGACTTAGTGAAGATATCAGTCACTTGCTTGTCAGTGGAGATAAACTCTAGGCAAATGTCTCCTTTCTCAACAGGCTCCCTAATAAAATGATACCTAATTTCTAGGTGCTTAGTTTTTGTAAGTTAGGGTTAGACCTGATATACTCTAGAGGGGGGGGGTGTGAATAGAGTATATCTAAAACTTAACACTTTTTTGCTGTTTAATAAAAACTGCAGAGTTAGAAAGCTATTTGATACCAATCTATGTTATAAGTAAAGAACAGTCCTAAGATAAAATAATCTACCACAGGCACATCAAAATATAAACTAATTAATCACAGACACAACAAACCTAACTAGCACAGCCATAGCAAGAACAAAAGAAAAAGATGGCAACCAGACAACACAAACATTTTATATTGGTTGCTCAACCAGGGTACATCCACTCTTCTACCACCCTGGTAGGAATCCACTCAGATTTTTGATCAGGTTACTGCCACCAATGAGCTTTTGATCAGGTGCTCAAAAACCAATCCCAAGACTTTTGATTAGGAGACTTACAACCAGGAATAACTTTTGAAGGGAGCTAAAGAACCCTTTTTACCGTGGGGGGATGAGAGAGTGATGTTGTCTTCTCTTTCTCAAATACAATTGAGAAGACTTAGTGGATCTTTGATGTTAACAAAGCTCCCCCTGAGATATTGATTTGTTCAGGAAGGTTGGAGCTTTGCTGTAAGGTGAGTAGGTCTTCAATCTTTTGCTTTGACCAGAAGAGCTCCAGGAACTTCTTGACTGATGAAGTTTTGTTGTCCTTGAAGAAACCTAGAGTGAAGAAGGAAGAAGACTCTTGATTTGAATGGATGTTCTTCTTCTTCTTCAGCTTGCTGTTATTTCTCTGGTCTAGGCCTTCTAGTTTCTTAACTGTTGTATTGCCCTGAGTATTGCTTGCTCTCTTTTAAAATCCTTGATTTCTGTCTGTGTATATCTATTTCTCTATCTATTACTTCTGTCGAGAGGGAAGAAGAAAAATCCTTTTATATTTTCCTTGAAGTCTTCCTTCTGAATTTTGAATTTCTTTCCAGCATTGATTCCTGGCGGCCTGGAGAATGTCTGCATTGATTGATTTCCCAAACTGTCCCATTGAAAATCGGCAAGTAATAATCCTGAAGAAGGCCATAATCAATATTGCGTCTAATGGTAATATTTAGAGAATGTTAAGCATTGATTACTCATGAATTATTGCAATAAAATGAGGACAGATGGAGGGAAAATATCCAAGTCTGGATCTGCACAGAAGTCGTCGAGCAGAGAACAGAATTCGTCGACCTAGCTACAGAGTTCGTCGAGCTGAGAAGTAATGTTCGTCGACTAGATAATTGTTGTTCATCGAGCTGAGATCCAAGATCATCGAACTAAGAATAGATAACTACTTTCTCCAGAACCTTGCCAATTCTGTGTATCAAGATCGTCGAGCTGAGAATCTAAGTTCGTCGACTGGAGTTCAGTTTCCGGACTCAGAATATTGAGATGTTTCTGGACTAGAATGTTGAAGTAGAGCATCCAGAAATAGTCGACCTGAGGACTAAGTTCGTCGAGTAGATATTCTAACTTTGTCGACTGGAGTTCAGACAAAGGAATTCTGGACTTGGAATGTTGAAGTATAGTATCTGGAAATCGTCGACCTGAGAACCAAGTTCGTCGAGCTCAGGTCAGAGAATTGTCTCTGAGTTTGTCGAGCTGAGCTCGACTTTCGTCAAGCTGAGTTTGATGAACGTCAAACTCATTTTCCTGAGTCTTTGAAATTTCACTAAGTCATGAGTCTTCTGCAGTTTGTTGATGGCTGCTCCATGTAGTTTTGATTCTAAGGACATGGCCTAAACTCTAGGACACAGACATGACCCTGGCTATACATGTTGGGTCAAATGATACTAGTTTAGTGAACCTAGACAAAATCCAACTAGGTATCCAATAATCTCCCCCTATTTGGGTGAGGTCACTAAATACACACACAAAATATTCACAAAGCAAGAAAACAAATATCTGGCAGGAAATTTTAAAATATGCAGCAGATATATATGTGCAAAAAGCTTTATATCAGGAATTAAATAGACAGTTTTAGGTCAACAGAAAAACTAAGACAGTTCAAAAAGTTTATTTCTTGTTCTTTTGCTCCTTGTGCTTCTCCTCTTTAGCTTTTTCACCAGGCTGAGTAAACTTGATCTCCCTGTTTGGATTGGTTGATTGTGTCTTTGTCATTGTCATATCAGCAGCTCCAATGATATTAAGGGAGGTAGCTCTTGGCACCACAGCTTCTGGATGCATTTTCATATAATCATCAATATTAAAGAACTTGTTAGCTTTTGCAAACCTGTTGAGTTCTTCCTTCCTGTATTTGTACATGGTTGAGTATTGAGTGGGATCCTTTCCTTCATCTTTTGCCTTGTTGATCCTGGATAGGCCAACCAATTCCTGGAACCTGCCATCCTTGTTATTGTAGCTGTTTCTGGATCCTCAAAAGGTACAGGATGAGATGCAGGTCTCTTTGGACTTTGAGCTTTCTGATGTTCAGTAATTTGCTGGTATTGATGTTGATGTTTTTGTTGTTGCTGCTTGTCTGATGAATAGTGCCTGTGCTGGCTGCTTCCAGAAGAGGAGGACCTACCATGATGTCTCTGATATGTTTGATATTGGGTAGTTCTCTGGGCTGAAGAACATGAAGCCTAGGAAGGAGCTGCAGGAGGAGCTGGAGCTGGAGAACTGTACACAATAGTGCTTTCAGCAACTGATTTATTCTCTTCTTCTATATCCGCCATGATCAATTCATCTAGATCAGGAATTGGGGAGTCATCCATAACAAAAGTTGGAGCAGAAATGTCTCTGGGAGGGGATGTAGTTATGAGGGAATCAGATTTTGGTGGAGATGGAATGGCTGGAGCCTCTGTAATGACAAGACTAGCCTTGAGTTGCTTGGCAACCTTGGGGCTTATTGGTGAGGTGTAGGGGACTATAGCCAAAGATGGCTTTATGCTGTACTCTGGAAGTTCATTTAAATAAATTGTATCAAAAAGATTCAACAACTTCAAAAGATCTACTGTGAGATTTATAATATAATCACCAACAGTTGTTATTTCCTCTGTTACTGTGTCATCCAAATTTATGTCAGACTCAATGAAATTAATTAAATCAAATAAATCATCATCAGCATCTGCATCTACTGTTGCTTCTGCTTCTGCTGCTGCTTTTTCGTCTGTTACTACTGTTTCTATTGCTACTGCTGTTTCTGCTGCTGCTTCTTCATAGAGTATCTCCTCCTGCCTGGTTTCAGTGGGTACTGGAGCCAGGCACCAGACTGTAGGAGTAGTAGAGAGAGTGGAAATTTGATCAACAAGAGAAGAGATGGAGGTAGAAAGAGGAGAAATAATCTATGTTATGAGTGTTTTGAGGAGGGGAGTGAGAAGTGCTATAAGAGGTGGAATGATGGAGGGGTCTAGTGGAAGGAATGCAGAAGGTGTCTCAGTGGAGACAGAAGTGGGGATGGTAGTGGATGATGGAGGAGGAGGTAAGGAATCTTGCATTGGTTCATCTAGAGTAGATGGAGTATGAAGTGGGGATGTAAGCAGAATAAATGATGGTAGGGAGGACAGATTGGAGAGGGGAATGTCAGCCAAATGTGGTGGTAGTATAGATGAGGGTGGTGATGGAATTGGTGTGTCACATGGGGATTGAGTGGACGTATGAAAGTGAATATGTGTTTGTGATGGAGTTACTGGACATGATGGAGTTGGTGTACTATGGGGGGATGGAGGTGAGGTATGAAAGTGAATATGAGTTGGGGATGTATGTATTGGAGAGGAGGGAGGTGTAGGAGTATGGACTGTGGTGTGAACTGTGGAGGGGAGTTATTGTACCAACTTAGGATGAGTTTGAATGGCTGGAGGTGATGGAGGTGGAGGAGGGATATCTTCAGCAGGGTGGGAAGTGGCTGGATCAGCCCTTGTACTCTAAGAAGGCCTGGAGGAAGAGGATGAAGCCTTGGAGGGCTTAGTGATGGTCCTCTCCCACCTGCCAAAGAGGGCACATGTGAGCCTCTTGGAGGTATTTATGAATAGGGTCGGGGTGACCAGGGATTCAGCAGCCTTTTCCTTAAGGAAGATTCCTAAAATCCTTCCAAAGCAAACCTCCTTTTTGGTGTTCTTTTTCTTAATCATTTCAAACATAATCTGAGCCCAATTTACTGGCTTCTTATTCACCACTACACAGATCACCAGGAAATGATACCTGGTGATGTAGTCATGGGCTGTGTGCTTACCCAACAACACCTTGCCCATAACTTCTGCGAGAAACTTATACTCAGTAGATAGATGTTTCTTCAGCAATTTATTGGGGGTTTATCCGGAATAACCCATCTTATTCAGCATCCCGTCAAATTCCTCATTATCAATTTCCAATTCTTCTATACCATTATCGAATCCAAAAATTCGGTTAAAACTGCGGGGGTAAGAGAGACTGCATTACCCGATATTGTGTCGGTCATGGTGTCTTCATCTGTTATGGAGGAAGTGTAGACCCACTCTCTGATTTATGCACTGGCGAGCTTGATCCTGGTGGTCATCAAATTTTTCAACTGCTGATCTTCAAGCAGTTGCAAGATATTCAGGAAGATAGGATCGGAATGTTGAAACGATTCAAAGTCCACATAAAACCCTGGATCAAATTTCATGGCTGCAAGACTTCCCGTAGGAATCGCCATAGTGCACCTGCAAGAGAGAAATAGAGATCAAGTGTGATGGAACTGAAAGCACGGGACGGAGGTCAAAGAAAAACCTAGATATAGGATTTTTCAGAATATGGATCGACAAACTCCATTCCACGAAAAATAAAGAATTCTTCGATCTGAGGTTGATGAAATAATTTGTAGGTAAATAATTCATCGAGCTTAGTCTGAAGATTTGAAAACATTTCGTCGAGCTCTGTTCGACGAAATTTTTCTGAAGCAGATTCGTCGATCTCCGTTCGACAAAAGTAACTTCACTCACAGAGAGTTCGTCAATCATCGTTCGAAGAAAATCTCAAGAACTTTTCTCTGTTCGTCGATCTCCGTTCGACGAACTTTGAAGAATTCGTCGAGCATTGACAAAAATTAAACTAAAGCTTCTCCATTGATCATTCCAAGCTGATTTATAAACAATAAGTGATTTCTTTCATCCAAGTGCTTGGTGAAAATATCTGGTCTTTGTAAATCAGTGTAGATATAGACAAGTTTAATTTTGTTTTTATCTACACACTCTCTAATGAAATGATGTCTAATGTCTATATGCTTAGTCCTACTGTGATGGACTGTATTTTGTGCTATTGAAATAGCACTTGTGTTATCACATAAGAGAGTTGAATTATTTAAGTTGAACACATAGTCCAGGAGTAGATTCTAAATCCACAGCATCTGGGAACAGCAACTGCCAGCTGCAATGTATTCTGCTTCAGCAGTTGATGTAGACACATATGACCATTTCTTGCAGAACCAAGACACTAACCTCATACCAAGGAACTGTCAAGTCCCTGAGGTACTTTTCCTGACTACCCTGCATCCAACAAAGTCAGTATCTGAATATCTAGTTAAATCAAATTCTGACTCAGTAGGATATCAGAGTCCTAGACTAGGAGAACTCTTTATATATCTCAAAATTCTTTTTAGAAAAACTAGATGATATTCTTTAGGGTTCACTTGGATCCTAGGACAAAGACTTGTGGCAAACATTATGTCAGGTCTTCTTGCTGTAAGATATAGTAGGGACCTAACAATGCCCCTATATAATTTCTGATCAACAGGTTTCCCATGTGCATCAGAATCTATTATAGCATTAGTGGTCATAGGTGTTTTCTTTGTTGAGACATCAACCATCGCAAACTTTTTAATAAGCTCTTTGGCATATTTAGCCTGGGAGATGAAGATGCCATCAGGTAGCTGCTTCACTTGGAGACTAAGGAAGTAGGAGAGCTCACCCGTGCTACTCATTTCAAACTTAGAATGCATGAGGTCAGAGAACATCTTGCATAGTTTGGAATCAGTAGACCCAAATATAATGTCATCCACATATATTTGTACTAACAAAGTTTGATCCTTATGGTGCCTAGTGAACAATGTTTTATCTACAATGCCTTTAGTGAATTTATGCTCTAATAGGAAGCTAGCTAGGGTCTCATACCAAACTCTTGGAGCTTGCTTTAGACCATAAAGAGATTTATGCAATTTAAAAACATATTAAGGATGGGTTGGAAAGATAAAATCTAGAGGTTGTTCAACATAAACATCTTTTTAAGTAATCTATTCAGGAAGGCACTCTTGAAATCTATCTAATAGACTCTGAACTTCTTGTAGGCAGCATAAGCAAGATATATTCTGATTGCTTCTAACCTTGCAACTGGTGCAAAGGTTTGGTCATAGTCTATTCGTTCTTCTTGCCTATAACCTTGGGCAACAAGCCTAGCCTTGTTCCTCACAATTACACAATGGGCATCTAGTTTGTTTCTATATACACATTTAGTTCCAATGACTGGGTAGCCTTTGGGTCTTGGAACTAAATCCCAAACTCTGCATCTCTCAAATTAGAAGAGCTCCTCTTGCATTGCAATGATCCAGTGGGGATCTTGCTCAGCATCTTTTATGGATTGAGGTTCAACTTGAGAGAGGAAACTGGCATGCATCACATCTTAGTTGAGTTGATGACTTGCCTGTACACCTACTATTATGTCATCAATCACTTGAGATCTAGGGTGATCCCTTAGTGTGACAAGATCAGTGGGTGGAGTTGGTTCAGCAATATCATTTGGATTTAATTGCTCTTGTGGAATAATGTCTGCTGTTGAATGAAGTTCAGCCTCTTCCAATAGTTCTTCTTCACTGTCTTCTTCAGCTTGTGGAGGTGATGTAACCTCTTGTGGAAGGTTTAACTCTCTCAATTTCTCACACAAGTTAGGTACCTACAAGGTGCTATTGGTAGAAATTTCTTTCTCCTTGTAAGACATGTTAGCTTCATCAAAAGTTACATGTATTGATTCCTCAATTTTTAAAGAAGATTTGTTAAACACCCTATAAGCTTTGCTTACTTGGGAATATCCTAGAAAAATTCCCTCTTCAGCATTAGCTTCAAACTTTCTAATATATTTCTTGTTATTATTATGTATATAACAAATGCAACCAAATACTTTAAAATAGGTGATTTTAGGTTTCTTCCCTTTAAGCAATTCATAGGGATTCCTATTCTTAAGTTTATGTATTAGACTTCTGTTCAGTACATAGTTTGCTGTGCTTACAGCCTCTGCCCAAAAGGATAGGGGCATGTAAGCATCTTCAAGTAATTTTCCTGCAGCTTCAATTAGGGTTCAATTATTCCTTTCAGCTACCCCATTTTGTTGAGGAGTTTTAGGAGCTGAGAAGTAGTGCCAGATACCTTGCTTCTCACAGAACTCATGCATAAGAAGAGACTCAAACTCTGTACCATGATCACTTCTAATCAATGCAACATGAGTAGAGTACTCAATCTGTATGGTCCAGAGAAATCTGTAAGAACTTTGAATGTATCTGACTTAGATCTCAGAAAAAACACCCAAGTGAATCTTGAGAAGTCATCTACAATAACTAGAGTATAGGATTTACCTCCTAGGCTTTGTACAGCTATAGGCCCAAAAAGGTCCATGCGTAGCAAGTACAAGATCCTAGGTGAATCACTCTTATTTACTGATTTGAAGCTAAATTTAGTTTGCTTGCCTAGTTGACAAGCCCTGCAGAGGCCTTCCATCTTATAGGGACCAGAGGTTAAACCTCCCACAAGGCTGTCTTTAGATAGCCTAGCAATATTTTTCATATTAACATGTCCTAGTCTTTTATGCCATAGTTCATTTGATGGCTAACTATATTAAGTAAACAGATATCTGAAGGTGCAGAATGAAAATCTACTATGTATATGTTACCTTGTCTATTTCCAATTAAAACAGTTGTTTTTCTTTATTAGAAATAATACAAGATGTTGAGTTAAAGTGTACCTGATAACCTTCATCACATAGTTGACTTATGAAGATGAGGTTATGCTTGAGTCCACTTATATAGGTCACCTTCTTGAAAGTGACTGCTCCAATCTTAACTTGTCCAAAGCCTTCAGACTGACCCCAATTTGAATCACCAAAGATCACCTTTGTTCCCAACTTGGACTTGTAGTTGATTAAGTTGTCCTTGCTGCCAGTCATATGCTTGGAGCATCCACTGTCCAGGTACCATTTTTGATTAACAGCTGGACAGACCTTTTCCTGCAAAGAAAATAGTTAGTTGTTCTTGACACAGGTTACCTTGGGTCCTTTATATTGTTGATAAGAAAAACAAGATATTACTGAAAATTCAGGTTGAGATTTATACCTTAAGGGGTGATATTTTCTAGAAGGAATTATCCAATCAGTAAGTAGATTAAAAGGTTTCCTAGTTTGATTTGATTTGCTGTTATAAGTATGACTTTTATTAAGTCTGTCTGGGATTGAAGAAAATTTGTGAGTTCATCGACCAGAGTCGATGAAAAGGGATGAAATCGTCGATCTCTGCTCAGAGAATGAACATATTCATTTTCTGTGCCCCAAGTTCGTCGATATCTGCTCGACGAACCATACACTGTTCGTTGATACGTAAGATCACGGCAGTGAACCGATCGCACAAGTAATATAAACTGGGGTTTTTCCCAAGTATCGATCTCTCAAGAAACACAATAAGGTGGAGTTAATTTTGAGGAGGACTTGAGATTGAAGTCCTTAGGTCGGTGGTAACGATGGGGGTTTTGATGTTTGCGGACAAAGAAAATAAAACACTATCAACTACTCCTATGCAACGCCACTATGTGATGCTTCGGCAGGCGGGATGGAAGACTAGTCGGGCCGCTATGCACCGAATCACTAGGTGGATGGACGAGAAGACTAGCGGATGAAGTGGTTAGAACAGCAGAATGAGGGTCGTGAGCACCTCTTGGCTATGCACGCTTCTAGCAATTGCTAGAACGGCAAGGGTGGATGGCGGTGGATGGAATATGGCGCAACTCAAGCAACTTAGGCAGTAAAATGAAATAGGAAACACATAGACATGAAACACATAACATATAGAACCACAGTGCACTTCATCAATATAAATAGATTTAAAACACCAATATTCAACAAGAAAGCAAGAACAAGTCAAGAGATCGACCGAATCCGAAGTCTTGCTGAGGATTCACGGTTGGAATCGTCGGGTTGTCAATCCACGTCCAAGCTCGGTCCTCAACTACATCCGGGGTAGAGAAGGGCTGTCACCACATTCCATTGGCCCGTCTTCTTCGTCTCACGATAGCGGACGAAGTTTGCTAGCTTTCCTTTGCTTGATGGCTATGGAGTCAAACCCTACTTGAAGCTCACGAATGAAGGAGACGGCCGAGAGGAAGCTCCAGCTTGGATTTGGCGGTGAAAGCTTGCCCGGAGCACCTCCCTAGGGTGGAAGATGAAGGGGAACGACGGAGAAGGCGGAAAACGACGGAGAAATGTCGAGCTCCGGATCCTCTCCCGAATTAGGGCGAGACCTGCACTATTTATACAAAGCAGAAATGAACAATGCGTACAATCACAGGCGCACGACCAGTGGTCGTACGCACTATGTCCGGTGATCGTGCGCACTGGCATGGAAGATCAGGAAGAAGAACTGGGATAACGCGCACGAGTAGTGGCCTACGACTAGTGGTCGTGCGCACTAAGTCCAATGGTCGTGCGATTACCCCAGACAGGACTCCAGAAAAGATGAATCAATGCACACGATCAGTGGCGCACGACCGGTGGTCGTGCGCACTAGGTCCAGTGGTCGTGCGCTTACCCCAGGCTGATTCTGGAAAATGTAGAGTAGTGCGCACGATCAGGGGTGCACGAACAGTGGTCGTGTGCATTAGATCTCATGATCGTGCGCAGTATTCCTGTTTCACAACCATCCCGGAACATGCACACGACCCTCGTATCGAAAGGAAAAACCAATCACTGATATGTGTAGCCATTCCAGGCAATCACACAAAGGAGTACAAACTATAAAAATAACAAAATACACAACCACGGGCATAAATTTGCACTTCCTATGTAAATAACGATAAGATGAAATATGAACGATATAGAACTAAAAGTGAAGTGCAAACGCGTGAAAACTAGCTCAGATGAGTCCGAAAATAGGTATATAAAGTGGAATCATCACAACAACGGCGCCAAAAACTTGATGCTAAAGATCACGGCAGAGAACCGGTCGCACAAGTAATATAAAATGGGGGTTTTCAAAAGTATCGATCTCACAAGGAACACAGTAAGGTGGAGTTAATTTCGAGGAGGACTTGAGATTGAAGTCCTTAGGGTCTGCGGTAACAATGGGGGATTTGATGTTTACGGAAAAAGAAAATAAAACTCTATCAACTACTCCTATGCAACGCCGCTATGCGATGTTTCGCCAGGCGGGATGGAAGACTAGTCGGGCTGCTATGCACCGAATTGCTAGGAGGATGGACGAGAAGGCTAGCGGATGAGGTGGTTAGAATGGCGGAATGAGGGTCGTGAGTACCTCTTCGCTACACACACCACTAGCAATTGCTACTGCGGAAAGGGTGGATGGTGGTGGATGGAATATGGCACAACTTAAGCAGTAAAATGAAATAGGAATCACATAGACATGATACACATAACATATATAATCATAGTGCACTTCATCAATATAAATAGATTTAAACACCAATATTCAACAAGAAAGCAAGAACAAGTCAAGAGATCGACCGAATCCGAAGTCTTGCTGAGGATTCACGGTTGGAATCGTCGGGTTGTCAATCCGCGTCCAAGCTCGGTCCTCAACTGCGTCCGAGGTAGAGAAGGGCTGTCACCACCTTCCAATGGCCCGTCTTATTCGTCTCACGATAGCGGATGAAGTTTGCTAGCTTTCCTTTGCTTGATGGCTATGGCGTCAAACCCTACTTGAAGCTCAAGGATGAAGGATAAGGCCGAGAGGAAGCTCCGGCTTGGATTTGGCGCAGAAAGCTTGCCCGGAGCACCTCCCTAGGGTGAAAGATGAAGGGGAATGACGGAGAAGGCGGAAAACGGTGGAGAAATGTCGAGCTCCGGATCCTCTCCCGAATTAGGGCGAGACCTGCACTATTTATACAAAGCAGAAATGAACAATGCGCACGATCACAGGCGCACGACCAGTGGTCGTGCGCACTATGTTCGGTGATCGTGCGCATCGGCATGGAAGTTCAGAAAGAAGAACTGGGATAACGCGCACGAGCAGTGGCGCACGACCAGTGGTCATGCGCACTAAGTTCAATGGTCGTGCGATTACCCCAGACAGGACTCCAGAAAAGAGAAATCAATGCACATGATCAGTGGTGCATGACCGGTGGTCGTGCGCACTAGGTCCAGTGGTCGTGCGCTTACCCCAGGCTGATTATGGAAAACGTAGAGTAGTGCGCACGATCAGGGGCGCACGACCAGTGGTCGTGCACATTAGATCCCATGATCGTGCGCATTATTCCTGTTTCACAACCATACCGGAACATGCACACGACGCCTGTACCAAAATGAAAAACCAATCACTGATATGTGCAGACATTCCAGGCAATCACACAAAGGAGTACAAACTATAAAAATAACAAAATACACAACCACGGGCATAAATGTGCACTTCCTATAGAAATAATGATAAGATGAAATATGAACGATATAGAACTAAAAGTGAAGTGCAAACGCGTGAAAACTAGCCCAGATGAGTCCGAAAATAGGTATATAAAGTGGACTCATCACACCCCCAGACTTAACTGTTTGCGCGTCTCAAGCAAACAAAATCTAAGTAGATAGGGAAAATACTAGTTAACAAAGAAATAGCAATACAGAGTACCATGCGAAGTCGCATGCTCGCACGCGTAAAAATAAAATAGAAGAAATTTCTAAGTATACAAAATAGTTTATACTTTTCACAATGCATATCAACATTTTATTATTACTTAAAAATGGAATCACGGTGAATCATCCGGTCATGCGTAGGGAGAAAGTAGACTAATCGCTAGGCGAGCATTGCCAAAGATCACGGCTCGGGATAACGTCCAAAGGAATCCACCAATGTTGGTGATCATATGCTTGCCCTTTCGCATTCTCTCTACGGCACTGGTTTGGTTCACACACGAATCAGTAGGACTTTAGGTGAAGAGATGGGGCTTGTGTTTCGGTGAGGTAAACAAAGACATACAGGAAGGCTATGAACCTAACCCAAATGAGCTAGTATAAAATGAATCCCTCTACTAAGCAAAATACACGCGGGTACACCACACCCCCAAACTTAACTTTTAACATATGGGTGTGTGCACCGCCTACTCCAAATATAATCTCATTTCCAAACAGATTTTCAATTTAAACTTTTCTTTTCATTTTTTTTTCTTTACAAATATATATTTTTTTTCTTCATTTTATTTTCACAATTCAGCAGATATAAACTTGGGAGCACTTCCACATTTTCACAAATAATATCACCACATCACATCCCAACATGAAAATATAAAACACTAAACTCGACTTGGGTGTGCGACTAGGATTGGCTATGAGGCCTTGGTGAAATCATGGTGGAGCTGAATCAAAAGGATGGGTAGGCACAACGGGGCTTGCGAGGATAAGACGTTAGGAATGGTACAAAGCTCAACCTGGGCAAAAATGATGGCCTATATCACGCTCATGCATGACTAACCTATACCCATGCTTCGAGAATAGCTTGGGGCAAGTTCTTAGCCAACGAGAAAGACTATCCATCCTCCCGACTCGAGCAATACGAACCTAACGGCCATCGACACACATCCCTAAGCTACCGTCAGATTCACACCGGATTCACCAATTTTTGGGTAGAATAAAAAGTATTTACGCAATTAGAAAAATATAAAACTATAAGCATACAGAAAAATTAAATCTACTCAAATTTCTACATGAGATGAGAGCATTTGACTAGGAGCACAACAAGGTCAACATTTTACCCCGCCTCACAATCCTATGTCAACACCATAATTTTCCCAAATCTAACGAAGAAATGAGTTTAACTGGCGGCACACTAACAGCTAAGCACGCGCTCATGTGGGCACAGTGGCGTGTGATGCAATGAACTAAGCAAAATAAAACAATAAAGGTTTCTAGGATGCACAAGAAATGTGTGCGTGCAAAAGGGAACAAATCTCTCCCCCAGACTTAAACTAAACTACACAACAGATGATATAGAAATTAAAATCATGAGGAGCTAAGGGAAGAGGTTACCCAATGCTCAGCCAGTGAGCATACCAGAAGACGCGTGGAAACCTGAAGCAGGCCCGCCATACGAAGAATCACAACCCCTCCAATGCGATTTGCTATGAATACCTGCAGGGGTGAGCTTTGCAAATAGAAAAGAAAATATACACAAAGAAATGCTACAACTTAAATAGACATGAAAAATAAAAATACAGGAAAAGAAAGATAAGTACTGGGGTTATTGTCATCCCAGCATGACTTATTCGGCTACGAAAACGTTCTAGCTAATGGGACTATGAAAAGAAAAATGCACAGGTAACTGTCCCAATATCCGTGTCGGTAACGGGTACCGATACGGTGATAGAACAGTTACCCCTCTACCTAAATAGTAATACCTGCCCAACACAGGTAGAGGAAATAAGAAATAAGAAGAGGAGGAGCACATTTCCTTGCTCATGTTATCACAAAAGAAATCCTTGCCTAGCAAGGTATCGTCTACAGGGAGTCTGCAGGAGGAGAAAGCGATGAATGGAGCTTCCTCAACAGAGGAGGAATCAACCTCCTCGCAAAAGAGGATGCTATCATCCATGACTCGAGCTAAAAGCTCCAAGTCCTCCTGAAGCACCTGCGAAGACTCAACCCGCACAGGCTCAGATACAGAAATGGGATCAAGAAATAAAGGAGATGAATAACTAAAAGAATGAGAAATAGGGGGAGTGGTCCCGGTCTCACTCCCAGCAGGATCCCAACATAGATCATCGACGACATCATATGAGTCAGGGCGAGGGAAATCCATGAGCTCGAGGTCCTCGGTGTGGTTTGGACCTCCTAATCCATCAAGGAAGTGGAAACTTCCTCAACAAAGAAGATCACCTCATCAACAAACCTTGGTGCGTCCACATATTCCAAGACGTAATACTGTCCATTAATGAAAATAATATACTCGTCAAACATGGGCACATCCTCAGGCTCAGAATCACAATCTGGCCGAACATCATCAACCGACTCACTAAAAATAGGGATAGATAATTCTTGCAAAGAAGGCAGAGGAACAACAACATCAGAGTAAATATGTGCGGGTTCCTCCGGGGGTGAATCAACAAGAGGGGAAGAGTGCATGGGGAGAGACGGGGCCACAATGTCGTCACACCGATCAGCAGAAAGTCTGATGAGTATATCCGCAGCAGTCCCCATAGACAAGGTGGTGCTGCGAACATATCATCAGAATCAGAAGGGGCAGCCGATTGAGAGGTGGATGGAATTAATCGGATACCCGGTTCATCAGCATCCTCCAACTGGCGCTGAAATTCTGCGCAATCTTTCAATACGTGGTCGGTGCTACGACAACACAAACACCATTTTCCATTACTCCTCGGTCCAGGTGGGACCGGAGAGGAATAAGAAAAAGATGAATGAGTAGAAGAGGAGTGACCATAAGACCTGTGTTGGGTGTATGAAGTACCATAGGAAGAGGGTGCTCCATACACAGAACCACGAGAATTATGCTCCCAATCATCAGTGGGGCACTCATCACTACCATGCCTATAATCCCCGCACCATCGACAATGAATATTCATATAAGAATACATGGTGCAACAAGAAGAATTCACCAACAGAAAGTTTCTAAGCAACAATTAACTTCACAGCACAGATAAAAGAATAGGAAAACCTGCTACAGAAAAATTAAAACTAGAATTGGAACAAATAAAAACAAACACAAATGCTAAAAAATAAAACAAAGAAGAAAGTGTTATGAACAAATGAAAAAGGTCTTCTATCTCTTATCTTCCTCTACAAAAACTCACACGACTGTGTTTCCCAGCAACGGCGTCAAAAACTTCATGCGTAAGATCACGGAAGTGAACCGGTCGCACAAGTAATATAAAATGGGGGTTTTCCCAAGTATTGATCTCTCAAGGAACATAGTAAGGTGGAGTTAATTTTGAGGAGGACTTGAGATTGAAGTCCTTAGGTCGGCGGTAATGATGGGGGTTTTGATGTTTGCGGACAAAGAAAATAAAACACTATCAACTACTCCTATGCAACGCCGCTATGCGATGCTTCGCCAGACGGGATGGAAGACTAGTCGGGCCGCTATGCACCGAATCACTAGGCGGATGGACGAGAAGGCTAGCCGATGAGGTGGTTAGAACGGCAGAATGAGGGTCATGAGCACCTCTTCGCTACGCACGCTTCTAGCAATTGCTAGAACGACAAGGGTGGATGGTGGTGGATGGAATATGGCGCCACTCAAGCAACTTAGGCAGTAAAATGAAATAGGAATCACATACACATGAAACACATAACCTATACAACCACAGTGCACTTCATCAATATAAATAGATTTAAAACACCAATATTCAACAATAAAGCAAGAACAAGTCAAGAGATCGACTGAATCCGAAGTCTTGCTGAGGATTCATGGTTGGAATCGTCGGGTTGTCAATACGCGTCCAAGCTCGGTCCTCAACTCCGTTTGGGGTAGAGAAGGGCTATCACCACCTTCCAATGGCCCGTCTTCTTCGTCTCACGAAAACGGACGTCTAGCTTTCCTTTGCTTGATGGCTATGGCGTCAAACCCTACTTGAAGCTCACGGATGAAGGAGAAGGCCGAGAGGAAGATCCGGCTTGGATTTGGCGGTGAAAGCTTGCCCGGAGCACCTCCCTAGGGTGGAAGATGAAGGGGAACGGCGGAGAAGGCGGAAAACTGCGGAGAAATGTCGAGCTTCGGATCCTCTCCCGAATTAGGGCGAGACCTGCCCTATTAATACAAAGCAGAAATGAACAATGCGCACGATCACAGGCGCACGACCAGTGGTCGTGTGCACTATGTCCGGTGATCGTGCGCACTGGCATGGAAGATTAGGAAAAAGACCTGGGATAACGCGCATGAGCAGTGGCACATGACCAGTGGTCGTGCGCACTATGTCCAATGGTCGTGCGATTACCCCAGACAGGACTCCAGAAAAGATGAATCAATGCACACGATCAGTGGCGCACGACCGCTGGTCGTGCGCACTAGGTCTAGTGGTCGTGCGCTTACCCCAGGCTGATTCTGGAAAACGTACAGTAGTGTGTACGATTAGGGGCGCACTACCAGTGGTCGTGCGCATTAGTTCCCATGATCGTGTGCAGTATTCCTATTTCACAACCATCCCAGAACACGCACACGACCCCTGTACCGAAAGGAAAAACCAATCACTGATATGTGCAGACATTTCAGGCAATCACACAAAGAAGTACAAACTATAAAAATAACAAAATACACAACCACGGGCATAAATGTGCATTTCCTATGGAAATAACGATAAGATGAAATATGAATGACATTGAACTAAAAGTTAAGTGCAAACGCATGAAAACTAGCCCAGATGAGTCCGAAAATAGGTATATAAAGTGGACTCATCATTCGTCAATCACTGTAAGACAAATAATTATTATATAGTTCTGTGTTCAGAGTTCGTCGACCTGAGTTCGACGAACTGGCCACATTTCATCGATCGGAGTTCGACGAAATCTGCTGAACTTTGTTTTTATCTAAGGTTTTCTGGTTTCTGTTTTTGTGATATTTAAAGTTAGGTAATTCTTCTATGATTTGTTTGTTGTTCATTACCTCTTTATCCTTAGCTGACAAATCTAATGGGGGTTGATAATATGTCTTCTTTAGAATGGGGGGTAAACTTGATGATGCACCCAAGCTCCGTTTGCCATTCAGTCTGGCATTGACTGTACTTGTGATGTCCATCAACTTGAGGCTTCTCCCATTGAAAGATTCATCAAGTTGTTTGACCTCACAAAGCTATGTTTTTAGAGAATTGATTTGTTTATTAGCTAGAGTTAGTTCTTCTCTTAACTTGGTGTTTTCAGAAATCAGATTTTTCTGATTAGATAATTTTTCTCTAAGTGTCTTAATTTCATTTTCTAAGATGATTAGATCGATACACAAGGTTTTAAACTAAGTTTTGAAAGTATCAGAACTATAATCAAAAGTTAAAAGTACCTGATCAACTTCTAATTCTGAAGTTCCTTCATTGTCAGATTCTTCTTCATCTGATTGACTTTTGGAGGCATAAATGGCCATGAGGCAGACTTCCTTGGCCCTTGCCTCTTCTTCATCTTCACTGGAATTGGAAGATGTGGATTCATCTTCAGTATCACTCCAGTTTTCAGCTACAAAGCCCTTCTCCTTCTTTTTGTATTTACTGGAGGAAGGCCTACTGCTTTGCTGTCTTTTGGATTCCTTCTCTCTTCTTCTCTCTTTCTTTTGATTCTCTGGACACTCTGAGTTAAAGTGTCTAGGTTTCCTGCAACAAAAGCACACTACTTCTTTTGTAGTGGTTTTGTCATACCTTGGCTTATCATCCTGCCTGGATGATTTTCTTCTGAAGTCTTTCCTTGCTATTTTGTTAAATCTTTTGGAAAATAGACTCATTAGCTCTTCATTTATTGTTGAAGCTTCTGTCTCTTCAGTAGCCTTGAATGCCAGGTTGTGCTCCTTTCTTATTGGTGGAGGAGTTCTTTGTTCTGTAGCTTCTCTGGACTTTATGAGCTGCTCATAGGACTTTAACTTTCATAATAGAGATTCTGTGGAAATCTCATTTAAGCTTCTGGCCTCCTTGATTGGCCAGATCCTTGAATCCTAGGAGCTTGGGAAGCACATAAGGATTTTATCATTGACTTCATTAAGGGTGATGTCCTTATCCAAAGTCTTCAGCTAATTGATGATTGAGCTCAGTCTGTTGTACATGTCTGCAACAGATTCTGCTTCCTCCTTCCTGAAATTCTCATACTGGGATATGAGATTTGGTCTTCTGTCTTTTCTTTCATCAGTAGATCCAGCCACCATTTGGTTGAGAGAGTCCCAAATGGCCTTGGCTGAAGTGCATTCAGCCACTTTCTGGAAAATATCATCAGACATTGTTTGGGCCAGAATGTTCATGGATTTAGCATCAACAACCTTGGCTTTCTTCTGAGCATCAGTCCACTCAGGTGGTGGAACTGCATGAGTGCTGGAAGTTGCTGTAGAGGTAGATGGTTGAGGAGGACTTGTCAAGAAAGAGTTGTAGATGTCCTCATGAATAGAATTCATATAAAGTTTTATTCTTGCCTTCCAGAAGGCAAACTTATTTAGGTTGCATTTTGGAGGTCTGCTGCTTGCATATTCTTTGTTCTGTGCCATGCTGTGAATATAATCCTAATGGAAATAAAAGATCAGGTCTAACAAAGGATAATTTGGTTCAAGGGTTCACTTGTACAAGCAAAGGAACCTCGATCTGATACTAATTGAAAGTTAGGGTTAGACCTGATATACTCTAGAGGGGGGGGGGGTGAATAAAGTATCTCTCAAACTTTAACACTTTTTACTGTTTAATAAAAACTGCTGAGTTAGAAAGCTATTTGATACCAAACTATGTTGTTAGTAAAAAACAGTCCTAAGATAAAATAATCTACCACAGGCACAACAAAAAATAAACTAATTAATCACAGACACAACAAACCTAACCAGCATAGCCACAGCAAGAACAAAAGAAAAAGATGGCAACCAGACAACACAAGAATTTTATAATGGTTCCTCAACATGGGTACACCCACTCTTCTACCACCCTGATAGAAATCGACTCAAGTTTTTGATCAGGTGACTGCCACCAATGAGCTTTTGATCAGGTGCTCAAAAACTAATACCAAGTCTTTTGATCAGGAGACTTGCAACCAGGAATAACTTTTGAAGGGAGCTAAAGAAGTCTTTTTACAGTGGGGGGATGAGAGAGTGATGTTGTCTTCTCTTTCTCAAATACGAATGAGTAGACTTAGTGGATCTTTGATGTTAACAAAGCTCCCCCTGAGATATTGATTTATTCAGGAAGGTTGGCGCTTTGCTGTAGGGTGAGTAGTCTTCAATCTTTTGCTTTGACCAGAAGAGCTCCAGGAACTTCTTGACTGATGAAGTTTTGTTGTCCTTGAAGAAACCTGGAGTAAAGAAGGAAGAAGACTCTTGATTTGAATGGATGTTCTTCTTCTTCTTCAGCTTGCTGTTATTTCTCTGGTCTAGGGCTTCTAGTTTCTTGACTGTGTATTGCCCTGAGTATTGTTTGCTCTCTTTCAAAATCCTTCATTTTTGTCTGTGTATGTCTATTTCTCTATCTATTACTTCTGTCGAGGGGAAGAAGAAAAATCCTTTTATATTTTTCGTGAAGTCTTCCTCGTAAATTTTGAATTTCTTTGCAGCATTGATTCTTGACGGCCTGGAGAAAGTCTGCATTGATTGATTTCCCCAATTGTCCCATTGAAAATCGGCAAGTAATAATCCTGATAAAGGCCATAATCAATGGTGCGTCTAACGGTAATATTCAGAGAATGTTAAGCATTGATTACTCAGGAATTATTGCAATAAAATGAGGACAGATGGAGGGAAAATATCCAAGTTTGGATTTGCACAGAAGTCGTCGAGCAGAGAACAAAATTCATTGACCTGGGTACAGAGTTCATCGAGCTGAGAAGTTATGTTCGTCGACCAGATAATTGTTGTTCGTCGAGTTGAAATCCAAATCATCGAACTATGAACAGAAAACTGCTTTCTCCCGAACCTTGCCAATTCTATGTATCAAGATCGTCGAGCTGAGAATCAAAGTTTGTCGACTGGAGTTTAGTTTCTGGACTCAGAATATTGTGATGTTTCTGGACTAGAATGTTGAAGTAGAGCGTCCAGAAATCATCGACCTGAGAACTAAGTTTATCGAGCTGATATTCTAACTTCTTCGACTGGAGTTCAGAGAAACGAATTCTGGACTTGGAATGTTGAAGTATAGTATTTGAAATCGTCAACCTGAGAACCAAGTTCGTCGAGCTCAGCTCAGAGAATTGTCTCTGAGTTCATCAAGCTGAGCACGACTTTCGTCGAGCTGAGTTCGCCGAACGTCAAACTCATTTTCGCGAGTCTTTGAAATTTCTCTAAGTCTTGAGTCTTCTGCAGTTTGTTGATGGCTGGTCCATGTAGTGTTGATTCTAAGGACATGGCCAAAACTCTAGGACACAGACATGACCCGGGCTATACATGTTGGGTCAAATGATCCTAGTTTAGTGAACCTAGACCAAATCCAACTAGGGATCCAACAGTTTTACTATGTGAAATAGGATTCCTATCAATAGAAATTGTACTAGTAGAATCACAATGTAGAGGAGTTCTACTTATCTTAATGTCATAGTCTTTAAGCTGATGTTGTATCCATAGTAATTGAGCACAGCACCTACCAGCTGCAATGTACTCTGACTCTGCTGTGGAGATAACAACACTAGTCTGCTTCTTGCTGCTCCATGACACCAGACTTTCACCTAGGAATTGACATGTACCAGTGGTACTTTTCCTAGCTTCCATGAAGCCTGCAAAATCTACATCTAAAAATCCAGTTAGCTCAAAATCTCTATTCCTAGGTTACCATAGACCAAGATCTGTTTCCCCTTAAGATACCTTAAAATTCTCTTTGCATCAGAATAATGAGATTCTTCAGGGCATGCCTGATACCTAGCACAGACACATGTAGCATAAATAATGTCAGGCCTACTAGCAGTCAAGTGTAGAAGGGAGTCAATTATCCCTCTATATAAAGACTCATCATCAGGTTTCCCTGCCTCATATTTTCCCACAGGCATACTTGAGCTCATTAGAGTTCACATGGTGGAGGCATTCTCTAAGCCTTATTTCTTAATTAATTCTCTTGTGAACTTAGACTGGGATATGGACAAGCCATCATCAGTCTGTATTACTTGGAGTACCAAGAAGAATTTTAGCTCACCCATGCTGCTCATTTCAAACTTCCCTTGCATAAATATGCAAACTTCCTGCAAAGGTTGTTTTCAGT
Organism: Platanthera guangdongensis; assembly: GCA_039583875.1. Taxonomy (NCBI): domain Eukaryota; kingdom Viridiplantae; phylum Streptophyta; class Magnoliopsida; order Asparagales; family Orchidaceae; genus Platanthera; species Platanthera guangdongensis. Next base: position 73,146,954 of record CM077155.1, on the reverse strand, counting down.
AAATCTAAAGATAATGTCTTCGACATATATTTAGAATAGGATGACCTTGCCCTTAGATTTCCTTAGGAATAGGGTCTTATCCATTTTCCCCCTTGAGAATTTTTTCTCAATGAGGAAAGTAAACAACGTTTCATACCATTCTTTAGGAGCTTGCTTCAACCCATGTAGAGCTTTCTTAAGCTTATAAATAGAATTAGGAAAGTGAGGATCTACAAAACCTGGGGGTTGATCTACATATACTTGCTCTTTTAAATCTCCATTCAGGAATGCTGACTTCACATCCATCTGGAAGACTTTGAATCCTTGATAGGCAGCAAAAGCAAGGAATAACCTTTTTGCTTCCAGCCTTGCTACTAGGGCAAAGGTCTGGTCAAAATCTATTCCTTCTTATTGCATGTATCCTTTTGACACAAATCTGGCCTTGTTTTTGACAATAATGTCATTCTCATCTAGCTTTTTCCTGTAGATCCACATTATTCCTATGATATTATGTCCCTTTGGTCTGGGAACCAGCTTCCAGACTCTACAACTTTAGAACTTGTTCAGCTCTTCCTGCATAGCTCCAATCCAGTAAGAGTCTTTGATAGCCTCTTCAAGCTTCTTGGGCTCTATTTGTGAAAGGAATCTTAAATAAAGTGTAGTGTTGATGCTCTTGCTCCTTGTCTGCACACAATGTCTTGCATCACCAATAAATTGGTGTGCCGGATGGTCCCTCAAATGTCTCTCAGCTGGAGGCAATCTTGCTTCAGCTTGTTGTTCTGTATTGTTCTTAGCTGGCTGAACTTCATTGTCTTCAACTGGTTGTACTGCATTGTCTTCAGCTGACTATTCTTTATCCTCAGCTTGTGAGTCTTGAGCTGCCCTTGGATAGCACCGATCATCTTCCTTATCTTGTCCTGCTGGATCCATTTCCCTAATGGTAAGCTTGTCCATCACATCCTTTAAACTTGTAGAACTAGAAGAGGTCTTTTGTAGCTCACAGTTAATTAGGTTTTACTCATCAAAGACAACATATACTGATTCTTCTACAACTTGAGTAATCAAGTAATAGATCCTATATACCCTACTATTGCTGTTGTACCCTGTTGGGTATTGTATACACAATAACCTAGATTTGTTTGACGTCACCCTTGAACTAAGATAAAATAAGTTTGTATTTGATATCGTTTTTCGTTGAGTGTTTGTATGATACAATTGCCAAGTGTAGACCAATGTCAGTCTAGAATGAGTCACCAAATACAGGAACCATACAATGTAATCACTCATTGTGTGATCCATGGTGTTGAATCATGTATAGCATCATATTGGGACAACTTCTTTGTGCACTAAAGGATAAGAAAGTTGGGCAGCTGTTATTTCGAGAAATTTAGTTTACAGATTTTCGAAAATTCTCTAAGATTTTCTTCGTAGGAAAGTTTGTACTCGAGTAGAACTTAAATATATTCTCGAGTAAGACTTATCATGAACTCGAGTGGCAGAAGCAGTTCTCAAGAAAGCTTAGTGATGTTCTCGAGAAAGCCATATGTTCTCGAGTACTCCATGACTTTCCTTCTCGAGTTACTTCAGTTCAAGTCATGATATTTTTCTAAGTCTTTTTCTCGAGAAGCAATTTATTTTTCTCGAGAAGCCACATGTCATTTCTCGAGAAGCTCAGTATTACTTCTCAAAAACTAGAAGTCATTTCTCGAGTAGCAGATTCTTTTCTCGAGTAATAGAATATTTTCTCGAGAATAAAAGTTCATTTTTCACGAGTTACTTCTTTTCTAGATAGAATATTTTCTAAGTCCTTTTCTCAAGATGCCAAGGATTTTTTTCGAGAACATACAGTTTAGTTCTCGAGAAATAGGAAATATTTCTCGAGATCTAGATTGCTTTCTCGAGAGCCAGACACCTATTCTCGAGATACTTCTTTGTTCCCGAGTACCAGAATGATTGTTCTCGAGAACAAAACTTCATTTTTCTCGAGTACTTCGCTTCTTTCTCGAAATTGCTGATTTCCACCTCCATATTTTTACAAAGTTTTTTTCTCGAGATCATCATCATTCTTCTTAAGAATCAAAAAAATCTTTTCTCGAGTACTATCATTCTCCTGTAGAAATGCTATACTGTTTTTTCTAAATTCTTCTAAGTCTCGACAGACGTGATTTCAAAATTAATTAGCGCATGATTGGTCCATGTGTCATGCATTTATTATGTTTATGACCGTTAGGTATGATAAGCCCGGAATCCGCGACCTGCCCGCGCAGTTTTCCAGACCGGGCGGTCTGCTTATTCAAGCCGCCAAGCCTCCAAGCCGGGCGGTCTCCATGTCAGGCCGCTGCCAGTGCCGGCCCGGCTCAGCGACAAGGCCCAAGGACCCAGCCGTCAGCTCGCCAGGGAGAATCCGCCAGGCCGCGCGGCTTCCCTCCTTTCTTGTTTCTCTCTCTTTTGCTTCCCCTCACCTCTGCCCGGTTCTCCTGTACCCCGGGCAGCCGGTAATTTTAGCCCTGCCCGTTTGGGCAGGGCCCCGAGCCTATAAATAGGGGGTGGGTGCACTCCCCAAGACACCATGACTGGGATCCAGGAGCTCGCCTGTTACGAGCTGCGGTCTCAAGTCTAGTGTATTGCGGCTTGTAGTCGGCCGGCTTCTTCTTTTACTCGTTGTAACTCTCATTTTTAAGTAAAGGAAAGCCCGCCGCAAGAGTGGCATTCAAGCCGCGGCGGGCGAACTCTGCTGTTGCCGCTGCCAGCGGCCCCCTCCTCTTTTCTGCCCTTTAGCCGCGACCGCTAGTAACCGATTAGTCGACAGTCTCCTCCCTTCCTTCCCTATTCCCGGTGTTCGAACCGTTAGCTGGTGGTGACCGACTCCCTGTCCGATTTCGTGCATCAACAGTTAACACGCGACCTTCAGATCTCGACTAATCGATGAAATCAGCGGTCTAGGGATCCAGACCGCTCAATCTTCTAGGGTTCGGCGACCTGTCTAGCAAGCCGCGAGTCCGCCGGCTAAGGCTTTCAGCCCGCCTCCCGCACGGTAGAACCTGGCATTCTATCCGCTCTCTTTTCAGCCGGTTTTCTTATCGGTTTGCAGAATCGTCTAGCCGCCTCGTTAAGCCGCCGCTGTTCTGCGGTCTCTTGCAAAAGTTCGGCTATTCTCTCTTTTCAGGATGAATCCTGCAAAGAGTCATGGTACATCGAGCCGCATCTCAGTTATTACGAATCTCTCAGAAATACAGGACTGTTCGTATTTTAATAGTGAGGTTGTTGACCCTCATAAAGAAATTTTTGCAAACAGTGTTGAGCGTGGTTTAGAATCTGTTGCAAATGAATCTCTTTATGAGGACGAAGAAGAAACCCTTCTCCTTTCACTAATCGAATTCGGTGGGATACTGTTTCCGATGATTTCAGAGAACCACGTCTCCCAGAGTATTCTGCATGTGATGATCCGTTTTCTCATTTGCAAGCTTTTGAATCAGCTATTTCACTAAGAAAAGTGTCAAATGGAGTAAAATGCAAACTCTTCGTCATGTCTTTTGGCAATGTTGCAAGGGAATGGTTTTACAGCCTTCCACCTCGATCAGTAACCAGCTTTAAGGATCTTCGAAGTCAATTTATTTCCAGATTCGCTATTTACAGGAAGCGGAAAAGAGACGTTGGAGCTCTCTTCCGAATCAAGCAAGGAATTCACGAGTCTAATTCAGATTTTGTTGATCGGTTTCAAAAGGAGGTTTTGGATATTTGTAACGTCCATCAAGACTATTACTTGCATGCTTTCATAAATGCCCTTCAAGAAGGCCCATTGAAATTCAAGCTCACCACAAAATATCCCAAAAGCTTCGGAGATCTTATTGATAGAGTTAATACATTCGTAATAGGCGAAGAAGCAAACAAAGGTTATGTTTCGTTCCTGAATCAAATGGTTAAGCAATCCCAAGGGACTTCTAGTCAACAACAATCTATTTCCTCACAAGATGTTTTGCAAGTTGAATATTGCAAATCTCCTTATATTCTCCAGGATGAAACTCCAAAGCATGAAGAGGGTTCAGGTAAGTATGTAAAGTTCAATATTCCTATGGATGATCTTTTGATAATCATTCAGGGAATGCCTGAGTTCAAGAAGCCTCGGCGCATGAAATCCAAAATCAAGTATCGGCACGAGCAGCTTTTTTGCAAATATCATAAGGATATTGGTCATCTAACAGAAGATTGCAGAGCTCTCAAGGAATTGGCTAATCAACTTGTAAGAGCTGGAAAGCTACAGGAATATTTCATTTAGTGACTCTCTAAGACAATCTTCCGTTTCTTGCTCAATGGATCAAACAGTGATCCCTCTCTCTTTCTATAATGAAAAGTGCTTATGTTCAGAATAATGCATAACATCTCTCTCTCTTTCTATAAGGCATGATAAAATTGCAGATACATATCCTTTATCACTTCCTTATTATCATGCAAATGGTTACTTCTTCATTTAAAGCTTATTTTTAGCTTTACTCTTTATGCCTATATATATGCATGTAGGGGCAAGAGCCCCTTCCGAATTCTTAAGCCCTCCACATCCTGCTTGACTTTAGTAGCAGATGTGTAGTGGGTTTTCCGTTTGACCTTCAGTCACAGACAGGCTTTGCGTACCCGTCACGCATGACTTCAGTCACAGGCAGGCTTTACGTACTTGTCCCGCTTGACCTCGGTCGCAGACATTGCGTACTTGTCCTGCTTGACCTCAGTCGGAGACGTTGCGTACTTGTCCTGCTTGACATTGGTCATGGATTTTAAGAATTTCGATCTCGCTTATGTGTTTTTTGTGAGGAAAGCAATGCTATACGCACCTGCCCACATTGACACATAAGTGCATATCTTCACCTATTTTTGCAGGACAACACGTGCCTATCCGCTGCCTTGCGGTTATGTTTAGCGGCCTGTGCAGGTTGTAAATTTAATTACACAAGCCGCCCGGTTTCATTTTCCGGCTTAAGTTAATTGCCTACCTGACGGATTACTATTAATATATTTGGGAAATCGGCCGACTTTATTCACCTATCCGCTATTCAGTATCTTATTCGGCTTATGTATATCAATTGCCGGTTTGTTATTCATATGAAAAAGAGGTCGCCCGACCTGTCTTCTGGAACTTAATTCCTGGATATTGATCTGCCGAAGCTTGTTTCTCAATTCTTGTTCCTTTAATCAAACGGGTAATTCGCTTCAGAGTTTGCCCTAGCCGCAATCTATTATTTCAATGTTATGGATGTTTTTGCCGACTGAGACAAGAGACCGCGCGGCGTAGCGGTCACGGCTTATATATGAGCAAGCCGCGGCAATCAAGCTCTTCCAGCAGATAATGTTGAATAATTCATCAAGGAAAAATTGCGGTTTACAATATTAGCCGCTCGGCTTATTGTTGATATGCACTCCGGTATAAACCGCAGGGAAATATCTCTCTCTTGCGGACAGATTTGATGAAGTCGCAGCGCAAACTCAGCCGGTTTACAAACTTATATATTTTAAATCGGAAGCTAAACTGAGACCGCGCGGACTTATTCAAGTAAGAAAAGTAAGATGCAACAAAGAGTAAGGTAAAAATGCCTTCATTACTATATCAATAAGTATTACAAAATTTTTAATCGCGCGGTTACAAAAAATGCCGCCGATTTCAAAAAAGTTCAAAATACAAAACCAAGTTATAAAATTTTCTAATCGTCCGGTTTGAGCTTCTTAGTCGCAGGAGCATCCAAATCACTGTCATCGTCAACATCGACAGATGATAAGGAATACCCACTGCTAGTCGCGGAGCTCGCTGAACCATCAGAAGATGTCGAGTCAGGCCGCGCGGTCTCCGACTCTTGGCCGCCGGACTCTGGAGACGTGTGCGGGCTCCGGCTTCCCTGGCCGACCTCTTCCACGCCTTCTCCCGCCACCTCGCCGACTTCTTCCGCGACTTTGGCCTTGCCCTTGATCGACTTGTAGACGTCGGCCACCTGCTCCTTCAGGGAAGGGTAGATGTCGGCGCATGTGAAGTCGGTGAAGCCGGTGGCCAAGCCGCCAATGTCCCGGAGGCGGTTAAGCGCTTCGTCGATCCCTTGGACGAGTTTGGGGAAGACCTGGTCTTGGAAGATCGGGTTGGCGGGGTTGTACATTTCCTGCAAAGCAAAGGTGAAGGTAAGGTCGCGCGGTTACATAATTCTAACCGCGCGGGTATTGGTAATTACTTACCGCCTCCTTCTCTTTAAGTCGCTTGTTCTCTTCTTGCTGTTCGCCTAACCGAGTTTTCAGGCCGCTGTTCTCTTTCATCAGCTCCTTGTAGGCAAGCCCCATGAAGTGACTTGCCACGAAGCTCCTCGCGCCGACTTGCGCGGCTAGCCGCGGCAAGTCGTCTGGAGGAACTCGTCGCATAGCCCTCAAGTTGCGCTTGCCGTACAACGCGCCGCCAACCGCATTAGCATGGCGGCTTACTTCTTCAGCTCCCCAGTAGGGGAGGGCGGTGGAGATCGTCACCGACTTGCCATCAGGACTCCACCGCAAGGCGGTTCGCCATGGACGTCCTTCAGGCTGCTGTCGGTTCCTTGCAGCATGAACTCCCCAGAGGTGTCCGACTCCTCCTCCTCCACAGCCCGCGCCGGCTTGACCCGCTTGGCCCTCTTTTCTCGTTGTGTGAGGGTCAAGCCGCCCGGCGTCTGTGGCTTGTTCAGCGGGACCGCCACAGCAGCTGCGAAGACAGAAGCAATGTTAGATATCAGGCCGTGCGGCTAGCAATGCAGTTCGGCCGGTTTGGAGCTTACTCTCTTCCGCCTCAATTCCAACAAGGGACGGCAGCAGCGGGATGTAGTAGTTCACGTCAAGCCGCTCGCCCCTGAAGAAGTCGAAGATCTCCTTCTCCTTGCCGTCCAAGCCGCTGCTGCCGAAGGCGGCTTCTTCGCGGATTTGGGGGTCGGTCGGCAGCAACCCCAAGTTGCCCTCGAAGATCAGAAACCGCTCCGGCCAGTTCGCGATCTTGTTGGCCAGGTTGACTACCTTCAGCCCTCGGCAGCCGAAGTAGAGGTGCCCCCGGAAGATCTTAGTCCCGGAGTCCGGGATAGACCGCACCGAGAAGCACTCTCGGAAGAGTCTCATGGAGAATCGGACTCTTTCTGACCGCAGATAAGCAATGAAGCCGTATATCGCGGCTATCGAGTTGGGAGGAAGTTGCCCGGGCACAACTCCATAGTGGTCGAAGACCGCTATGGCCTCTAACAAGACCGGGAAGCCGAACCCGCAGTCGAAATGGTCAATGGGGACCGCGATTTGGTTAGCATTGGAAGAGTTGATCCGCTCATCCTGCCTAGGAAGCCGCGCGATCAGCGGGCTTCCTTGCATGTGTTTCTCGACAAAGGAATCCAGCTCGGCCTTTGTAAGCCGGCATTCCTTGTGGTCAGCAGAGTAGAAGGCGGAGGCCGCGTCTGTCCGGACGGCTGTGGCCTTGTCAGACCGCGACGATTTGGACTTAGCCCGCATCCTTCTTGATTTGTGAGGAATCCAACGGGGTCTGCGCTATTTATAGAAAACCCGTGATGCTACAGTGCCCATGTCAAATCGCGGCTAGTCGTCACGCCGCGCGGCCTAAGTCCGCTGGAAGCGCAGCTCTGCTTAATGATCAAGCCGCCGTTTAGTCCGTCAGTCCGCCCGGCTATTTCCCTGCACTTAGAAAATGCTATGGCGAATCATGTGGATGTCAATTATTCAAGTCGGCGCTCTGTTCGCCAGACCGCGCGGCTACTGTCCTAAACTTCAAATTTCTCAGAACAAAGCAGCAAACATGTGGATTATTCAAGCCGCATAAGCCGCATTCAGTTCGCAGCATAATAGAATACAACAGTTTACAGCAATCAAATTGTTCAACATCCAGAGAAAAAATATATATTACAACATAATATACGAATGTCCGCGCGGCTTAGTTCTCTCAAGTCGCTCAGGGTCGTTTGTCCTCTCCTCCGGCCTGTCTCGTCCCATGTGCGCGACTTGTTCACCGGTCTGTACAATCGCAACATACACCTGGCTAACCAGATTATGAAGCGCATGTAGAGACCGATGAATTCGCGCAGCGTCGCGCTCAACTCTCGCAAACGGTATCATGTGGACCGCCTGGGCCCCCAGACCGCTTGGAGCAGCGACCTGGTTAGGCGCCGCGGCCCCCGGCGGATGCAAAGTCTCGCCAGAGGCCGGGCGGCTAATTTCCGGCAACTCTGCAAGAGTTGGCGGTGCAGGCCGCTGTTCCCCGCCGGTCTCCGCCGGCCGGTCTTGTTTTTCGCCGCCTTCAGCATCCGGGATCTGCTCTTTGTCTCCTTCCAGCCGCGCGGCCATCAGCAAGTACTTCTCCGCCCTTTCCTGCTCCAAGGTGACCTGCATCTCGGCAATCTTCGCCTCAGCGGTTTCCATTGCGGTCTGGAGCCTCGCGGTCTCTTCCTTCATGGCGGCCTGGAGCCTGACAGTCTCTTGTTCCATTGCCGTCTTCAACCTCGCGGTTTCCTGTTCAAGCGCAGTTTGCCACCTGGCGGTCTCTTGTTCCAGGGTGGTTTGCAACTCTTGGATCCTTGCTTCCGCAGCCTCCTGGGCAACCCGCTTCTCTTCGTCCTTAATCCGCAGAGTTTCGGTGGCCGCAGTCAAAGCCGCCTGCAGCGAGCCGACCTCCTTCTGGAAGTCGGCCATCTCCTTCTGACGAACACTTGGCGGAGGCAGCGTAGATATAAACGCAGTCAAGTCGCCCGGTTTCATCGCGGTCTCCGGTGCACCTGCAGAAGACAAACCGCAGTCAGGTTCAGCCGGATTGTTGCGACCTTCTTGTAAGGAAATCGGTAGGATAAGAGACCGCCGGTTTGATGTTTATCTCCTCCAGAGGCCGCGGTATGAATTTTAATCACTAGCCGCCTGAGCCGCTCAGGATCTATCCTCTTCAGCTTATCTTTCCATAGCCGCTCGGTTTCCTTTCGGCTTTTCAGTTGAGCCGTGGTCAGGAAAAAGCTGGCCGGCGGATTTAATATTATATTCGCCCCCTTCTTCCTTGACCGCGACTTGTAGAATTTAACAATTCGCCTAACGTCCCGGTGTTTACCTTGCAGTAATGGATGTGCGGTCTCCACCGGCTTCTCGGCGATCAGTTTCTTCATCTCCTCCATCTTCTCGCGGAGCTTCAGTTTCTCGGCTCCTTCAGAAGCCGCGGAAGCCGGTTCGCCAGGCTTCTCCCCAATAACCTGGACGTCCGGGCGGTCAACTCCTCAGAGGCCGCTGGTGTCGACAACAGCGCGTCCTGCCGCTGGAGGGTCTCCATGCCCTTCAGGAGCTCGCTGAGCGAGTCGCTAGGCGCAGGTGTACCCTCCAGTTCGCTCGGCTTGCACTCCGGTGTGAGCGGGTTCTCGGGCACCTCCTTCTCGTGCGGCCTGTGCTGAAGACTGTCCGCGCCGGTCTTCTCAGAGATATTCCGGTTTCTGGCGTGCAGCTTCCTCATTTTCTTCTTCATCCTTTCTTCAAGGTTTTCGCTCCTTTCCTTCCGCCGTTTCAGGGAGCCGGACACCTTTTCAGTCCGCTCGCGCTGCTCAGCAACAGTCCGCCCGGGCTCCTGCGCCTTCTCCGGCTCGTTGTCGTCCACGACGATTAAGTCGACCTTGCTCGGCAGTTCGGTCGGTTTCCCAGAATCAACACTCTTCTCCTCCGTCCCAGCGATCTTTAGTAGTGGTTCTCCTGATGGGGAGAAAGTCACGTCAAAGGATTTGGCATCACCGGTTTGCAGTGGAGCAGCTTTCGAAACCGCTTTGGGGTCGGCTGCGGCCTGCGATGGTCCGCCGACCATCTCTGTCGGCCTCTTTTCAGGTCCAGAAGCCGCTGTTGTCTCCGGCTTCTCGTTCTTCTTGGCGGTCTGCCGGGCAGAATCATTCGAATTCTCGCTCCGGCTCTGCTTCGTTTCTGTCGGTTTCTTGTTGTGCGGGCTAGCATCGACGACATCACATCCATCGCTAAAGAAATCGCGTCGGCTTGCAAAATCCTAACCGCAAGTGGCGAGTAGCGACCCGTGCTTGGCAGGAATCCTGAAGAATGTTAAGAGTCAGGGGATTTTATAGACGACGATGAAGCAGTCGCGGTCTCCGGCTTAGTTCAACATTTTCGAAGTTTTCTGCAAACTTAAAAATGTGCGGGGATTATGATAAGCCCGGAATCCGCGACCTGCCCGCGCAGTTTTCCAGACCGGGCGGTCTGCTTATTCAAGCCGCCAAACCCCCCAGACCGGGCGGTCTCCATGTCAGGCCGCTGCCAGTGCCGGCCCGGCTCAGCGACAAGGCCCAAGGACCCAGCCGTCAGCTCGCCAGGGAGAATCCGCCAGGCCGCGCGGCTTCCCTCCTTTCTTGTTTCTCTCTCTTTTGCTTCCCCTCACCTCTGCCCGGTTCTCCTGTACCCCGGGCAGCCGGTAATTTTAGCCCTGCCCGTTTGGGCAGGCCCCCGAGCTTATAAATAGGGGTGGGTGCACTCCCCAAGACACCATGACTGGGATCCAGGAGCTCGCCTGTTACGAGCTGCGGTCTCAAGTCTAGTGTATTGCGGCTTGTAGTCCGGCCGGCTTCTTCTTTTACTCGTTTAACTCTCATTTTTAAGTAAAGAAAGCCCGCCGCAAGAGTGGCATTCAACCGCGGCGGGCGAACTCTGCTGTTGCCGCTGCAGCGGCCCCCTCCTCTTTTCTGCCCTTTAGCCGCGACCGCTAGTAACCGATTAGTCGACAGTCTCCTCCTTACTTCCCTATTCCCCGGTGTTCGAACCGTTAGCTGGTGGTGACCGACTCCCTGTCCGATTTCGTGCATCAACAAGGTAAGTCCTACAAAAGGTCTTATCATAATCGACCAACCCTAAGAAGATCCCTAAGTATTCTGAATCGAGTTTTCTCTTCCCAAAATCGAAGCCGCCGCTATTTATCGTCTTCATCGCCGATCTGCTCTCGATCTAGAGATTCAGAGCAAGTGATTCAACAGATCAAGAAATTCTACATCGATGGATTCTTTTCTTGATTGCGCTGAGTCCAGAATTTTAAGATCCAGAGATTTGGCCATGTCTTCTTCAATTTATTTCTGACAGAGCTTCAAAGTTCGAGGAAGAAGGACTGAAGTTTTCAGATCTGTGATCAATACTCTTTGTATTTCTTTGAATTTCATTTTACTCTTGTAGGAGATTATTCTCCGAGTGTAGGAGCTTTGTTCTCTGAGTTATTTGTTGGAAGTTTCTCTTCTGAGTGTAGATCCTATTTTGAGGGATCGAGTTGTAGGAACTTTGTTCCGTGTGATAAGATTGTTTTCAATCCGAGAATAGTGGAGTAGCTGAGTCTAGTGCGTTGCTAGATCAGTGAGGTGGAAAGTGGATGTACCCATGGTTGGGGAACCACTATATTTCTTGGTGTCATTTGTGAATGCTTGCTTATTTTTCTGTGCATCGCTCGTTCAACTTTCATTCTGCAAAAAGATGCAGAACTCACATATTCACCCCCCTCTAGGTGATTTAGCTAGACAACTTAAACTTTTTTTAATTGGTATCAGAGGGAGGTTGTTCATCAAAAGGTTAACACCTTGAATAGAACTGCCCCAAGTTGTCATTTGAGTTAGTCAAGCATGGACAAAGCTAAGGATTTTTCTAAGCTTCCTTTGTGCACAAAGACCAACTTTCTCATGTTGAAAGAAAGAAATAAATTTTTCCTGGAAGCTTTCTATCCAAGGATCTTTATGATTGTTGAAGAAGGACCCTTTATTCCCATGACCGTCTCCACTATTGATCCCACCAATAAAGTTCCAAAAAAGCTGATGGATATAGATAAGGATGAGATTGCACTTGTCTCCTTAGACAAGAAAGCCAAAAATATCATCGCAAGTGCAGTCGATGATTTTATGCAATAAAACTTGATTCACTGCCAATCTGCCAAGGAAATGTGGCAGTCTCTCATCAACTTGATGGAAGGTACTGAAGAGGTTAGGGATGATAGAAGATCCCTCTTGAATCAAAAGTATGAAGCATTTAGACAAGGTCCCAAGGATTCAATTGTAGATACCTTTGAAAGTTTCTTCAAGATTATTAATGACCTAAGAGTATATGGCCGGGTCTTCACTAATGGAGAATTGAATGATAAATTTTTGAGGTCCCTAACCAAGGAATGGGACAACAAAGTCTGTGTAATTCGAGAGTTTGCAAGATGGCAGAGACTGACCTACAAAATCTCTTCGAAAAGCTTATGTCATATGAGCTGCAAATCAATTCAAGAAAAGCTAAAGAAGAGAAGAGTTGATCTTCATTCAAGGAAAAGTCTGTCGTACTGAAGGAAGACAGCTCAAGGAAATTCAAAGTTGCATCACCTGCTCCTGCACAGGAAGAGAGTGAAGAAGAAGCTTCAGAGCCAAGTACCTCAGGCTCAAAGCTATTAAAAGGAGAGATTTCTCTTCTATCAGGGCAGTTTAAGAAGTTCTTGAACAAGAAGAAAAAGTGGAGTGGCAAAGATGTCTCCTCTGGAAGATCACGTCATGATGGTGATCGTCACAAGAAAGGCTCAAGTAGCCATGACAAGTATCATTCAAAACAGAACAAACATATTTCTTCTGACATTGTTTGTTATTGTTGCAACAAGCCAGGACACGTCATTGCTGATTGCTCTCATAAGAAGAAGCAGGGCAGAAAAAGAGAGGAGAAGAAATCTTCTTACAACAAGAAGAGAACTGAAAGATGCCTAGTAGCCAAGAAGGACAAGATTCTTAGTGACTCTCACTCATTTGAGTCAAGTGAAGAAGAGGAATCCTACTTTGGGATAAGGTCACAAACAGATGAGGAAGAAGAACCCCAGTACACTGGGAAGGTAAACTCTCATAGTCCTCTCTCTGACTCAGATGCTTCTGACCATGATCATGAGGACTGCTCTATTGATGATGAGTCTGAACTTATGGATTAATATAAAGAGTTAATCATGGCTTAAGACAAATGTCGAAAAGTTGTGAAAACTCAAGCTAGGGAGATTAAATTTCTCAAGGCAGAAGAGAGCACTGTGAGAGACAAAGTCGCCAAGACGGATTCACACAGAGAGAATTTCAATGATGCAATTGAAGACTATAATAAAGCTCTCGAGCACCTAGATCTGAAAGAGAAAATTATCAAAGAATTGGAAGAACAACATGCAGCTGAAAAGAAACTTGTTGAAAGTTTCTCCAAGCCCAAGACTGTCCTTCCGTTTGTTGTTGAATTCTCAGCTCAGGCCAAAGGTGCTGGCTTAGGCCATATGGATGCTCCTAGTAAATCTTCTAGGTGAAATAAGGCTCAACGGAAGAATAAGGCCTCCAAGAAAGCTTTGGCCAAGGAAAAGGGGAAAGCTCCTCAAGATCAGACCTCATTCAAAAAGGTTATCTTTACAACTAACGAGTTTGATCTTGATTCCTCCTACGGTCACTTTGGTAGGCCTACTTATGTCGAGCCCAAGTCTCGGTACCAAGGATGGACCCGTCCCCGGAACTTTGGAGAAAGTGTCTTCAAGGCACGTTATTCGCCATAGCCCTTATAGTCATGGTCACAACATCAAGAAACTACCAAAAGTAAAACTCATTATGAAAAAGCCTCTTAAGGTGAAGAAGTCATATGAGTGGCATCACAATGAATATTCTACCTACAAGTCTGCTGTCCCTGCTAGACCATACTCTCAAAAGGTCAAACAGTAGAAATTTAGGCAAAGATACAACATGTTTGACTGTTGGTGCTGCAGTAAAGTTGGTCACTTTGCTATAGATTGCTAGTTTAACTCCAGAAATTATGTAACTCCTCTAGTTAATAATGTGAGAAAGACCACTCACAATGTTAACACACGTAGGGGGGAGTATGCTAACTAGAGACCAAAGATCCAAATGAGTTTGGGTTCCTAAGGTAAACTGATTTGTGAATGCAGGTATGTCCAAAGGACACCAAAAATCCTATCTGGTATTTGGACGGTGGATGCTCTCGGCATATGACCGGGACTAGAAGCCTACTCCATAATTATTCTCCAATCATGAATGGGCCAAAGGTCATCTTTGGAGGTTATGACAGCAGAATTACTAAAGGATACGGTATGATTACTAATGGTAGTGTATTATTCTCAAATGTGGCTTATGTTGAAAGATTGGAACACAATCTTACAAGCATAAGCCAGCTCTGCGATAAAGGATGCATAGTAGAATTTCATACAGACAAGTGTTTCATAAAATCAGTAGACAATTTGGAAATGATTCTATCAGGCACTCATTGTACAACCCCATATTCGCTGAGTCAGACCAGTAGACACCAACGGTCAGGATTGGGCTAGCCAGAGAAGCACCCGCCCTGAAGAAGTTCTCTCCCATACGTGGGGCGGGAACGTTTGTGCTTGCGCCAAGCTCCTGTCTTGGAGGAGCTCTGGCCTATAAGTAGGCGAGACCGCTTGCGCCGGGCTCTGGACAGGAAGGTTCTCAGCTCAGAGTTCTCGCCGGGTGGGGTCCAGGGCCCTGGGTAAAATGACCTTATTACCCTCAGGATAAACAGCGGGATTTGGCTATTGGCAGATTAACTAAGGGTATTTCAGTAATCTCAGGTCAGCAAAAGGCTATAAATATACCCACATGGGCTCCTTGGAAGGCAAGCTTTCATTATCTACCAATCTCCAGTGCTTTCTGAGGAGCTCCTAGCCCAGCTTTTGGCTTTGGAGGGGAAGCTCTCAGAGATCTTCTGGGTGTGAGGTGGGACCTCCCTGCTGAGTCTTTGGGTCAGTCTTAGGTCCTTTGAATCTAGTCAAGTGTTGAAGCTTGGGAGAAGTAGGTGTTGGTTGCACCCCTATTATGAACTCCCATTGAGGTCATTTTTGGCTTCAACTGTTCGGGTGCGGTGAGCGCGGAAAGCATCCGATACAAGAAAGCCTTGAGCTTTGTCCAATGGCTGGAGGTGAAGGTGAAGGGTCTGGTTCTGGAGGCTCCCCCACCTGGGGAGAAGAAGCAACAAGGAAGATGCTGGATGACTTCAGGCGAGAAGTCCTGCAGACCATCAGCTTGGCCTTCTCGGCCCAAAGCGAGTGGGCCAGACCTCAGGTTCAGATAGAGGAGGTCCCGCTCTTTGGAGAGAATGCCCCTGGGCAGTGCCCAGGGAAGGAGGTCCCGGCGGAGGCTGGCGAGAGAGACGTGGCCGCACGGGAGCTCGTCCCAGGCCAGCGCCCGGGCAAGTAGCCTTTGACAGATTTGGGCAAGAGGGAGGCGACAGTACGAGAACTCTTCCCTAGGTACGTTCTCGCGGATCGGGCCAGCCAGCCGAGGCCGCGGGATGTGCCCTCTCGACAGGCAGGAGGCAAGAGGCCTTTCAGCGATCTCATCATCTCAGCTCCGGTACCGGAGGGGTTCCGGGAGCCTGACATGTCCTACTACTCAGGAAAGTATGACCCTGTTCAACACGTGGAGTGGTTTGAAGATGTTGTTTCGATAAGGCAGATGACGAATGCCTTCAAGTGTCGGCTATTTGCCATCACGTTGAAGGAGAAGGCTCGGGACTGGTTCCACCAGTTGCCAGCATGGTCGATCTACTATTTTGAAGATCTGCGAAAACGTTTCCTGTTGAGGTTCTCAACGTCAAAGAAGCGGAAGAAGTAGGCTGAGTGCCTGTTTGCAGTAAGGCAGAAGCTGGATGAGACACTGGGTCACTATGTTGACCGGTTTCAGGAAGAGATCATACTGGTCCAGGAGGTCCCAGGGTACGCATTTACCCTGGGGCTGAGGCCGGGATTCTTCAGCATGGAGTTGAAGAGAGTGCCCCCCTCTCCTTTGAGGAGCTCATGGAGAGGGCGGCAAAAGAGATAGACTTCGAGAGGGCAAATCCAGCGTTCGCCGGGAAGTTGGCCAGTTTGGCGGAGGATGATGTGAAGGAACCAGCAGTCGGAATGCAGAAGGATCCGAGAGAGCAGCGGGAACAAAGAGAAGAAAGGAGGAGGGAAGAGCCTCGAAGACATGGGCAGCATCAGGGATGGGGGGCCCAGAAGCCGAACGACCGGTTGGGTTGGAGGCCCCAGGAGGGTCGCCCCCAGGGCCAAGGAGGAGGCTACCAGGGAAGAGATAACTTACGGGAACCCAGGAGGTTCGACCAACTGTCGTTGAGGCAGGAGCCAAGGGGTCGTGTCCCGCCACAGCAAGAGGCCATGGAGGTGGGCAGAGTTAGAGGAGAGAGGAGAGGAGTTCGAGGAGCATGGAGAAGAGGAGGAGGAGATGGAAGAAGGGGTAGGGTGGCATTGCTCTTTTGTGACTTCCACCAGGAGGAAGGTCACGCAACGACCACCTGCCCTGAGTTCTTAGAGATGAGAGAAGCAAGAGGAGCATCGAGGCAGGATCCGCCTGTTAGGATCGTGGAAGTACAGCAGGGAGAGATGGATGATAGGTGTGAAGATCGATAGACGTGGGAACCCGGGGAGGAATCGGGGTGATCCACGGAGGAGTGGGGATCGAGGCAACCCGCAAGGGGACCCTTCAAACCATATACCGAAGGGGGGTCGCCTCTACATCCCAGGCTCCCGCACCGGAATAAAAGATCACCTTCTCATCAGCGGACATGCCAGAATATGAAGATCCGTTCTGTGACGCCCTGGTGATCCAGATGGCGGTGGAGAATTTCACAGTCTCAAGGATATTGGTAGACAACGGGAGCTCAGCAAATGTTATCTTCAAGAAGGCCTTCGATGAGATGAGGGTTGAGGGGAAAAGGATCTTGGCTTCGGATGGACCGCAGTTCGGATTCTTTGGAGAGAGGAATGAAGTAGAAGGAGGAGTAGGGCTACATGTGATGTTAGGAGGCGTTTCACGGAACTGCAGGTTTGTGATAGTGGATGCTCCGAGCAGTTACAACACCATCTTTGGGCGTCCTCTCATCAGTGTCTTTCGCTGCATCACCTCCTCCTTCCACCAATATCTTAAGGTCAACAATGGAGGGGTGCAGGTTAGGGTCAGGCGGTATCCGAAGGGGGCAAGGTAATGTTATGTGACGGCGGTCAACGCCGTGTCCTGGATGGCCGAGGCAGAAGAGCTAGAGAGGGAGATGGCAGAGCAGGAGGATGACATCGAAGAAGAGGGGATGAGCCTAGAGGATGCGAGGAAGGAGACTGCGGTGGAGCAGTAGAAAGCTGAGAGAGAGGCCCAGAGGGGCGTGGAAGTCGAGCCGCAGCAGGTGGGGCCGGAGGAGGCGATGGAGATCGTGGAGGAGGTATTAATGGAGGAGCTGGGGCTGGAGGAAGAAGCAAAGGTCGGCTGGTTGCAGTCGCGGCTAGAGCCGACCAAGGAAGTAGTGGAGCTGGAGGTCTGCACCAACGTAGGGCAGGTGTAGAGGGTGCGGGTCAGCGGGGGCTTGAGTCCCGAGGCCTGGGAGCGAGTGCGGGCCTGAATTCAAAGCAACATCGACATTTTCGCTTGGAGAGCGGCAGACATGCCAGGCATTGACGTGGACGTGGCCTGCCAATGCCTGAACCTAGACCCCCACACTCGCCCCATACACCAAAAGATGAGAGCCATCGCCACCAAGCTGGAGGAACCCATCCGCGAAGAGGTCAAGAAGCTCCTGGAAGCCGGCTTCATCTCAGAGATCCAGTATCCAGGCTGGATCTCCAATGTGGTAATGTTTAAAAAGGGGGGGGGGGTGGGAAATGGCGAATGTGTATCGATTTCTCTTTGTTAAATAAATCATGACCTAAGGATTGCTACCCCCTGCCTCGGATCGACGCGCTGGTTCATTCAGCCGTCGTTTTTTCTATTATGAGTTTTTTGGATGCTTTTTCAGGTTATCACCAGATCCGGATGCACACTCCCGATGTCAAGGACGTTTCCTTCATCACGAGGGAGGGATGCTTTAGTTATAAAATGATGCCCTTTGGTTTGAAAAACGCAGGGGCTACATACCAACGCATGATGGATCGGGTCTTCCGAGATCAAAGGGGGAGAAACTTGGAGGTCTATGTCGACGACCTGATGATCAAGAGCAAGTGCGTGGATTCGCACCTAAAAGATCTAGAGGAGACATTTGCCACCCTGCGGAGATTCAAGATGAGGCTGAACCCCTTGAAGTGTGTCTTCGGGGCCAGCCGCGGGAAGTTCCTTGGGCATCTCTTGACTTCGGCGGGGGTGGAGCCTAACCCGAACAAGATGAAGTACATCCTGGATTTGGAATCACCTCGCGATGCCAAGGAGGTCCAATGCTTGACAGGCAAATTGGCTGGGCTGAGCAGGTTCCTCTCCAAGTTAGGAGACAAGTGTTCTTCATTCTTCAAGGTACTGCGGGGGAACCAAAGGTTTGAGTGGACCGCCGAGTGCGAAGAAGCCTTCAAGGGCTGAAGAGACAGCTCTCTCTGGCTCCTCTGCTTCAGAGCCCAAAAGAAGGGGAGGACCTGACCTTGTACCTTGGAGTAGGAGCGGAGGCGGTGAGCTCCGTCCTAGTAAGGGAAGAAGGAAAGAAGCAACAGCCCATCTACTACGTCAGCCGGACCTTGAAGAAGGCAAAGCTCCGCTACCCCATCCTCAAAAAGTTGGCTTACGCTTTGGTCATCTCTGCGAGGAAACTCCGGCCATATTTTCAAGCACACTCGATTAGGGTGGTGACCGACCATTCTCTTCGCAAGATCTTTGAAGGGGTAGAGCACTCGGGAAGACTTGTCAAGTGGTCCATTGAACTAAGCGAGTTCGACATCTCTTTTGTTCCGAGACTCTCCATCAAGGCGCACGCGGTGGCGGACTTTATGGCATATTATGTTGTTGAAGTCGAGGAGGGAGAGCAGCAGCCACAGGAAGCGTGGAAGATGATGGTTGATGGGGCCTCGGGAAAACATTCCCTCGATGGAGGAGTGGTGCTGATAAGTCCCCAGGGAGTTGCGATAGAGCAGGTGGTGGATTACCATTTTCTGGTGACCAACAACCAAGTAGAGTATGAGGCCGTGATCGCCGACCTTCGCTTGGCGAAAGAGCTTGAGATCCAGGATGTGGAGGCCTTCACTGACTCCATGGTGGTAGAGTCGCAGATCCGAGGAGAGTTTGAGGCTCGGGAACCTACCCTCATAAAATACCTATCCAAGGTAAGGGCGATCATCGGTGGGTTCCGGTCATTCTCAATCCAGCATGTCCCCAGGGAGGAGACCGCGGCCGCCGATCGATTGGCGAAGTTTGGGCCTCGGGGAGGAGGGACCCTGACTGAACTTTTTCGGCCAGCCATTGAGGAAGGGGAGTTGATGGAGATAGGTCGGCGATCCTCGTGGGTGGACCCGTTGGTAACCTACTTGACCACAGGCAGACTGACAGAGGAGGTTAGGGATGCAAAAAGCTTCAGGCACAAGGCAGCTCATTACCTGATGATAGAAGGGGGGTTGCATCGTAAGATGTTGTCAGGACTCCTGGCAAGATGTGTAACCAAAGAAGAGATCCCAAGTATCTTGGGAGAGGTGCACTCGGGCGAGTGCGGCAGTCATTCTAGAGGTAGGATGTTGGAGGCAAGGGTGGTCAGGCAGGGGTACTTCTGGCCCACCCTAAGGAAGGATACCGCAGAGTTCGCAAGGAGGTGTCAAAAGTGCAAGCTCTGCGCCCCCCTTCAGCTCTTGGCAGCTCAAAGGCTCCGAAGCATCACGGCACCGTGGCCTTTCGCCATGTGGGGGATGGATTTAGTTGGGCCTTTTCCTCCGGCTAGTGGGCAGAGGAGGTTCCTCTTGGTCATGGTCGATTAGTTTTCAAATTGGCTAGAGGTTAAGGCCTTGGCCAAGGTCACCTCGCAAGTCATAAGGAACTTCATCTGGGGGAGATCATATGCTGACACGCGCTGCCTCAAGCGATATTGATAGATAACGGTCCCTAGTTTGCCAGTAAAGAGTTCATCAGCTTCTGCGCCCAATTGGGGATAGACCTCATATTTGCCTCTGTCCACCACCCTTGGAGCAACGGCCAGGTGGAAGCGGCAAACAAAATTATTGTAAACCTACTAAAGAAAAAAGTGGAGAACTTGAGAGGACATTGGGTGGAACAGCTCTCCTCGGTCCTGTAGGCCTTGCAAACGACCCCGAACACGGCCACCGGTGAGACCCCCTTCAAGCTTTCTCACGGATGTGAGGCAGTCCTACAAGTGGAGTTCGAGGTTCGGTCCCCGTGGGTCACAGCCACAGGCGAAGGAGATGAGACGTGGAGATTGGAGAATGAGGAGGGGTTACGCCTCTCGCTAGACATGGTGGAAGAGCTGCGGGATTTGGCAGCCATCAGGCAAGAAGAGATCAAGCAGCGGATGGCCAAATATTTTGATAAGCATGTCAGGGTCAAGCAGTTTGCCGAAGGAGATCTGGTGCTAAGAAAGGTTGACGCGGCAGGAAGGTCGGCTCCCATGGGCAAGCTCAACCCAAATTGGGAAGGACCGTACATAGTGAAGGAAGTCCTTTGAACAGGAGGTTACTACCTCCAGGATGTGGAGGGGAGGGCCTTAAGCCACACCTGGAGCGGCGATGACCTAAAACGCTTCTACCCATGAAATGTGGAGGATGTAATTATGTATCCAAAATTAAACTTATTATACTACATCAGTTGACTTGATTTTCTCTTTCCTATCGTGAAATTTTTATAATAGGGCGTGATTACGTGTTTTGTAACACCCCGAGCTCGGCTCGGCCCCAGGTAGACCCGCTGCGCAGGCTCTCATCTAGCTGACAGGTCTAAAGGCTTGCCTGTGGGGGATAGGTTTGGTTTGAGAAATTCATCGGCACCCCGAGCTCGGCTCGGCCCCAGGTAGACCCGCTGCACAGGCTCTCATCTAGCTAGCAGGTCTCAAGGCTCCCCTGCGGGGGATAGGTTTGGTTTGAGAACTTCATCGGCACCCCGAGCTCGGCTCGGCCCCAGGTAGACCCGCTACGCAGGCTCGCATCTAGCTGGCAGGTCCGATGGCTCGCCTGTGGGGGATATGTTTGGTTTGGTAACTTCATCGGAACCCGAGCTTAGCTCGGCCCCAGGTAGACCCGCTGCGCAGGCTCTCATCTAACTGGCAGGTCCGAAGGCTCTCCTGTGGTGGATAGGTTTGGTTTGGTAACTTCATCGGCACCCCGAGCTCAGCTCGGCCCCAGGTAGACCCACTGCGCAGGCTCTCATCTAGATGGAAGGTCCGAAGGCTCGCCTGTGAGGGATAGGTTTGGTTTGGTAGCCTCATTGGCACCCTGAGCTCGGCTCGGCCCCAGGTAGACCCGCTGCGCAGGCTCTCATCTAGCTGGCAAGTCCGAAGGCTCGCCTGTGGGGGATAGATTTGGTTTGAGGAAACTTCATCGGCACCCCGAGCTCGGCTCGTCCCCAGGTAGACCCGCTGCGCAGGCTCTCATCTAGCTGGCAGGTCTGAAGGCTCGCCTGTGGGGGATTGGTTTGGTTTGAGGAAACTTCATCGGCACCCCGAGCTCGGCTCAGCCCTAGGTAGACCTGCTGCGCAGGCTCTCATCTAACTGGCAGGTCCGAAGGCTCGCCTGTGGGGGATAGGTTTGGTTTGGTAACTTCATCGGCACCCCGAGCTCAGCTCGGCCCCAGGTAGACCCACTGCGCAGGCTCTCATCTAGCTGGCAGGTCCGAAGGCTCGCCTATGTGGGATAGGTTTGGTTTGGAAACTTCATCGGCACCCCGAGCTCGGTTCGGCCCCAGGTAGACCCGCTGCACAGGCTCTCATCTAGCTGGCAGGTCCGAAGGCTCGCCTGTCGGGGATAGGTTTGGTTTGGTAGCTTCATCGGCACCCCAAGCTCAGCTCGGCCCCAGGTAGACCCACTGTGCAGGCTCTCATCTAGCTGGCAGGTCCGAATTCTCGCCTGTGGGGGATAGGTTTGGTTTGAGGAAACTTCATTGGTACCCCGAGCTCGGCTCAGCCCCATGTAGACTCGCTACGCAGGCTCTCATCTAGCTGGCAGGTCCGAAGGCTCGCCTGTGTGGAATAGGTTTGGTTTGAGGAAACTTCATCGACACCCCGAGCTCGGCTCGGCCCTAGGTAGACCCGCTGCGCATGCTCTTGTTAGCTGGCAGGCCCGAAGGCTCGCCTAGGGAAGTGAAGCTTTTGATCCTAGGAGACACTCCGACTCGAATGCTCTGAGCAGGGCAAGAAATGCACCCGGAACACGGAATGAAAAGGAGTAAGACCCCTTCAGGCAGAAGAGGTCTCGTCAAGGAGATCTCGCCGAAGGAAGTTCTCGGCGGAAGGCTCCTAACAAACTATTCTTGGTCAGACAGCGAGAAGTGCTAGGTGAAAGCTTCGAACAGTTCATAGGGTAAAGAGGGACGGCCTCGTCTTAAAGGGCCCACGAGAAATGTTCCCGGCAGACGGTTTTCGGCAGAGCGCGGAAACGAAATGTCTAAGCCCTGGGTTCTTTCGACAGGTTCCCGCCTATCTATCACTAAGGGAGACTACCCTAGGGGGGCCAAGGGCCTCGACGGAAGCACGCTTAAGAAGCAGTCGGCCACAACAGTTGTATCAAACACATTTACAGAAAAACGTTTACAAAACATTTGCAAGGTATTTACTCAAGGTGATTACAAGTCTAGAACGTCTCGCTCTTTACAACCAAAAGGAAAAAGAAAAGAGGGCCCTTCAGGGAGACGCGTTGTACCCCTCCGAGCTCTCGCTTGAGCTCCCACGAGAGCTCTCGCCTGAGCTCTCCCCGGATGTCTCGGCACCCCCGGTAGGGGATTTCAGGACATCCGAGGGCAGGGAATCAGGCATGCTTTAGGGCTTCGGGACAGGCTCGAAGAGCCAGGTTACGAGCTGGCGAGCGGTGATGGTCTTGCTTCTCCCGTCCATGCAGCCTACATCCCGCAGCATCTCCAGGGTCAGCTTGACTGTAGCTTGCGCGTTGGCCTGGAGGAGCTTGTCGATTTCGTAGACGGAATAGTAGCGGCTCTTCAACCTTTCGTCCAGTGGAGGAGGAGGGTGTGCATTCGCCTCCATGCACCGGAGCTGGTCCCTCAGCAGGACGTTCTCATATCGCGTCTGAGCCAGCTCCGCGCGAAGTGCCATGGCCTGAGCGGAATCCTATGTAGCGAGAGGTTAGCATGAAAGGAAAAAGAGCTGAAATCTACAGTCGTGAGAGCGAGCGCCGTGAAAGGTCTCGCTTACCTCTTCCGCTCGTTGCGAGGACAGTAGTTATGTGGCGTCTGCCAGCTCTTTCTTTAAGGCAGCCGCCTGAACCACCACCTCCTCTCTGGCCTTGAACATGTCCTGGAAGTTATGGTCGATGGTGATACTCCGACGTACCACATATGCGCAAGCTCGATCCCGCGCATTAAGGCCCGGGTGGAGTTATAGGCCAGGATCCTGGTGGTCATTTTGTCATAGATACCGGCGTTCTCCCGGCTGTAGAGGTTGTAGCCCAAGGAGAAGGCCTCGCTGGTGACCTTATCTCGCTCCGCCCAGCTGGGTAGAAGAGACGAGATTGAGACCCTATTGGCGTCAGGGTCCCATTGAAGCAGTGGTTTGTTTTCCGAGTCAAGGAACTTTGTGCCGACACCAAAATTACGGTGACCCGTGGCACCTCTCCAGGCGGAGATTAAGCGGAGGTCTCGTCGGCGGCTCCCTCACCATCTACTCCACCGGGGCTGGGGGTTCTCGGCAGGTGCCTCGGCGCCATCCCTGGTAACCGCAATCTCGCTTGCGACCTGCAAGATCTCTTCAATGGAGCGACCTGTAGCGGGAGGTTGGAGGGTGAAACCGCAACGGCTTTACCCTTCTCGACAGCAGTTATTTTGGGACTCTTAAGTGCTGGGGGAAAAGGGGCACCGGGCTTTCGCTTCCCGGTGCTGGTCGAAGGAAGCGGGGTTGGCTCGTCCCGGCACGCTTGAGCCGCAGCCTTTGCGAGAGCCAGCAGGTCTCTCACGGATTGGCTCTCAGCAGCATGAGCCTCATTGAAAGGTTGGCGCAGGGGGATCTCGCGCTCTCCTGTAGAAGAAATAGCACCCAGCCCTAATCTTAAAAGAGGGGGAGGAATAGCGAGTTAAAGGCGAGACCGTACCTTCGCCCGGAGGCACCAAGAGGAGAGAATCGACGCCCCGCCTAAGGAATTGGATGTCGAAATCCTTGGTTCCAAAGAACTAAAGGAGGGCGCTCTCGTGCGAGCCCAAGGAGGGAGGCTTGTAAGCGACATCCTCATATTGAATGGGCGCAAGAGGAAAGTTCCCGAAATCGCCGGAAATGAAGACAAACTTCTCGCCCCAATGGTGGAGCTTGTTGGCGAGACTGGTGGTCTTGAGCAGCTGCCCCGAAAAGAAGACCACCCCTCACTTGGCGCGGAAGGTGAACAGCTTCCTGAAGATAGGGAGGCTGAACTCGATCCTCTCGGATCGCATGTAACAGATTAAGGCCACCAAGATCGCGACCGAGTTCGGATTCAACTGCGCGGGAACCACTCCATAGTACCGGAGGGCCTGGCGCATCTCTGTTCAGAGGGGGAGGCGGAAGCCCACCTCAAAGTGCTCAAGGGGGATGGCGAGCTCCCCCTCCCTCGTACTGTTCACCTTGTCGCGGTTGCCGGGGTTTCGCGCGGTAAAGCCGGCGGGAACGTAACGAGTCTGGGTCAGTTGGAACTCCTCCATGGTCTGGCTGCAAGAGGGGAACAGATGATTCTGGAAGGCTTCCGCGCAATTAGAGCGTCCCTCGCTTCCGCCCGACATAGTGCTTATGAGGTTGAGGGAGAGGTCTTCAATAGAGAAGCGAGAGCGAGAATTGAGCGAGAACGGGAGGAGGAAGCGGAAGCAAGTAGGAGTTCTCGGCAAACCGCGAAAGCGATGAGAAAAAAGGCACGGGTTTCGATCGGAGAAATAAATATGGTAGGTGGACTTCCTATTTATAGAAAACCTTGATCATCATGACTATTCCCAAAAAGACGGCGGGGGTACAGCCGTCATGCCCTAAGTCGGCGACACCTCGGTTTCCCGCCCAAGATTGACAGTGACGGGCCGACAAATCTAATTAGCGCAAACATGTTGAGATGACACACAAGAAAAAACGAGTGGAAGCAGGGGTTACTCTCGCCGAGCGAGAGCTGAATAAAAAGTAATAACAATAATAACAAAGTTATTAGTTACAGACATGAAAATAACGGGGTACATCGGGGAAGGGGAAGGCCAGGGGAAAGAAAGGAGGAGATCTCACGAATCAATAGGGTTCCCACCGCCATCATCCTCGTTCCCGCTACCTAGTCCTCGGTGGCGCCTGCGGGTTGAAATAGGTCGATAAGACGGTGCATCCTATGATGATCCAGCGAGACATGTCTCGGATCCGCGCGATGCACCTTTCGGGAGAGGACCCGGCGGTAGGCCCACCTGGCCGATCCGTCTCGCCGATGAAGTAGTCTCGTTCTAGAGCCTCCAGCCTCTTCTCCACCGATTGGCGGAACTCTCTCGCCGCGGAGTCATGGGCCCGCTCCCTCCGTATATGCTTCGACAGGATGGCGGCAACCCTCTTTCCCTGCCTTTTAGCGCTCCCGGCACTAGTCAAGATTTCCTCCATCTCGTCAGATGAAGGGAAGGGGGAGCTCTCGCAATCCTCCCCCTCTCTGTCTTCGTCGTCTTCTTCATCTTCTTCATCCTCTGCGTCAGCTCCCGACCGCGAGCCCGGATCCCCTGACAAAAGAATTCCACGGTCATGGCGAGAGCTAAGCAACAATTGTGATAAGCATATCGCATAGCAGCAGTATGGCGAGAACCACTGGCCGGTGGCAGGCGAGAAGGCCCAGCCGCCCCCCTAAGTTCCAAAGAGTAGGTGGATCGACTTTCCTTTTCCTGGGGGGGGGGGGGGGGGAAGATTGTGCGAGTGGTGATCCCGGCTTGGCCGGAAGCAGGGGAGAGTTGTCCTCTCCCGCGGGATGGCTGGAATCCTCGGGAGCTGCGGAAGAGTCGACAACCACTCCTCTCGCCAGTAGGGAGGAATCGACCGTAGGGGCAGGCCGATTGGCGACCCTTACTTCGTTTTCCCGGGCGGTAAGACTCGGTTTGGCGGAAGCTAGTGCTGCGGGAAATCAATTCAGCAATTCGAGACCGAGTTAGTAGCGAGAGTGGAAAAGATACCTGCAGTTCTCGGGGAGTCAGGCATAGGAGCGACCTCCGAGACCCGCGACTGATCCTCGGGAGGACGAGATGATGAGTCCAATGGCTCCAGCGGGGGCCTGATGTCGTCAGGGGCCGTTTCCTGCGAGAAGTATCGCGTCATCTACAAATCCTCCCGCATAAACAGCTAGTGGTTTCAATGATTAGCAAGTCGAGAGACATACCTTCTGCGGAGAGGGGTCATCCGCACGACTTGGGGATGTGGTAGGCGAGCTCCTGTTCTCGTGAGACAGGTCTCGCTTGACCACCTTCATCTTTTTCTTCTTTTTCTTCTTTGGCTGAGAGGGCTCAACGGCTGACGACTTTCTCGCCAGCCAGGGGGCAACCAAGGCATAGTTAGCCTTGGCTCGTGCCTGGGCCGCATCGATACGGTCTTGAAGGTCCTGTGGGAGCAGTTTGTCAACATGCTTGGAACGCATCGCGAGAGGAGGCGATGTTGGAACACCCTATTACTAATTTGGGTCAGGATCACTATGTCTTTAGGAAACCTTTTTTGACCTCCTGTATAGATCTAAAGGTCAATTAGAATTGAGTCTAAGGGTTAGAAGTCTAGGTTTGGAAGCTGCCCTCAAGACCAAGGATTTTCAGTTTGGAGACTAAGTCATATCGTCGAGCTCAGTACGACGAATCATCGAACTCCAATCGACGAACGTCTAGCTCATCTTCGACAGATCGTCGAACTCCATTCGACGATCGCTGAGCTCAACTTCAACAAATCGTCGAACTCCATTCGACGATCTGCGAGCTCAGTTCGACGATCTTGACTCAGTTTTGATTCTCTATCTCTGAGCTCAGTTCGATGATAGTTGAGCTCAGATCGACAATCTCTGTTGCTGTCTAAATCCAAATCGCTGAGCTCAGTTCGACGATAGCAGAGCTCAGTTCGACGTTTTTATGATGAGTTCAAGGATTTTCAAGATTCAAATTCAGAACAGTTAAGGAGTTATTCAGCAATTAATTCAGAAGATTTTCTAGCCGTTTTCATTTATTTCTGGACCAAGTTTCAAGGGATTATCAAGGAATGTTTCTTTGGACTTTCCCCCAGAAGACAATTGCAATTAAGGATGCAATTAATGACAGGCTAACGGCTATTCTTGATAGAAGATGATTTTCTATTCAGAACCAGAGAATAAAACTCAAGATTTTTGAATCTCTCTAACACAGATCAGAATAGACAACACACAGACAGACAGCAAAAATAAGCAGAACAAGAAGAAGAAGAACAAAAGATTCTCTGCTACAATATTCTCTGAACAACATCTTTCTCAACATCAACTGTTCACAAGAGAAAGAGCTAAAAAAATTCACTCAAGAACACACCAAAGGAGATCAACAAATCTGAAATCTTCAGATCACCTTTGATTCAAGTGTTCAAGGCCAACATAATTCAAAGACTCCAGACACCTAACATTTCAGCTGTTGCTGAAATTATCATTTGCTAGAGATCAACTTCTGATGGCCTATCACCCTACAGCAAAGCTTCATTCCTGAACATCTCAAGAACTCAGGGGGAGCTTTGACAACATCAAATCCACATAGTCTTCTTAGCTGCTCTGAGAAAGAGAAGACTTCCATAACTCTCTCATCCCCATCTCTGTAAAGGGTTTTTCAAACTCCCTTCAAAAGTTTGAGCTTGGTTTTTGAGCACCTTGTCAAAAGCTCATTGGTGGCAAGACACCTGATCAAAAAATCTGATTTGGTTTTTGAGCACCTTATCAAAAGCTCATTGGTGTCCAGGACACCTGATCTACTCATCCTGCAGTGGATTCCTACCTAGGGTGGTAGAAGAGTGGATGTACCCAAGTTTAGGGGAACAACTATAGTTCCTTGTGTCTTCTAGCTTACTTGTCTTTATCTTCTGTTTCTGGTTGTGATTGTTTTGTGAATAGTTTAGATCTGTGAATAATTTCTTTTGTAGGTTATTTTGTGATTAGCTTAAATATTTGCTTCCCTGTTCTCTCAGATTACAACTATTGTTGTAAAAAGTTTTCAAGCACCTTATACTCTATTCACCCCCCCTCTAGAGTATATCAGATCTAGCTGCACTTTCAGGCGAGAACTCAGACGAGGAATGACGATTAGGCGGCAGATTTATGGCCTTCTATCACCACATATATATAGTCACCGTACGACCCACCAAAAGATTCCCTGATGTTGACACGTGCTCAGCGAATATTTACGGGTTGGATGTGTCTTTTCGAGCGCAGAGCTATCTCAAAAAGAGCAGGGATTGTGTACAACCCCATATTCGCAGAGTCAGACCAGGAGACACCAACGATCAGGATTGGGCTAGACATAGAAGCTCTCGCCCTGAATAAGTTCTCGCCAATAAGTGGGGCAGGAACGTTTGCGCTTGCGCAAAGCTCCTGTCTTGGAGGAGCTCTCACCTATAAGTAGGCGAGACCACTTGCGCCGGGCTCTGGACAGGAAGGCTCTCGGCTCAGAGTTCTCGCCGGGTGGGGCCCAGGTCCCTGGGTAAAATGACCTTATTACCCTCATGATAAACAACGATATTTGGCTATTGGCAGATTAACTAAGGGTATTTCAGTAATCTCAGGTCAACAAAAGGCTATAAATAGACCCACAAGGGCTCCTTGGAAGGAAAGCTTTCATTATCTTCCAATCTCCAGTGCTTTCTGAGGATCTCCTAGCGCAGCTTTTGACTTTGGAGGGGAAGCTCTCAGAGATCTTCCGGGTGTGAGGTGGGACCTCCCTGCTGAGGCTTTGGGTCAGTCTTAGGTCCTTTGAATCTAGTCAAGGGTTGAGGATTGGGAGAAGTAGGTGTTGGTTGCACCCCTATTTTGAACTCTCATTGAGGTCATTTTTGTCTTCAACACTCATAGTAGAAATATATTTTGTTTGAATTATATTTGCATAGACTCTTCTATGCCAGTGTGATTTTTGGCTAAAGATAGTGCGTCTCTTGATGACCAATGACACAAGAGATTATCACATATTAATTTCAAAACTATTAATAAATTATTTTCTCTTAATTTAGCATGTGATGTCCCAAATGTCAAGTGCGCTAAAGATAGACCTTGTCACACATGTGTAAAAGGCAAGCAAACAAGGGCTACCTTTAAAATCATTATTAGCAAAGACTCTAATAGGTGTTTACACCTACTTCATATGGACTTGTTCGGTCCACTTCAAGTTAGAATTTTGGGAGGTAAGGATTATACATTTGTTATTGTTGATGATTACTCTCGCTTTGCGTTTGTGTTTTTTCTAAAACACAAGTCCGATACATTTTATATCTTTAATAATTTTGTCAGGCATATCCAGAATGAATACAACTGTTCCGTTGTCAAAATAAGAAGTGACAATGGAACGGAGTTCAAGTCTGGGCCCATGATAGAATTCTGTGAAAACTTAGGTATCTTTCATGAGTTTTCCTCTCCTCGTATTCCTCAACAGAATGGAGTAGCTGAGAGAAGCAATATAACACTCATAGAGGCCTGCAGGACCACGTTGAGTGATGCCTCACTACCGAAATATTTCTGCGCTGAAGGCGTCAACACTGTATGCCACGTGCAAAATCGAGTACTCATAAACAAGAACCATAATAAGACACCTTACAAACTAGTAAAGGGCAGGAAACCGACTATTTCATACTTTAGAATCTTTTGTTGTAAATGCTTCATCCTTAACAATGGTAAGTATCACACCACTAAATTTAGTGAAAAGAGCTTTGAAGGTATTTTCGTAGGTTATAGTAGTCATAGTAAGGCATATAGGATTTTTAATATGAAAACCCTGGTTGTAGAAGAATCTATTCATTTTGTATTTGATGAGACGAGCCTGCTGCATGGCAGCTTGAAAGATATTGTCCCTAAGCACCTAGAGGGGGGGGGGTGAATAGGTGACTTGAATCTTTTTAACTTTTTAGGCAGCAAACAGTCAATATCACAGAATTATATCTAATTTATCACAGCACACATTCAGCAATCACAGCAATCCACAAACACACAGTAGACACAGAGTTTTATAGTGGTTCCCCAAGCTTTGGGTACATCCACTTTCCCCCTTCGCCTATCTAGCAGTGTACTAGATTGGGCCAAACTTCTCCACTAACTCAGAACCCAAAACAGGATCCTACACCTCAGGCCCAAGGCCCTACAAATCAGCTTTTCCACAAAGCATACACTCAGCCACAAAGGCCTACACTCAGCCACAAAGGCCTACACTCAGCAACCAAGGCCTACACTCAGCCACCAAGGCCTACACTCAGAGATTTAACTCTCCTACCCTCAGCCTTAATAATTGCAGGCTTACAATCTCAGATCACTAAGGATCCTACAAGTTATAATGAATACAAAATGTATAAACTCAACAACTTAGATGAAAGAGAGATAAGTTGTGAGATTCTTGATGAGTTCTTGGAAGAACTCAGCTGAAATCAATCTGACTTGGCTTTCTTCAAAGCTTCTTGAAAGTAGAACACAATAAGACTGATTCCTCTGCAGTTGATCCTTGATCTCTGCTTCTTAAGATTCAGACCAATCTGAATCCTTCTTCTCAGCTGGGTTCCAACAGCTAATTTCTTGGATGGAGCTCCCTCTCTCCAACTTCTTAGATCTTCACTTGAAAGCTAGATCTTCTTGTGTGTTTCTCTTGTGAATGATCACTTGATCCACTTCATCAATCAATTTCTGTAGACAGCATAGGCCTATTTATAGGCCTTATTCATGGTAACCGGCTGGTCCTGTGCATAACTGATTTCTGACAACTCTGACAGGTGTTGTAGACCGGCTGGAATGGCAGCTGTCAAGTCATCCAGTCAGTTCTTGAAAATTCTGTAACTGTCTAGAAGTGTCGAGACTATCTGTCTTTAAGTGTCGACACTTATAGACCAAGTGTCGACACAAGTTGTCTAAGTATCGACACTAGTCTACAAGGTGTCGACACAACTCCTTGTGTTGTAGATTTTGTATCTCGACACTACTACTTCTTCATGTGTCGACACTGAAATTGAGTGTCGACACAAGTACTTGTACTTCAGTATCCTGCTGAATTCTTCTAAGTGTCGACACAACACCTTTGTGTCGACACATCTTCATGTGTTGAATCTGTTAAGTGTCGACACTGCTTCTTGGTGACGACACATGTCTTCAGTGTTGATACTTGTTGAGTGTCGACACATTGCTCTGGGTGTCGACACATTCTTCTTCTGTCGAGACTCTGGCTGAGTGTCGACACATTCCCTTAGTGTCGACACTTGTACTTAGAATATTTTTGATGAACTTTGCTGATCTTTGCTAAGTATCGACACAGCTCCTTGTGTCGACACTTTCTTCAAGTGTTGAGTCTTCAGCTGTGTGTCGACACATTGTTCTGGGTGTCGACACTTACTTCAAGTGTTGACTCTTCTGCTGAGTGTCGACAAATTGTTCTGGGTGTCGACACTTACTTCAAGTGTTGACTCTTCTGTTGAGTGTCGACACATTGTTCTGGGTGTCGACACTTGTACTTAGTCTCTGCAGACTTTGCTGAGTGTCGACACAGCCTCCAAGTGTCGACACTTTCTGATGTAGACACAGTTTTTCTGGGTGTCGACACAACTGCTAAGTGTCGACACAGCTTCACTGTCTTTTCTTCACTGAGTGTCGACACAGCTCCTTGGGTCGAAACTTTCTGTCTGGTGTCGACTCAGCATCCCTGGTGTCGACACAATGACTCCAAGTGTCGACACTGCTTGTATGGGTGTCGACACAAGTCTTCTTAAGTGTCGACACTTTCCCTCTGGGTGTCGACACATGGACTTAGAAACTTTTTGCTTCTT
This sequence comes from Platanthera guangdongensis, assembly GCA_039583875.1. NCBI lineage: Eukaryota > Viridiplantae > Streptophyta > Magnoliopsida > Asparagales > Orchidaceae > Platanthera > Platanthera guangdongensis. The sequence continues at coordinate 73,115,103 of CM077155.1, read as the reverse complement.
TCCTGCAAATACTTAACCTACACAAGGTAACTCAAAACACATCAAATACATTTTGATGTATATCATTGAGTTGGGTGAAGCTTCTTCAAATCAGGTACATTTAAACCAATGTACCCAACAATCTCCCCCTATTTGGAGAAGTCATAACCCTTAGTCAATGATATACACCATTCATAATAAAATTACAAAATGATGTAAAGCAGGATTATATATAGCAGGGTAAACATAAACATGTATCAATCACACATGTATACATAGACATCATCACAGAACAATTATGAAATAAATTTATTACACAACAAATTTATCACACAAAACATTGTTCCAATACTTTGTCATATACAAAATTCTAAAGTTTACAGAATGTTTTTATCAAAAGAATACATAGTAAACTTAAGAAATTTTCTAAGCTATTTCTGTTCAGCCTCCTTAATGACTATTCCTTTTCCAGCTTGAACTCTGGCTTGAACAAGAGCTTCAGCAACTTCTGCATCAGCATGTTTCTTGCCTTTCAGATCTTTCTTCTTAAGCTCTTCTGCTTTAATCTTTTGCCTTTCAAAATAATGATAAGGCTTGGGAAAGTACTTGCTAGGCTCCAGAGCAGTAGGAGGTAGCTTTCCCATCTTGGCCTTTCTTCTGTATTGAACTATTGCCTCCTGCCTGATCTCATGTTTTCTCCATTCAGCCTTAGAAAACCATTTATTCATGTCATGCACATTATCTTTTGCAGCTTTCCAGGCAGTCAAAATAATATTTCTTGAGGTAGGGCTCCACTACTCAAAGTCTGGTTTTGTTCAGCTTGTTCCCTAAACCTCTTCTTAGACAATCTAGTCTCTTCTTCTTTCTGCAGTGCCTCTTGCATGGCTTCAGAAATTGGCTGAACAACTTTCTCAATAATTACATTGTCCTTGCCCCCAGGTGGGCTATACATGGACTGTACATCTGCATGAATCATGTCAAAATCTGGAGGAGGGTAGATGACTTGAGCCACTTCAGGTTGCTCCCCTCCTAGATATGCAGGATGAATGCCAGATCAGCAACATTGTCATCATCACAAAAAGGAGGATATCCAAGAGTTGCTCTGATAGAGTTAGATATCCACTTAGCATGATCAGAGCTGGCTTTGACTAAAACCCTCTCCCCCTTTATGACTTCTCTTTCTATATGATCTCGCACATCATCTTTTTTGAAATCTCACTTGATTATCCAAATAATTGACTCCATCCTTAAAGAAAGGTTTTAACCTTTGGAGTTTGTCAGTTATAATCTTTTGTGAGTCTTGGATGGCAGTCTTAACAGCAGTTATTTCTTTTTGAAATGCTTTGTCAAATTCTGCTTTAACAGTAGCTGGAGTCTGCCCTGCAGCTAGATTCTTCAACTCTGTGACTATGGCATTGTGAGATTGTGTCAAATTGTCATTCATTCTGAGTTGATTTTCAAGTACATATCCTTGCTTCAGGGCTATGTCATCTACTTGAGTCTTAATCTTTTCTTGGTGTGTAGCTAAGTACACTACTGCATTCCCCCCTTTGTGGAAGCAGTCTGTCATCTCCTTCTTGTTAAGATTCATTTCAAATCTTATTGACTTTATGTCCTGGGCTAGATCAAACTGTAGTGATTTGTGCCCTTCATCAACATACTTCTCAATTGCTTGCCTGTGCTCATCCAGTTTAATCTGCATAGCAACCATCAATGCACTATAATCAGCAGATGGAGCTGGCAGTGATATAGGTTGTGGTGCAATAGATTGTAAGGCCTTCTTATAACTCTGACTCCTTCTATTGAAAACATAAATCTTCTTTTTCTTAGCTCTTGCTGTCTCCTCATCTTCAGAAGCTGAGGAGCTAGCAATTTCTACCCTCCCCTTAGGGCTTGTGGGTAACTGCTTCTGCACAGCTGGGGCCTTCTCAGGTTCTACAACATGAACTACTTGCTCCACCTCAATTGGAGCATTCTCCACTTCAGCAGCAGCAGTGTCCTTGTCAAAGTCTTGTTGATCCAGATTTAGGAATAAATCTTCCATTATAAATTCTTGGGGTGAATGAGCTGGAGAAAGGCTTGGCTCTTCAACCACTGGATCAGTAACTACAACTTCAACAGATGTGTCTTCCATGACAGCATCTGGGACTTGGCTATCCAGCTGAGTTTGCTGATGAACATCAGTCAAATTAGTATCCTCTATAGGAAAATCGAAAGCATTTAGTTCAGTGATTACCTCTAGTATGCTGTTGGTTGCTTGTTCGCTTTCTAGTGTAGTTGGTTCTTCTACAACTAGAGGCTCCCCCTGGATGTGATCCCTGTGGATGGGGCTAGCTTGAGGTAGCTCCCCCTGGATTTCAGCATCTACTTGTTGTGCTGGAGACTTCACAGTAGTTCCTGTGTCTTCTTCATCAGGTGTGAAGACCACTTGTTCTTCACTATCAGAGCTGCTTGATGGAACTTGAGCCACTGGAGCAGTTTTCCTCTTCTTCTTTTGAGGTGATACTTTCTCAGGAACTATCTTCTCAGGAGTTGGCATCTCCTTAGACAACACCCTGTCCCATCTGGAGAAAATTCTCATATCCATTTTTCTCATGTGGTTGATTTTGCTTCCAGCAGCTTGTTGCATAACCTCTGGTATGGTACCAGCTAGGTATAGACTTATGATCCTGCCCAGATTGGGCTTCTTCAAGCTTTCCTTTATCTTTTCAAAGATCACTACAGACCAATCTGTCTTTAAGGTAAAGATTATCCTTGTCATAATGTTGAACATATGGGCTGATATCCTATCATGCCCTCCTGGCTTGCTCAATATTACTTTCCCAACAATTTCAGACAGGAATTTCCCCTGATTGTTCATTCCTTTTCTATTGAAGACTGAACCAATCTTCATCTTAGAATCTAGTCCACACAAAGTTATAGCTTCCCTGGTCTTTGAAGCAGTAACTTCATCCTCTTCCTTAGTTCTTGGTAGCTGTAGAATCTTGCTCAAGCTCTTAGGTGATACCTTCACCTTCTCACCATGGACTCTGGATTTGATCTTGAATCCAGTTTCATCTACCTTAGCTCCATTAAGGAATTCCAAGACTTCCTTCTTCAAGATCTTTGTAGGCTCTGAAACAAGATATTCTAACCCTGAGTCGGCAACTAGGGTTACTACTATCTTGATTTCTTGGTCGGCATCATCAAATGCGTCGCGCACCAGTTCGTATCCTTCGTTGACGTTCTCCTCAAGCTTTGGCTCCATTAGGGTTTGAAGAATTTTGACTGGAGAGAAGAGAGGTGTCGACACACAAGTTTTGGTCTCGAAACTTTTGAAAGCGTGTCGACAGACTAAGGCAAAACCCTATTTATACCTTTCTAATTTTGAAGATGAAAAGGCGGGCAGCCAACTAAAATTGTGTCGACACTGTCAATAAGTGTCGACACTGACTTATAATGTCTCGACACATATGTGTCGACACAAGTTTAGTCAACAGATTATATATGTCGACACTTGTTTATGTGTCGACACCACTTAACTCGACACATAGTCGAGACTTTACTTAGATAATTCTGAGTAAACACTATGTGTCGACACCACCTTGGTTGTGTCGACACCAACTTGTCATGTGTCGATACTAATATTCTGAAGTGTCGACACTAACTTTCTAGATGTGTCGACACCTTTTCCCAAAAGTGTCGACACCAATTTTCTGTTTCGACACAAATATCTCTGTGTGTCGACACCTTTTTACTTAGCCAATTTCCAATACTATAAACTTACTCTAAGTTTATCATTCCTAGTTCAATTTTAAATCTATTGAACTTAGCTTCTTCTAGGGGCTTAGTATACATATCAGCTAGTTGATTATCTGTTCTAACATATTCAAGTAAAATATCTTCTCTTTCTACATGCTCCCTAAGAAAATGATATTTAATTTCAATATGTTTTGTTCTACTATGGGATACAGGATTATTGGCTATTGAAATAGCACTAGTAGAATCACAGAAGAGTGGAGTTCTACTTACCTGAAATCCATAGTACTCAAGCTGATGTTGTATCCACAGAAGTTGAGCACAGCAACTTCCTGCAGCCACATACTCTGATTCTGCAGTGGAGATAGCCACACTTGTTTGCTTTTTGCTACTCCAAGAAATCAGTCTTCCACCTAGGAATTGACAGGTTCTAGTAGTGCTTTTTCTGTCTTCTTTGCATCCTGCAAAGTCTGCATCTGAATAACTGTTAGTTCAAAATCCCCATTCTTAGGGTACCAGAGGCCTAGATAAGGAGTGCCCTTTAGATATCTCAATATTCTTTTGACTGCTGTCAAATGAGACTCTTTAGGGCAGACTTGATACCTTGCACAGACACATGTAGCATACATGATATCTGGTCTACTTGCAGTCAAGTATAATAGGCAGCCAACTATCCCTCTATACAAGGTTTCATCTACAGGTTTCCCTACATCATCCTTGCTAAGAGGCATACTTGACCCCATAGGAGTCTTCATGGTGCTGGATGAATCCATACCATACTTCCTTATGAGTTCTAGGGTGAACTTGGACTGGCATATGGATAAACCACTCTCAGTCTGTCTTACTTAGAGACCCAAGAAGAACTTTAGCTCTCCCATACTACTCATCTCAAATTGACCTTGCATTAGCTTTGCAAACTTTTTGCAAACGCTACTTTCAGTAGACCCAAATATTATGTCATCTACATATATTTGGACAAGTATTACTTTGCCTCTAGATTCCCTAAGGAATAGAGTCTTGTCTATTTTCCCCCTTGTGAACTTATTCTCAATGAGGAAACTAGACAGGGTTTCATACCAAGCCCTAGGGGCTTGCTTTAACCCATATAAAGCTTTCCTAAGTCTATAGACATGATTAGGTAGAGTTAAATCAACAAAACCTGAGGGCTGTTCCACATAGACTTCCTCTTTAAGATTACCATTTAGAAATGCTGACTTGACATCCATTTGGTAAACTTTGAATCCTTGATAGGTTGCATAGGCCAGGAACATTCTTATGGCTTCCAGTCTGGCTACTGGAGCAAAGGTTTGATCAAAGTCAATACCTTCTTCCTGCCTATATCCTTTAGCAACCAATCTTGCTTTATTCTTAATGATGACTCCTTGTTCATCCATCTTATTCCTGTAGATCCACTTGGTTCCTATTATATTGTGGTCTTTAATTTTAGGAACAAGTTCCCAGACCTTGCACCTCTTGAACTGATTCGGCTCTTCTTGCATTGCTTCAGTCCATTGTGGATCTAGAATGGCTTCTTCAAACTTCTTTGGTTCAACTTGAGATAGAAATTGGAGTAGATTGCAGCATTCATATTTCTGCTCCTTGTTTGTACCCCTTGTCTTGGATCACCAATGATCTGCTCTACTGGATGATCTCTAAGATGCCTATTGGCTGGAGGCATCCTGACTTCTGGTTGAACCTCTTCAGTTTCATCATCTTGATGTACTCCTTGTACTTCTTCTGCATTTGGTACATGTAGTACTCCCCCTGGACAACAGCCACTGTCTTCTACTTGCTGTCTTGCAGTAGATTCTTCTTCTAGAGTGAGCTTGTCCATCTTCTTTGTTAAACCTGTGGGGCTGCATACACTACTAGACAACTCATTGTTAATAAGCCTAGTTTCATCAAATACTACATGTACAGTCTCTTCTACAACTTGAGTAGACAAGTTGTAGACTCTATAAGCCTTACTATTGTTGTTGTACCCAACAAAAATTCCCTCTTGGGACTTGGCAGCAAACTTAGTCAAGTAAGACTTTCCATTGTTAAGTATGAAGCACTTACAACCAAAGATCCTGAAGTAGGATAGATTTGGTTTCCTGCCTTTCACAACCTCATAGGGGGTCTTGTTGAGGCCTTTAGTAATGGTAGCCCTATTAATAACATGGCATGCAGTATTAACTGCTTCAGCCCAGAAATATTCTGGTAGTGATGTATTACTTAATAGGGTTCTACCTGCCTCAATCAAGGTTCTATTCTTCCTCTCAGCAATGCCATTTTGCTGAGTTGTTCTTGGTGAAGAAAACTCTTGAAATATCCCAAAGTCTTCACATAGTTTTGTCATGCTATCAGACTGAAACTCAGTACCATGGTCACTTCTTATTTTGACCACTGTACTATTTAGTTCATTTTGAATTTGTCTAACAAAACTATAGAAGACATTGGGTGTTTCAGACTTCTGTCTAAGAAAGAACACCCAGGAAAACCTTGAGTAGTCATCTACAACTACAAAGGTATAGACCTTCCTACCTAAGCTGTGAACTGGCATTGGACCAAAGAGATCCATATGCAAGAGGTATAAGCACCTCACAGCATCTTTATTCTCAATGCTTCTAAAGGTGGATCTAGTCTGCTTGCCCTTTTGACAAGCTGAGCAAATACCATCTTTAACACACTTAACTTGAGGACCATTCCTCACTAACTCTTTGCTAAAGAGTTTGCCAATTGTCTTGTAGTTAAGATGGGCAAGCCTCTTGTGCCATTTGACACAATGAGAGACTGTCTCATCAGCTACAAGACACACTTGAGTACCATTGGTCTCACACATAATGTCTAAGCAGTAGACATTTCTTTTTCTATAGCCAGTCAAAATGATCTCTTGATCATTTGACCTCTTGATATGACAACCATCTTTAACAAATGAGATGTCATACCCTACATCACTTAATTGACTTATACTTATTAGGTTGTGTTTTAACCCTTTAACATAAGCCACTTGAGTAATGGTAACCAAGTTGCTAGAAATGTTACCAAATCCTTTGATGATTCCTTTTTCAGAACCACCAAAGGTGACTTTTGGACCATCTTTGATTGGAGTGTAGTCCTTTAGCAATTCCCTTGTTCCAGTCATATGTCTGGAACATCCACTGTCCAAGTACCATATAGGGGCATGGCCACTTGGACTCACTTGCAAAACAGATTAATGAACCTTAGAACCCAAAGAATTCTTGGGTCCATGGTACTTGTTAGTTTGCATCCTGACAAGGCTACCTGCTGGTTTTCCAACAGGCAGTTTGCTACTCACTTTGGCACTAGTATTGTGCCAACAGTCCATTGCAAAGTGGCCTATCTTGCCACAACACCAACACTCAAACTTATTGTACCTTTGCTTAGGTACAGTCTTAGCTGTTTTATCCACAGCTGGCTTGTTGAGTGTTGGGGCTTTGCCCTTGGACTTGGACTGGACAGTCCTTGCAGGTTTAATAAAACCCAGTCCAGCCTTGCCTTTGTGATGAACAAATTCATCAATTAAAGGTAGAACTGACTTAGGTTTAGAAAACCTAGCAACTAGATCTTTCTCCTTCTGAAGATTAATCTCCAGACTATTGATTTGATCATTCTTATATGTGATAGTCCCCATCTGAATCACAGTTATGTGCTTCAGTCTGGCTATCTCATTTAGCTTTTGATCAAACAATTTCTCAGAATCAGTTGCCACAGCTTTGAGATCAGCAATATCCTTTGCCTGACTTTTGGCTAGGGACTTGCTCTTCTTATAAGCTTGCAACAGTACTTTATATTCATCTATCAGTTGATGAATATCTTCTTCAGACTCAGATGCACTCTCATCATTTGATGATGATGAATCTGATTCTGTACTGACACAAGAAACTGAACTTAAAGTTGAACTTTGTACCTTACTGGGTCCTGGCTGCTCCAGGATTTTGTCATTTTCAGTCAATGCCATCAGTCCTTGGCACTGACAGTCTTCTTGTTCATATATAGAATTCATAATCTGCATGAACTCTTCTTCTTCTTCTTCAGCAAACAGGCCTATATATGCCTCAGCATCAGACTCAGTTTCTGATGAAGAGATATCTGACAGGGTCTTCTCCTTTTTGGCAACAAATGACTTTTTTGTCTTGCCTTTGAAATGAGTCTTATTCTTGTCACCAGACTCCTTTCTTTTTTCTGGACAATCTGCTATGACTTGTCCTTGTCTATTACAACAATAGCACACAATTTTTGATAGTGTAGCTTTGCTAGACTTGGACTTTTTCCTGTCTTTCTTTGAAAACTTCTTTTTCTGATAAAAGTCTTCCTTTCCCTGTGATGTAGAAGGCCTTGACCTCCACTGTTTCTTCTTTAAGAATTTCTGAAAATGTCTTGTGAAGGCAGCAAAGTCCTCATCACTTTCACTGCTTTCAGACTTTGTGCTAACTGATTCATCTGACTCAGATTCAGCAACCTTTGGAGGTGGAGTATGTGACTTACCTCTGTACTTTCTGGGGGCTTCTGATTTAAAGGCCACTGTCCTTTCCTTGTGTTCATTTCTTGTGGATTTCTCCTCTTCTTTCCTCACTGTCAACTGCATTTCATAAGACAACAGTTTGTCAAACAGTGTAGGTGGAGGAATTTCTGCCAACTTAGCCATTTCTCTGATGGCACAGATCTTGGTGTCCCAATCTTTTGTTAGGGACCTTAGAAACTTGTCATTGAGTTCATAATTACTGAACTCTCTTCCATAGGACATGAGTTCAATCACAATCCTGTAGAACTTCTTATAGCACTCAGTTATGCTATCACCCTTTCCTTGTCTAAAACTTTCATACTCTTGATTTAGCAAGGATTTTCTGTCTTTCCTTACTTCTTTGGAACCCTCCATATACACAATAAGAGTATCACACATCTCTTTGGCTGTCTTACAGTGTATTAGATTCTGAAAAGTTGCATCATCTATGACACTCACTATGATGTTCTGAGCCCTCTTGTCCATGGTGGCTAGAACAATCTCATCCTTTGTCATTTCTGAGAAATCCTTTGGTGTTCTTTGATTTGCATCTAAGACTGACACCTTCATGGGCACATATGACCCTTCCTTTACTGTGATATAAATCCTAGGGTCTGAGGCTTCCATAAACAGCCTCACCCTTTCCTTCCATATGCCAAAGATTTCCTTCCGACATATAGGTAGTTTCATGGATCCCAATTCATTGTGATTTCCAGTGGAACCCATGGTTCTTGATTTTCTTGAATCTGTAATTGACTTAACCTGAATCTGCCAACAAGATCTCCTCACACAGTTATGTCCCTTTTTGAGGAACCTGGCTCTGATACCACTTGAAAGATATTGTCCCTAAGCACCTAGAGGGGGGGGGGGGTGAATAGGTGACTTGAATCTTTTTAACTTTTTAGGCAGCAAACAGTCAATATCACAGAATTATATCTAATTTATCACAGCACACATTCAGCAATCACAGCAATCCACAAACACACAGTAGACACAGAGTTTTATAGTGGTTCCCCAAGCTTTGGGTACATCCACTTTCCCCCTTCGCCTATCTAGTAGTGTACTAGATTCGGCCAAACTTCTCCACTAACTCAGAACCCAAAACAGGCTCCTACACCTCAGGCCCAAGGCCCTACAACTCAGCTTTTCCACAACGCCTACACTCAGCCACAAAGGCCTACACTCAGCCACAAAGGCCTACACTCAGCCACCAAGGCCTACACTCAGCCACCAAGGCCTACACTCAGAGATTTAACTCTCCTACCCTCAGCCTTTATAATTGCAGGCTTACAATCTCAGATCCCTAAGGATCCTACAAGTTATAATGAATACAAAATGTATAAACTCAACAACTTAGATGAAAGAGAGATAAGTTGTGAGATTCTTGATGAGTTCTTGGAAGAACTCAGCTGAAATCAATCTGACTTGACTTTCTTCAAAGCTTCTTGAAAGTAAAACACAATAAGACTGATTCCTCTGCAGTTGATCGTTGATCTCTGCTTCTTAAGATTCAGACCAATCTGAATCCTTCTTCTCAGCTGGGTTCCAACAGCTGATTTCTTGGATGGAGCTCTCTCTCTCCAACTTCTTAGATCTTCACTTGAAAGCTAGATCTTCTTGTGTGTTTCTCTTGTGAATGATCACTTGATCCACTTAATCAATCAATTTCTGTAGACAGCATAGGCCTATTTATAGGCCTTCTTCATGGTAACCGGCTGGTCCTGTCCATAACTGATTTCTGACAACTCTGACTGGTGCTGTAGACCGGCTGGAATGGCAGCTGTCAAGTCATCCAGTCAGTTCTTGAAAATTCTGTAACTGTCTAGAAGTGTCGAGACTATCTGTCTTTAAGTGTCGACACTTATAGACCAAGTGTCGACACAAGTTGTCTAAGTGTCGACACTAGTCTACAAGGTGTCGACACAACTCCTTGTGTTGTAGATTTTGTATCTCGACACTACTACTTCTTCATGTGTCGACACTGAAATTGAGTGTCGACACAAGTACTTGTACTTCAGTATCCTGCTGAATTCTTCTAAGTGTCGACACAACACCTTTGTGTCGACACATCTTCATGTGTTGAATCTGTTAAGTGTCGACACTACTTCTTGGTGTCGACACATGTCTTCAGTGTTGATACTTGTTGAGTGTCGACACATTGCTCTGGGTGTCGACACATTCTTCTTCTGTCGAGACTCTGGCTGAGTGTCGACACATTCCCTTAGTGTCGACACTTGTAATTAGAATATTTTTGATGAACTTTGCTGATCTTTGCTAAGTGTCGACACAGCTCCTTCTGTCGACACTTTCTTCAAGTGTTGAGTCTTCAGCTGTGTGTCGACACATTGTTCTGGGTGTCGACACTTACTTCAAGTGTTGACTCTTCTGCTGAGTGTCGACACATTGTTCTGGGTGTCGACACTTACTTCAAGTGTTGACTCTTCTGTTGAGTGTCGACACATTATTCTGGGTGTCGACACTTGTACTTAGTCTCTGCAGACTTTTGCTGAGTGTTGGCACAGCCTTCAAGTGTCGACACTTTTTGATGTAGACACAGTTTTTCTGGGTGTCGACACAACTGCTAAGTGTCGACACAGCTTCACTGTCTTTTCTTCACTGAGTGTCGACACAGCTCCTTGTGTCGACACTTTCTGTCTGGTGTCGACTCAGCATCCCTGGTGTCGACACAATGACTCCAAGTGTCGACACTGCTTGTCTGGGTGTCGACACAAGTCTTCTTAAGTGTCGACACTTTCCCTCTGGGTGTCGACACATGGACTTAGAAACTTTTTGCTTCTTTCCTGCAAATACTTAACCTGCACAAGGTAACTCAAAACACATCAAATATATTTTGATGTATATCATTGAGTTGGTGAGGATTCTTCAAATCAGGTACATTTAAACCAATGTACCCAACACAGCTCTTCTAGTGTGTTTATTGAAGATGCTGGTTCATGAATAAAAGAATCAAACATGGATGAGGCGGCTGAAGAAAAAGATCAAAATTTCATCAAGATCACCACTCCAACACCAATTAGAGAGGTTGATGACCATGATGAAGACATCATTCAAGTTGATGAAGTCACTCTTGTGGTTGAGGAAGCTCCATATGGAAGGACTCTAGAGCTCAGACACCTGAAGGAACACTCAATAGATCAAATCATAGGAGATACCAGGGATGGTGTCAGAACTCGTAGAGGTACAACTAATGAAAATTTATATTTAAGTTTCCTCTCGCAGATTGAACCAAAGTAGTTTGATGAAGCGAACTCAGACGCATCTTGGATCATGGAAATGAAAGAAGAACTGAATCAATTCAAGCGTTGCTAAGTATGGAATCTTGTTCCAAGACCCAAAGGAAAGAACATTATCAGAATGAAGTGGGTCTACAGGAAAAAGATGGACGAGGATGGAATAATTATAAAGAACAAGGCCATACTCGTTGCTAAGGGATACAAACAAGAAGAAGCAATCGACTTTGGTCAGACTTATGCACCAGTGGCAAGGCTGGAGGCAATCAGGTTCTTCCTAACATATGTAACACATAAGGGCTTCACTGTCTATCAGATGGACGTGAAGTCAGCCTTCCTTAATAGTGACATAAATGTAGAGTTGTATGTGGAACAACCTCCAGGTTTCGTTGATTCTAACTATCCTGAGCATGTATATCATTTATTTAAAACTTTATACGGTTCGAATAAGCTCCTCGAGTATGGTACGAGACAATGTCTAGCTTTCTTCTTGAGAACAAGTTCACAAGAGGAAAGATTGATAAGACATTTTTTCTTAGGGAAATAAAAAGCAAGATTTTGCTAATGCAAATCTATATCGATGACATCATATTTTGATCTACTGACGACAGCCTCTGCCAAAAGTTTTCCAAACTTATGCAAGGGAAGTTCGAAATGAGCAGTATGGGAAAGCTGAAGTATTTCTTAGGATTTTAGGTGAAACGATCCAAAGATGGAATTTTCATCTCTCAGACTAAGTTCACCAAGGAGTTAATTAAGAAATTCGGAATGGAGAATGCAAGCTCTATGAGGACTCTAATGTGTTCAACTATGTCTCTGGACAAGGATGAGAATGAGAAACCTTTTGATGAAACCAAGTACAGAAGTATAATTGGATCCTTACTCTATCTTACTACTAGTAGACCGGATATAATATTTTTAGCATGCGTGTGTGCTATATTTCAAGTGAACTATAAGGAATCTCACTATGCTGCTGCAAAGCGGTTTGAGATACTTAATGGTACACCAAATCTTGGCTTATGGTACCCAAAAGTAATGACATCAAACTAATTGGTTTCTCAGATGTAGATTTTGCAGGAAGAAAAGGTGATAAAAAGAGCACCTCCAGGACTTGCCAATTCCTTGGAAGGAGGCTCATTTCATGGAGCAGCAAAAAGCAAAATTGTGTCGCAATCTCAACGACCGAGTCAGAATACATTTCTGTCAGGCAGTTGTTGTGCACAATTGCTTTGTATAAAGAACCAACTTGAAGACTACAACTTAAAGGTCAAGGACATTCCTTTGATCTGCGACTCCTCCAGTGCGATTGCGATAGCCAACAACCCAGTCTCTCACAGCCGAACAAAGCACATAGAACTGCGATTCCACTTCATCCGGGATCATGTGGAGCTTGGTGACATAAATCTCAAATATGTCCCAACTAACAAACAGATTGTAGATATATTCACGAAGCCGCTGGACGAGGCCAAGTTCTTGTTCTTCAAAACAGAACTTGGCTTGCTCCACAAGGAAGAATAAGTATGAAGAAAAAGGTCTCAAGCAAGTTGAAGATCTGGTTATACTTCAAAATTAAGAAAATTTCAAAGCATGGACTTCATTTCTCGAGTACATCACTTATACTCGAGAGGGCGAAATTATTTCTCGAGAATAAGAATACTACTCAAAAATGGGAAAATTAGTTCTCGAGAACAAGGTTTGCTCTACTCGAGATATTGGAAACTTCTACTCGAGAACCACGAAAATTCTACTTGAGTACTAACCATCATCTTCTCGAGAACAACTATCCATCTCGAGAAATCAGAATGGGAATTTTTCATCATGTTCAATTTTTTCAAATTGGCAGTCAGGCACTTCACCGCCATATTCCAGGTATTTTTAACGTTATTTATATCTTTTATCATCAAAATTAAAGGAAAATATAAATAGATTATAGTCCAAGATTTTCTATTCTCGATTTCAAAACGCTTTCTCTCGAGAAAAGACCCTTCACCTTCTCCATCTCCGTCGACTACCGCAATCAAGGCCAATTCTCCCTTCGTCGGCTAGTCAACGTTTCTTTCTCAACATCAATGGCTTCGTCTTCCAAACTCAGAATCAGCAGCGAACTAGTCTCAACAGGGATTGGCGAACTTTCAGACGATTTTTGGAACGTTCTAATCTTACTCCACACCGCAAGCTTATCATTTGTCTTGGAACACTCATGCTGTGTTTTGATTTCTGATGTCGAAGAATTCTTTCAAAATGCCAAAGTCAAGCGTAATGGCGAAGTGCTCAAATTAAGGGCTAGAGATGTCAAGGTAAAAATTATCTCCCTCTCTGTTTCTAAATTTCTGCAACTTCCTGTGATAGATCAAGAAGATGATCTAGTAGGAACATATTATGAATGGAAATATAGTTTCTGTGGAATTCCTCAATCATCTCACATAATTTGAAGACAATTCATGAATGCTGAAAGTAAGCTAATGGCAGATATTCTGGGAAAAGTCCTCCTCTGTAGGACAAGCTTTATCAGTTATATCACACCAGAATTCTTTGATATGATGACTGCAGTGATCTGTAGAAAAAAATATCAGTAGGGTATGATGTTGTTTGACAAAATTAAGACATGTATTTAGAGCCCTAATTATGGCAGGATCATTTCTCTGTACCTGAATCAGATGGACCCTGAAGTCTTCTCCAAGAAAAGCTGCATGGCCCTCCACCATTTGAAGAAAGTTTCCATCACTTCCATCCAGTGATGGGAAGTTAAACTTCAGAAGTTTGACAAAGCCACAAAGGACATTGAGGATCTGGACAGGACTCAATCTCCACCTTCTCATTAGATAACTGATCCAGTTATTGAGGGGGTGCTTGCACCATCTGATCCAGCTTAGCCCTATCCAGCTCCAGCTCCAGCTGCTACACCATCACCAGCCCCAGTTTCTTCTCCTGCTGCTACCACTTCTACTTTGTTTCATTCAGAACAGAAAAATTTTGCTACTGAGGATCTTCCAGATACAAAAAACCTGACTGATGCCCAGGTTCAAGACAAAATTTTGTATACTACTAAAGACATCAAACAGATGATGGAGGAACTGTCTTCTAAGGAGCCTCCTTTCACTACTCCTGAAGAACATCCCTCTTCTCCTGCAAGTCTACAGCACATCCAGACCATCACTACTCTCCAACAAAGTCTCCTCAAAGAAAATCTCTTGTACTAGAACCAGCCCAATCTCCGTCTGAAGATACACATTATGCAGAAGTTGTTTCTATTCATGATTCTGAAGATGACACTCCTATTGAAGCTGCTGAACCACCACTTCCTAGTCTTCACTTTAAGATTCCCTCCATGTTGCCCATAGATATTGAAGGTGAACAAAGAACAATCAACAAAAAGCGTACTTCTACATCCACTGTTATCATTGAAGAGATTGCTCCAGTTCAACCTCCACCATCTACTCAATCTGAAACATTGCCTGACGCTTCTATCTTAAGCAAGATTGACGCTATGCTAACTACTTAGAGAGCTTATTTTGATTCCTCTCTTAAAATTGTAACTGACAAAGTAACTGCATTGGAAAATGAAATGAGTCGTGGATTTGCTGAAATCCAAAATAATACTGATGAATTTAAGAGGCTTTTATAGATTGGAGGAAAAGTGATAAATCATACCAATGCCAGCATTGGTGAAGTAATGGACCAATCAGTTACACTGCAAATAATCATATTCAACTCAAAAAGAAAGCCTAAGAACGCAACTTCAAAACTTGTGAAGAAGTTGGGCAGTTCAAAGAAGATATAATAAGCACCCTATCTCTAGAAGTCAGAAAGGGGGAGGATAAGGTGAAAGAACAGCTTGAGAAACATGTACAAACTATGAAAAATCAGTGGGATGATCAATTGAAAAAGATCCAGACTTCTGTGCTCAAAGAAGTTAAGAGCACAAAGCTATAGACTTATGATACTACCATTTGGATGCACAATCAAACTTCCCTGATCTGGCAATCGATCCTTCTGCACCCCCACCTGTACACTTGGATGTAAATAGGGCAACATTCTCTCCTTCTGAATACTTTGAAGGACCACCTCCCGACTATTTTGAAGGACCTCCTCCTAAAAACTATGAAGAAGTTTGGGAGTCAGAACAAGTAAGTATGCCTCCTCAAGAACCTCTAGAGATTCAAAAATCCAAAAGAAGAAAATATGGTGATGGTGCATCAGCCAGTAGATCAACTCCTCATCCCGAAGATGTGAGGAGAAGACCACAAGAATTCTCTGAAGTTTGGAGTCCAACCTCTAAAGCTCTAATTCTTGATACTCTGAAACTTATAGTTGACTTTAGTGAAGATAAGAATAGTCACTAGAGCGCCTATGAATGGGACCTATATGAAAAATCTCTTACCAAGAGAAGGCTGTATGATAGAGAATATGCGAGGAACAATCCCAAAGATCCCCCCAGACCTTATTCTACCAGAAGAAACAACAAGCAAAGCAAGAAAGACAGCAATAACAACAGAATCAGTAGATATTGTGGATGATCAGAAATTTTAATTTTTGAAATCTTGTGGAATTAATTTTTTCTTGGACAATTTCTATATATAAAAAACTTTAGTTTTGCTGATCTTACTTTTTCTTTATTACAACTTTTCTTCTATTTTTGATGGTTATTAGATACTCTGCTTGTTTATCTTGATATAATTCACCTTAGTGTAGAGGGTTCTGAGTTCTACAGATAGGGGGAGATTATTGTGTATTGCATCCACAATAACCCAGATTTCTTTGAAGTCACCCTTGAACTAAGATGAATTAAGTTTGTATTTGATATCCTTTTTAGTTGAGTGTTTACAGGGTACAATTGCCAAGTGTGGAGCAATGTAAGTCTACAATGAGTCAACAAACACAAGACTATACAATGTAATCTCTCATTGTGTGATCCATGGTGTTGACTCATGTGTAGCCTCTCTATTGGGACACTTCTTTTTCAAGCACTAAAGGAATAGGAGAAAAGTTGGCAGCTGTATATCATGAAGAAATTAAGTTTACAGATTTTCAGAAAATTCTCTAAGTATTTTTCTCGAGTAGGAAAGTTTGTACTCGAGTAGAACTTAAATCTATTCTCGAGTAAGACTTGTCATGAACTCGAGTGGCAGAAGCAGTTCTCGAGAAAGCTTAGTGCTGTTCTCGAGAAAGTCATATGTTCTCGAGTACTCCATGACTTACCTTCTCGAGTTACTTCAGTTCAAGTCATGATATTTTTCTAAGTCTTTTTCTCGAGAAGCAATTTATTTTTCTTGAGAAGCCACATGTCATTTCTCGAGAAGCTCAGTATTACTTCTCGAGAACCAGAAGTCATTTTCTCGAGTACCAGAATATGTTCTCGAGAACAGAAGTTCATTTTTCTCGAGTTACTTATTTTCCAGACAGAATATTTTCTAAGTCCTTTTCTCGAGATGTCAAGGATTTTTTCTCGAGAAGACAAAGTTTAGTTCTCGAGAAGCAGGAAATATTTCTCGAGACCTAGAATGTTTTCTCGAGAGCTAGACACCTGTTCTCGAGCTACTTCTTTGTTCTCAGTACCAGAATGATTGTTCTCAAGAAAACTTCATTTTTCTCGAGTACTTTCCTTCTTTCTCGAAATTGTTGATTTCCACCTCCACATTTTTACTAATTATTTTTCTCGAGATCATCATCATTCTTCTCGAGAATCAGAAAATCTTTTTGAAAATGTTTTAGTTATCTTACTGATAAGCCCGGAATCCGCGACCTGCCCGCGCAGTTTTCCAGACCGGGCGGTCTGCTTATTCAAGCCGCCAAACCCCCCAAGCCGGGCGGTCTCCATGTCAGGCCGCTGCCAGCACCGACCCTGCTCAGCGACAAGGCCCAAGGACCCAGCCGTCAGCTCGCCAGGAGGAATCCGCCAGGCCGCGCGGCTTCCCTCCTTTCTTGTTTCTTTCTCTTTTGCTTCCCCTCACCTCTGCCCGGTTCTCCTGTACCCCGGGCAGCCGATAATTTTAGCCCTGCCCGTTTGGGCAGGCCCCTGAGCCTATAAATAGGGGGTGGGTGCACTCCCCAAGACACCATGACTGGGATCCAGTAGCTCGCCTGTTAAGGGCTGCGGTCTCAAGTCTAGTGTATTGCGGCTTGTAGCCCGGCCGGCTTCTTCTTTTACTCGTTGTAACTGTCTCATTTTTAAGTAAAGGAAAGCCCGCCGCAAGAGTGGCATTTAAGCCGCGGCGGGCGAACTCTGCTGTTGCCGCTGCCAGCGGCCCCCTCCTCTTTTCTGCCCTTTAGCCGCGACCGCTAGTAACCGATTAGTCGACAGTCTCCTCCTTTCCTTCCCTATTCCCCGGTGTTCGAACCGTTAACTGGTGGTGCCCGACTCCCTGTCCGTTTTCGTGCATCAACAGTTAACACGCGACCTTCAGATCTCGACTAATCGATGAAATCAGCGGTCTAGGGAGCCAGACCGCTCAATCCTCTAGAGTTCGGCGGCCTGTCGAGCAAGCCACGACTTCGCCGGCTAAGGCTTTCAGCCCGCCTCCCGCACTGTGGAACCTGGCATTCTATCCGCTCTCTTTTCAGCCGGTCTTCTTATCGGTTTGCAGTATCGCCTAGCCGACGCGTTAAGCCGCCGCTGTTCTGCGGTCTCTTGCAAAAGTTCGGCTTTTTCTCTCTTTTCAGGATGAATCCTGCAAAGGGTCATGATAAATCCAGCAACATCTCAGTTGCTACAAATCTCTCAGAAATGCAGGACTGTTCGTATTTTAATAGTGAGGTTGTTGACCCTCGTAAAGAAATTTTTGCAAACAGTGTTGAGCGTGTGTTAGAATCTGTTGCAAATGAGTCTCTTTGTGAGGACGAAGAAGAGGCCCCTTCTCCATTCACTAATCTAATTCGGTGGGATACTGTCTCCGATGATTTCAGAGAACCACGTCTCCCGGAGTATTCTGCATGTGATGATCCGTTTTCTCATTTGCAAGCTTTTGAATCAGCTATTTCACTTAGAAAAGTGTCAAATGGAGTAAAATGCAAACTCTTTGTTATATCCTTTGGCAATGTTGCGAGAGAATGGTTTTATAGCCTCCCACCTCGATCAGTAACCAGCTTTAAGGATCTTCAAAGTCAATTTATTTCTAGATTCGCTATTTACAGGAAGCGGAAAAGAGGCGTTGGAGCTCTCTTCCGAATCAAGCAAGGAATTGACGAGTCTAATCCAGATTTTGTTGATCGGTTTCAAAAGGAGGTTTTAGATATTTGTAGCGTCCATCAAGACTATTGCTTGTATGCTTTCATAAATGCACTTCAAGAAGGCCCATTGAAATTCAAGCTCACTACAAAATATCCCAAAAGCTACGGAGATCTTGTTGATATAGTTAATACATTCATAATAGGCGAAGAGGCAAATAAAGGTTACGTTTCATTTCTGAATCAAATGGCCAAACAATCTCAAGAGACTTCTGGTCAACAACAATCTACTTCCTCACAAGATGTTTTGCAAGTTGAATATTGCAAGTCTCCTTATATTCTCCAGGATAAAACTCCAAAGTATGAAAAAGGTTCAGGTAAATATGTTATGTTTAAAATTCCTATGGAAGATCTTTTGATAATCATTCAGGAAATGCCTGAGTTCAAGAAGCCTCGGCGTATGAAATCCAAAATCAAGCATCGGCACGAGCAGCTTTTTTGCAAGTATCATAAAGATATTGGTCATCTAACAGAAGATTGCATAGCTCTCAGAGAATTGGCTAATCAACTTGTAAGAGCTGGAAAGCTGCAGGAATATTTCATTTAGTTACTCTCTAAGACAATCTTCCGTTTCTTGCTCAATGGATCAAGCAGTGATCCCTCTTTCTTTTTATAATGAAAAGTGCTTATGTTCAGAATAATACATAACATCTCTCTCTCTCTCTCTTTCTATAAGGCATGATAAAGATACAGATATATATCCTTTATCACTTCCTTAACATCATGCAAATGTTACTTTTTCATCTGAAGCTTATTTTTAGCTTTACTCTTTATGCCTATATGCATGCATGTAGGGGCAAGAGCCCCTTTCGAATTCTTAAGCCCTCCACATCCTGCTCGACTTCAGTAGCAGATGTGTAGTGGGTTTTCCGCTTGACCTTCAGTCGCAGGCATTGCGTACCCGTCACGCATGACTTCAGTCACAGACAGGCTTTACGTACTTGTCCCGCTTGACCTCGGTCGCAGACATTGCGTACTTGTCCTGCTTGACCTCAGTCGCAGACGTTGCGTACTTGTCCCGCTTGACATTGGTCATGGAATTTAAGAATTTCGATCCCGCTTATGTGTTTTTTGTGAGGAAAGCAATGCCACGCGCACCTGCCCACATTGACACATAAGTGCATATCTTCACCTATTTTTGCAGGACAACACGCGCCTATCCGCTGTCTCGCGGTTTTATTTAGCGGCCTGTGCAGGTTTTATAATTATTTACACAAGCCGCCCGGTTTCATATTCCGGCTTAAGTTTTTTAACTTTCCTGTTCTTACCGGCCGGATTATCATTAATATATTTGGGAACTCGGCCGACTTACGTCCGCCTATCCGCTATTCAGTATCTTATTCGGCTTATGTATATCAATTGCCGGTTTGTTATTCATATGAAAAAGAGGTCGCCCGACCTGCTTCTGGCACTTAATTCCTGTCTATTGATCCGCCGACTTATGGTATTAATTATATCAGCTAAATCAGCGAACTATCGTCACAAGAGTTCCCGGCTCCCATATGGCTATATCGGTCTGTATTATCGGAAGCCAAAGCTTATTTCTCTATTTCTGTTCCTTTAATCAAATGGGCAATTCGCTTCAGAGTTTGCCCTAGCCGCAATCTAATATTTCAATGTGATGGATGTTTGCCGACTGCGACAGGTGGCCGCGCGGCTTAGCGGTCACGGTTTAAGTATGAACAAGCCGCGGCAATTCAGCTCTTCTAGCAGATAACGTTGAATAATTCATTAAGGAAAATTGCGGTTTAAGTTGTTAGCCGCTCGGCTTATTGTTGACGTGCACTCCGATATAAAACCGCAGGGAAATATCTCTCTCTTGCGGATAGCTTTGTTGAAGTCGCAGCGCAAACTCAGCCGGTTTACATACTTATATTTTAAATCGGAAGCTAAACTGAGACCGCGCGGACTTAGTCAAGTAAGAAAAGTAAGATATAACAAAGAGTAAGGTAAAAATGCCTTCATTTCTATGTCATTAAGTATTACAAAATATTAATCGTGCGGTTACAAAAACAATGCCGCCGATTTCAAAAAAGTTCAAAATACAAAACAAGTTATAAATTTTCTAATCGCCCGATTTGAGCTTCTTAGTCGCAGGAGAGTCCAAATCACTGCCATCGCCAACATCGACAGATGATAAAGAGTACCCGCTGCTAGTTGCGGAGCTCGCTGAACCATCAGAAGATGTCGAGTCTGGCCGCGCGGTCTCCGACTCTTGGCCGCCGGACTCAGGAGATGTGCGTGGACTCCGGCTTCCCTGGCCGACCTCTTCCACGGCGTCTCCCACCACCTCGACGACTTCTTCCCCGACCTTGGCCTTGCCCTTGATCGACTTATAGACGTCGGCCACCTGCTCCTTCAGGGAAGGGTAGATGTCGGCGCATGTGAAGTCGGTGAAGCCGGTGGCCAAGCCGCCAAGGTCCCGGAGGCGGTTAAGCGCTCCATCGATTCCTTGGACGAGTTGGGGGAAGACTTGGTCTTGGAAGATCGGGTTGGCGGGGTTGTACATTTCCTGCAAAGCAAAGGTAAAGGTAAGGTCGCGCGGTTATATAATGCTAACCGCGCGGGTATTGGTAATGACTTACCGCCTCTTTCTCTTTAAGCCGCTTGTTCTCTTCTTGCTGTTCGCCTAACTGCGTCTTTAGGCCGCTGTTCTCTTTCATCAGCTCCTTGTAGGCAAGCCCCATGAAGTGACTTGCCACGAAGCTCCTCGCGCCGACTTGCGCGGCTAGCCGCGGCAGGTCGTCCGGAGGAACTCGTCGCATAGCCCTCAAGTTGCGCTTGCCGTACAGCGCGCCGCCAACCGCGCTCGCATGGCGGCTTACTTCTTCTGCTCCCCAGTAGGGGAGGGCGGTGGAGATCGTCACCGACTTGCCGTCCGGACTCCACCGCAAGGCCGGGTCGCCGTGGACATCCTTCAGGCTGCTGCCGGTTCCTTGCAGCATGAACTCTCCAGAGGAGTCTGACTCCTCCTCCTCCGCAACTCGCGCCGGCTTGACCCACTTCGCTCTCTTTTCTCTTTGAGTGAGGGTCAAGCCGCCAGGAGTCTGCGGCTTGTTCAGCGGGACCGCCACAGCAGCTGCAAAGGTAGAAGGCAAAGTTAGTTTTCAGGCCGCACGGCTAAGAATTCAGGTCGGCCGGCTTAACACTTACTGTCTTCCGCTTCGACTCCTACTAGCGACGGCAACAGCGGGATATAGTGGTTTACATCAAGCCGCTCGCCCTTGAAGAAGTCGTAAATCTCCTTCTCCATGCCGTCCAAGCCGCTGCTGCCGAAGGCGGCTTCTTCGCGGATTTGGGGGTCGACCGGCAGCAACCCCAAGTTGCCCTCGAAGATCAGAAACCGCTCCGGCCAGTTTGCGATCTTGTTGGCCAAGTTCACTATCTTCAGCCCTCTGCAGCCGAAGTAGAGGTGCCCCCGGAAGATCTTAGTCCCGGAGTCCGGGATAGACCGCACCGAGAAGCACTCACGGAAGAGCCTCATAGAGAATCAGACTCTTTCCGACCTCAGATAAGAGATGAAGCTGTATATTGCGGCTATCGAGTTTGGGGGAAGTTGTCCGGGCACAACTCCATAGTGGTCGAAGACCGCTACGGCCTCTAGCAAGACCGGGAAGCTGAAGCCGCAGTCGAAGTGGTCAATGGGGACTGCGATCTGATTCGCGTTGGAGGAGTTAATCCGCTCATCTTGCCGGGGAAGCCGCGCGATTAGCGGACTTCCTTGCATATGTTTCTCGATAAAGTCATCCAGCTCGGCTTTTGTAAGCCGGCATTCTTTGTGGTCAGCTGAGTGGAAAGCGGAGGCCGCGTCTGTCCTAACGGCTGTGGCCTTGTCAGACCGCAACGACTTGGACTTAGCCCGCATCTTTCTTGATTTGTGAAGAAATCTACGGGGTCTGCGCTATTTATAGAAAATCCGTGAAGCTACAGTGCCCAACGTTAAATCGCGGCTAGTTGTCACGCCGCGCGGCCTAAGTCCGCTGGAAGTGCAGAACAGCTTAGTGACCAAGCCGCCGTTTAGCCCATCAGTCCGCACGGCTATTTCCCTGCACTTAGAAAAATTCTATGGCGAATCATGTGGATATCAACTATTCAAGCCGGCGTTCTGTTCGCCAGACCGCGCGGTTACTTTCCAAAACTTTAAATTTCTCAGAACAAAGCAGCAGACATGTGGTTTATAAATACAAACCGCATAAGCCGCATTCAGTTCGCAGCATAATAAAATACAACAGTTTACAACAATCAAATTGTCCAACATCCAAAGAAAAAATATATATTACAACACAATATACGAATGTCCGCGCGGCTTAGGTCTCTCAAGTCGCTCAGGATCGTTTGTCGTCTTCCGGCCTATCTCGTCCCATGTGCGCGACCTGTTCACCGGTCTGCACAATCGCAACATACACCTGGCTAACCAGATTATGTAGCGCATGCAGAGACCGATGAACTCGCGCAGCGTCGCGCTCAACTCTCGCAAACGGAATCATATGGATCGCCTGGGCCCCCGGACCGCTTGGAACTGCGACCTGGTTAGGCGCCGCGGCCACTGGCGGATGCGAACTCTCGCCAGAGGCCGGGCGGCTAGTTCCCGGCAACTCTGCAGGAGTTGGTGGTGCAGGCCGCAGTTCTCCGCTGGTCTCCGCCGGCAAGTCTTGGTTTTCGCCACTTCCGGCATGCGGGATCTGTTCTCTGTCTCCTTCCGGCCGCGCGGCCATCAGCAAGTACTTCTCCGCCCTCTCCTGCTCCAAGGCGACCTGCATCTCAGCAATCTTCGCCTCAGCGGTTTCCATCGCGGTCTGGAGCCTGGCGGTCTCTTCCTTCCTCACGGTCTGGAGCCAGGCGGTCTCTTCCTTCATCGCGGTCTGGAGCCTGGCAGTCTCTTGTTCCATCGCAGTCTTCATCCTCGCGGTCTCCTGCTCAAGCGCCCTTTGCAACCTAGTGGTCTCTTGCTCCAGGGTGGTTTGCAACTCTTGGATCCTTTTTTCCGCGGCCTCCTGGGCAACCCGCTGCTGTTCGTCTTTAATCCGCAGGGTTTCGGTGGCCGCGTTCAAAGCCGCCTGCAGCGAGCCGACCTCCTTCTGGAAGTCGGCCATCTCCTTCTCGCGAACACTTGGAGGCGGAGGCGGTGGCAGCATAGACAAAAACGACGTCAGGTCGCCCGGTTTCATCGCGGTCTCCGGTACACCTGCAGGAGAAAAACCGCAGTCAGGTTCAGCCGGATTATTGCGACCTTCTTGTAAGGAAATCGGTAGGATAAGACCGCCGGTTTGATGTTTATCTCCTCCAGAGGCCGCGGTATGGATTTTAATCACTGGCCGCCTGAGCCGCTCAGGATCTATCCTCTTCAGCTTTTCTTTCCATAGCCGCTCGGTTTCCTTAGCTCGGCTTTTCAGTTGAGTCGTGGTCAGGAAAAAGCTGGCCGGCGGATTTAATATTATATTCGCCCCCTTCTTCCTTGACCGCGACTTGTAGAATTTAATAATTCGCCTAACGTCCCGGTGTTTACCTTGCAGCAATGGATGTGTGTTCGCCACCGGCTTCTCGGCGATCAGTTTCTTCATCTCCTCCATCTTCTCGCGGAGCTTCAGTTTCTCGGCTCCTTCAGAAGCCGCGGAAGCCGGTTCGCCAGGCTTCTCCCCAATAACCTGGATGTCCGGGCGGTCAACCTCCTCAGAGGCCGCTGGTGTCGACAACAGCGCGTCTTGCCGCTGGAGGGTCTCCATGCCCTTCAGGAGCTCGCTCAGCGAATCGCTAACCGCAGGTGTACCCTCCAGTTCGCTCGGCTTGTAATCCGGTGTGGACGGGTCCTCGGGTACCTCCTCGTGCGGCCTGTGTTGAAGACTGTCCGCTCCGGTCTTTTCAGAGATATTCCGGTTTCTGGCATGCAGCTTCCTCATTTTCTTCTTCATCCTTTCTTCAAGGGTTTCGCTCCTTTCTTTCCGCCGTTTCAGGGAGTCGGACACCTTTTCAGTCCGCTTGCCCTGTTCAGCAACAGTCTGCTCGGGTTCCTGCGCCTTCTCCGGCTCGTTGTCATCCACAACGATTAAGTCGACCTTGCTCGGCAATTCGGACGGTTTCCCAGACTCAACACTCTTCTCCTCCGTCCCACCGATTTTTAGGAGTGGTTCTCCTGATGGAGAGAAAGTCACGTCGAAGGATTTAGCAATCCCGGTTTGCAGTGGAGCAGCCTTCGAAACCGCTTTGGGATCTACTACAGCCTGCGATGGTCCGCCGACGATCTCTGTCGGCCTCCTTTCAGCTCCAGAAGCCGCTTATGTCTCCGGCTTCCCAGTCTTCTTGGCAGTCTGACGGGCAGAATCATTCGAGTTCTCGCTCCGGCTCTGTTTCGCTTCTGGCGGTTTCTTGTTGCGAGCTAGCATTGATGACATCACATCCATCGCTAGAGAAATCGCGTCGGCTTGCAAAATTCTAACCGCAAGTGGCGAGTAGCGACCCGTGCTTGGCAGGAATCCTGAAGAATGTCAAGGGTCAGGGGATTTTATAGACAACGATGAAGCAGTCGCGGTCTCCGGCTTAGTTCTACATTTTCGAAGTTTTTTGGAAACTTAAAAATGTGCGGGGATTATGATAAGCCCGGAATCCGCGACCTGCCCGCGCAGTTTTCCAGACCGGGCAGTCTGCTTATTCAAGCCGCCAAACCCCCCAAGTCGGGCGGTCTCCATGTCAGGCCGCTGCCAGTACCGACCCTGCTCAGCGACAAGGCACAAGGACCCAGCCGTCAGCTCGCCAGGAGGAATCCGCCAGGCCGCGCGGCTTCCCTCCTTTCTTGTTTCTTTCTCTTTTGCTTCCCCTCACCTCTGCCCGGTTCTCCTGTACCCCGGGCAGCCGATAATTTTAGCCCTGCCCGTTTGGGCAGGCCCCTGAGCCTATAAATAGGGGGTGGGTGCACTCCCCAAGACACCATGACTGGGATCCAGTAGCTCGCCTGTTAAGGGCTGCGGTCTCAAGTCTAGTGTATTGCGGCTTGTAGCCCGGCCGGCTTCTTATTTTACTCGTTGTAACTGTCTCATTTTTAAGTAAAGGAAAGCCCGCCGCAAGAGTGGCATTTAAGCCGCGGCGGGCGAACTCTGCTGTTGCCGCTGCCAGCGGCCCCCTCCTCTTTTCTGCCCTTTAGCCGCGACCGCTAGTAACCGATTAGTCGACAGTCTCCTCCTTTCCTTCCCTATTCCCCGGTGTTCGAACCGTTAGATGGTGGTGCCCGACTCCCTGTCTGTTTTCGTGCATCAACACTTACCTAAATCAGCTAAAGGGGGTGAATAGGTGAGTTGTGCCTCTTTTTGCAGAATATGAAATCTAAAGAGCTATGCACAGAAAATTAACCAAACATTCACAGACGACACGAAGAATTATTGCGGTTCCCCAACCTTGGGTACATCCACTTTCCACTCACTGATCTAGCAATGCACTAGACTCGGCTTGTTGATGCACAAAAACACAGAGGGGTCGAGCACCGTTAGCTAACAGTTCGAAAACCGGGGAATAGGGACTGCGAGTAGTGATCTACTAAGCGGATGAGGGCAGGAAGAAGAGCAGGGCCGTGAGCCACGGCAACAACAGACTTCGCCCGTCGCGGCCTGAATGCCTCTCTTGCCACGGGCTTTCCCTTGATTGAAGAAGGATTGGGTTACAAGTGAAAAGGAAAGGTTGACAAGAGCAGAGCGAGGGGGAGTCCGCAAGGCACAAGATTCGAGTCCGCAGCGTGTAACAAGTAGGCTCATGGGTCCGAGTCAGCGTGCCTTGGGTGTACCACCTCCCCCTATTTATAGGATAGGGGGCCTGCCCAAACGGGCAGGGCTAAAATAACCGGCTTCCCGGGGTACAGGAGAACCGGGCAGTGGTGACGGGAAGCAAAAAGAAAGAACACGCCAGTCCGCGCAGAAGGGGCGGACTGGGCTCGCGGACTGGAGCCTCCGCTGCTGGGCGCGATCCTGCTGGAGGGCGGCAGCCTGGGCGGACGAGACACTGCGTCCGCCGCTGCAGAGAATCTGATATCCGCCCTGGCGGACTGAGCGGACAGGTCCTTGCGTCCGTTGCTGGTGTACCTTGGTGTCCGATTGGTGACCTTGCCGGACTGGGCGGACTGATAAATCGCGTCCGCGCCTGTTGAAAGGAGGGCTTTGGAATCTTGCAGGATGTTGCGGACTGAGGGGTTAACATAATCCCCGCACATTTTTAAGCTTCCAGAAAACTTCGAAAATGTTTTCTTAACCGCCGAGTCCGCACGCCTCGAAAATGCCGCCAACGCTATAAATATCGCTGGAGGGCCTGGAACTGTTGAGAATCTCGATCGACACGGGGCGCTACTCACCACTTGCGGTCTCCACTTTCCAGTCCGGCATGGCAAGGCTTGGAGCTTTCTTCTCTAGTGTCACTGCAAAAGGCGACCCAGAACTGACAACGCCTATGAAGACCAAGAAGATAACAAATAGGTCGACAAAAAAGGATCTTGTCCGCCCCACAGGAGAGAGTTCCCATAGCCAGAAGCCTGCGGAGAAAGCAGTCCGCCGTGCCGACATATCTGCTCGCGAAGACGCCGCAGTCGACGCCGAACCATTGAGAAGTGAGAAGATGGTGACCTTGTCGGACTCTGCCCCTTCTCAGAAAACCGCAACCTCGGCGGACACCATTGGTGAACACATTGAGGCTGACATATCTTCTCCCAATGCCCAGGTGCCTATCGTTAACTTGGAAGAAGAAGATAGGCGGACTGAGGAAGAGGACGATGCGCCCTCAAAAGCATTGACTGCTGTGAATCCTGAGCCTGTCCGCGAAAACCAGCCCGATATAGGGGGGTCCGCCGTGGATTCTGCGGAGAAGACTGCTAAAAGGAAGAAGAGGAAGAGGGACGGGGCGACCGTCGCCGAGCGGGTTGAAAAGAAACTACGCGCAATGAAGGAGAAGAACGTCTCCAAGCGGACTGGGGATGCGGACTTACAATACAGACCACGCGACAAAGAAGTTCCTGACAGCGATCTGGTTACACCGGAGGCCCAAATCCAGGGAGATAATTCCCTCTCCACTGTCAGTTTATCCACGGATGAGATAATTGATTCCATAGACGTCGATCGACTTGATTTAATCAACGAATCCTTGCTGGTTGTACTGCGGCAATCTGAGGCGGAGGCCACTGGGAATAAGGGTGACGAACTCCCTTCCTTGTCCGCTGCGGAGGAAGAGGAGAGAGAGAGGCTGAAGGAGAAGATAGAGGAGCAGAAGAAACAAATTGTTGCTCATGTTGCTGCGGTGGGGGCGGCCTCGAAGCAGGTCGCGGCGGATAAAGCCGCTGAGGATCTGCGGATTGCTGCGGAGCTGATGCGGTCAGGTAAACTTCAACCGGCGCCTAAATACTTTAAGCGTCAGTGGCTTTACAGGTCGCCGCCGCGGACGTCAAGACCAATCAAAATCATCACTGAGACGAACGATATTGTGGTTTCAACAAGTTCGGCTGCTGAGAAAAGAGCAAAGGTTCATCGTGAATGGAGGAAGCGGTTAAGCGCCTTTGACCCGGAGCGGGCAAGGCGGCCAATCATCTTTGATAGTCGGCAACTCGCTGCTGCTATGTCTAAAAGTGATCTTTCATCCTTTCTTTGCGTCCGCCGCGAACTGCCTTTAAATGTGAAGTTGACTTTGTTTGTTGCAGGTAGAAAGTCGCCGCCGGGCTCCATTGAGAGTGGCGAGATCGCGGTCACACCAAATACTGGTGCTGACGCAGTCTCGCACGTGGAATCCACGGGGGATGAACCGCCCAGCCTGAACATTATAAAAGAGTTAGAGATGAAATTCCAAGCTGAAATGCAAGGTGTTAAAGCAGAGCTAGAGAGGTCAGAGGAGCGCGAGAGGGCGTCCGCGACGCATGAGAAAGCGTCCGCAGAGCGTGAGAAAGTCCTAAAAGACCAGATCGCCAGCATCTCGAGGGCGCTGGAGAGGTCTGAAAGGGAGAAGAAGAGGCTTGCGGATGACGTCCGATTCTACAAAGGCAAGCACTTGGCGTCAGTGCGCGGAGAAAAAGGGAAGCGGGCTGCTGAGGTCGCTGAGCAGAGGTCGCGAGTGTCAGATCGCGCTGCTCCAGAGATCACCGCATCGGCAGGAGGTGTTCAACAATCTGCGGATGAGGAGCCGAGGCCGGCGACGGAGCCGATGGTCCCCCTCAGTCGGGTAGATCGGGAAGCTGCTCATATGCACCGGACCATAAATGTCGTCCATCATCATCTCTGCCGTGTGTACAGCGACATTCTTCAGATAAGAAATCAAGCAGCTCATTTATGCAGAGATAGGGCGGAAAGGCCAGCGCGGACTGATAATAGGGACCGCTGAGTCCGCAATGCCTTGAGCTTTATTTGCTTAATCGTATACTTGTCTGTATAATTGTGTTTCGAACAATGCTGTGTTGTAAACTGAACTGTTATGATCTGTGCGGACTCAGATTATATATCCGCAAATTGTGTAGCTTAATCTGTGATGTGGCGAATTACGCGGACTAATGTT
Organism: Platanthera guangdongensis; assembly: GCA_039583875.1. Lineage (NCBI taxonomy): Eukaryota > Viridiplantae > Streptophyta > Magnoliopsida > Asparagales > Orchidaceae > Platanthera > Platanthera guangdongensis. The sequence continues at coordinate 73,085,898 of CM077155.1, read as the reverse complement.
GTGTCCGCTTCTCGATATTTAACCTGCAGGTGGGAAATACCGCGAACTAAGCGAATTGAAAATGTATCCGCTCCTTGTGACCTGTCGGGAGAAAAAGCGCAATCTGGGCGGACAATAAATTGTGTCGGCCCCAACTTTTTGCTTTGAATTTTCCTTGGCATGTGAATCTGTGTTTTTATCCGCGTTAATGCTTGGCAGTGCTTTTTATTTTTTGCGAACTGTGCGGATTGGATCTGCGAGCTTATGCGGCCTGATCAAAAAGCTGTCAGACTTTTTAGCTATAAATAGGGCCTTTCGCTTTCTCTTATGCAGGAAACAGCTGAAGTAAAAGGAACCCTGCTGCCTGCAAAATGGTGTCCGCGCGGACTGATGCTACCGTCGCCTTCCACTCCGCTGATCACCGGAAATGCACATTGACAGAGGCCGACCTGGACGCCTTAGTCAAAAAGGAGATGGCGAACTCGAATATCCTTGTCCGCCTTCCCGCCCATCAAGAAAGATTAAACTTCTCAACTGCAACCCAGATCGCCATCCCAGTGGACCATTTTGACAGCGGATTCAAGTTTCCGCTTCTCTGGGAACTCGCCGCCATCTTTGAGCACTTTGGAATGGTGCCTCGCCAGCTTGCGCCGAATACACTCGCTGCGATCTGCAGCTTTGTCTCTTATTTGCGATCTGAGAAGATTGCTTTTTAAATGAATGTCTTCCGCAAGATATTCTCTGTCCGCTCCATTACTGCTTCCGGAGTCCGCCCCTACAAGGGGTCATATACTTCTACTGCAGGGGAATGAAGGTTGTGGGTCTTCCCAACAAGATCCACAACTGGACCTCTAGGTTCCTGATCTTTGAGGGTGACCTAGGGTTCGCGCACACCTATCCACAGGTGCGCGCGGACTCCGCCTTCAAAAGTGTGCACCTGGACGACTTAGAGTCCGCCATTGTCGAGTTCTTGGCCAACGCAAGGCTTGACATCGAGCATTATATTCCGCTGCTGGCGAGCTTAGCGGACGTCATGCCCGAAGAGAGTAAGTAGCTTCCGAACTCAGCTTTTGCATCCGCTGCGACCTTGGTGTTTAACCCATTTGTTTTTGCAGCGACCTTGGCGGTACCCGCTAACTTGCCGCAGACGCCTAGCGGCTTCATCCCTACACAGAAAGAGAAGAAAGAAGCAGTCGCAAGAAAGAGGAAGGAGGAAGGGGATCCAGCAGCGGATTACTCTTCCTCCGAAATCTTCACCATGAGTGGTTTCGGCATCAGTCAGAAAGATCTTAGGGGGAACCCTATAGTCCACTGGCACAGCAAAGACAAACACGTCCGCCTATCCACCGCGCTTCCTTCGTGGAAGAGTCCACGGATAACACGCCATGCCCATATTGCTATCGCCGCGCTTTACGAAAAGCGCAATTTGAGCGACCTCAAGAAGGTGCCCACCGCCGACCTCCCTCTACTAGCCTCTCAGGCCGCTGCGAACAGCATGGTGACAAACCACTATGTTGCCACCCTGGCCAGAGACCTGTTGAGGCAGAACGAACAACTTCAAAAGGATAATAAAGCGCTAAAGGAAAGGAATGTGCGGCTGGGAAAGAGGGTTGCTCAGCAAAGAGAAGAGCTTGGGGTTTGTTGAATTCGCAGCGGCCTTAGTTTTCTATCCGCCGCAATCTGTCTGACGTTTGCTTTTGTTTTGCGCAGGTCACCTATGACTTGGAAAACAACAAATTCCAGTCTGCCATGCTCCCTTTCGTGAAGGAGACCGTCGAGGTCGCCATTGAGCGACTTGTCCGCGACGGCTTCATAAAGGAGGGAGTGGATGGCGTCCCTTTTTTGGAGTTCTTCCCTGAGCTGGCCCCGTAGGTCGCGGAGATGGAGAGGGCTAAAGAAGGAAAGGACGTCATTGAAGAAGAAGGCGAAGAAGAAGAAGAAGAAGAAGACGGAGAATAAGACGGAGAAGAAGATGGGGGGCAGGGCGAAGAGCAAAGCGCCAAGGAAATAGCGGACAATGCTGAATCGAGCCAGCGAGTAGAGGAACTGTCTGTCGAGTCCGACACCTCTGCATCCTCCTCTGCTACCAGGAGCTCGCATAGCGGGTCCGCCTCAAGTACATGATCAGATAGCAGCAGGAGTGGCTCGGGGGGCTATTCTCCGGAAGTTGACATTATTGGCGACAGCCCTGCACCTCCAAAAAAGAAACAAAGGACTACAGATTGATCAATGTATTTTTATCTTTTTTGGTTTTTGTAAAAGTGGGGAACGCAAGATTGCAGTCCGCCGAACATATAGAATGTTGTAAACAATTTTTGATGAAATAGAAAGAAAGGATATTTTTGGCATGTGCGCTTTCTGCAATGTCCTTTTTCCACGCTTGTTGATGCACGAAAACGGACAGGGAGTCGGGCACCACCAGCTAACGGTTCGAACACCGGGGAATAGGGGAGGAAAGGAGAAGACTGTCGACCAATCGGTTACTAGCGGTCGCGGCTAAAGGACCGAAAAAGGGGGCCGCTGGCAGCGGCAACAGCAGAGTTCGCCCGCCGCGGCTTGAATGCCACTCTTGCGACGGGCTTTCCTTTACTTCAAATAAGAAACAGTTACAACGAGTAAAAGAAGAAGCCGGCCGGGCTACAAGCCGCAATACACTAGACTTGAGACCGCAGCTCTTAACAGGCGAGCTACTGGATCCCAGTCATGGTGTCTTGGGGAGTGCACCCTCCCCCTATTTATAGGCTCGGGGGCCTGCCCAAACGGGCAGGGCTAAAATTACCGGCTGCCCGGGGTACAGGAGAACCGGGCAGAGGTGAGGGGAAGCAAAAGAGAAAGAAACAAGAAAGGAGGGAAGCCGCGCGGCCTGGCGGATTCCTCCTGGCGAGCTGACGGCTGGGTCCTTGGGCCTTGTCGCTGAGCATGGTCGGCGTTGGCAGCGGCCTGACATGGAGACCGCCCGGCTTGGGAGGCTTGGCGGCTTGAATAGGCAGGCCGCCCGGTCTGGAAAGCTGCGCGGGCAGGTCGCGGATTCCGGGCTTATCATTATCCCCGCACATTTTTAAGTTTCCAGAAAACTTCGAAAATGTAGAACTAAGCCGGAGACCGCGACTGCTTCATCGTCGTCTATAAAATCCCCTGACCCTTGACATTCTTCAGGATTCCAGCCAAGCCACGGGTCGCTACTCGCCACTTGCGGTCAGAATTTTGCAAGCCGACGCGATTTCTCTAGCGATGGGTGTGATGTCATCAATGTTAGCCCGCAACAAGAAACCGCCAGAAACGAAGCAGAGCCGGAGCGAGAACTCGAATGATTCTGCCCGCCAGACTGCCAAGAAGACTGGGAAGCCGGAGACATCAGCGGCTTCTGGAGCTGAAAGGAGGCCGACAGAGATCGTCGGCGGACCATCCCAGGCCGCAGTAGATCCCGAAGCGGTTTCGAAGGCTGCTCCACTGCAAACCGGGATTGCCAAATCCTTCGACGTGACTTTCTCTCCATCAGGAGAACCGCTCCTAAAAATTGGTGGGACGGAGGAGAAGAGTGTTGAGTCTGGAAAACCGTCCGAATTGCCGGGCAAGGTCGACTTAATCGTTGTGGACGACAACGAGCCGGAGAAGGCGCAGGAACCCGAGCGGAATTTGGTTGAGCAGCACAGGCGGACTGAAAAAGTGTTCGGCTCCCTGAAACGGCGGAAAGAAAGGAGCGAAACCCTTGAAGAAAGGATGAAGAGGAAAATGAGGAAGCTGCACGCCAGAAACCGGAATATTTCCGAAAAGACCGGCGCGGACAGTCTTCAACACAGGCCGCACGAGAAGGAGGTACCCGAGAACCCGGCTACACCGGATCACAAGCCGAGCGAACTGGAGAATACGCCCGCGGTTAGCGACTCGCTCAGCGAGCTCCTGAAGGGCATGGAGACCCTCCAGCGGCAAGACGCGCTGTTGTCGACACCAGCGGCCTCTGAGGAGGTTGACCGCCCGGACATCCAGGTTATTGGGGAGAAGCCTGGCGAACCGGCTTCCGCGGCTTCTGAAGGAGCCGAGAAACTGAAGCTCCGCGAGAAGATGGAGGAGATGAAGAAACTGATCACCGAGAAGCCGGTGGCGACCACACATCCATTGCTGCAAGGTAAACACCGGGACGTTAGGCGAATTATTAAATTCTACAAGTCGCGGTCAAGGAAGAAGGGGGCGAATATAATATTAAATCCGCCGGCCAGCTTTTTCCTGACCACGGCTCAACTGAAAAGCCGAGCTAAGGAAACCGAGCGGCTATGGAAAGAAAAGCTGAAGAGGATAGATCCTGAGCGGCTCAGGCGGCCAGTGATTAAAATCCATACCGCGGCCTCTGGAGGAGATAAACATCAAACCGGCGGTCTCATCCTACTGATTTCCTTACTAGAAGGTCGCAACAATCCGGCTGAACCTGACTGCGGTTTCTCTTCTGCAGGTGTACCGGAGACCGCGATGAAACCGGGCGACTTGACGTCGTATCTGTCTATGCTGCCACCGCCTCCGCCTCCAAGTGTTCGCGAGAAGGAGATGGCCGACTTCCAGAAGGACGTCGGCATGCTGCAGGCGGCTTTGGACGCGGCCACCGAAACCCTGCGGATTAAAGACGAACAGCAGCGGGTTGCCTAGGAAGCCGCGGAAAAAAGGATCCAAGAGCTGCAAACCACCCTGGAGCGAGAGACCGCAAGGTTGCAAACTGCGCTTGAGCAGGAGACCGCGAGGATGAAGACTGCGATGGAACAAGAGACTGCCAGGCTCCAGACCGCGATGAAGGAAGAGACCGCCAGGCTCCAGACCGCGAGGAAGGAAGAGACCGCCAGGCTCCAGACCGCGATGGAAACCGCTGACGCGAAGATTGCTGAGATGCAGGTCGCCTTGGAGCAGGAGAGGGCGGAGAAGTACTTGCTGATGGCCGCGCGGCTGGAAGGTGACAGAGAAGAGATCCCACATGCGCAAGGCGGCGAGAACCAAGACCTGCCGGCGGAGACCGGCGGAGAACAGCGGCCTGCACCACCAACTCCTGCAGAGTTGCCGGGAACTAGCCGCCCGGCCTCTGGCGAGAGTTCGCATCCGCCGGTGGCCGCGGCGCCTAACCAGGTCTCAGTTCCAAGCGGTCTGGGGGTTCAGGCGATCCCCATGATACCGTTTGCGAGAGTAGAGCGCGACGCTGCGCGAGTTCATCTGTCTCTGCATGCGCTTCATAATCTGGTTAGCCAGGTGTACGTTGCGATTGTGCAGACCGGCGAACAGGTCGCGCACATAGGAAGAGACAGGCCGGAAGACGACAAACGATCCTGAGCGACTTGAGAGATTTAAGCCGCGCGGACAATTGAAATATTATGTTGTAATATATATTTTTTCTCTGGATGTTGAACAATTTGATTGCTGTAAACTGTTGTATTTTATTATGCTGCGAACTGAATGCGGCTTATGCGGTTTGTATTTATAATCCACATGTCTGCTGCTTGTTCTGAGAAATTTAAAGTTTTGGAAAGTAGCCGCGCGGTCTGGCGAACAGAACGCCGGCTTGAATACTTGATATCCACATGATTCGCCATAGAATTTTTCTAAGTGCAGGGAAATAGTCGTGCGGACTGATGGGCTAAACGGCGGCTTTGTCACTAAGCTGTTCTGCACTTCCAGCGGACTTAGGCCGCGCGGCGTGACAACTAGCCGCGATTTGACGTTGGGCACTATAGCTTCACGGATTTTCTATAAATAGCGCAGACCCCGTAGATTTCATCACAAATCAAGAAGGATGCGAGCTAAGTCCAAGTCGTTGCGGTCTGACAAGGCCACAGCCGTTAGGACAGACGTGGCCTCCGCCTTCCACTCAGCTGACCACAAAGAATGCCGACTTACAAAAGCCGAGCTGGATGACTTTGTCGAGAAACATATGCAAGGAAGTCCGCTGATCGAGCGGCTTCCCCGGCAGGATGAGCGGATTAACTCCTCCAACGCGAATCAGATCGCAGTCCCCATTGACCACTTCGACTGCAGCTTCAGCTTCCCGGTCTTGCTAGAGGCCGTAGCGGTCTTCGACCACTATGGAGTTGTGCCCGGACAACTTCCCCCAAACTCGATAGCCGCAATATACAGCTTCATCTCTTATCTGAGGTCGGAAAGAGTCCGATTCTCTATGAGGCTCTTCCGTGAGTGCTTCTCGGTGCGGTCTATCCCGGACTCCGGGACAAAGATCTTCCGGGGGCACCTCTACTTCGGCTGTAGAGGGCTGAAGATAGTGAACTTGGCCAACAAGATCGCAAACTGGCCGGAGCGGTTTCTGATCTTCGAGGGCAACTCTGCCGGTCGAGCGAAGAAGCCGCCTTCGGCAGCAGCGGCTTGGACGGCATGGAGAAGGAGATTTATAACTTCTTCAAAGGCGAGCGGCTTGATGTAAACCACTACATCCCGCTGTTGCCGTCGCTAGTAGGAGTCGAAGCGGAAGACAGTAAGTGTTAAGCACCTGAATTCTTAGCCGTGTGGCCTGAAAACTAACTTTGGCAGCTGCTGTGGCGGTCCCGCTGAACAAGCCGCAGACTCCTGGCGGCTTGACCCGAGAAAAGAGAGCGAAGCGGGTCAAGCCGGCGCGAGTGCGGAGGAGGAGGAGTCGGACTCCTCTGGAGAGTTCATGCTGCAAGGAACCGGCAGCAGCCTGACCACGGCCACCCGGCCTTGCGGTGGAGGCCGGACGGCAAGTCGGTGACGATCTCCACCGCCCTCCCCTACTGGGGAGCAGAAGAAGTAAGCCGCCATGCGAGCGCGGTTGGCGGCGCGCTGTACGGCAAGCGCAACTTGAGGGCTATGCGACGAGTTCCTCCGGACGACCTGCCGCGGCTAGCCGCGCAAGTCGGCGCGAGGAGCTTCGTGGCAAGTCACTTCATGGGGCTTGCCTACAAGGAGCTGATGAAAGAGAACAGCGGCCTGAAGACGCAGTTAGGCGAACAGCAAGAAGAGAACAAGCGGCTTAAAGAGAAAGAGGCGGTAAGTCATTACCAATACCCGCGCGGTTAGCATTATATAACCGCGCGACCTTACCTTTACCTTTGCTTTGCAGGAAATGTACAACCCCGCCAACCCGATCTTCCAAGACCAAGTCTTCCCCCAACTCGTCCAAGGAATCGATGGAGCGCTTAACCGCCTCCGGGACCTTGGCGGCTTGGCCACCGGCTTCACCGACTTCACATGCGCCGACATCTAACCTTCCCTGAAGGAGCAGGTGACCGACGTCTATAAGTCGATCAAGGGCAAGGCCAAGGTTGGGGAAGAAGTCGTCGAGGTGGTGGGAGACGCCGTGGAAGAGGTCGGCCAGGGAAGCCGGAGTCCACGCACATCTCCTGAGTCCGGCGGCCAAGAGTCGGAGACCGCGCGGCCAGACTCGACATCTTCTGATGGTTCAGCGAGCTCCGCAACTAGCAGCGGGTACTCTTTATCATCTGTCGATGTTGGCGATGGCAGTGATTTGGACTCTCCTGCGACTAAGAAGCTCAAATCGGGCGATTAGAAAATTTATAACTTGTTTTGTATTTTGAACTTTTTTGAAATCGGCGGCATTGTTTTTGTAACCGCGCGATTAATATTTTGTAATACTTAATGACATAGAAATGAAGGCATTTTTACCTTACTCTTTGTTATATCTTACTTTTCTTACTTGACTAAGTCCGCGCGGTCTCAGTTTAGCTTCCGATTTAAAATATAAAGTATGTAAACCGGCTGAGTTTGCGCTGCGACTTCAACAAAGCTATCCGCAAGAGAGAGATATTTCCCTGCGGTTTATACCGGAGTGCACGTCAACAATAAGCCGAGCGGCTAACAATTTAAACCGCAATTTTCCTTGATGAATTATTCAACATTATCTGCTAGAAGAGCTGAATTGCCGCGGCTCGCTCATACATAAACCGTGACCGCTAAGCCGCGCGGCACCTGTCGTAGTCGGCAAACATTCATAACATTGAAATATTAGATTGCGGCTAGGGCGAACTCTGAAACGAATTGCCCATTTGATTAAAGGAACAGGAATAGAGAACCAAGCTTCGGCTTCTGATAATACAGACCGATATAGGCTTATGGAAGCCGGGAATCTTTGTGACGACAGTTCGCTGATTAGCTAATATAATTAATACCATAAGTCGGCAGATCAAAGCCAGGAATTAAGTGCCAGAAGCAGGTCGGGCGACTTCCTTTCCATATGAATAACAAACCGGCAATTGATATATTTAAGCCAAATAAGATACTGAATAGCGGATAGGCGGACGTAAGTCGGCCGAGTTCCCAAATATATTAATGATAATCCGGCAGGCAGGAACAGGAAAGTTAAAAAACTTAAGCCGGAATATGAAACCGGGCGGCTTGTGTAAATAATTATAAAACCTGCACAGGCCGCTAAATAAAACCGCGAGGCAGCGGATAGGCGCGTGTTGTCCTGCAAAAATAGGTGAAGACATGCACTTATGTGTCAATGTGGGCAGGTGCGTGTGGCATTGCTTTCCACACAAAGAACACATAAGCGGGATCAAAATTCTAAAATTCCATGACCAATGTCAAGCGGGACAAGTACGCAACGTCTGCGACTGAAGTCAAGCAGGACAAGTACGCAATGTCTGCGACTAAGGTCAAGCGGGACAAGTACGTAAAGCCTGTCTGTGACTGAAGTCATGCGTGACGAGTACGCAATGCCTGCGACTGAAGGCCAAGCGGAAAACCCACTACACATCTGCTACTGAAGTCAAGCAGGATGTGGAGGGCTTAAGAATTCGAAAGGGGCTCTTGCCCCTACATGCATGCATATAGGCATAAAGAGTAAAGCTAAAAATAAGCTTCAAATGAAAAAGTAACATTTGCATGATGTTAAGGAAGTGATAAAGGATATATATCTGTAGCTTTATCATGCCTTATTAATACCGATTGCGAAGGAGATGTTATGTATTATTCTGAACATAAGCACTTTTCATTATAGAAAGAGAGAGGAATCACTGCTTGAATTATTGAGCAAGAAATGAAAGATTGCCTTAGAGAGTCACTAAATAACATATTCTTGCAACTTTCCAGCTCTTACAAGTTGATTAGCCAATTTCCTGAGAGCTATGCAATCTTCTGCTAGATGACCAATATCTTTATGATACTTGCAAAAAAGCTGCTCGTGCCGATGCTTGATTTTGGATTTCATACGCCGAGGCTTCTTGAACTCAGGCATTCCCTGAATGATTATCAAAAGATCTTCCATAGGAATTTTGAACTTAACATACATACCTGAATCTTTTTCATACTTTGGAGTTTTATCCTGGAGAATATAAGGAGACTTGCAATATTCAACTTGCAAAACATCTTGTGAGGAAATAGATTGTTGTTGACCAGAAGTCCCTTGAGATTGTTTAGTCATTTGATTCAGAAATGAAACATAACCTTTATTTGCCTCTTCGCCCATTACGAATGTATTAACTATATCAATAAGATCTCCGTAGCTTTTGGGATATTTTGTGGTGAGCTTGAATTTCAATGGGCCTTCTTGAAGTGCATTTATGAAAGCATACAAGTAATAGTCTTGATGGACGCTACAAATATCTAGGACCTCCTTTTGAAACCGATCAACAAAATCTGGATTAGACTCGTCAATTCCTTGCTTGATTCGGAAGAGAGCTCCAACGTCTCTTTTCCGCTTCCTGTAAATAGCGAATCTAGAAATAAATTGACTTCGAAGATCCTTAAAGCTGGCTACTGATCGAGGTGGGAGGCTATAAAACCATTCTCTTGCAACATTGCCAAAAGATATAACGAAGAGTTTGCATTTTACTCCACTTGACACTTTTCTCAGTGAAATAGCTGATTCAAAAGCTTGCAAATGAGAAAACGGATCATCACATCCAGAATACTCCGGGAGACGCGGTACTCTAAAGTCATCGGAGACAGTATCCCACTGAATACGATTAATGAATGGAGAAGTGGCCTCTTCTTCTTCCTCACAAAGAGGTTCATTTGCAACAGATTTTAGTCCACGCTCAACACTGTTTGCAAAAATTTCTCTATGAGGGTCAACAACCTCACTATTAAGATACGAGCAATCCTGCACTTCTGAGAGATCTGTAGTCACTGAGATGCGGCTCGATTTATCATGACCCTTTGCAGGATTCATCCTGAAAAGAGAGAAATAGCCGAACTTTTGCAAGAGACCGCAGAACAGCGGCGGCTTAACGTGGCGGCTAGACGATTCTGCAAACCGATAAGAAGACCGGCTGAAAAGAGAGCGGATAGAATGCCAGGTTCCGCAGCACTGCAGGCGGGCTGAAAACCTTAGCCGGCGAAACCGCGGCTTGCCCGACAGGCCGCCGAACTCTAGAGGATAGAGCGGTCTAATTAGCTAGACCGCTGATTTCATCGATTAGTCGAGATCTGAAGGCCGCGTGTTAACTGTTGATGCACGAAAACGGACAGGGAGTCGGGCACCACCAGCTAACGGTTCGAACACCGGGGAATAGGGGAGGAAAGGAGAAGACTGTCGACCAATCGGTTACTAGCGGTCGCGGCTAAAGGACCGGAAAAGGGGGTCGCTGGCAGCGGCAACTGCAGAGTTCGCCCGCCGCGGCTTGAATGCCACTCTTGCGACTGACTTTCCTTTACTTCAAATAAGAAACAGTTACAACGAGTAAAAGAAGAAGCCGGCCGGGCTACAAGCCGCAATACACCATGACTGGGATCCAGTAGCTCGCCTGTTAAGAGCTGCGGTCTCAAGTCTAGTGTATTGCGGCTTGTAGCCCGGCCGGCTTCTTCTTTTACTCGTTGTAACTGTTTCTTATTTGAAGTAAAGGAAAGCCCGTCGCAAGAGTAGCATTCAAGCCGCGGCGGGCGAACTCTGCTGTTGCCGCTGCCAGCGGCCCCCTTTTCCGGTCCTTTAACCGCGACCGCTAGTAACCGATTGGTCAACAGTCTTCTCCTTTCCTCCCCTATTCCCCGGTGTTCGAACCGTTAGCTGGTGGTGCCCGACTCCCTGTCCGTTTTCGTGCATCAAAACGGACAGGGAGTCGGGCACCACCAGCTAACGGTTCGAACACCGGGGAATAGGGGAGGAAAGGAGAAGACTGTCGACCAATCGGTTACTAGCGGTCGCGGCTAAAGGACCGGAAAAGGGGGCCGCTGGAAGCGGCAACAGCAGAGTTCGCCCGCCGCGGCTTGAATGCCACTCTTGCGACGGGCTTTCCTTTACTTCAAATAAGAAACAGTTACAACGAGTAAAAGAAGAAGCCGGCCGGGCTACAAGCCGCAATACACTAGACTTGAGACCGCAGCTCTTAACAGGCGAGCTACTGGATCCCAGTCATGGTGTCTTGGGGAGTGCACCCTCCCCCTATTTATAGGCTCGGGGGCCTACCCAAACGGGCAGGGCTAAAATTACCGGCTGCCCGGGGTACAGGAGAACCGGGCAGAGGTGAGGGGAAGCAAAAGAGAAAGAAACAAGAAAGGAGGGAAGCCGCGCGGCCTGGCGGATTCCTCCTGGCGAGCTGACAGCTGGGTCCTTGGGCCTTGTCGCTGAGCATGGTCGGCGTTGGCAGCGGCCTGACATGGAGACCGCCCGGCTTGGGAGGCTTGGCGGCTTGAATAGGCAGGCCGCCCGGTCTGGAAAGCTGCGCGGGCAGGTCGCGGATTCCGGGCTTATCAACGCTCACCGCACCGACACTTAGCAGTCCGCACGTCACGCTGATAAGTTTGAGCTTTTTATCTTGCTGATTAAAGAATATTATTGTCTGTCGTCGGAATAAGAAGAAATTGTCAGGCGGACTCTGTTGATTTTCAATTGCAGTCCGCACGACACATCATTTATAATGAATCTTGCTGATGAGAGAATCCAACTCATTAACCCATTCAACATTCGCCTTAAAAAATGACGAGAATAGCCAGCTGGTAACAATGTCAAGTGGTACTTCATTGAGTTCTAGTAGAGTCCGCATTTCTCGTTATTAACATCAAATTGTAACATATGAAAAACATTCGGCGGACTGAGCGAATACAAAAAACCAACTCGCTCATAATAGAAATGTTCTATATAGCTAATGGTTTCAAGAAAACTGTCGAACTGAGTGGATACAGAAAACCACTCCGCTAAAGATAGAATCTATAAAATCCCAAGGAAACTGGCGGACTGCGCGGATAGATAAGACCAGTCCGCCAAAGATAGAAATGACCCATAGTGATAAAGAAAACCAATCCGCTCATAATACAAGAAATGATTTATAGCTTGCGACCAGGTGGGCAGGTGAGCCGGAGCGGCATACTTTCCTCACCGGGCTACATGCTATAAAATCAACCCAAGCTGGCGGACTGAGCGGACACAGAAAACCAATCCGCTCACAATAGAAGAAATGACCTATAGCTTGCGACCAGGTGGGCAGGTGAGCCGGAGCGGCATACTTTCCTCACCGGGCTACAAGCTATAAAATCAACCCAAGCTGGCGGACTGAGCGAACACAGAAAACCAATCCGCTCACAATAGAAGCAATGACCTATAGCTTGCGACCAGGTGGGCAGGTGAGCCGGAGCGGCATACTTTCCTCACCGGGCTACAAGCTATAAAATCAACCCAAGCTGGCGGACTGAGCGGACACAGAAAACCAATCCGCTCACAATAGAAGAAATGACCTATAGCTTGCGACCAGGTGGGCAGGTGAGCCGGAGCGGCATACTTTCCTCACCGGGCTACAAGCTATAAAATCAACCCAAAACAGGCGGACTGAGCGGATAGAGAAAACCAGTCCGCACATAATTCCCTGCGAAGAGCAAAATGCTCATTTGGCGGAACGGTTCCTTGCCCTCTTGCATGGAGTACAGTCTAAGCTGTGGGTCTCCTGCAGGCACTGCTTGAGGGTACCATGGAGTGTTCGAGGTTACAAGCTAAGATGACCCGCGGGCAGGTGAGCTGGAACGACATACTTTCCTCACGCGACTATCGAAGTTGTAACGATATCCCAATGGCGGCATGGTCGAGCTTTACCCCACACAGCCCTCCATAATGCAGAGGTGGGGTCAGGTACTTGTAGGGATCCGAAGTCCAGAATCCAACCGCGCTAGAGCCTGCAAGCTCCCACTACACGGTGCGAAATCTCCTGGCAACACGTGGTCTTTGTGGTGTTATGCTAATGACAACAGCTCTAGGGGAGGTCTTGCTGAACTCGGCGATGTCTCCTGGTATCAGGGAACCGTTATAGGTCTTTGGGAGAGAGGGAAAACACTAGAAAAAAGTGTGAGTATGGATCCTTTGATTAACAAAATGTATTTGCAAAGCAAACATAAGAAAGAAAAGGGAGTTCAGGCGCAGAACCGTTTTTGGAATCTTTCTTAGCGTTTCATCTGTTATGATTACAAAGACAACACTTGAAGAAGAGTTAGCAAGCAGTTTTTATTCATAATAACTCTTGAAGAGGATATACATAGTAGAAAAAAGGAGGTTTAAGAATAGAACCGTTTGAGATCATCTCCGCTCCATGTGTGTGGTATATCCTCTCCTTCGTATGTCTGCAAGCGGTAAGCGCCGCTCTTTAACGTTTCTTTGATAACAAAAGGGCCGGCCCAATTTGGATTAAGCTTCCCAATTGAACCAGCTCTTGCAGCAGCATCAATCTTCTTTAGAACGAGATCTCCCACTTGGAAGTGTTTGATCCTCACGTTCTGATCAAAGTAGCGGGCCATCCTCCTTTTGACCTCTTCCTGTCTTATTGCTGCTTGATCTCTGATGGCCTCGACGTGTTCCAGGCTGAACCTCATCTCTTCATTATTCAACTCAAGCCAGTCCTCAACGCCTTCTCTTGCAAGCAAAACTCTGGGTGACGGGACTTCAAACTCAACTGGAATAAGTGCTTCTGAGCCGTGAGAAAGTTTGAATGGAGTCTCACCAGTTGCGGATGATGGCGTTGTCCTAAGGGACCAGAGGACTGATGGAAGCTGATCAGCCCAGCTGCCCTTGAGATTCTGTACTTTCTTTTTGAGCAAATTGAGGATCTGCTTGTTGGCTGCTTCTACTTGGAAATTGCTTCTGGGATGATGAACTGATGCAAACCGCAGCTCTGTTCCGATCTGCCTGCAAATGTCTATCATCTCTGAGTTGTTGAATTGCGGCCCATTATCAGTGATTATAGCCATTGGGATTCCATGTCGACAGACAATCTCCCCCCAAATGAAGTTTCTGACGACCTGAGTAGTTGTCTTAGCCAATTCCTTGGCTTCGATCCACTTGCTGAAGTAGTCGATCATTACGATAATGAAACGCCGCTGACTGCTTGCCATGGGAAAAGGACCGAGGAGGTCCATTCCCCAAACTGCGAAGGGCCAAGGAGTTGCGATCGATCTGAGTGACTGAGCAGCCTGGTGCTGAAGTGGAGCAAACTTCTGGCATTGAACACATTTTCTGGCATAGATCTCAGCGTCTCTCTTCATAGTGGGCCAAAAATATCCTTGCCGCAGGATCCGTTTTTCAAGAGTTCTTGCTCCCGAGTGGCTTCCACACTCTCCTGAATGAACCTCTTGCAAAACAGTGAAATCTTCTTCTTCTGAAACACACCGGGCCATGGTAGAGAGGAAAGTTTTTCTGTAGAGGACTCCCGCCACTAGGAAGTAATGAGCCGCTTTTATTCTGAACTTTTTCTTATCTCTGACTGTATGATGATAATCTCCCGTTGACAGATAGAGGATGAATGGGTCCATCCAAGAGGTACGTTGGTCTACTTGCATCAAATCTCCTTCCACCACTGCCGGGCGGAAGAGCTCGGAAGTTGTTCCTCCTGAAAGCATCCCATACTTGGAAAGAAAATCTGCCTCCTCATTTTCTGTTCTAGGGATGTGCTCGATGGTAAAGCTCTTGAACCTGCCGACTTCTATCTTCACAAGAGCTAGATATTTCTTCAAGATTGGCTCTCTTGTTTCGAAGTTACCGAGGACTTGTGACGCCATCACCAGAGAATCGGTTTTGATATGAACATGATCGATTCCTAGTTCCCTTGCGAGCCTCAAGCCTGCTAGCAAAGATTCATTCTCGGCCTGATTATTGGTTACTGGAAAGTAAAATTTGATGGCCTGCTCCAATTTGACTTATTTTGGATTGATGAGAGCCACTCCTGCTCCAGAAGAACTTCTGCCTGAGGCACCATTGACGTAGATGGTCCAAGACAAAGGTGACCTTTTTGCCCGATCAGAACTGGACTCTGGCATGTCAATTAGAAAATCTGCTAGGACCTGAGATTTAATGGCTGTCTTGGGCACATAAGAGATTTCAAATTCGCTCAACTCTATTTCCCACTTAGATAGTCTGCCGGAATGTTCTGGTTTTTCCACCACACCCTTCAAAGGCTGATTGGTGACGACTTGAATTGAATGTGCTTGGAAGTACGGGTGGAGACTGCGAGCCGACATGACTAACACCAAGGCTAACTTCTCCAAAATTGGATACCGTGTCTCAGCACTCTTCAGGATATGGCTAACATTGTAAATTGGGAATTGCTTTCTGCTTTCTTCCCAAAGAAGAACGGAGCTGACGGCCTCAGGGCCAACCCCTAGGTATAAGAAAAGAATCTCTCCTGGCCGAGGACTCTGAAGCAGGGGTGCTGAGGTCAGTTGCATCTTCAACTGCTCAAAAGCTTTGGAGCATTCTTCCGTCCACTCAAACTTGGATGCTCCTCGAAGAGTTTTGAAGAACGGAGCACTCCTATCTCCAACTCGAGAGAGAAATCTCGCGAGGCCTGTCAGCCTCCCCCCTAACTGCTGAACCTATTTTGGCGAACGAGGGGCAGGCATATCAAGGATGGCTTTCACTTTATCAGGATTGGGGGCAAGTCCTTCCGGAGTAAGGAGATGGCCAAGAAACTTCCCCTTACTCGCCCCAAACGTACATTTCAAAGGATTGAGCTTAATTTTGTACCTACGCAGAGTAGCGAACGTCTCTGCTAGGTCTCGCAAGTGCAGCGAAAATGACTTACTCTTAATTAAGAGATCGTCTACATACACTTCTAGGTTCCTCCCCTTCTGATGGTTAAACACACGGTCCATCATCCGTTGGTAGGTCGCACCGGCATTCTTAAGCCCAAAGGGCATCACAAGGTAGCAATAACAACCATCATTAGTAATAAATGACGTGTGAGGAACGTCAGGCTTATGCATCCTTATCTGGTGATAACTGGAAAATGCATCTAAAAAACTCATATAAGAGTACCCTACCGCGGAATCAACTAAAGAATCTATCTGAGGCAAGGGGTAGCAATCTTTAGGGCATGCTTTATTAAGTTTGGTAAAATCTACACACATTCGCCATTTTCCTCCTGGTTTCTTAACCATTACAACATTAGAAATCCAAGTAGGATATTGAATTTCTTTGATAAAATTTGCTTTGAGGAGCTTTGCGACCTCCTCCCTTATCGGCTCAGCAAGATTTGTGGCTATGTCCCTCTTCTTTTGTTGTATAGGCTTGCAGCCGGGATCAACATTCAAGTGGTGGCATGCAACATCAAGATCCACTCCTGGCATGTCTTCTGCTGATCAGGCGAAGACATCCAGATTATTCAGCAAGCAGGAAATCAACTCAGCCTTTTGATCTTCAGGTAGCTCCGAGTTGATGGAGAGCTTCCTCTCCTCCCCCTCAGTAATGGGGAATCCTTGCGTCACCTGGGCAGGTTCCAGGTGAGCAGATTCATCAGCAGCAGCTTCTGAACTGGTGGAGGCTTCCGCAGCTTCTGTTGGAGCAAGGGAAGGGCTGGCTTCAACCATGTTGACAGTGCGGACGTAGCACTCCCTTGCTCTTCTTGGGTCACTCCTGACCCGACACATCCTTCCATCTGCAAAGAACTTGATGGCAAGGTGGTAAGTGGAAGATGGCATGGTAGCTGCTGGGTGCGTCAACCACTATGAATTGTATCTGCTTAGTCGCCCCTCCAAGCTTCACTGGCAGGATGACACTGTCCTCCACTTCTTTTCTCTCTCCCGAGAAACCATAGAGTGGCCCCTCAGTGGAAAGCAGAGGCTTCCCGGTCCTCAGGGCTTCAAAGGTAGACTTGAACAGGAGGTTGACCGAGCTGCCTGTGTCAACAAGAATTCTATCAACTGTAAAGTCCCCAACCACAGCCTTGATTACTACAGCGTCATCAAACGGGTTGGCTGTTTGAGGTAGATCTCCTGGACCAAAGGTGACAACCTCACTTGGAGGAGCAACGGAAGAAGAGGCCACCTCTGCCTGGGTGACCCTTGAAATTGATGATTTCCGAGTGGACTCGGTCCCTGCTCCACCATGGATGAAGAAGAGGCGTCCCAGGACCCCTTCATCATCTGCATCGAAGCACTCCACCGTGACGTTGATCGGCCCCAGACGGCCTTCGTCCTCTACATCCACACATTCCTGGTATGCCTCGGCTACTTCTTTGCTCTTTGAGGTGGATGGCTTTGAAGAGGAAGGAGAATCCTTCATGGCCAGGCCAATCTTGCCCTCGGCAAGCAACTTCTCTATCAGCGCGCGAAGGGCCTTGCAGTCCTCAGTCAAATGGCCCTTTTCTTTGTGGAACTGGCAATATTGTGCATTATTTCTTGGCTTCCACATTTTCTGAGGCTCTTGCCTCTTTTCTTCTGATCTCCTTTGCAAGATCTGGATGACTTCGTCAAGGTCCAGATCTGCAGCGTCCTCCATGGGGCTTTCATCAAATTGGCCCGGAGCAGGCAAGGCTGCTTGTTGGAGGATGGGAAGAGCTTGCAATGGAACGGCGGGAGTGGCGGCCAACGACAGTCTCTGCTCATGAAACTGTTGATGGCCTTGGAATGGTTTCTTGTTGCGGAAGTTCCTGCCTCTTTGAGACGGAGGTTGGAAGTCTGGGCGAGGGGGATTGCCACGAGAGGAAGAAGCGGGGGCATCCCTTCCTTCAGCCTTAGCTGTCAGGGATGAGACGTAAGTTGGATTGGCATTTTCTCCTTCAATGAAACGGTTGACCATGGTGATCAACTCTTGATAAGTCTCAGGTGCCTTGGTTGTTGCTTTAAACTTCAGAGGGCCTTCCCGAAGGCCATGGATCAAGGCGACCTTGTAATAATCGGGGTTTACATTCCTAACCCCTTGGATCTCTCTCTGAAAGCGATCAACAAATCGCGCCACCGATTCATTATCCCTTTGCTTGATTTCAAATAGGGCAGCTGGCCCGTTTTTCCTCTTCGTTGAGGTAGCAAACCTCAGCAACAACTGGCTACGAAGCTCTGCGAAAGAAGAGATTGTGCCCGAAGGCAGCTCGTAGAACCACTCTCTCGCTTGTCCTTCGAGATTGGTAACCAGCAGTTTACACTTGATAGCATCTGAGAGGCATCTCAAAGCAACTGCCCCCTCAAATGCTTGCAGGTGAGAGACTGGATCAGTCCCTCCTGAATAGAATGGGATGCGAGGCTCCCTGAAGTTGCTCGGAGCCGATTCCCATCGGATTCGGTCAACAAAGGGAGACGGGGTCTCGAACTCTGCGGGGTAGAATGGGCGGACTAGAGCCGGGGAGTCCACGGGCTCGGCGGACTGGCGGTCAGCAAAATGAAGCTGGCGGGCAGGAGTGCCCCTGGCAGCTTCTCTGAAGAAATTTCTGAAAGCAAACTTCTCCTCCTGAGGGCGCAGAGGGGCAGCGACTGAGCAGGGTTCCGAGGAGTCGCTGGCGACTGCCGAAGCGGAGTTCGGCGAGCTGGGGTTTGGCGGACTGGCGAGTCCGCTGGGTCCGCTGCGGCCTGAGGAGCAAGCCGCTGGGCCAGCGCGAGCAGAGCTTTGCTGATTGCGTCGAGACGCTGGTCAGTCTGCTGGCGGGACTGCTCGGCCTCAAGGCGAGCTTGCTCGATTGCGTCCCAAAGAGAGTCCTCTGAAGTGCTGGAGCGGTCTGAGGAGCGGGCTCTGCGGTCTGACATTTCTGTCCGCTGGTTTCAAAACACTACTCGGATCTAAAGGTCGCGCGTTAACTGTTGATGCACGAAAACATAGAGGGGTCGAGCACCGTCAGCTAATGGTTCAAAAACCGGGGAATAGGGACTGCGAGTAGTGATCTACTAAGCGGATTAGGGCAGGAAGAAGAGCAGGGCCGTGAGCCACGGCAACAACAGACTTCGCCCGTCGCGGCCTGAATGCCTCTCTTGCGACGGGCTTTCCCTTGATTGAAGAAGGATTGGGTTACAAGTGAGAAGGAAAGGTTGGCAAGAGCAGAGCGAGGGGGAGTCTGCAAGGCACAAGATTCGAGTCCGCAGCCTGTAACAAGTAGGCTCCTGGGTCCGAGTCAGCGTGCCTTGGGTGCACCACCTCCCCCCTATTTATAGGATAGGGGGCCTGCCCAAACGGGCAGGGCTAAAATAACCGGCTGCCTGGGGTACATGAGAACCGGGCAGTGGTGACGGGAAGCAAAAAGAAAGAACACGCCAGTCCGCGCAGAAGGGGCAGACTGGGCTCGCGGACTGGAGCCTCCGCTGCTGGGCGCGATACTGCTGGAGGGAGGCGGCCTGGGCGGACGAGACACTGCGTCCGCCGCTGCAGAGAATCTGATATCTGCCCTGGCGGACTGAGCGGACAGGTCCTTGCGTCCGTTGATGGGGTACCTTGGTGTCTGATTGGTGACCTTGCCGGACTGGGCGGACTGATAAATCGTGTCCGCGCCTGTTGAAAGGGGGGCTTTGGAATCTTGCAGGATGTTGCGGACTGAGGGGTTAACATAATCCCCGCACATTTTTAAGTTTCAGAAAACTTCGAAAATGTTTTCTTAACCGCCGAGTCCGCACGCCTCGAAAATGCCGCCAACGCTATAAATATCGCTGGAGGGCCTGGAACTGTTGAGAATCTCGATCGACACGGGGCGCTACTCACCACTTGCGGTCTCCACTTTCCAGTCCGGCATGGCAAGGCTTGGAGCAACGTTCGTACAACTCGATCCCAATATTCTCGGATTGAAAACAATCCTATACCTCAGAACAACGTTCGTACAACTCGATCCCAAAAACTGGATCTACACTCGAAAGATAAAACTTCGTACAAAAACTCGGAGAATACAACTCTTACAACTCGGAGAAAGATCTCCTACAAGAATAGAATGAAATAACAAATACAAACAGTTATTTTATTTCAGATCTGAAATGCTTCTGCTTGTTCTTCTTTCTTTGAACTTTGCAGATTTATCAGAAATGGTTGAAGAATAATCAGCAATATCTCTAGATCTGAAATTTTCTGGAATCAGAAGATCAAGTGGAAGATTTATCGTTTGAAAAGAATCTTGATATGTGAATCAACTTATCTGAATCGATCTGGATCGAAAGCCCTTTGGCGATGAACATGATGATCGGTGGCTCTTGATTTAGAAAGAAATGTCAGATTCAGAATTCTTTGAATTACTTCTTGCGGCATCTTGCAATTCTTCTTATTTCTTCTTAGGGTTGGTCGAAAATGACGAGACCTTATATAGGACTTGCTTAACAGTCATAATCAACATTAATGACATCCACGTGGACCAATCATGTGCTAATGATATTTGAAATACAAGTATGTCTGGGCTTAGAAGTTTTCAGAAAAATAGTATGGGTGTTCTCGAGAATAAGTATTGTACTCGGGAAAAACATACTGTTTCTCGAGAAGAGCTAAAAGGATCTCGAGAAAAACACTTAGAAAAATATGTGAAGGTGGAAATCAGCAGTCTCGAGAATGACAGAAGTACTCGAGAAAAAAGGCATTTTGTTCTCAGGAAGAATCATTCTGTTACTCGAGAACAGATAATCACCTCGAGAATAAGTGTCTGGCTCTTGAGAAAAATACTCTGGATCTCGAGAAATAACTTCTGCATCTCGAGAACAAAAGATAGTGTTCTCGAGAATAATTTTATTCTTCTCGAGAAAAAAAAATTAGAAAAATATTGACTGGAAAAGAAACAACTCAAATGTTATATAGAACTCGAGTACATAAGCCCCTCTCGAGAACAGCAAGAAGCTTTCTCGAGAACAACTTATGCTACTCGAAATTAAGACAAGTCTAACTCGAGAAATTTCTTAATCCTTCTCGAGTACAAATATAGTACTCGAGAAAAAAGACTTCGACTTTTTCTGAAAAACTAAAAATCTTAATTCTTCATTAAAATTAGCATCCATCTTTTCTCTCGCCCTTAGTGCTTGAAAAGGAAGTATGTCCCAATAGAGAGGCTACACATAAGTCAACACCATGGATCAATAATGATGGATTACATTATATGGTCCTGTGTTTGGAGACTCACTGTAGATTGACGTTGGTCTACACTTAGCAATTAAGTCATGCAAACACTTAACTAAAAATAGCATTAAATACAAACTTAATTCATCTAAGTTAAATGGTGACTTAATACAAATATGGGCTATTGTAGATGATTCACCCAACACTTTTCTCGAGTATTATCATTCTTCTCAAGAAATGTTGTACTATTTTTTTGAATTCTTCTAAGTCTTGACAGACATGATTTTAAAAGTAATTAGTGCATGATTGGTCCTCGTGTCAAGCATTTATTATGTTTATGACCGTTAGGATAGTACTATAAAAGGTCTTATCATAATCGACCAACCCTAAGAAGAATCCCTAAGTATTCTGAATCAAATTTTCTATTTCCAATATTGGAAGCCGCCACTATTCATCGTCTTCATTGCCGATCTGCTTTCGATCTAGAGATTCAGAGCAAGTGATTCAACAGATCAAGATCTTCTACATCGACGGATTCTTTTCTTGGTCGCGCTGAGTCTAGAATTTTCAGATCTAGAGATTTGGCAGTGTCTTCTTCAATTTATTTCTGACAGAGCTTCAAAGTTCGAGAAAAAAGAAGAGATGATGTTTTCAGATCTGTGATCAATACTGTTTGCATTTCTTTGAATTTCATTTTACTCTTGTAGGAGATTATTCTCCGAGTGTAGGAGCTTTGTTCTCCGAGTTATTTGTAGGAAGTTTCTCTTCCAAGTGTAGAACCTATTTTGAGGGATCGAGTTGTAGGAACTTTATTCTGAGTGGTAGGATTGTTTTCAATCCGAGAATAGTGTAGTAGCCGAGTCTAGTGCGTTGTCAGATCGTTGAGGTGGAAAGTGGATGTACCCAAGGTTGGGGACCACTATAAATCTTGGTGTCATCTGTGAATTGTTGCTTATTTTTCTGTGCATTGCTCGTTCAATTTTCATTCCGTAAAAAGACGCAGAACTCACCTATTCACCCCTCCTCTAGGTGATTTAGGTAGACAACTTAAACTTTTTTCATACCCAACAAATATCCCTTCTTGGGACTTGGCAGCAAACTTAGTCACATAGGACTTACCATTGTTTAGAACATAGCACTTGTGACCAAAAATCCTGAAGTAGGATAAGTTTGGTTTTCTGCCTTTCAGAATCACACAAGGAGTCTTGTTGTGGCTTTTGGTGATGGAAGCCCTGTTAAGGACATAACATGTAGTGTTTACTGCCTCAGCCCAAAAATATTTTTGGAGAAATGTGTCACTTAACAAGGTTCTACCAGCCTCTATGAGAGTTATATTTTTCCTTTTAGCTATTCCATTTTGCTGGGGTGTTTTAGGAGAGTAGAACGCTTGATGAATCCCAAGCCCTTCACATGATCTTTTCATGCATTCAGACTGAAACTCAGTCTCATGGTCACTTCTGATTTTGATCACAGTACTGTTAAGTTCATTCTGAATTTGCCTAACAAATGTCTGGAAGACATCAGGGGTTTTAGATTTCTTCCTTAGAAAGAACACCTTGGTAAATCTGGAAAAGTCATCAACAACCACAAGGGTGTAGTATTTCCTACCTAAACTATGAACTGGCATAGGACTAAATAGATACATATGTAGGAGGTATAAACACCTCACTAAGGTTTTGGTATCAAGGCTCTGGAAGGAGGTCCTTGTCTGCTTGCCCTTTTGGTATGCTGGCCAGATACCATCCTTGATGCACTTCACCTTAGGACCATTCCTCACCCTCTCTTCACAAAAGAGTTTACCTATGGTCTTTAATTCAAATGAGATAGCCTCTTATGTCATTGGACACAATGTGAAGCTTTCTCATCTACAACTGGGCATATATAAGAGTCCTTACTCTCACAAACAAAATTGATACAATAGACATTTCCTCTCCTAGTGCCTGTCAAGATGACCCCTTGGTCACTTGACCTCCTAATTTTGCACTCATCCTTATGGAAAGAAATGTCATGGCCAAGATCACATATTTAGCTAATGCTTATCAGGTTATGTTGCAAACCTTTCAGATAAGCTACTTGTGTGATAGTGGTTATGACATTAGATATCATACCAAACCCTTTGGTTACTCCTATTTCTGAACCACCAAAGATGACTTTAGGTCCATTTTTCACTGGAGCGTACTCCTTCAGCATGCTCCTTGATACTGTCATGTGCCCGGAACATCCACTGTCCAAGTATAGTATATGGGTGTGGTCACTTGTACTCACCTGCAACAAATAAATCATCTTTCCTTAGGACCCCAATTCTTATTGGATCCTAAGTACAGGTTAGACTGAAATTGAACATGCCTACCTACAACTCTTCTGACAGTTAAGCTAGCATTATCTCTTTGAACACTCTTATTATGCAAGCAATCAATAGCATAGTGGCCCACTTTGCCACAGCACTAGCACTCATAAATATTGTACCTTTTTTTAAGGGCTGGCTTTATAGCATAGCAGTCAGCAGCTCTCATTCCAGCAGCTACAACATCCTTTTTATTGAGTCTTCCAGCCACAGCCTGATTTGGGATTTGTCTGGCAGTAGAGGTACTGGGGATATCTTGGATCATATCAGTTGTTTCCTTCTTTTTAGAGTGCAAGCTCCTGATAGCTTCAGATATACCCAAGTCTGGTGTGCTGACAGACTTTCCTTTAGTCTGATTGTGGACTAACAGACTTTGAGAATGGGCTGCAGCCTTATTTTTGAGTGTTGGGGCTGGTATACCAAACACAAATGGTGGAGGATAGGCCATTTGGATTTCTTCATGGGCTACCTTATAGGCACAAGCACCCTTGTCATTCCTAACACCATACTCCCAGTGACCATAAATTCTATCATAGTCATTCCTATTTGATGGTAGCACTACTTTCCTGAAAGGAATTGTAGGCTTGGAGGCTAGTGGCTGCACTGGAGCTTTACCCTTCCTATTGAAATAGGCAGCACTAGTTCTCCCTTTGAATCATAACCCATTCTTACCCTTTTGGGAGGAGAAGGAATCAATCAAAGGAAATAATGAACATGGCTTTGAGAACATAGTCACTAGCTCCTTCTCCTTTTGGAGTTTATCTTCAAGATTCCTAATGTGGTCATTTTTGAAGGTGATTGTGCACATCTGAATAACAGTGATGCTTTTCAGCTTACTTGTTAACCCCTCAGTCCGCAACATCCTACAAGATTCCAAAGCCCCCCTTTCAACAGGTGCGGACGCGATTTGTCCGTCCGCCCAGTCCGGCAAGGTCACCAATCGGACACTGAGGATGGTACCCCAGCAGCAGACGCAAGACCCTGTCCGCTCAGTCCGCTAGGACTTGGGGTATCGGATTCTCTACAGCGGCGGACGCAGTGTCTCGTCCGCCCAGTCCGCCGCCCTCGAGCAGGATCGCGCCCAGCTGCAGTGGAAGCTCTAGTCCGCGAGCCCAGTCCGCCCCTTCTGCGCGGACTGGCGTGTTCTTTCTATTTGCTTCCCATCACCGCTGCCCGGTTCTCCTGTACCCCGGGCAGTCGGTTATTTTAGCCCTGCCCGTTTGGGCAGGCCCCCTATCCTATAAATAGGGGGGAGGTGGTGCACCCAAGACATGCTGACTCGGACCCAGGAGCCTACTTGTTACATGCTGCGTACTCGAATCTTGAGCCTTGCGGACTCCCACTCGCTCTGCTCTTGTCAACCTTTTCCTTTCACTTGTAGCCAAATCCTTCTTCAATCAAGGGAAAGCCCGTCGCAAGAGAGGCATTCAGGCCGCGACGGGCGAAGTCTGTTGTTGCCGTGGTTCACGGCCCTGCTCTTCATCCTGCCCTCATCCGCTTAGTAGATCACTACTCGCAGTCTCCCTATTCCCCGGTGTTCGAACCGTTAGCTGGTGGTGCTCGACCCCCCTTGTGTTTTCGTGCATCAACAGTTAACACGCGGCCTTCAGATCCGAGTAGTGTTTTGAAATCAGCGGACGGAGATGTCAGACCGCAGAGCCTGCTCCTCAGACCGCTCCAGCTCTTCAGAGGACTCTCTTTGGGACGCAATTGAGCAAGATTGCCTTGAGGCCGAGCAGTCCCGCCAGCAGACTGACCAGCGTCTCGACGCAATCAGCCAAGCTCTGCTCGCGCTGGCCCAGCGGCTTGCTCCTCAGGCCGCAGCGGACCCAGCGGACTCGCCGTCCGCCAGACCCCAGCTCGCCGAACTCCGCTTCGGCAGTCGCCAGCAACTCCTCGGAACCCTGCTCAGTCCGCTGCCCCTCTGCGCCCTCAGGAGGAGCAGTTTGCTTTCAGAAATTTCTTCAGAGAAGCTGCCAGGGGCACTCCTGCCCGCCAGCTTCATTTTGCTGACCGCCAGTCCGCCGAGCCCGTGGACTCCCCGGCTCTAGTACGCCCATTCTACCCCGCAGAGTTCAAGACCCCGTCTCCCTTTGTTGACCGAATCCGATGGGAATCGACTAAGAGCAACTTCAGGGATCCTCGCATCCCATTCTATTCAGGAGGGAATGATCCAGTCTCTCACCTCCAAGCATTTGAGGGGGCAGTTGCTTTGAGATGCCTCTCAGATGCTATCAAGTGTAAACTGCTGGTTACCACTCTCGAAGGACAAGCGAGAGAGTGGTTCTACGAGCTTCCTTCGTGCACAATCTCTTCTTTCGCAGAGCTTCGTAGCCAGTTGTTGCTGAGGTTTGCTACCTTAAGGAAGAGGAAGAATGGGCCAGCTGCCCTATTTGAAATCAAGCAAAGGGATAATGAATCGGTGGCACGATTCGTTGATCGCTTTCAGAGAGAGATCCAAGGGGTCAGGAATGTAAACCCCGATAATTATAAGGTCGCCTTGATCCATGGCCTCCGGGAAGGCCCTCTGAAGTGTAAAGCAACAACCAAGGCACCTGAGACTTATCAAGAGTTGATCGTCATGGTCAACCGTTTCATTGAAGGAGAAAATGCCAATCCAACTTATGTCTCATCCCTGACAGCTAAGGCTGAAGGAAGGGATGCCTCCGCTTCTTCCTCTCGTGGCAAGCCCCCTCGCCCAGAATTCCAGCCTCCGTCTCAAAGAGGCAGGAACTTCCGCAACAAGGAACCATTCCAAGGCCATAAACAGTTTCATGAGCAGAGACTGCCGTTGGCCGCCACTCCCGCCGTTCCATTGCAAGCTCTTCCCATCCTCCAACAAGCAGCCTTGCCTGCTCCGATCCAATTTGATAAAAACCCCATGGAGGACACTGCAGATCTGGACCTTGACGAAGTCATCCAGATCTTGCAAAGGAGATCAGAAGAAAAGAGGCAAGAGACTCAGAAAATGTGGAAGCCAAGGAATAATGCACAATATTGCCAGTTCCACAAAGAAAAGGGCCACTTGACTGAGGACTGCGAGGCCCTTCGCCCGCTGATAGAGAAGTTGCTTGCCGAGGGAAAGATCGACTTGGCCAAGAAGGATTCTCCTTCTTCTTCGAAGCCATCCACCTCAAAGGGCAAAGAAGTAGCTGAGGCATACCAGGAATGTTTGGATGTAGAGTACGAGGGCCGTCTAGGGCCGATCAACGTCCCGGTGGAGTGCTTCGATGCAGATGATGAAGGGGTTCTGGGATGCCTCTTCTTCATCCATGGTGGAGCAGGGACCGAGTCCACTCGGACATCGTCAATTTCAAGGATCACCCAGGTAGAGGTGGCCTCTTCTTCTGTTGCTCCTCCAAGTGAGGTTGTCACCTTTGGTCCCGCAGATCTACCTCAAACAGCCAATCCGTTTGATGATGTAGTTGTGATCAAGGCTGTGGTTGGAGACTTTACAGTTGATAGAATTCTTGTTGACACAGGCAGCTCGGTCAACCTCCTGTTCAAGTCTACCTTTGAGGCCCTGAGGACCGGAAAGCCTCTGCTTTCCACTGAGGGGCCACTCTATGGTTTCTCAGGAGAGAGAAAGGAAGTGGAGGGCAGCGTCATCCTACCCGTGAAGCTTGGAGGGGCGACTAAGCAAATACAATTCATAGTGGTTGACGCCCCCAGCAGCTACCATGTCATCTTCGGCAGGCCCCTGTTAAACAAGTATCAAGCGGTGGTTTCCACTTACCACCTTGCCATCAAGTTCTTTGCCGATGGAAGGATGTACCGGGTCAGGAGTGACCCAAGAAAAGCAAGGCAGTGCTACGTCCGCACTGTCAACATGGTTGAAGCCAGCCCTTCCCTTGCTCCAATGGAAGCAGCAGAAGCCTCCCCCAGTTCAGAAGCTGCTGCTGATGAAGGTGCTCACCTGGAACCTGCCCAGGTGACGCAAGGAGTCCCCATTGCTGTGGGGGAGGAGAGGAAGCTCTCCATCTACTCGGAGCTACCTGAAGATCAAAAGGCTGAGTTGATTTCCTGCTTGCTGAATAATCTGGATGTCTTCGCCATGTCAGCAGAAGACATGCCAGGAGTGGATCCTGATGTTGCATGCCACCACTTGAATGTTGATCCCGGCTGCATGCCCATACAACAAAAGAAGAGGGACATAGCCACAAAGCTTGCTGAGCCAATAAGGGTGGAGTTCGCAAAGCTCCTCAAAGCAAATTTTATCAAAGAAATTCAATATCCTACTTGGATTTCTAATGTTGTAATAGTTAAGAAACCAGGAGGAAAATGGCGAATGTGTGTAGATTTTACCAAACTTAATAAAGCATGCCCTAAAGATTGCTACCCCTTGCCTCGGATAGATTCTTTAGTTGATTCCGCAGTAGGGTACTCTTATATGAGTTTTTTAGATGCGTTTTCTGGTTAACACCAGATAAGAATGCATAAGCCTGACGTTCCTCACACGTCGTTCATTACTAATGATGGTTGTTATTGCTACCTTGTGATGCCCTTTGGGCTTAAGAATGCCGGTGCAACCTAACAACGGATGATGGATCGTGTGTTTAACATTCAGAAGGGGAGGAACCTAGAAGTGTATGTAGACGATCTCTTGATTAACAGTAAGTCATTTTCGCTGCACTTGCGAGACCTAGCAGAGACGTTCTCTACTCTGCGTAGGTACAAAATGAAGCTCAATCCTTTGAAATGTACGTTTGGGGCGAGTAAGGGGAAGTTTCTTGGTCATCTCCTTACTCCGGAAGGACTTGCCCCCAATCCTGATAAAGTGAAAGCCATCCTTGATATGCCTGCCCCTCGTTTGCCAAAAGAAGTTCAGCTGTTAGCGGGGAGGCTGGCAGGCCTTGCGAGATTTCTCTCTCGAGTTGGAGATAGGAGTGCTCCGTTCTTCAAAACTCTCCGAGGGGCATCCAAGTTTGCGTGGACGGAAGAGTGCTCCCAAGCTTTTGAGCAGTTGAAGATGTAACTGACCTCAGCACCCCTGCTTCAGAGTCCTCCGCCAGGAGAGATTCTTTTCTTGTACCTAGGGGTTGGCCCTGAGGCCGTCAACTCCGTTCTTCTCCGGGAAGAGAGCAGAAAGCAATTCCCAATTTACTATGTTAGCCATATCCTAAAGAGTGCTGAGACACGGTATCCAATTTTGGAGAAGTTAGCCTTGGCGCTAGTCATGTCAGCTCGCAGGCTTCGTCCATACTTCCAAGCACATTCAATTCAAGTCATCACCGATCAACCTTTGAACGGTGCGTTGGAAAAACCAGAACATTCCGCAGACTAGCTAAGTGGGTGATAGAGTTGAGTGAATTTGAAATCTCTTATGTGCCCAAGACAGCCATTAAAGCTCAGGTCCTAGCAGATTTTCTAATCGACATGCCAGAGTCCAGTCCTGATCGAGCAGAAAGGTCACCTTTGGCTTGGACCATCTATGTTGATGGTGCCTCGGGCAGAAGTTCTTCTGGAGCAAGAGTAGTTCTCATCAATCCAAACGGAGTCAAATTGGAGCAGACCATCAAATTTTACTTTCTAGTAACTAATAATCAGGCAGAGTATGAATCTTTACTAGCAGGCTTGAGGCTCGCAAGGGAACTGGGAATCGATCATGTTCACATCAAAACCGATTCTCTGGTGATGGCGTCACAAGTCCTCGGTAACTTCGAAACAAGAGAGCCAATCTTGAAGAAATATATAGCTCTTGTGAAGATAGAAGTCGGTAGGTTAAAGAATTTTACCATCGAGCACATCCCCAGAACAGAAAATGAGGAGGCCGATTTTCTTTCCAAGTATGGGATGCCTTCAGGAGGAACAACTTCGGAGCTCTTCCGCCCGGCAGTGGTGGAAGGACATTTGATGCAAGTAGACCAACGTACCTCTTGGATGGACCCAGAAATCCTTTATCTGTCAACAGGAGATTATCATCACACAGTCAGAGATAAGAAAAAGTTCAGAATAAAAGCAGCTCACTACTTCCTATTGGCGGGAGTCCTTTACAGAAAAACCTTCCTCTCTACCATGGCCCGGTGTGTTTCAGAAGAAGAAGCTTTCACTGTTTTGCAAGAGGTTCATTCAGGGGAGTGTTGAAGCCACTCGGGAGCAAGAACTCTTGAAAAAAGAATCTTGCGGCAAGGATATTTCTGGCGCACTATGAAGAGAGACTCTGAGATCTATGCCAGAAAGTGTGTTCAGTGCCAGAAGTTTGCTCCACTTCAGCACCAAGCAGCTCAGTCCCTCAGATCGATTGTAACTCCATGGCCCTTCGTAGTTTGGGGAATGGATCTCCTCGGTCCTTTTCCCATGGCAAGCAGTCAGCGGCGTTTCATCATCGCAATGATCGACTATTTCAGCAAGTGGATCGAAGCCAAGGCATTGGCAAAGACAACTACTCAGGTCGTCAGAAACTTTATTTGGGGGGAGATTGTCTGCCGACATGGAATCCCAATGGCTATAATCACTGATAATGGGCCATAGTTCAACAACTCCGAGATGATAGATTTTTGCAGGCAGATTGGAACAGAGCTGCGGTTTGCATCAGTTCATCATCCCAGAAGCAATGGCCAAGTAGAAGCAGCCAACAAGCAGATCCTCAATTTGCTCAAAAAGAAAGTGCAGAATCTCAAGGGCAGCTGGGTTGATCAGCTTCCATCAGTTCTATGGTCCCTTAGGACAACGCCATCATCCGCAACCGGGGAGACTCCATTCAAACTCTCTCATGGCTCGGAGGCACTTATACCAGTTGAGTTTGAAGTCCCGTCACCCAGAGTTCTGCTTGCAAGAGAAGGCGTTGAGGACTGGCTTGAGTTGAATAGTGAAGAGATGAAGTTCAGCTTGGAACACATCGAGGCCATCAGAGATCAAGCAGCCATAAGGCAGGAGGAGATCAAAAGAAGGATGGCCCGCTACTTTGATCAGAACGTGAGGATCAAACACTTCCAAGTGGGAGATCTCGTTCTAAAGAAGATTGATGCTGCTGCTGCAAGAGCTGGTTCAATTGGGAAGCTTAATAAAAATTGGGCCGGCCCTTTTGTTATCAAAGAAGCGTTAAAGAGCGGTGCTTACCGCTTGCAGACATACGAAAGAGAGGATATACCACACACATGGAGCGGGGATGATCTCAAACGGTTCTATTCTGAACCTCCTTTTTTCTACTTTGTGTATCCTCTTCAAGAGTTATTATGAATAAAAACTGCTTGCTAACGCTTATTCAAGTGTTTTGTCTATGTAGTCATAACAGATGAAATGCTAAGAAAGATTCCAAAAACGGTTCTGCGCCTGAACTCTCTTTTTCTTTCTTATGTTTGCTTTGAAAATATATTTTATTAATCGAAGGATCCATATTGACACCTTTTTCTAGTGTTTTCTCTCTCTCTCCCAATGACCTATAACGGTTCCCTGATACCAGGAGACATCGCCGAGTTCAGCAAGACCTCCCCTAGAGTTGTTGTCATTAGCATAACACCACAAAGACCACGTGTTGAGAGGAGATTTCTCACCGTGTAGTGGGAGCTTCAGGCTCTAGCGCGGTTGGATTCTGGACTTCGGATCCCGGCAAGTACCTGACCCCACCTCTGCATTATGGAGGGCTGGGTGGGTTTAAAGCTCTACCATGCTGCATTAGGGATATCGTTACAACTTCGATGATCGCGTGAGGAAAGTATGCCGTTCCGGCTCACCTGCCCGCGGGTCATCTTAGCTTGTAACCCTCGAACACTCCATGGTACCCTCGAGCAGTGCCTGCAGGAGACCCACAGCTTAGACTGTACTCCAGGCAAGAGGGCAGGGAACCGTTCCACCAAGTGAGCATCTTGCTCTTCGTAGGGAATTATGTGCAGACTGATTTTCTCTATCCGCTCAGTCCGCCAGCTTCTTTGGGTTGATTTTATAACATGTAGCCTGGTGAGGAAAGTATGCCGCTCCGGCTCACCTGCCCACCTGGTCGCAAGCTATAAATCATTTCTTGTATTTTCTATCTTTGGCGGCCTGGGCTTATCTATCCGCGCAGTCTGCTAGTTTCCTTGGGATGATTTTATAGATTCTATTTTTGGCGGACTGGTTTTCTGTATCCGCTCAGTCCGCAGAATGGTTTTCATATGTTATAATTTGATAAGTTAATAAAGAGGAATGCAGACTCTACTAGAACTCAATGAAGTACCACCTGACATTGTTATCAGCTGGCTATTCTCGTCATTTTTTAAGGCGAATGTTGAAT
The DNA here is from genome assembly GCA_039583875.1 of Platanthera guangdongensis. Lineage (NCBI taxonomy): Eukaryota > Viridiplantae > Streptophyta > Magnoliopsida > Asparagales > Orchidaceae > Platanthera > Platanthera guangdongensis. Next base: position 73,054,203 of record CM077155.1, on the reverse strand, counting down.
GGATTGATGAGTTGGATTCTCTAATCAGCATGATTCGTTATAAATGATCTGTCGTGCGGACTGCAATTGAAACTCAACAGAGTCCGCCTGACAATTTCTTCTTATTCCGACGACGGACAATAAAATTCTTTAATCAGCAAGATAAAAAGCTCAAACTTATCAGCATGACGTGCTGACTGCTAAGTATCGGTGCGGTGAGCGTGGAAAAAGAACATTGCAGAAAGCACACATGCCAAAAATATCCTTTCTTTCTATTTCATCAAAAATTGTTTACATCATTCTATATGTTCGGCGGACTGCAATCTTGCGTCTGCCACTTTTACAAAAACCAAAAAAGATAAAAAAAAAATACATTGATCAATCTGTAGTCCTTTGTTTCTTTTCTGGAGGTGCAGGGCTGTCACCAACAATGTCAACTTCTGGAGAGTAGCCCCCGGAGCCACTCCCGCTGCTATCTGATCCTGTACTGGAGGCGGACGCGCTATGCGAGCTCCCGGTAGCAGACGAGGATGCAGAGGTGTCGGACTCGGCGGACAGTCCCTCTACTCGCTGGCTCGAGGCAGCATTGTCCGCTGTTTCCTTGGCGCTTTGCCCTTCGCCCTGCCCTCTGTCTTCTTCTTCAACTTCTTCTTCTTCTCCTTCTTCTTCTTCTTCTCCATCTTCTTCTTCTTCTTCTTCGTCTTCATCTTCCTCTTCTTCTTCGCCTTCTTCCTCAATGATATCCTTGCCTTTTTTTAGCCCTCTCCATCGCCGCGACCTGAGGAACCAGCTCAGGGAAGATCTCCAAGAAAGGGACGCCATCCACTCACTCCTTTATGAAGTCGTCGCGGACAAGTCGCTCAATGGCGAGCTCGACGGTCTCCTTCACGAAAGGGAGCATGGCAGCCTGGAAGTTGTTGTTTTCCAAGTCATAGGCGACCTGCGCAAAACAAGAGCAAACGTCAGACAGATCGCGGCGGATAGCAAATTAAGGCCGCTGCGAATTCAACTAACCCCAAGCTCTTCTCTTTGCTGAGCAACCCTTTTTCCCAACCGCACATTCCTTTCCTTTAGCACTTTATTATCCTTTTGAAGTTGTTCGTTCTGCCTCAACAGGTCTCTGGCCAGGGTGGCAACATAGTGGTTTGTCACCACGCTGTTCGCAGCGGCCTGAGAGGCTAGCAGAGGGAGGTCGGCGGCGTGCACCTTCTTAAGGTCGCTCAAGTTGCGCTTTCCGTAAAGCGCGGAGATCGCAATGTGGGCATGGCGTGTTATCCGCGGACTCTTCCACGAAGGAAGCGCGGTGGATAAGCGGACGTGTTTATTCTTGCTGTGCCAGTGGACCATAGGGTTACCCCTAAGGTCCTTCTGGCTGATGCCGAAGCCGCTCATGGAGAAGCTTTCGGAGGAAGAGTAATCTGCCGCGGGATCCCCTTCCTCCTTCCTCTTTCTTGCGACTGCTTCTTTCTTCTCTTTCTGTGTAGGAACGAAGCCGCTGGGCGTCTGCGGTAAGTTAGCGGGTACCTCCAAGGTCGCTGCAAAAACAAATGGATTAAACACCAAGGTCGCGGCTGATGCAAAAGCTGAGTTCGGAAGCCACTTACTCTCCTCAGGCAGGACGTCCGCTAAGCTTGCCAGCAACGGAATATAATGCTCGATGTCAAGCCTGGCGTTGGCCAAGAACTCGACAATGGCGGACTCTAAGTCGTCCAGCTGCACACTTTTGAAGGCAGAGTCCGCGCGCACCGGCGGATAGGTGTGCGCGAACCCTAGGTCGCCCTCAAAGATCAGGAACCTAGAGGTCCAGTTGTGGATTTTGTTGGGAAGGCCCACAACCTTCATCCCCCTGCAGTAGAAGTATATCACCCCCTTGTAGGGGCGGCCTCTGGAGCGGTAATGGAGCGGATAGAGAATATCTTGCGGAAGACATTCATTGAAAAAGCGATCTTTTCAGATCGCAAATAAGAGACAAAGCTGCAGATCACAGCGAGTGTATTCGGCACAAGCTGGCCAGGCACCATTCCATAGTGCTCAAAGATGGCGACGAGTTCCCATAGGAGCGGAAACTTGAATTCGCTATCAAAATGGTCCACTAGAATGGCGATCTGGGTTGCGGTTGAGAAGTTTAATCTTTCTTGATGGGCGGGAAGGCGGACAAGGATATTTGAGTTCACCATCTTCTTTTCGACAAAGGCGTCCAGGTCGGCCTCTGTCAATGTGCATTTCCGGTGATCAGCGGAGTGGAAGGCGACAGCAGCATCAGTCCGCGCGGACACCATTTTGCAGGCCACAGGGTTCCTTTTACTTCAGCTGTTTCCTGCATAAGAGAAAGCAGAAGGCCCTATTTATAGCTAAAGAGTTTGACAGTTTTTTGACCAGGCTGCAGACCTTGCAATTCCAATCCGCACAGTCCGCAAAAAAAAGAATTAAAGCACAGCCAAACAACAACGCGGATACAAACACAGATTCACATGCCAAGGAAAATTCAAAGCAAAAAGTTGTGGCCGACACAATTTATTGTCCGCCCAGATCGCGCTTTTTCTCCCGGCAGGTCACAAGGAGCGGATACATTTTCAATCCGCTTAGTTCGCAGCATTTCCCACCTGCAGGTTAAATATCGAGAAGCGGACACAGCATTAGTCCGCACAATTCGCCACATCACAAGGATTAAGCTACATAATTTGCGGATATATAATCTGAGTCCGCACAGATCGTAACAGAGTTCAGTTTACAACACAGCATTGTTCGAAACACAATTATACAAACAAGTATATAATTAAACAAATAAAAGCTCAAAGGCATTGCGGACTCAGCGGTCCCTATTATCGGTCCGCGCCGGCCTTTCTACCCTGTCTCTGCATAAATGAGCTGCTTGATCGCTTATCTGAAGAATCTCGCTGTACACACGGCAGAGATGATGATGAATGACATTTATGGTCCGGTGCATATGAGCAGCTTCCCGATCTACCCGACTGAGGGGCACCATTGGCTCCGTCGCCGGCCTCGGCTCCTCATCCGCAGATTGTTGGACACCGCCAGCCGGTGCGGCGATCTCTGAAGCAGCGCGTTCTGGCACTCGCGGCCTCTGCTCAGTGACCTCAGCAGCCCGCTTCCCTTTTTCTCCGCGCACTGACGCCAAGTGCTTGCCTTTATAGAATCGGACGTCATCCGCAAGCCTCTTCTTCTCCCTTTCAGACCTCTCCAGCGCCCTCGAGATGCTGGCGATCTGGTCTTTTAGGGCTTTCTCGCGCTCTGCGGACACTTTCTCACGCGCCGCGGACGCCCTCTCACGCTCCTCTGCCTTCTCTAACTCTGCTTTAACACATTGCATTTCAGCTTGGAATTTCTTCTCTAACTCTTTAATCATATTCAGGCTGGGGGGCTCATCCCTCGCGGATTCCACATGCGAGACCGCGTCACCACCGGTATTCGGCGTTACCATGAACTCACCACTCTCGATGGAGCCCGGCGGCGACTTTCTACCTGCAACAAACAAAGTCAACTTCACATTCAAAGGCAGCTCGCGGCGGACGCAAAGAAAGGATGAAAGATCACATTTAGACATAGCAGCAGCGAGTTGCCGACTATCGAAGATGATTGGCCGCCTTGCCCGCTCCGGGTCAAAGGCGCTTAACCGCTTCTTCCATTCGCGGTGAACCTTTGCTCTTTTCTCAGCAGCCGAACTTGTTGAAACCACAATATCGTCCGTCTCAATGATGATTTTGATTGGTCTTGACGTCCGCGGCGGCGACCTGTAAAGCCACTGACGCTTAAAGTATTTAGGCGCCGGTTGAAGTTTACCTGACCGCAGCAGCTCCGCAGCAATCCGCAGATCCTCAGCGGCTTTATCCGCCGCGACCTGCTTCGAGGCCGCCCCCACCGCAGCAACATGAGCAACAATTTATTTCTTCTGCTCCTCTATCTTCTCTTTCAGCCTCTCTCTCTCCTCTTCCTCCACAGCGAACAAGGAAGGGAGTTCGTCACCCTTATTCCCAGTGGCCTCCGCCTCAGATTGCTGCAGTACAACCAGCAAGGATTCGTTGATTAAATCAAGTCGATCGACGTCTATGGAATCAACTATCTCATCCGTGGAAAAACTGACCGTGGAGAGGGAATTATCTCCCTGGATTTGGGCCTCTGGTGTAACCAGATCGCTGTCAGGAACTTCTTTGTCGCGCGGTCTGTATTGTAAGTCCGCATCCCCAGTCCGCTTGGAGACGTTCTTCTCCTTCATTGCGCGCAGTTTCTTCTCAACCCGCTCGGCGACGGTCTCCCCGTCCCTCTTCCTCTTCTTTCTTTTAGCAGTTTTCTCAGCAGAATCCGCAGCGGACCACCCTAAATCGGGCTTGTTTTCGCGGACAGTCTCAGGATTCACAGCAGTCAATGAATTTGAGGGCGCATCGTCCTCTTCCTCAGTCCGCCTATCTTATTCATCCAAGTTAACAATGGGCACCTGGGCATTGGGAGAAGATATGTCAGCCTCAATGTGTTCACCAATGGTGTCCGCCGAGGTCGCGGTTTTCTGGGAAGTGGCAGAGTCCGACAGGGTCACCATCTTTTCACTTCTCAATGGCTCAGCGTCGACTACGACATCCTCACGAGCAGATATGTCGGCACGGCGTACTGCTTTCTCCGCAGGCTTTTGGCTGTGGGAACTCTCTCCTGTAGGTCGGACAAGATCCTTTCTTGTCGACCTCTTTACTATCTTCTTGGTCTTCATAGGCGTTGCCAGTGCTGGGTCGCCTTTTGCAGTGAGACTAGAGAAGAAAGCTCCAAGCCTTGCCATGTCGGACTGGAAAGTGGAGACCGCAAGTGGTGAATAGCGCCCCGTGTCGATCGAGATTCTCAACAGTTCCAGGCCCTCCAACGATATTTATAGCGTTGGCAGCATTTTCGAGGCTTGCGGACTCGGCGGTTAAGAAAACATTTTCGAAGTTTTCTGAAAACTTGAAAATGTGCGGGGATTATGTTAACCCCTCAGTCCGCAACATCCTACAAGATTCCAAAGCCCCCTTTCAACAGGCACGGATGCGATTTGTCCGTCCGCCCAGTCCGGCAAGGTCACCAATCGGACACTGAGGATGGTACCCCAGCAGCGGACGCAAGACCCTATCCGCTTAGTCCGCTAGGACTTGTGGTATCGGATTCTCTACAGCGGCGGACGCAGTGTCTCGTCCGCCCAGGCCGCCGCCCTCCAGCAGGATCGCGCCCAGCAGCAGTGGAAGCTCTAGTCCGCGAGCCCAGTCCGCCCCTTCTGCGCGGACTGGCGTGTTCTTTCTTTTTGCTTCCCGTCACCGCTTCCCGGTTCTCCTGTACCCCAGGCACTCGGTTATTTTAGCCCTGCCCGTTTGGGCAGGCCCCCTATCCTATAAATAGGGGGGAGGTGGTGCACCCAAGACATGCTGACTCAGACCCAGGAGCCTACTTGTTACAGGCTGCGGAGTCGAATCTTGAGCCTTGCGGACTCCCCCTCGCTCTGCTCTTGTCAACCTTTTCCTTTCACTTGTAGCCAAATCCTTCTTCAATCAAGGAAAAGCCCGTCGCAAGAGAGACATTCAGGCCGTGACGGGCGAAGTCTGTTGTTGCCGTGGTTCACGGCCCGGCTCTTCTTTCTGCCCTCATCCGCTTAGTAGATCACTACTCGCAGTCTCCCTATTCCCCGGTGTTCGAACCATTAGCTGGTGGTGCTCGACCCCCCTTGTGTTTTCGTGCATCAAGATTACTGACTTCGTTTTTCTTGTGGTTCAGCATGTTTGTTGAGTCTGAAATAGCCAGCTTCAGAGAGGCAATCACATCCGCCTATTTTTTTTGGCTAGGAGCCTGCTTATCTTCGGTGCTTGCAGGAGTTCACCATAATCATCAATCAATTGATTGACATCTCCTTCAGATTCAGAACTATCTTCATCTCTTGATGCAGATGCTTCTGATTCTGGACTAGTTATATAATCTGACATAGAAGGTGGAGAATGTACCTTACTAGGGCCAGGCTGCTCCTGGCTGCGTCCTTCCTTAATCAAAGCCATCAGCCCAAGGCAATGGCTGACTTCTTCTCCTTCTTCAGATCTGGAAACATTATCAGCTTCTCTAGTGAATGCAGCCAGCATCTCTAAGAAGTCTGCTTCTATAGATTCTTTTTCAGTAGTAAATAGCCCAATGTAGGCTTCAGCTTCATCTACCTCTTCCGACTCTGATGATGAGGAGTCAGTCCAGCTCTTTTGCTTCTTGGCAATAAAGGACTTCTCCTTCTTGCCCGTCTACTTATCTTCCTTCTTTCCACCAGCATCCTTTCTTTTGATAGGGCAGTCGGCTATGATATGCTCTGGCTTGCTGCAATAATATCACACCGCTTTATAAAAAGTATGTTTACTTGGTTTAGATCCATACCTGTCCTCTTTAGAGGATTTCTTCTTGACCTTGTAGTAATATTCCTTGGGATAAGAAGAAGAATATGGTCTGCTTCTCCAATGCTTCTTCTTCATAAATTTCTGAAATTGCCTAGAGAAGGTAGCTAAGTCTTCATCAGAAATGTGGCAGTCAAATGTGCTGGTTTCTGAGCTTTTTGACTCAGAATCAACAACTCTCCTTGGTGGAGAAGGAATCTTTCTCCTGCTCTTCCTTGTGGCTTCAGCTTTGAAGGCCACTGACTTATCTTTGATTGTAGTCTTGCTGATTTTCTCCTCCTCCTTTCTAGCAGTCAGATGCATTTCATAAGACATCAGCTTTCCAAACAGGGTTGGTAGTGGAGTGTGTGCAAGTCTGGCCACTTCTCTGATGGCATAGATTTTTGTGTCCCAGTCTTTCGTTAAAGACCTGAGGAACTTATCATTCAATTCATAAGTGTTGAATACTTTGCCATATGTCATCAGCTCATTCACAATTTTGAAAAACTTCTTATAGCACTCAGTAATACAATCTGACTTGTCCTGCCTGAAGCTTTCATACTCTTGATTGAGCATGGACTTCCTGTCCTCCCTCACTTCTTCAGTCCCCTCCATGTAGACAACTAGTGTGTCCCACATCTCCTTAGATGTCTTGTAGTGGACTAGGTTTTGGAAGGTTGAGTCATTTATGACACTAAAAATAATGTTTTGTGCCCTCTTATCCAATGTAGCTAAGATGATTTCATCTTTAGTCATCTTAGAATGCTGCTTTGGAGTCTTCAGATTTGCATCAAGGACTGATGTCTTCATTGGGATGAAGGGTCCTTCCTATACTGTGATGTATATCCTAGGATCAGATGCTTCCATGAAAAGTCTGACCCTTTCTTTCCAGATGTCAAAGGTCTCCTTCCTGCAAAGAGGAAGTTTTATGGATTAAAGTTCTTTATGATGCTCACTTGAACCCATTTTGGCCTTCTGATAGCTACCCCTAGAGATCAACTCAGACTGTTAATTCTATTTTAGCAACCTCCCTTTGATACCACTTGAAAGTATTGATTTCAAGAACAACTAATCACCTAGAGGGGGGGGGGGGGGGGGGGGGGGGGGGGGGGGTGAATAGGTGTAATATAAAAACTTAGGCAACTTATCAATTAAAATCACAATGCAACAATCTTATCAGAATCAATACCAGCATAGTACATAACACAGTACATAGATTTGGTCAAACTTCCTTCTATCTTTCTCAGATCCTCAGATCTTATAGCTCAGAGCTCAACTGACTCCTACAACTCAGGTGTATGCCCTACCACTCAGATCACCAAGATCCTATAACTCAAGTTCTTCCCAAGAACTCTACCTTAGAGTGACTCTACACTCATACAACTCAGGTAACTTCTGCCCTACCACAGTGAGAATCCACACAGCTACAATTCAGACAACTCTTGCCCTGCCTTAGCCTTTATAACACATGCTTACAACTCAGGACTTAGCCTTACCACTCAGATTCAAAATGAATCTTGCACAGAAATATTCAAGACAATGAATTACAGACACCAGAGAAAATTCTCTGTGCCTATCTACCTGGACCGAGTAGATGTCAACCCTAACTTCATCTTCATAGCAACAAGATGATACATCGATCTTGAAATGATGCCCGACTTGTTCTGGAATCAACTAGCAGATGAATCTGCTTTTTCTTCTTCAGGAATATCTCCCGATCTGGACTCAGCAGATTTCAGCCCTTCCTTCTTCTTTGATCCAGCGAATTGATCTTCAGATTCTGGCTGGGCTTGGATCGAGAAGATAACTTCAACTAGGGCATGCCTAGGCTGATTCGTCTCTCTCAGAGGATTACTCTTGTAAGACCCCGCCCCCCTCCCGGATCCCAAAACACGGCACAAAGAGGGGTCTTATGCCCAGAACAGCCGCCTTGTGGTAGCATTAGCACATGGGCTAACCTGTACCACAAGACGCCTATTCCGCCAGCTACAACTAATATCAATATAAACATGCCAACCCAACAAAAATATAATAAAGAGAAGTCAAATCCACACCAAGTATATAGCCCAAATACAGCAAATAAGAGAAGCTAAACATGCTTCTACAATATCATAATACAACTATAAAATTCCCCAAACGGGCTACATCAGAGTCGCTCAACACTCACATCTGTAACTGACGGTAGCGACGTCACCGTCATATCAGGCCCTGTCGTCCTAGCGTGGCTGTCCTGCTGCACAGTCTACGACTGCTCTACCTATGGGGTGACCTCCTAAAATGGAAGTCGTAGCAACCATTATTCAAAAAGACTAAGTGGCTTCACATCCGCTCCCCCGACGACTCCTCGACACCAGGCGGAGAAAGGAACAAGGGTAATATATACAAGTAGTAAAACAGGTACAAGTAGGTGGTAGTAGTATATGAATAACAATATTATAAACTAGCAGTTCTACTTGAGCAATAGTAATTCAACAAGTACATGTAACTACAGCAGGTAAGTAACTTAACTTATAAGGATGCTCATACGAGCTCATAAGTTAAGGATCGGTTTACATAAAGTAACTCATCGTATAAGAGTGCCCTTACAAACTTATAAGATGAGGATCTTGTTGTGCATTGTTATGAAATGGTATGTATGCTATGCAATGACTCACCCATGATCACACACATGCAATTGCTATGTCGACACAGACTATAGTTCCCACTATTCGAGCAGGTAGCTAACCTCTCAGGCACCAACCGTCGTGGCCAGGTGGTGACAGTAGAGCGGACAACTCTACTACTAGGCGGGCATCCACACTGCTTCACCTAGGCCTCTGTATGCCTCAACGCTAAGAACACAATAGTAGAGCCCATGCGTACTATGGCCCAGCGGGGGTCTCGGGTAGATGTGCACCGAGAACACAGCCCCGAACTGACCTTGTGTGACCCAGAAGGGGCCTCAGAAGAAAGCACGACGACACAGCCCAACCGTTCACTTGGCACGGAAGGGGTCCCGGGACGTGAACACCGAGGACATAGCCCAACCGCCCAAATTCTAACTGTCAACTCCCATCGGTGTGACGATCGGCGAGCCCGTAGACCTGCCACACTATCCTTAACCCAGGATTACGACATCGCGTGTCGATTCACACCGCATGCAAATTCTACATCACCGTGGCATGGAAGGGGCATCGGAAGTAAGCACAAGGACACATCCCAACCATCCACTCGGCACGGGAGGAGCCCCAGGATGTGAACACCGAGGACCAAGCCCAACCGTCCGTCAACACCGTACGTACATCCTTCCACAATACTACCCGTAGGGAGACTACGCTCTAAGTATTGGACTACTAAATTTCATTCCAACCATCAAACATACTCATGGCCATAGTTTATCCTTCTATATGTCATTCCAAATGATTTCAACATAATATAACATAATGCGCATATATAATAGTCTACCAATTTCTAACAAGTCATTTCGTTTTAGTAAGCTTGCTTCACAATTCAGTTATATGAAATTCAATTAGCAATATTCATCATTCATAGCACTACGGTGGTTAACATAAAATAGTTCACCAACATTCTTGAGTTAATTTGCAACATAGATTCCACCGAATCCAAATCCATATTATATAAAAACCCAGTATTTAAGTGTAGAATAAATCTGGACAGTAAATTCAACCGAAGATTCCCGAAGCTACAAGAATTCAGTGAAGACGTGTAACCCCTCGATGGAAAGGTCTTTCCATGGGTTACAACTTTCATATTCAGCCAACAACCCAGATTTGATTGTATCCTATTTGAAATCGGCTTCGAAATCCGCTGCGCACAGAAAACAATTTCTGCATGTAGGTTTGCCGGATGTCAATTTCGTTCAGGCTTTCCCGTGGATGCAAACTTCGCCTGAATTCGCGCAACCATTAGTTGGAAAGGTATTTTCAAGGGCTTCAACTTTTGTGTTTAGTCGACAGCCCAGATCTGGCCATATCACACCTGAAAATGGCCAGGAAGCTCGCTGCGCGCAGAACACAGATTCTGCACGCATCTTAAAGAGGAATGAACGGCATCGGTTCATCTCCCTCCTCAAGTTGGTCTTCCAAAATCACACAGAAATTCCTCATCCCTTATTCACCCTCATGAGGCCATGATTCTTCACAAAACCATCCCCCATCTTCACATAGAAGGTCGGAGAGGTTGAAGACACCACTAACCTTAGAGCACAAGCCCTAGAACGACCTCTTCCTAGAGAAATCATCATCTCGCTAGTCAAGACACTTTTGAGTCGACATCTCACCTAGATATCTACAGATCTAGCACCAAGGGAGAGGGGAGGAAGCTCATCTCATTTCCGGCGTTTCCACTATTTCTGGCCATGGATCGTGTAACTCTTCTCGGCGACATCTTCTCCTTCACGGCGGCGGCGGATCCCTCCTCTAGAACTATCTCCAGTAACTTCCTTCTCTCAATGGGAGTTTCTCTCATAAAATAGGGGATGAGATGAGCATGAAAACGGCTAGGGTTTTCACTTCCCCTTATATATGAAAAGTGACACGGGTAGGGACATGCCCGTATCCTTGCTTGTGTCCTTCTTTGGTGAAGCGTCAACGACGGTCTTATTGTCGGTTCAATACTCGACATGGGTAGGGACACGCCCGTGTCCCGACCCGTGTCCACATGACACGACCGTGTTCCCTAGGCGTGTCCTTCTCTAGATACATCTCGACAAACTCAACTCGACACACCGACACACGTGTATGGACACGCCCGTGTCTCTACCCGTGTCATACATTTCGTCGATCTCGACACATTTCGTCGATCTCGACACGCTCTGTCGAGTTCACCTCGACACACACAGGTAGTGACACACCCGTGTCTCTACCTGTGTCTGTCCAGTCACGCCCGTGATCCAGGGCGTGTAACCCACTCGACACCTTATCGAGAGAAGATTGTCGACCTCTCGACACAGTGGCACACGCCCTGTCACACGCCCATGTCACAGGTCGTGTACCCCTGCTTTCCACATCGATCTCGACACACTTAGTCGATCTCGACACACTTCGTCGAGTCCAACTCGACACATACATGGGTAGGGACACGCCCGTGTCTCTACCCGTGTCACTTCATACGGGTAGTGACACGCCTGTGTCACTACCCGTGTCCTTCTCTGGACATACTCGAGTCGTCGACTCGAGAGCTGGCCTCTCCCACACGGGTAGGGACATGCCCGTGTCTCTACCCGTGTCCTATGCTTGACTGATTTCTCCTCCTATTCACATGTGCTGCCCAGTTTTCAGCACTCCCCCTGAACCCAAGTCAGCTCTCCTAACTCAAAAACACGCACGAGGGGCCTAGTGCGATTCAGGACGTTACAAATCCTATAAAAAAATAAAAGATTTCGTCCCCAAAATCAGGCTTAGGTTATGGGGAGAAAAGCATAACAAAAAATGTAATATGCTTTTAAATAAAATTACCTTGAGCAAACAACTCCAGATAGCATTTTTGCATCAAATCCATTGGCTCCCATGTATGTTCCTCCTTCCCATGATTAGACCATAGCACCTTCACCAAAGGAACACTTTTGCGGTGCAACATTCTTATCTCGTTATCTACGATCTGCACCGGCTCTAGTCGCATAGACCTATCAGACGATACAGCACCATCATTTGTGGGGATGTATTGATCGGGATGCAACAACGCCTTCCGAAGCGACGACACATGGAACACGTCGTGGAGGTTCTCTAGCTCGGACGGTAACTCCAACCGATAGGCCAACTTACTGCTCTACACTACTTGTTTACATTACTGCTTCCTTATTATAGAACCTCTATCTTGCTTTTCCTTTTATAGCTCTATATATGTTACAATTTACCTACTAGATAGTTCCATCGTCACCTGCTTTGTTCCCACTCACCACCATCATAGATTTCCTATCATTCCTCCCGCACGGTGCCTAGGAGCTACTGGGGGAGAGGTGGGGGAAATTAGGATTTGTCATTTGACTAACTTCGGTGGACCAAATATTTCAAGGACTCTAGATGGGTGACAGGGAGCAACGGCAGGAGATGCAGCACCAGCGGATCACATTGCACTTAGAGATGGGCCAGTCTAGTACAGGAGCACCAGTCTCTGGCTCCGTGAGTGTTAGCTTAACTTAGCTTACGCAAGAGGGTTGTGGTGTGGATTCACTATACCGGGCATAAGCCCGCTTATATTCCTATTATACTGATCTACTTTAGTTCTTATATTATGCTATGGTCTTGCTGTGATTTTTATTTCATATATTATATGTGATTTGTGGACTTTCCTTAATTATCTTCTCTCTTTTGTACTTCTAATTCATGATGATCTTAATTGCTAGCAAAATCAGCATTTTGTAGTGGCGACCCTCCTGAGTGCCGGTGCCACCGCTAAATGACGGTTCTGGGCATTAATCCTGGTAGTGTGGCAAAAGAGGGTCTTACAGATGCCAAGCGTCGTCTTGGTCCACTCCTTGTATGTCCTCCGCCTACTAGGCGAAGACATACATGTTTTTTAGCAGACAAGCGATCAGTTCTCCTCTCTCTTCTTTTGGCAGCTCTGAGTTGATAGAGAGTTTCCTCTCCTCTCCATTTACAATTGGAACTCCATGAGTCACCTGGGTGAGTTCCAGGTGAGTTCCTTATTGGGCACCCTCCTCTATGTCCTCGATCGCTTCTGAAAGATTGCCACTTTCAGGAATAACAGCTAAAAATACAATAGGTGATACCTACTCGGTCACATTAACCTTCTTAACATAGCACTCCCGAGCCATCCTTGGATCGCTCTTGATCCGGTACTGCCTGCCCTCAGCTGCAAACTTGATAGCCATGTGGAAGGTCGAAACCACTGCCTGATACTCATTGAGGAGGGTTCTCACGAAGATAGCAAAGTGCGGCTTGGTGCTTCAGCCACTATGAATTGAGTAAGCCTTGTAACCCCTTCGAGTGTCACCAAGAGGGAAACACTTCCTTCAACCTACATCTTCTCGTCGGTGGAGCCGTAGAGCGTCCCTTCGGTGGAAAGCAAAGGCTTTTTTGTCTTTAGGGTCTCGTAGGTCATCTTGAAGTTGAGATCCATTGCACTACCAGCATTATTCAAAATTCACCTTACCATGTACTTTTTGATATTTTCCTAATCACAACAGCATCGTTGAAAGGTTTGGCGGTTTGCTGAAGATCATCTTGGCAAAAGGTGACGACTCCCCTTGGCAGAGCAGAAGTAGAGGTTGCAGCAACCACATGCCGATAGACCCTTACCATGGAAGTTTTCTAGGTTGACTCTTCCCCTGCCCCTCCATGGATACATAAGAGTTTCCCGAGAGTGCCTTCATCGTCAGCATAGACACATTTTCCAATGCTGATGCTACCAAGATAGTCTGCATCCTCAACTTCTTCACACTCCCAAAAAAGCTCTGCCACCTCTTTGCCCTTTGAGGTAGATGGTTTCGTTGCAGCTTACTTCTATACAAGATTCTTAATTTTCCCTACTACAAGAAGCCATTCTACCAGCTAATGGAGGGCTCTACAATTTTCAGTAAGATGCCCCTTTTCCTTGTGGAATTCGCAAAAAAAGATCAGAGCTTTGGGATCTCTCTTTCACTCTCAAAACAACTTCTTGAACTCTTGTTTCTTCTGTAGAATTTGGATAACTTCATCAACTATTAAACCCATGGCTAGAGCTCATCCATGAGATCGCAGTTCTGTTGATCACCTTGGGAAGAGTCATCTTGGACCTGGAGAATCAGCAATACCTAAGGAGCAACTGGGGGGGTACAGTGGCTGCCAGAAGTTTCAGATCACGAAACTATTGATGGCCTTGAAATGGCCGCTTATGGCGAAAATTCTTTCCCCACTGAGCAGGGGGCTAATACTCGGGTCGAGAAGGTTTGAACGAATGATGAGGTGTTGATGAGTCTTCTACATCCTTTCCTTCTTCTGCTCTAGCTCTCAAGGAGGAAATATAACCGTTGGCATTTTCTCGTTCGATAGACCTATTTACCAGGGCAATCAACTCCTCGTACATTGCAGGCTCCTTAGTGGTTGTATTGAATTTCAGAGGTCCTTCATTCAGGTCGTTGACCAAGGAAACTTTATTAAATCTCGATTTACATTTTTTATTCCCAGAATATCTTTCATAAAACGATCAACAAACCATACTACTGATTCATTATCCCTCTACTTGATCTTAAAAAGAGTCATTGGCCCGCTCTTCCTCCTCTTGGAAGTAGCAAATCTCAACAAGAGCTCTCTGTGAAGCTCTATAATACTGGTGATAGACTGGGGATAAAACTCACGGAACCATTTTCTAGCCTGACCATCAAAGGTGGTTACCAAGAGTTTGTATTTCATGACATCTATCAAGCACCTCAGGCTAAAACATCTTCAGAGGCATACAGGTGCGTGGTCGGATCGAACTAACCAGTATAATAGGGCATTCGAGGTTACCTGAAGTAGTTTGGAGCCAGCTCCTAATGAATCATATCCATGAAGGGAGAGGGATCTTCAACTTCAAGTGGAACGGAGGTCGCGACGGGCCCCACGACCTAAACATCTTCAACAAAATCGAGCCTGCGGGCTGGGCTCCCCCTAGATACTTCATGGAAGAACTCAATGAGAGAAGCAAATTCTTACTCTTATGCCCGCAAAGGAGCACCGAACTGCATGGGCGGCTTAGCTAGTGTAGAGACTGCTAGCGCCGGGTGAACTGGAGCATGGAGGACGGGCGTGTTCGTGGGAGCTGCTGCGGGCTGAGGCGCTAACTACAGGGTAAGCGTGGTTACGGCCTGGATAATCGCGTCAAGGCGTTGGTCAGTTTCCCTATGTGTCACAACCCGCATTTTCTCCACATTTACCGATATATTAGAGTAAGAGAAAATGCGCGTCATGATGTCACGTCAGTAGGGGATAACTGCAGACACTCAGACAAAACTTTAACTTGACACTTTTATGAAAGATCCTTAAGTTATTAAAAGGAAAATCCTGTTAAAGTTTAAGCGGTAAGCAGTATCACTCGGCTCAGTGGCTCATTTAGTACACGAGAAAAAAATATTATACGCTGCAGAAAATACTTTATTTACAATATTATACATCCAACATGAGTATAAACATCCCTAGAGGAGAACACATGGTATGCAAAACTCTAGATTTATAATAATTATAAAAGTAGCTTTTACGACCGTTAAATAAAGTGATTTAGATTTCAAACAAGGCATATATGAAGGAATAGTAATAATAACTTTTTATTTTTTAAAATATCTAACATGCAACCTAGTATAAGACCTTCCCAGAGAGCTAGTACAACCAACCAAAAAGTGTAAACTAGCAGCTAGCAAAGTATTCAACATTCCAAACGAAAACTACCAATGGGCATAACCTGACACGAATCCACTGAAAGTATGCATGTCTGAACAAAAACTGAAAACAACAAACTGCCTCACGACGGTAAGGAAAAACCACTGCAACAACTACAGTCCACAAGCTACTACCCAACATAGCCGCTCCACCGGCTGCAGCCCTGAACCTGAGGCATTCAAAGAAATAACACCTCAGCAAGAAATTTGCAAGTTGAAATGGAAATAAGAAGGTAATAAGTAGAAAAAGGCAAGAAAGAGTTTACCAAACCCGACTATAGGAAAAAGCTGGAACTGCGACTAATTAGCCAAATAGAAATTGGTAAAGTGAAAAGTTTACAATAATGGAGTAAAAGAAATTTTGCACCATGTACGAAACGAAGTCATGCTTCAACAAAATCTGCAAAGATTAGCATGAAATAGCATAAACTGATCTATAAGAAGCAAATGAGCAGAAGACAGCTCGAAAACGTGAATAATTAACACTGGTGAAAATAACCGGGCCGAAGTCGGTGACCAAAACATCCAAAACTAAACTTCCAGACCCAAACGTCTCATAAAAATGCACTGCGGTGGTGGCCACCTGTCACAACACAACCCAACATTCCACAAAAGAGAGACCAAACAAACACCAAGTGGAATGATTCACAAACCGGCGTACAGTTGGTTGTGCTTTATCCACTGTCCACCTTCCTAGCCGAAGAAAACATGATACCCAAACACCCCAAACCAAACCCAAGACTAAACCCAAAGAAATACCTTGACAAGCCCTAAATTAACTCTAAGGATCATACACGACGAATCGGGCACAAATCGGCGAAAAACACCAAGTACATCAACAATTCGGCAAGTATACCCGACGAACAATGCCCATACTCGATGAATTGACAAATGATACTCGACGATTCTGACTTGGCAGCCCGATCACTCAACGCTTCCCAACCTAAGCCATACTCAACGAATTGTCGAATACACTCAAAGCTTTTGCCTTCATTCAACGCCACGCCCGTCGATACTTGATGAACTCGACACCTAGTTACTCGACGAATCTAACTTAACTCAAGCCACGCCGGCCGATTCTCGACGAATTCTACCCTTATTCGACGAATGATATATGACAAATTTACTTTAACGAATTCCTACCACTATTTCATACTCGACGAATTATACAAGGTAAATATTCTTATACTCGACAACTTATACATGGTCTATATTCTTATACTCGGCGAATTATACAATGTCTATTTTCTTATACTCGATGAATTATTCAAGGTCTATATTCTTATACTCGACGAATTATACAAGGTCTATATTCTTATACTCGACGAATTTCTGATTTTTTTCTACAGCTATATTCGAAGATTTTCGCTTAGCATGCCTATCACACCTGACGGTTTCTAGCCAAAAGGTCCTAACTATCCTGGGGATTTTCTCAAGTCTAACTCCTACACAACTCCTACACACAAAGGAGAGAGAGAAGGAAAGACATGATGGAAATAATAGGAAGCATGGGGGAAATCGCCACTTTCCTCAAATCTTGGAAAATCCACCACCTCTAATGCTCCACGGCAAGAATCAGCCGCAAGAAGACCTAGGAAACGTTTCCTGAAACTTTTGGGAGAAAAAGAAGGCTAAAACCACAAATCCTAACACACAAAAATTAGAGAAACGGGGAAAGCTTACCACGAACGCGTAGATCTCAGCGAGAGCATTCCAAATCTCTAATCTATTGGTAAAACCGACCACCGAAGCTCTCTCTATCACCGGCCAAACACACACATGATGGAAATATGGTTTAATGCGATGGATTTCTATTTATACATACATATAATATTAAATCATAATTATTTAAAAAACGCCAAACCGACCCAAAATTCAAACCAACTCGGAATCTTACAAAAATTGCACCGTAGCTAAATATCGACGCTACGAAGCCAACGACGGAGTCAAAATCAAAATCCGACAAACTAAACTCGGGTAAAACAACACCCGAAGATAAAACACCACCACATCCCTATAAAAAGCTCCACCTAGTCACCAAATCAGACCCTGCTCGCAAGGGAAGGTGCACAACCAAGCCAAACCAACCACACAAGAAAACCCACTGAGCAAACCCATGATCCAAAAAATGTCACCCGTTAACAATGCGTCAATGTAACGCCCTGACGTCAAAAATACGTCACTTCGGAAATTAAAAAAAAAACCAAAAAATCAGGGGTGTTACAGCCACTCCCCTAAAAAGAAGTTTCATCCCGAAACTTGACATAAATAGGATCAAATCCAAAATAGAAGAAAAGTAATCATAGGCTATCAAAGAAAACACTTACCAAAAGAATCAGGAGAACAGAAGAGGATTAGCCTTCCTTAAAGCTGACTCAAACTCTCAAGTCATGCTCTCCACGTCTAGGTTCCTCCACAAAACTTTAACCATGGGTATTGTATTCCTTCACAATACCCAATCTTGAGTATCAAAAACACCAATACGCACTTCCATATAGGAAAGGCAAGGCTCCTACAGGGGCACAACATCAAGAATGTGTCGGTCGCTAAGCATGTACTTCCGTAACTGGCTTACGTGGAAAACATCGTGCACACCAGGAAAACTCGCTGACAAATCCAATCTATAAGTAGACATTCCAATATGGTCCACAATCTTGAAGGGTCCCACATACCTAGGATGCATCTTATGGTTCTTACCAAATCTCTTAACACCGAACATCGGGGAAACATTAACAAAAATCATGTCCCCGTTAGGAAATTCCAAATCAATCCTTCATCGATTATCGTTCTTTTCATAACGCTCCTGGGATATACGAAGCTTCTCTCGAATATGCCTAACAGAGATATCCATTTCTTCCAAGGACTCCAGACCTAACAACGGTCTCTCACCGACCTCGGCCAAAATAAGGGAGTTTTGTAATATCTCCCATACAAAGCCTCAAACGAGGCCATCTTCAAGCTCTCATGAAAACTGTTATTGTACGCAAATTTCACCAATCTCAAACGCTCATCCCATGCTCCTCCATGGTCCATAATATAACATCTGATCATAACCTCCACAATCTAATTTACACTCATTGTCTGACCTTTTGTCTGCGGATGATAAGTGGTGGAATATCTTAAATTAGTACCCAACCCTTCCTGTAAAGTTTTTCAAAAGCGAGACGTAAACCTAGAGTCTTGATCTGATACAATATTAACGCGTACTTCATGTAATCTGATGACGTCATCCAAGTATAACTCATTTATTTTCTTCATGGAGTAGTCGATCTTGAACGACACAAAGTGAGCACCCTTCATCAGTCTGTCCACTATAACCCAAACTTAATCGTGTCTTCGGGGAGATCTCGGTAATCCCGTAATAAAATCCCTCGAAATACTCTCCCACTTCCAACTTGTAATTTCTAAAGGCGTTAACTTGCCTCCAGGCATTTCATGATCAGCCTTAACTCGCTTGCAAGTAAAACATTCGGATATAAACTTTGATATATCTTCCTTCATACCATACCACCAAACGATCTGTTTCATATCAATATACATTTTGGTAGAACCGAGGTGGTAGACAACACTAGAACCATGTGCCTCTTTGCATAACTTAACTCAAATATCCTCAACTGTGGGAATACAAAAACTGTCGAGGTACTTCAAGGTACCTGCATCATCGTTTGAAAAGTTTGGTAATTCCCCTTTCTCAGTTCTATTATAAAGGTGCATCAAATCAGGATCATCCTTTTGATGTAGCCTTATAAGTGTTATTCATAAAGGCTCTATTACTTCCAAACTGTTGGGTGAGTCGCTACACCCAACCGATATATCCATCACGAGAAATTCCTCTACCAGCAAATCCACTTAGAGATTAAAAATTTTCGTCGTCTTCCTACTCAAGGCATTGACTACCACATTAGCTTTGCCCGGATGATATTGCATCTCAACATCATAATCTACAACATAGTCAAGCCATCTCCGCCAGAGCAAATTCAACTCCTTCTAAGTGAAGATGTACTTCAAACTCTTATGATTTGTATAAATCTTGCATAAAATGACATATAACAGATGTCTCCATAACTTCTAGGCGTAAATCACAGTTATGATCTCTTGATCAAGCGTAGGGTAATTCCTCTTATGTATCTTTAACTATCGCGACCCATACGTAATCACTTTGCCTTCTTGTATCAACATGCAACCAAGTACCACATGCGATGCATCTATATACATAGCATACTCTATTCCTTCGGTAGGCAAGACCAGCACCAGAGTAGTGCACAATGTAACATATATCCCAATTCGAGCAAGACCCCCCGAGTGACATGTGTCACTACGTATCGGCGTAGACTAGGTAGAAGTCTTCAGACCATGAGGCCGTCATGGTGGGGTCATGGTTAACATAGGAGGATGACTTAAGTTAAGAAATTGCAATTAGGAGAGATTGTTACATGATTATCAAGTTATAGATATACCTAGGCGTGCACATAAAGACCGGTCCCAACCGGTCCCGTTGGGACCGGACCGGTCGGGACCGGACAGGGACAAGTCCCAGTGAGGACCGGTTCGGTCCCGGACCGGTCCTGTGGTCCCTGGAAGTCCCCCCTTTAAGGGTAAAAACCGGTCCCGGACCGGGACCAGTTTCGCGACCGATCGGGACCGGAAAGAGCTCAGCTCGAAGATTTTCGTCGAGCTGAGCTCGACGAAAATCATCGACCAGAGCTCGATGATTTTCATCGAGTCTCAGCTCGACGAAATCGTCGTCCAGAGCTCGATGATCGTCGAGCTCTGATCGATGATTTCGTCGAGCTACTCTGACAGCTCTTTTAAAAGAGCCGTTAAGGCTCTCATTAAAAGAGCCGTTAAGGCTCTCATTAAAAGAGCCGTTTGGCTCTTTTTTTAATTAATTTTATTAATTAAAAATATATATATTCTATTTAATTTATATCTTATAAACCGCCCCCCCCCCCCCCCTCTCTTACTCTCTCTCTTTCACTATCTCTCTCACTCTCACTCTCTCTCTCACTCACATTCGTGTTAAATGGCTTCCTCCTCCTCCATGTTGGCGTCCTCCTCAGAGTCCGTCGATCATGAGATCGTTGAGCACCGGCATAAAGCGGCAGTATTGGATAACTTCGATAAAGTGCGTATCAGCGGCGAAATTAAGGCGAAGTGCAAACTTTGCGCGAAGCTTATGACCACTAACAGTAACAACACAACGGTCGCCCGACACAGCAAATCGTGTCTTTCCAAACAAGCCCCGTCGGAGGCCAACCAAGCTCAAATTTCGACGACCGGGCACATTTGGACGTATGACCAAGCTCGGCAATGGGAGCGACAATTAGAGATTGTCATCAAAAGCGGACTTCCGTTCAACCACTACGACAACGACGAAATGACGTCTTACATACACGAAGCACTCCAACCAAAATATCAACAGGTAAGTCGTACTACTGATAAGCCCGGAATCCGCGACCTGCCCGCGCAGCTTTCCAGACTGGGCGGCCTGCTTACTCAAGCCGCCAAGCCTCCCAAGCCGGGCGGTCTCCATGTCAGGCCGCTGCCAACGCCGACCCTGCTCAGCGACCAGGCCCGAGGACCCAGCCGTCAGCTCGCCAGGAGGAATCCGCCAGGCCGCGCGGCTTCCCTCCTTTCTTGTTTCTTTCTCTTTTGCTTCCCCTCACCTCTGCCCGGTTCTCCTGTACCCCGGGCAGCCGGTAACTTTAGCCCTGCCCGTTTGGGCAGGCCCCCGAGACTATAAATAGGGGGAGGGTGCACTCCCCAATACACGCTGACTGGGATCCAGGAGCTCGCCCGTTAAGAGCTGCTGTCTCAAGTCTAGTGTATTGCGGCTTGTAGTCCGGCCGGCTTCTTCTTTTACTCGTTGTAACTGTTTCTCATTTTTAAGTAAAGGAAAGCCTGCCGCAAGAGTGGCATTTAAGCCGCGGCGGGCGAACTCTGCTGTTGCCGCTGCCAGCGGCCCCCTTTTCCGGTCCTTTAGCCGCGACCGCTAGTAACCGATTGGTCGACAGTCTTCTCCTTTCCTCCCCTATTCCCCGGTGTTCGAACCGTTAGCTGGTGGTGCCCGACTCCCTGTCCGTTTTCATGCATCAACAGTTAACACGCGACCTTCAGATCTCGACTAATCGATGAAATCAGCGGTCTAGCTAATTAGACCGCACTATCCTCTAGGGTTCGGCGGCCTGTCGAGCAAGTCGCGACTTCGCCGGCTAAGGTTTTCAGCCCGCCTCCAGTGCTGTAGAACCTGGCTTTCTATCCGCTCTCTTTTCAGCCGGTCTTCTTATCGGTTTGCAGTATCGTCTAGCCGCCACGTTAAGCCGCCGCTGTTCTGCGGTCTCTTGAAAAAGTTTGGCTATTCTTTCTTTTCAGGATGAATCCTGCAAAGGGTCATGATAATCAAGCCGCGTCTCAGTTACTACAGATCTCTCAGAAGTGCAGGATTGCTCGTATTTGGATAGTGAGGTTGTGGACCCTCATAAAGAAATTTTTGCAAACAGTGTTGAGCGTGGCCTAGAATCTGTTGCAAATGAACCTCTTTGTGAGGACGAAGAAGAGGCCCCTTCTCCATTCATTAATCGAATTCAGTGCGATACTGTCTCCGATGACTTCAGAGTACCGCGTCTCCCGGAGTATTCTGGATGTGATGATCTGTTTTCTCATTTGCAAGCTTTTGAATCAGCTATTTCACTGAGAAAAGTGTCAAATGGAGTAAAATGCAAACTCTTCGTTATATCTTTTGGCAATGTTGCAAGAGAATGGTTTTATAGCCTCCCACCTCGATCAGTAACCAGCTTTAAGGATCTTTGAAGTCAATTTATTTCTAGATTCGCTATTTACAGGAAGCGGAAAAGAGACGTTGGAGCTCTCTTCCGAATCAAGCAAGGAATTGACGAGTCTAATCCGGATTTTGTTGATCGGTTTCAAAAGGAGGTTTTAGATATTTGTAGCGTCCATCAAGACTATTACTTGTATGCTTTCATAAATGCACTTCAAGAAGGCCCATTGAAATTCAAGCTCACCACAAAATATCCCAAAAGCTACGGAGATCTTATTGATATAGTTAATACATTCATAATGGACGAAGAGGCAAATAAAGGTTATGTTTCATTTCTGAATCAAATGGCTAAACAATCTCAAGGGACTTCTGGTCAACAGCAATCTATTTCCTCACAAGATGTTTTGCAAGTTGAATATTACAAGTCTCCTTATATTCTCCAGGATAAAACTCCAAAGTATGAAAAAGGTTCAGGTAAGTATGTTAAGTTTAAAATTCCTATGGAAGATCTTTTGATAATTATTCAGGGAATGCCTGAGTTCAAGAAGCCTCGGCATATGAAATCCAAAATCAAGTATCGGCACGAGCAACTTTTTTGCAAGTATCATAAAGATATTGGTCATCTAGCAGAAGATTGCATAGCTCTCAGGGAATTGGCTAATCAACTTGTAAGAGCTGGAAAGTTACAAGAATATGTTATTTAGTAACTCTCTAAGGCAATCTTCCATTTCTTGCTCAATAATTCAAGCAGTGTTTCCTCTTTCTTTCTATAAAGAAAAGTGCTTATGTTCAGAATAGTACATAACATCTCCTTCGCAATCGGTATTAATGAGGCATGATAAAACTACAGATATATATCCTTTGTCACTTCCTTAATATCATGCAAATGTTACTTCTTCATTTGAAGCTTATTTTTAGCTTTACTATTTATGCCAATATGCATGCATGTAGGGGCAAGAGCCCCTTTCGAATTCTTAAGCCCTCCACATCCCGCTTGACTTCAGTCGCAGATGTGTAGTGGGTTTTCCGCTTGGCCTTCAGTCGCAGACATTGCGTACCCGTCATGCATGACTCCAGTCACAGACATGTATTACGTACTTGTCCCGCTTGACCTTCGTCGCAGACATTGCGTACTTGTCCTGCTTGACTTCAGTCGCAGACGTTGTGTACTTGTCCCGCTTGACATCGGTCATGGATTTTAAGAATTTCGATCCCGCTTATGTGTTCTTTGTGTGGAAAGCAATGCCACACGCACCTGCCCACATTGACACATAAGTGCATGTCTTCACCTATTTTTTCAGGACAACACGCGCCTATCCGCTATCTCGCGGCTTTACTAAGCGGCCTGTGCAGGTTGTATAATTAATTACACAAGCCGCCCGGTTTCATATTCCGGCTTAAGTTTTTTAACTTTCCTGTTCCTACCTGCCGGATTATCATTAATATATTTGGGAACTCGGCCGACTTACGTCCGCCTATCCGCTATTCAGTATCTTATTTGGCTCAAATATATCAATTGCCGGTTTGTTATTCATATGGAAAGGAAGTCGCCCGACCTGCATCTGGCACTTAATTCCTGGCTTTGATCTGCCGACTTATGGTATTAATTATATTAGATAATCAGCGAACTGTCGTCACAAAAATTCCCGGCTTCCATATGCCTATATCAGCCTGTATTATCGGAAGCCGAAGCTTGTTTCTCTATTCTTGTTCCTTTAATCAAATGGGCAATTCGTTTCAGAGTTCGCCCTAGCCGCAATCTAATATTTCAATGTTATGGATGTCTGCCGACTGCGACAAGTGGCCGCGCGGCTTAGCTTTCACGGTTTATGTATGAGCAAGCCGCGGCAATTCAGCTCTTCCAGCAGATAACGTTGAATAATTCATTAAGGAAAATTGCGGTTTAAGTTATTAGCCGCTCGGCTTATCGTCGACGTGCACTCCGGTATAAACCGCAGGAAAATATCTCTCTCTTGCGGATAGCTTTGTTGAAGTCGCAGCGCAAACTCAGCCGGTTTACATACTTATTGATAAGCCCGGAATCCGCGACCTGCCCGCGCAGCTTTCCAGACCGGGCGACCTGCCTACTCAAGCCGCCAAGCCTCCCAAGCCGGGCGGTCTCCATGTCAGGCCGCTGCCAACGCCGACCATGCTCAGCGACAAGGCCCAAAGACTCAGCCGTCAGCTCGCCAGGAGGAATCCGCCAGGCCGCGCGGCTTCCCTCCTTTCTTGTTTCTCTCTCTTTTGCTTCCCCTCACCTCTGCCCGGTTCTCCTGTACCCCGGGCAGCCGGTAATTTTAGCCCTGCCCGTTTGGGCAGGCCCCCGAGCCTATAAATAGGGGGAGGGTGCACTCCCCAAGACACCATGACTGGGATCCAGTAGCTCGCCTGTTAAGAGCTGCGGTTTCAAGTCTAGTGTATTGCGGCTTGTAGTCCGGCCGGCTTCTTCTTTTACTCGTTGTAACTGTTTCTTATTTGAAGTAAAGGAAAGCCCGCCGCAAGAGTGGCATTTAAGCCGCGGCGGGCGAACTCTGCTGTTGCCGCTGCAAGCGGCCCCCTTTTCCGGTCCTTTAGCCGCGACCGCTAGTAACCGATTGGTCGACAGTCTTCTCCTTTCCTCCCCTATTCCCCGGTGTTCGAACCGTTAGCTGGTGGTGCCCGACTCCCTGTCTGTTTTCGTGCATCAACAGTTAACACGCGACCTTCAGATCTCGACTAATCGATGAAATCAGCGGTCTAGCTAATTAGACCGCTCTATCCTCTAGAGTTCGGCGGCCTGTCGAGCAAGCCGCAACTTAGCCGGCTAAGGTTTTCAGCCCGCCTCCAGTGCTGTAATCTGGCTTTCTATCCGCTCTCTTTTCAGCCGGTCTTCTTATCGGTTTGCATCGTCTAGCCGCCACATTAAGCCGCCGCTGTTCTGCGGTCTCTGGAAAAAGTTCGGCTATTCTTTCTTTTCAGGATGAATCCTGCAAAGGGCCATGGTAAATCAAGCCGCATCTCAGTGACTACAGATCTCTCAGAAGTGCAGGATTGCTCGTATTTTAATAGTGAGGTTGTTGACCCTCATAGAGAAATTTTTGCAAACAGTGTTGAGCGTGGACTAAAATCTGTTGCAAATGAACCTCTTTGTGAGGAAGAAGAAGAGGCCACTTCTCCATTCATTAATCGTATTCAGTGGGATACTGTCTCCGATGACTTCAGAGTACCGCGTCTCCCGGAGTATTCTGGATGTGATGATCCGTTTTCTCATTTGCAAGCTTTTGAATCAGCTATTTCATTGAAAAAAGTGTCAAGTGGAGTAAAATGCAAACTCTTCGTTATATCTTTTGGCAATGTTGCAAGAGAATGGTTTTATAGCCTCCCACCTCGATCAGTAACCAGCTTTAAGGATCTTCGAAGTCAATTTATTTCTAGATTCGCTATTTACAGGAAGCGGAAAAGAGACGTTGGAGCTCTCTTCCGAATCAAGCAAGGAATTGACGAGTCTAATCCGGATTTTGTTGATCGGTTTCAAAAGGAGGTTTTAGATATTTGTAGCGTCCATCAAGACTATTACTTGTATGCTTTCATAAACGCACTTCAAGAAGGCCCATTGAAATTCAAGCTCACCACAAAATATCCCAAGAGCTACGGAGATCTTATTGATATAGTTAATACATTCATAATGGGCGAAGAGGCAAATAAAGGTTATGTTTCATTTCTGAATCAAATGGCTAAACAATCTCAAGGGACTTCTGGTCAACAGCAATCTATTTCCTCACAAGATGTTTTGCAAGTTGAATATTGCAAGTCTCCTTATATTCACCAGGATAAAACTCCAAAGTATGAAAAAGGTTCAGGTAAATATGTTAAGTTTAAAATTCCTATGGAAGATCTTTTGATAATCATTCAGGGAATGCCTGAGTTCAAGAAGCCTCGGCGTATGAAATCCAAAATCAAGTATCGGCACGAGCAACTTTTTTGCAAGTATCATAAAGATATTGGTCATCTAGCAGAAGATTGCATAGCTCTCAGGAAATTGGCTAATCAACTTGTAAGAGCTGGAAAGCTGCAAGGATATGTTATTTAGTAACTCTCTAAGGAAATCTTTCATTTCTTGCTCAATAATTCAAGCAGTGATTCCTCTTTCTTTCTATAATGAAAAGTGCTTATGTTCAGAATAATACATAACATCTCCTTCGCAATCGGTATTAATAAGGCATGATAAAGCTACAGATATATATCCTTTATCACTTCCTTAACATCGTGCAAATGTTACTTTTTTATTTGAAGCTTATTTTTAGCTTTCTCCTTTTTATGCCTATATGCATGCATGTAGGGGCAAGAGCCCCTTTCGAATTCTTAAGCCCTCCACATCCTGCTTGACTTCAGTCGCAGATATGTAGTGGGTTTTCCGCTTGGCCTTCAGTCGCAGACATTGCGTACACGTCACGCATGACTTCAGTCACAGATAGGCATTACGTACTTGTCCCGCTTGACATTCGTCGCACACATTGCGTACTTGTCCTGCTTGACTTCAGTCGCAGACGTTGCGTACTTGTCCCTCTTGACATTGGTCATGGAATTTAAGAATTTTGATCTCGCTTATGTGTTCTTTGTGTGGAAAGCAATGCCGCGCGCACCTGCCCACATTGACACATAAGTGCATGTCTTCACCTATTTTTGCAGGACAACACGCGCCTATCCGCTATCTCGCGGTTTTACTAAGCAGCCTGTGCAGGTTGTATAAGAAATTACACAAGCCGCCCGGTTTCATATTCCGGCTTAAGTTTTTTAACTTTCCTGTTCCTACCTGCCGGATTATCATTAATATATTTGGGAACTCGGCCGACTTACGTCCGCCTATCCGCTATTCGGTATCTTATTTGGCTCAAATATATCAGTTGCCGGTTTGTTATTCATATGGAAAGGAAGTCTCCCGACCTGTGTCTGGCACTTAATTCCTGGCTTTGATCTGCCGGCTTATGGTATTAATTATATTAGCTAATCAGCGAACTGTCGTCACAACAATTCCCAGCTTCCATATGCCTATATCGGCCTGTATTATCGGAAGCCGAAGCTTGTTTCTCTATTCCTGTTCCTTTAATCAAATGGGCAATTCGTTTCAGAGTTCGCCCTAGCCGCAATCTAATATTTCAATGTTATGGATGTTTGCCGACTACGACAGGTGACCGCGCGGCTTAGCGGTCACGGTTTATGTATGAGCAAGCAACGGCAATTTAGCTCTTCTAGCAGATAACGTTGAATAATTCTTCAAGGAAAATTGCGGTTTAAATTTTTAGCCGCTCGGCTTATTGTTGACGTGCACTCCGGTATAAACCGCAGGAAAATATCTCTCTCTTGCGGATAGCTTTGTTGAAGTCGCAGCGCAAACTCAGCCGGTTTACATACTTATATTTTAGATCGGAAGATAAACTGAGACCGCGCGGACTTAGTCAAGTAAGAAAAGTGAAATATAACAAAGAGAAAGGTAAAATGCCTTCATTTCCATTTCATTAAGTATTACAGAGTCTTAATCGCGCGGTTACAAAAACAATACCGCCGATTTCAAAAAAGTTCAAAATACAAAAACAAATTATAATTTTCTAATCGCCCGGTTTGAGCTTCTTAGTCGCAGGAGGGTCCAAATCACTGCCATCGCCAATATCGACAGATGATAAAGAGTACCCGCTGCTAGTTGCGGAGCTCGCTGAACCATCAGAAGTTGTCGAGTCTGGCCGCGCGGTCTCCGACTCTTGGCCGCCGGACTCAGGAGATGTGCGTGGACTCCGGCTTCCCTGGCCGACCTCTTCCACGGCGTCCCTTACCACCTCGACGACTTCTTCCCCGACCTTGGTCTTGCCCTTGATCGACTTATAGACGTCGGCCACCTGCTCCTTCAGGGAAGGGTAGATGTCGGCGCATGTGAAGTCGGTGAAGCCGGTGGCCAAGCCGCCAAGGTCCCGGAGGCGGTTAAGCGCTCCATCGATTCCTTGGACGAGTTGGGGGAAGACTTGGTCTTGGAAGATCGGGTTGGAGGGGTTGTACATTTCCTGCAAAGCAAAGGTAAAGGTAAGGTCGCGCGGTTATATAATGCTAACCGCGCGGGTATTGGTAATGACTTACCGCCTCTTTCTCTTTAAGCCGCTTGTTCTCTTCTTGCTGTTCGCCTAACTGCGTCTTCAGGCCGCTGTTCTCTTTCATCAGCTCCTTGTAGGCAAGCCCCATGACGTGACTTGCCACGAAGCTCCTCGCGCCGACTTGCGCGGCTAGCCGCGGCAGGTCGTCCGGAGGAACTCGTCGCATAGCCCTCAAGTTGCGCTTGTCGTACAGCGCGCCGCCAACCGCGCTCGCATGGCGGCTTACTTCTTCTGCTCCCCAGTAGGGGAGGGCGGTGGAGATCGTCACCGACTTGCCGTCCGGACTCCACCGCAAGGCCGGGTCGCCGTGGACATCCTTCAGGCTGCTGCCGGTTCCTTGCAGCATGAACTCTCCAGAGGAGTCCGACTCCTCCTCCTCCGCAACTCGCGCCGGCTTGACCCGCTTCGCTCTCTTTTCTCTTTGAGTGAGGGTCAAGCCGCCAGGAGTCTGCGGCTTGTTCAGCGGGACCGCCACAGCAGCTGCAAAGATAGAAGGCAAAGTTAGTTTTCAGGCCGCACGGCTAAGAATTCAGGTCGGCCGGCTTAACACTTACTGTCTTCCGCTTCGACTCCTACTAGCGACGGCAACAGCGGGATGTAGTGGTTTACATCAAGCCGCTCGCCTTTGAAGAAGTTATAAATCTCCTTCTCGACGCCGTCCAAGCCGCTGCTCCAAAATGCGGCTTCTTCGCGGATTTGGGGGTCGACCGGCAGCAACCCCAAGTTGCCCTCGAAGATCAGAAACCGCTCCGGCCAGTTTGCGATCTTGTTGGCCAAGTTCACTATCTTCTGCCCTCTGCAGCCGAAGTAGAGGTGCCCCCGGAAGATCTTTGTCCCGGAGTCCGGGATAGACCACACCGAGAAGCACTCACGGAAGAGCCTCATAGAGAATCAGACTCTTTCCGACCTCAGATAAGAGATGAAGCTGTATATTGCGGCTATCGAGTTTGGGGGATGTTGTCCGGGCACAACTCCATAGTGGTCGAAGACCGCTACGGCCTCTAGCAAGACCGGGAAGCTGAAGCCGCAGTCGAAGTGGTCAATGGGGATTGCGATCTGATTCGCGTTGGAGGAGTTAATCCGCTCATCCTACCGAGGAAGCCGCGCGATCAGCGGACTTCCTTGCATATGTTTCTCGACAAAGTCATCCAGCTCGGCTTTTGTAAGCCGGCATTCTTTGTGGTCAGCTGAGTGGAAGGCGGAGGCCGCGTCTGTCCTAACCGCAGTGGCCTTGTCAGACCGCAACGACTTTGACTTAGCCCGCATCCTTCTTGATTTGTGACGAAATCTACGGGATCTGCTCTATTTATAGAAAATCCGTGAAGCTACAGTGCCCAACGTCAAATCGCGGCCAGTCGTCACGCCGCGCGGCCTAAGTCCGCTGGAAGTGCAGAACAGCTTAGTGACCAAGCCGCCGTTTAGCCCATCAGTCCGCACGGCTATTTCCCTGCACTTAGAAAAATTCTATGGCGAATCATGTGGATATCAAGTATTCAAGCCGGCGTTCTGTTCGCCAGACCGCGCGGCTACTTTCCAAAACTTTAAATTTCTCAAAACAAAGCAGCAGACATGTGGATTATAAATACAAACCGCATAAGCCGCATTCAGTTCGCAGCATAATAAAATACAACAGTTTACAGCAATCAAATTGTTCAACATCCAGAGAAAAAAATATATATTACAACATAATATTTCAATTGTCCGCGGGGCTTAAATCTCTCAAGTCGCTCAGGATCGTTTGTCGTCTTTCGGCCTGTCTCGTCCTATATGCGCGACCTGTTCACCGGTCTGCATAATCGCAACGTATACCTGGCTAACCAGATTGTGAAGCGCATGCAGAGACCGATGAACTCGCGCAGCGTCGCGCTCTACTCTCGCAAACGGTATCATGGGGATCGCTTGGACCCCCAGACCGCTTGGAACTGAGACCTGGTTAGGCGCCGCGGCCACCGGCGGATGCGAACTCTCGCCAGAGGCCGGGCGGCTAGTTCCCGGCAACTCTGCAGGAGTTGGCAGTGCATGCCGCTGTTCTCCGCCGGTCTCCGCCGGCAGGTCTTGGTTCTTGCCGCCTTGCGCATGTGGGATCTCTTCTCTGTCACCTTCCAGCCGCGCGGCCATCAACAAGTACTTCTCCGCCCTTTCCTGCTCCAAGGCGACCTGCATCTCAGCAATCTTCGCCTCAGCGGTTTCCATCGCGGTCTGGAGCCTGGCGGTCTCTTACTTCCTCGCGGTCTGGAGCCTGGCGGTCTCTTCCTTCATCGCGGTCTGGAGCCTGGCAGTCTCTTGTTCCATCGCAGTCTTCATCCTCGCGGTCTCCTGCTCAAGCGCAGTTTGCAACCTTGCGGTCTCTCGCTCCAGGGTGGTTTGCAGCTCTAGGATCCTTTTTGCCGCGGCCTCCTGGGCAGCCCGCTGCTGTTCGTCTTTAATCCGCAGGGTTTCGGTGGCCGCGTCCAAAGCCGCCTGCAGCATGCCGACGTCCTTCTGGAAGTCGGCCATCTCCTTCTCGCGAACACTTGGAGGCGGAGGCGGTGGCAGCATAGACAAATACGACGTCAAGTCGCCCGGTTTCATCGCGGTCTCCGGTACACCTGCAGAAGAGAAACCGCAGTCAGGTTTAGCCGGATTGTTCCGACCTTCTAGTAAGGAAATCGGTAGGATGAGACCGCCGGTTTGATGTTTATCTCCTCCAGAGGCCGCGGTATGGATTTTACTCACTGGCCGCCTGAGCCGCTCAGGATCTATCCTCTTCAGCTTTTCTTTCCATAGCCGCTCGGTTTCCTTAGCTCGGCTTTTCAGTTGAGCCGTGGTCAGGAAAAAGCTGGCCGGCGGATTTAATATTATATTCGCCCCCTTCTTCCTTGACCGCGACTTGTAGAATTTAATAATTCGCCTAACGTCCCGGTGTTTACCTTGCAGCAATGGATGTGTGGTCGCCACCGGCTTCTCGGCGATCAGTTTCTTCATCTCCTCCATCTTCTCGCGGAGCTTCAGTTTCTCGGCTCCTTCAGAAGCCGCGGAAGCCGGTTCGCCAGGCTTCTCCCCAATAACCTGGATGTCCGGGCGGTCAACCTCCTCAGAGGCCGCTGGTGTCGACAACAGCGCGTCTTGCCGCTGGAGGGTCTCCATGCCCTTCAGGAGCTCGCTGAGCGAGTCGCTAACCGCGGGCGTATTCTCCAGTTCGCTCGGCTTGTGATCCGGTGTAGTCGGGTTCTCGGGTACCTCCTTCTCGTGCGACCTGTGTTGAAGACTGTCCGCGCCGGTCTTTTCGGAAATATTCCGGTTTCTGGCGTGCAACTTCCTCATTTTCCTCTTCATCCTTTCTTCAAGGGTTTCGCTCCTTTCTTTCCGCCGTTTCAGGGAGCTGAACACTTTTTCAGTCCGCCTGTGCTGCTCAACCAAAGTCCGCTCGGGTTCCTGCGCCTTCTCCGGCTCGTTGTCGTCCACAACGATTAAGTCGACCTTGCCCGGCAATTCGGACGGTTTTCAAGACTCAACACTCTTCTCCTCCGTCCCACCGATTTTTAGGAGTGGCTCTCCTGATGGAGAGAAGGTCAGGTCGAAGGATTTGGCAATCCCGGTTAGCAGCGGAGCAGCCTTCGAAACCGCTTTGGGATCTACTGCGGCCTGCGATGGTCCGCCGACGATCTCTGTCGGCCTCCTTTCAGCTCCAGAAGCCGCTGATGTCTCCGGCTTCCCAGTCTTCTTGGCAGTCTGACGGGCAGAATCATTCGAGTTCTCGCTCCGGCTCTGCTTCGCTTCTGGCGGTTTCTTGTTGCGAGCTAGCATTGATGACATCACATCCATCGCTAGAGAAATCGCGTCAGCTTGCAAAATTCTGACCGCAAGTGGCGAGTAGCGACCCGTGGCTTGGCAGGAATCCTGAAGAATGTCAAGGGTCAGTGGATTTTATAGACGACGATGAAGCAGTCGCGGTCTCCGGCTTAGTTCTACATTTTCGAAGTTTTTTGGAAACTTAAAAATGTGCGGGGATTATGATAAGCCCGGAATCCGCGACCTGCCCGCGCAGTTTTCCAGACCGGGCGGCCTGCCTACTCAAGCCGCCAAGCCTCCCAAGCCGGGCGGTCTCCATGTCAGGCCGCTGCCAACGCCGACCATGCTCAGCGACAAGGCCCAAGGACTCAATTGTCAGCTCGCCAGGAGGAATCCGCCAGGCCGCGCGGCTTCCCTCCTTTCTTGTTTCTCTCTCTTTTTCTTCCCCTCACCTCTGCCCGGTTCTCCTGTACCCCGGGCAGCCGGTAATTTTAGCCCTGCCCGTTTGGGCAGGCCCCCGAGCCTATAAATAGGGGGAGGGTGCACTCCCCAAGACACCGTGACTGGGATCCAGTAGCTCGCCTGTTAAGAGCTGCGGTCTCAAGTCTAGTGTATTGCGGCTTGTAGTCCGGCCGGCTTCTTCTTTTACTCGTTGTAACTGTTTCTTATTTGAAGTAAAGGAAAGCCCGCCGCAAGAGTGGCATTTAAGCCGCGGCGGGCGAACTCTGCTGTTGCCGCTGCAAGCGGCCCCCTTTTCCGGTCCTTTAGCCGCGACCGCTAGTAACCGATTGGTCGACAGTCTTCTCCTTTCCTCCCCTATTCCCCGGTGTTCAAACCGTTAGCTGGTGGTGCCCGACCCCCTGTCCGTTTTCGTGCATCAACAGTTATATTTTAAATCGGAAGCTAAACTGAGACCGCGCGGACTTAGTCAAGTAAGAAAAGTGAAATATAACAAAGAGAAAGGTAAAAATCCCTTCATTTCCATTTCATTAAGTATTACAAAGTCTTAATCGCGCGGTTACAAAAACAATACCGCCGATTTCAAAAAAAAGTTCAAAATACAAAAACAAGTTACAGATTTTCTAATCGCCCGGTTTGAGCTTCTTAGTCGCAGGAGAATCCAAATCACTGCCATCGCCAATGTCGGCGGATGATAGAGAGTATCCGCTGCTAGTTGCAGAGCTCGCTGAACCGTCAGAAGTTGTCGAGTCTGGCCGCGCGGTCTCGGATTCTTGGCCGCCGGACTCAGGCGATGTGCGTGGACTCCGGCTTCCCTGGCCGACCTCTTCCACCGCGTCTCCGACCACCTCGCCGACTTCTTCCCCGACCTTGGCCTTGCCCTTGATCGACCTATAGACGTCGGCCACCTGCTCTTTCAGGGAGGGGTAGATGTCGGCACATGTAAAGTCGGTGAAGCCGGTGGCCAAGCCCCCAAGGTCGCGGAGGCGGTTAAGCGCTCCATCAATCCCTTGGACGAGTTGGGGGAAGACTTGGTCTTGGAAGATGGGATTGGCCGGGTTATACATTTCCTACAAAGCAAAAGTAAAGGTAAGGTCGTGCGGTTACATAATGCTAACCGCACGAGTATTGGTAATGACTTACCGCCTCCTTTTCCTTAAGCCGCTTGTTCTCTTCTTGTTGTTCGCCTAACCGTGTCTTCAGGCCGCTGTTCTCCTTCATCAGTTGCTTGTAGGCAAGACCCATGAAGTGACTTGCCACGAAGCTCCTCGCGCCGACTTGCGCGGCTAGCCGCGGCAGGTCGTCTGGAGGAACTCGTCGCATAGCCCTCAAGTTGCGCTTGCCATACAGCGCGCCGCCAACCGCGCTGGCGTGGCGGCTTACTTCTTCTACTCCCTAGTAGGGGAGGGCGGTGGAGATCGTCACCGACTTGCCGTCCGGACTCCACCGCAAGGCCGGATCGCCGTGGACATCCTTCAAGCTGCTGCCGGTTCCTTGCAGAATGAACTCTCCAGAGGAGTCCGACTCCTCCTCCTCCGCAGCTCGCGCCGGCTTGGCCCGCTTCACTCTCTTTTCTCTTTGAGTGAGGGTCAAGCCGCCAGGAGTCTGCGGCTTGTTCAGCGGGACCGCCACAGCAGCTGCAAAGATAAAGGCAAAGTTAGTTCCCAGTCCGTGCGGCTAAGATATCAGGTCGGCCGGCTTGGAGCTTACTGTCTTCCGCCTCTACTCCTACTAGCGACGGCAACAGCGGGATGTAGTGGTTTACATCAAGCCGCTCGCCTTTGAAGAAGTTGTAAATCTCCTTCTCGACGCCGTCCAAGCCGCTGCTCCAAAAGGCGGCCTCTTCGCGGATCTGGGGGTCGACTGGCAGCAACCCCAGGTTTCCCTCAAAGATGTGAAACCGCTCCGGCCAGTTCGCGATCTTGTTCGCCAGGTTCACTATCTTCAGCCCTCTGCAGCCGAAGTAGAGGTGCCCCCGGAAGATCTTTGTCCCGGAGTCCGGGATAGACCGCACCGAAAAGCATTCTCTGAAGAGCCTCATGGAGAAGCGGACTCTTTCCGACCTGAGGTAGGAGATGAAGCTGTAGATGGCGGCTATCGAGTTTGGGGGTAGTTGTCCGGGCACAACCCCGTAGTGGTCGAAGACCGCTACGGCCTCTAGCAAGACCGGGAAGCTGAAGCCGCAGTCGAAGTGGTCGATGGGGACCGCGATCTGATTTGCATTGGAGGAGTTGATCCGCTCATCCTGTCGGGGAAGCCGCGCGATCAGCGGACTTCCTTGCATGTGTTTCTCGACAAAGTCATCCAGCTCGGCTTTTGTAAGCCGGCATTCTTTATGGTCAGCTGAGTGGAAAGCGGAGGCCGCGTCTGTCCTAACCGCAGTGGCCTTGTCAGACCGCAACGACTTGGACTTAGCCCGCATCCTTCTTGATTTGTGATGAAATCTACGGGATCTGCTCTATTTATAGAAAATCCGTGAAACTACAGTGCCCAACGTCAAATCGCGGCTAGTCGTCACGCCGCGCGGCCTAAGTCCGCTGGAAGTGCAGATCAGCTTAGGGACCAAGCCGCCGTTTAGTCCATCAGTCCGCACGGCTATTTCCCTGCACTTAGAAAAATATTATGGCGTATCATGTGGATATCAAGTATTCAAGCCGGCGATCTGTTCGCCAGACCGCGCGGCTACTTTCCTAAACTTTAAATTTCTCAGAACAAAGCAGCAGACATGTGGATTATAAATTCAAACCGCATAAGCCGCATTCAGTTCACAGCATAATAAGATACAACAGTTTACAGCAATCAAATTGTCCAACATCCAGAGAAAAAATATATATTACAACATATTATTCAAATGTCCGCGCGGCTTGGTTCACTCAAGTCGCTCAGGATCGTTTTTCGTCTTCCGGCCTATCTCGTCCTATGTGCGCGACCTGCTCACCGGTCTGCACAATCGCAACGTACACCTGGCTAACCAGATTGTGAAGCGCATGCAGAGACCGATGAACTCGCGCAGCGTCTCGCTCTACTCTCGCAAACGGTATTATGGGGATCGCCTGGACCCCCAGACCGCTTGGAACTGCGACCTGGTTAGGCGCCGCGGCCACCGGTGGATGCGAAGTCTCGCCAGAGGCCGGGCGGTTAGTACCCGACAACTCTGCAGGAGTTGGTAGTGCAGGCCGCTGTTCTCCGCCGGTCTCCGCCGGCAGGTCTTGGTTCTCGCCGCCTTCAGCATGTGCGATCTCTTCTCTGTCTCCTTCCAGCCGCGCGGCCATCAGCAAATACTTCTCCGCCCTTTCCTGCTCCAAGGCGACCTGCATCTCAGCAATCTTCGCCTCAGGGGTTTCCATCGCGGTCTGGAGCCTGGCGGTCTCTTCCTTCCTCGCGGTCTGGAGCCTGGCGGTCTCTTCCTTCATCGCGGTCTGGAGCCTGGCAGTCTCTTGTTCCATCACAGTCTTCATCCTCGCGGTCTCCTGCTCAAGCGCAGTTTGCAACATTGCGGTCTCTCGCTCCAGGGTGGTTTGCAGCTCTTGGATCCTTTTTTCCGCGGCCTCCTGGGCAACCCGCTGCTGTTCGTCTTTAATCCGCAGGGTTTCGATGGCCGCGTCCAAAGCCGCCTGCAGCGTGCCGACGTCCTTCTGGAAGTCGGCCATCTCATTCTCGCGAACACTTGGAGGCGGAGGCGGTGGCAGCATAGACAAAAACGACGTCAAGTCGCCCGGTTTCATTGCGGTCTCCGGTACACCTGCAGAAGAAAAACCGCAGTCAGGTTCAGCCGGATTGTTGCGACATTCTAGCAAGGAAATCGGTAGGATAAGACCGCCGGTTTGATGTTTATCTCCTCCAGAGGCCGCGGTATGGATTTTAATCACTGACCGCCTGAGCCGCTCAGGATCTATCCTCTTCAGCTTTTCTTTCCATAGCCGCTCGGTTTCCTTTGCTCGGCTTTTCAGTTGAGCCGTGGTCAGGAAAAAGCTGGCCGGCGGATTTAATATTATATTCGCCCCCTTCTTCCTTGACCGCGACTTGTAGAATTTAATAATTCGCCTAACGCCCCGGTGTTTACCTTGCAGCAATGGAAGTGTGGTCGCCACCGGCTTCTCGGCGATCAGTTTCTTCATCTCCTCCATCTTCTCGCGAAGCTTCAGCTTCTCGGCTCCTTCAGAAGCCGCGGAACCCGGTTCGCCAGGCTTCTCCCCAATAACCTGGATATCGGGGCGGTAAACCTCCTCAGAGGCCGCTGGTGTCGACAATAACGCGTCTTGCCGCTGGAGGGTCTCCATGCCCTTCAGGAGCTCACTGAGCGAGTCGCTAACCGCAGGCGTACTCTCCAGTTCGCTCGGATTGTAAGCCGGTGTGGGCGGGTTCTCGGGTACCTCCTTCTCGTGCGGCCTGTGTTGCAGACTGTCCGCGCCGGTCTTTTCAGAAATATTCCGGTTTCTGGCATACAGCTTCCTCATTTTCCTCTTCATCCTTTCTTCAAGAGTTTCGCTCCTTTCTTTCCGTCGTTTCAGGGAGCCGAACACCTTTTCAGTCCGCTTGCGCTGTTCAACCACAGTCCGCTCGGGTTCCTGCGCCTTCTCCGGCTCGTTGTCATCCACAACGATTAAGTCGACCTTGCCCGGCAATTCGGACGGTTTCCCAGATTCAACACTCTTCTCCTCCATCCCACCAATTTTTAGGAGTGGTTCTCCTGATGGAGAGAAAGTCAGGTCGAAGGATTTGGCAATTCCGGTTTGCAGTGGAGCAGCTTTCGAAACCGCTTTGGGATCTACTGCGGCCTGCTGTTGATGCACGAAAACGGACAGGGAGTCGGTCACCACCAGCTAACGGTTCGAACACGGGAAAAAGGGGAGACTGCGAGCAGCGATCTACTAAGCGGATGAGAGCTGAAAGAGGAGCAGGGCCGTGAACCACGGCAACAACAGACTTCGCCCGTCGCGGCCTGAATGCCTCTCTTGCGACGGGCTTTCCCTTGATTGAAGAAGAAGTGGGTTACAAGTGAAAAGAAAAGACTGAGGGAAGTAGAGCAAGGGGGAGTCCGCAAGGCACAGGATTCGAGTCCGCAGCCTGTAACAAGTAGGCTCCTGGGTCCGAGTCAGCGTGCCTTGAGTGCACCACCTCCCCCCTATTTATAGGATAGGGGGGCCTGCCCAAGCGGGCAGGGCTAAAATAACCGGCTGCCCGGGGTACAGGAGAACCGGGCAGCGGTGACGGGAAGCAAAAAGAAAGAACACGCCAGTCCGCACAGAAGGGGCGGACTGGGCTCGCGAACTGGAGCTTCCACTGCTGCTGGGCGCGGCCACTGGAGACCGGCGGTCTGGGCGGACGAGACACTGAGTCCGCCGCTTTAGAGAATCTGGATCCCAAAGCGCCGGCGGACTGAGCGGACAGCTCTTTTCGTCCGCTGCTGGGGTACAACCCTTGGCGCCCAACTGGCGACAGTGCCGGACTGGGCGGACGGACAAATCCTGTCCGCGCCTGCTGAATGGGGGCTTTGGGAACTTGGAGTATGTTGCGGACTGAGGGGTTAACATAATCCCCGCACATTTTTAAGTTTCCAGAAAAACTTCGAAAATGTTTCTTTAACCGCCGAGTCCGCAAACCTCGAAAATGCCGCCAAAGCTATAAATATCGCTGGAGGGCCTGGATCTGCTGAGAATCTTGATCGACACGGGGCGATACTCACCACTTGCGGTCTCCACTTTCCAGTCCGGCATGGCAAGACTTGGTACATTCCTCTCTAGCTTCACTGCCAAAGGCGACTCGGAGCCGTCAACGCCAATGAAGACCAAGAAATTTGCAAAGAGGCCGGCAAGACAAGATCCTGTCCGCCTCGCAGGAGAAAACTCCCAGAACGAGAAGCCTGCGGAGAAAGCAGTCCGCCACGTCGATGTTTCTGCTCGCAAGGATGCCGTAGTCGACGCCGAACCATTGAGGAGTGAGAAGATGGCAACCTTGTCGGACTCCGCCCCTTCTCAGAAGACTGCGACCTCGGCGGACACTACTGGCGAACACATGGAGACTGACATATCTTCCCCCAATGCCTCGGTGCAAATCGTTGACTTGGACGAAGAAGACCGGCGGACTGAGGTAGAGGACAACGCGCCCTCAAAGGCATTGTCTGCTGTGAATCCTGAACCTGTCCGCGCTGACCAGCCTGATTTAGGGGGGTCCGCCGCGGATGCTGCTGAGAAGACCGCCAAGAGGAAGAAGAGGAAGAGAGACGGAGAGACCGTCGCTGAGCGGGTTGAGAGGAGGCTGCGCGCTATGAAGGAGAAGAACATCTCCAAGCGGACTGGGGAAGCGGACTTACAACACAGGCCGCGCGACAAAGAAGTTCCAGACGGCGATCTGGTTACTCCGGAGGCCCAAATCCAGGGAGAGAATTCCCTCTCAACGGTGAGTCTTTCCACGGATGAGATATTTGATTCTATAGACGTCGATCAACTTGACTTAATCCAGGACTCCTTGCTGGTTATGCTGCAGCAGAATGTGGCAGGGACTGCTGGAGATAAGGGGGACGAACTCCCTTCCTTGTCCGCTGCGGAGGAAGAGGAGAGGGAGAGGCTGAAGGAGAAGATGGAGGAACAAAAGAAGCAAATCGTTGCTCATGTTGCCGCGGTCGAGGCAGCCTCGAAGCAGGCCGCGGCGGACAAAGCTGCTGAGGATCTGAGGATTGCGGCGGAGCTGATGCGGTCAGGTAAACTTCAGCCGGCGCCCAAATACTTTCAGCGCAAGTGGCTTTACAGGTCGCCGCCGCGGACGTCAAGACCGATCAAAATTATCACCAAGACGGACGATATCGTGGTCTCAACAAGTGCGGCTGCCGAGAGAAGAGCAAGGCTTCACCGTGAATGGAAAAAGCGGTTAAGCGCCTTTGACCCAGAGCGGGCAAGGCGGCCAATCATCTTTGATAGTCGGAAACTCGCTGCCGCTATATCTAAAAGTGATCTTTTATCCTTTCTTTTAGTCCGCCGCGAACTGCCTTTGAATGCGAAGTTTGACTTTATTTGTTGCAGGTAGAAAGTCGCTGCCGGGCTCCATAGAGAGTGGCGAGATCGTGGTGACACCCAACACTGGCGCCGACGCGGTCTCACATGTGGAGTCCGCGGAAGATGAGCCACCCAGCCTGAGTATGATAAAAGAGTTAGAGAAGAAATTTGAAGCTGAAATGCAATGTGTCAAAGCAGAGTTAGAGAAAGCGGCGGAGCGCGAGAGGGCGTCCGCGGCGCGCGAGAAAGCGTTCGCAGAACGCGAGAAGGCCCTCAAAGACCAGGTCGCCAGCATCTCGCGGGCGCTGGAGAGGTCTGAAAGGGAAAAGAAAAGGCTCGCGGATGACGTCCGATACTACAGAGGCAAGCACTTGGCGTCGGCTCGTGAAGGAAAGGAGAAGCGGACTGCTGAGGTCGCTGAGCATAGGCCGCGGGCGTCAGATCGCGTTCCTCCTGAGATCGCGGCACCGACAGGTGGCCAGCAGCCCGCGGATGAGGAGCCGAGGCCGGCAGCGGAGCCAATGGTGCCTCTCAGTCGAGTTGACCGGGAAGCCGCCCATATGCACCGGACTATAAACGTCATCCATCACCATCTCTGCCGGGTATACAGTGAAATTCTTCAGATAAGCGATCATGCGGCTCATCTATGCAGGGACAGAGCAGAAAAGCCGGCGCGGACGGACAACAGGGATCGCTGAGTCCGCAATTCCTTATCTGATTAAATGTATATTGTTTGTATGATTACTCAAACGATGCTGTGTTGTGAACTGAATTCTATTTGATCTGTGCGGATCCAGATTATATGTCCGCTATTCTTATGTAGCTTTATCTTTGGCATGATTTGTGGCGGACTGTGCGGACTAGCGCTGTGTCCGCTTCTTCCTAACCTGCAGGTGGGAAAATACGCGACCTGAGCGGATAGGAAGCTGCGACGGCCGCGACTTGGCCCTGAATTTCCCTTGGAATGTTAATTTGTCTTTGTATCCGCGTTATTTGTTTGGCTGCTTGTTGATTTTTTGCGGACTGTGCGGATTGAATATGCGACCTACGCGGACTGGCCAAAAAGCTGTCAGAAATTTTATCTATAAATAGTGCCTTCTGCTTTCTCTATGTAGGAAATTCCTGAAGTAAACGAAACCCTGCGGCCTGCAACATGGTGTCCGCGCGTACTGATGCTGCAGTCGCCTTCCACTCTGCCGACCACAGAAAATGCACTTTGAAAGAGGCTGATCTGGTGGCTTTTGTTGAAACGAAGATGGCGGACTCCAACATTCTTGTCCGCCTACCCGCACATCAGGAAAGATTGAACTTCTCGACGGCGACCCAGATCGCCATTCCAGTTGACCACTTCGACAGCGGATTTAAGTTCCCGCTCTTATGGGAGCTTGCCGCAATTTTCGAGCACTACGGGATGGTCCCAGGCCAGCTCGCGCCGAATACCGTCGCTGCGATCTGCAGCTTCCTCTCTTACCTGCGATCTGAAAGGATTGCCTTCTCAATGAACATCTTCCGAAAAATATTCTCTGTCCGCTCCATAACTGCCTCTGGAGGCCGCCCCTACAAGGGCGTAATTTACTTCTATTGCAGGGGGATGAAAGTAGTGGGTCTTCCAAACAAGATCCACAACTGGACCTCAAGGTTCTTAATCTTTGAGGGCGACCTCGGGTTCGCGCACACTTATCCGCAAGTGCGCGCGGACTCTGCGTTCAAAAACGTGCAGCTGAACGAAATGGAGTCCGCGATTGTCGAGTTCCTGGCCAACGCCAGGCTTGATATTGAGCACTACCTTCCGCTGCTGGCGAGCTTAGCGGACGTCACGCCTGAGGACAGTAAGTATTAGCGGACTCAGCTTTTGTATCCGCCACCACCATGCTTTTTAACCGGTTCTCTTTTTGCAGCGACCTTGGCGGTGCCCGCCAACCTGCCGCAGACGCCAAGCGGCTTTGTTCCTACACAAAAGGAGAAGAAAGAAGCGGTTGCAAAGAAGAGGAAGGAGGAAGGGGATGTCGCTGCGGACTACTCCTCCTCCGAAAGCTTCTCCATGTCCGGTTTTGGCATCAGCCAGAGGGACCTTAGGGGGAACCCTATGGTCCATTGGCACAGCAAGGAGAAGCATGTCCGCTTATCCACCGCACTTCCCTCGTGGAGGAGTCCGCGGATAACGCGCCACGCCCATGTTGCGCTCTCCACTCTCTACGGAAAGCGCAACTTGAGCGAACTGAAGAAGGTGCCCGCCGCCGACCTCCCTCTGCTGGCCTCTCAGGCCTCTGCGAATAGCGCGGTGACAAATCATTATGTTGCCACACTGGCCAGAGACATGTTGAGGAAAAATGAACAGCTTCAGAAAGATAATGAAGCGCTGAGGGAAAGGAACGCGCGGCTGGGAGAAAGGAATGCCCGACAAAGAGAGGAGCTGGCGGTGAGTTGAATTCGCCGCGATCTGGATTTGCTATTCGCCGCGATCTGTCTGAGTTTGCAATCTTGCTTTTGCAGGTCGCCAATGATTTGGAGAATACTAAATTCCGGGCCGCCACGCTCCCTTTCGTGATGGAGACAGTTGAGGTTGCTGTTGAGCGGCTTGCCTGCGACGGCCTCATGAAGGAAGGAGTGAGCGGCGTCCCCTTCCTGGAGATCTTTCCTGAGCTGGCCCCTCAGGTCGCGGCGATGGAAAGAGCCAAAAAAGGAAAAGAGGTTGTCGAGGAAGATGATGAAGACGAAGAAGAAGACGGAGGCTCTCAAGGTGAAGAGCAAGTCCCTGCGGACAATGCCGAATCAAGCCGGCGAGGAGAGGGTCTGTCCGCCGAGTCCGGCTCTTCTGCTTCTTCCTCTGATACTGGCAGCTCGCATAGCGGGTCCGCCACTAGTTCAGGGTCAGGTAGCAGTGGGAGCAGCTCGGGGGGCTACTCTCCAGATGTCGACATCATTGGTGACAGCCCTGCACCTGCTGAGAAGAGACAGCGGACTGACTGATGATCAATTCATATGTATACATTTTGTAATTTTTGTAAAAAGTGGCGGACGCAAGATTGCAGTCCGCCGAACATTTTGAATGATGTAAAAATTTTTTGAAGAAATAGAAAGGATATTTTTTGTCATGTGTGCTTTCTGCAATGCTCTTTTCTCCACGCTCACCGCACCGATATTTAGCAGTCCGCATGTCATGCTAATAAACTTGGGCTTTTTTTAACTTGCCGATTAGAAATAATTGTTGTTCGCCTTTAGAAGAAAAACAATAGCAAGCGGACGCTGTTTAGCTCCAATTGAAGTTCGCACGATATATGTCATTTATAATGAATCTTGCTGATTAGAGAATATTGTTCCACTTTGGACCAAGAAACTCAGGCGGACTCTGTCGAGTTTCTCTTGCAGTCCGCATGATATATTATTTACAGTGAACCTTGTTGATTAAAGTATTTAGACATCAACTCATTCATCATCCGCCTCAGAGAACAGCCAACTGATGATAATGCCTGGGGTACTTAGTTATAGCTGTAGTCCGCAAGCCAGACCACACATAATATAAAAGCTCATTGATGAATTTATCAAATAATGTGAGAATCATTCGACGGACTGAGCGGATACAGAAAACCAATCCGCTCACAATAGAAGTGATCAAAACTTATAACATGAAAATCATTCTGCAAACTGAGCGGATATAAGAGACCAATCCGCTTATAACAGGAAAATAAACTTGAACATGCACCCTGCGGACTGAGCGGATACAGAAAACCAATCCGCTCATAAAAGAAATAATCTATAGCTTGCGACCAGGTGGGCAGGTGAGCCTGAGCGGCATACTTTCCTCACCGGGCTATAAGCTATAGAATCAACCCAAAAAAGCGGACTCTGCGGACAGAGAAAAGCAGTCCGCTAAAAACAGAAATGACCTATAACTCGCGACCAGGTGGGCAGGTGAGCCTGAGCGGCATACTTTCCTTACCGGGCTAAAGCTATAGAATCAACCCAAAGAAGCGGACTCTGCGGACAGAGAAAAGCAGTCCGCTAAAAACAGAAATGACCTATAACTCGCGACCAGGTGGGCAGGTGAGCCTGAGCGGCATACTTTCCTCACCGGGCTACAAGCTATAGAATCAACCCAAAGAATTCCCTGCGAAGAGCAAGATGCTCACTTGGCGGAACGGTTCCCTGCCCTCTTGCCTCGAGTACAGTCTAAGCTGTGGGTCTCCCGCAGGCACTGCTTGAGGGTACCATGGAGTGTTCGAGAGTTACAAGCTAAGATGACCCG
Source organism: Platanthera guangdongensis (assembly GCA_039583875.1). Classification (NCBI taxonomy): domain Eukaryota; kingdom Viridiplantae; phylum Streptophyta; class Magnoliopsida; order Asparagales; family Orchidaceae; genus Platanthera; species Platanthera guangdongensis. The sequence goes on along the minus strand of CM077155.1, from coordinate 73,010,127 downwards.
CGGGCAGGTGAGCCGGAACGGCATACTTTCCTCACGCGATCATCGAAGTTGTAACAATATCCCAAAAGCGGCGTGGTAGAGCTTTACACCCACCTTGCCCTCCATAATGCAAAGGTGGGGTCAGGTACCTACCGGGATCCGAAGTCCAGAATCCAACCGCGCTAGAGCCTGCAAGCTCCCACTACATGGTGCGAAATCTCCCCGCAACACGTGGTCTTCGTGGTGTTACGCTAATGACAACGGCTCTAGGGGAGGTCTAGCTGAACTCGGCGATGTCTCCTGGTATCAGGGAACCGTTATAGGTCTTTGGGAGTGAGAGAAAACACTAGAAAAAGGTGTTAGTACGGATTCTTTGATTAAGAAAATGTATTTGCAAAGAAAGCATAAGAAAGAAAGAAGGGGTTCGGGTGCCTTTGTCGTCGCCTTAAACTTCAGAGGGCCCTCCCGGAGGCCGTGGATCAAGGCAACTTTGTAATAGTCGGGGTTCACATTCCTCACCCCCTGGATTTCTCTTTGAAAGCGATCAACGAATCGTGCTACCGATTCGTTATCCCTCTGCTTGATCTCGAATAGGGCAGCTGGCCCATTCTTCCTCTTCCTTGAGGTAGCAAACCTCAGCAGTAACTGGCTACGGAGCTCTGCAAAAGAAGAAATAGTGCCCGAAGGCAGCTCATAGAACCATTCTCTCGCTTGCCCTTCAAGAGTGGTAACCAGCAATTTACACTTGATGGCATCTGTGAGGCATCTCAAAGCTACTGCCCCCTCAAATGCCTGGAGATGGGAAACTGGATCTGTCGTCCCCGAATAGGAAGGGATGCGAGGCTCCCTGAAGTTGCTTGGAGCTGATTCCCATCGAATTCGGTCAACAAAGGGAGACGGGGTGTCAAATTCTGCAGGGTAGAAAGGGCGGACTGGAGCCGAGGAGTCCGCGGGCTCGGCGGACTGGCGATCAGCAAAGTGGAGTTGGCGGGCAGGAGTGCCCCTAGCAGCATCTCTGAAGAACTCTCTGAAAGCAAACTCTTCCTCTTGAGGGCGCAGAGGGGCAGCGGACTGAGCAGCGTTCCTGGGAGTTGCTGACGACTGCCGAAGCGGAGTTCGGCGAGCTGGGGTCTGGCGGACTGGCGAGTCCGCTGGGTCCGCTGCGGCCTGAGGAGCAAGCCGCTGAGCCAAAGCAAGTAGAGCTTGGCTGATTGTGTCAAGACGCTGGTCGGTCTGCCGGCGAGACTGCTCGGCCTCAAGGCGAGCTTGTTCAATCGCGTCCCAAAGGGAGATCTTCTGAAGAGCTGGAGCGGTCTGAAGAGCGGGCTCTGCGGTCTGACATCTTGTGTCCGCTGATTTCAAAACACTACTCGAATCTGAAGGTCGCGTGTTAACTGTTGATGCACGAAAACGGACAGGGAGTCGGTCACCACCAGCTAACGGTTCGAACACGGGAAAAAGGGGAGACTGCGAGCAGCGATCTACTAAGCGGATGAGAGCTGAAAGAGGAGCAGGGCCGTGAACCACGGCAACAACAGACTTCGCCCGTCGCGGCCTGAATGCCTCTCTTGCGACGGGCTTTCCCTTGATTGAAGAAGAAGTGGGTTACAAGTGAAAAGAAAAGACTGAGGGAAGTAGAGCAAGGGGAGTCCGCAAGGCACAGGATTCGAGTCCGCAGCCTGTAACAAGTAGGCTCCTGGGTCCGAGTCAGCGTGCCTTGAGTGCACCACCTCCCCCCTATTTATAGGATAGGGGGCCTGCCCAAGCGGGCAGGGCTAAAATAACCGGCTGCCCGGGGTACAGGAGAACCGGGCAGCGGTGACGGGAAGCAAAAAGAAAGAACACGCCAGTCCGCACAGAAGGGGCGGACTGGGCTCGCGAACTGGAGCTTCCACTGCTGCTGGGCGCGGCCACTGGAGACCGGCGGTCTGGGCGGACGAGACACTGAGTCCGCCGCTTTAGAGAATCTGGATCCCAAAGCGCCGGCGGACTGAGCGGACAGCTCTTTTCGTCCACTGCTGGGGTACAACCCTTGGCGCCCAACTGGCGACAGTGCTGGACTGGGCGGACGGACAAATCCTGTCCGCGCCTGCTGAATGGGGGCTTTGGGAACTTGGAGTATGTTGCGGACTGAGGGGTTAACACCTGCGATGGTCCGCCGACGATCTCTGTCGGCCTCTTTTCAGCTCCAGAAGCCGCTGATGTCTCCGGCTTCCCAATCTTCTTGGCAGTCTGACGGGCAGAATCATCCGAGTTCTTGCTCCGGCTCTGCTTCGTTTCTGGCAGTTTCTTGTTGCGGGCTAACATTGATGACATCACATCCATCGCTAGAGAAATCGCGTCGGCTTGCAAAATTCTGACCGCAAGTGGCGAGTAGCGACCCGTGGCTTGGCAGGAATCCTGAAGAATGTCAAGGGTCAGGGGATTTTATAGACGACGATGAGGCAGTCGCGGTCTCCGGCTTAGTTCTACATTTTCGAAGTTTTTTGGAAACTTAAAAATGTGCGGGGATTATGATAAGCCCGGAATCCGCGACCTGCCCGCGCAGCTTTCCAGACCGGGCGGCCTGCTTACTCAAGCCGCCAAGCCTCCCAAGCCGGGCGGTCTCCATGTCAGGCCGCTGCCAACGCCGACCCTTCTCAGCGACAAGGCCCGAGGACCCAGCCGTCAGCTCGCCAGGAGGAATCCGCCAGGCCGCGCGGCTTCCCTCCTTTCTTGTTTCTTTCTCTTTTGCTTCCCCTCACCTCTGCCCGGTTCTCCTGTACCCCGGGCAGCCGGTAACTTTAGCCCTGCCCGTTTGGGCAGGCCCCCGAGCCTATAAATAGGGGGAGGGTGCACTCCCCAAGACACGCTGACTGGGATCCAGGAGCTCGCCTGTTAAGAGCTGCGGTCTCAAGTCTAGTGTATTGCGGCTTGTAGTCTGGCCGGCTTCTTCTTTTACTCGTTGTAACTGTTTCTCATTTTTAAGTAAAGGAAAGCCCGCCGCAAGAGTGGCATTTAAGCCGCGGCGGGCGAACTCTGCTGTTGCCGCTGCCAGCGGCCCCCTTTTCCGGTCCTTTAGCCGCGACCGCTAGTAACCGATTGGTCGACAGTCTTCTCCTTTCCTCCCCTATTCCCCGGTGTTCGAACCGTTAGCTGGTGGTGCCCGACTCCCTGTCCGTTTTCGTGCATCAACAACTACAACTCGACGTGATGCTTTACAAGCTTACCTGCAATCAAAATTATATTTACAAAATTATTTTGAAACATTCGACGGTCGAGTTAGTTTAACGAGCGACGTTTGGACTAGCGGTTTAGTTGACGGACTGTCTTATATTTGCATAACTTGTCACTGGGTCGATCCCGATAGTTGGGAATTAAATAAACGTATAATTTGTTTTGAAGGTTTTGATTATCTGCACACCAGTAAAGCTATTTATAAGGAAATTATTAAGTGTATTAGAGATTTTAAAATAAAAGATAAAATTTTAAGTATTTCGTTTGATAACGCCTCGAATAATAATATGGCTATTAAATATTTGATTAATGATCTGGAACCTATGCTAGATAGTATTTTTTTTCATACACGTTGTGTATGTCACGTTCTTAATTTAATTGTGCAAAATAGTTTAACTTTTATAAAAAATTATGTTATTAAAATACGTACAATGTTACGAGTTATTTATAATTCAAAACGACGAAAACAAGATTTCAAAAAAGTTGTTACATTATAGGGTAAAAAAATTTTGGGTCCATCTTATGATATGTCGGTACGATGAAATTCCACGTACAAAATGTTAAAGCGGGCTTTGTCACAAAAATCGTTATTGATAGAATTTTATAATAGTGTAGAAGAATCACATGATTTACATGCGTCAGATTGGGCTATAATCGAAGATTACGTAAATTTATTAGAAAGTTTTTATCGGGCAACAACTATTTTATCTGGAGTTTATTATCCTACTAGCTCGCTTGTTATTGAAATTTTTTTATTAATTACTGAAACGTTTTAAAATTACAAAATTAACCCAACGTGGCGTCCGTTAATATTATTAATGGAGGAAAAGTTTTTAGAATATTAGACGCATATGCCACCTATTTTTTCTTGCGTTGCGGCTTTAAACCCTTTTAATGTGAAAGATATTGTACCTAATCACCTAGAGGGGGGGGGGTGAATAGTTGACTTAAATATTTTTAACTTTTTAGGCAGAATTCAGATAATTGCACAGAGTTATAACTACTTTTTTTCAAGCAATCACACAGCAATCACAGAATTTCACATGCACACAATGAACACACAGGTTTATAGTGGTTCCCAAATGTTTGGGTACATCCACTTTCCCCCTTCGCCTATCTAGTAGTGTACTAGATTCGGCCAAACTCCTCCACTATCTCAGATCCTCAGATCTTACACTCAGAAACTCAACCAGGTTCCTACAGCTCAGGCCCAAGGCCCAACAACTCAGCTTCTTCACAAAGCCTACACTCAGCTTCTTCACAAAGCCTACACTCAGCCACCAAGGCCTACACTCAGCCACAACAGGCCTACACTCAGAGATACAAATCTCCTACACTCAGGCACACAGGCCCTACACTCAGCCTTTATAATTACAGGCTTACAAACTCAGATCCCTAAGGATCCTACTAGAAAATATGAATACAAAATGTAAACCCTACAACTCAAAGAAAAGAGAGAAGAGTTGAGAGTATCTTGATGAGTTCTTGGATGAACTCTGATGAGATCAATCTGACTTGGCTTTCTTCAAAGCTTCTTGAATGTAGAACACAATAAGATTGAACTCCTGTGTAGTTGATCCTTGATCTCTGCTACTTAAGATTCAGAACAAAATCTGAACCCTTCTTCACAGCCTGGTTCCAACGGCTGTCTTCTTGGATGGAGCTCTCTCTCTCCAACTACTTAGATCTTCACTTAATTCTTCAAAGAATAGCTAGATCTTCTTCTTTTTCAATTACTTGATCATCTGTTTCTGTAGACAGTATAAGCCTATTTATAGGCCTTCTTCATGGTAACCGGCTGATCCGGTTCATAACTGATTTCTGACAACTCTGACAGGTGCAGTAGACCGGCTGGAATGGCAGCTGTCAAGTCATCCAGTCAGTTCTTGAAAAATCTGTAACTGTCTGAAAGTGTCGAGACTGTCTGTCTTTAAGTGATAGACCAAGTGTCGACACAAGTTGACTAAGTGTCGACACTAGCCTACAAGGTGTCGACACAACTCCTTGTGTTGTAGAATTCACTTCTTGACACAGTTTCTTCTTCATGTGTCGACACTGATATTGAGTGTCGACACAACTCCTTGTTCTTCAGCACTTTGTTGATTTCTTGTAAGTGTCGACACAACTTCTTTGTGTCGACCCATCTTCATGTGTTGAACTTGTTCAGTGTCGACACTTCTTCTTGGTGTCGACACATGCCTTCTGTGTTGATACTTGCTGAGTGTTGACACTGCTCCTTGTGTCGACACATTCTTCATCTGTTGAGACTCTGGCTGAGTGTCGACACATCTCCTTAGTGTCGACACTTGCACTTAGAATTTTGCTGAACTTTGCTAAGTGTCGACACAGCTCCTTGTGTCGACACTTTCTTCAAGTGTTGAGTCTTCTGCTGAGTGTCGACACATTCTTTCTTGTGTCGACACTTTCTTCAAGTGTTGAGTCTTCTGCTGAGTGTCGTCACATTCTTTCTTGTGTCGACACTTATACTTAGACTCAGCTGAATTTTGCTGAGTGTCGACAAAACCTCCAAGTGTCGACACTTTCTGATGTAGACACAGTTCCTCTGGGTGTCGATACAACTGCTAAATGTCGACACTGCTTCACTGCACTTTTCTTCATTGAGTGTCGACACAGCTTCTTGTGTCGACACTTTCTGTTTGGTGTCGACTCTGCATCCCTGGTGTCGACACAAGTACTCCAAGTGTCGACACTGCTTGCCTGGGTGTCGACACAAGTCTTCTTAAGTGTCAACACTTTGCTCCTGGGTGTCGACACATGGACTTAGAAACTTTTTCATCTTTCCTGTAAATACTTAACCTGCACAAGGCAACTCAAAAATACATCAAATATATTTTGATGTATATCATTGAGTAGGGTGAGGCTTCTTCAAATCAGGTACATTAGAACCAATGTACCCAACAATCTCCCCCTATTTGGAGAAGTCATAACCCTTAGTCAATGATATATACCATACAGAATAAAATCATAGCATGATGTAAAGCAGGATTATATAACATGCCAAACATAAACATGTATTAATCAAAACATGTATACTCAGATATCATCTCAGAACAATTATGAAATAGATTAATCACACATCATATTGTTCTAACAACTTTGTCATATACATTAAACAAAAGTTTACGGAATGTTTAACATCAAAAGATTACATAGTAAACTTAAGATAATGCTATTCTATTTTTGCTCTGCCTCCTTGATCACTATGTCCTTCCCAGTCTGTATCTTTGCTTGCACAGGGTCTTCAGCATCTTCAGTATCAGCAGGCTTCTTGCCTTTCAGATCTTTTTTCTTTTGCTCTTCAGCTTTAATCTTTTGCCTCTCAAAATAATGATAAGGCTTGTGAAAGTACTTGCTAGGCTCCTGAGCAGTAGGAGGTAGCTTTCCCATCTTGGCCTTTCTCCTGTTTTGCACTATGGTTTCTTGCCGTGTCTCATGCTTCCTCCATTCTAGTTCAGAAAACCATTTGTTTCTGTCTTGTATATTATCTTTGGCAGCCTTCCAAGCAGTCAAAATAATATTTCTTGAAGTGGGGCTCCACTGCTCAAAGTCTGGTCTTTGTTCAGCTTGCTCTCTGAACCTCTTTTTAGACAATCTGGCTTCTTGTTCTTTCAGTAAAGCTTCTTGCAGAGCCTCAGATACTGGCTGAACCACCTTCTCTATGATGACATTTTGCTGTCCCCCAGGTGGGCTATACATTGATTGTATAACAGCTTGAATCATATCAAAATCTGGAGGAGGATAGATAACTTGGGCTACTTCAGGTTGCTCACCTCCAAGATATGCAGGGTGAATCCCAGATTCTGCTACATTGTCATCATCACACAAAGGAGGATAACCAAGAGTAGCTCTGATAGAATTAGAAATCCACTTAGCATGATCAGAGCTAGCTTTGACTAACACCCTCTCCCCCTTTATGACTTCTCGTTCCATGTGATCTCTTAAATCATCCTTTTGAAATCTGATTTGGGCATCCAAATAGTTGACTCCATCTTTAAAGAAAGGTTTCAACCTTTGGAGCTTTTCAGTGATCAACTTTTGAGAGTTTTGAATAGCAGAGGTAACATCAGATAAACTCTTTTGCAAGGCTTTATCAAATTCTGCCTTAGCAGTAGCATTAGAAGTAGTCAGTCCAGTAGCTACATTCTTCATCTCAGTGACAATAGCATTGTGGGAAGCTGTTAAGTTGTCATTCATTCTGATCTGGTTCTCAAGAACATAGCCTTGCTTGACTTCAAGTTCATCTACTTGAGCTTTTATCTTCTCTTGATGTGTAGCCAAGTACACCACTGCATTCCCTCCCTTGTGGAAGCAGTCAGTCATCTCCTTCTTATTGAGATTCATCTCAAATCTTATGGACTTAATGTCCTGTGCCAGATCAAACTGAAGAGATTTCTGTCCTTTATCTACATACTTTTCTAGTGCTTGTCTCTGCTCATCAAGCTTGATTTGCATAGCAACCAGCAGAGAACTGTAATCTACTGATGGAGTTGGCTGTAGTGCTGGCTGTGGTGCTATAGTTTGCAATGCCTTCTTATAAGTTTGGCTCCTTCTTTTGAAAACTTGGAATTTCTTTTACTTTGCTCTGGCAGCTTCCTCATCTTCAGATGCTGATGTACTTGCAATATCTACCCTCTCCTTAGGGCTTGGAGGTAACTCCTTCTGCACTTTTGGTGCCTTCCTTGTTGTTTCCTCAACATGAACTCCTTGCTCCCCCTCAACAGGAGCAGTCTCCCCCTCAGCAGCAGCACTGTACTTCTCAAGGTCTGCTTGATCCAAATTAAGGAATAGATCTTCCATTGTATATTCCTGTGGAGAATGAGCTGGAGAAACTCTTGGCTCATCTACTACTGGATCAGACACTACTTGAACTATAACAGATGTGTCCTTCATGACAACATCTGGGGGTTGACTATCAATTTGAGATTGCTGATTAACATCATTTAATGAATCAGACAAAACATTATCCTCTATAGGAAAATCTAAAGCATTAATCTCAGTGATTACCTCAAAGATGATGTGGGTGGCTCTTTCACTTTCAAGAGGAGTTGGCTCTTCCACCACTAGAGGCTCCCCCTGGATTTGATCCTGGTGTATGGGGCTAGCTGATGGTAGCTCCCCCTGCCTCTCTGTAGCATCTTGTTGAGCTGGAGACTTCCCAGCATTTCCTTCTACATCCTCATCAGGAGTAAACACAACTTGCTCTTCACTACCAAAGCTGCTAGATGAATCCTGAGCCACTGTGGCAGTCTTCTTCTTCTTCTTTTGAGGAGTTATTTTCTCAGGAGTAGGCATCTCCTTAGTTAAAACTCTGTCCCACCTTGAGAATATCCTCATGTCCATTTTTCTCATATGATTGATTTTAGTGCCTGCAGCTTGACTCATAACTTCTGGTATACTACCAGCAACGTATAGACTTATGATCCTACCCAAATTGGGTTTCTTCAGACTTTCTTTAATGTTATCAAAGACAATAACAGACCAATCTGTATTCAATGTGAAGATTATCCTTGTCATAAGGTTGAACATATGGGCTGATACCCTGTCATGCCATCCAGGCTTACTTAAGATTACCTTGCCAACAATTTTAGAAAGAAATTTCCCCTGTCTGTTCATCCCCTTTCTATTGAATACAGAACCAATTTTCATCTTTGCATCCAGTCCACACCATGTTAATGCTTCTCTGGTCTTAGAAGCAGTAACCTCATCCTCTTCTTTTGTCCTTGGTAGATTTAGGACTTTTCTCAAACTTTTAGGTGATACCTTCTCCTTTTCACCATGAACCTAGACTTGATCTTGAGTCCAGATTCATCTACTTTAGCTCCATTCAGGAATTCCAAGACTTCTTTCTTCCAGATCTTTGTCGGCTCTGAAACAAGAAAATCCAACCCCGAGTCTGCAACTAGGGTTACCACATTCTTGATCTCCGGGTCTGCATCATTAAACGCATGTCGCACTAGTTCGTAGCCTTCATTGACGTTCTCCTCGAGCTTTGGCGCCATTAGGGTTTGAAGAATTTGACTGGAGAGAAGTGAGGTGTCAACACACAAGTTTGGTCTCAATACTTTAGAGAGCGTGTCGACAGACAATGGAAAAATCCTATTTATACCTTTCTAGGTTTGAAGATGAAAAGGCGGGTTAACTAACTTAAATTGTGTCGACACTGTTGAAAAGTGTCGACACAGACTTATAATGTCTCGAAACCTATGTGTCGACACAAGTTTAGTCAACATATTTATGTGTCGACACTTGTTTATGTGTCGACACCACTCAGCTCGACATTTAGTCGAGACTTTACTACATTAATGCTGTTAACCCCTCAGTCCGCAACATACTGCAAGTTTCCAAAGCCCCCCCTTTCAGCAGGCGCGGACGAGATTTGTCAGTCCGCCCAGTCCGGCATTATCACCAGTCGGGCGCCAAAGGTGGTACTCCAGCAGCGGACGCAAGGACCTGTCCGCTCAGTCCGCCGGCGCTTTGGGTATCAGGTTCTCCAGCGGCGGACGCAGTATCTCGTCCGCCCAGGCCGCCGCCCTCCAGTGGGCGCGCCCAGCAGTAGTGGAAGCTCCAGCTCGCGAGCCCAGTCCGCCACTTCTGTGCGGACTGGCGTGTTCTTTCTTTTTGCTTCCCGTCACCGCTGCCCGGTTCTCCCGTACCCCGGGCAGCCGGTTATTTTAGCCCTGCCCGTTTGGGCAGGCCCCCTATCCTATAAATAGGGGGGAGGTGGTGCACCCAAGGCACGCTGACTCGGACCCAGGAGCCTACTTGTTACAGGCTGCGGACTCGAATCCTGTGCCTTGCGGACTCCCCCTTGCTCTGCTTCCCTCAGTCTTTTCCTTTACTTGTAATTGAATCCTTCTTCAATCAAGGGAAAGCCCGTCGCAAGAGAGGCATTCAGGCCACGACGGGCGAAGTCTGTTGTTGCCGTGGTTCACGGCCCTGCTCTTCTTCCAGCTCTCATCCGCTTAGTAGATCGCTACTCGCAGTCTCCCTATTCCCCTGTGTTCGAACAGTTAGCTGGTTGTGCTCGACCCCCCTTGTGTTTTTGTGCATCAACAGTTAACACGCGACCTTCAGATCCGAGTAGTGTTTTGAAATCAGCGGACGCAAGATGTCAGACCGCAGAGCCCGCTCTTCAGACCGCTCCAGCTCTTCAGAAGACTCCCTTTGGGACGCGATTGAGGAAGCTCGCCTTGAGGCCGAGCAGTCTCGCCGGCAGACCGACCAGCGTCTTGACACAATCAGCCAAGCTCTGCTCGCGCTGGCCCAGCGGCTTGCTCCTCAGGCCGCAGCGGACCCAGCGAACTCGCCAGTCCGCCAGACCCCAGCTCGCCGAACTCCGCTTCGGCAGTCGCCAGAAACTCCTCGGAACCCTGCTCAGTCCGCTGCCCCTCTGCGCCCTCAAGAGGAAGAGTTTGCTTTCAGAGAGTTCTTCAGAGAAGCTGCTAGGGGCACTCCTGCCCGCCAACTTCACTTTGCTGATCGCCAGTCCGCCGAGCCCGCGGACTCCTCGGCTCCAGTCCGCCCTTTCTACCCTGTAGAGTTTGACACCCCGTCTCCCTTTGTTGACCGAATTTGATGGGAATCGGCTCCGAGCAACTTCAGGGAGCCTCGCATCCCATTCTATTCGGGAGCAACAGATCCAGTTTCTCATCTCCAGGCATTTGAGGGGGTAGTTGCTTTGAGATGCCTCTCAGATGCAATTAAGTGTAAACTGCTGGTCACCACTCTCGAAGGGCAAGCGAGAGAATGGTTCTACGAGCTGCCTTCGGGCACTATCTCTTCTTTTGCGGAGCTTCGTAGCCAGTTACTGCTGAGGTTTGCTACCTCAAGGAAGAGGAAGAATGGGCCAGCTGCCCTATTCGAGATCAAGCAAAGGGATAATGAATAAGTAGCAAGATTCGTTGATCGCTTTCAAAGAGAAATTCAGGGGGTGAGGAATGTGAACCCCGACTATTATAAAGTTACCTTGATCCACGGGCTTCGGGAGGGCCCTCTGAAGTTTAAAGCAACGACCAAGGCACCCGAGACTTATCAGGAGTTGATCTCCATGGTCAACCGTTTCATAGAAGGGGAAAATGCCAATCCGACCTATGTTTCATCCCTGACAGCCAAGGCTGAAGGAAGGGATGCCTCCGCTTCTTCCTCTCGTGGCAGGGCCCCTCGTCCAGACTTCCAGCCTCCGTCTCAAAGAGGCAGGAACTTCCGCAACAAAAAACCTTTCCAAGGCCATCAACAGTTTCATGAGCAGAGACTGCCGTTGGCCGCCGCTCCCGCCGTTCCATTGCAAGCTCTTCCCATCCATCAGCAAGCAGCCTTGCCTGCTTCGACCCAATTTGATGAGAGCCCCATGGAGGACCCTGCAGATCTGGACCTTGACGAAGTCATCCAGATCCTGCAAAGGAGATAAGAAGAGAAGAGGCAAGAGCCTCAGAAGATGTGGAAGCCGAGGAATAATTCACAATACTGCCAGTTCCACAAGGAAAAGGGTCATCTGACTGAAGAATGCAAGGCCCTTCGCGCGCTGATAGATAAGTTGCTTGCCGAGGGCAAGATTGACCTGGCCAAGAAGGATTCTCCTTCCTCTTCGAAGCCATCCACCTCAAAGGGCAAAGAGGTAGCCGAGGCATACCAAGAATGCGTGGATATAGAAGATGAAGGCCGTCTGGGGCCAATCAACGTCCCGGTAGAGTGCTTTGATGCAAATGATGAGGGGATTCTGGGACGCCTCTTCTTCATCCATGGTGGAGCTGGGACCGAGTCCACCCGGAAATCGTCAATTTCAAGGGTCACCCAGGCAGAGGTGGCCTCTTCTTCAGTTGCTCCTCCGAGGGAAGTCGTCACCTTTGGTCCAGAAGATCTTCCTCGAACAGCCAATCCATTTGATGATGCAGTCGTAATCCAGGCTGGTATTGGGGACTTCACGGTGGATAGGATTCTGGTTGACACGGGCAGTTCGGTTAACCTCCTCTTTAAGTCTACTTTTGAGGCCCTGAGGACCGGAAAGCCTCTGCTTTCCACTGAGGGGCCACTCTAGGGTTTCTCAGGAGAGAGGAAAGAAGTGGAGGGCAGCGTCATCTTGCCAGTAAAGCTTGGAGGGGCAACAAAGCAGATACAGTTCATAGTAGTCGACGCCCCCAGCAGCTACCATGCCATCTTCGGCAGGCCCCTGCTGAACAAGTATCGAGCAGTGATTTCCACTTACCACCTAGCCATCAAGTTCTTCGCCGATGGGAGGATGTGCCGGGTCCGTAGTGACCCAAGGAGAGCAAGGGAGTGCTACGTCCGCACTGTCAACATGGATGAAGCCAGCCCTTCCCTTGCTCCAACAGAAGCTGCAGAAGCCTCTCCCAGTTCGAAAGTTGCTGCTGATGAAGGTGCTCACCTGGAACCTGCCCAGGTGACGCAAGGAGTCCCCATTGCTGAAGGGGAGGAGAGGAAACTCTTCATCAACTCGGAGCTACCTGAAGACCAAAAGGCTGAGTTGATTTCCTGCCTGCTAAAGAACCTGGATGTCTTTGCCTAGTCAGCAGAAGACATGCTGGGGGTGGATCCTGATGTTGCTTGCCACCACCTGAATGTTGATCCCGGCTGCAAGCCTATCCAACAGAAGAAGAGGGACGTGGCAACAAAGCTTGCAGAACCAATAAGGGAGGAGGTTGTGAAGCTCCTCAAGGCAAATTTTATTAAAGAAGTGCAATATCCCACCTGGATTTCAAATGTTGTAATGGTTAAAAAACCAGGGGGAAAGTGGCGAATGTGTGTAGACTTTACTAAACTTAATAAAGCATGTCCTAAAGATTGCTACCCCTTGCCTCGGATAGATTCTTTAGTTGATTCTGCGGTAGGGTACTCTTACATGAGTTTTTTAGATGCGTTTTCTGGTTATCATCAGATAAGAATGCATAAACCCGACGTTCCTCACACGTCATTCATTACTAACGATGGATGTTATTGCTACCTTGTGATGCCCTTTGGGCTTAAGAATGCTGGCGCGACCTATCAACGGATGATGGACCGTGTGTTTAACCATCAGAAAGGGAGAAACCTAGAAGTGTATGTAGACGATCTCTTGATTAAGAGTAAATCGTTTTCGCTGCACTTGCTAGATCTAGCGGAGACGTTCGCTACTCTGCGTAGATACAAGATGAAGCTCAATCCTTTGAAGTGTACTTTTGGAGCGAGTAAGGGGAAGTTTCTTGGTCATCTCCTTACTCCGGAGGGACTTGCCCCCAATCCTGACAAGGTAAAAGCTATTCTTGAAATGCCTACCCCTCGTTCACCGAAGGAAGTTCAGCAGTTAGGGGGAAGGCTAGCAGGTCTTGCAAGATTTCTCTCTCGGGTTGGAGATAGGAGTGCCCCCTTCTTTAAGACCCTCCGCCGTGCATCCAAGTTTGAGTGGACAGAAGAGTGCTCCCAGGCTTTTGAACAGTTAAAGATGCAGCTTACCTCATCGCCTCTGCTTCAGAGCCCCCGCCCAGGAGAGGTTCTTTTCTTATACCTAGGGGTTGGCCCTGAGGCCGTCAGCTCCGTTCTTCTTCAGGAAGAAGGCAGAAAGCAATTCTCAATCTACTATGTCAGCCATATTCTGAAGAGTGCAGAGACGCGGTATCCGATCCTGGAGAAGTTAGCCTTGGCACTGGTCATGTCAGCTCACAGGCTTCGCCCGTTCTTCCAAGCACATTCAATTCAAGTCATCACCGATCAACCTTTGAAGGGTGTGTTGGAAAAGCCCGAGCATTCCGGCAGACTAGCTAAGTGGGCAATAGAGCTAAGTGAATTTGAAATTTCTTATGTGCCCAAGACAGCCATTAAAGCTCAAGTCCTAGCAGATTTTCTGATCGACATGCCAGAGTCCAGTTCTGATCAAGCAGAAAGGTCACCTTTGGCTTGGACCATCTATGTTGATGGTGCCTCAGGCAAAAGTTCTTCTGGAGCAGGAGTGGTTCTCATTAATCCAAACGGAGTCAAATTGGAGCGGGGCATCAAGTTTTACTTTCCAGTAACCAACAACCAGGCCGAATATGAATCTCTGCTAGCAGGCTTGAGGCTCGCAAGGAATTAGGAATCGATCATGTTCACATCAAAACCGATTCTCTGGTAATGGCGTCGCAAGTCCTCGGCAACTTCGAAGCAAGGGAGCCAGTCTTGAAAAAATACCTGGCTCTTGTGAAAATAGAAGTCGGAAGGTTTAAAAGCTTCACCATCGAACATATCCCCAGAACAGAGAATGAGGAGGCTGATTTTCTCTCTAAGCATGGGATGCCTTCAGGAGGCACGACTTCTGAGCTCTTCCGCCCGGCAGTAGTGGAAGGAGATCTGATGCAAGTAGATCAACGCGTCTCTTGGATGGACCCATTCATCCTATATCTATCAACAGGAAATTATCATCATACAGTTAGAGACAAGAAAAAGTTCAGAATAAAAGCAGCTCACTACTTCCTAGTGGCGGGAATCCTTTATAGAAAGACCTTCCTCTCAACCATGTCTCGGTGTGTTTCAGAAGAAGAAGCTCACACTGTTTTGCAAGAGGTTCACTCAGGAGAGTGTGGAAGCCACTCTGGAGCAAGAACTCTTGAAAAACGAGTCCTGCGACAAGGGTATTTCTGGCCCACAATGAAGAAAGACTCAGAGATCTACGGCAGAAGGTGTGTTCAATGCCAGAAGTTTGCTCCACTTCAGCACCAAGCAGCTCAGTCCCTCAGGTCGATTGCAACTCCTTGGCCCTTTGCGGTTTGGGGAATGGATCTCATTGGTCCTTTTCCCTTGGCAAGCGGGCAACGGCGTTTTATCATCGTAATGATCGACTACTTCAGCAAGTGGATCGAAGCCAAGGCATTGTCTAAGACAACTACTCAGATCGTCAAGAACTTCATTTGGGGAGAAATTGTCTGTCGGCACGGGATACCAATGACAATAATCACTGACAATGGGCCACAATTCAACAACTCAGAGATGATAGATTTTTGCAGGCAGATCGGAACAGAGCTGCGTTTTGCATCAGTTCATCATCCCAGAAGCAATTTTCAGGTGGAAGCTGCCAACAAGCAGATCCTCAACTTGCTCAAAAAGAAAGTGTAGAATCTCAAGGGCAGTTGGGCTGATCAGCTCCCATCAGTCCTCTGGTCCTTAGGACAACGCCATCATCCGCAACCAGGGAGACTCCCTTCAAACTCTCTCATGGCTCAGAGGCACTCATCCCGATTGAGTTTGAAGTCCCGTCACCCAGAGTACTACTTGCAAGAGAAGGTGTTGATGATTGGGTTGAGTTGAATAACGAGGAGATGAGGTTCAGCTTGGAACACATCGAGGAGGTCAGAGATCAAGCAGCCATAAGACAGGAAGAGGTCAAAAGGAGGATGGCCCGTTACTTCGATCAGAATATAAGGATCAAACACTTCTAAGTGGGAGATCTAGTTCTAAAGAAGGTTGATGCTGCTGCAAGAGCTGGTTCAGTTGGAAAGCTTAATCCAAATTGGGCCGGCCCTTTTGTCGTCAAAGAAGCGTTAAAAAGCGGCGCTTACCGCTTGCAGACTCACGAAGGAGAGGATATACCACACACGTGGAGTGGGGATGATCTCAAGCGGTTCTATTCTTAAACTTCCTTTTTCTACTTTGTGAATCCTCTTCAAGAATTATTATGAATAGAAACTGTTTGTTAACACTTCTTCGAGTGTTTTGTTGTAATCATAACAGATAAGGCGCTAAGAGAGATTTCAAAAACGGTTCTACACCCGAACTCCCTTTTTCTTTCTTATGCTTCCTTTGCAAATGCATTTTCTTAATCAAAGAATCCATACTGACATTTTTTCTAGTGTTTTCTCTCTTTCCCAAAGACCTATAACGGTTCCCTGATACCAGGAGACATCGCCGAGTTCAGCTAGACCTCCCCTAGAGCCGTTGTCATTAGCGTAACACCACGAAGACCATGTGTTGCGAGGAGATTTCGCACCATGTAGTGGGAGCTTGCAGGCTCTAGCGCGGTTGGATTCTGGACTTCGGATCCCGGCAGGTACCTGACCCCACCTTTGCATTATGGAGGGCAAGGTGGGTGTAAAGCTCTACCATGCCGCTTTAGGGATATTGTTACAAATTCGATGATCACATGAGGAAAGTATGCCGTTCCGGCTCACCTGCCCGCGGGTCATCTTAGCTTGTAACCCTCGAACACTCCATGGTACCCTCAAGCAGTGCCTGCAGGAGACCCACAGCTTAGACTGTACTCCAGGCAAGAGGGCAGGGAACCGTTCCGCCAAGTGAGCATCTTGCTTTTTGCAGGAAATAGTATGCGGACTGGTTTTCTCTATCCGCTCAGTCCGCCAATTTGGGTTGATCTTATAGCTTGTAGCCCGGTGAGGAAAGTATGCCGCCCAGGCTCACCTGCCCACCTGGTCGCGAGTTATGGGTCATTTCTATCTTTAGCGGACTGATTTTTTCTCTATCCGCAGAGTCCGCCTATTTGGGTTGATCTTATAGCTTAGACTGTACTCCAGGCAAGAGGGCAGGGAACCGTTCCGCTAAGTGAGCATCTTGCTCTTCGCAGGGAATTATCTGCGGACTGGTCTTCTGCGTCCGCTCAGTCCGCCGGTATGGGTTGATTCTATAGCTTGTAGCCCGGTGAGGAAAGTATGCCGCCCAGGATCACCTGCCCACCTGGTCGCGAGTTATGGGTCATTTCTATCTTTAGCGGACTGATTATTTCTATCCGATCGGTCCGCCGACTTGGGTTGATCTTATAGCTTGTAGCCCGGTGAGGAAAGTATGCCGCTCAGGCTCACCTGCCCGCCTGGTCGCAAGCTATAGATCACTTCTATCTTTGGCGGACTGGATTCGTTGTCCGCACAGTTTGGTAGTTTCCTTGGGATTGCAAGCTGGTTATCTTTAGCGGACTGATTTTCTCTATCCAGTCAGTCCGCCGACTTTGGTTGATCTTATAGCTTGTAGCCCGGTGAGGAAAGTATGCCGCTCAGGCTCACCTGCCCGCCTGGTCGCAAGCTATAGATCATTTCTATTATGAGCGGATTGGTTTTCTGTATCCGCTCAGTCTGCAGGGTACATATTCAAGTTTATATTCCTGTTATAAGCGGATTGGTCTTCTATATCCGCTCAGTTCGCGGAATGATTTTCATATTATATAAGTTTGATCACTTCTATTATGAGCGCATTGGTTTTCTGTATCCGCTCAGTCCGCAGAATGATTCTCGCATTATTTGATAAGTTAATAATCAATGTGCTTTTATATTATGTGCGGTCTGGCTTGCGGACTACAGCTATAACTCAAGTACCCCAGGTATTGTTATCAGCTGGCTGTTCTCTGAGCCGGATACTGAATGAGTTGATGTCTAATTCTTTAATCAGCAAGATTCGTTAAATGATGTGATGAGCGGACCGTAACTTAAACTCAACAGGGTCCGCCTGACAAAATTCTTCTTTATGCTGTGATTAATCAACGCATCGTGCGGACTGCTAAGTATCGGTGCGGTGAGCGTGGAAAAAAGAGCATTGCAGGAAGCACACATGCCAAAAAATATCCTTTTCTATTTCATCAAAAAATTGTTTACATCGTTCTATATGTTCGGCGGACTGCAATCTTGCGTCCGCCACTTTTACAAAAAACAATATATATATATATATATATGTACATTGATCAATCAGTCCTCTGTTTCTTCTCAGGAGGTGCAGGGCTGTCACCGATGATGTCGACTTATGGAGAGTAGCCCCCCGAGCCGCTCCCGCTGCTACCTGATCCTGTACTAGTGGCGGACCCGCTATGCGAACTCCCAGTAGCAGAGGAAGATGCAGAGGTGTCGGACTCGGCGGACAGCTCCTCTCCTCGTCGGCTCGATGCAGCATCGTCCGCATTTTCCCTGGCGCCTTGCTCTTCGCCCTGCGAGCCTCCGTCTTCTTTCTCTTCTTCTTCTTCTTCGTCGTCGTCATCTTCTTCCTCATCTTCACCTTCCTCAATGACGTCCTTTCCTTTTCTAGCTCTCTCCATCGCTGCGACCTGAGGGGCCAGCTCAGGGAAGATCTCCAGAAAAGGGACGCCGCCCACTCCCTCCTTCATGAGGCCATCGCGGGCAAGTCGCTCAACAGCGACCTCGACAGTCTCCATCACAAAAGGGAGCGTGGCGGCCTGGAATTTATTGTTCTCCAAGTCGTAGGCGACCTGCGAGAAGCAAGATTACAAACATCAGACAGTTCGCGACGGATAGAAAATTAAGACCGCGGTAAATTCAACTCACCCCCAGCTCTTCTCTTTGCCGAGCATTCCTCTCTCCCACCCGCGCGTTCCTTTCCTTTAACACTTTGTTATCCTTCTGAAGTTGTTCATTCTGCCTCAGCAGGTCCCTGGCCAAAGTAGCGACGTAGTGGTTTGTTACCGCGCTGTTCGCAGAAGCCTGGGAGGCCAGCAGAGGGAGGTCGGCGGCGGACACCTTCTTGAGGTCGCTCAAGTTGCGCTTTCCGTAAAGAGTGGAGAGCGCAATATGGGCGTGGCGTGTTATCCGCGGACTCCTCCACGAAGGAAGCGCGGTGGATAGGCGGACATGCTTCTTCTTGCTGTGCCAGTGGACCATAGGGTTCCCCCTAAGGTCCCTCTGGCTGATACCGAAGCCGGTCATGGAGAAACTTTCGGAGGAAGAGTAGTCCGCTGCGGGATCCCCTTCCTCCTTCCTCTTTTTTGCAACTACTTCCTTCTTCTCCCTTTGTGTAGGGACGAAGCCGCTCGGCGTCTGCGGCAAGTTGGCGGGCACCGCCAAGGTCGCTGCAAAAAGAGAACCAGAGTTAACGACATGGTCGCGGCGGATACAAAAGCTGAGTCCGCTAAACTACTTACTGTCCTCAGGCATGACATCCGCTAGGCTCGCCAACAGCGGAAGGTAGTATTCGATGTCAAGCCTGGCGTTGGCCAAGAACTCGACGATTGCGGACTCCAGGTCGTCCAGCTGCACATTTTTAAAGATAGAGTCCGCGCGCACCTGCGGATACGTGTGCGCGAACCCAAGGTCGCCCTCGAAAATCAAGAACCTCGAGGTCCAGTTGTGGATCTTGTTTGGAAGACCCACTACCTTCATCCCCCTGCAGTAGAAGTAGATTACTCCCTTGTAGGGGCGGCCTCCGGAGGCAGTTATGGAGCGGACGGAGAATATTTTGCGGAAGATGTTCATCGAGAAAGCAATCTTTTAAGATCGCAAATAAGAGATGTAGCTGCAGATCGCGGCAAGGGTATTCGGCGCGAGCTGGCCAGGGACCATCCCGTAGTGCTCAAAGATTGCAGCAAGCTCCCATAGGAGCGGGAACCTGAATCCGCTATCGAAATGGTCAACGGGAATGGCGATCTGGGTCGCCGCTGAAAAGTTCAACCTTTCCTAATGGGCGGGTAGGCGGACAAGTATGTTCGAGTCCGCCATCTTCTTTTCGACGAAGGCAGCCAGATCAGCCTCTGTCAAAGTACATTTTCGGTGGTCGGCAGAATGGAAGGCGACTGCAGCATCAGTGTGCGCGGACACCAAGTTGCAGGCCGCAGGATTCTGTTTACTTCGATAATTTCCTACATAGAGAAAGCAGAAGGCAGTATTTATAGATAAAGATTCTGACAGCTTTTTGACCAGTCCGCGCAGGTCGCATATTCAATCCGCACAGTCCGCAAAGAATTAAAAAGCAGCCAAACAAATAACAAGGATACAAAGACAATTTAACATTCCAAGGGAAATTCAGAACCAAGTTGTGGCCGGTGCAGTTCCCTGTCCGCCCAGGTCGCATATTTTCCCACCAGGTTAACAAGAAGCGGACACAGCGCTAGTCCGCACAGTCCGCCACAGATCAAGCCAAGGATTAAGCAACATAAAATTGCGGATTTATAATCTGAGTCCGCATAGATCGCAATAAAAGTTCAATCAAACACATCACACAGCATTGTTTGCAGCGCAATTATACAGACGATTATACAAGAACATAAAAAATCAGAAGCACCGCGGACTTAGCGGTCCCTATTTTCAGTTCGCATAGGCTTCTCCGTCCTATCCCGGCATAGATGAGCCGCCTGATCGCTTATCTGAAGAATTTCACTATATACACGACAGAGGTGGTGGTGGATGACATTGATGGTCCGGTGCATGTGGGCGGCTTCCCGGTCTACCCGGCTGAGAGGCACCATTGGCTCCGCTGTCGGCCTCGGCTCCTTATCCGCAGCATGTGGGACACCACCTGCCGGTGCCGCGATCTCAGGAGGAACGCGATCTGACGCCCGCGGCCTCTGCTCAGCGACCTCAGCAGTCCGCTTCTCCTTTCCTTCACGAGCCGACGCCAAGTGCTTGCCTCTGTAGTATCGGACGTCATCCGCGAGCCTTTTCTTTTACCTTTCAGACCTCTCCAGCGCCCGCGAGATGCTGGCGACCTGGTCTTTGAGGGCCTTCTCGCGTTCCGCGGACGCTTTCTCGCGCGCCGCGGACGCCCTCTCGCGCTCCGCCGCTTTCTCTAACTCTGCTTTGACACATTGCATTTCAGCTTCAAATTTCTTCTCTAACTCTTTTATCGTACTCAGGCTGGGCGGCTCATCTTCCGCGGACTCCACGTGTGAGACCGCGTCGGCACCAGTGTTGGGTGTGACCACGATCTCGCCACTCTCGATGGAGCCCGGCAGCGACTTTCTACCTGCAACAAATAAAGTCAACTTCGCATTCAAAGGCCGTTCACGGCAGACTAAAAGAAAGGATAAAAGATCACTTTTAGATATAGCGGCAGCGAGTTTCCGACTATCGAAGATGATTGGCCGCCTTGCCCGCTCCGGGTCAAAGGCGCTTAACCGCTTTTTCCATTCGCGGTGAACCCTTGCTCTTCTCTCGGCAGCCGCACTTGTTGAGACCACGATATCGTCCGTCTTGGTGATAATTTTGATCGGTCTTGACGTCCGCGGCGGCGACCTGTAAAGCCACTTGCGCTGAAAGTATTTGGGCGCCGGCTGAAGTTTACCTGACCGCATCAGCTCCGCAGCAATCCGCAGATCCTCAGCGGCTTTGTCCGCCGCGGCCTGCTGCGAGGCTGCCCCGACCGCAGCCACATGAGCAACGATTTGTTTCTTTTGCTCCTCTATCTTCTCCTTCATCCTCTCCCTCTCCTCTTCCTCCGCAGCGGACAAGGAAGGGAGTTCGTCACCCTTATCTCCAGTAGTCTCTGCCTCATTCTGCTGCAGTACAACCAGCAAGGAGTCGTTGATTAAGTCAAGTCGACCAATGTCTATGGAATCAATTATCTCATCTGTGGATAGACTGACCGTTGAGAGGGAATTCTCTCCCTGGATTTGGGCCTCCGGAGTAACCAGATCGCCGTCTGGAACTTCTTTGTCGCGCGGCCTGTGTTGTAAGTCCGCTTCCCCAGTCCGCTTAGAGACGTTCTTCTCCTTCATTGCGCGGAGCTTCTTCTCAACCCGCTCGGCGACGGTCGCTCCGTCTCTCTTCCTCTTCTTCCTCTTGGCGGTCTTCTCAGCAGCATCCGCGGCGGACCCCCCTAAATCGGGCTGGTCAGCGCGGACAGGTTCAGGATTCATAGCAGACAATGCCTTTGAGGGCGCGTCGTCCTCTACCTCAGTCCGCCGGTCTTCTTCGTCCAAGTCAACGATTTGCACCGAGGCATTGGGGGAAGATATGTCAGTCTCCATGTGTTCGCCAGCAGTGTCCGCCGAGGTTGCGGTTTTCTGAGAAGGGGCGGAGTCCGACAAGGTTGCCATCTTCTCACTCCTCAATGGTTCGGCGTCGACTACGGCATCCCCGCGAGCAGACACATCGACATGGAGGACTGCTTTCTCCGCAGGCTTCTGGCTCTGGGAACTCTCTCCTGTGGAGCGGACAGGATCTTTTCTTGTCGACCTCTTTACAATCTTCTTGGTCTTCATAGGCGTTGTCGGCTCCAGGTCGCCTTTTGCAGTAACGCTAGATAAGAAAGCTCCTAGCCTAGCCATGCCGGACTGGAAGGTGGAGACCGCAAGTGGTGAATAGCGCCCCGTGTCGATCGAGATTCTCAGCAGATCCAGACCCTCCAGCGATATTTATAGCGTTGGCGGCGTTTTCGAGGTTTGCGGACTCGGCGGTTAAGAAAACATTTTCGAAGTTTTCTGGAAACTTAAAAATGTGCGGGGATTATGTTAACCCCTCAGTCCGCAACATACTTCAAGTTTCCAAAGCCCCCCCTTTCAGCAGGCGCGGACGAGATTTGTCAGTCCGCCCAGTCCGGCATTATCACCAGTCGGGCGCCAAGGGTGGTACTCCAGCAGCGGACGCAAGGACCGGTCCGCTCAGTCCGCCAACGCTTTGGGTATCAGGTTCTCCAGCGGCGGACGCAGTATCTCGTCCGCCCAGGCCGCCGCCCTCCAGTGGGCGCGCCCAGCAGCAGTGGAAGCTCCAGCTCGCGAGCCCAGTCCGCCACTTCTGTGCGGACTGGCGTGTTCTTTCTTTTTGCTTCCCGTCACCGCTGCCCGGTTCTCCTGTACCCCGGGCAGCCGGTTATTTTAGCCCTGCCCGTTTGGGCAGGCCCCCTATCCTATAAATAGGGGGGAGGTGGTGCACCCAAGGCATGCTGACTCGGACCCAGGAGCCTACTTGTTACAGGCTGCGGACTCGAATCCTGTGCCTTGCGGACTCCCCCTTGCTCTGCTTCCCTCAGTCTTTTCCTTTCACTTGTAACTGAATCCTTCTTCAATCAAGGGAAAGCCCGTCGCAAGAGAGGCTTTCAGGCCGCGACGGGCGAAGTCTGTTGTTGCCGTGGTTCACGGCCCTGCTCTTCTTCCAGCTCTCATCAGCTTTCAGGCCCTGCTCTTCTTCCAGCTACTCGCAGTCTCCCTATTCCCCTGTGTTCGAACAGTTAGCTGGTTGTGCTCGACCCCCCTTGTGTTTTCGTGCATCAACAAATGCTGAGTAAAGCCTAAGTGTCGACACCACCTTGGATGTGTCGACACCTACTTATCATGTGTCGACACGAATTTTCTGAAGTGTCGACACCAACTACCAAGATGTGTCGACACATTTTCTCTGAAGTGTCGACACCACTTTTCTGTGTCGACACAGATATCTCTGTGTGTCGACACCATTTTACTTAGCCATTTCTATAAACTTATTCTAAGTTTATCATACCTAGTTCAATTTTAAACCTATTGAACTTAGTTTCTTCTAAGGGCTTAGTATACATATCAGCTAGTTGATTATCTGTTCTAACATATTCCAGTAAAATATCTTCTTTTTCTACATGTTCTCTAAGAAAATGATATTTTATTTCAATATGTTTAGTTCTACTATGAGAAACAGGATTGTTTGCAATTGATATAGCACTAGTAGAATCACAAAAGAGTGGAGTTCTACTTACCTGAATTCCATAGTCCTCAAGCTGATGTTGTATCCATAGAAGTTGAGCACAGCAACTTCCTGCAGCCACATATTCTGATTCTGCAGTGTAGATAGCCACACTTGTTTGCTTCTTGCTACTCCATGAAATCAGTCTTCCACCTAGGAATTGACAGGTTCCAGATGTACTTTTTCTGTCCTCTTTGCATCCTGCAAAATCTGCATCTGAATACCCTGTTAGATCAAAGTCTCCATTTCTAGGGTACCAAAGGCCAAGATAAGGAGTGCCCTTTAGATATCTCAGTATCCTTTTGACTGCTGTCAAATGAGACTCCTTAGGGCATGCTTGATACCTAGCACAGACACATGTATCATACATGATATCTGGTCTACTTGCAGTCAAATAGAGTAGGGAGCCAACTATCCCTCTATACAAAGTCTCATCTACAGGTTTCCTTGCATCATCTTTGCTAAGAGACATACTTGACCCCATAGGAGTCTTCATGGTACTGGATGAATCCATACCATACTTTCTTACGAGTTCTAGGGTGAACTTAGACTGGCATATGGATAAACCATTCTCAGTCTGTCTAACTTGGAGACCCAAGAAAAACTTTAAGTTCCCCCATACTACTCATCTCAAATTGTCCTTGCATTAGTTTTGCAAACTTTTTGCAAAGACTACTTTCAGTATACCCAAATATTATGTCATCTACATATATTTCGACTAGTATTACTTTGCCTCTGGATTCCCTAAGGAATAGAGTCTTGTCTATTTTCCCCCTTGTGAACTTATTCTCAATGAGAAACCTAGACAGGGTTTTATACCAAGCCCTAGGGGCTTGTTTTAACCCATATAATGCTTTCCTTAGTCTATAGACATGATTAGGTTGAGTTGAATCAACAAAACCTGATGGCTGTTCCACATAGACTTCCACCTTTAGATTACCATTCAAAAAGGCTGACTTTAAATCCATTTGGTAAACTTTAAATCCTTGAAAGGTTGCATAGGCTAGGAACATTCTTATGGCTTCCAGTCTGGCTACTGGAGCAAAGGTTTGATCAAAGTCAATACCTTCTTCCTGTCTATATCCCTTAGCAACCAGTCTTGCTTTGTTCTTGACAATCACTCCATGTTCATCCATATTATTCCTAAAGATCCACTTGGTTCCAATTATATTGTGGTCTTTTGGTTTAGGAACAAGCTCCCAAACTTTGCACCTCTTGAACTGATTCAGCTCTTCTTGCATTGCCTCAATCCAATGAGGGTCTAGGATGGCTTCTTCAAACTTCTTTGGCTCAACTTGGGATAGAAAACTGGAGTAGAGTGCTGCACTCAGATTTCTGCTACTTGTTTGTACCCCTTGTCTTAGATCACCAATGATTTGATCTGCTGGATGATCTCTAAGATGCCTATTGGCTGGAGGCATCCTGGCTTCAGGTTGAACTTCTTCAGTTTCTTCATCTTGCTGCACTCCTTGAACTTCTTCTGAATTAGGTACATGTAGTACTCCCCCTGGACAGCAGCCACTATCTTCTAGTTGCTGTCTTGCAGTAGGTTCTTCTTCAATAGTGAGCTTGTCCATCTTCTTAGTTATACCTGTGGAGCTGCATATTAGTACTAAACAACTCATTGTTAATAAGTCTAGTTTCATCAAATAATACATGTACAGACTCTTCTACAACTTGAGTAGACATGTTGTAGACTCTATAAGTCTTACTATTGTTGCTGTACCCAACAAAGATCCCCTCTTGGGACTTGGCAGCAAACTTAGTCAAGTAAGACTTTCCATTGTTAAGTATAAAGCACTTACAACCAAAGATCCTGAAATAAGATAGGTTTGGTTTTCTTCCTTTCACAACCTCATAGGGGGTCTTATTGTGGCTTTTAGTAATGGTAGCCCTATTAATAACATGGCACGCAGTATTAGCTGCCTCAGCCCAGAAATATTCTGGTAGAGATGTATCACTTAATAGGGTTCTACCAGACTCAATCAAGGTTCTATTTTTCGTCTCAGCAATGCCATTTTGCTGAGGTGTTCTTGGTGAAGAAAACTCTTGAAATATCCCAAATTCTTCACATAGTTTTGCCATACTATCAGACTGAAATTCAGTACCATGGTCACTTCTTATTTTGACCACTGTACTGTCTAGTTCATTCTGAATTTGTTTGACAAAGCTATAAAAGAAACTAGGTGTTTCAGATTTCTGTCTAAGGAAGAACACCCAGGAAAACCTTAAGTAGTCATCTACAATTACAAAGGTATAGACCTTCCTACCTAGGCTGTGAACTGGCATAGGACCAAAAAGATCCATATGCAAGAGGTATAAACACCTCACAGCATCTTTGTTTACAATGCTACTAAAGGTGGATCTAGTCTGCTTGCCTTTTTGAGAAGCTGGACATATTCCATCTTTAATACACTTAACTTGAGGACCATTCCTCACTAACTCTTTGCTAAAGAGTTGGCCAATTGTCTTGTAGTTGAGATGGGCTAGCCTCTTGTGCCATTTGAAACAATGAGAGACTTTCTCATCAGCTACAAGACACACTGGAGAACCATTGTTCTCAACCATAATGTCTAGGCAATAGACATTTCTTTTTCTATAACCTGTCAAAATGATATCTTGATCATTTGACCTCCTGATATGACAACCATCTTTGACAAATGAGATGTCATATCATACATCACTCAATTGACTTATACTAATAAGGTTATGTTTCAAACCTTTAACATAGGCCACTTGAGTAATTGTATTATAGGGGTTAGAAATGTTACCAAAACCCTTGATGATTCCTTTTTCAGAAACACCAAAGGTGACTTTTGGACCATCCTTGATGGGTGTGTAGTCCTTTAGCAAACCCCTTATTCCAGTCATGTGTCTGGAACATCCACTGTCCAAGTACTATATTGGGGCATGACCACTTGGACTCACCTGCAAAACAGATTAGTGAACCTTAGAACCCAAAGAATTCTTGGGTCCTTGGTACTGGTTAGTTTGCTTCTTAACAAAGCTACCTGCAGGTTTTCCAACAGGCAGTTTGCTACTCACTTTGGCACTTGCATTGTGCCAACAGTCCATGGCAAAGTTGCCTACCTTGCCACAGCACCAACACTCAAACCTATTGTACCTTTACTTAGGTACATTCTTAGCTGTTTTATCTACAGCTGGCTTGTTGAGAGTTGGGGCTTTGCCCTTGGACTTGGACTTAACAGTCCTAGCAGGTTTAGAAAACCTCAGTCCAGCTTTACCTTTTTGATGAACAAATTCATCAATCAAGGGTAGAACAGACTTTAGTTTAGAAAACCTAGCAACTAAATCTCTCTCCTTCTAAAGACTAATCTCCAGACTTTTGATTTGATCATTCTTAAATGATATAGTCCCCATCTGAATCACAGTTATGTGCTTCAGTCTGGCTATTTCATTTAGCTTTTGATCAAACATTTTCTCAAAATCAGTGGCAGCAAATTTGAGATTAGCAATTTCCTTTGCCTGATTTTTGGCTAGGGACTTGCTCTTCTTAAAAGCTTGCAACAGAACTTTATATTCATCTATCAATTGATGAATATCCTCTTCGGACTCAGATGCGCTCTCATCACTTGATGATGATAAATCTGATTCTAAACTAGCACAAGAAATTGAACTTAAAGAACAATTTAGTACCTTACTAGGTCCAGGCTGCTCCTGGATTTTGTCACTTTCTGTCAATGCCATCAGTCCTTGGCACTGACTGTCCTCTTGTTCATATATAGAGTTCATGATCTGGATGAACTCTTCTTCCTCTTCCTCAGCAAACAGTCCTATGTATGCTTCAGCATCTGACTCAGTTTCTGATAAAGATATGTCTGACAGGCTCTTATCCTTTTTGGCAACAAAAGATCTTTCCTTCTTGCCCTTGAATTGAGTCTTTTTCTTATCATTAGACTCCTTCCTTTTCTCTGGACAGTCTGCAACAACATGTCCTTGTCTATTACAGCAATAACATACAATTTTTGAAAGAGTAGCTTTGCTAGACTTGGTCTTTTTCCTGTCTTTCTTTGATGACTTTTTGTTCTGATAATAGTCATCTTTACCCTGTGAAGTAGATGGCTTTGTCCTCCACTGTTTTTTCTTTAAGAACTTCTGAAAGTGTCTTGTAAAAGCTGCAAAGTCCTCATCACTTTCACTGCTCTCAGAATTTCTACTTGCTGACTCATCTGACTCAGTCTTAGCTACTTTAGAAGGTGGAGTTGGTGACTTACTTCTGTATTTTCTAGGGGCTTCTGTTTTAAATGTCACTGTCCTTTCCTTATGTTCACTTCTTGTAGTCTTCTCCTCTTCTTTCCTCACCATCAATTGCATTTCATAGGATAACAATTTTCCAAACAAAGTTGGAGGAGGAATTTCTGCTAACTTTGTCATTTCCCTTATGGTATAGATCTTGGTGTCCCAATCTTTTGTAAGGGACCTTAGAAACTTATCATTAAGCTCATAATTACTGAACTCTCTGTCATAGGACATTAGCTCATTCACAATCCTATATAACTTCTTATAGCATTCAGGTATGCTATCAGATCTACCTTGCCTGAAGCTTTCATATTCTTGGTTTAATAAGGACTTTCTGTCCTGCCTCACTTCTTCAGAACCCTCCATGTATACAATAAGAGTATCCCACATCTCTTTGGATGTCTTACAGTGTATCAAATTCTGAAATGTAGCATCATCTATAGCACTCACAATGATATTCTGAGCCCTCTTGTCCATTGTGGCTAGAACTATCTCATCCTTTGTCATTTCAGAGAAATCCTTAGGTGTTCTCTGATTTGCATCTAAGACTGAAACCTTCATGGGCACATATGACCCTTCTTTCACTGTGATATATATCCTAGAGTCTGAGACTTCCATAAATAGTCTCACCCTTTCCTTCCAGATGCCAAAGATTTCTTTTCTGCAAATGGGTAGCTTCATGAATCCCAATTCCTTATGATTCTCAGTGGAACCCATGGTTCTTGATTTTCTTGATTCTGTAATGTACTTAGACTGAATCTGCCAACAGGATCTACTCAGACAGTTATGTCCCTTTTTGAGTAACCTCCCTCTGCTACCTCTTGAAAGATATTGTACCTAATCACCTAGAGGGGGGGGGGGGTGAATAGGTGACTTAAATCATTTTAACTTTTTAGGCAGAATTCAGATAATTGCACAGAGTTATAACTACTTTTTTCAAGCACTCACACAGCAATCACAGAATTTCACATGCACACAGTGAACACACAGGTTTATAGTGGTTCCCCATTGTTTGGGTACATCCACTTCCCCCTTCGCCTATCTAGTAGTGTACTAGATTCGGCCAAACTCTTCCACTATCTCAGATCCTCAGATCTTACACTCAGAACCTCAAACAGGTTCCTACAGCTCAGGCCCAAGGCCCTACAACTCAAATTCTTCACAAAGCCTACACTCAGCTTCTTCACAAAGCCTACACTCAGCCAGCAAGGCCTACACTCAGCCACAATAGGCCTATACTCAGAGATACAAATCTCCTACACTCAGGCACACAGGCCCTACACTCAGCCTTTATAATTACAGGCTTACAAACTCAGATCCCTAAGGATCCTACTAGAAAATATGAATATAAAATGTAAACCCTACAACTCAAAGAAAAGAGAGAAGAGTTGAGAGTATCTTAATGAGTTCCTGGATGAACTCTGCTGAGATCAATCTGACTTGGCTTTCTTCAAAGCTTCTTAAATGTATAACACAATAAGATTGAACTCCTCTGCAGTTGATCCTTGATCTCTGCTACTTAAGATTCAGAACAAAATCTGAACCCTTCTTCACAGCCTGGTTCCAACGGTTGTCTTCTTGGATGGAGCTCTCTCTCCAACTTCTTAGATCTTCACTTGATTCTTCAAAGAATAGCTAGATCTTCTTCTTTTTCAATTACTTGATCATCTATTTCTGTAGACAGTATAAGCCTATTTATAGGCCTTCTTCATGGTAACCGACTAATCCGGTTCATAACTGATTTCTGACAACTCTGACAGGTGCAGTAGACCGGCTGGAATGCCAGCTATCAAGTCATCTAGTCAGTTCTTGAAAAATCTGTAACTGTCTGAAAGTGTCGAGACTTCCTGTCTTTAAGTGTCGACACTTATAGACCAAGTGTCGACACAAGTTGACTAAGTGTCGACACTAGCATACAAGGTGTCGACACAACTCCTTGTGTTGTAGAATTCACTTCTCGACACAGTTTCTTCTTCATGTGTCGACACTGATATTGAGTGTCGACACAACTCCTTGTTCTTCAGCACTTTGTTGATTTCTTATAAGTGTCGACACAACTTCTTTGTGTCGACACATCTTCATGTGTTGAACTTGTTCAGTGTCGACACTTCTTCTTGGTGTCGACACATGCCTTCTGTGTTGATACTTGCTGAGTGTCGACACTGCTCCTTGTGTCGACACATTCTTCATCTATTGAGACTCTGGCTGAGTGTCGACACATCTCCTTAGTGTCGACACTTGTACTTAGTATTTTGCTGAACCTTGCTAAGTGTCGACACAGCTCCTTGTGTCGACACTTTCTTCAAGTGTTGAGTCTTCTGCTGAGTGTCGACACATTCTTTCTTGTGTCGACACTTTCTTCAAGTGTTGAGTCTTCTGCTGAGTGTCGACACATTCTTTCTTATGTCGACACTTATACTTAGACTCAGCTGACTTTTGCTGAGTGTCAACACAGCCTCCAAGTGTCGACACTTTCTGATGTAGACACAGTTCCTCTGGATGTCGACACAACTACTAAATGTCGACACTGCTTCACTGCACTTTTCTTCATTGAGTGTCGACACAGCTCCTTGTGTCGACACTTTCTGTTTGGTGTCGACACAGCTCCTTGTGTCGACACTTTCGGTTTGGTGTCGACTCTGCATCCCTGGTGTCGACACAAGTATTCCAAGCGTCGACACTGCTTGCCTGGGTGTCGACACAAGTCTTCTTAAGTGTTGACACTTTGCTACTGGGTGTCGACACATGGACTTAAAAACTTTTTCATCTTTCCTGTAAATACTTAACCTGCACAAGGCAACTCAAAAATACATCAAATACATTTTGATGTATATCATTGAGTAGAGTGAGGCTTCTTCAAATCAGGTACATTAGAACCAATGTACCCAACATAATGGGTGTAGACGGTGTTGAAAATTTTATAGAGGAAATTAATCAAAATTTAGAGTTAAACGAATCTTCTAGTGATTTTCACAACGTTAGTGTTTCAAAATTTAATTCTGATTTTACTCGCCTATATAATTATTACGATCAACTATATGGATTGCGACCTCGCGAGGAATCCACCGCCCCTCGAATAAAAGTTATTTTAAAAAATAGATTTTTAGAAATAGATTCGAAGAAAAAACAACGAACTTCGAGTACTTTAAACGAATTAGGTTTATATAGCAAAACACAGTTTCAAGAATTTATGACCGCGTACGAAATAAAAAATTTTGATATTTTAAAATGGTGGAAAATTAAATCTAATAATTATCCTATTTTGGCCTTAATGGCCCGTGATTTACTAACCATCCAAGCTAGTACGGTAGCTTCAGAGTCTGCGTTTTCTTTGAGTGGCAGGATTCTGAACGAGCGAAGTAGCCGTTTGACCGAAGAATCTTTGGAGATTTGCATTTGCTACAGGGACCATTTGGATGCTTTGAGGAGGAGACAACATGTCTCATCAATTGAAGACAGTGAGTCTGATGTTGAAGAGGAGCTTAATAACTTAAATCTGGGGAGCGCCGCAGAATAAAGACGTTGAAGTTGAAGACGAGTTCAAAATCAAAAGCGACTCCGGAGTTGAAGACGAGTCCAAGGCTCAACTCCAAATTTTGAATTTGTATTTTGTATTATAATTTCAAATTTAATAAAAATGTTTGTATTTTGATTTTGTATTATAATTTGTAATTTGTATTTTGATTTTGTAATTTTATTTCAAATTTAATAAAAAAATTTATTTACTTTGCAATTTTGCATTTCATATTATTACATGTTATTTAATTAAATTATTAAAAATGAAATATAATAATATATAATAAAAAATTAAAATAATTAATTTAATTAACCGGTCCCGGTCTGGGACCGGTTAGGACCGGTCCTTCCGGTCCCAGGCGGTCCCAGTTTTCAAAGGTAAAACCGGTCCTGGACCGGGACCGGTTTGGGCAGGACCGGTTCGGTACCGGTGTCCCAAAGGACCGGTCCTGCCCAGGACCTATCCCGGATTAGGACCGGGGTCTTTATGTGCACCCCTAGGTATACCGTTGATGGTAGCATTTGCCTAGAAGGTCTATGTTACCTAAGAAGCATGTGTTACCTCCAAGGCAGCATTCCAGCTTGAAAAATTATATCGCGTGCCGAGCTCAAATAATGGGGTTGAAAATATCAAATTTATGCGAAACAGTGAAATCAAAAAAACAGCCTTGGACATGATCTCAGATAGTTTTATTAGACTCATGACAATAATACGTGTCCAACATTGTCATTCGTTTGGAATTTCGACGTCGTTCAAAGAGGTTTTAATGTAACGAAAAATTAGGCAACGAACACTCTGGGGAGCGTAAATTGAGCAAAGAGATTCTGAATTAACCGCAGTCAAATTTGGTAGGCTCGTGACGATAACTCAAGTCCAATGGAGTCGCGCGTTTGCAATTCCGACATCATTTGCATAGTTTTTTGACATTAAAGTAAATTGGCCGCAAACGCTCCAGAGAGCTTAATTTTAGCAATCGAACTCGAAACGTAACATGGCTCGTCTCGATACATGCGTATCAGCAAGACGATCAAAATGAGCCCGTCCAAGGCAATTTCCGAGCACTATAGGGAGAGATATTGGGCATTTAAATGCATAAATAATAATAATATTATTATTATTATTGTAATATAAGAGTAAAATACTTTATATATATGAAGCATTAGGTTAGATTATTAGATGCAGAACACCCGAGCCTTCCCCCTTCCATCTTTCTGTGACGACGCCCTCTTTCCCACTCCCTTCCCGCTTCCTCCGGCGCGCCACCCCACCGGCAACCCTCTAGCATTCTCCGGCGTCGTTCCTCGCAGCAAGTGCAAATCCGGCGAGAGCTCTTCTTCCTCTTTTAGGGTCGGCCTGCTCGACTACAACTCTAACAAAGCTCCTCCAGCCACTTCTCCAAACACCATGGCCAACCACTTCCATCAAAGACCGCCCTTTCTATGGCCTATAGTCGAGCAGCCCCTTGTCCTCAAGAAAAACTTGGGAATAGCTCAACCACCATCTCCCTTATGGAAAGGCCACGAACTTATCATATCCCTTTCCCCAAGCTCTGGCCATCTTCACCACAAATAAAAAATTGGGTGGATCTCATTTGGGGTCCGTTCGGATGACAGGTTTTGGTTTTGAAGAATTGGAATTAAGTAAAACCAAAAACTAGTAAGTTTTGGTTTTCCTGAATTCCAATATTATTGTTCGGCTGCAGGAAGGTTTTCAACTGTAAGAATTGGAATTGGGCAAATTTGTTGTTCGGCTGCAGCATTGAATTCATCCACAGGAATTGCATGAAATAAAAAATTCAATTTAGAAATATAAAAACTACATGCATAACACAGATTTTAAAACATACATTTTAATAAACTACTTCAAATAAACATAAACCTAATAACAATGATAACAAAAAAGCCATCAAACATGGAATGTTTCAGTACACTGCATGAAACTAAGAACATCAATCCCAAACTTAATAATGTACGACAGTTTCCTAAACATTGAAAGTAGAAATACAGCAACAAACTGCGAACAAACAAAAATACGACATCATCATGCGCTCATAAGTTATAGAATTGCAAGTGAAGCCATGTCGTTCTCATGTGGTTTGGTAGTTACATGAACATATCATACTTCAACTGACTGGCACCTAAAAGATCCATGGCCTTCGCTAATTCAAGATTCTGCAGATCCGGTAGTTGAGCAAGTGCTTCATAGATTTGAGTCATATTTACTCTCGGAGCTTCATCGCTTCTTGTGATTGCGGCCGCTGCGTTATCCATACTGTCTGCCATTCTATTGATTGCATTTGCTATTGTGTCGCCAGGAGTTTGCTTCATTTTCCTTTGCCTACTGCTG
The DNA here is from genome assembly GCA_039583875.1 of Platanthera guangdongensis. Taxonomy (NCBI): domain Eukaryota; kingdom Viridiplantae; phylum Streptophyta; class Magnoliopsida; order Asparagales; family Orchidaceae; genus Platanthera; species Platanthera guangdongensis. The sequence goes on along the minus strand of CM077155.1, from coordinate 72,976,452 downwards.
CCTCCTGATGAATACTCTGCTGCGTAGTTGCTTTCTTCATTCATAGACTCCTCATTCAACTCATGGATAGGCTCATTTGTCGTCCCCGTAAATGCACTTGTTTCCTTGTCATTACTGCACAATATATGTAAGTCCCCCCAATTAACGATCACCTTATCTCTGTAGTGCTTCACAGTAGGGTGAGCCTGCACAACATGATTAAATCACATAAATAAAAAAATTGTAAAATAGTTTAAATCAATTTATAGAATGTGATAAATGAACATACCTTGACATAATTGGCCCAAACATCTTCACTGTCGACTTTCACGATATTTTGTTCCCAGTCCCATCCAAAACCACTTGTGTCCAACATTGTGGATACCTGCTTATAATATTTATTCCATGTCTTCAACCCGGCCATGAGCTTCTCCTTTGTGAAGTCTAGATTATGTAAATCTTTCATGACCTTGATTGCTGCTGTGAAGGCCACCACTTTCCATCCATTCGGCGTCTTGTGACCTTTACCGTGCTCCTCGAGCAAAACACTGGAAAGAGTACGATCCATATCATTTGTCCAATGAACATACGATTTCTCTTTCCCTGCCCCGCTTTCCATTTTCTAATCTATGCAAGTGAATTCATTACATTAAGATCAATTATTAAGCAAACATATGTATCACACTAGCATCAGCTTTAAAACAAACATCATACACAACTGCGACCAAAAAGTACTTAAATTAATGCATGACTTACAGAAAATATCTATACAAGCATACATACCAAAATTTGAATAAACAACATATATATTTATAAGATCCACTAAATCCCACTACGGGCTTGATATTCAGTAAACATTGTCATAGCTACGTTATCTCTAAATTGAGTCCAAGCATTTGAAGAATGAATTGGATTAATGTTATCATCATATTCATAGATTTCTTCTTCTTCTGACGCTTCGGCGGCTAGTAAGTCCTCATCGACCTCGCCAAGCATTTGTAAATCAGAGCCAGCCTCTTAACAACAAGAAAATTATGTAGGATGCAACATGCATTTATAATTTGCACCTGTATTTAAATTTTATATTAAGATCCTAAACGAAATACAATGTGAAATCTAAAAATACATTTTTCCCACCTGAACCTGTATTTGAAAGAAAGATGGTTCTCGTAGTATTGCCCAACGTTTCTTCAACAACCCAAATGTTCTCTCTATTACATTTCGTTATCTAGCATGACGTAAATTAAATAAATCTTATAATTAGAAGGGTTGTTTCCTTGTGTTGACCACTCCTGTAGATGATAATGCGTTGATCGATACGGTGCAAGGAAACCAGGACCATTGGTGTAACCTGCATCCAGTAGGTAATACTTACCTAGTGCATCAATATATTAGATTTTCTAATAAATGGATGATTTTTTTGGTAAAAAATAATTGATTATTAACGTCTTACCCTTTGGTACTTCAAAACGATCGGTTCTTTCTAGGGCATCGCGTAAGACTCTTGAATCTGAAGCTGATCCTTCCCAACCAGGTAAAACATATAGAAATCTCACCTGATTATCACAAACACCTTAGACATTCGTCGTTATTGCTTGCTTCCGATTTCTATATTTGCCATGATCTTTTGCGGTCACTGTCACTTGAATATGTGTACCATCTAATGCACCAATGCAATCTTCGAACCATCTCCATCTACGTTCGGACCTAAACTCTAGCAATTTGATGTAATCTCTACTTAACTGTAACACAGCTTTAAGCACTAAGTTGAAGTGTCTGCTAATAGTATCTGTGGACCGGAGATACGTATATCCAATGTCACGAAACTTTCTGTTGTGTGCTATAATATATAGAAATAGTGCGACAGATTCCTTCACCGACACATGTTTCGATTCGTGTACAAGGCCTCTAGAAGATAAAATGTGGCACAATTCACCAAATGGTTGTCTACCCATACGCAATACGCTGAAACAGTTGACCTCTCGACCCTCATATATGAGTTTTAGCAATGAGGACCGTAGGACAGTATTCATATCACGATCTACGGGTTCCAGAGGAATATATTCTAACGTTGCCCATACACCAGCAAGTGCTGTGAGATGCCCACATTTCATAATATATTCTTTTATTAATTTCTCTCGCAACTCCGCTATATTCATCTAACATATGATAACGAAATTAAATTGTCACAAATAATTCACAAGACATTATGTAGATTGGATTTAAATTTGCATAGATTTAAATTTACACTCCGAATTATAATTGAAAGAAATAATTTGATTACATGGTAACTCCATTGAAGGAGAAAATTAAAATATATGCAATGTACTGAAATTAACCAAACTAAAATCTTGAATCACATCGCATAGACCCTTTGTGAGTTTTCTGAAATAGAGAGAAGTAAATTCACTGCTGAAACAATTTCAATAGACTGCAGATTCTATTGTGATTTAGAGAACAAACGAACTTGAGAAAACCAGTAAAAACTTGCATAGTCACAGCTCCTCTAAATAGGATGATAACTGTAGTTAATACAACGATATTTAATCATATTATTAAAAGACTAGGGAAAAAGTACATTTTTAAGGGAGGATTAATAAAATACATTTATAAAGCACTACTTAAATAAAAGGTTACTCCAATTTCAATTATGAAGTTGTAAAACAAAAATGTACCAGATTACAGACAAATTATGCAGTGGGATGGATTCATACAACAACAATGATACTGTAATTAGCAAGCATCAATAACCACTCAATAGCTGCCTGAACTCTCTCAACTTTGGCGTTGTCCTACCATAGTAATCGATAACATCTACAAAGACACAATGATTATGTTACTCAAAATATCATCCCGATCACTCAATTGCTCATAAATGTTTGCTCATAAATGTTTCCGTCCAGTTTTTTGCAGAAAGCAAAATCAAGGTCAATAGGAAAATTGCAGGGAGAAATGGACATACCTGGACGACAAAAATATGGCAAATCTCCCGGACGGCAGAGAAGGCTCGGCTCCTGGTCGACAAAGAAGGGGCGGCGAGAGCAAAAAAAAAGCAAGCGCAGGTGTTAACCCCTCAGTCCGCAACATACTACAAGTTTCCAAAGCCCCCCATTCAGCAGGCGCGGACAGGATTTGTCCGTCCGCCCAGTCCGGCACTGTCACCAGTCGGGCGCCAAGGGTGATACTCCAGCAGCGGACGCAAGGACCAGTCCGCTCAGTCCGCCGGCACTTTGGGCAACAGGTTCTACAGCGGCGGACGCAGTATCTCGTCCGCCCAGGCCGCCGCCCTCCAGTTGGCGCGCCCAGCAGCAGTGGAAGCTCCAGCTCTCGAGCCCAGTCCGCCACTTCTGTGCGGACTGGTGTGTTCTTTCTTTTTGCTTCCCGTCACCGCTGCCCGGTTCTCCTGTACCCCGGGCAGCCGGTTATTTTAGCCCTGCCCGTTTGGGCAGGCCCCCTATCCTATAAATAGGGGGGAGGTGGTGCACTCAAGGCACGCTGACTCGGACCCAGGAGCCTACTTGTTACAGGCTGCGGACTCGAATCCTGTGCCTTGCGGACTCCCCCTTGCTCTGCTTCCCTCAATCTTTTCCTTTCACTTGTAACCAATTTCTTCTTCAATCAAGGGAAAGCCCGTCGCAAGAGAGGCATTCAGGCCGCGACGGGCGAAGTCTGTTGTTGCCGTAGTTCACGGCCCTGCTCTTCTTCCAGCTCTCATCCGCTTAGTAGATCGCTACTCGCAGTCTCCCTATTCCCCCTGTGTTCGAACAGTTAGCTGGTTGTGCTCGACCTCCCTTGTGTTTTCGTGCATCAACAGTTAACACGCGACCTTCAGATCCGAGTAGTGTTTTGAAATCAGCGGACGAAAGATGTTAGACCGCAGAGCCCGCTCTTCAGACCGCTCCAGCTCTTCAGAAGACTCCCTTTGGGACGCGATTGAGCAAGCTCGCCTTGAGGCCGAGCAGTCTCGCCGGCAGACCGACCAGCGTCTCGACACAATCAGCCAAGCTCTGCTTGCTTTAGCCCAGCGGCTTGCTCCTCAGGCCGCAGCGGACCCAGCGAACTCGCCAGTCCGCCAGACCCCAGCTCGCCGAACTCCGCTTCGGCAGTCGCCAGAAACTCCTCGGAACCCTGCTCAGACCGCAGCCCCCCTGCGCCCTCAAGAGGAAGAGTTTGCATTCAGAGAGTTCTTCAGAGAAGCTGCTAGGGGCACTCCTGCCCGCCAACTTCACTTTGCTGACCGCCAGTCTGCCGAGCCCGCGGACTCGGCTCCAGTCCGCCCTTTCTACCCTGCAGAGTTTGACACCCCGTCTCCCTTTGTTGACCGAATTCGATGGGAATCAGCTCCGAGCAACTTCAGGGAGCCGCGCATCCCGTTCTATACAGGAGCGACAGATCCCGTTTCTCACCTCCAGGCATTTGAGGGGGCAGTTGCTTTGAGATGCCTCTCAGATGCGATTAAGTGTAAGTTGCTGGTTACCACTCTCGAAGGGCAAGCGAGAGAATGGTTCTATGAGCTGCCTTCGGGCACTATCTCTTCTTTTGCCGAGCTTCGTAGCCAGTTACTGCTGATGTTTGCTACCTCAAGGAAGAGGAAGAATGGGCCAGCTGCCCTATTTGAGATCAAGCAGAGGGATAACGAATCGGTGGCACGATTCGTTGATCGCTTTCAAAGGGAAATTCAGGGGGTGAGGAATGTGAACCCCGACTATTATAAAGTTGCCTTGATCCATGGCCTCCGGGAAGGCCCTCTGAAGTTTAAAGCAACGACCAAGGCTCCCGAGACTTATCAGGAGTTGATCGCCATGGTCAACCGTTTCATAGAAGGGGAAAATGCCAATCCGACCTATGTTTCATCCCTGACAGCCAAGGCTGAAGGAAGGGATGCCTCCGCTTCTTCCTCTCGTGGCAGGCCCCCTCGTCCAGACTTCCAGCCTCCGTCTCAAAGAGGCAGGAACTTCCGCAACAAAAAACCTTTTCAAGGCCATCAACAGTTTCATGAGCAGAGACTGCCGTTGGCCGCCGCTCCCGCCGTTCCATTGCAAGCTCTTCCCATCCATCAGCAAGCAGCCTTGCCTGCTTCGACCCAATTTGATGAGAGCCCCATGGAGGACCCTGCAGATCTGGACCTTGACGAAGTCATCCAGATCCTGCAAAGGAGATTAGAAGAAAAGAGGCAAGAGCCTCAGAAGCTGTGGAAGCCGAGTAATAATTCGCAATACTGCCAGTTCCACAAGGAAAAGGGTCATCTGACTGAGAAATGCAAGGCCCTTCGTGCGCTGATTGATAAGTTGCTTGCCGAGGGCAAGATTGACCTGACCAAGAATGATTCTCCTTCCTCGTCGAAGCCATCCACCTCGAAGGGCAAAGAGGTAGCTGAGGCTTACCAGGAGTGTGTAGATGTGGAGGACGAAGGCCGTCTGGGGCCGATCAACGTCCCAGTGGAATGCTTTGATGTAGATGATGAGGGGGTTCTGGGATGCCTCTTCTTCATCCATGGTGGAGCAGGGACCGAGTCCACTCGGAAATCTTCAATTTCAAGGGTCACCCAGGCGGAGGTGGCCTCTTCTTCCGTTGCTCCCCCAAGAGAAGTCGTCACTTTTGGTCCGGAAGATCTGCCTCAAACAACCAACCAATTTGATGATGCTGTTGTAATCAAGGCTGTGCTTGGAGACTTCACAGTGGACAGAATTCTTGTTGATACGGGCAGTTCAGTCAACCTCCTCTTCAAGTCTACTTTTGAGGCCCTGAGGACCGGAAAGCCTCTGCTTTCCACTGAGGGGCCGCTCTATAGATTCTCAGGAGAGAGGAAAGAGGTGGAGGGCAGCGTCACCTTGCCAGTGAAGCTTGGAGGGGCAACAAAGCAGATACAGTTCATAGTGGTCGACGCCCCCAGCAGCTACCATGCCATCTTCGGCAGGCCCCTGCTGAACAAGTACCAAGCAGTGATTTCCACTTACCACCTCGCCATCAAGTTCTTTGCCGATGGGAGGATGTGTCGGGTCAGGAGCGACCCAAGGAGAGCAAGGGAGTGCTACGTCCGCACTGTCAACATGGTTGAAGCTTCCCTTGCTCCAACAGAAGCTGCAGAAGCCTCTTCCAGTTCGAAAGTTGCTGCTGATGAAGGTGCTCACCTGGAACCTGCCCAGGTGACGCAAGGAGTCCCCATTGCTGAAGGGGAGGAGAGGAAACTCTCCATCAACTCGGAGCTTCCTGAAGATCAAAAGGCTGAGTTGATTTCCTGCCTGCTAAAGAACCTGGATGTCTTTGCCTGGTCAGCAGAAGACATGCCAGGGGTGGATCCTGATGTAGCTTGCCACCATCTGAATGTTGATCCCAGCTGCAAGCCCATCCAACAGAAGAAGAGGGACATGGCAACAAAGCTTGCAGAACCAATAAGGGAGGAGGTTGCGAAGCTCCTCAAGGCGAATTTTATTAAAGAAGTGCAATATCCCACCTGGATTTCAAATGTTGTAATGGTTAAAAAACCAGGGGGAAAGTGGCGAATGTGTGTAGACTTTACAAAACTTAATAAAGCATGTCCCAAAGATTGCTACCCCCTGCCTCGGATAGATTCTTTAGTTGATTCCGCGGTAGGATACTCTTACATGAGTTTTTTAGATGCGTTTTCTGGTTATCACCAGATAAGAATGCATAAGCCCGACGTTCCTCACACGTCATTCATAACTAACGACGAATGTTATTGCTATCTTGTCATGCCCTTTGGGCTTAAGAATGCTGGCGCAACTTACCAACGGATGATGGACCGTGTGTTTAACCATCAAAAAGGAAGAAACCTAGAAGTGTATGTAGACGATCTCTTGATTAAGAGTAAATCGTTTTCGCTGCACTTGCTAGATCTAGCGGAGACGTTCGCTACTCTGCGTAGATACAAAATGAAGCTCAACCCTTTGAAGTGTACTTTTGGAGCGAGTAAGGGGAAGTTCCTCGGTCATCTCCTTACTCCGGAGGGACTTGCCCCCAATCCTGACAAGGTAAAAGCTATTCTTGAAATGCCTACCCCTCGTTCACCGAAGGAAGTTCAGCAGTTAGGGGGAAGGCTAGCAGGTCTTGCAAGATTTCTTTCTCGAGTTGGAGATAGGAGTGCCCCCTTCTTTAAAACTCTCCGCGGTGCATCCAAGTTTGAGTGGACAGAAGAGTGCTCCCAGGCTTTTGAACAGTTAAAGATGCAGCTTACCTCATCGCCTCTGCTTCAGAGTCCCCGGCCAGGAGAGGTTCTTTTCTTGTACCTAGGGGTTGGCCCTGAGGCCGTCAGCTCCGTTCTTCTTCGGGAAGAAGGCAGAAAGCAATTCCCAATCTACTATGTCAGCCATATTCTGAAGAGTGCCGAGACGCGGTATCCGATCTTGGAGAAGTTAGCCTTGGCACTGGTCATGTCAGCTCGCAGGCTTCGCCCATACTTTCAAGCACATTCAATCCAAGTCATCACCGATCAACCTCTGAAGGGTGTGTTGGAAAAGCCCGAGCATTCCGGCAGGCTAGCTAAGTGGGCAATAGAGCTAAGTGAATTTGAAATTTCTTATGTGCCCAAGACAGCCATCAAAGCTCAAGTCCTAGCAGATTTTCTGATTGACATGCCAGAGTCCAGTTCTGATCAGGCAGAAAGGTCACCTTTGGCTTGGACCATCTATGTTGATGGTGCCTCAGGCAGAAGTTCTTCTGGAGCAGGAGTGGTTCTCATCAATCCAAACGGAATCAAGTTGGAGCAGGCCATCAAGTTTTACTTTCCAGTAACAAATAACCAGGCTGAATATGAATCTCTGCTAGCAGGCTTGAGGCTCGCAAGGGAATTAGGAATCGATCATGTTCACATAAAAACCGATTCTCTGGTAATGGCGTCGCAAGTCCTCGGCAACTTCGAAGCAAGGGAGCCAGTCTTGAAAAAATATCTAGCTCTTGTGAAAATAGAAGTCGGCAGGTTTAAAAGCTTCACCATCGAACATATCCCCAGAACAGAGAATGAGGAGGCCGACTTTCTCTCTAAGCATGGTATGCCTTCAGGAGGCACAACTTCCGAGCTCTTCCGCCCGGCAGTGGTGGAGGGAGATCTGATGTGTTGATGCACGAAAACACAAGGGGGGTCGAGCACAACCAGCTAACTTGTTCGATCACAGGGGGAATAGGGAGACTGCGAGTAGCGATCTACTAAGCGGATGAGAGCTGGAAGAAGAGCAGGGCCGTGAACCACGGCAACAACAGACTTCGCCCGTCGCGGCCTGAATGCCCCTCTTGCGACGGGCTTTCCCTTGATTGAAGAAGGATCTAGTTACAAGTGAAAGGAAAAGACTGAGGGAAGTAGAGCAAGGGGGAGTCCGCAAGGCACAGGATTCGAGTCCGCAGCCTGTAACAAGTAGGCTCCTGGGTCCGAGTCAGCGTGCCTTGAGTGCACCACCTCCCCCCTATTTATAGGATAGGGGGCCTGCCCAAACGGGCAGGGCTAAAATAACCGGCTGCCCGGGGTACAGGAGAACCGGGCAGCGGTGACGGGAAGCAAAAAGAGAGAACACGCCAGTCCGCACAGAAGTGGCGGACTGGGCTCGCGAGCTGGAGCTTCCACTGCTGAGGGGCGCGCCTACAGAAGGGCGGCGGCCTGGGCGAACGAGATACTGCGTCCGCCGCTGGAGAACCTGTTGCCCAAAGCGCTGGCGGACTGAGCGAACTGGTCCTTGCGTCCGCTGCTGGAGTATCACCCTTGGCGCCCGACTGGTGACAGTGCCGGACTGGGCGGACGGACAAATCCTGTCCGCTCCTGCTGAATGGGGGGCTTTGGAATCTTGTAGTATGTTGCGGACTGAGGGGTTAACATAATCCCCGCACATTTTTAAGTTTCCAGAAAACTTCGAAAATGTTCTCTTAACTGCCGAGTCCGCAAATCTCGAATACCCCGCCACCGCTATAAACAACGCTGGAGGGTCTGGATCTGTTGAGAATCTTGATCGATACGGGGCGCTACTCACCACTTGCGGTCTCAACTTTCCAGTCCAGCATGGCAAGACTTGGAGCTTTCTTGTCTAGCGTTACTGCAAAAGGCGACCTGGAGCATACAACGCCTATGAAGACCAAAAAGATTGTAAAGAGGTCGACAGGAAAAGATCTTGCCCGCTCCATAGGGGAGAGTTCCCAGAGCCAGAAGCCTGCGGACAAAGCAGTCCGCCACGTCGATGTTTCTGCTCGCAAGGATGCCGTAGTCGACGCCGAACCGTTGAGGAGTGAGAAGATGGCAACCATGTCGGATTCCGCCCCTTCTCAGAAAACCGCCACATCGGCGGACACTGCTGGCGAACATATGGAGACTGACATATCTTCTCCCAATGCCTCGGTGCAAATCGTTGACTTGGACGAAGAGGACCGGCGGACTGAGGTAGGGGACGACGCGCCCTCAAAGGCATTGTCTGCTGTGAATCCTGAACCTGTCCTCGCTGACCAGCCCGATTTAGGGGGTCCGCCGCGGATGCTGCTGAGAAGACCGCCAAGAAGAAGAAGAGGAAGAGAGACGGAGCGACCGTCGCCGAGCGGGTTGAGAAGAAGCTTCGCGCAATGAAGGAGAAGAACGTCTCTAAGCGGACTGGGGCGGCGGACTTACAACACAGGCCGCGCGAAAAAGAAGTTCCGGACGGCGATCTGGTTACTCCGGAGGCCCAAATCCAGGGAGAGAATTCCCTCTCAACGGTCAGTCTTTCCACGGATGTGATATTTGATTCCATAGACGTCGATCAACTTGATTTAATCCAGGACTCCTTGCTGGTTGTGCTGCAGCAGAACGAGGCGGAAACTGCTGGAGATAAGGGTGACGAACTCCCTTCCTTGTCCGCTGCGGAGGAAGAGGAGAGGGAGAGGCTGAAGGAGAAGATAGAGGAGCAAAAGAAGCAAATCGTTGCTCATGTTGCTGCGGTCGGGGCAGCCTCGCAGCAGGCCGCGGCGGACAAAGCCGCTGAGGATTTGCGGATTGCTGCGGAGCTGATGCGGTCAGGTAAACTTCAGCCGGCGCCCAAATACTTTCAGCGCAAGTGGCTTTACAGGTCGCCGCCGCAGACGTCAAGACCGATCAAAATTATCACCAAGACGGACGATATCATGGTCTCAACAAGTGCGGCTGCCGAAAGAAGAGCAAGGGTTCACCGCGAATGGAAAAAGCGGTTAAGCGCCTTTGACCCGGAGCGGGCAAGGCGGCCAATCATCTTCGATAGTCGGAAACTCGCTGCTGCTATATCTGAAAGTGATCTTTTATCCTTTCTTTGAGTCCGCCGCGAACTGCCTTTGAATGCGAAGTTGACTTTATTTGTTGCAGGTAGAAAGTCGTTGCCGGGCTCCATCGAGAGCGGCGAGATCGTGGTCACACCCAACACCGGTGCCGACGCGGTCTCACACGTGGAGTCCGCGGAAGATGAGCCGCCCAGCCTGAGCACGATAAAAGAATTAGAGAAGAAATTTGAAGCTGAAATGCAATGTGTCAAATCAGAGTTAGAGAAAGCGGCGGAGCGCGAGAGGGCGTCCGCGGCGCGCGAGAAAGCGTCTGCGGAACGCGAGAAGGCCCTCAAAGACCAGGTCGCCAGCATCTCGCGGGCGCTGGAGAGGTCTGAAAGGGAAAAGAAAAGGCTCGCGGATGACGTCCGATACTACAGAGGCAAGCACTTGGCGTCGGCTCGTGAAGGAAAAGAGAAGCGGACTGCTGAGGTCGCTGAGCAGAGGCCGCGGGCATCAGATCGCGCGACTTCGGAGATCGCCGCACCGGCAGGTGGTATCCCACGCGCTGCGGATGAGGAGCCGAGGCCGGCAGCGGAGCCAATGGTGTCTCTCAGTCGAGTTGATCGGGAAGCCGCCCATATGCACCGGACTATTATCGTCATCCATCATCATCTCTGCCGCGTATACAGTGAAATTCTTCAGATAAGTGATCAGGCGGCTCATCTATGCAGGGACAGAGCAGAAAAGCCGGCGCGGACCGACAATAGGGACCGCTGAGTCCGCAATTCCTTGAACTTTTATCTGATTGAATGTATATTGTTTGTATGATCGCTCCAAATAATGCTGTGCTGTGAACTGAATTCTATTTGATCTGTGCGGACTCAGATTATATATCCGCTATTCATGTAGTTTAATTCTTGTGACGTGGCGATTTGTGTGAATTCATGCTGTGTCTGCTTCTCGTTATTTAACCTGCAGGTGGGAAAATATGCGACCTGGGCGGATAGGAAACTGCGACGGCCACAACTTGGCCCTGAATTTCCCTTGGAATGTTAATTTGTTATTGTATCCGCGTTATTTGATTGGCTTCTTTTTAATTCTTTGCGGACTGTGCGGATTGAATATGCGACCTTCGCGGACTGGCCAAAAAGCTGTCAGAAACTTTATCTATAAATACTGCCTTCTGCTTTCTTTATGTAGGAAATTGCTGAAGTAAACGGAATCCTGCGGCCTGCAACATGGTGTCCGCGCGCACTGATGCTGCAGTCGCCTTCCACTCTGCCGATCACAGAAAATGTACTTTGACGGAGGCTGACTTGGCTGCCTTCGTCGAAAAGAAGATGGCGGACTCGAACATACTCGTCCGCCTGCCCGCTCATCAGGAAAGGTTGAATTTCTCGACGGCGACTCAGATCGCCATTCCCGTTGATCATTTCGACAGCGGATTCAGGTTCCCGCTCCTATGGGAGCTCGCAGCAATTTTCGAGCACTACGGGATGGTCCCTGGCCAGCTCGCGTCGAATACCCTTGCTGCGATCTGCAGCTACATCTCTTATCTGCGATCTGAAAAGATTGCCTTCTCAATGAACATCTTCCGCAAAATATTCTCCGTCCGCTCTATAACTGCCTCCGGAGGTCGCCCCTATAAGGGAGTAATCTACTTCTACTGCAGGGGGATGAAGGTAGTGGGTCTTCCAAACAAGATCCACAACTGGACCTCGAGGTTTTTAATTTTTGAGGGCGACCTTGGGTTCGCGCACACGTATCCGCAGGTGCGCGCGGACTCTGTCTTCAAAAATGTACAGCTGGACGACCTGGAGTCCGCAATCGTCGAGTTCCTAGCGAATGCCAGGCTTGACATTGAATACTACCTTCCGCTGCTGGCGAGCTTGGCGGATATCTTGCCTGAGGACAGTAAGCAATTTTGCAGACTCAGCTTTTGTATCCGCGCGACCATGCTGTTAAACTCTAGTTCTCTTCTTGCAGCGACCTTGGCGGTGCCCGCTAACTTGCCGCAGACCCCCAGCGGCTTCACTCCTACACAAAGGGAGAAGAAGGAAGCAGTCGCTAGAAAGAGGAAGGAGGAAGGGGATCCCGCAGCGGACTACTCTTCCTCAGAAAGTTTCTCAATGGCTGGCTTCGGTATCAGCCAGAAGGACCTCAGGGGGAACCCCATGGTCCATTGGCACAGCAAAAACAAACACGTCCGCCTATCCACCGCGCTTCCTTCGTGGAAGAGTCCGCGGATATCACGCCACGCGCATATCGCGATCTCCGCGTTGTATGGAAAGCGCAATCTGAGCGACCTCAAGAAAGTGCCCGCCGCCGACCTCCCTCTGCTGGCCTCTCAGGCCTCTGCGAACAGCACGGTGACAAATCACTATGTTGCCACTCTGGCCAGAGACCTGTTGAGGCAGAATGAACAGCTTCAGAAGGATAACAAAGTGCTGAAGGAAAGGAACGCGCGGATGGGAGAAAGGAATGCTCGGCAAAGAGAGGAGCTGGCGGTGAGTTGCATTTGACGCGGTCTAGATTTTTTATCCGCCGCGATTTGTCTGATGTTTGTAATTGTCTTTCGCAGGTCGCCTATGACTTGGAGAACAAAAGATTCCAGGCCGCCACGCTCCCTTTTGTGATGGAGACTGTTGAGGTTGCTGTGGAGCGACTTGCCCGCGACGGCCTCATGAAGGAAGGAGTGGAGGGCGTCCCTTTTCTGGAGATCTTCCCGGAGCTGGCCCCTCAGGTCGCAGCGATGGAGAGAGCCAGGAAAGGAAAGGATGTCATTGAGGAAGGCGAAGATGAGGATGAAGACGACGAAGAAGAAGAAGAAGAAAAAGAAGACGGAGGCTCGCAAGGCGAAGAGCAAGGTGTCAGGGAGAATGCGGACGATGCTGCATCGAGCCGACAAGGAGAGGAGCTGTCCGCCGAGTCCGACACCTCTGCCTCTTCCTCTGCTACTGGGAGCTCGCATAGCGGGTCCGCCACTAGTACAGGATCAGGTAGCAGCGGGAGCAGCTCGGGGGGCTATTCTCCAGATGTCGACATTATCGGTGACAGCCCTGCACCTCCTGAGAAGAGACAGCGGACTGATTGATCAATGCATATGTACATATTTTGTTTTGTTTTTTGTAAAAAGTGGCGGACGCAAGATTGCAGTCCGCTGAATATATTGAATGATGTAAAATTTTTTGATGAAATGAAAAGGATATTTTTTGGGCATGTGTGCTTTCTGCAATGCTCTCTTTGCTGATTAGAGATTTATTATTCCACGCTCACCGCACCGATACTTAGCAGTCCGCACAACACGCTTGATAAACCTGAGCCTTTGCTGATTAGAGAATATTGTTCCACTTTGGACCAAGAAACTCAGGCGGACTCTATCGAGTTTCGCTTGCAGTCCGCATGATTATTTATAGTGAACCTGGTTGATTAAAGAATTTAGACAACTTATTCAGTATCCGCCTCAGAGAACAGCCAGCTGATAATGCTAGGGGTACTTGAGTTATAGTTGTAGTCAGCAAGCCAGACCGCACATAATATAAAAGCACATTGATTGTTAACTTGACAAAATGCGAAAACCATTCCGCGGACTGAGCAGATACAGAAAACTAATCCGCTTATAATAAATCAAACTTGTATAACATGAAAATCATTCTGCGAACTGAGCAGATACAGTCAACCAATCCGCTCATTGTAGATATGATTTATAAACTACCCTGCGGACTGAGGGGATACAGAAAACCAATCCGCTAAAGATAACCAGCTTGCAATCCCAAAGCTTTGAATTATGCGGATAACGAATCGAGTCCGCCAACGATAGAAATGATCTATAGCTTGCGACCAGGTGGGCAGGTGAGCCTGAACGACATACTTTCCTCACCGGGCTACAAGCTCTAAGATCAACCCAAATAGGCGGACTGCGCGGACAGAGAAAACCAGTTCGCCAACGATAGAAATGATCTATAGCTTGCGACCAGGTGGGCAGGTGAGCCTGAACGGCATACTTTCCTCACCAGGCTACAAGCTATAAGATCAACCCAAATAGGCGGACTGCGCGGACAGAGAAAACCAGTCCGCATAATATTCCCTGCAAAAAGCAAGATCCTCATTTGGCAGAACGGTTCCCTGCCCTCTTGCCTGGAGTACAGTCTAAACTATGGGTCTCCTGCAGGCACTGCTTGAGGGTACCATGGAGTGTTCGAGAGTTACAAGCTAAGATGACCCGCGGCAGGTGAGCCGGAACGGCATACTTTCCTCATGTGATCATCGAAGTTGTAACAATATCCCTAAAGCGGCATGGTAGAGCTTTACACCCACCTTGCCCTCCATAATGCAAAGGTGGGGTCAGGTACCTGCCGGGATCCGAAGTCCAGAATCCAACCGCGCTAGAGCCTGCAAGCTCCCACTACACGGTGCGAAATCTCCTCGCAACACGTGGTCTTCGTGGTGTTATGCTAATGACAACGGCTCTAGGGGAGGTCTAGCTGAACTCGGCGATGTCTCCTGGTATCAGGGAACCGTTATAGGTCTTTGAGAGAGAGAGAATACACTAGAAAAAGGTGTCAGTATGGATTCTTAAACATATTCGCAAAGCAAACATAAGGAAGAAGAAAGTTTGAGTGTAGAACCGTTTTTGAAATCTCTCTTAGCACTTTATCTGTTATGATTACAACAAAAACACTCGAAGAAGTGTTAGCAAGCAGTTTCCATTCATAATAGTTCTTGAAGAGGATATACAAAGTAGAAAAAGGAGGTTTTAAGAATAGAACCGCTTGAGATCATCTCCGTTCCAGGTGTGCGGTATATCCTCTCCTTCGTGAGTCTGCAAGCGGTAAGCGCCGCTTTTTAACGCTTCCTTGACGACAAAAGGGCCGGCCCAATTCGGATTAAGCTTTTCAACCGAACCAGCTCTTGCAGCAGCATCAACCTTCTTTAGAACTAGATCTCCCACTTGGAAGTGTTTGATCCTTACATTCTGATCGAAGTAACGGGCCATCCTCCTTTTGACCTCTTCCTGCCTTATGGCTGCTTGATCTCTGACCTCCTCGATGTGTTCCAAGCTGAACCTCATCTCCTCATTATTCAACTCAGCCCAATCATCGACACCTTCTCTTGCAAGCAGCACTCTGGGTGACGGGACTTCAAACTCAATCGGGATGAGTGCTTCTGAGCCATGAGAGTGTTTGAAAGGAGTCTCCCCGGTTGCGGATGATGGCGTTGTCCTAAGGGACCAGAGGACTGATGGAAGCTGATCAGCCCAACTGCCCTTGAGATTCTGCACTTTCTTCTTGAGCAAGTTGAGGATCTGCTTGTTGGCAGCTTCCACCTGGCCATTGCTTCTGGGATGATGAACTGATGCAAAACGCAGCTCTGTTCCGATCTGCCTGCAAAAATTTATCATCTCTGAGTTGTTGAACTGTGGCCCATTGTCAGTGATTATTGCCATTGGTATCCCGTGCCGGCAGACAATTTCTCCCCAAATGAAGTTCTTGACGATCTGAGTCGTTGTCTTAGCCAATGCCTTGGCTTCGATCCACTTGCTGAAGTAGTCGATCATTACAATGATAAAACGCCGTTGCCCGCTTGCCAAGGGAAAATGACCAATGAGATCCATTCCCCAAACCGCAAAGGGCCAAGGAGTTGCAATCGACCTGAGGGACTGAGCTGCTTGGTGCTGAAGCGGAGCAAACTTCTGGCATTGAACACACCTTCTGGCGTAGATCTCTGAGTCTTTCTTCATTGTGGGCCAGAAATACCCTTGCCGCAGGACTCGTCTTTCAAGAGTTCTTGCTCCAGAGTGACTTCCACACTCTCCTGAATGAACTTCTTGCAAAATGGTGTGAGCTTCTTCTTCTGAAACACATCGGGCCATGGTTGAGAGGAAGGTCTTTGTATAAAGGATTCCCGCCACTAGAAAGTAGTGAGCTGCTTTTATTCTGAACTTTTTCTTGTCTCTAACTGTATGATGAAAATTTCCTGTTGACAGATAAAGGATGAATGGGTCCATCCAAGAGGCGCGCTGATCTACCTGCATCAAATCTCCTTCCACCACTGCCGGGCGGAAGAGCTCGGAAGTTGTGCCTCCTGAAGGCATCCCATGCTTAGAAAGAAAATCGGCCTCCTCATTCTCTGCTCTGGGGATATGTTCGATAGTGAAGCTTTTAAACCTGCCGACCTCTATTTTCACAAGAGCTAGATATTTTTTCAAGACTGGCTCCCTTGCTTCGAAGTTGCCGAGGACTTGCGACGCCATTACCAGAGAATCGGTTCTGATGTGAACATGATCGATCCCTAATTCCCTTGCGAGCCTCAAGCCTGCTAGCAGAGATTCATATTCAGCCTGGTTGTTGGTTACTGGAAAGTAAAACTTGATGGCCTGCTCCAGCTTGATTCCATTTGGATTGATGAGAACCACTCCTGCTCCAGAAGAACTTCTGCCTGAGGCACCATCATCATAGATGGTCCAAGCCAAAGGTGACCTTTCTGCCTGATCAGAACTGGACTCTGGCATGTCAATCAGAAAATCTGCTAGGACTTGAGCTTTGATGGCTGTCTTGGGCACATAAGAAATTTCAAATTCACTTAGCTCTATTGCCCACTTAGCTAGCCTGCCGGAATGCTCGGGCTTTTCCAACACACCCTTCAAAGGTTGATCGGTGATGACTTGTATTGAATGTGCTTGAAAGTATGGGCGAAGCCTGCGAGCTGACATGACCAGTGCCAAAGCTAACTTCTCCAAGATCGGATACCGCGTCTCAGCACTCTTCAGAATATGGCTAACATAGTAGATCGGGAATTGCTTTCTGCCTTCTTCCCGAAGAAGAACGGAGCTGACGGCCTCAGGGCCAACCCCTAGGTACAAGAAAAGAACCTCTCCTGGCCGGGGACTCTGAAGCAGAGGTGATGAGGTAAGCTGCATCTTTAACTGCTCAAAAGCCTGGGAACACTCTTCTGTCCACTCAAACTTGGACGCACGTCGGAGGGTCTTAAAGAAGGGGGCACTCCTATCTCCAACCCGAGAAAGAAATCTTGCAAGACCTGCTAGCCTTCCCCCTAACTGCTGAACTTCCTTCGGTGAACGAGGGGTAGGCATTTCAAGAATAGCTTTTACCTTGTCAGGATTGGGGGCAAGTCCCTCCGGAGTAAGGAGATGACCAAGAAACTTCCCTTTACTCGCTCCAAAAGTACACTTCAAAGGATTGAGCTTCATCTTGTATCTACGCAGAGTAGCGAACGTCTCTGCTAGATCTAACAAGTGCAGCGAAAACGATTTACTCTTAATTAAGAGATCGTCTACATACACTTCTAGGTTTCTTCCTTTTTGATGGTTAAACACACGGTCCATCATCCGTTGATAGGTCGCGCCAGCATTCTTAAGCCCAAAGGGCATGACAAGATAGCAATAACATCCATCGTTAGTTATGAACGACGTGTGAGGAACGTCGGGCTTATGCATTCTTATCTGGTGATAACCAGAAAACGCATCTAAAAAACTCATGTAAGAGTATCCTACCGCGGAATCAACTAAAGAATCTATCCGAGGCAGGGGGTACCAATCTTTAGGACATGCTTTATTAAGTTTTGTAAAGTCTACACACATTCGCCACTTTCCCCCTGGTTTTTTAACCATTACAACATTTGAAATCCAGGTGGGATATTGCACTTCTTTAATAAAATTCGCCTTGAGGAGTTTCGCAACCTCCTCCCTTATTAGTTCTGCAAGCTTTGTTGCCACGTCCCTCTTGTTCTGTTGGATGGGCTTGCAGCTGGGATCAACATTCAGATGGTGGCAAGCTACATCAGGATCCACCCCCGGCATGTCTTCTGCTGACCAGGCAAAGACATCCAGGTTCTTTAGCAGGCAGGAAATCAACTCAGCCTTTTGATCTTCAGGAAGCTCCGAGTTGATGGAGAGTTTCCTCTCCTCCCCTTCAGCAATGGGGACTCCTTGCGTCACCTGGGCAGGTTCCAGGTGAGCACCTTCATCAGCAGCGACTTTCGAACTGGAAGAGGCTTCTGCAGCCTCTGCTGGAGCAAGGGAAGCTTCAACCATGTTGACAGTGCGAACGTAGCACTCCCTTGCTCTCCTTGGGTCGCTCCTGACCCGGCACATCCTCCCATCGGCAAAGAACTTGATGGCGAGGTGATAAGTGGAAATCACTGCTTGGTACTTGTTCAGCAGGGGCCTGCCGAAGATGGCATGGTAGCTGCTGGGGGCGTCGACCACTATGAACTGTATCTGCTTTGTTGCCCCTCCAAGCTTCACTGGCAAGGTGACGCTGCCCTCCACCTCTTTCCTCTCTCCTGAGAATCCATAGAGCGGCCCCTCAGTGGAAAGCAGAGGCTTTCCGGTCCTCAGGGCCTCAAAAGTAGACTTGAAGAGGAGGTTGACTGAACTGCCCGTATCAACAAGAATTCTGTCCACTGTGAAGTCTCCAAGCACAGCCTTGATCACAACAGCATCGTCAAATGGATTGGCTGTTTGAGGAAGATCTTCTGGACCAAAGGTGACGACTTCTCTTGGGGGAGCAACGGAAGAAGAGGCCACCTCCGCCTGGGTGACCCTTGAAATTGAAGATTTCCTAGTGGACTCGGTCCCCGCTCCACCATGGATGAAGAAGAGGCATCCAAGAACTCCCTCATCATCTGCATCAAAGCATTCCACTGGGACGTTGATCGGCCCCAGACGGCCTTCGTCCTCCACATCTACACACTCCTGGTAAGCCTCAGCTACCTCTTTGCCCTTCGAGGTGGATGGCTTTGACGAGGAAGGAGAATCCTTCTTGGTCAGGTCAATCTTGCCCTCGGCAAGCAACTTATCAATCAGCGCACGAAGGGCCTTGCATTCCTCAGTCAGATGACCCTTTTCCTTGTGGAATTGGCAGTATTGCGAATTATTCCTCGGCTTCCACAGCTTCTGAGGCTCTTGCCTCCTTTCTTCTGATCTCCTTTGCAGGATCTGGATGACTTCGTCAAGATCCAGATCTGCAGGGTCCTCCATGGGACTTTCTTCATATTGGCACGGGGCAGGCAAGGCTGCCTGCTGGAGGATGGGAAGAGCCTGCAAAGGAATGGCGGGAGTGGCGGCCAACGGCAGTCTCTGCTCGTGAAACTGTTGATGGCCTTGGAAAGGTTTTTTGTTGCGGAAGTTCCTGCCTCTTTGAGACGGAGGCTGGAAGTCTGGGCGAGGGGGCTTGCCACGGGAAGAAGAAGCGGAGGCATCCCTTCCTTCAGCCTTGGCTGTCAGGGATGAGACGTAAGTCGGATTGGCATTCTCCCCTTCTATGAAACGGTTGACCATAGCGATCAACTCCTGATAGGTCTCGGGAGCCTTGGTCGTTGCCTTAAACTTCAGAGGGCCTTCCCGGAGGCCGTGGATTAAGGCAACTTTGTAATAGTCGGGGTTCACATTCCTCACCCCCTGAATTTCTATTTGAAAGCGATCAACGAATCGTGCCACCGATTCGTTATCCCTCTGCTTGATCTCAAATAGGGCAGCTGGCCCATTCTTCCTCTTCCTTGAGGTAGCCAACCTCAGCAGTAACTGGCTACGAAGCTCGGCAAAAGAAGAGATAGTGCCCGAAGGCAGCTCATAGAACCATTCTCTCGCTTGCCCTTCGAGAGTGGTAACCAGCAATTTACACTTAATCGCATCTGAGAGGCATCTTAAAGCAACTGCCCCCTCAAATGCCTGGAGGTGAGAAACGGGATCTGTCGCTCCTGTATAGAACGGGATGCGCGGCTCCCTGAAGTTGCTCGGGGCCGACTCCCATCGAATTCGGTCAACAAAGGGAGACGGGGTGTCAAACTCTGCAGGATAGAAAGGGCGGATGGAGCCGAGGAGTCCGCGGGCTCGGCGGACTGGCGGTCAGCAAAGCGGAGTTGGCGGGCAGGAGTGCCCCTAGCAGCTTCTCTGTAGAACTCTCTGAAAGCACTCTCTTCTTCTTGAGGACGCAGAGGGGCTGCGGTCTGAGCAGGGTTCCGAGGAGTTTCTGGCGACTGCCGACGCGGAGTTCGGCGAGCTGGGGTCTGGCGGACTGGCGAGTTCGCTGGGTCCACTGCGGCCTGAGGAGCAAGCCGCTGGGCCAAAGCAAGCAGAGCTTGGCTGATTGTGTCAAGACGCTGGTCGGTCTGCCGGCGAGACTGCTCGGCCTCAAGGCGAGCTTGTTCTATTGCGTCCCAAAGGGAGTCTTCTGAAGAGCTAGAGCGATTTCAAAACACTACTCGGATATGAAGGTCGCGTGTTAACTGTTGATGCACGAAAACACAAGGGGGGTCGAGCACAACCAGCTAACTTGTTCGATCACAGGGGGAATAGGGAGACTGCGAGTAGCGATCTACTAAGCGGATGAGAGCTGGAAGAAGGGCAGGGCCGTGAACCACGGCAACAACAGACTTCGCCCGTCGCGGCCTGAATGCCTCTCTTGCGACGGGCTTTCCCTTGATTGAAGAAGGATCTAGTTACAAGTGAAAGGAAAAGACTGAGGGAAGTAGAGCAAGGGGGAGTCCGCAAGGCACAGGATTCGAGTCCACAGCCTGTAACAAGTAGGCTCCTGGGTCCGAGTCAGCGTGCCTTAAGTGCACCACCTCCCCCCTATTTATAGGATAGGGGGCCTGCCCAAACGGGCAGGGCTAAAATAACCGGCTGCCCGGGGTACAGGAGAACCGGGCAGCGGTGACGGGAAGCAAAAAGAGAGAACACGCCAGTCCGCACAGAAGTGGCGGACTGGGCTCGCGAGCTGGAGCTTCCACTGCTGAGGGGCGCGCCTACAGAAGGGCGGCGGCGTGGGCGGACGAGATACTGCGTCCGGCGCTGGAGAACCTGTTGCCCAAAGCGCCGGCGGACTGAGCGAACTGGTCCTTGCGTCCGCTGCTGGAGTATCACCCTTGGCGCCCGACTGGTGACAGTGCCGGACTGGGCGGACGGACAAATCCTGTCCGCGCCTGCTGAATGGGGGGCTTTGGAATCTTGTAGTATGTTGCGGACTGAGGGGTTAACATGATGCAGATAGACCAGCGTGCCTCTTGGATGGACCCATTCATCCTATATCTGTCAACAGGAAATTATCATCATACAGTTAGAGACAAGAAAAAGTTCAGAATAAAAGCAGCTCACTACTTTCTAGTGGCAGGAATCCTTTATAGAAAGACCTTCCTCTCAACCATGGCCCGATGTGTTTCAGAAGAAGAAGCTCACACCATTTTGCAAGAAGTTCATTCAGGAGAGTGTGGAAGTCACTCTGGAGCAAGAACTCTTGAAAGACGAGTCCTGCGGCAAGGGTATTTCTGGCCCACAATGAAGAAAGACTCAGAGATCTACGCCAGAAGGTGTGTTCAATGCCAGAAGTTTGCTCCGCTTCAGCACCAAGCAGCTCAGTCCCTCAGGTCGATTGTAACTCCTTGGCCCTTTGCGGTTTGGGGAATGGATCTCATTGGTCCTTTTCCCTTGGCAAGCGGGCAACGGCGTTTTATCATCGTAATGATCGACTACTTCAGCAAGTGGATCGAAGCCAAGGCATTGGCTAAGACAACGACTCAGATCGTCAAGAACTTCGTTTGGGGAGAAATTGTATGCCGGCACGGGATACCAATGGCAATAATCACTGACAATGGGCCGCAGTTCAACAACTCAGAGATGATAGATTTTTGCAGGCAGATCAGAACAGAGCTGTGTTTTGCATCAGTTCATCATCCCCGAAGCAATGGCCAGGTGGAAGCTGCCAACAAGCAGATCCTCAACTTGCTCAAGAAGAAAGTGCAGAATCTCAAGGGCAGTTGGGCTGATCAGCTTCCATCAGTCCTCTGGTCCCTTAGGACGACGCCATCATCCGCAACTGGGGAGACTCCATTCAAACTCTCTCATGGCTCAGAGGCACTCATCCCGATTGAGTTTGAAGTCCCGTCACCCAGAGTGCTGCTTGCAAGAGAAGGTGTCGACGATTGGGCTGAATTGAATAATGAGGAGATGAAGTTCAGCTTGGAACACATCGAGGAGGTCAGAGACCAAGCAGCCATAAGGCAGGAAGAGGTCAAAAGGAGGATGGCCCGTTACTTCGATCAAAATGTAAGGATCAAACACTTCCAAGTGGGAGATCTAGTTCTAAAGAAGGTTGATGCTGCTGCAAGAGCTGGTTCAGTTGGAAAGCTTAATCCGAATTGGGCCGGCCCTTTTGTCGTTAAGGAAGCATTAAAAAGCGGCGCTTACCGCTTGCAGACTCACGAAGGAGAGGATATACCGCACACCTGGAACGGGGATGATCTCAAGCGGTTCTATTCTTAAAACCTCCTTTTTCTACTTTGTGTATCCTCTTCAAGAACTATTATGAATAGAAACTGCTTGCTAACACTTCTACGAGTGTTTTGTTGTAATCATAACAGATAAGGTGCTAAGAGAGATTTCAAAAACGGTTCTACACTCAAACTCTCTTTCTTCTTTCTTATGTTTGCTTTGCAAATATGTTTTATAATCCATACTGACACCTTTCTCTAGTGTTTTCTCTCTCCCAAAGACCTATAACGGTTCCCTGATACCAGGAGACATCGCCGAGTTCAGCTAGACCTCCCCTAGAGCCGTTGTCATTAGCGTAACACCACAAAGACCACGTGTTGCGAGGAGATTTCGCACCGTGTAGTGGGAGCTTGCAGGCTCTAGCGCGGTTGGATTCTGGACTTCGGATCCCGGCAGGTACCTGACCCCACCTTTGCATTATGGAGGGCAAGGTGGGTGTAAAGCTCTACCATGCCGCTTTAGGGATATTGTTACAACTTCGATGATCACATGAGGAAAGTATGCCGTTCCGGCTCACCTGCCCGCGGGTCATCTTAGCTTGTAACTCTCGAACACTCCATGGTACCCTCAAGCAGTGCCTGCAGGAGACCCACAGTTTAGACTGTACTCCAGGCAAGAGGGCAGGGAACCGTTCCGCTAAGTGAGCATCTTGCTCTTCGCAGGGAATTATCTGCGGATTGGTCTTCTGCGTCCGCTCAGTCCACCGGTATGGGTTGATTCTATAGCTTGTAGCCCGGTGAGGAAAGTATGCCACACAGGCTCACCTGCCCACCTGGTCGCGAGTTATAAATCATTTCTATCTTTAGCGGACTGATTTTCTCCATTCGCAGAGTCCGCCTGTTTGGGTTGATCTTATATCTTGTAGCCCGGTGAGGAAAGTATGCCGCACAGGCTCACCTGCCCACCTGGTCGCAAGATATAGATCATTTCTATCTTTGGCGGACTGGATTCGTTATCTGCACAGTCTAGTAGTTTCCTTGGGATTGCAAGCTGGTTGTTTATGAGCGGATTGGTTTTCTATATCCGCTCAGTCCGCAGGGTAGTCCATATTCAAGTTGATTCCTGTTATGAGCGGATTGGTTTTCTGTATCCGTTCAGTCCGCAGAATGATTTCCATGCGTTTGATCATTTCTGTTATGAGCGGATTGGTTTTCTGTATCCGTTCAGTCCGCAGAATGATTTCCATGCGTTTGATCATTTCTATTATGGGTGGATTGGTTTTCTGTATCTGCTCAGTCCGCGGAATGGTTTTCGGATTATTCGTTAAGTTAATAATCAATGGGCTTTTATATTATGTGCGGTCTGGCTTATCAGCTGGCTGTTCTCTGAGGCGGATACTGAATGAGTTGATGTCTAATTCTTTGATCAACAAGGTTCACTATAAGTAATGTATCATGCGGACTGCAAGTGAAACTCGACAGAGTCCGCCTGACAGTTTCTTGGTCCAAAGTGGAACAATATTCTCTAATCAGCAAAGGCTCAGGTTTATCAAGCGTGTTGTGCGGACTGCTAAGTATCGGTGCGGTGAGCGTGGAGAAAAGAGAGCATTGCAGAAAGCACACATGCCAAAAAATATCCTTTCCATTTCATCAAAAAATTTTACATCATTCAATATATTCGGCGGACTGCAATCTTGCGTCCGCCACTTTTTACAAAAAACTAGATAACAAAATATATACATATGCATTGATCAGTCAGTCCGCTGTCTCTTCTCAGGAGGTGCAGGGCTGTCACCGACGATGTCGACATCTGGAGAATAGCCCCCCGAGCTGCTCCCGCTGCTACCTGATCCCGGACTAGTGGCGGACCCGCTATGCGAGCTCCCAGTAGCAGAGGAAGAGGCAGAAGTGTCGGACTCGGCGGATAGCACCTCTCCTTGTCGGCTCGATGCAGCATCGTCCGCATTTTCCCTGACACCTTGCTCTTCACCTTGCGAGCCTCCGTCTTCTTTTTCTTCTTCTTCTTCTTCTTCGTCGTCTTCGTCCTCATCTTCGCCTTCCTCGATGACGTCCTTTCCTTTTCTAGCTCTCTCCATCGCTGCGACCTGAGAGGCCAGCTCCGGGAAGATCTCCAGAAAAGGGACGCCCTCCACTCCTTCCTTCATGAGGACGTCGCGGGCAAGTCGCTCCACAGCAACCTCAACAGTCTCCATCACAAAAGGGAGCGTGGCGGCCTGGAATTTATTGTTCTCCAAGTCGTAGGCGACCTGCGAAAAGACAAAATTACAAACATCAGACAGATCGCGGCGGATAAAAAAAATCTAGACCGCGGCAAATGCAACTCACCGCCAGCTCCTCTCTTTGCCGAGCATTCCTTTCTCCCATCCGCGCATTCCTTTCCTTCAGCACTTTGTTATCCTTCTGAAGCTGTTCATTCTGCCTCAACAGGTCTCTGGCCAGAGTGGCAACATAGTGATTTGTCACCGCGCTGTTCGCAGAGGCCTGAGAGGCCAGCAAAGGGAGGTCGGCGGCGGGCACTTTCTTGAGGTCGCTCAGATTGCGCTTTCCATACAGCGCGGAGATCGCGACATGCGCGTGGCGTGATATCCGCGGACTCTTCCACGAAGGAAGCGCGGTGGATAGGCGGACGTGTTTGTTTTTGCTGTGCCAATGGACCATGGGGTTCCCCCTGAGGTCCTTCTGGCTGATACCGAAGCCAGTCATTGAGAAACTTTCTGAGGAAGAGTAGTCCGCTGTGGGATCCCCTTCCTCCTTCCTCTTTTTGGCGACTGCTTCCTTCTTCTCCCTTTGTGTAGGAGTGAAGCCGCTGGGGGTCTGCGGCAAGTTAGCGGGCACCGCCAAGGTCGCTGCAAAAAGAGAACTAGAGTTAACAGCATGGTCGCGACGGATACAAAAGCTGAGTCCGCAAAATTACTTACTGTCCTCAGGCAAGATATCCGCCAAGCTCGCCAGCAGCGGAAGGTAGTGTTCAATGTCAAGCCTGGCATTCGCTAGGAACTCGACGATTGCGGACTCCAGGTCGTCCAGCTGCACATTTTTGAAGACGGAGTCCGCGCGCACCTGCGGATACGTGTGCGCGAACCCAAGGTCACCCTCAAAAATTAGAAACCTTGAGGTCCAGTTGTGGATCTTGTTTGGAAGACCCACTACCTTCATCCCCCTGCAGTAGAAGTAGATTACACCCTTATAGGGGCGGCCTCCGGAGGCGGTTATGGAGCGGACGAAGAATATTTTGCGGAAGATGTTCATCGAGAAGACAATCTTTTCAGATCGCAGATAAGAGATGTAGCTGCAGATCGCGGCAAGGGTATTCGGCGCGAGCTGGCCAGGAACCATCCCGTAATGCTCAAAAATTGCTGCGAGCTCCCATAGGAGCGGGAACCTGAATCCGCTATCGAAATGATCAACAGGAATGGCGATCTGGGTCGCCGTCGAAAAATTCAACCTTTCCTGATGGGCGGGTAGGCGGACAAGTATGTTTGAGTCCGCCATCTTCTTTTCGACGAAGGCAGCCAAGTCAGCCTCCTTCAAAGTACATTTTTTGTGATCGGCAGAATGGAAGGCGACTGCAGCATCAGTGCGCGCGGACACCATGTTGCAGGCCGCAGGATTCCTTTTACTTCAGCAATTTCCTACATAAAGAAAGCAGAAGGCAGTATTTATAGATAACGATTCTGACAGCTTTTTGCCCAGTCCGCGAAGGTCGCATATTCAATCCGCACAGTCCGCAAAGAATTAAAAAAAAAAGAAGCCAAACAAACAACGCGGATACAAAGACAAATTAACATTCCAAAGGAAATTCAGAGCCAAGTTGTGGCCGGTGCAGCTTCCTATGCGCCCAGGTCGCGTATTTTCCCACCTGCAGGGTAACAAGAAGCGGACACAGCGCTAGTCCGCACAGTCCGCCACAGATCATGCCAAGGATAAAGCTACGTAAAAAATAGCGGATATATAATCTGAATCCGCACAGATCAAATAGAATTCAGTTCACAGCACAGCATTGTTTGGAGCAATCATACAAACAATATACATTTAATCAGATAAAAGTTCAAGGAATTGCGGACTCAGCGGTCCCTGTTGTCAGTCCGCACCGGCTTTTCTGCTCTGTCCCTGCATAGATGAGCCGCCTGATCGCTTATCTGAAGAATTTCACTGTATACGCGGCAGAGATGATGATGGATGACGTTTATAGTCCGGTGCATATGGGCGGCTTCCCGGTCAACTTGACTGAGAGGCACCATTGGCTCTGCTGCCGGCCTCGGCTCCTCATCCGCAGCGCGTGGGATACCACCTGTCGGTGCGGCGATCTCCGAAGCCGCGTGATCTGACGCCCGCGGCCTCTGCTCAGCGACTTCAGCAGTCCGCTTGTCCTTTCCTTCACGAGCCGACGCCAAGTGCTTGCCTCTGTAGTATCGAACGTCATCCGCGAGCCTTTTCTTTTCCCTTTCAGACCTCTCCAGCGCCCGCGAGATGCTGGCGACCTGGTCTTTGAGGGCCTTCTCGCGTTCCGCAGACGCTTTCTCGCGCGCCGCGGACGCCCTCTCGTGCTCCGCCGCTTTCTCTAACTCTGCTTTGACACACTGCATTTCAGCTTCAAATTTCTTCTCTAACTCTTGTACCATACTCAGGGTAGGCGGCTCATCTTCCGCGGACTCCACGTGTGAGACCGCGTCGGCACCGGTGTTGGGTGTGACCACGATCTCGCCGCTCTCGATGGAGCCCGGCAGCGACTTTCTACCTGCAACAAATAAAGTCAACTTCGCATTCAAAGGCAGTTCGCAGCGGACTCAAAGAAAGGATAAAAGATCACTTTCAGATATAGCGGCAGCGAGTTTCCGACTATCGAACATGATTGGCCGCCTTGCCCGCTCCGGGTCAAAGGCGCTTAACCGCTTTTTCCATTCGCGGTGAACCCTTGCTCTTCTTTCGGCAGCCGCACTTGTTGAGACCACGATATCGTCCGTCTTGGTGATAATTTTGATCGGTCTTGACGTCCGCGGCGGCGACCTGTAAAGCCACTTGCGCTGAAAGTATTTGGGCGCCGGCTGAAGTTTACCTGACCGCATCAGCTCCGCAGCAATCCGCAGATCCTCAGCGGCTTTGTCCGCCGCGGCCTGCTGCGAGGCTGCCCCGACCGCAGCAACATGAGCAACGATTTGCTTCTTTTGCTCCTCTATCTTCTCCTTCAGCCTCTCCCTCTCCTCTTCCTCCGCAGCGGACAAGGAAGGGAGTTCGTCACCCTTATCTCCAGCAGTTTCCGCCTCGTTCTGCTGCAGCACAACCAGCAAGGAGTCCTGGATTAAGTCAAGTTGATCGACGTCTATGGAATCAAATATCTCATCCGTGGAAAGACTGACCGTTGAGAGGGAATTCTCTCCCTGGATTTGGGCCTCCGGAGTAACCAGATCGTCGTCTGGAACTTCTTTTTCGCGCGGCCTGTGTTGTAAGTCCGCTGCCCCAGTCCGCTTAGAGACGTTCTTCTCCTTCATTGCGCGAAGCTTCTTCTCAACCCGCTCGGCGACGGTCGCTCCGTCTCTCTTCCTCTTCTTCTTCTTGGCGGTCTTCTCAGCAGCATCCGCGGCGGACCCCCCTAAATCGGGCTGGTCAGCGCGGACAGGTTCAGGATTCACAGCAGACAATGCCTTTGAGGGCGCGTCGTTCTCTACCTCAGTCCGCCGGTCTTCTTCGTCCAAGTCAACGATTTGCACCGAGGCATTGGGGGAAGATATGTCAGTCTCCATGTGTTCGCCAGCAGTGTCCGCCGAGGTTGCGGTTTTCTGAGAAGGGGCGGAGTCCGACAAGGTTGCCATCTTCTCACTCCTCAACGGTTCGGCGTCGACTACGGCATCCTTGCGAGCAGAAACATCGACGTGGCGGACTGCTTTCTCCGCAGGCTTCTGGCTCTGGGAACTCTCTCCTATGGAGCGGACAGGATCTTTTCCTGTCGACCTCTTCACAATCTTTTTGGTCTTCATAGGCGTTGTATGCTCCAGGTCGCCTTTTGCAGTAACGCTAGACAAGAAAGCTCCAAGTCTTGCCATGCCGGACTGGAAAGTTGAGACCGCAAGTGGTGAGTAGCGCCCCGTATCGATCAAGATTCTCAACAGATCCAGACCCTCCAGCGATATTTATAGCGGTGGCGGGGTTTTCGAGATTTGCTGACTCGGCGGTTAAGAAAACATTTTCGAAGTTTCTGGGAACTTAAAAATGTGCGGGGATTATGTTAACCCCTCAGTCCGCAACATACTACAAGTTTCCAAAGCCCCCCATTCAGCAGGCGCGGACAGGATTTGTCCGTCCGCCCAGTCCGGCACTGTCACCAGTCGGGCGCCAAGGGTGATACTCCAGCAGCGGACGCAAGGACCAGTCCGCTCAGTCCGCCGGCACTTTGGGCAACAGGTTCTACAGCGGCGGACGCAGTATCTCGTCCGCCCAGGCCGCCGCCCTCTAGTTGGCGCGCCCAGCAGCAGTGGAAGCTCCAGCTCGCGAGCCCAGTCCGCCACTTCTGTGCGGACTGGCGTGTTCTTTCTTTTTGCTTCCCGTCACCGCTGCCCAGTTCTCCTGTACCCCGGGCAGCCGGTTATTTTAGCCCTGCCCGTTTGGGCAGGCCCCCTATCCTATAAATAGGGGGGAGGTGGTGCACTCAAGGCACGCTGACTCGGACCCAGGAGCCTACTTGTTACAGGCTGCGGACTCGAATCCTGTGCCTTGCGGACTCCCCCTTGCTCTGCTTCCCTCAATCTTTTCCTTTCACTTGTAACCAATTTCTTCTTCAATCAAGGGAAAGCCCGTCGCAAGAGAGGCATTCAGGCCGCGACGGGCGAAGTCTGTTGTTGCCGTGGTTCACGGCCCTGCTCTTCTTCCAGCTCTCATCCGCTTAGTAGATCGCTACTCGCAGTCTCCCTATTCCCCCTGTGTTCGAACAGTTAGCTGGTTGTGCTCGACCTCCCTTGTGTTTTCGTGCATCAACAGCAGGGATGGGCCGGCGAGAGCAGAAGTCGTGAGGGCTAGATGAAGGAGAAGGTGCGATGGAAGAGAAAATGGAAGGTCCGAACTCCGAACTCTGAGCGGGGAAGAGAAATAGGAGAAGGTACGGTGGAAGAGAAAATGGAAATTCTGAACTCTGTGCTGCGCGTGGAAGAGAAAATGGGGGAAAACCGACGGAAAGAGACGAGAATTGCGGAAAGCTTTAAATGGAATGTTGCGGTTTTGGTGAAAACCAAACTGGGGCTTATTTCTGTCCAACCGAACAACTATAAATGATTTATTAATGCCCATAACCGATTCTAAATTTCATTTCTCTCCAACCTAACACACCCTTGTGGATTTTCTTTTCCTGATTTGGTTACAAAATTGGTGTTCAAGATTTTGGAGGTTTATAGTCATAGTGAGCATTTTAGCGAGAACAAATCTGAGAACAAAGTGAGAATGAAGATAATCCAAGACCGACATCGAAACCATCTCCATTTCAGATCGAACTACAAAGGTTGAGCGCCTCCACGTCCCAGGCCTATTTCCCTTCAGCAACATTTGACAAGGTTTGGATCATCGAGTTCCGACCATGAGATGGGAGCAACACACAAAATCCGCATATGCGGCTATCGGGCAGCATGCATGGACACTCGATGAGCTTCCTACCCTGCCCCTTGGTGCTAGATCTATAGTTATTTCCAGTAGAGATGTCGACTCAACGGAGCCGGGCTTGCGAGGAGAAGATCTCCTAGGAGGAGGCCGGCTAGGACTTTTGTCCTGTGGTAGAGTCTTCGACCTTTCCTCACTTCAAATGAATTTTATGGACTGGAATCGTGAATAAATGGCCTCATGAGGGTGAATAAGGGTGGAGAAAAATCTACGAGAAGTGTTGAAATAAATAATTAGAAGAAGAAGAAGGCGAGCCGATGTCGTTCGCGCCGCTTCAAGATGCGGTCAGAAATCTATTTTTTGCGTGCAGCGAACTTCTAGGTCATTTTCGGACAT
Source organism: Platanthera guangdongensis (assembly GCA_039583875.1). NCBI lineage: Eukaryota > Viridiplantae > Streptophyta > Magnoliopsida > Asparagales > Orchidaceae > Platanthera > Platanthera guangdongensis. The sequence continues at coordinate 72,946,044 of CM077155.1, read as the reverse complement.
GATGCGTCCGGATACGAGTTGTAGGCTGAACATAAACAATGTATCCCACGGGAAGTCCTTTCCAACGAAGGATTACATGCCTTCACTCGATTCCTGTAGCCCCGAAAATTCCCGATCGAATTTGCTGTACAGTAATCTTTCCTGCACATATAGTTCTCGGGTTTGTTTTGAATCCGCCTTGAATTTGGTAGAGAGATTGTAGTATAATAGCGTTAATTTTTTGGTGAATTTAGTATATAAGTAATCGTGATAAAATATGGTTAATGACATTTGTTGGATAGATCCTTAATGAACAAACGATGTAGTGAAGTGTACTTGAATGAGATGATTTGGTGGAGGTTAGTGAACGAATGAATTGACTAGTTGGGATGTTAGGAATGATTTAAATATGTGAACTGCTAAGGATATACTTGATAATGGTAATACGATGAATAATGATGAGATTGGCTTGAAGTTTGCTGTATATAATTGGTAGTAATTGCGATGAACAAATGATTGTTGGCATTTAGTTGATAGATCCATATGTGCACGAACGGTTTGAACTTGGTAAAGAGATTGTATCCAGCTGATGATAAAGTTAGGTGACCATAGTCTATGTGTAATTATGATAAACAAGTGTTTGATGAATATGGAAGTACTATTGTTGAGAATGTTTGGTTATTAAGAGAGGAACTAGGTGAGGTCAATGTCTGGCCATGTAGTATAATGGTTAATGGAATGAGTATAGTAGTCCACTGCTTAGAGTTATGTCTCCCTACGAGTAGTAGTGTGGGATTGGTGTGTCGTATACAGTGGCTTGCCACCTATGTAAATGATGTACCCTTGTGTGGTAAGGACATGTGGAAGGGTTGGAAGTGCGAGGGTCTTGCCGCACTAAAACGACATGCAGATAAGAGACTCAGTGTGGAGCCCTTTTGTGCTATTGAGCACCATATGTGATTAAATAAAAAGGACTCGAAGTGGAGCCCTTATATGTGAAATTGCATGCGGTGAGTCGACACACGGTGTCATAATCCTGGGTTAAGGATAGTGTGGCAGGTCTACGGGCTCGCCAGTTGTCACACCGATGGGAGTCAACAGATAGAATTGCGCGGTTGGGCCTTGGTCCTTGGTGCTTACTTCCCGAGGCACCCTCCATGCTAGTGGACGGTTGGCCTTGGTCCTTTGGTGATTTGTTCACAGAGACACATTCCGTGCCATGATGATATGCTAGTTGGGCTGGGCTCTCAGTGCACATCTACCCGAGACCTCTTCTGAGCCGTAGTACGCATGTGAGCTCCGCTGTTGTGTTTTTGCATTGAGGCATATGGAGGCCTAGGCTTGGTAGTCTGGATGCCTGCCTAGTAGTGGACAAGCCCGCTCCACTGTCACTGCCTGGCCACGACGGTTGATTCCTGAGGTTAGCTACCTGCTCGAAAAGTGGGAACTTCAAGTCTGTGTCGACATAGCAGTTCCATGTGCGTGGTCATGGGTGGGTCATTGCATTGCATTCATATCAGTACATTACATTGCATATACAAGATACTTATCGTATAAGTTTGTATGGGAACTCCTATACCATGAGTTATTTAACTGTTGAGCCGATCCTTAACTTATATGTCTGTATGGACAGTCATATAATAAGTTAAGTTACTTATTGTCGTAAATTTATACTTATATATTGTTGTTGATGGTAGAACTGCTAAAGTAGATTGATATACTTAGTTGTTGTAGTTCCTTGATATACACTATTGTCAATTAATACTTTACCACCTAATTGTACTACTGTTTATATATATATATTACCCTTGTCCTTTCTCCGCCCAGTGCTGAGGAGTTGTAGGGGGAGTGGATGAGATAACCACTTTGTCTTTATGACTAAAAGTTGCCATGTTTTCCTTTTTAGGAGGAAATCCAGCAGATAGAGCAGCATCATGTTATGTAGGAGGGAAGCCAGGCCTGAACGACAGAGCCCTATTTGATAGTACTATCGTTACCGTCGGTGATTGATGTGAGTTTTGAGAGACTCATGATGTAGCCCCTTTGGGCAAAGTTTTTTTTATATAATCTGATATTATCAGGAGCATTTGTGTAGCTTCCTGTTTTGGTTGGAGTTTTTTCTTAATGTGGAACATGACTTCTATGTTTATTCTTTTATTGATAGGTTGATAGTATGATATTTGAGACTAGCCGGCAGAATAGGAGTCTTGTGGTATAGGTCAGCCGCTGTGCTGACGCTACCGCAAGGCGGCTCTTCTGGGCATAAGACTCCCCTCGGTCGTGTCTTGTGTTCCGGGAGGGGTATCTTACAGACAATCTCCTTTTTAATTCCTGAAAAGCCTCTTCGCACTTATTGCTCCACACAAAAGCTGCATTCTTCTGTGAAAGCTTAGTTAGCGACGCAGACAACAAAGAGAAACCTTCCACAAACCTCCTATAATATCCTGCCAAACCTACGAAATTTCTTATCTCTTTGGGTGTGGTAGGTCTGTTCCAATCCAATACAACAACTATATTCTCAGGGTCCACAAAATTTCCATCCATATTAACTACATGACCTAGAAAGGAAACCTGAGGAAGCCAAAACTCACACTTGCTTAGCTTGACAAACAACTTATGCTCCCTAAAAGCAGACAAAACTAAACGCAAGTGTTGCGTATGCTCCTCAGCACTGAGGGAGTATACTAGAACTTCATCTATAAATACAACCACAAAATTGTCCAAAAAAATCCTTGAACACTCTATTCATCATATCCATAAAGGCAGATGGTGCATTCGTCAATCTAAAGGACATCAGCAAGAACTCAAAATGTCAACGTTGAGAACGAAAAGCAGTCCGTAGAATATCCGTTTAATGAATCCTCAACTGATGATAGCCTAAATGACGATCAATCTTCGAAAACATAGTCCTACCACACAATTGATCAAACAAGTCATCTATTCTCGGTAAGGGATACCTATTCTTGATGGTTACCATATTTAGTTCTCTATAATCAATGCACAGCCTCATCGATTCATCCTTTTTCTTCACAAATAGCACGGGAGCACCCCACGATGAAGAACTTGGTCTAATGAATCCATTCTGCAACAACTCATCCAACAGGGTACGCAACTCTTCCAGCTCACGCAGGGCCATACGATATGGTGCTTTTGCAATAGGATGAGTACCCGACTCCAAATCTATGACAAACTCGACGTCTCTCCCAGGTGGAATACCAAGTAGGTTATCCGAAAAAAACATCAGGAAACTCGCGCACAATAAGAATCTCCTCTACACGCGACAAACTACCACCGGTCTCAACACCGAAACCAAACAGGCAAACCATCTGGAATTTAAAACCTTCTGAGCACATAACACAAAAATAATTGGAGAAACTTGGCACGGAAAACCATAAACACTCCTGGGTTGACCATTGTCCATCTTAAAGTCCAAATGCTTGACATTGTATTGGATGACCACATCATACTTAGACAACCAGTCCATGACCAAAACGACCCGAAATTCCTTGAAGGATTCCCATGAGCACCCATCCTTTAGGTTTTCCTTTTCTCTCAACCACCAAATCTTTGCAAACCCCTTGAGCTGATAAGCAGCGACCATCACTCTCTTGTCCACTGAAACTCCTGAGTATGCGAACATCTCCTCGATGGCTATAATCGAATCATCCAAAGCCATAAAATATGATCTACCATCATAGGTAGGTGGTCCTAATCACAGAAAATGTGAAATAAAGGTCATCTCTGGTGGCAACAAAACCAGGGGTACCAAAGGGGCGGATGGAACAAGAATAGTTTGACCCACAGTCGGGTCCTGCACTCTAAGCGGTTGACTAGAAACAACCGACAAAAACACCTAGATCTGCGACTGCATCTCCAACATTTGCCTTGACAGAGCCCCACTGCTCTGCCACAATCCTTCTATCACGGCCTCACCCTGGGCACCAGACGATTCCCCCTCTGACTGGGGAGTCGACCTTGCCGTTGTACGCTTTGCGACATCTAATCAAACAATGAATATCTAATCAAAACCTAGCTTAACTGCTAGAGCCAAATAACTTAGTTCAAACAAATACATGTTTAAATACTTGCTTATGGTGTTAACTTGCCCTGTGATTTTCATTTTTGATGTCATGCATAAACTTAGGATGATATACCGTCATCCTACTAACTCATGTGCCTAAACCATGAATGCATGAATTCTTATTCTTCTTTTTGACCCAAAACCATGTCTGTATATATGTTATCATGTAAATCTTTAGCTTGGCACGTATTCTAATGCTATGTTATGTCATGTATGTCATGCTATGCATTCTAAAAAGGCCTTAATGCATGTTTTGAGCGGCATACACAAGAAATATTATGCATCCCATAGTACATTATATCGCATGCAACAAGAATCAAAATCTAATGTGCATTCATGTGATGATTGTTATGCATCCCACATATCAGTCACATGTTGCCACCTATGAGGATCCATATACTAACACATATTATGCATCTCATACTACATAATATGCCTTGTATACTTCTTATCATGCTTATGAGTGTAGTGTTCATGCTTCATCCATGACTTACTGATGACACATCAGTGTGTATATGCAATGGAACTGTACAACTAACACTAACCAGAGATAGTTGTTCGACCAATTGTCAAACAACCCATCCCTCTGATACTAGCTGTCACAACCCGCATTTTCTCCGCATTTACCGATATATCAGAGTAAGAGAAAATACGTGTCATGATGCCACGTCCGCAGGGGATAACTGCAAACCCTCAAGAAAATCTCTAACTTGACACTTTTAAGAAAGATCCGTAAGTTATTAAAAGAAAAATTCAGTTAAAGTTTAAGCGGTTAGTCGTACCCCTCGGCTCAGTGGCTCATCTAGTCAATGAGAAAAAATTAATTATATGCTGCGGAAAATACGTTATTTACAATATTAGGCGTCCTACATGAGTATAAACATCCCCAAAGGAGAACTCATGGTATGTAAGACTCTAAATTTATAATAATTATGGAAGTAGCTTTTACGACCGTTAAATATAGTGATTTAGGTTTCAAACATGGCATGTATGAAGGAATAGTTATAATAATTTTTATATTTTAAAATATCAAACATGCAACCTAGCATAAAACGTTTCGAGTGAGCAAGTACAACCAACCAAAAAGGGTAAACTATCAGCTAACAAAGTATTCAACATTCCAAAAGAAAACTATCAGTGGGCATCAACAACCTGACACGAAACTCAATGAAAGTATGCATGTCTGAACTAAAACCGAAAACAACAAACTACCTCACGACGGTGAGGAAAAACAACTACAACAACTGCTGTCCACAAGCTACCACCCAACACAGCCACTCCACCGGCTACAACACTGAACCTGAGGCATTTAAAGAAATAACACCTCAGCAAGAAATTTGCAAGTGGCAATGAAAATAAGACGGTAATAAGAAGAAAAAGGCAAGAAAGGGTTTACCAAACCCGACTATATCAAAAAGCGGGAACCGCAGCTAATTAGTCAAATAGAAACAGGTAAAATGAAAAGTTTGCAATAATGGAGAAAAAGAAATTTTGCACCAAGTACGGAACGAAACAATGCTTCGACAAAATCTGCAAAGATAAGCATGAAATTGCATAAACTGATCTATAAGACGAAAATGAGCACAACACAACTCAAAAATGTGAATCATTAACATTGGTGAAAACAACAGAGCCGGAGTCGGTGACCAAAACATCCAAAACTGAACTACCAGACCCAAACGTCTCACAAAAATGCACTGCGGTGGTGGCCACCTAGCCCAACACAAAACAACAGTCCACAAAATAGATACCAAACAAACCACCAAGTTTAATGATTCACAAACAGGTGTCTAGTTGATGGTCCTTTATCCACTGTCAACCTTCCTAGCTGAAGAAAACATCATACCCAAACACCCCAAACCAAACTCAATCCTAACCCCAAAAAAATACCTCGACAAGCCCTAAATTAACTATAAGGATCATACACGACGAATAGGACACTAATCGACGAAAAGCACCAAGTCCACCTACAATTCGGCGAGAATACCTGACGAACACTGCCGATACTTGATGAATTAACTAACGATACTCGATGATTTGAATTGGAGGCCCTATCAATCAACGCTTCCTAACCAAAGCCATACTTGATGAATCATCAAATACAATCAACGCTTTCTCCTTCACTCAACGCCACACTCGCTGAAACTCGACGAACTCGACGCCTAGATACTCGACGAATCTAACTTCACTAAATGCCACACCCACTGATACTCGACGAACTCTAGCCTTAATTGATGAATGATATATGCTGAATTTACCTAAACGAATTCCTACCCCTAGTTCATACTCGACGAATTATACAAGGTCTATATTCTTATACTCGGCAAATTATACAAGGTCTATATTCTTATACTCGACGAATTATACAAGGTCTATATTCTTATACTCGATGAATTATACAAGGTCTATATTCTTATACACGATGAATTATACAAGGTCTATAGTCTGATACACGACGAATTTCTGATTGTTTTCTACACCTATATTCGACGATTTTCGCTTAGCATACCTATCATACCCGACTGTTTCTACCTATAAAGGCTAACTCCTACACACAATGGAGAGAAAGAAAAGGAAAGACATGAAGGAAAAATAGCAAGCAAGGTTGAAATCGCCACTTGCCTCAAATCTCGAAAAATCTGCCTTCTCCAACGCTCCACGACAAATATCGGCCGCAAGAAAACCTAGGCAACGTTTCCTGAAACTTTTGTGGGAAAAGTATGTCAAAACCACAAACCCTAACACACAAAAATCAGAGAAACATGGAAAGCTTACCATGAACGCGTATATCTCGATGAGAGCTTTCCAAATCTCTAATCTATTGGCAAAACCGACCACCGAAGCTCCCTCTATCGCAGGGTAAACGCACACGAAGTCACCACTCCTCTTCTGCTCGTGAAATCGCCATCACTTAAGTTGGGAAGATGAATATGGAAATCGGCTTTTACGCGACGGTTTTCTACTTATACATATATATAATATTAAATCATAATTATTTAAATAATGCCAAAAAGACCCGAAATTCAAACCAACTCAAAATCTTACGAAAACCACACCATAGCAATATACCGACGCTATGAATCCAACGGCGAAGTCGAAATCAAAATGTGACAAAACAAAACTAAGGTAAAACACCACACAAAGATAATAAACCACCACATCCCTTTAAAAAGCTCCAACGAGTCACCAAAACAGACCCGTCTCGCGAGGGAAGGTGCACAACCAAGCCAAACGACCCACCACAGGAAAACCCACGGAGGAAACCCATGCTCCAACAAACGACACCTGTTATTTATGGGTCAACGTAACGCCCTGACGTCAAAACTACGTCACTACGAGAATTAAAATAAACACAGAAAAATCAGGGGGGGGGAGTTTACACTAAGAGACTGTTCGGCCTCCCTGCAAGATCTCTCAAGTACATCCCAAAGTTCATATGAAGAGCTTGAGTGGTCTGAGTGAGCTGGGCAATAGGAAGATAAGTGATCTGACATTGCTATCCGCAGTTTCGACAACTACTTGAGATTTGAAGGTCGCATGTTAAATGTTGATGCGGGAAATGCTCATCTGGTTCCTACAAAGAGAAGAATATGGAGGAAACTGCAAGTAGCCGTCTACTACCGGTCAGAGAAAGAAGAGAGTCTGAGTAGCGGAATGCGGCAACACCAGACATGTCCCTCCGCGACAAATGCCACTCTTACAACGAGCTTTACATTTATTAATCAAAGATGATTATAAGAAAAAGGCAAAGATCAGAGTTGTGCGAGCAGCAGTCCGCAAAGCCAGAGAATCGAGTCTGCATCCTTTAATAAGGGGGCTCTTGGGTTCGAGTCAGCGTGCTTTGAGTGTACCACTGCCCCTATTTATAGGCTCGGAGGCCTGCCCAAACAGGCATGGTTAAAATAACCACCTGTCAGGGATACAGGAGAACAGGGCAGTGGTGACGGGATGCAAAGGAAAAAAGAAAAGATAAGGTTGCGAGTACACGAAGGATGGGGGACAAAGCCTTGTGACCTGGAACCTTTACCTTGATATACTGCTGGATAATTGCAAACCTGGGCAGACTAAAATTCCTGTCCACCGCTAATGATGGCGACCTACTAAGCGGACAAGATTGGGGCCGCCTTATCGAACTAGATGCTTATGCGGCCTTAGAATTGCGTCCACAACGAACTCCCAATTGTGTTGAGGATGAATTGTGGACTCTAGTGTTAACACCATGGTTAAACATTTAGCTTAAGGATTCTTTGGGTATGCTGCTTACTGTAGTGAGTACTGGAGGTGTTCTCCATTAATACACCCAAGATTGGAGCAGATTCAAAGTTCTGTTAGTTATCGCCCTGCGGTAGCATTACTGCTGGCAATGGCTCGACTAATAGAGAACAATGAGAAATTGATTTTGCTATGCATAAACCCAAACAAGAGACAGATGTGTGGTTCTATTCATTACTACCAAGCGGTAGTGTTAAAGATGGTGAAAGCATCCAATGAGTATTATTTGATTGCAAGCCCAGGTCTTTTGGTTAAGGTGGGCAGCAAGTCCAAATGAGAGCATGAAGTACCCAACTATGGTGGTCATGAGCGTTAGCCTTGGAACCTAACATGGTTATATATAAAGTGAATGGGCAAGAAGAGGCTGACTCGCATCGTGGTTTATTGCACCTGATGATTTGAGCAATGGGCGGTGCCTGAATTGTATAACAACCTATTTCGAGCAAACCCCTCATGCATTTGTGATTACTATGGTGACTCGAGACGGAAGTTAGAACAGGCCTGGAGTGAATTCGTCGATATGACTTGAGAAGTAATCGAGAAGACTTGTGAGTTCGTAGAGAGGACTCGACGAATTCGTCGAGTGAACTTGAGAAGACTCAAAGAATTGGTTGAGTGAATTTGAGTGGACTTGTTAAATATGTCAAAATGATTTGTCAAAAGGTCTCGAGAATTCGTCGAGATGACTCGACGAATTTGTCGAGTGAACTCGAGTGGACATGAGAAATATATTGAAATGATTCGTCGAAAGGACTCGAGAATTTGTCGGGAGGACTCGACGAATTTATCTAGTGGACTTGTTAAATCTATGGAAAATATTTGTCAAATGGACTTAGTATTTTTCTGTGTTGACTCTGTGCATGGCCAATTCATCTACGGTACTTCTGGATTTGTACAGTACATCATTTTATCTTCTCAAAAACTTATATTATGATATATTAAGTGAGGTCCCATGAGAGGATGACATGGCATGATGATCTTTAACCCTATATCACCAACCACACTTTATAAACACCAACCATAGAAGCTTTGATTATCCGACTTTCACTCTTCCTGAAAAACGATAGACTGAACACTGAAAGACCAAACATGCCATGCATCCAAGGAGATGATACTGTGATAACCCCTTGCATGATTAACAAGTTTTGGAAAGTATACTTGTTGAGAGTACTTGGAGGGTTTTAAATGAAGTTCGGTAGAGTTGATTACATAATTATGATGCATATACATGTGATATATACTAGAAAGGGTTGGATGAGGTATACCCCATGGCCATATGATGTGCTTAACCTTGATCTCAAGTATTGAAGGAATAACTGGTATAATCCACTACTTTGAGTATGATAACTCCCCACGGGTAGCAGTGAGTGATTGGTGTAGTAATTAGGATGGATTTTCACCTTATGTTAATTGTGGATCCTTGTGTGCTTTGGAGGACGGTGTTGTTTATGATATGAAGGGACTCAGTTGGAGCCCTTGAATGCATGATGGCATATTAAATGTGAATTGCATGGGTTGGGTGTGTGTTGACATATGGTGTATGATCTTGCATTGAGGATTTGGTGGTAGGTCTATGGGTTCGCTAATCGTCACACAGATGGGAGCTAGGAGTTAGACCTCGGACGGTTGGCTTGGTCCTTTGCTATTCATTCCCAAAGTCTCCTTCCATGCTAGTGGGTGGTTGGGCTTGGTTCTTTGGTGATTCTCTCCTGAAGACTCCTTCCTTGCTGGTTATAGCCAAGTTGGGCTGGGATCTTGGTGCACATTTACCCAAGACCCCTTCTGAGTCGTACTACGTAAGGGCTCCACTATTGTGTTCTTATTGTTGAGGCATACCGAGGGCTAGGCCGGGTAGTGTGTATGTCCTACTATTACTGGTGATGCCCACTCCACTATCACCATTTGGCCGTGATGGTTCATGCATGAGAGGTTAGCTATCTGCTCAGAAAGTGGGAACTAAAGATCTATGTTGACATAGAAAGTGTGTGTGTGTGTGTGTGTGCTTGGGTGAGTCAGCATACTACATTCATTTCATTTCATTGCAATGCACCGCATAAGATCCTCGTCATATATTTGTATGGGCACTTTTATATGATGTATTACTTTGATGTACCTGAACCTTAACTTATAAATCTGAATGTGCATTTTTTTAAGTTAAATTCTATACTTATGATTGATAATTTTTTAGTGTATATGTACCATTTTATATATTGATTACTATTGCTCAAACTACTTAGCATTTATGCGCTATTTATACATGTACTGTTTGATACATAATGCTCTCCTGTCATTTGATTTGATATATATAATACTGCTATATTGAGCTCCTTCTTTTCCTCCGCACAGTGCCAAAGAGTCACCGGGGTGAGCGGATGTAATAGCCACTTAGTCTTTATGTCTAACGGCTATTATGTCTACCATTTTAGGTGGATACCCCGCAGGTGGTGCAACAATAGCGCCTTGTGCAGGAGGATAGCCTATCCAGGGGGATAAGGCCTGATACGACGACACCCTCAATTCTTCTATGATCGATGTGGGTTTGGACGTTATGTTGTAGCATTTGGGCAGTTTGCGTACTCTAATATTAAAGAAGTTGATGTAGCCTCTTATAATGATGTATTGTTTTGGACATTTTAAGTTTTGTGAATCATGACTTATGTGTTCTTCTACTTTTTGGGTTGGCATTTGTGATATTGGAACTTAGCTAGCAGAATAGAAAACTTGTGGTACATATTAGCCAGTGTGATGATTCTACCATAAGTTTTGTGTTTTTGGCATAAAATTCCCCTTGGTCATGTTTTGTGTTATGGGAGGAGGGTTTTACAATTGGTATCAAAGCGCACCGATCCTATGATGAAGAAGTCATTGAACATGGCGTTACCCTAGCTCGATTATTCGGTTGGTACACAAACTGGATTAACAGAAGCAGTGGTATGCCCATTTGTGATTCACACTAAGTATGTTCACCCCACTACCCTACATTTAGCGAACTTGACCCCAAATTTGTGTTTTGTATGTATATTTTGGTACATACAAGGCCAATGACAGGCATTCACGTTCCTCCGATACCTACTCCATTCCAACAATCAGAGTTAGGGCAGACCCTAAATGCAATCTTAGATGTCTTTAGGTCTCAGTAGGCCCCAATAAAGCAATAGACCACGGGCACCAATTGGCTGAGTACCTTCCGAGCTGTTTCTATACCTGTTTACCATGGGACAGTCGACCTTTCACACAGAGGAATGGTTGGATTCTGTGTAGGAACTGATGGCTGGAATCCGATGTCTAGTAAGTATGGCTATCACCTTAGCAGTTTCCATCCTAGAATCACATGCAAAGAGGTGGCGGAAGTCCCTTATGGGCTCCACTTTTGAATGACGAGTATACACTCACATCAGTTGGAACGATTTATTTGATGCCTTCTTAGAATATTTTGTTCCCTCTGCTGCTCGAGATGAACTTGAGGAAAGCTTCTTGTAGTTAAAATAAGGATCTAAATTCGTTGGGATTATCAACGGGATTATCAACGGGAGTTTCAGAACCTTGATAGGTTTGCTGAATCTTATGATTTAGATGATCGTGGGTACGAGAAGCATTTCTACAAAGGTTTTTGAGACCCACTGAGGTAGGCTCTTTTGTTTATAGCTGACTCGAGCCTGGATCTGAAAATTGACATGGCAAAAAGATTCGATGCAGACTATCTTGGGGTCCAGGCTACTAGCAAAAGACCTATAGAAGGAGTAGTAGAGGCAGGGCCTAATCGGAGAAGGCAGCTTGCTAGAGGGAGTGGTGGAAACCATGTAGGATGTGGTAGACGTTTCCAGATAAACTTTAGGATGGAGCGTATGGCCCCGCATTTAACACTACCTCCACCCCCACAGATTCAGCCTTATAAATGTTCAAGAGAGCCATTTAGGCTAGTTTATTTTTAGTGTCATCAGGCGGGACATTTCCGGTGTTATTGCCCGCAGTTAGGTGTTAATGTTCTCCATATTTTTCCTCTGGCAGTTCATCAAAGAGGAGGGCAAGTACGTGGTCATGGACGAGGACGTGGAACATACGGTAGGAACCCTGAATCTGCTCAATAGCAGGTGTTCTCCTTGGATATGACTTCAAAACGGAACCCACAGGACATCATTGTAGGCATCGTGACTATCAGCGAGAGACCTGCCTCCACTCTATTTGATACCAATGCCACCCACTCATTCATCTTAGTGGACATGTAAAGGATCTAAACGGTGTGCAACATTTCACCGGAGTCACTCAGAGAGGATGCCTCCCAAACGGCTCTGAGATGACCTCGTACGCCAAGTGTGACTTCGATGTATATATCAGAGGGAAGGTTTTTGAAACCCCCTACAACGGTATTAGGGATACCAGAATCTGATCTTATTCTAGGTATGATGTGGCAGGATTGGCATCATGCCATAATTGATTGTGAAGCAAAGCATATCACCTTTACACATGGAGATTCAGAGATAATTTTTCAAGGTATTAGGTTCGAACCCCGAATAAAGTGATTTTCAATTCAGGCCATTAAGGCCCAAAAACGAGGGGATGAGGTGTTCATGATATGTTTTTAGCTAAAAAAGACGGAGACTAGCATCAAGGATGTTCAAGTGGTGTGTGATTTTCCAAAGGTTTTCCCGATAAGCTACCTAGACTACACCTCCTAGGGAAGTGAACTTCCAAATTAGGCTAGTGCCAGGTAACAAGCCCATCTATCAAACTCCTTATAGAATGGCTCCTAAGGAACTAGTTGAGTTTAGGGTTCAGTTGCAAGAGTTGTTAGAATCAGGGTTTTTTTTCGTACCAATTCATCACCCTAGGGAGCCCCTATCACAACCGGCATTTTCTTTGAATTTAAATGAATATCAGAGTAAGAGAAAACACGCGTCGTGATGCCATGCAGTACAGGGGAAAATTGTAGACGTTAAGGAAAACTCCAATCCTAACACAGTTTATGAAAACACCAAGTTATGAAGTGAAGAAAACATGTTTTAAATTAAATTTTGGATGGTTGTATCTCTTGGTTCAGTGGATCAACTAGTCCACAACTGAAAATATAAGTTTACGCAGTGGAAATTACCTTGTTTATATTGATTGACATCCTATATGAGCAAAAACATTCATATAGGACAACACATGATATGCATGACTCTAGATTTAGTATATGTATGAAATAGATTTTACGTTCATCAAACATAGTGACTTTAGTTTTGTAAGATGACACGTATAATGTGATAGAAGTAATACTTTTATAATTTAAAATATCTAACATGCAACCTTGCATAAAGCCTTTCTAGAGAGCAAGTAAATCCACACAATCATATAGAAAAAAGGCTTAGTAGTTAGCAAGTATTTAACATTAAACAAAAATCTAGTGGGCCTCAACAATCCTGACACGAGGCAACTAAAAATATATATGTCTGAACTAAATGACAAAACAAAAACACTACGTCACAGTCTGTGAGGAAAAGACAGCTGTAGAGTAATAGCCAAAACAAATCCTAGCCGCTCAACCGGCTACTTCTCCAAACTTGAGGCATTTAAAGAAAGAACACCTCAGCAAGAATTATAATACAAATGGTGTTCAAAGATCAAAGTGTTAAAACAACCAAAAAGGAATAAGGGGTTACCAACACAACATAAGGAAGCTGACAAAACTCAACAAATTATTCATATAACCATGGTGAAAGATTACTTATTGAATTCAAAAGTGAGAAAGTTGCACCAAGTGCGAAACGAAGTCATGCTTTGAGAATATCTACAAAATTAAGCAGAATAACATATATATGTGCAATACGAGGAAAGAGACTTAACAACTCTACTCATGTGAATCATTAACACTGGTAAGAAATGGTCCTGAGTCGGTGATCACATTTTCCAATCTCGAACTTCCAGACCCAAAATATTTCAAGAAGGTACTGTGGTGGAGACAACATTGTCCAACATAATCAGGCAGTCCAATTTTCTCAATAAGTCACTAGGGTGGTGGCCTCAATATCCAACTCAACCCATCAATCCAAACATATAAACAAGGTTCTGTGGTGATGGCCACTTTGTCCAACTGAACCCCACACTCCAAAAATAACTCTAGCAATGTAATGATTCTTAATTTGGCAGTAGGTTGGTGGTCCTTTATCTATTGTCAACCCAAAGGCCACATTGAACACACACAAACATCAATAAAACTCTAACCAAAACACTAAATCTCTCCCCATAACAAAAGGAAAGAAGAATCCCAAAAGAAAACCTTCCTAAGCCATACTCAGTGAATTATACCCAATTCGGCATAAATTTCTAAGTCCACACTGATTCCTCGAGTATACTCCACGAATATAGAAGATACACGACGAATTTTACTTGGCAAAACTTGGCTGCTAGCAATATACAATGATTCAGCGAAAAACCTAAATCCCTAGAGAAAGCGGCGAGTCAACTCGACGTAGCATTGAGTGCATTCAACGCACTCGACTCCAATCAGTTAAACTGAATGATTCTGCCTTCACTCAATGTCGCATTGAGTCCACTCAATGCTTTTGACTTAGTCTCACAGAGCACTCGACACCAAGGCTTCACTCAATCCTAAGGCTTAACTAAACGTCAAGGCTTCACTCAACACCAAACTGATATTGCTCGACGAATTCGTCGAGATTACTCGAGGAATTTGACTTAGACTCAAATCTCACTCAACGCCAAGGTTTATACTTGACAGACTCAACGCTCTTACTTAGCGGAGATAGAGACACTCAATGCTGAGACTATTAGTCGTTGAACTCGACCCCTAATACTCGACAAACTTAATGCCAAGTTAACCTAACTCAACGCCAAGCTAATATTCGACGAATTCGTTGAGATTACTCGATGATTTTGACTTAACACAAAGCCAAGCATTACTTGAAGAATTTACATCGGATACTCGGCCAATTTCACTTAGGCTAAGATTAATTTTCAACGATTTTTATCTTCTGTCATAAACGACTAGTTCTACCAGACTAACAGCCAAATATGACAAATTTACTTATCAGCATATACTCGACGGGTTATCTTGACTAATATTATTAAATATGAAATTAACTTAAGCTAACTGTAAAATCTAACGAATTCCACTCACTGCCATACGTGACGAATTATACTAGTACTAACTAACATATAATCGACGGATATACCCTTAGACTAACAATCAAATACGATGAGTATACACTTCACCAGAAATCCTACCCTAAGCAGCAGGTAGATCTAGGTCGAACTCTACCCTACTCCTAAATCCTAAGTAGGGATGGAAAATAACAGAGAACACAAGGAAAAGAAAGCTTGGCAAGGGGATGAACCAGCCCATACTACAGAAACTACACGCCTCCTTGCTTCTTTTCTTCGAAGAAGAATAAGATTCCTTAGAGTCCTTACGCTCATCAGACTTCCTCTTATCTTTCCTCATTTTCTGGCCTCGATTCTTACAATTATCGATCATTTCAACTTTTAGGGCAGCTTCTACCACTTCAACATAACTTTCTGATGCATGAGCACTGCCTAGCTGCTAGATATCATTCCTAAGCCACCCAGAAAAATGATTAACTAAACTAGATTCTGAGGATACCAAATCAGAGGAAAATCGGCTCACTTTGTAAAACTGAATCTCATACTGACTAACTATGAGTTGCCTTTGTTTAAGGTGCATAAAATTGTTCATCAAGTGGTCCTGCTTGACCGACGGCAGAAACATTCTTAGTAATATCTCCTTGAAGGCTTCCCACAAACATCCGTACTTCAAGTTATCCTTTTCTCTCAACCACTAGCTCTTAGCCAGACACTTTAGCTGGTATGTAGTGACCATCACTCTCTGGTCGGCAGAAATCCCTGAGTACGAGACATCTCCTTGATTACTATAATCCAGTCATCTAAAGCCATGAAATCCGCTCAGCCATCGTAGGTAGGAGGTCCTAATTGTTGAAAATGCGAGATAAAGTTCATCTCTATTTTCCACACAGCTGGGGGCACTAGAGGAGCAAGGGGAATAGGAATAGATGACCCACAATATGGTCATGCACTCTAATCGGTTTCTGGGAAACAACAGACAATAAAGCCTAGATCTGCTACTGCATCTCAACATCTGCCTAGACAGATCATCATTACTCTGTTGCAGTCCTTCTATTATGGCCTCATTCTGAGCTTCGGACGACTCGCCCTCAAACTGGGGAGTCGACCTCGTCGCAGGACGCCTCAGCATTCTAATAACACAACAAACTAATAATCAAAACTAGCTTACCGCTAGATCTACAAATACTTGCTTAAGCGGCTAAATTGCTCTAGGAATTTCATTAATGATGTCATGCTTAAACTTAGGATAATATATCGTCATCTCACTAACTCATGTGCATTGACCATGAATGTATGACTTCTTATTGATTTTTAACTTAAAATTATGTGTGTACACATGTCATCATGTAAATCTTTAGCTTGGCACGTGCGAATACAATGCTATGTCATGCATGTTGTGTTATGCATTTTAATAAAGGCCTTAGTGTATGTTATGAGCGACGTACACATGAAATATTATGCATCACATACTACATAATATCTCATGCAACGAAAAGAAAAATCTAATGTGCATTCATGTGATGATTGTTATGCATCTTATACTACATAACAGTCATATGTTGCCTCCTATGAGGATCCATATGTTGGAACCCTATTACTTATTTTGTCTAGGATCACTATTATTTGTTTAGGATGATTAGTTTGACCCAATATGTATAGTCTAGGGTCATAGGATATTTCCAGGGTTGCTACCTCAGAAGAATTCCAGAGAAATGTAATTCAGTTTGACGAATGCAGAATTCTGGTCGACGAAAGATGATCTCAGTTCAACGAACGTCGAACCCAGTTCGACGAACTTAGAGTTCTACCTATGAGTTAAGCTCGACAAACTTTGGGCTCCATTCGACGAATGGTGATCACAACTCAGCAGCTCAGCTCGACAAACTCCAGGCTCAGCTCGACGAACTCTAGGCTCAGTTCGACGAACTCCATGCATAGTTCGACATATTCTAGGCTCAGTTCGATTAATTCTAGCAGTGTTCAGGCAATGTTATTTACTGAAGGCAGAATGATTTTAAATAGCTTAATTATTTCAGTTACACTCTGATATTTAATGCTAAAGTATTATTAATGAATATAGTCATTTCTGGCAGCATTAAATATGCATTTTTCACAAAATTATGAACCTAATTAATTCCCAGGGGTAGTTACAAATCTCAGAGATTCTTCAGACGTTTGAAAGAACGGTTTTAAATTCAAATATTTGAATTCTTCTCAGATATTATAAATTCAGAAGATTACTGCCTCAAATGGGTTACACACCTACACAATACTGACTTAGAGTTGAAGGGATACATTTTCTACAGATCAACATATTTTATCAGATTTTCTGCTTCAGTCTTTCAGTGCAACATCTTCAAATAATCAGCAACATGAAGGCCTACACCCTGAAGAAAAGATACCCCTCCTGATCTCAAATCTCTACTCAACTCAGGAGGAGCTTTTAGCTTCATCAAAATCCACTAAAGTCTTCTTAAAGATAGCTGACAGAGAAGACAACATCAATTTTTATTTACTTTCCAACCTGTGTACAGGGTTATAACTCCGTTCAAAAGTTAACCCATTGGTTCATAAGTCACCTGATCAAAAGACTTTGTTTTTTGGGCACCTGATCAAAAGCTCAAAGGGTTGCTAGATCTCTCTTAAAAATAGATCTTCTAGTGGCAGGGCACCTGATGAAAAACCAGTAGTGAATTCCTACCAGGGTGGTAGAATAGTGGATGTACACAGATTTATTAGGGAACCACTATAAAATTCCTTGTGTCATCTTTGTTTGTTGCTTTTCATTTTATTTGTGTGTTGTGATTTTTAATCTGTCTATATATATATATATATATATATATATATATATCTATATATCACTTAATTTTCTATACTCTCTGAAAACAAATAAAATTTTTTAATATACACTATTAACCGCACCCTCTAGTGTAAAATAGATATATCACTCACTTTCAATTGCTATTAGAGGGAAGTTGGTAGTTCTTTCAAGTAAACACCTGAACCAACAAAGATCTTGTTAGACATTATTTTACATAGAATTTGTATTATTTATCATGGCACATGTAAGACCCCATTTTTTTAAACCACTGTTGTCTTATGCCCAGAACCGCCGCTTTGCAGTGACACCAACACACCCGGGAAGGTCGTCACTACAAAACGTCGATCCTGCTGGCCATACCGATCGCAGAAGAGTAGAATAAATATAAGAGTACATAAAAACTCAAATACTGGTCCACAAAAATCACAAGAAATATAATATAGTTCTCCACGATGGGAGATTCCATAAAAATGATAAACCTAAGTACCAATAGAAAAAGGGGTCTTGCCCGATACATCAAATCCTCAATACAAGTCACTCAATCGCGGAAGCAAATCTATAATATATACTAATGATCGGGACTCACTGTCTCCGCTTCCTAAACTCTAGTGCTAGACTGTCCCGTCTCCAAGTGCACCGACCTCTGGGGCTGCATCTCATGGTTCAGCTCCACGATCCCCTAAGATGATTTGGTCAATGACCGTTAGTCTAAAAGACTAAGTCCTATCATCCCCCACCCCTCCACCAATCGCTCCTAGGCACCGAGCGGGGAGAAGGAAAGGGAAGGTAATGAAGGTGGAGAGTAACAAAGGTAAGCAGGTGGCGGCATGTAAGACCTCCTTTTTTTCTTTTTAAACCCCGGGGTCTTATGCCCAGAACCGTCGTTTTGCGGTGGCCCCGACTCTCGGGAAAGCTGCCACTATAAAACGCCGATTCTGCTGGCCTTTTCGATCATCATAGAGAGAGTAACAGTCATAAACAGTGTTATAATTCGGTCCACAAACATCACAAGTAATAAGAGAAATCACAACCAGTCGATAAATAGAAAAGAGAGTGTACTGCAAATTAACAAAATGGAAATAAAAAACGGGCTTAAGCCCAGTACATCAGATCCTCGCTACAATCTCTCGCGGAAGGTGTATAAAGACTATCACTCACGGAGCTGGTCGCTGGTGCTCCGGTATTAGACTGGCCCACCTCCATGCGCACTGTACTCCGTTGGTGCTGGTCCCTGAGCTACTGGTCCCTGTCTCCCATCCGAAGGCCCTGTAATGTTGTGGTCCGAAAACCATTAGTCATAAAGACTAAGCCCTATCATCCCCTACCCCTCCCCCCATGGCCCCTAGAGCACCGAGCGAGGAGGAGGAAAGGGAAGCTACAAAGGTGGAGAGTACAAAGTGGCAGGTGACATCAGAACTAGTCTAGCAGTTTTATATATTGTCTAAATAGCTAAAGAAGAAAGGTACAAACTAGCAGTTCTATAAAAGTATGCAGTAAGGTTTGCAAGTAGAGTAAGCGCATATGTAAGAAAGACAAGTTAGGAAATATGTAACAAATAAGTAACCTTAACTTATATGAATGCCCATACAAACATATAAGTTAAGGGGTCTTCAGCAAGTCTCCCATCGTATTAAAAGTTCCATACCAATTTATACGTTGGGGTGTCGGTTGTATGCAAGTATGTTATGCCATGATTCATGCAAGTGCAACCCACGCACACGACTCTATGCACACAGACCTTTAGTTCCCCTATTTGGGCAGCTAGCTTCACTCCCAGGAACCTCTGTAGTGGAAAACGGAGACAGTGGGTCGGGCTCCCCACTCTGAGGCGGGTATCCACACTACCAGGCCTAGCCGTCCCATACGCCCCTAGAAGAACACAACCTAGATTATCCGCGTACTAATATTGGCCATATCCACCAGACATTCTTTGGCTAAGTGTCCCACACCGCCGAGTCAACGTATCGATATCGGTTTGAACGTCCGTCTGATACCGAAGAACCACCACCTTATTTTGTATCCAAAACCTTTTGAGCCACTAGCTCCCCGGACTATCCGTTTGTGCATCTACCTTCCGAACGAACCGTCTGGATGGCAATCAAATCAACCTAATCAACCTCCCGAGCTACCAGGGTGTGTGAATGCGTAACCCTAATTATACTAGTTGCTCTTTAAATATTTTATTCTTACTATTTAGGTTAGCCCAGGACTGCCCAAAGTATTCCCCTTGAAGGGCTCTCGAAGGCACTAGGAACTACGATGAGATTACGCCCAAAGCTCCTTTTCGCAAGGCACTTACTATTATTGGTTGCTATCAGATTTCCCAAACCCTTACTTATTGTACTGGATCTAACCCTAGAGTATTTGACACTTCCTCCCCATGGGAAAGGCGATCTTTTGTCGATCCCGAGCACCACCTAACACTAGCCAAACCAATACCCTACTCATCCTATCTTCCAATGGTGAACTCATTTTAATTATCCAACCAGCAAACTTCTAACCCCAACTCATGTGCCCAAATTCATATTCCAAATTAAATTCTGCAGTTTTACTAAATGCAGATCAACTCAAGCTATATGACGTGTAAAATGAGAGGTACCTAAAATATTCATCCAGTAACCCTATAATAATTAATGGATGGCTAACAAGACCTTTGTAGACTAAATTCAGAATTTCATAATTTTCCTAATTTATCTGGTAATTTCATTAATTATTCTAATAATCCAAAACCCCAAGTTTGAACATGATGTACCAACAACAGACAAGTAAATGCTCCACAAAATTTATGATAAACATAATATGACTATTGAACATAAAATCCAAAGTTTCTCAACTCTTAAGCAAAATTTAGGCCCCTAATTAATTAATTCAATATAAATGCAATAAATGGAATTAAATAGAGAAGTACCTTAAAATATTATCCAACAATTACACAAAATTAACCATATATATAGTATGATCATAAATCCTCACTGACCAAGTTTCATAACATTTTAAGATAGTTTAACCATGATTTTATCACAATCATCCTTAGAGGTAACTTAAAGATTTTAACTACAAGTATAAGTTAATATCTTCCAAACACCATACAATAATTTCCAGAGACTTCTACTGACCCGAAGACTACTCTACCCAAGTTTCATCACTATTCAATGAGTTTTAGTAACGTATTCTATCTCTACAATGTTTGTGCCCTAAACTAGGGTTAGGGTTTAGAAGGGCCTACCCATTCCCAAATCCCTTAGGAATTGTACCAGGGGGTTTTAGCTTCTCTAGTTCTCACTCTACCAAGTCTCAAGTCCATACAAGGTCTTTTGACCCCTTACCCTTCACAAGACACAAAAGCCCCTCCTTAGGGTTTGGCCTTAGGTCCTAAGGAAAATCTACTCCAATCTACCTCATCTTCCATGGGAGGGTGATAAAAGTCATGCCAAGTCAGTGGCCCCAATTTCAACCTCTATTGAGGTGATTTGGCCACTCAAAACCCAAAGTGCACTATTTGACCTAAATAACCTTATTATGACAAGGCTAGGGTTGCATGATTTCAACTCAAACCATCTCCAAATGTGATGAAATCTTAACCAGAGCCTTATGAAGACCCAAGGACCACTCACCAAAATTTGGGAGGGTTTTGAGGTCATTAGAACTTTTAAATAATTCATACATTATTTATTAAATTTCTTCGAAAACTTTAGGAAAATATTTTCGAAAAATTCCCATTTTTGGATATGTTCTAGGCATTGGTAATAATGACCCCAATCGAAAATGTCAAGTCATTTGGATGGCTGGATTGATGGGGGCACTCAAAATAATCTCTGGTCTAGCCTAGGTATAGTCCTCACCAAAATGGGTGTTTTGGTCAAACCACTTACCCCAATTGGTTCAAATCAATTTGAAATTAAAATCGACTTCATGTAATTTTCATGTTGGTCATTGCTCCTGTAGGGGGCCCTACATGATAGAAATACAGAAAACAGGATAGAAATAAGTATTTTTAATATTTATTTTAATACTTACCAGAAAACAGGATAGAAATACAGAAAAATCAAAATAAATATATAAGATCCAGCACGAATCTTGAAGAAGATCCAACGCATACTGGTCATCTTCTTCCTCCAGCCAAGGGCCATGAGTGGCCGAACCTGGAGCCTATTCCAAGACCATTTCTGGGCCACCGGGCCACCTCCCTGGCCGGCCACCACCGCCACCATCTTTGTTGAGGTGGGGGCTATCGCCGAGCGGCGGCACGGCCGCCGGAGGGCCGTTTTCCGGCGAACTCAGAAGGTATAAGAACCATGGATTTTCTGAAATTTCTCCCACCCGATCGGGCTCAATTGAGCCTGATTTCTCTCCTAAAAGATCTAAAGATCTAGCCCACGAAGAGAGGAGTAGAGGAGGACCTTCAACCGTGTTTGCCGACGGGTTTGGTGGTGGTGCGCCATGGCCGTATTTTGGAGTTTTGTTTGTGTTACAACCGTGCAGTTGGAGGGCTTGATTTCTTCAGCAAAAAGATGGAAACTTCTACTCTCTGCCTAAGGAAGCTTTTAAGGTCATCAAATGAGGGAGGGGAAGGGTCTAGGCTTCAAAGTCATTTATGGCCATGAAAGGGAATTCGGCCATGGAGAAAATCCATTGAAATTCACCCCCTTTTGGTCCCAATTCATTTGGAAACTCCTCAAAACTGATAGGGGAGATGAATACTAATTAATTGGTGAAGAATGGAGGGGTGATTCACCTTCCCCACCATGAATGGTCTTCTCTTTCTCACTTTCTCTCTCCTCCATTAAAGGGCAAATGAGCTTTCTCTCTCCAACTCATCATGAACGAATTTTCTCATCTTGCTAGTCTATTGGCAGCCTATCTAACCCACATGAACAATAAAAATGAGGTTAGCCCAAGTGGGTTTGGGTTTGAGCTTGAGTTAGCCCATTTGAACCAACTTGACCTAACACTTGGGTAAAGTTAACATAGGTCAATTTGACCTTTTGGGTTGACCCCAATGGATCCTTGGTGACCCATTGGCCTCCCCTAAGGTCAGGTAGGATTGGGTAGGGTTGTCTTGGCACTTTGGAGGTCACCTACCCTTAGGAAGGGTACTTTGACCAAATTAGGGGCTAAAGTTGACTTTGGTCAACATAGACTCTTGAGTTGCCACCAATGGGTCCTTGGTGACCCATTGATCTCACTTTAGTGTTAGGAGGGCGTGGGTTGGGTCTACTTGGCTAGGGGAAGGACAATTGATCCTAAGTAGGCTAGTTTGACCCATTTAAGGTTGCGGTTGACTTGGGTCAACTTGGTCTCTTTGATTAACCCCAATGGGTCCTTGCTGACCCATTGGCCTCCCTTAGGGCTTGGAAAGGTCTAGGTATGGTCAATTGGGAATATTAGAGGGCAACTGCCCTTAGTTAGTGTACCTTGCCTAATTTAGGGCTATGGTGGACTTGGGTCAATTTGACCACTTTGGGTTAACCCCAATGGATCCTTATGACTCTACTGGACCCCTTAATGGGTTAGGGATGTTGTGGTGGGGTCTTGGAGTCATGGTGAAGCCCTATGGTCATCCTAAACTATTATTTAGAATTCTACTATTTGCAGACCATGGTGATTTCCAACTTCATGCCTAAGCTCACTTGGTCCTCTTGGGCTTCCTAGGCTTTTGTCATGACCTAGTCATGACAAAACCACTCCTAGGGGTCTAGTTGGAAATGAGATGTTATACGGTAGAAGTAGTCTAACATGAGTTCATAAATAGAGCAACTATGTGTAAGCAGTAGTAGGTAAGCAGTAGAGTAAACACAAGAACATGTGAGCAAGTGTACTATGAGAAGGTAAACTAAGTAACCGTGAGCCATAGGAATGCCCATACAAACCTATAGACTAAGGGTTCGTTTTGCAAGGCCTATTGTATAAAGTGTACCATACCAATTTATACAATAGGTGTCAAGGGTTATATGCAATGATGATGCTATGTCATGCAAATATGCTATGATGTGAACATGCAAGTGCAACACACACACTCGACTCTGTGCATGTAGACCTTTAGTTCCCCCTTTTCTGGAGCCTAACCTCCTAGGATACCTCCGTAGTGGCAAACGAAAGCTGTGGGTTGGGCCTCGCAAACCTCTAAACTGGTATAACAATGGGTCCTTGGTGACCCATTGATCTCATATGCCTCAACGTTGGTGCACTATGCGGATCTCCTGCGTACACTTGTAGGCTACGCACCAGACTTTATTTGGCCAACTGCGAAACCACACTTACCGATACCACATACTAGTTTCGGTGTGACGACTCTCCAATACCGAAGACCCACCACCTTATATATTATGCACAAGCAACATTAATGTATTTCCCACCGAGCCAAAGCTCCCCGGACCATTCCTTCCGTCATAACTATCTACCGAGCCAAGAGCTCCTCGTACTAACTCATCCGCCACAGTTATCTACAAAGCCATCGGCTCGCCTGACTAACCCATCTGTCACAATTATCTAACAAGCCATCGGCTCGCTGGGCTATCCTGCCTATCACCAAAACCATCGAGCCTACCGCCCGTGTAGCCAACCTAACTCCCACCACCCCGGGGAGTGTGTGTGTAAGTGTAACTCTAGATTATTTCTAATTACTCTTGTAATCCATTTAGTCTTACGATTTACATTAACATTGGACTGCCGAGGGCATTCCCTGTGAAGGGCTCTCGGGGGCACTAGGAACTATGATGGGCTGAAGCCCAAAGTTCCCTTTTGCAAGGCACTTACTATTATTAGTAATTACCTAATTCCTGATCCCTTATAACATTATTCTGGATCTAACCCTAGTGTATTTTGACTCTCTAACTCTCTCCACAGGAAAGACGACCTTTTGTCGGTCCCGAGCATCTCTTAACAATAGTCAACCCATCACTCTCCTCATCATAACTCCTAATGAAGTTCTTTTTTTTTTCTTTTTCACTTTACCAAGATCAGTAAACCAATAACCCCATCTCCCTATGCCATTACACATATTATCAGAATTTTCGCTGTTTTACTAAATGCAGACCAACATAAGCTATATGATGTACATGATAGGAGGCACTCCAAATTTTCATCCAAATGCCCTAAGATAATTATTGTAGGTATCATGACATGGTTAGCCTAACTACGGAAACTTGTAATTTTCCTAACTAATTTAGCACTTATTAAATTTTCCCAAAAGTTTGGCAATGGGTAAATTTGAACATGAAGTACTAAATTTCCTTAAGTTGTGGCCACCCAAAAATTATTAATACTATATGACAGCAAAATATTAGTGAATACCAAATTTCATAGATTTTTTATAAATGTAAAAACCTCTAACTAATTAATTCAAGGTGATTCAAATAATTTGAGTTAAAGAAGGGAGTACCATAAATCATAATCCAAAAATTATATAAAAATTACCAGAGATTTATAATATTCATAAAATACTACTGAGTAAGTTTCATGTAATTCCAAGGTGAGTAAGTCATGTATAAAAATACTTCAAATAAATCCCCTATAGTGCACTTTGTGAAGAAACATTCTCATACACTCATCCAAATAACATGTAATACTTTTTTGGGCTTTATTTTGCCATAAGAAGTTCTTTGGCCAAGTAAACCAATTTCCCAGTAAGATTTAACATTTATTTTCTATTTATCAAAACATGGTGTTGTAGTTCACTTAACACATGAAGTACAAAGAGAAGATGTCCAAATGTTCCAAATAATTTACTAGTGCCTCTAAATGATATTTAAATAACCTTGCCAGAGTTTCATATCATCCTAAGTTACTCTAGCCATGGTTACTTCAAAATCATTACATGGGGTAAGATGAAGGTTATAACTACAAGTATAGGCTACTATTTTCTAAACATCCTATAATACATTCCAAAGGGTAATAATACTATAAAATTACTCCTACAAAAATTTCATGAGGATCCAAGGTCATATGACCCTCCAATATTTTCATAAAAGGTATAGACCTAAAATATACCTAATTGGTTTATGTTGTGCTCCTAAGTATAAATGTCACCAAATTGCTTCCTAGGGCATTTCACCACACTAAGATCACATGGGCTCAATACCAAGTCCATATAAGGAAATATCACTCCATATCCTTCACAAACCCCCAAAGTCAATCCTAGGATTTAAAATAGGGGCCTACGGCAAATCCACCCCAAACCACCTCCAAATCCATGAGAGGGTGTTTTAACTGACCATGGAGCTGTGGCCCAAGTCCCAACCCCTTTGGTTGAGAATTGGCCCCTCTATGCCCCAACCATTCTTTGCCCTAATTTAACCCCTTAAGAGTCATACTTT
Organism: Platanthera guangdongensis; assembly: GCA_039583875.1. Taxonomy (NCBI): domain Eukaryota; kingdom Viridiplantae; phylum Streptophyta; class Magnoliopsida; order Asparagales; family Orchidaceae; genus Platanthera; species Platanthera guangdongensis. The sequence continues at coordinate 72,919,475 of CM077155.1, read as the reverse complement.
GGTCTCACCAAAACCTATCCAAATCAGACCCAATTGGCTGAAATTTTTACCATAGTCATGTCATGACCTTAAGAGACAGACACCAAAATTTTGGTGGGTTTAGAGGTCACTAGACCCCTAAATAATTCATTCAAGGTTTATTAAATTTCTACAAAAACTTTACGAAATGTTTTCCAAAACTTCCCATTATTGTATATATTATAGGTATAAGTAATAATGACCCCTAGCCAAAATTTCAAATTATTTGGATGGATGGATTTATGGGGGCACTCAAAATAATCTCTAACCTATCCTAGGTATATACCTCACCAAATTGAGTGTTGTGGTCTGATCTAAACTGCAAATTGGTTAAAGCCAATTTTAAATTAAACTCGACCCTTAGGTCTACATGCAAACCCATGTATTTTTAATAATTCAAAACATCCACAACCATTTAAATAACAGAATTGAATTAATAATATAAAGTAAATAATCAGATTCAACACGAATCTTGATGCAGGATAGACGAGATCCGTTCATCTTCCGCAATGTGCCAATGGCAGGGATTGTCCCATCCTGGGCTGTTTCAGGAGGCGATTTTTCGGCCACCTGAGCCTCTCCCCGACCGGCCAATTTCACCACCACCTTCATTGAGGTGATGGCCATCGATAGGCGGTGGTAGGCCGGCCGGAGTTGGCTGGAATCGGGGTTTGAGGGTGGAAGAAATAGCTTGAAAACTCAATCTGTCGGCCATGCTGAACTTGGGCCAATTGGCAGCAACTCCGAAAGCCGTTAAGAGTGGATCTATCCACTGAAGAAGGAGGTGAGGGAGGACCTTAGTGGTGGGCTGGAGGCGGGCCGATCATCGGAAAGCCCTGGATGGTGGTGGTGCCATCAGGTGTTCTGCAACAACACTATCAAAGTTCCCGGCTCCTTCAGGTAAGGTGTGAAAAAGATAGCCTTGAGTTGATCATATGTGGAACGGTAAGGGTATAGCTTGATTCCACAATTAATGGCCTTGAAATGAAAATTTCGGCCATGGTGGTATTCCAATGAATCCAGACACCAATTAGCCTGGAAGGCCTCTTGATCTTCTCCATCTAACCAGTGAATGAATCCAACAATGAAGAGTGGCCCTTTGCTTTCCCATGCCATGAATGGCCTTTACTCCCCCTTTCTCTCATTTCTATGTCCTCCATTAAAGGGGAAAATTGGAGTTTTCTCTCTCCTTACCATCAAGACCAAATTTAAAGACTAATCTAGCCTAATGGCAGCCTGTTAGCTCACAATATTAATTAAAATAATGTTAGCCCAAGTGGGGGAAATGGACTTGAGCTTGGGTTAGCCCATTGAGCTAGTTTGACCTATTTCAAGGATTGAGTTGACCTTAGTCAAATTGACGATTTGGGTTGCCCCCAATGGGTCCTTGGTGGCCCATTGCCCCCCCCCCTAAGTTGTAGGCAGAGTTGGGTAGGGTTTGTTGGGAATCTTGGGGGTCACTTGACCCTTACTTAGGGCACTTTGACCTTTTAAGGGCTAGGGTTAACTTGGGTCAACATAGCCCCTTTGGTTGACCCCAATGGGTCCTTGATGACCCATTGACCTCCCTTAGGTCTTGGGAAGGTCTACGTGGGTCCCCTTGGCCAAGGGGATGTCAATTGGGCATGAGTGAGCTTAGTTTGACCTAATTAGTGCTTGGGTTGAATTGGGTCAACCTAGCTGTTTTAGTTGACCCTAATTGGTCCTTATGGCTCTAATGGACTCTCTAATAGGTTAGTGGTGTTGTGGTGGGGTCATGGAGTCATGGAAATGCCCTATGGTCATTCCTAAGCTAGTAATTAGAATTCTACTATTTGCAGACCACGCTGGTTCACACCCTAATTCCCAAGTTCACCCCAACCCTTTGGTACTTCACAGGGTTTTGTCATGACCCAGTCATAATAAAACAATCCTAAGGGTCTAGAAATCTGAGTGATGTTACAGCACAAAATAATGAATATGCAAGCACTAGAGCTACTATTTGCAATCTAAAAAAGTTTGCATTATGAAAAGCAAGGATTAAACTTTACATGAATTCTATTAACGAAGATATCTATAATTCTATCTTGACAGTTCCACCTCTACCATTAGCAACAAGAAGCACCAGTGCAGTACCACCACCAGAATGGACAGAAGCCCGGGAAAAAGCTAAAATTGCTGATGCAGGGCTATGAACATTTTAGCTCATATAATGTCTGATGACATCTTCCAGAAAGTTGCTGAATGTACCTCAGCAAAAGACATTTGGGACTCCCTCACAGCAATGGTTGCTAGATCAGCTGATGAGAGAAAGCACAGAAGATCCCACTTGATTTCTCAATATGAGAACTTCAAAAAGGGTGAAAGTGAATCAGTAGCAGAGATGTACATAAGACTCAGTCTCATTATTAACGAGCTGAAATCTTTGGAAAAAGATATTACATTGATAGAGGTCAATGATAAGATTTTCATGTGTTTCCCTAGTACATGAGATTCAAGAATCTGACCAATTAGAGAAGACAGGAGTGTTAATGAGATAACTACTGAGACTTTGTTGGGCAAGCTCAAATCTTATGAGCATCTCATCAAAACCAGGGAAGCTGAACAAAGGACTTCACCTTTAGTAAAGAAGGAGAAGAGCAAATCTTTCCAAGAAACAGACAAAGCAGAATACCTTCTAGAGAATGAAGACCTTATGGGTCTTTTGGCCAAAAGATTCTACAAGATGGCTAGAAAAGACTTCAAAAAAATATTATCCAGAGGCAAAGACAAACCAAGGTATGAAAAAACACCAACTAAAGAAATAGTTTGTTATAGTTGTAGGAAGCCAGGACACATTCATCCATAGTGTCCTGAAAATCAAAAGAAGGACAAGAAGAAGGAGAAAGACTCTAAGAAGTATTCAAACAAACCCTCCTCCAGCAAACACAAAAAGAAGGAGAGAGGCTATGTAGCTCAGACTTGGAGTGAAACAAAATCTGAGTTCTTAACCCCAAAGTCCGCAACATGTTCAATAAGGTTCCAAGTTCACATGTTGCTTAAGCGGTGGACTCGATTCTCCAGTCTGCCCAGATCATCAAGCCTCGGTATGATCTGCTAGATCCAGATCTCTGGCGGCGGACTCAGCTCTCAGTCTGCCCAGGTCGTCCTGCTTGAGAAGATCAGCTCCATGGATCACCCTGCTTCCTCTTCAGGCAGACTCAAGCATCAGTGCGCATAGGTTGCGGCCTTCCAGCCAGGATCGCGCATTACAACAATAGACGGAAGCTCCAGCCCGCGAGCCCAGTCTGCCCCTCTTGCACGGACTGGCGTGTCTTTTCTCTTTTGCTTCCCATTTCCGATGCCCGGTTCTCCTGTACCCCGGGCAGCCGGATATTTTAGCCCTGCCCCTTTGGGCAGGCCCCCGGACCTATAAATAGTGGGATGTGGTGCACACAAAGCACGCTGACTCGAGCCCTGGAGCCTACTTGTTAAAGGTTACTGACTCGAATCTCAGGTTTTGCAGTCTCTAGCTTGTTCTTTCCCTGTGCTTTTCCTTTCCTCCTCTTGTAATCAACTCATTTGCAATCAAAGGAAAGCCCGTTGCAAGAGAGGCATTTAGGCCGCGACAGGCGAAGTCTGGTGTTGCCGTGGCTCACGGCTCTGCTGTTATTTTTCTCTTATCCGCCTAGTAGATAGCTGCTTGTAGGTGCCCCTTTTCCCTTCCATCCCCCGTGCTCTAACCATTAGTTGGTGGTGCTCATTTCCCTCTATCCACTTTGCGCATCAACAGTTAACATGCGACCTTCAGATCACGAAGTTTTTTGAAATCAGCGGACAAAATGTCAGGCCACCGATCTCGCCATTCTGACCGCTCCAGTTCATCAGAGGACTCGCTGTGGGAAGCAATCAAACAGTCTCATTGGGAGGCTGTGTAACACACCCTATCCTTCGCATAACATATAACAGAAGGTCCGGCCGGGGCCCGACTCCATATACCACAGTCATACCGGACGGTTACTCATGGAAACCATCCAACCAATCATAACATCCTACACAGAGCATTCTAGCGGAAGCAGTTTAATAAGTTGCAATAAAGAACCCATCACAAAAGCATGAATGTCCACTAATACCAAATAGGAATGTTGTACATACACAAGTACAGGCCTTAAGGCCTTACAAAATGGTTTACTTGATATTACATGTTTTACAAACCACGACACACAGGCCGGTCATACATGAATAAAAGCAGTAAACACTCCAATTAGGCCTTCGAGGGCCGGCTTCGCACTTTGGGCTTTAGCCCGCTATTGACCGCTTAGTCCAGCAGCACCTGCAAACAACAAACCACCGCACGGTGGTAAAACAATGCAACGGTCAGCAATGCTGACCAAATTATAACGATCCCGCCACCAACTCTAGGCGGCGATGCTCCTTCCCTGCATTTCATTGCATAAGCGAGCAATTTAGCAATATTCATTTCATCACAAGCGTTGGCTCGCACGACCACACGCCCCGTGCACTCAGGGCATATTCTCGGTGAACCGGCCAATGTCACGTCAATTAAAGCCATAGTCTTTCCAGACTCACCACCTCCACTTTGACGACCAAACCTATGAGCATTTTGTCTTCTTGGACTAGTTCACGACAATTTAAGCTATAGACCACCGAAGACCCTAATTTATGCCAACGGCAAGTGCCACATACCCTTAGATCTCTTTAACCGAAAGACATAGAATGGGTACGGTTCCATCTAACCCGTGCTCACATCGCAACGACAGTTTAAGCCATATGCACAGGTCAAACTTCTCCCGAGTCCCATTTCCGTCACACATTTCACATAACTCGGTTATGTTCAAGTTGGCTCTCAGGCCTCCAAGTTGGCACGAACACACATCCACCCAGTTTTCCGGGTGCACCTTTGGGTTAATCCTCAAGGCTCCCTGTTGCAATCTACCGTGTAGAAAACCCGAAAAACAACCAATCGCACGGAGTCTTCTCTTGCATTTATGCAATGCAACATCACCGATCCAGACCAACATGTCCGGGTAGGCGTCACACATCATGCCTATGTCCGTTATCGCTTACGGACTCTACACAACGGGGACTTTATATATCTACCCGAAGGAACGCCTGCAACTCACCGCAAACTCGCGAGAGCGGGCTTCCTATGCAAAGAAGGAGAGCTTCACATGCTCAAGAAGAGAATCGTTACCCTAGCATTCCTCTTTGGCGCCATGGAAAAGTAAGCGGATGAAAAGCACCGCACTCTCTTCACCAACGTGGATCCGAAGTCGGCTCGCGATTTGGAGCTTCGAAGATCCACCAATGGCCGGATCTAGCTTCTTCTTCCTTCTTTGGCTCTCCTCTCTCTCTTGACTTAGAAAGAGAACCACTCAAGTAAAAGTGAGGGTTTCAAAGGTCCAATCCCGGGTATAACCCATCAGGAACAATCCCCAGCCGTTGGATCCCAAATTAAAGAAACGAACAGCCTTGATTCGGGCCTGAAATGTACAATCTGGACCGAACACGGCCTGGCACACGCCCGTGTCCAGGGCCGTGTCCCCCATTCGCCGTCAAAATCGACGCGCCTGGAACAACACATAGCATCCGACACGCCCGTGTTCGACCTGACACGCCCGTGTTCCAACTTACACGGCCGTGTGGTCGGTCGTGTGCCCCCATTGATTTATCCCAAAAATAACCCGAGAACAACACGCGTTCTTCGACACGCTCGTGTCCTAACCCGTGTCCACTCGAACATGCCTGGGCTCCAGGCCGTGTTCACGATCTCGACACTTCGTCGAGCGAAGTTCGTCGACCTCACGACACGGCCTGGGACACATACGTGTCCGAGGTCGTGTGCCTTGTCTTGACACATCGTCGAGCGAAAATGTCGACACACCGGGCCGGTTGTCGACACGGGCTCGACACGCCCTGAGACACGCCCGTGTCTCAGGCTGTGTGCCTCGTCTCGACACTTCGTCGAGCAAAAATCGTCGACACCCCGGGTCGATCGTCGACACCCCGGGTCGATCGTCGACACGGGCTCGACATGCCCTGAGACACGCCCGTGTCTCAGGCCGTGTGCCCTGTCTCGACACAGTGTCGACCGAAATTCATCGACTTCGCGGCATAGTCGTCGACTCCAGTCTAACACGCCCTGTGACACGCTCGTGTCCCAGGCCGTGTGCCTCCTGCCAGATTCCAAATCTGGCCCAAAACGTCCCCCGTCGCTCTTTTGAGTTTCGGGGCGTTACAACTCTCCCCCTCTTAAAAGAATTTCGTCCACGAAATTATATAAAGGAAAGACATGTACAAAATTAAATTGTACCTGAGCAGAACAACTCCGGATACTCGTCAAGCATAGTCTGCTCTCGCTCCCAAGAGAGCTCCTCACGACCGCAATTGTCCCATTGGACCTTGACCATCCTGATCTCTTTATTGCGTAGTCGCTTGACCTCCAAGTCCTCAATCCGCATGGGCTTGACTTTTGTCGTCAAACCACTATCTACTGGCACTTGATCAACCGCGATCACTTGCGAAGGCTCTTGAACCGCCTTCCGAAGCACCGAAATATGGAATACATCATGTAAACCACTTAGCTCCACTGAAAGCTTCAACCGATAGGCTGCTTCACCAACCCGATCCAGAACCTCAAACGGCCCAAGGTACCTCGGGCTTAGCTTTTTTCAATCGCCGCACCCGTGAGACACCCTTGAACGGCTTGATCTTTAAGTACACCCAATCGCCCACAGCGAACTCCACGTTCCTGTGCTTGGCATTATAGTAATTTGCTAGCCGATCCTGAGCGATAAGCAACTTCTCCTGAATGGTTCTCACCAAAGAAGTAGCATCCTCCACTTCTAATCGCTTATACAACTTTGACTCACCTGTTTCTAGCCAAGACAACGGCGTGAGACATTTTCTACCATATAGGGCCTCAAAGGGCCCCATTTGAATACTCGCTTGGTAGTTATTGTTGTACGCAAACTCCACCAAATACAGATGGTATTCCCATTGCTTTCCAAAATCCAAGATACACATGCGAAGCATGTATTCCATAGTTCTATTGACCCTCTCGGTCTGCCCATCTATTTGCGGATGGAAGGCTGTGCTGAATTTTAGCCTTGTTCCCAACATTTGCTGCACAAGCCTCCAATCATTGGACATGAACTGCCCATCTCGGTCACTCACGATTCTGCGGGGCACACCATGAAGCCGTACAATGTTATCCACATACAGTTTTGCCAACTTCTCCACCGGATCATCCTTCCTATGCGGAATAAAATACGACACCTTCGTTAGCCGATCTACGACCACCCAAATGACGTCGTTCCCCTTTTGCGACCTTGACAAACCGTGCACAAAGTCCATAGAGATGTCGTCGAATTTCCACTTCGGAATAGGCAAGGCGCAAGTTTGGCACTTCGCTACGTAGAGCGCCACATCCTTTTTCAAACCCGGCCACCAAAACAGTTTCTTTACATCGCGGTACATCTTTGTGCTCCCCGGGTGAATCAAGTACTTAGTATGGTGTGCCTCATACAACAATTCCACCTGTAGATTGCCCACACTTGGGACACACAGAGGACCGTCTTTCCAAAGTATTCCGTCCTCCACGACGAATTGGGAATTTGACCCATCCAGAGCCTCTTCCATGAACTACTTCATGTGGTCATCCAAATCCAAAGCCTGCTGAATCCGATCAGCCAGGTCATATTGGACTTCAGTCCAATTCAGTACTGCTTCAGCACTTGATTGCTTATCCACACAAATAATCTCCAGCGCCTCCAACTCCCGCACCAACCGCTCATCATGCACCGATAGCCAATTGGCTTGAGCTTGGGCTCGGCGACTCAACGCATCCGCAACCGCATTACCTTTACTAGGTACGTAGTGGATCTTGAAGGTATAGTACCCCAGGAACTCCATCCATCTACGCTGCTGCATATTCAGATCTTTCTGATCAATGAGATACTTTAGGCTCTTATGATCGGTGTAGATATCAATCTTCACACCGTACAAATAATGCCTCCACAGCTTCAAGGCAAAAATCACGGCCGCTAGCTCCAAGTCATGGACCGGATAATTCCTCTCGTGCACTTTTAGCTGTCTCGAGCCATAAGCTATCACACTTCCGTATTGCAGTAGCACGCAACCCAAACCGCTACCCGAAGCATCGCTGTAAATCTCATAGCCTTCGGTCCCAATCGACGAACTCAGCACAGGCGCCGTGGTCAACCTACATTTCAACTCCTCAAAAGCCCGCACGCACTCCGGCGTCCAAACGAACTTCTGCTCCTTCCTCGTCAAAGTAGTGAGAGGTAACGCTATCCGCGAGAAGTTCTCTACGAAGCGCCTACAATAGCTGGCAAGCCCCAGAAAGCTCCTGACTTCCGCTACCGTAGCAAGCTCAGGCCACTCCCGTATCGCAACAATTTTCGCCGGATCCACAGCAATACCCTCTCCACTGACTATATGACCGAGGAATGCCACTGAGGATAACCAAAACTCGCACTTGGAGAACTTGGCATACAATTGATTCCTCCTTAGCGTCTCCAAAACCAAATGAAGATGCTTGAAGTGATCTTCCTCACTCTGTGAGTACACCAAAATATCGTCGATGAAGACGATCACAAAATGGTCCAAGTACTCCCTGAAAGTCCTGTTCATCAAATCCATGAACACTGACGGCGCATTAGTCAGCCTAAACGGCATGACCGTAAACTCATAATGCCCGTATCTCGTACTAAACGCTGTCTTCAGGATATCACTCTCCCTTATTCGCAGCTGATAGTACCTAGACTTGAGATCCAACTTCGAGTACACCGTCGACCCGACCAACTGATCAAAAAGATCATCGATCCGGGGGATCGGGTACTTGTTCTTTTCCATCAATTTGTTGATCTCCCGATAATCAATACATAGCCTCAAGCTTCCGGCCTTCTTCTTAACAAAGAGGACCGGTGCGCTCCAAGGCGAAGAACTTGGGCGCACATACCCTTGCTCCAACAACTCCTGCAGTTGAACCTTCAGCTCCGCCATTTCCTTAGGTGCTAGCCAATATGGAGATCGTGACACAGGTTTGGCACCTGGCATTAAGTCAATTGTGAAATCTATCTCCCGCTGAGGCGGGGCTCTAGGAAGATCTCTAGGGAACACATCAGCGTATTCCGATACCACTGAAATAAAATCCAACGCGGGCTTCCACTTTGCAACCTCCACTAGTGTAAAGAACAGTTCTGCACCGGCATGAACCGCCTTCACCATCTTAAGAGCAGAAATCAACGTCTTGCTCGACCCCTTTAATCCCGTAAAAGTCGTCTCACGACTTGCTCCCAACTTGACTTCCTTTCAACCGCAATCAATATAGGCCTGCTGCTCCGAGAGGCAGTCCATGCCAAATATAACGTCGAACTCCTCCAACGGAAGTAACGACGCTTGCAGATCGAAATCCTGATTCCCAATGCGAATCTTAACACCGCATATCCTATCCGCTCGCATCGAACACCCATTGGGCAACAACACATCCAACTTATCCTTCGTCATTGAAGAAGGGACTCCGATGCGTGATATAAATCCTTCGGACAAGAAGGAGTGTGAAGCCCCCGTATCAAAGAGAGCTCTTGCCGGATTTTCACAAATCAAAACAAATTCTAAACAAGCAGTGGTAACATGTGCATAACAAGTATTTAAAGAAATTGACTTGCTATAAATTAAACCGTACCTGTCACCACATCCGCCTATTTGATTGCCTCCTGTTGGCCAAGATTATAGACCCTTCGTTGGGCCGGAGCATAATGGGACGCGGTTTACTCCACCACCTTGCCCTTCTCTTCAAAGGTCGCTCCCGGCCTTCTCTCGGACATGGGACGTCCGCTCCAACAATCGCGGGCAAAGTGCCCCGACTTTCCGCAAGTAAAACATGCGCCCGGGGTCCGACCCGTAGTCACCCCAGAAGCACCAGAAGGAGCTGGACCCGAAGTCCTATGCTTCTTGAAGGACCTTCGATAGCAGGACTTTGAAGTAGTCGGCGCTTTGAACTCAGATTTCTTGTCACCAACGCTCTTCTTCGCTTGGACATTCTTCATGTCCTTCTCCAAGGACCGGGCCGTGTTGACCAAGGTCAAGAAACCCTGCGCCATCGGCCCCGAGAGTAGTAACCTCAACTCATCTCTCAACCCTTCATAGAATCGATTCGTCTTGCGCTCCTCATCCGCGATGGTGGAGCTAGCATATCGACTCAAACGAGTAAACTCGTGGAGATATTCATCCACGCTCTTCTCACCCTGAACCAACTTCAGGAACTCGTTCTCCAACGAAATCCTCTGAGTAGAAGGGAGGTACCTTGCCAAGAACAGTCTCGAGAACTCCTCCATTGAGACATCAATAAGTTGTCTACCTCTCAAAAGATGCAACTCCAATCATTCCCACCACAATCTCGCTTCACCATCCAAAAGGAACGTAGCAATGGTGGTCATTTGCCACTCCTCCGTCTCAATTGATGTCATGACTCTCTTCACCCTGGAGAGCCAGTCTTCAGCTTGAGATGGGGTTCCCAACCCCGAGAATACTGGAGGACTAAAGCTCATGACATGCTTGAGCTGTCTCTCGGTTTCCCTCCTTGGCACCACCGGCTCTACTACCACATGTTCCACTCTCCTCGGCTCAGCCTCTTGCAGCGGTACCTGCTCCATCGCAGGAGCGGGCTGCTGCGTTTTCCTTGCAGGCTGCACATTAATCATTGCCAACACTGCTTCAGCCACCAATTGTATGGTCTCAGCCGATAGAGGTGTTGCAGGAGCTTCATTAGGTGCATTGCTAGCCTCAGAAACTCGACGTTCCGATGGCCCAGCACCACTTCTGGTCACCTATAGTGATACAAAACACCGTTAAGCGACCAAATAAAATTGCAAACAGCAATTATAGGAACACGCAGGTTCCTCAAACATGTGTATTTTCATTCCTAAGTGGACATTCATGGGTTCTTTTACTGTTATAACGATTACGCACACACATGTGCTCACCACCTCTTAAAAAGAATTTGGCCACGAATTCAGCTTAAGCCCGACCAAAACCAGTAGTCTGATACCAAATTGTAACACTCCCTATCCGTCGCATAGCAAATAGCAGTAGGTCCGGCCGGGGCCCGACGCCATATACCACATACAGACCGGGTGGTTACTCATGGAAACCATCCAACCAATCATAACGTCCTACACAGAGCATTCTAGTGGAAGCAATTTAATAAGTTGCAATAAAGAACCCATCACAAAAGCATGAATGTCCACTAATACCAAATAGGAATGTTGTACATACACAAGTACAGGCCTTAAGGCCTTACAAAATGGTTTACTTGATATTACATGTTTTACAAACCACGGCACGCAGGCCGGTCATACATGAATAAAAGCAGTAAACACTCCAATTAGGCCTCCGAGGGCCGGCTTCGCACTTTGGGCTTTAGCCCGCTATTGACCGCTTGGTCCAGCAGCACCTGCAAACAACAAACCACCGCACGGTGGTAAAATAAGGCAAAAGTCAGCAATGCTGACCAAATTATAACGATCCCGCCCCCAACTCGGGGCGGCGATGCTCCTTCCCTGGATTTCATTAGCATAAGCGAGCAATTTAGCAATATTCATTTCATCACAGGCATTGGCTCGCACGACCACATGCCCCGTGCACTCAGGGCACATTCTCGGTGAACCGGCCAATGTCATGTCAATTAAAGCCATAGACATTCCGGACTCACCACCGCCACTTTGACGGCCAAACCTATGAGCATTTTGTCTTCTTGCCCTGGGTCACGACAATTTAAGCCATAGATCGCTGAAGACCCTAATCTATGCCAACGGCAAGTGCCACATACCCTTAGATCTCTTTAACCGAACGACATAGAACGGGTATGGTTTCATCTAACCCGTGCTCACATCGCAACGACAGTTTAAGCCATATGCACTAGTCAAACTTCTCCCGAGTCCCATTTCCGTCACACATTTCACATAACTCGGTTACGTTCAAGTTGGCTCTCAGGCCTCCAAGTTAGCGAGATCACGCATCCGCCCAGTTTTCCGGGTGCACCTTTGGGTTAATCCCCAAGGCTCCCCGTTGCAATCTACCGTGTAGAAAACCCGAAAAACAACCAATCGCACGGAGTCTTCTCCGGCATTTATGCAATGCAACATCACCGATCCAGTCCAACATGTCCGAGTAGGCTTCACACATCATGCCTATGTCCGTTCTCACTTACGGACTCTACACAACGGGGACTTTACATATCTACCCGAAGGAACGCCTCCAACTCACCGCAAACTCGCGAGAGCGGGCTTCCTATGCAAAGAAGTAGAGCTTCACATGCTCAAGAAGAGAATCGTTACCCTAGCATTCCTCTTTGGCGCCATGGAAAAGTAAGCAGATGAAAAGAACCGCACTCTCTTCGCCTCCGTGGATCCGAAGTCGGCTCCCGATTTGGAGCTTCGAAGCTCCACCAATGGCCGGATGTAGCTTCTTTTTCCTCCTATGTCTCTCCTCTCTCTCTTGACTTAGAAAGAGAACCACTCAAGTAAAAGTGAGGGTTTCAAAGGTCCAATCCCGGGTATATCCCATCAGGAACAATCCCCAGCCGTTGGATCCCAAATTAAAGAAACATACGGCCTTGATTCGGGCCTAAAATGTACAATGTAGACCGAACACGGCCTGGCACACGCCCGTGTCCAGGGCCGTGTCACCCATTCGCCATCAAAATCGACGCGCCTGGAACAACACACGGCATCCGACACGCCCGTGTTCGACCTGACACGGCCGTGTGGTCGGCCGTGTGCCCCCATCGTTTTATCCCGAAAACAACCCGAGAACAACACGGGTTCTTGGACACGCCCGTGTCCTAACCCGTGTCCACTCGAACACGCCGTGTGGTCGACCTCACGACACGGCCTGGGACACGGCCGTTTCCGAGGCCGTGTGCCTTGTCTTGACACATCGTCGAGCAAAAATGTCGACACCCCGGGCCGGTTGTCGACAAGGGCTCGACACGCCCTGAGACACGCCCGTGTCTCAGGCCGTTTGCCTCGTCTCGACACTTCATCGAGCGAAAATCGTCGACACCCCAGGCCGATCGTCGACACGGGCTCGACACACCCTGAGACACGCCCGTGTCTCAGGCCGTGTACCCTGTCTCGACACAGTGTCGACCAAAATTCGTCGACTTCGCGGCCAAGTCATCGACTCCAGTCTGACACGCCCTGGGACACGCCCGTGTCCCAGGCCGTGTGCCTCATGCCAGATTCCAAATCTGGCCCAAAACGTCCCTCGTCGCTCTTTTGAGTTTCGGGGCGTTACAGGCTGAACGATCTCGCATGGAGACCTACCCGCGCTTGGATGTCATCAGTCGGAAATTAAGCTCGCTGACTCAGCAACATGCGCTCCAGGCTACAATAGATCCCGCGGACACGCTAGCCCACCAGACTCTAGTCCGCCGAACTCCTCTTATGCAATCTTCGGCGATTACGCCATCTCCTCAGTCTCATCATCCAGCTCAGACCACAGCTCCTCTGCGTCCTCAATAAGATCAGTTCGCCTCTCTGAGTGATTTCTTCAGGGAGGCGGCCAAGGGCACTCCTACCCGCCAGCTCAACTTTGTAGTCCACCAGTCCGCACAGCCCGCAGATGCTCCTACTCCAGTCCTCCCTTCCTATCCCGTTGAATATGAAACACCCTCTCCCTGCGTTGATCGAATCTGATTGGAGTCAGGACCAAACAACTTCAGATAACCTCGTCTTCCTCTCTATATAGGGGAGACTGATCTTGTTGCCCATCTGCAGGCATTCGAATGAGCATTTGCATTGAGATGCCTCTCCGACGCCATAAAATGCGAACTTTTAGTCACCACCCTCAAAGGACAGGCAAGTGAGTGGTTTTATGAGTTGCCTTCAGGCACAATTTCTTCTTTCGCTGAGTTCTGCAGCGAGCTCCTACTGAGGTTTGCTACCTCCAAGAAGAGAAAGGATGGATCAGCTGCTCTCTTTGATATCAAGCAATGAGATTACGAGTCGGTTGCTCGATTCATTGATCATTTCCAGAGGGAGATCCAGAGGGTGAGAAATGTGAACCCCGACTACTATAAAGTTGCCTTAATCCACGACCTCCGGGAAGGACTGTAACGCCACAGGTTTTTTCGGCATTATTTACTCCTCTCGTTGACGTCATAATGATGTAGAGGGTGTTACTTTAGCGTGCAGTTTATGGCGCGTCGCCGATAGTGCGTTTTCGCATCTTTTCGATTCAGTCGGCTGAATTCTTGAATCTTTGGCAGAAAAAAAAATTTCACTTTTGGAAAACTTAATTGATTGATTTTTGTCTTGCTCGTCCAGTTTCGTCGAACCAACCTTGATATGTTTGATTTTATCTTATTTTTATTCTTTGGGTTCGACGATCGTTGAGCGGAGCTCGACGATCATTTTTCCTTGTGGTGCTGTCTGGGTTCGACGATCGTGGAGCGGAGCTCGACGATCGCCCTTTTCTTTCTGGTGTTGTCTGGGTTCGATGATCGTCGAGCGGAGCTCGACCATCGCTTTTCCTTTCTGGTCGTTGCTTGGAGTTTGACGATCGTCGAGCGAAGCTCGACGATTATTAGTTTCTCTAGGCGTTGTTTGGAGGTCGACGATCGTCGAGCGGAGGTCGACGATAGTCGAGCGGAGCTCGACGATTGTCGTGATGAGCTCGACGAGTCGTCACAGCTGTATCAACACTGCTGGGCTGTCGTGTGTCGACACAGCTGTGTCGACACTGCCGACTGGTGTCGACACAGTTGTGTCGACACCGCTGGGCTGTCGGGTGTCGACACATCTGTATCGACACTGCCGACTGGTGTCGACACAGTTGTGTCGACACCGCTGGGCTGTCGGGTGTCGACACAGCTGTGTCGACACTGCCAACTGGTGTCGACACAGTAGTGTCGACACCGCTGGGTTGTCGGGTGTCGACACAGCTGTGTCGACACTGCCGACTGGTGTCGACACAGTTGTATCGACACCGCCGGACCGGTTTCGTTGAACCCGGTCTTTTCTGCGGAGTATTTATACTTTCTTCATCTTCTAAGTCTTTTAGCCGACCTAGTTTTCTCCTGCCTTCCGTTCCAGAGCGGCGTGTGAGGAGAAGGTTGTCCATCTGTGCTTCTTTCGGTGACCACCGACGGAGTTCCAGTGCTCGAAATTTCCAACCGATCGTAGATCCGGAAAGCTCTCGTCGAGTGCTGCGCCATCGTGGTAGTTTCTTCCCCGTTTCTTGAGTTTTTCTTGTTAGGGTTTTCGGCCCTAACTGTTATTTCGGACATTTTCGTCCAGATTACGGCTCCTATCGCGGAGCGTGGAGATTTGGAGAGTTTTCCAGTAAATCGAGGCAAGTAGTATTCTTGCTCTCCCTCTTGTTCTTGATTCTAAATTTTGCCCTTTTTCTACACTTGTTGAGTTTATTATGCTTCGACAGTTGAGATACTTGTCTTGAAATCCTAACTTGTTTCCCCGTTTTTTTCTGGAATTGTTACTTGATATCCCTAAAGCCTTAAGCTCAAAATTTTAGTCCATTGGATTGGTAAACAAATTGGTTGTCGTGTTGTTTTAACCATCGAGTCATTCTTGTTCGTTTTTTTTTTCTTATTAAACTATACTTGCTGTTCTTTGAAATGCCCTTTTGCAGTCCACTTGGTTGGCTATCCCTGGAGTCTATGATGAATAAAAACAAATGAACCCTGCTTGTATAATTATGTAACTAAAGAAACTCAAATGAACTGTGTGTGTTGGGGTCCTCCCTCGGCATAGTGTTTTATACTCCGATGAACTGTGCGCTTTGGGGTGCTCCCTCGGCATAGTGCTTTATGCTTTGATAGACTGTGTGCGTTGGGTTTCTCCGTCGGCAAAGTATTTATTAATGAAAGATTGAACTTCTGTTGCTGGTGCTTGTTCCATTTTTGATAAAGTGTTTAGCATTTCTTGCTCGGCTAGTTTTACTGTTGCTCACCTTTACTCTGCTGACCATTTTGTTGCAGTCATTTTTTCATTCTCCTTTACTTTGAGGTTTTTGTAGTCTGCTTTTACTCTTGTACTACCTGTGACTTGCTTCTGAGGTGTTCTTCTTTTGAATGCCTCAGGATCAGAGTTGTAGCAGGTTTAGCTAACAGTGTTGGGCTCCCGGTGCTGCTGGTTTCTGCGGCCGTTTGTTTCCACCTCTGAGCTTGAGGTAGTTGTCTTGTTTAGACCTGTCAGATTTTGCTATGGGTTCGTGTTAGTTGTTGACGTCCATAGATTTTGACTTTTCTGTGATGGACTACTTGCTGTTGTTTTTACTGATACTTTTTACCTGATGGTTCTTGCTCTCTGGGAAGGATTTATGTTAGTATGCATTTAGTTATTTTAAATTATACAAAACTGCATTCCGAAATATTGGCATTGATAAGCCCGGAATCCGCGACCTGCCCGCGCAGTTTTCCAGACCGGGCGGTCTGATTATTCAAGCCGCCAAGCCTTCCAAGCCGGGCGGTCTCCATGTCAGGCCGCTGCCAACGCCGACCCTGCTCAGCGACAAGGCCCAAGGACCCAGCCGTCAGCTCGCAAGGAGGAATCCACCAGGCCGCGCGGCTTCCCTCCTTTCTTGTTTCTTTCTCTTTTGCTTCCCCTCACCTCTGCCCGGTTCTCCTGTACCCCGGGCAGCCGGTATTTTTAGCCCTGCCCGTTTGGGCAGGCCCCCGAGCCTATAAATAGGGGGAGGGTGCACTCCCCAAGACACGCTGACTGGGATCCAGGAGCTCGCCTGTTAAGAGCTGCGGACTCAAGTCTAGTGTATTGCGGCTTGTAGTCTGGCCGGCTTCTTCTTTTACTCGTTGTAACTGTTTCTCATTTTGAAGTAAAGGAAAGCCCGCCGCAAGAGTGGCATTTAAGCCGCGGCGGGCGAACTCTGCTGTTGCCGCTGCCAGCGGCCCCCCTCTTTTCCGGTCCTTTAGCCGCGACCGCTAGTAACCGATTGGTCGACAGTCTTCTCCTTTCCTCCCCTATTCCCCGGTGTTCGAACCGTTAGCTGGTGGTGCCCGACTCCCTGTCCGTTTTCGTGCATCAACAGTTAACACGCGACCTTCAGATCTCGACTAATCGATGAAATCAGCGGTCTAGCTAATTAAACCGCTCTATCCTCTAGAGTTCGGCGGCCTGTCGAGCAAGCCGCAACTTCGCCGGCTAAGGTTTTCAGCCCGCCTCCAGTGCTGTAGAACCTGGCTTTCTATCCGCTCTCTTTTCAGCCGGTCTTCTTATCGGTTTGCAGTATCGTCTAGCCGCCACATTAAGCCGCCGCTGTTCTGCGGTCTCTTGAAAAAGTTCGGCTATTCTTTCTTTTTAGGATGAATCCTGCAAAGGGTCATGATAAATCAAGCCGCATCTCAGTGACAACAGATCTCTCAGAAATGCAGGATTGCTCGTATTTTAATAGTGAGGTTGTTGACCCTCATAGAGAAATTTTGCAAACAGTGTTGAGCGTGGACTAGAATCTATTGCAAATGAACCTCTTTGTGAGGACGAAGAAGAGGCCCCTTCTCCATTCATTAATCGAATTCAGTGGTGTTAACCCCTCAGTCCGCAACATACTCCAAGATTCCAAAGCCCCCATTCAGCAGGCACGGACAGGCTTTGTCCGTCCGCCCAGTCCGGCACTGTCACCAGCCGGGCGCCAAGGGTGATACTCCAGCAGCGGACGCAAGGACCAGTTCGCTCAGTCCGCCGGCGCTTTGGGCAACAGGTTCTACAGCGGCGGACGAAGTATCTCGTCCGCCCAGGCCGCCGCCCTCCAGTTGGCGCGCCCAGCAGCAGTGGAAGCTCCAGCTCGCGAGCCCAGTCCGCCACTTCTGTGCGGACTGGCGTGTTCTTTCTTTTTGCTTCCCGTCACCGCTGCCCGGTTCTCCTGTACCCGGGCAGCCGGTTATTTTAGCCCTGCCCGTTTGGGCAGGCCCCCTATCCTATAAATAGGGGGGAGGTGGTGCACTCAAGGCACGCTGACTCGAACCCAGGAGCCTACTTGTTACAGGCTGCGGACTCGAATCCTGTGCCTTGCGGACTCCCCTTTGCTCTGCTTCTCAGTCTTTTCCTTTCACTTGTAACTAAACCCTTCTTCAATCAAGGGAAAGCCCGTCGCAAGAGAGGCATTCAGGCCGCGACGGGCGAAGTCTGTTGTTGCCGTGGTTCACGGCCCTGCTCATCTTCCAGCTCTCATCCGCTTAGTAGATCGCTACTCGCAGTCTCCCTACTCCCCCTGTGATCGAACAAGTTAGCTGGTTGTGCTCGACCCCCCTTGTGTTTTCGTGCATCAACAGTTAACACGCGACCTTCAGATCCGAGTAGTGTTTTGAAATCAGCGGACGAAAGATGTCAGACCGCAGAGCCCGCTCTTCAGATCGCTCCAGCTCTTCAGAAGACTCCCTTTGGGATGCAATAGAACAAGCTCACCTTGAGGCCGAGCAGTCTCGCAGGCAGACCGACCAGCGTCTTGACACAATCAGCCAAGCTCTGCTTGTTTTGGCCCAGCGGCTTGCTCCTCAGGCCGCAGCGAACCCAGCGGACTCGCCAGTCCGCCAGACCCCAGCTCGCCGAACTCCGCTTCGGCAGTCGCCAGAAACTCCTCGGAACCCTGTTCAGTCCGCTGCTCCTCTGCGCCCTCAGGAGGAAGAGTTCGCTTTCAGAGATTTCTTCAGAGAAGCTGCCAGGGGCACTCCAGCCCGCCAGCTTCACTTTGCTGACCGCCAGTCCGCCGAGCCCGCGGACTCCTCGGCTCCAGTCCGCCATTTCTCCCCGGCAGAGTTTGACACCCCGTCTCCCTTTGTTGACCGAATTCGATGGGAATCGGCCCCGAGCAACTTCAGGGAGCCTCGCATCCCATTCTATTCAGGATCGACAGATCCCGTCTCTCATCTCCAGGCATTTGAGGGGCAGTTGCTTTGAGATGCCTCTCAGATGCAATTAAGTGCAAATTGTTGGTTACCACTCTCGAAGGGCAAGCGAGAGAGTGGTTCTACGAGCTGCCTTCGGGCACGATCTCTTCTTTTGCCGAGCTTCGTAACCAGTTGATGTTGAGGTTTGCCACCTCGAGGAAGAGAAAGAATGGGCCAGCTGCCCTATTCGAGATCAAGCAAAGGGATAACGAATCGGTGGCACGATTCGTTGATCGCTTTCAAAGAGAAATTCAGGGGGTGAGGAATGTGAACCCCGACTATTACAAAGTTGCCTTGATCCATGGCCTCCGGGAGGGCCCTCTGAAGTTCAAAGCAACAACCAAGGCTCCAGAGACCTATCAAGAGTTGATCGCCATGGTCAACCGCTTCATAGAAGGGGAAAATGCTAATCCGACCTACGTCTCATCCCTGACAGCCAAGGCTGAAGAAAGGGATGCCTCCGCTTCTTCTTCCCGTGGCAAGCCCCCTCGCCCAGACTTCCAGCCTCCGTCTCAAAGAGGCAGGAACTTCCGCAACAAAAAACCATTCCAAGGCCATCAACAGTTTCACGAGCAGAGACTGCCGTTGGCCGCCACTCCCGCCGTTCCTTTGCAGGCTCTTCCCATCCTCCAGCAGGCAGCCTTGCCTGCCCCGGGCCAATATGAAGAAAGTCCCATGGAGGACCCTGCAGATCTGGACCTTGACGAAGTCATCCAGATCCTGCAAAGTAGATCAGAAGAAAGGAGGCAAGAGCCTCAGAAGCTGTGGAAGCCGAGGAACAATTCGCAATACTGCCAATTCCACAAGGAAAAGGGTCATCTGACTGAGGAATGCAAGGCCCTTCGTGCGCTGATTGATAAGTTGCTTGCCGAGGGCAAGATTGACCTGACCAAGAAGGATTCTCCTTCCTCGTCAAAGCCATCCACCTCGAAGGGCAAAGAGGTAGCTGAGGCTTACCAGGAGTGTGTAGATGTGGAGGACGAAGGCCGTCTGGGGCCGATCAACGTCCCAGTGGAATGCTTTGATGCAGATGATGAGGGAGTTCTGGGACGCCTCTTCTTCATCCATGGTGGAGCAGGGACCGAGTCCACTCGGAAATCTTCAATTTCAAGGGTCACCCAGGCGGAGGTGGCCTCTTCTTCCGTTGCTCCCCCAAGAGAAGTCGTCACCTTTGGTCCAGAAGATCTTCCTCAAACAGCCAATCCATTTGACGATGCTGTTGTGATCAAGGCTGTGCTTGGCGACTTCACAGTGGACAGAATTCTTGTTGATACGGGCAGTTCAGTCAACCTCCTCTTCAAGTCTACTTTTGAGGCCCTGAGGACCGGAAAGCCTCTGCTTTCCACTGAGGGGGCCGCTCTACGGATTCTCAGGAGAGAGGAAAGAGGTGGAGGGAAGCGTCACCTTGCCAGTGAAGCTTGGAGGGGCAATAAAGCAGATACAGTTCATAGTGGTCGACGCCCCCAGCAGCTACCATGCCATCTTCGGCAGGCCCCTGCTGAACAAGTACCAAGCAGTGGTTTCCACTTACCACCTCGCCATCAAGTTCTTTGCCGATGGGAGGATGTGCCGGGTCAGGAGCGACCCAAGGAGAGCAAGGGAGTGTTACGTCCGCACTGTCAACATGGTTGAAGCTTCCCTTGCTCCAGCAGAGGCTGCAGAAGCCTCTTCCAGTTCGAAAGCTGCTGCTGATGAAGGTGCTCACCTGGAACCTGCCCAGGTGACGCAAGGAGTCCCCATTGCTGAAGGGGAGGAGAGGAAACTCTCCATCAACTCGGAGCTACCTGAAGATCAAAAGGCTGAGTTGATTTCCTGCCTGCTAAAGAACCTGGATGTCTTTGCCTGGTCAGCAGAAGACATGCCGGGGGTGGATCCTGATGTAGCTTGCCACCATCTGAATGTTGATCCCAGCTGCAAGCCCATCCAACAGAAGAAGAGGGACGTGGCAACAAAGCTTGCAGAGCCAATAAGGGAGGAGGTTGCAAAACTCCTCAAGGCAAATTTTGTTAAAGAAGTGCAATATCCCACCTGGATTTCAAATGTTGTAATGGTTAAAAAACCAGGGGGAAAGTGGCGAATGTGTGTAGACTTTACAAAACTTAATAAAGCATGTCCTAAAGATTGCTACCCCCTGCCTCGGATAGATTCTTTAGTTGATTCCGCGGTAGGATACTCTTACATGAGTTTTTTAGATGCGTTTTCTAGTTATCACCAGATAAGAATGCATAAGCCCGACGTTCCTCACACGTCGTTCATAACTAACGATGGATGTTATTGCTATCTTGTCATGCCCTTCGGGCTTAAGAATGCTGGCGCGACCTATCAACGGATGATGGACCGTGTGTTTAACCATCAAAAAGGAAGAAACCTAGAAGTGTATGTAGACGATCTCTTAATTAAGAGTAAATCGTTTTCGCTGCACTTGCTAGATCTAGCAGAGACGTTCGCTACTCTGCGTAGATACAAGATGAAGCTCAATCCTTTGAAGTGCACCTTTGGAGCGAGTAAGGGGAAGTTCCTCGGTCATCTCCTAACTCCGGAGGGACTTGCCCCCAATCCCGACAAGGTAAAAGCTATTCTTGAAATGCCTACCCCACGTTCACCGAAGGAAGTTCAGCAGTTAGGGGGAAGGCTGGCAGGTCTTGCAAGATTCCTCTCTCGGGTTGGAGATAGGAGTGCCCCCTTCTTCAAAACTCTCCGCGGTGCATCCAAGTTTGAGTGGACAGAAGAGTGCTCCAAAGCCTTTGAACAGTTAAAGATACAGCTTACCTCGTCGCCTCTGCTTCAGAGCCCCAGGCCAGGAGAGGTTCTTTTCTTGTATCTAGGGGTTGGCCCTGAGGCCGTCAGCTCCGTTCTCCTTCGGGAAGAAGGCAGAAAGCAGTTTCCAATCTACTATGTCAGCCATATCTTGAAGAGTGCTGAAACGCGGTACCCGATCTTGGAAAAGTTAGCCTTGGCACTGGTCATGTCAGCTCGCAGGCTCCGTCCATACTTCCAAGCACATTCAGTCCAAGTCATCACCGATCAACCTTTGAAGGGTGTGTTGGAAAAGCCCGAGCATTCCGGCAGGCTAGCTAAGTGGGCAATAGAGCTAAGTGAATTTGAAATTTCTTATGTGCCCAAGACAGCCATCAAAGCTCAAGTCCTAGCGGATTTCCTTATTGACATGCCAGAGTCCAGTTCTGATCAGGCAGAAAGGTCACCTTTGGCTTGGACCATCTATGTCGATGGTGCCTCAGGCAGAAGTTCTTCTGGAGCAGGAGTGGTTCTCATCAATCCAAATGGAATCAAGTTGGAGCAGGCCATCAAGTTTTACTTTCCAGTAACCAACAACCAGGCTGAATATGAATCTCTGCTAGCAGGCTTGAGGCTCGCAAGGGAATTAGGGATCGATCATGTTCACATCAGAACCGATTCTCTGGTAATGGCGTCGCAAGTCCTTGGTAACTTTGAAGCAAGGGAGCCAGTCTTGAAAAAGTATCTAGCTCTTGTGAAAATAGAAATCGGCAGGTTTAAAAGCTTCACCATCGAACATATCCCTAGAACAGAGAATGAGGAGGCCGATTTTCTCTCTAAGCATGGGATGCCTTCAGGAGGCACAACTTCCGAGCTCTTCCGCCCGGCAGTGGTGGAAGGAGATCTGATGCAAGTCGACCAGCGTGCCTCCTGGATGGACCCGTTCATCCTATATCTATCAACAGGAAATTATCATCATACAGTTAGAGACAAGAAAAAGTTCAGGATAAAAGCAGCTCACTACTTTCTAGTGGCGGGAATCCTTTATAGAAAGACCTTCCTCTCAACCATGGCCCGATGTGTTTCAGAAGAAGAAGCTCACACCGTTTTGCAAGAAGTTCATTCAGGAGAGTGTGGAAGTCACTCTGGAGCAAGAACTCTTGAAAGACGAGTCCTGCGGCAAGGGTATTTCTGGCCCACAATGAAGAAAGACTCAGAGATCTACGCCAGAAGGTGTGTTCAATGCCAGAAGTTTGCTCCGCTTCAGCACCAAGCAGCTCAGTCCCTCAGGTCGATTGCAACTCCTTGGCCCTTTGCGGTTTGGGGAATGGATCTCATTGGTTCTTTTCCCTTGGCAAGCGGGCAACGGCGTTTTATCATCGTAATGATCGACTACTTCAGCAAGTGGATCGAAGCCAAGGCATTGGCTAAGACAACGACTCAGATCGTCAAGAACTTCATTTGGGGGGAAATTGTCTGCCGGCACGGGATACCAATGGCAATAATCACTGACAATGGGCCGCAGTTCAACAACTCAGAGATGATAGATTTTTGCAGGCAGATCGGAACAGAGCTGCGTTTTGCATCAGTTCATCATCCCAGAAGCAATGGCCAGGTGGAAGCTGCCAACAAGCAGATCCTCAACTTGCTCAAGAAGAAAGTGCAGAATCTCAAGGGCAGTTGGGCTGATCAGCTTCCATCAGTCCTCTGGTCCCTTAGGACAACACCATCATCCGCAACCGGGGAGACTCCTTTCAAACTCTCTCATGGCTCAGAGGCACTCATCCCGATTGAGTTTGAAGTCCCGTCACCCAGAGTGCTGCTTGCAAGAGAAGGTGTCGATGATTGGGCTGAGTTGAATAATGAGGAGATGAGGTTCAGCTTGGAACACATCGAGGAGGTCAGAAATCAAGCAGCCATAAGGCAGGAAGAGGTCAAAAGGAGGATGGCCCGTTACTTCGATCAGAATGTAAGGATCAAACACTTCCAAGTGGGAGATCTAGTTCTAAAGAAGGTTGATGCTGCTGCAAGAGCTGGTTCAGTTGGAAAGCTTAATCCGAATTGGGTCGGCCCTTTTGTCGTTAAGGAAGCATTAAAAAGCGGCGCTTACCGCTTGCAGACTCACGAAGGAGAGGATATACCGCACACCTGGAACGGAGATGATCTCAAGCGGTTCTATTCTTAAAACCTCCTTTTTCTACTTTGTATATCCTCTTCAAGAACTATTATGAATAGAAATTGCTTGCTAACACTTCTTCGAGTGTTTTTGTTGTAATCATAACAGATAAAGTGCTAAGAGAGATTTCAAAAACGGTTCTACACTCAAACTCTCTTTCTTCTTTCTTATGTTTGCTTTGCAAATATGTTTTATAATCCATACTGACACCTTTTTCTAGTGTTTTCTCTCTCTCCCAAAGACCTATAACGGTTCCCTGATACCAGGAGACATCGCTGAGTTTAGCTAGACCTCCCCTAGAGCCGTTGTCATTAGCGTAACACCACGAAGACCACGTGTTGCGAGGAGATTTCGCACCGTGTAGTGGGAGCTTGCAGGCTCTAGCGCGGTTGGATTCTGGACTTCGGATCCCGGCAGGTACCTGACCCCACCTTTGCATTATGGAGGGCAAGGTGGGTGTAAAGCTCTACCATGCCGCTTTAGGGATATTGTTACAACTTCGATGATCACATGAGGAAAGTATGCCGTTCCGGCTCACCTGCCCGCGGGTCATCTTAGCTTGTAACTCTCGAACACTCCATGGTACCCTCAAGCAGTGCCTGCAGGAGACCCACAGTTTAGACTGTACTCCAGGCAAGAGGGCAGGGAACCGTTCCGCCAAATGAGGGTCTTGCTTTTTGCAGGGAATATTATGCGGACTGGTTTTCTCTGTCCGCGCAGTCCGCCTATTTGGGTCGATCTTATAGCTTGTAGCCCGGTGAGGAAAGTATGTCGTTCAGGCTCACCTGCCCACCTGGTCGCAAGCTATAGATCATTTCTATCGTTGGCGAACTGGTTTTCTCTGTCCGCGCAGTCCGCCTATTTGGGTTGATCTTATAGCTTGTAGCCCGGTGAGGAAAGTATGCCGTTCAGGCTCACCTGCCCACCTGGTCGCAAGCTATAGATCATTTCAATCATTGGCGGACTCGATTCGTTATCCGCATAATTCAAAGCTTTGGGATTGCAAGCTGGTTATCTTTAGCGGATTGGTTTTCTGTATCCCCTCAGTCCGCAGGGTAGTTTATAGATCATATCTACAATGAGCGGATTGGTTGACTGTATCTGCTCAGTTCGCAGAATGATTTTCATGTTATACAAGTTTGATTTATTATAAGCGGATTAGTTTTCTGTATCTGCTCAGTCCGCGGAATGGTTTTCGCATTTTGTCAAGTTAACAATCAATGTGCTTTTATATTATGTGCGGTCTGGCTTGCTGACTACAACTATAACTCAAGTACCCCTGGCATTATCAGCTGGCTGTTCTCTGAGGCGGATACTGAATAAGTTGATGTCTAAATACTTTAATCAACAAGGTTCACTATAAATAATATATCATGCGGACTGCAAGAGAAACTCGACAGAGTCCGCCAGAGTTTCTTGGTCCAAAGTGGAACAATATTCACTAATCAGCAAAGGCTCAGGTTTATCAAGCGTGTTGTGCGGACTGCTAAGTATCGGTGCGGCGAGCGTGGAATAATAAATCTCTAATCAGCAAAGAGAGCATTGCAGAAAGCACACATGCCAAAAAATATCCTTTCATTTCATCAAAAAATTTACATCATTCAAAATGTTTGGCGGACTGCAATCTTGCGTCCGCCACTTTTTACAAAAATTACAAAATGTATACATATGCATTGTTCAATCAGTCCGCTGTCTCTTCTCTGGAGGTGCAGGGCTGTCGCCGACGACATCTACTTCTGGAGAATAATCCCTCGAGTCGCTCTCGCTGCTACCCGACCCTGAACTAGTGGCGGACCCGCTATGCGAGCTGCCAGTAGCAGAGGAAGAAGCAGATGTGTCGGACTCGGCGGACAGATCCTCTCCTCGCCGGCTGGATTCAGCGTTGTCCGCAGGGACTTGCTCTTCGCCTTGAGAGCCTCCGTCTTCTTCTTCTTCGTCTTCATCATCATCTTCCTCAATAACCTCTTTTCCTTTTTTGGCTCTTTCCATCGCTGCGACCTGAGGGGCCAGCTCCGGAAAGATCTCCACAAAGGGGACGCCGCCCACTCCCTAATTCATGAGGCCGTCGCGGGCAAGCCGCTCAACAGCAACCTCAACTGTCTCCATCACAAAAGGGAGCGTGGCGGCCTGGAATTTATTGTTCTCCAAGTCATAGGCGACCTGCAAAAGCAAGATTGCAAACTATCAGACAGATCGCGGCGAATAGCAAATCTAGATCGCGGCGAATTCAACTCACCGCCAGCTCCTCTCTTTGCCGGGCATTCCTTTCTCCCAGCCGCGCGTTCCTTTCCCTCAGCGCTTTGTTATCTTTCTGAAGCTGTTCATTTTGCCTCAACAGGTCTCTGGCCAGAGTGGCAACATAATGATTTGTCACCACGCTGTTCGCAGAGGCCTGAGAGGCCAGCAGAGGGAGGTCGGCGGCGGACACCTTCTTCAGTTCGCTCAAGTTGCGCTTTCCGTAGAGAGTGGAGAGCGCAACATGGGCGTGGCGCGTTATCCGCGGACTCCTCCACGAGGGAAGTGCGGTGGATAAGCGAACATGCTTCTCCTTGCTGTGCCAATGGACCATAGGGTTCCCCCTAAGGTCCCTCTGGCTGATGCCAAAGCCGGTCATGGAGAAGCTTTCGGAGGAGGAGTAGTCCGCTGCGGGATCCCCTTCCTCCTTCCTCTTATTTGCAACCGCTTCTTTCTTCTCCTTTTGTGTAGGAACAAAGCCGCTTGGCGTCTGCGGCAGGTTGGCGGGCACCGCCAAGGTCGCTGCAAAAAGAGAATCGGTTAAAAAAGCATGGTCGCGGCGGATACAAAAGCTGAGTCCGCTAAGCTACTTACTGTCCTCAGGCGTGACGTCCGCTAAGCTCGCTAGCAGCGGAAGGTAGTGCTTAATATCAAGCCTGGCGTTGGCCAGGAACTTGACAATTGCGGACTCCAGGTCATCCAGCTGCACGTTTTTGAAAGCGGAGTCCGCGCGCACCTGCGGATAAGTGTGCGCGAACCCGAGGTCGCCCTCAAAGATTAAGAACCTTGAGGTCCAGTTGTGGATCTTGTTTGGAAGACCCACTACTTTCATCCCCCTGCAATAGAAGTAAATTACACCCTTGTAGGGGCGGCCTCCGGAGGCAGTTATGGAGCGGACAGAGAATATTTTGCGGAAGATGTTCATTGAGAAGGCAATCCTTTCAGATCGCAGGTAAGAGAGGAAGCTGCAGATCGCAGCGACGGTATTCGGCGCGAGCTGGCCGGGCACCATCCCGTAGTGCTCGAAAATTGCGGCAAGCTCCCATAAGAGCGGGAACTTGAATCCGCTGTCGAAGTGGTCAACTGGAATGGCGATCTGGGTCGCCGTCGAGAAGTTCAATCTTTCCTGGTGTGCGGGTAGGCGGACAAGAATGTTGGAGTCCGCCATCTTCTTTTCAACAAAAGCCGCCAGGTCAGCCTCTTTCAAAGTGCATTTTCTGTGGTCGGCAGAGTGGAAGGCGACTGCAGCATCAGTACGCGCGGACACCATGTTGCAGGCCGCAGGGTTTCGTCTACTTCAGGAATTTCCTACATAGAGAAAGCAGAAGGCAGTATTTATAGATAAAATTTCTGACAGCTTTTTGGCCAGTCCGCGCAGGTCGCATATTCAATCCGCACAGTCCGCAAAATGTTTAAAAAGCAGCCAAACAAATAGCGCGGATATAAAAGACAAATTAACATTCCAAAAGAGATTCAAGGCCAAGTCGTGGCCGTCGCAGTTCCCTATCCGCTCAGATCGCGAATTTTCCCACCTGCAGGTTAACAAGAAGCGGACACAGCGCTAGTCCGCACAGTCCGCCACAGATCAAGCCAAGGTTTATTATAAAATAAGCGGATTTATAATCTACGTCCGCATAGATCGCGATAAAGGTTTAACCGATCACATCACAGCAATGTTTAAAACAATTATACAGAAGTATACATTCAACATAAAAAATGAGCACCGCGGACTCAGCGGTCTCTATTTTCAGTTCGCTTCTCTGCCCTATCCCGGCATAGATGAGCCGCCTGATCGCTTATCTGAAGGATTTCACTATATACGCGGCAGAGATGATGATGAATGACGTTTATAGTCCGGTGCATATGGGCAGCTTCCCGGTCTACTCGACTAAGGGGCACCATTGGCTCCGCTGCCGGCCTCAGCTCCTCGTCCGCAGCGCGTGGGACACCACCTGTCGGTGCGGCGATCTCCGAAGCCGCGCGGTCTGGTACTCGCGGCCTCCGGTCAGCGATCTCTGCAGCCCGCTTCCCTTTCTCCTCACGCACAGACGCGAAGTGTTTGCCCTTGTAGTAGCGGACATCATCCGCGAGCCTTTTCTTCTCCTTATCAGATCTCTCCAGCGCCCTGGAAATGCTGGCGACCTGATCCTTCAGAGCCATCTCGCGCTCAGCAAATTGTTTTTCGCGCGCGGCGAACGCTTCCTCACGCTCCTTGGCTTTCTCCAACTCTTTTTTCAAGCATTCCATTTCGAATTGAAATTTCTTCTCTAACTCTTGAACCATATTCAGGCTGGGTGGCTCGTCTTCCGCGGGTTCCATATTTGAGACCGCGTCAGCACCGGGGTTCGGCGTGACTGTGATCTCGCCACTCTCGGTAGAGTCCGGCGGCGACTTCCCACCTGCAACAAACAAAGTCAACTCCACATTCAAAGGCAGCTCGCGGCGGACACGAAGAAAGGATGAAAAATCACTTTGAGACATAGCAGCAGCGAGTCGCCGACTATCGAAGAAGATTGGACGCCTTGCCCGCTCCGGGTCAAAGACGCTTAATCGCTTCCTCCATTCGCGGTGGACCTTAGCTCTTTTCTCAACAGCAGAGCTTGTCGACACTACAATATCGTCCGTCTCCGTGATGATCTTTATGGGCTTCGATTTCCGCGGCGGCGACCTGTAAAGCCACTTGCGCTGAAAATATTTAGGCGCAGGTTGAAGTTTACCTGACCGCAGCAGCTCCGCGGCAATCCGCAGATCCTCAGCAGCTTTGTCCGCGGCGATCTGCTTCGAGGCCGCCCCGACTACAGCAACATGAGCAACGATTTGCTTCTTTTGCTCCGCTATCTTCTCCCTCAGCCTCTCCCTCTCCTCTTCCTCCGCAGCGGACAGAGATGGGAGTTCGTCGCCCTTGTCTCCAGCGGTCTCCGCCTCATTCTGCTGCAGTACAACCAGCAAGGAGTCGTGGATTAAGTCAAGTTGGTCGACGTCTATGGAATCAATAATCTCATCCGTGGAAAGACTGACCGTGGAAAGAGAATTGTCCCCCCGTATTTGGGCCTCCGGTGTTATCAGGTCGCTGTCGGGGACTTCTTTGTCGCGCGGCCTGTGTTGCAAGTCCGCCTCCCCGGTCCGCTTGGAGATATTCTTCTCCTTCATAGCGCGTAGCTTCTTCTCCACCCGCTCAGCGACGGTCGCTCCGCTCCTCTTCCTCTTCTTCCTTTTGGCTGTCTTCTCAGCAGGATCCGCGGCGGACCCCAAAGGCTGGTCTTCGCGGACAGGCTCCGGGTTCGCAGCTGTCGATGCTTTTGGAAGCACACCGTCCTCTTCCTCAGTCCGCCTATCTTCGTCATCCAGGTTGACAATAGGCACCTGGGCATTAGGAGAAGATATGTCGGCCTCAGTGCGTTCGCCAGCAGTATCCGCCGATGTCGCGGTTTTCTGGGAATGGACGGAGTCCGACAAGGTCGTCATCCTCTCGCTCAGTGGTTCAGCATCAACTGCGGCTTCTCCGCGAGCAAATATATCAGTAGGGCGGGCTGACTTCTCCGCGGGCTTCTCGTTCTGGGAGTTTACTCCTGCGAGGCGGACAGGATCTTGTCTTGCCGGCCTCTTTGCAATTTTCTTGGTCTTCATTGGCGTTGACGGCTCCGAGTCGCCTTTGGCAGTGAGGCTAGAGAGGAATGCACCAAGTCTTGCCATGCCGGACTGGAAAGTGGAGACCGCAAGTGGTGAGTATCGCCCCGTGTCGATCGAGATTCTCGGCAGATCAAGACCCTCCAGCAGTATTTATAGCTTTGGCGGCATTTTCGAGGTTTGCGGACTCGACGGTTAAAGAAACATTTTCGAAGTTTTTCTGGAAACTTAAAAATGTGCGGGGATTATGTTAACCCCTCAGTCCGCAACATACTCCAAGATTCCAAAGCCCCCATTCAGCAGGCACGGACAGGCTTTGTCCGTCCGCCCAGTCCGGCACTGTCACCAGTCGGGCGCCAAGGGTGATACTCCAGCAGCGGACGCAAGGACCAGTTCGCTCAGTCCGCCGGCGCTTTGGGCAACAGGTTCTACAGCGGCGGACGAAGTATCTCGTCCGCCCAGGCCGCCGCCCTCCAGTTGGCGCGCCCAGCAGCAGTGGAAGCTCCAGCTCGCGAGCCCAGTCCGCCACTTCTGTGCGGACTGGCGTGTTCTTTCTTTTTGCTTCCCGTCACCGCTGCCCGGTTCTCCTGTACCCCGGGCAGCCGGTTATTTTAGCCCTGCCCGTTTGGGCAGGCCCCCTATCCTATAAATAGGGGGGAGGTGGTGCACTCAAGGCACGCTGACTCGGACCCAGGAGCCTACTTGTTACAGGCTGCGGACTCGAATCCTGTGCCTTGCGGACTCCCCTTTGCTCTGCTTCTCAGTCTTTTCCTTTCACTTGTAACTAAACCCTTCTTCAATCAAGGGAAAGCCCGTCGCAAGAGAGGCATTCAGGCCGCGACGGGCGAAGTCTGTTGTTGCCGTGGTTCACGGCCCTGCTCATCTTCCAGCTCTCATCCGCTTAGTAGATCGCTACTCGCAGTCTCCCTACTCCCCCTGTGATCGAACAAGTTAGCTGGTTGTGCTCGACCCCCCTTGTGTTTTCGTGCATCAACAAGTGGGATACTGTCTCCGATAACTTTAGAGTACCGCGTCTCCCGGAGTATTCTGGATGTGATGATCCGTTTTCTCATTTGCAAGCTTTTGAATCAGCTATTTCACTGAGAAAAGTGTCAAATGGAGTAAAATGCAAACTCTTCGTTATATCTTTTGGCAATGTTGCAAGAGAATGGTTTTATAGCCTCCCATCTCGATCAGTAACCAGCTTTAAGGATCTTCAAAGTCAATTTATTTCTAGATTCGCTATTTACAGGAAGCGGAAAAGAGACGTTGGAGCTCTCTTCCGAATCAAGCAAGGAATTGACGAGTCTAATCCAGATTTTGTTGATCGGTTTCAAAAGGAGGTTTTAGATATTTGTAGCGTCCATCAAGACTATTACTTGTATGCTTTCATAAATGCACTTCAAGAAGGCCCATTGAAATTCAAGCTCACCACAAAATATCCCAAAAGCTACGGAGATCTTATTGATATAGTTAATACATTCATAATGGGCGAAGAGGCGAATAAAGGTTATGTTTCGTTTCTGAATCAAATGGCTAAACAATCTCAAGGGACTTCTGGTCAACAGCAATCTATTTCCTCACAAGATGTTTTGCAAGTTGAATATTGCAAGTCTCCTTATATTCTCCAGGATAAAACTCCAAAGTATGAAAAATGTTCAGGTAAGTATGTTAAGTTCAAAATTCCTATGGAAGATTTTTAATAATCATTCAGGGAATGCCTGAGTTCAAGAAGCCTCGGCGTATGAAATCCAAAATCAAGTATCGGCACGAGCAACTTTTTTGCAAGTATCATAAAGATATTGGTCATCTAGCAGAAGATTGCATAGCTCTCAGGGAATTGGCTAATCAACTTGTAAGAGCTGGAAAGCTGCAAGAATATGTTATTTAGTAACTCTCTAAGGCAATCTTTCATTTCTTGCTCAATAATTCAAGCAGTGATTCCTCTTTCTTTCTATAAAGAAAAGTGCTTATGTTCAGAATAATACATAACATCTCCTTCACAATCGGTATTAAAGAGGCATGATAAAACTACAGATATATATCCTTTGTCACTTCCTTAACATCATGCAAATGTTACTTTTTCATTTGAAGCTTATTTTTAGCTTTACTCTTTATGCCAATATGCATGCATGTAGGGGCAAGAGCCCCTTTCGAATTCTTAAGCCCTCCACATCCCGCTTGACTTCAGTCGCAGATGTGTAGTGGGTTTTCCGCTTGGCCTTCAGTCGCAGACATTGCGTACCCGTCACGCATGACTTCAGTCACAGACAGGCATTACGTACTTGTCCCGCTTGACCTTCGTCGCAGACATTGCGTACTTGTCCTGCTTGACTTCAGTCGCAGACGTTGCGTACTTGTCCCGCATGACATCGGTCATGGATTTTAAGAATTTCGATCCCGCTTATGTGTTCTTTGTGTGGAAAGCAATGCCACACGCACCTGCCCACATTGACACATAAGTGCATGTCTTCACCTATTTTTGCAGGACAACACGCGCCTATCCGCTATCTCGCGGTTTTACTAAGCGGCCTGTGCAGGTTGTATAATTAATTACATAAGCCGCCCGGTTTCATATTCCGGCTTAAGTTTTTTAACTTTCCTGTTCCTACCTGCCGGATTATCATTAATATATTTGGGAACTCGGCCGACTTACGTCCGCCTATCCGCTATTCAGTATCTTATTCGGCTCAAATATATCAATTGCCGGTTTGTTATTCATATGGAAAGGAAGTCGCCCGACCTGCGTCTGGCACTTAATTCCTGGCTTTGATCTGCCGACTTATGGTATTAATTATATTAGCTAATCAGCGAGTTGTCTTCACAAAAATTCCCGGTTTCCATATGCCTATATCGGCCTGTATTATCGGAAGCCGAAGCTTGTTTCTCTATTCTTGTTTTTTTAATCAAATGGGCAATTCGTTTCAGAGTTCGCCCTAGCCGCAATCTAATATTTCAATGTTATGGATGTCTGCCGACTGCGACAGGTGGCCGCGCGGCTTAGCGGTCACGGTTTATGTATGAGCAAGCCGCGGCAATTCAGCTCTTCCAGCAGATAACGTTGAATAATTCATCATGGAAAATTGCGGTTTAAGTTATTAGCCGCTCGGCTTATTGTTGACGTGCACTCCGGTATAAACCGCAGGGAAATATATCTCTCTTGCGGATAGCTTTGTTGAAGTCGCAGCGCAAACTCAGCCGGTTTACATACTTATGTTTTAAAATCGGAAGCTAAACTGAGACCGCGCGGACTTAGTCAAGTAAGAAAAGTGAGATATAACAAAGAGAAAGGTAAAAATGCCTTCATTTCCATTTCATTAAGTATTACAAAGTCTTAATCGCGCGGTTACAAAAACAATACCGCCGATTTCAAAAAGTTCAAAATACAATAACAAGTTATAGATTTTCTAATCGCCCGGTTTGAGCTTCTTAGTCGCAGGAGAATCCAAATCACTGCCATCGCCAATGTCGACGGATGATAGAGAGTATCCGCTGCTAGTTGCGGAGCTCGCTGAACCGCCAGAAGTTGTCGAGTTTGGCCGCGCGGTCTCCGATTCTTGGCCGCCGGACTCAGGCGATGTGCGTGGACTCCGGCTTCCCTGGCCGACCTCTTCCACCGCGTCTCCGACCACCTCGCCGACTTCTTCCCCGACCTTGGCCTTGCCCTTGATCGACCTATAGACGTCGGACACCTGCTCTTTCAGGGAGGGGTAGATGTCGGCACATGTAAAGTCGGTGAAGCCGGTGGCCAAGCCGCCAAGGTCCCGGAGGCGGTTAAGCGCTCCATCGATCCCTTGGATGAGTTGGGGGAAGACTTGGTCTTGGAAGATGGGGTTGGCCGGGTTGTACATTTCCAGCAAAACAAAGAAAAGGTAAGGTCGCGCGGTTACATAGTGCTAACTGCACGAGTATTGGTAATGACTCACCGCCTCCTTTTTCTTAAGCCGCTTGTTCTCTTCTTGTTGTTCGCCTAACTGTGTCTTCAGGCCGCTGTTCTCCTTCATCAGTTGCTTGTAGGCAAGGGCCATGAAGTGACTTGCCACGAAGCTCCTCACGCCGACTTGCGCGGCTAGCCGCGGCAGGTCGTCTGAAGGAACTCGCCGCATCGCCTTCAAGTTGCGCTTGCCGTACAGCGCGCCGCCAACCGCGCTCGCGTGGCGGCTTACTTCTTCCGCTCCCCAGTAGGGGAGGGCGGTGGAGATCGTCACCGACTTGCCGTCCGGACTCCACCGCAAGGCCGGATCGCCGTGGACATCCTTCAAGCTGCTGCCGGTTCCTTGCAGAATGAACTCTCCAGAGGAGTCCGACTCCTCCTCCTCCGCAACCCGCGCCGGCTTGGCACGCCTCGCTCTCTTCTCTCTTTGAGTGAGAGTCAGGCCGCCAGGAGTTTGCGGCTTGTTCAGCGGGACCGCCACAGCAGCTGCAAAGATAGAAGTAATGTTAGTTATCAGGCCGTGCGGCTAAGTATGCAATTCGGCCGGCTTGGAACTTACTGTCTTCCGCCTCTACTCCTACTAGCGACGGCAACAGCGGGATGTAGTGGTTTACATCAAGCCGCTCGCCTTTGAAGAAGTCGTAGATCTCCTTCTCCATGCCGTCCAAGCCGCTGCTCCCAAAGGCGGCCTCTTCGCGGATCTGGGGGTCGACCGGCAGCAACCCCAGGTTTCCCTCAGAGATGAGAAACCGCTCCGGCCAGTTCGCGATCTTGTTGGCCAAGTTGACTATCTTCAGCCCTCTGCAGCCGAAGTAGAGGTGCCCCCGGAAGATCTTTGTCCCGGAGTCCGGGATAGACCGCACCGAGAAGCATTCTCTGAAGAGTCTCATAGAGAAGCGGACTCTTTCCGACCTGAGGTAGGAGATGAAGCTGTAGATGGCGGCTATCGAGTTTGGGGGAAGTTGTCCGGGCACAACTCTGTAGTGGTCGAAGACCGCTACGGCCTCTAGCAAGACCGGGAAGCTGAAGCCGCAGTCGAAGTGGTCGATGGGGACCGCGATCTGATTTGCATTGGAGGAGTTGATCCGCTCATCCTGTCGGGGAAGCCGCGCGATCAGCGGACTTCCTTGCATGTGTTTCTCGACAAAGTCATCCAGCTCGGCTTTTGTAAGCCGGCATTCTTTATGGTCAGCTGAGTGGAAAGCGGAGGCCGCGTCTGTCCTAACCGCAGTGGCCTTGTCAGACCGCAACGACTTGGACTTAGCCCGCATCCTTCTTGATTTGTGATGAAATCTACGGGATCTGCTCTATTTATAGAAAATCCGTGAAGCTACAGTGCCCAACGTCAAATCGCAGCTAGTCGTCACGCCGCGCGGCCTAAGTCCGCTGGAAGTGCAGATCAGCTTAGTGACCAAGCCGCCATTTAGCCCATCAGTCCGCACGGCTATTTCCCTGCACTTAGAAAAATTCTATAGCAAATCATGTGGTTATCAAGTATTCAAGCCGGCGTTCTGTTCGCCAGACCGCGCGGCTACTTTCCTAAACTTTAAATTTCTCAGAACAAAGCAGCAGACATGTGGATTATAAATTCAAACCGCATAAGCCGCATTCAGTTCGCAGCATAATAAAATACAACAGTTTACAGCAATCAAATTGTCCAACATCCAGAGAAAAAATATATATTACAACATAATATACGAATGTCCGCGCGGCTTAGTTCTCTCAAGTCGCTCAGGATCGTTTGTCGTCTTCCGGCCTATCTCGTCCTATGTGCGCGACCTGCTCACCGGTCTGCACAATCGCAACGTACACCTGGCTAACCAGATTGTGAAGCGCGTGCAGAGACCGATGAACTCGCGCAGCGTCGCGCTCTACTCTCGCAAACGGTATCATGGGGATCGCCTGGACCCCCAGACCGCTTGGAACTGCGACCTGGTTAGGCGCCGCGGCCACCGGCGGATGCGAAGTCTCGCCAGAGGCCGGGCGGCTAGTGCCCGGCAACTCTGCAGGAGTTGGTAGTGCAGGCCGCTGTTCTCCGCCGGTCTCCGCCGGCAGGTCTTGGTTCTCGCCGCCTTCAGCATGTGCGATCTCTTCTCTGTCTCCTTCCAGCCGCGCGGCCATCAGCAAATACTTCTCCGCCCTCTCCTGCTCCAAGGCGACCTGTATCTCAGCAATCTTCGCCTCAGCGGTTTCCATCGCGGTCTGGATCCTGGCGGTCTCTTCCTTCCTCGCGGTCTGGAGCCTGGCGGTCTCTTCCTTCATCGCGGTCTGGAGCCTGGCAGTCTCTTGTTCCATCGCAGTCTTCATCCTCGCGGTCTCCTGCTCAAGCGCAGTTTGCAACCTTGCGGTCTCTCGCTCCAGGGTGGTTTGCAGCTCTTGTATCCTTTTTTCCGCGGCCTCCTGGGCAACCCGCTGCTGTTCGTCTTTAATCCGCAGGGTTTCGGTGGCCGCGTCCAAAGCCGCCTGCAGCGTGCCGACGTCCTTCTGGAAGTCGGCCATCTCTTTCTCGCGAACACTTGGAGGCGGAGGCGGTGGCAGCATAGACAAAAACGACGTCAAGTCGCCCGGTTTCATCGCGGTCTCCGGTACACTTGCAGAAGAAAGACCGCAGTCAGGTTCAGCCGGATTGTTGCGACCTTCTAGTATGGAAATCGGTAGGAAAAGACCGCCGGTTTGATGTTTATCTCCTCCAGAGGCCGCGGTATGAATTTTAATCACTGGCCGCCTGAGCCGCTCAGGATCTATCCTCTTCAGCTTTTCTTTCCATAGCCGCTCGGTTTCCTTAGCTCGGCTTTTCAGTTGAGCCGTGGTCAGGAAAACGCTGGCCGGCGGATTTAATATAATATTCGCCCCCTTCTTCCTTGACCGCGACTTGTAGAATTTAATAATTCGCCTAACATCCCGGTGTTTACCTTGCAGCAATGGAAGTGCGGTCACCACCGGCTTATCGGCGATCAGTTTCTTCATCTCCTCCATCTTCTCGCGAAGCTTCAGTTTCTCGACTCCTTCAGAAGCCGCGGAAGCCGGATCGCCAGGCTTCTCCCCAATAACCTGGATGTCCGGGCGGTCAACCTCCTCAGAGGCCGCTGGTGTCGACAATAGCGCGTCTTGCTGCTGGAGAGTCTCCATGCCCTTCAGGAGCTCGCTCAGCGAATCGCTAACCGCAGGTGTACCCTCCAGTTCGCTCGGTTTGTAATCCGGTGTGAGCGGGTTCTCGGGTACCTCCTTCTCGTGCGGCCTGTGTTGCAGACTGTCCGCGCCGGTCTTTTCGGAAATGTTCCGGTTTCTGGCGTGCAACTTCCTCATCTTTCTCTTCATCCTTTCTTCAAGGGTTTCGCTCCTTTCTTTCCGCCGTTTCAGGGAGCCGAACACTTTTTCATTCCCCTTGTGCTGTTCAACCAAAGTCCGCTCGGGTTCCTGCGCCTTCTCCGGCTCGTTGTCATCCACAACGATTAAGTCGACCTTGCCCGGCAATTCGGACGGTTTCACAGATTCAACACTCTTCTCCTCCGTCCCACCGATTTTTAGGAGTGGTTCTCCTGATGGAGAGAAAGTCAGGTCGAAGGATTTGGCAATTCCGGTTTGCAGTGGAGCAGCCTTCGAAACCGCTTTGGGATCTACTGCGGCCTGCGATGGTCCGCCGACGATCTCTGTCGGCCTCTTTTCAGCTCCAGAAGCCGCTGATGTCTCCGGCTTCCCAGTCTTCTTGGCAGTCTGACGGGCAGAATCATTCGAGTTCTCACTCCGGCTCTGCTTCATTTCTGGCGGTTTCTTGTTGCGGGCTAACATTGATGACATCACATCCATCGCTAGAGAAATCGCGTCGGCTTGCAAAATTCTGACCGCAAGTGGCGAGTAGCGACCCGTGGCTTGGCAGGAATCCTGAAGAATGTCAAGGGTCAGGGGATTTTATAGACGGCGATGAAGCAGTCGCGGTCTCCGGCTTAGTTCTACATTTTCGAAGTTTTTTGAAAACTTAAAAATGTGCGGGGATTATGATAAGCCCGGAATCCGCGACCTGCCCGCGCAGTTTTCCAGACCGGGCGGTCTGATTATTCAAGCCGCCAAGCCTTCCAAGCCGGGCGGTCTCCATGTCAGGCCGCTGCCAACGCCGACCCTGCTCAGCGACAAGGCCCAAGGACCCAGCCGTCAGCTCGCCAGGAGGAATCCGCCAGGCCGCGCGGCTTCCCTCCTTTCTTGTTTCTTTCTCTTTTGCTTCCCCTCACCTCTGCCCGGTTCTCCTGTACCCCGGGCAGCCGGTATTTTTAGCCCTGCCCGTTTGGGCAGGCCCCCGAGCCTATAAATAGGGGGAGGGTGCACTCCCCAAGACACGCTGACTGGGATCCAGGAGCTCGCCTGTTAAGAGCTGCGGACTCAAGTCTAGTGTATTGCGGCTTGTAGTCCGGCCGGCTTCTTCTTATACTCGTTGTAACTGTTTCTCATTTTGAAGTAAAGGAAAGCCCGCCGCAAGAGTGGCATTTAAGCCGCGGCGGGCGAACTCTGCTGTTGCCGCTGCCAGCGGCCCCCCTCTTTTTCGGTCCTTTAGCCGCGACCGCTAGTAACCGATTGGTCGACAGTCTTCTCCTTTCCTCCCCTATTCCCCGGTGTTCGAACCGTTAGCTGGTGGTGCCCGACTCCCTGTCCGTTTTCGTGCATCAACAGTTAACACGCGACCTTCAGATTATGATAAGCCCGGAATCCGCGACCTGCCCGCGCAGTTTTCCAGACCGGGCGGTCTGATTATTCAAGCCGCCAAGCCTTCCAAGCCGGGCGGTCTCCATGCCAGGCCGCTGCCAACGCCGACCCTGCTCAGCGACAAGGCCAAAGGACCCAGCCGTCAGCTCGCCAGGAGGAATCCGCCAGGCCGCGCGGCTTCTCTCCTTTCTTGTTTCTTTCTCTTTTGCTTCCCCTCACCTCTGCCCGGTTCTCCTGTACCCCGGGCAGCCGGTATTTTTAGCCCTGCCCGTTTGGGCAGGCCCCCGAGCCTATAAATAGGGGGAGGGTGCACTCCCCAAGACACGCTGACTGGGATCCAGGAGCTCGCCTGTTAAGAGCTGCGGACTCAAGTCTAGTGTATTACGGCTTGTAGTCCGGCCGGCTTCTTCTTTTACTCGTTGTAACTGTTTCTCATTTTGAAGTAAAGGAAAGCCCGCCGCAAGAGTGGCATTTAAGCCGCGGCGGGCGAACTCTGCTGTTGCCGCTGCCAGCGGCCCCCCTCTTTTCCGGTCCTTTAGCCGCGACCGCTAGTAACCGATTGGTCGACAGTCTTCTCCTTTCCTCCCCTATTCCCCGGTGTTCGAACCGTTAGCTGGTGGTGCCCGACTCCCTGTCCGTTTTCGTGCATCAACAGGCATGACATGACTTCAACTACTAAATCTACCACTTTTAAGCGTACAAAAGATTTATATATATATATATACATAGTAAATGTAGTTGGCACATCAACATTTTATGACACTGGATCCTCACTCCCACATAGGTTAGCAAATGGGCTAACTCATTGTTTTCCGCCGCGTAAAAGATGTATATTTCCTCACCTGTGGACAGTAGTACACCCGACCGAGGGACACGGTCATTAACTCTATTAATTTTTGTTGCATTGTTTTAACTGAATGTTATAAATCTTTTACTTGAAGAAAATGTGAGTACGGGGTGCCTGAGCATCAGTAGTTGTCCCCTGCATGGCGTGGCATCACGTCGCGTAGTTTCTCTACTCTGACGTATTTTCGAATACGGGGAAAATGCGGGTCGTGACAGTTGGTATCAGAGGGAGGTTTTGCAAGAGGGTTGGTTGGTTTGACAAGCCATTCGAACAACTTTCCCTTAAGCAAAACCCTAATTGTATCATTACATTGCATACACGCACCAATATGTCATCAGTAGATTTTGATGGAAGCACGAACACTACACTCATAGCATGATAAGAAGTATACAGGGCATATTATGTAGTATGTGATACATAATATATGCTTGAATATGGATCCACCATAGGTGGCAACATGTGACGGTTATGTAGTATGTGATGCATCACCATCATCACATGGATGCCCAGTAGCGCGTTTTCTTTTCTTCGTTACATACAATATTATGTAGTATGGGATGCATAACATTTTATGTTTACGCCGCTCATAGCATGCACTAAGGCTTTTTTTAGTATGCATAGCACTACATACATAACATATCATTGCATAAGCACACGTGCCAAGTTAAAGATCTGCATGATGACATATGTACACTCATGATTTGATATGAAATTTATACATTCATGCATTCATATTATAGGCACAAGTTAGAAGCATAACATCATCTTATGATTTCCCAAAGCAAGGTAACAGCAAGAGCAAGTATCGGTTCTTTTCCGATCTGATCTGAGTTTTTTCATTCCTGATCTGATCTGTGTCAGTGTATTCAAGTTTTCTAGCTTCAGTGCCTTAAGCTAGGTCCCTGATAAGTCTTTTATTCGTATCGGTCAATTATTAACCCGAAATAGAGTGTTTAGGGAATATTTCCCCTGTTTGTGATGTCTTAAGCAAAGTCTGACTAGATATCTGTTTGTTTTGTAGAATGCCGCCTAAGCGCGTTGCGACGAGGTCGACTTCCCAGTCAGAGGGTGAGTCTTCTGGTGCCTAAAGAAAAGCGGTAATCAAAGCGCTGAGACAAAGTAATGAG
Organism: Platanthera guangdongensis; assembly: GCA_039583875.1. Classification (NCBI taxonomy): domain Eukaryota; kingdom Viridiplantae; phylum Streptophyta; class Magnoliopsida; order Asparagales; family Orchidaceae; genus Platanthera; species Platanthera guangdongensis. Next base: position 72,879,152 of record CM077155.1, on the reverse strand, counting down.
ACCCTGGCAAAGCAAATGGTGGACATGCAGTCCCAGATGCAATCGTTGTTGGCTGTCGTCGCCGGGCAGCAAACCAGAGCACAGGGCCCTGCTGTGGACCAAGCTGTTCCATCTCCCCCTGCTGCTCTAGTTCCCCCAGTCGCGCTGCCGCCTGAGATGAATTTCATCTCTCACTTGCAGCGATTAGGACCTTCGTCTTATGACGGTAGGGCAGACTTCATGGCATTGGATGACTGGATTATTGCCATGGAAGAAATGTTTTCCTACTTTGACATTACTACCGATCAAAAGGTGATGATTGCGGCCTATCAGCTCAAAGGTCTTGTGAAGAGTTGGTGGATCAGAGAAAAAGAGAACCTTTCTGATGGGTGCTCCAGGGAATCGTTCAGGAGTATGTTATTGAAGAAGTTCCTACCATCGGTCGAGCGAGACCGCCTAATGAATAACTTCTTACACCTGAAGCAGCGACAACTCACTGTTGCGGAGTACAAGGTCGAGCTTGGCAAGCTCAGTCGTTTCGCCCCAGATCTGAAAGCATCTGAAGAAGGCAGAGTGAAGCGCTTTCTGGGCGGTCTGAGGTATGACATCCAGCAGTTGGTTAGCGCCTACAAGTCTGAGACCTTTACAGAAGTAGTCGAAGCTGCCTTAAAGGTTGAGGCGAATGAAAATGCGAAGAATTGGGGATCGCTTGCAAAGAAGGACAAGAGAAAATCTGACGATGGAGGAAGTGTAAGGGCAACTGGCCCTGCAGTGAAGAAGGATAGAAGGGAGGTGTGTAGCTTCTGTAGTAAGCCGGGGCACCCTCTCGATAAGTGTTTTAAGATATTGGATGCGCAGAAGCTGTCTCAGGTGCATGCGATCCAGGATTCTCCCAAAGGGTGTCCTGTCTGTTCTTTTTGTCAGAGGAGTGGGCATGATGTGGCCCGTTGTCGCAAGAAGGCTGGAGCCTATTATCTCTGTGGCCAAAGAGGGCACATGAGGGCTAATTGCCCGCAGAGCCAGCCTGCACTTCATGCAGTTCCGTTGCAGACTTTACTGCCGCCCCCGCCTCTCGCGGACAAGGGAAAAGGAAAGTTGAATGTGCTGACCAAGGAGGAAGCCCAATCTTCGACTCAAGTGATCGCAGGCTAGTCTCTGACTCGGCTAGTAATTTCTTTTAGTAGATTTATGGTTTCTGCATATTAGTTGCGCGCGCTGTGTGTTTAGGTGAATTTAAGGTGAAGAATAAGTGGGCGCGCGTTTTGTTCGATTTGGGTGCTACTCACTCTTTTGTGGCAAGGGCTTTTGTAGACTGACATCGCTGGGCTCTCGACCCGTTAGACACCTCCATAAATGTTAAATTTCCTTCAGGAGAGTTGGTGAGGTCAAGCCAGGGTATCCAAAAATGCCCCATCTCCCTAGGCGGATTTCTAGCATTTGCGGATCTGAAGGTGCTAGATCTGGTAGACTTTGACGTGATTTTGGGCATGGACTGGTTGTACAGCTATGATGCCGTCATTCAGTGCAAGCACAAGCGCTGGGATTTGAAAGGTAGCAATGGCCAGTCCATGAGTGTGTATGGTTTGTCGCGTCAGGAATCTCCAATCATTTCTGCGGTACGTGCTCGCAAATTTCTAGAGTCTGGCTGTGATTCTTTTCTTGTCTCCGTTTCTGTTCTGGGAGCTGCACCGGTTGAGCCTCGTGTTGAGGACGTTTCTGTGGTGTGTGAGTTTCCGCATGCTTTTCTAGTTAGCCTTCCTGGACTTCCTCCTGAGAGAGAGGTGGAGTTTGCTATATACCTTGAGCCAGGCACTCGCCCTATTGTAAAGGCACCGTACCGCATGGCGCCGCATGAGTTAGAGGAGCTGCGTACTCAGCTGGATGAGTTATTGCAGTGCGGTTTTATTACACCCAGTTCTTCCCCCTGGGGTGCACCAGTGCTCTTCGTGAAGAAAAAGGATGGAACGATGAGGATATGCATTGATTATCGAGAGCTAAACAAGGTAACAATTAAGAACAGATATTCGTTGCCTAGGATCGATGATTTGTTCGATCAGTTGCGGGGTAACTCCGTGTTCTCGAAGATTGACCTCCGTTTAGGTTACCATCAGTTGAGAATCCAGGACTCAGACATTCCGCGAACCGCTTTTCATTCTCATTATGGTCACATTGAATTTCTGGTAATGTCATTTGGATTAACGAATGCACCGTCAGCTTTTATGGACATGATGAACAGGGTGTTCAAAGATTTTCTAGATAAGTTCATGGTGGTGTTCATTGACGATGTCCTAGTATATTCTAGAAATGCAGATGAGCACGCCTTGCACTTGCGCTTGGTCTTGTCTACTCTGAGGGAGCACAAGTTGTACGTGAAGCTTAGCAAGTGTGAGTTCTGGATATCTCAGGTGTCATTCCTAGGACACATTGTAAGTAAGGATGTTGTCTCAGTGGATCCTGCAAAGATTGTTGCGGTACTGGATTGGAAGAGACCTACATCGCCTAAGGAGATAAGAAGCTTCTTAGGGTTGGCAGGTTACTACAGAAGATTTGTGGAAGGATTCTCTATTCTAACTGCGCCGTTGACCAGGCTTACGCAAAAAGAGCGCAGCGTTTGTTTGGAGTGATGCCTGTGAGGAAGCTTTTCAAGAGTTCAAGAGCCATTTGTGTTCTGCTCCCGTGTTGGCATTGCCAGTAGAAGGAGTGGAGTATGCTATTTATATGGACGCCTCGCGAGTTGGACTCGGTTGCGTGTTGATGCAGGACGGCAAGGTGATTGCGTATGGATCAAGACAATTGAATGTGCATGAAAGGAATTACCCTACGCACGATCTAGAATTTGCTGCCGTTATTTATGCTTTGAAATTGTGGAGACATCTTCTGTATGGAGTGTCGTGCAAAATTTATTTGGACCACAAAGTTTGAAATATGCCTTTACTCAGAATGAACTGAATTTGCGTCAGCGTCGATGGTTAGAGTATGTTGGGATTACAAAGTCGATATCCTTTATCATCCCTTCAAGGCTAATGTTGTAGCAGATGCGTTGAGCCGGAAGCCCGCACACATCTTCAACCTTTCGGTGCAATCCCTTGTTGAAGAGTTCTTGCTCATGGACATAACCGTAGGGAATAGCGCTTCGCCGAGTAGCCTTGAGGTGGTTGAGCCTTCGTGGATTACTCTCACTAGGCTACATCAGAAGGACGATCTTGACTTGCAGCACCTCTGCAGTAGAACTGAGAAAAGGGAATTACCTGACTTTACAATTGACGACGTGGGTACCTTAAAGTAGCATGGCAGATACTGTATTCCCGCTGTTGGGGACATCCGATCAAAAATATGCAGCGAAGCGCATGGTTCCAGTGTTGCATATCATCCTGGCTCCACGAAAATGTACAGAGATTTGAAGCAGATTGTTTGGTGGTCAGGCATGAAGAATTACATCGCAAGATTTGTATCTGAATGTTATACCTGTCAGTGTGTCAAAGCTGATCATAGAAGGTCGGGTGGTAAGTTGACTCCTTTAGATATACCGACTTGGAAATGGGAGAGTTTATCCATGGATTTCATCACTGATTTGATGAGATCTCCCCAAGGGCATGATGCAGTGTGGGTCATCGTGGACAGACTAACCAAGTGTGCCCACTTTGTGCCTTTCAAGATTAATTATTCCATGGAAAAGATAGCTGAGCTTTATCTGCACGAAATTATCAGACTGCATGGTGTACCCTCGAGTATTGTGTCAGATCGAGACTCCCGATTCATGTCTCGTTTCTGGCAGAGTTTGCAAGGAGCTCTAGGTACTGACCTTAGGTATTCTACTGCCTATCATCCTCAAATAAATGGTCAGACGGAGAGAGTGAATCAAATCTTGGAGGATATGATTAGATGCTATATTCTAGACCATGGTGGGGGTTGGGATAAATGCCTCGGATTGATGGAGTTCGCGTACAATAATAGTTATCAGGAAATTTTGTAGATGGCGCCCTTTGAAGCTTTATATTGAAGGCGTTGTCGAACACTCCTGTTTTGGGCAGAAGTTGGCGAGAAGCCGTTGCTCGGACCGGAAGTGCTGGAGGATATGAGTACTTCAGTAATGCATATTCGTGAAAAGTTAAGGTTAGCTCAGGAGCGATACGAGAAGTATGCAAACCAGCGCAGAGTTGATCTGGAGTTTGCAGTTGGAGATTTGGTGTTTCTGAAGGTCTCTCCGATGCCGGGTGTTAAAAGATTTGGAAGAAACCATAAACTAGATCCTAGGTATGTGGGGCCTTTTTAGATTCTGGAGCGCATTGGAGTTTCTGCCTATAGAATAGAGTTGCCTGATTCTTTCACTGGTGTTCACGACGTGTTTCACGTGAGTCAGTGGTGAAAGTGTGTCTGTAGTGATCGACATGTCCTTGAATCAGTACCCCAGTTGCTGCCGAATCTCTCGTATGTTGAAGAACCTGTCCGTATTTTGGAGACGCAAGACCGTGTGCTAAGAAAAAAACAATTCCAATGGTTAAGGTTCTCTGGCGAAATCAGGATGCAAGAGGTGCAACTTTGGAATTGGAATCTGCGATGAGAGAATCCCATCCTCAGCAGTTCTCCTAGTCTCCCTGGTTAGTGTTCTAGTTTCTGGAATTCTTCTGTCTTGTCTGGTTCTCCATCAACTTTTTTTTTGTTCGTGTTCCAAGTTTCGGGACGAAACTTCCTTTTTGGAGGGGTGACTGTAACGCCCCTGTTTTTTTCGGCATTATTTACTCCTCTCGTTGACGTCATAATGACGTAAAGGGTGTTACTTTAGCGTGCAGTTGATGGCGCGTCTCCGATAGTGCGCTTTTGCGTCTTTTCGATTCAGTCAGCTGAATTCTTGAATCTTTGGCAGAAACAAAAAATTTCACTTTTGGAAAACTTAATTGATTGATTTTTGTCTTGCTCGTCCAGTGTCTTCGAACCAACCTTGCTATGTTTGATTTTATCTTATTTTTATTCTTTGGGTTCGACGATCGTCGAGCGGAGCTCGACGATCGTTTTTCCTTGTGGTGCTGTCCGGGTTCGCCGATCATCGAGCGGAGCTCGACGATCGCCCTTTTCTTTCTGGTGTTGTCTGGGTTCGACGATCGTTGAGTGGAGCTCGACGATCGCTTTTCCTTTCTGGTCGCTGCTTCGAGTTCGACGATCATCGAGCGGAGCTTGACGATTGTTACTTACTCTGGGCGTTGTTTGGAGGTCGACGATCGTCGAGCGGAGCTCGACGATTGCCGTGCGGAGCTCGACGAGTCGTCGAGCGGAGCCGTCTGGTGTCGACATAGTTGTGTCGACACAGCTGGGCTGTCGGGTGTCGACACAGCTGTGTCGACACTGCCGACTGGTGTCGACACAGTTATGTCGACACCGCTGGGATGTCGGGTGTCGACACAGCTGTGTCGACACTGCCGACTGGTGTCAACACTGTTGTGTCGACACCGTTGGGCTGTCGGGTGTCGACACCGTTGGGCTGTCGGGTGTCGACATAGCTGTGTCGACACTGCCAACTGGTGTCGACACAGTTGTGTCGACAACGCGGACCGGTTTCGTTGAACCCGGTCTTTTCTGCGGAGTATTTATACTTTCTTCTTCTTCTAAGTCTTTTAGCCGACCTAGTTTTCTCCTGCCTTCCGTTCCAGAGCGGCGTGTGAGGAGAAGGTTGTCCGTCCGTGCTACTTTCGGTGACCACCGACGGAGTTCCAGTGCTCGGAATTTCCAACCGATCGTAGATCCGGAAAGCTCTCGTCAAGAGCTGCGCCATCGTGGTAGTTTCTTCCCCATGTCTTGAGTTTTTCTTGTTAGGGTTTTCGGCCCTAACCGTTATTTCGGACATTTTCGTCCAGATTCCGCCTCCTATCGTGGCGCGTGGAGATTTGGAGAGTTTTTCGGTAAATCGAGGCAAGTAATATTCTTGCTCTCTCTCTTGTTCTTGATTCTAAATTTTGCCCTTTTTCTACACTTGTTGAGTTTATTATGCTTCGACGGTAAGATACTTGTCCAGAAATCCTAACTTATTTCCCCCCTTTTTTTTCTAGAATTGTGACTTGATATCCCTAAAGCCTTAAACTCAAAATTTTAGTCCATTGGATTGGTAAACAAATTGGTTGTCGTGTTGTTTTAACCATCGAGTCATTCTTTTTCGTTTTTTTCTTATTAAACTATACTTGCTGTTCTTTGAAATGCCCTTGTGCAGTCCACTTGGTTGGCGATCCCTGTAGTCTATGATGAATAAAAACAAATGAACCCTGCTTGTATAATTATGTAACTAAAGAAACTCAAATGAACTGTGCGTGTTGGGGTCCTCCCTCGGCATAGTCTTTTATACTCTGATGAACTGTGCGCGTTGGGGTTCTCCCTAGGCATAGTTCTTTATGCTCTGATAGACTGTGCGCGTTGGGGTTTCTCCCTTCGCATAGTATTTATTAATTAAAGATTGAACTTCTGTTGTTGGTGCTTGTTCCATTTTTGATAAAGTGTTTAGCATTTCTTGCTCGGCTAGTTTTACTGTTGCTCACCTTTACTCTGCTAACCGTTTTGTTGTAGTGACTTTTTCATTCTCCTTTACTTTGAGGTTTGTGTAGTCTGCTTTTACTCTTGTACTACCTGTGACTTGCTTCTGAGGTGTTCTTCTTTTGAATGACTCAGGATCAGAGCTGTAGCAGGTTTAGCTGACAGTGTTGGGCTCCCGGTGCTGCTGGTTTCTGCGGCCGTTTGTTTCCACCTCTGAGCTTGAGGTAGTTGTCTTGTTTAGACCTGTCAGATTTTGCTATGAGTTCGTGTCAGTTGTTGACACCCATAGACTTTGACTTTTCTGTGATGGACTACTTGCTGTTGTTTCTAATGTTACCTTTTACCTGATGGTTCTTGCTCTCTGGGAAGGATTTATGTTACGATGCTTTTAGTTATTTTAAATTATACAAAACTGCTTTCTGAAATATTGGCATGGCATGAATTCAACTACTAAATCTCCCACTTTTAAGCGTACAAAAGATTTCTATATATATATATACATAGTAAATATAGTAGGCACATCAACATTTTATGACACTGGATCCTCACTCCCACATAGGTTAGAAAATGAGCTAACTCAGTATTTTCCGCAGTGTAAAAGGTGTATATTTCCTCACCTATGGACAATAGTCCATCCGATCGAGGGATACGGTCATTAACTCTATTAATTCTTTTTTTCACTGTTTTTAACTAAAGGTTATAAATCTTTTACTTGAAGAAAATGTGAGTACGGGGTGCCTGAGCGTCTGCAGTTGTCCCCTGCATGGCGTAGTTTAGGGTTTAGCGTAGTTTCTCTACTCACGGCGCGTAGTTTCTCTACTCTGACGTATTTTCGAATACGGGGAAAATGCGGGTCATGACAAGGACCTTTGGAGTTCAAAGCAACAACTAAAGTGCCAGCAACTTATCAGTAGTTGTTCGCTTTGGTCAACCGCTTCATTGAAGGCGAGAATGCCAATCCTACTTACATCTCATCCCTGACAGCAAAGACTAAAGGAAGGGATGCTTCCAGTTCTTCCTCTATTGATCACCGTCACAATAGGCCTCCTCACCACGACTATCAACCTTTTGCTCCGAGGGGTCGAAACTTTTGCCACAAGAAACCATTCATTGGCCATCAACAGTTTCACGATCAGAGACTGTCATTGGCCACCACTCCCGCCTTACCTGCACAAGCTCTTCATATTCTTCAAGATGCCTTGACTGCTCCAAGGCAGCATGACAGCAAATCCGTAGAGGAGTTTGCAGATCTAGGACTTAGCATTGATGAGGTCGTCCATATTCTGCAAAGGAGGTCAGATGAAAAGAAGCAAGGACCTCCAAGAGAGTGGAGGTAAAGGAACACTGGTCTGTTTTGCGAGTTCCATAAAGAGAAGAGACACTTGACCGAGGATTTCAAAGCCCTTTATCAACTGGTAGAAAGACTGATTGATAAAGGCAAGATGAAGGACCTGGGCAAGAAAGACGCTTCGTCAAAGCCGCCTACCTCTAAAGGCAAGGAGGTGACTGAAGCCCGTTGGGAATGTGAAGAAGTTGAGGATGTTGGCCGTTTGGTGCCTATCAACATTCAAAGTGAATGCTTTGATGCTAAAGAGGAAGGAGCCTTGGGGAGGCTCTTCTGCATTCATGGTGGAGCAGGGACCGAATCAACTCGAAAATCTTCAATCGCAAGGGTCTCTCTAGCAGAGGTCGCCTCTTCTTCTTCTTCTTCTGCTCCATCAATGAGAGATGTTACTTTTGGTAAGGACGACCTTCTCTGAACTGCCAACCCATTCAACGATGTTGTTGTGATCCAGGTAGCCATTGAAGACTACATCATGGAAAGAATTCTAATTGATACAGGCAGTTCCGTCAACCTTCTATTCGAACCAACCTTTGAGGCCCTGAAGACTGGAAAGCCTCTGCGTTCCACTGAAGGGCCACTCTTTGGTTTCTTTGCTGAAAGAAAAGAAGTTGAGGGAAGTGTTACACTTTCAGTGAGGCTTGAAGGAGTAACTAAATTGATCCAGTTCATAGTAGTTGATGCTCCAAGCTGCTACTATGTAATATTCAGGAGGCCTCTACTCAACAAGTATCTAGCAGTGGTCTCAACATACCACCTTGCAATAAAGTTTAATGTTGATGGCAAACAATGCAGGGTCAGTAGCGACCCAAGGCAAGATCGGGAGTGTTATCTTTGGACAGTCAACATGACTGAAATTGTACCTCCCACTTTACCAGCTGCAGCAACTTCTTCCAGATCAGAAGTAGCTGATGACGGGGAAGGAGCTCACCTGGAACCTGACCAGGTGACTCAAGGAGTCCCTCTCTATCAACTCGGAGCTGTCAGAAGATCAGAAGGCCGAGTTGATCTTATGCCTGCTAGAGAAGCTGGATGTGTTCGCTTGGTCCACGGAGGATATGCCAGGCATTGATACAGATGTCGCCTGCCACCATCTCAATATTGATCAAATCTTTAAGCATGTGTAACAAAAGAGGAGAGATTTGGTGACCAAGCTTGTTGATCCAATCAGAGAGGAGGTCTCAAAGCTCCTCAAGGCAAAGTTTATTTGTGAAATTCAATATCCCTCTTGGATATCAAATTTTGTAATGGTTAAAAAACCAGGGGGAAATGGCGAATGTGTGTAGATTTCACGTGATTAAATAAAGCATGCCCTAAAGATTGTTACCCCTTGCCTCAGATAGATTTTTTAGTTGATTCCGTAGTTGGGTATTCTTTTATGAGTTTCTTAGATGCATTCTCTGGTTATCATCAAATTAGAATGCATAAGCCCGACGTTCCTCACACGTCCTTCATCACAAATGATGGTTGCTATTGTTACCTCGTGATGCCTTTCGGGCTTAAAAATGCTGGCACAAGTTACCAACGCATGATGGACCATGTGTTTAGAGAAAAAAAAGGAAGAAACCTTGAGGTGTAAGTTGGTGATCTCTTGATCAAAAGCAAATCCTTCTCATTACACTTGCAAGATCTAGCAGAGATGTTCGCTACTCTGCCAAAATAAAAGATGAGACTTAATCCATCAAAGTGCACCTTTGGGGCTAGTAAGGGGAAATTTCTTGGTCATCTCCTTACTCCAGAAGGGCTTGCCCCCAATCCTGATAAAGTAAAAGCTATTCTTTATATGGCCCCTCCTCGCTCACCTAAAGTGGTTCAACAATTTGGAGGAAGATTGGCATGTCTCGGGGGATTAATCTCTCGAGTTGGTGATAAGAGTGCTTCCTTTTTCAAGACTCTTTGAGGAGCATCCATGTTTGAATGGATAGAAGAGTGCACAGAAGCCTTTGAGCAATTAAAGAAACAGTTAACTTCAACCCCTTTGCTGCAAAGCCCTCGGTCAGGGGAAGTGTTGTCCTTGTACCTAGGAGTTGGCCCAGAGACAGTCATGATGTGTTAGATTAGTTTAGCTTAGATTATCTCTTCTCTATTAATATTGGTATCACATTTATTTTCATTACTCTGATAATTATTTTAGAAACAGTTAAAAAGATTTTAGATTACTCTATTCACCCCCCCCCCCCCCTTTAGAGTAAATCAGGTCTAACCCCATCTTTCAAGCAAGTTGATCTTTAACCATAAATCACCAGCCACACTTTATAAACCCCAACCCTAGAAGCTTTGATTGGCCGACTTTCACTTTTCCTGAAGAATGATGGACCGAACACCAGAAGACCAAACACGCCATTCCACCAAAGAGAGGGACATAGTCTAGGGCCAGAAACCAGGTGAGCTTCCTACCATGTCCCTTAGTTCTAGATCTTTAGATCCAAACTATAGAAGAGACATCGTCTCAAGACAGCTTGATTTTTTTGTTTAATTGAGATTTCCTAGGAAGGAACCACACTAAAACTTTTGTTCTAGGGCGTCGATCGCCATATGAATATCTTAAATCATCTCCTCTCTTCATTACGAAGATCGCGGACTTGATCTCGTGAATAACTGTTGTCTAATGAGGGATAAAGGGAATATAGAAGTTGGATCTATTTTGTGTGATGGAAGGAGGAAGGAGATGAACTGATGTCGTTCATACATCTTTACAATGCATGCAAAATAGCTATGCAGGAATCTGTTTTTCTATGCACAACAGACTTCAAGGCATATTTTAGGTATGATCTGTTCTGATTATGGTCTCGAGCTCAACATAAACATTGTAGCCCTTGGAATTACCTTTCTAATGGATGACCACACGTGTTTTGAGAAGTTATGTAGCTCCGTGAAAGTGCAGCCGAAGTTGCTGCACTGTAATAATTGAAGTGCGGGTTGGTTCTAATTGTTCAAGGCTATTCTGAAACCCGATTTTAGGTGTGATGGATTTGGACCCCAAGCTCAACATAAAAGTTGTATCCCTTGTAAATAACTTTCTGATTTGGGGATGTTCGTAATTTTTGGTGGACTGTAGCTTCTCGAATGCTAGTTTTAATAAACTATGGAGGGTTGTCGAAATGTATTAATATTTGGATGATTCTTTATTTTTTCAATTGATTACTCGAGAGAACGGTAGGTAAATAGTTGATGATAATGTGATCACCCCTAGCATGAATATATGTTTTGGAATGAGTACTTATTGTGAGTACTTGGAGGTTTGTGATACAAAGTTCGGTAGAGATGATTAGCTAATTATGATGCATATGCATGCGATAAATGCTAGAAATGGTTGAATGAGATATACCTCCATGGACATATGATGAGCTTAACCTTGATCTCAAGTATTGAAGGTATGACTGGTATAATCCACTACTTAGAGTATGATAACTCCCAACAGGTAGCAATGAGTGATTGATGTAGTAATTAGGATGGATTGCCATCTTGTGTTAAATGTAGACCCTTGTGTGCTTTGGAGCATGGTGTTGGTTATGATATGAAGGGACTCGGTTGGAGCCCTTGAATGCATGACAACATCATAAGTGTGAATTACATGGGTTGGGTGTTTGTTTACGTACGGTGTATGATCCTGTATAGAGGATTTGGTGACAGGTTTACGGGCTCGCCAGTCATCACACTGACGACAACTGGTAGTTAGACCTTGGGTGGTTTGGCTTGCCCCTTTGGTGTTGACTTCCAAATTCTCCTTCCATGCCAATGGGCAGTTAGGCCTGGTTTTTTTGTCGTTCACTCCCAAAGACTCCTTCCGTGCTAATTATAGGTCAATTGGGCTCTACTTTTGGTGAACATCGATCCAAGACCCCTTCTGAGTTGTATTTTGTATGATGTAGGCCCATGGTTTTGATGGATTAAACTACGCGTTCTTAGGATTCGTTAATTAAAATAAATACGTAGCAATGCGGTTTATCTAATTAACACTATAGATTACTCAAGCAATTAATGGCACAATTTTCAATATCAAACAACGCAAAGGGTCGCTACCCCTTATATAGTTTGAACAAGGGCTATTGGCCAATGTTCGCTCAAGGGAATAGGACCCACGCGATCCAGACAATTAGCTATTCCAATTAAATTTATCCGCAAACATACGACAAACCAATAAGAGAGGATCCGGACTAAAAATGCAATTTAAAATGAAGTCCAAACCAATCCCAAAAATTAAATAATATGAGGGTATACCAAATCACCTGAACTCAAGGGGAAATCAAGGGTGTTGAACTCGATTTCTTCTAGTGTTCACGAGATCTACCCTCTCTAGTTTATACGAAAAATATTCAGACAATTAACGCTTAAATTTTAGATTTTAATTAGCACGATTTCAATATAAATCAGGAGAATTAACTAACTTTCTATTCCACCAAATCTCACAAGTAATATTAGATGAATTCACACGAGAGATGGTTAGAGAATTTGTTGCCCAAATCCCAAGAACTCCGTCCACGATATTGAGAGGAGGAAGCGCTCACGGTGGTGGTTGATTTCTAATTCCACGCAATTCCACAAAACTGCACCTGACGATGAAGACATAAGTCGTTTCCCTTTTGCAATCACCCTAGGAGAGGGAGAAACCTTGAAGGACAATATATATGGAAATAGGATAGAGAAAAGATGGTGGCCTATTCTTTTCAAGGGGTGTGGCTCAGTTTTGTGGTGAGGGGGGATACTTGGGTTTTGTTTGGATTAGGGTGGTTTGTTTTGTGTGGTCGGGAGGGTGGCCGAATTTATGGAAGGGGAGGGAGGGGGTGGCGGCTAGGAGCTAGGGTGGCCGGCTAGTGTTTTGGGGAGGGAAAGAGAGGCCTGTTTTCTTTGGGGGAGAATGAGGTGGGCTCGGGTTGGGGTGGTGGAGGTGAGGGAGAATATTGAGGACGAGGAGAAAGGAGAAAATAGAGAGGGGGAGGGAGGTGGCTAGTGGCCAAGAGGAAGAGAGGGTGAAGAGAGGTCGAATTTCCAAGAGGGAGAGAGGATGAGGAGGGAAATCTCAATAGATTTAGGGTTTTAATTTTTCATTCATTCTCTACTAAATTCTTCATAAACATGGCTATATATAGCCTACACCACTCCATCTCCACCCTTCATGAAAATAAGAGAAACCTATGATGGTTATATGTACCCATCATTACATATGAAATGAAACAATTAAAAACAACACATGATGGTTATAATAACCAATCATTACCCATGAAATGAAATTATTAAACATGAAATAAACAGTAAATATAAATTGCTAAAATATATAATTATAATTATTTAATTTATAATTATATATTTTATTTAATGGTGGCGGAAGTCGTGCAAAATAGGTAGTGGCTTTGGTGACGAACATCGTGGTAGACTCCCATCCTCGAGCGTGCGACAACGATCATCCCAATCCACCAACTCTCTATGACGGGGATCATCGGCCACATCTGCAACATCACCATAAATCATCCCCCACTCAAAATTACTCATCACCGATGTGTGGCACGTGAGGGAAGAACAGTCAAAAGCAGCAGCAACATGGGAAAAATCTAGCCCCGTTATCCATGTCATAATAGTATGAACATCCAGCAGCACGGAGAACATGTCTGGTATAGAAACAACAAAACTTTCGAGGAAACTCCAAAGGGCATCAAGCAAAAGGAAAATAACTTGAATCTTATCATCTGGTTCAAGAGCCGTGGAATCTGTAATGACCCTAGCCGATCCAACTTGACGATATCACGGATCCGCCATAGGCGACACTACTGGGATGTAGTCCAAGCACCCCAACCCCTCTCCAGCACTCTGGTGGGTTGTTGCAGTTCAATTGGTGATGAGGTGTTGGAAAACTCCATAGTTAAGCATGCTCAGCTGGAGTAGTACTAGGATGGGTGACCTCCTCAGAAGTCCCCGTTGTGCGCGCTTGACTATTGAGTTTGCCTCATCAAAGGGAGGTTGTGGCCACCAACAACCCGCCAGAGTGTTGGAGAGGGGTTGGGGTGCTTGGGATGCAGCCCGATAGTGTCTCCTAGAGCTTAGCCGTGACACCATCATGTTAGATCGGCTAGGGTCATTACAATAAAAGTGCACTTTTTTATTGTAACGACCCTTGCCGATCCAATGTGACGGTGTCACGGCTCCACTTTAGGCGATGCTAACGGGCTGCATCCCAAGTACCCCAACCCCTCTACAGGCCACTGGCGGGTTGTTGGTGGCCACATCCTTCCTTTGATGATTGAAACTCGATAATCAAGCGCGCTCCACGGGGACTTCCCAGGAGGTCACCCATCCCAGAACTACTCCATCCCGAGCACGCTAAACTATGGAGTTTTTCCAACTCTCATCACCAATTGAGCTGCAAGTTAATTGGTGATGAAATGTTGAAAAGCTCCATAGTTAAGTGTGCTCGGGATGGCGTAGTACAGGGATGGTTGACATCCTGAGAAGTCCCCGTGCTGCGCGCTTGACTATCGAGTTTGACTCATCAAAGAGAGGTTATGGCCACCAACAAAATGCCAGTTGTCTGGAAAGGGGTTGGGGTGCTAGGGCTGCAGCATTGACTGTCTTTTAGGGTCATATTATGACTCTAATAAAAATTTCAGCCCCTTTGGGGTTGATTTGAATAGGTATTGGTATGACCAAAGTATGGCCCTTAAGGGGATATTTAGGGCCAGAATGAGCTTGGGGCATGGAGGGGCCAATTCTAACCCAAAGGGGTTGGGACTTTGGCCAGAGCCCCATGGTTAGTTTAAACACCCTCACTTTTGGGGTTTGTGAAGGACATGGAGTGATATGTCCTTATATGAACATGGTGTTTAGTCCATGTGATCTTAGGGTGGTGAAACACCCTAGGAAGGAATTTGGTAGTATTTGGACACATGCACCCCACTTTAATCACTTGGAAATTATTTAGGTCTATACACCTTATGGAATTAATAATGGGTCATATGACTTTGGTCCTTCATGAGATTTTGGTAGGAGTAATCTTATAATATTATAAACCCCTGAAATTTATTATAGGATGTTTAGAAAATAGTAGCTCATACCTGTAAGTATAATCTCCACCTTGCCCTTATTGATGATTTTGAAGTAACTATGGTTTAATTGTCTTAGGATGATAAGAAACTCTGGCAAAGTTAATCAAATACCATTTGTAGGCACTAGTGAATTTTTGTGACGACCCAGGCCCGGCGCCACTTGGGACCACGTCCACCGAGGGAGAACCAGTGGGACCCAACTAGCGTCATCCGGGCTCCATCCACTGGCGGGTTTTTGATGGCCACAGCCTCTCTTTGATAAGTCAAACTCGATAGTCAAGCTCGCACTACGGGGACTTACCAGGAGGTCACCCATCCCAGTACTAGTCCAAACCGAGCACTCTTAACTATCGAGTTTTTCAACATCTCATCACCAATTGAGCTGAAGTCATCTGGGATGGGTGACCTCCTGGGAAGTCCCTGTGATGTGCGCTTGACTATCGAGTTTCGATCGTCAAAGGGAGATTGTGACCACCAACAACCCACCAGTCGGCTAGAGTGGGGTTGGGGTTCTCGGGTTGTAGCCTGGTAGCGTCGCCTAGAGCGGAGCCGTGGTACTGTCACGTTGGATCGGCTAGGGGCGTTACAATAAAAAGTGCACTTTTTATTTTAACGCCCCTAGCCGATCCAACGTGACAGTATCACCGCTCCGCTCTAGGCGACGCTACCGGGCTACAGCCCAAGCAACCCAACCCCTCTCAAGCCCACTGGCTTGTTGTTGGTGGCTACAACCTCCCTTTGATGAGAGAACTAGATAGTTAAGTTGGGTCGTACGGGGATTTCCTAGGAGGTTACCCATCCCAGTACTACTCTCGCCCACGCACACTTAACTATGGAATTCCTTCACTTCACATCACCAATTGAGCTACTAGTATGGGTGACCTCCTGGGAAGTCCCTATGTTGCGCGCTTGACTATCGAGTTTGACTCATCAAAGGAAGGCTATGGCCAACAACAACCCGCTAGAGTACTGGAGAGGGGTTGGGGTGCTTTGGCTGTAGACCGGTAGCTTCGCCTAGAGCGGATCTGTGACGTTGTCAAGTTGGATCGGCTAGGGACATTACAATAAAAAGTGCAACTCAATTGGTGATGTGAAGTGAAGGAACTCCATACTTAAGCGTGCTTGGGCAAGAGTAGCACTGGGATGGGTGACCTCCTAGGAAGTCCCGTACGACCCAACTGAAAGAATTGGTTCCTAAACACCTAGAGGGGGGGGTGAATAGGTTCAATTTTGTTTCCTTCTAAGGCAGAATATTAATTCAGTTAATTAATAGAAACATACAGTGCTACAGCTATCACAGCACAGAAATAACAATACCACACACAATCACATATGGCACACTGATTTATAGTGGTTCGGCTAGGTCTGGGTACATCCACTTTCCCCCTTTGCCTATCTAGCAGTGTGCTAGATTCGGCCTAACTTCTATCCTTTTCCTCAGATTCGCAGATCTTACAGCTCGGAACCCAAACAAGTCTCCTACAACTCAGAGTGAGTCCACACTCCTACAGCTCAGACAATCTGCCCTACCTCAGCCATCAACAAGGCCTACAACTCAGAGAAGAAAATCTCCTACAACTCAGGATCTCAGCCCTACCACAGCCTTCAACAAGGCCTACCACTCAGAGAACTTAATCTCCTACAACTCAGCCTTTATAAATCAGGTTTACAACTCAAATCTTAAAAAGATCCTACTGAAAATAGATGTAAATTTGAAATTTACCACCACCCTGGTTGAGAGAGAAAGGATGGACGGTTTCTTGATCAATTCTTGAAAGAATCTGATGTTAGAGATCAACCTGTCTTAGCTTTCTTCAAAGCTTCTTGAATCTGAACACAATAGGGTTAATCTCCTTTGAAGTTGATCTTCAATCAGCTTCTTTCTTGAAATTCAGAAATCAATCTGAATTCTTCTTGGCAGACTGGTTTCGAATCTGCACTTAAGAGACTTGTTGATGTAAGTCTCTTTCTTCACTTGAATAGATGAAGCTCTCTCTCTGCAAATTCTTTTGAAGATTTTTCTGAATTCTCCTTTGAATTCTCTTGACAAACTCTGAGTAGATCACCACTTGAGAATGTCTTCTTCTTCTTTTGTTTTTTCGTGTTTTTTTTAACTCATCTTTATCATATATGTATCTCTTATATTGATAGAGTATGTCTTTATATAGACTTCCTCTATGGTAACTGGCTGATCCGGTTTCTAACGAACTTTTGACAGCTCTGACAGTTGCAGTAGACCGGTTGGTTATGGGAGCTGTCAAGTCTTCCAGTCACTTCTTGAAACTCTGTCTCTGTCAGCAAAGTGTCGAGACTAAACTTCATCATGTGTCGACACAAGTATACTAAGTGTCGACACAAGCCTTGGTGGTGTCGACACAGCTCCCTTGGTGTTGACATTGCTTCTCGACACAGCTTCTGTAGAATGTGTCGACACTAGTTCCGTGTGTCGACACAGTCACTTCGTCTCTTCACAAAAATAAACTTTGATGAAACTCTGCTATGTGTGTCGACACAAGTCTTGTGTGTCGACACAGTTGATGTCGACAAAGTCTTCTATGTGTCGACACTGCCTCTGTGTGTTGACACAGTTAATGTCGACTGAGAATTTCTGTGTGTTGACACTGCCTCTGTGTGTCGACATAGTTTCTTCTGGTGTCGACACAACCTTTCCAAGTGTCGACACAATTGACTCCAGGTGTCGACACAACTTTTCTCCAGTGTCGACGCAAGCCTTCATAAGTGTCGACACAGCTTCTTCTGGTGTCGACTCATGGACTTAGAAACTTTTCCTGCATTCCTGCATTTTCTTAACCTGCACATATAAACTCAAAACAACATCAAATACACCTTGATGCATATCATTGAGTAAGGTGAGGCTTCTTCAAATCTGGTACACATTTTCCGATGCACCCAATAATCTCCCCCTATTTGGAGAAGTCATAACCCTTAGTCAATGATATACACCATTCATAATAAACACACATTATGATGTATAAAAACATTACATGACAGGGTAACTTAAAAACAAAACCTGTATAAAATGTCGTCACAGAATAATGATGCAAACATAATGAGCATTAATCATTATTTTGTTAAAACTTTCAAAAGTTTCTTAACAATAGTTTACATAGATTTTTAAAACTAAAGATTACAATGCAGTAAAATCTAGTTAATCTATTTTAAGGCTGATCAGACTCCTTGAGGACTATGCCTTTTCCTGATTGGATCTTGGCTTGTACTGGAGCTTTAGTATCTTCAGCTGGCTTCTTGCCCTTCAGATCTTTCTTCTTTTGTTCTTCAGCCCTTATCCTTTGCCATTAAAAATAGTGAAAAGGCTTTGGGAAGTACTTGCTAGGCTCCTGAGCATTAGGAGGTAGCTTCCCAGCTTTTGCCTTTCTTCTATATTGTAGAATGGCTTCCTGCCTAGCTTCATGCTTGTTCCATTCTTGCTCAGTGTACCACTTTTCCCTTTCATGGGTCTGGTCCTTTACAGCTTTATAGGTAGTCAAGATAATATTCCTGGAAGTAGGACTCCACTGCTCAAAATCAGGCTTCAACTCTGCCTGTTCTCTAAATCTTTTCTTTGAAAGTTGAGCTTCTTACTCTTTATTCAAAGCTGCCTCTGGCATTTCTACTTTCCAATAATAAAATTTTTATTACCCTCTGGAGGGCTGTACATTGACTGTACTTCTTGCTGAATCATATCAAAATCTGTTGGAGGGTAAATGACCTGAGTAACTTCAAGTTGATCACCTTCAAAATAAGCAGGTTGCACACCTGACTCAGCTACATTATCATCATCACATAGGGGTGGATATCCAAGGGTGGCTCTGATTCTATTAGATATCCATTTAGCATGATTTGAGCGTGCTTTGACTAACACTCTCTCCCCCTTTATGACTTTTCTCTCAATATGAACTCTGAGGTCATCTTTCTGAAATCTTACTTGTTCATCTAGATAATTAACACCATCTTTATAAAATCACCTTAGTTTCAGTAGCTGATCAGAAATGATCTTTTGATAATTCTTAATAGCTGTTAGCACAGCAGCTAGTTCTTGATGTAATTGTTTATCAAAATCTGACTTGTCTTTAGCCCTTGCCTTAGTTAGGGCAGTAGCAGTATTCTTTAATTCTGTAACAATCACATTATGTGATTCAGTCAGATTGTCATTCACACTTAGTTGGTTTTCTAGGACATAGCCTTGCTTAACAGCAATATCATCAACTTGAGTCTTTATTGCTTGTTGTTGCTTTGCAAGATAGACTACAACATTGCTACCTTTGTGGAAGCAATCTGTCATTTCCTTCTTGTTCTAATTTATTTCAAATCTTATGGATTTGATATCTTGAGCCAAGGAGAATTGCAGATCTTTATGAGTTTCATCCATATATTTCTCCATGGCTATCCTTTGTTCATCTAATTTGACTTAAAAGATACCAGTAAGGAGCTATAATCAGTGGCTGGGGCAGGTTGTGAAGCAGTTTGCAATGCCCTTTTATAGCTTTGGCTTCTTCTTTTGAAAGCCATCAGCTTTCTCTTCTTTGCTCTTAGATCTTCTCCATCATCAGAATCAGAAGTACTTTTTAGATTCATAGTGTCCTTTGGACTTGTGGGCAGCTCTTTGTCAGATCTAGGTAACTCCCCCTGAGTCCCTTGCTCCTCCCCCTCAGTTTCAGCTTGCTCCCCCTCAGTTCTTGCTTGCTCCCCTCATTTCTGACTTCTTTTATATCAGGGAACAACTCTTCAAGGGTAAACTCTTGTTGAGGTTGAACTGGTGGCACTCTTAACTCTAGAGCATTAGTAGCTGTAGATGTATCCTCCATGATAACATCCTGTGCTTGATTGTTGAGTTGAGTGGGCTGGTCAGCATCAACCAAGGGCATAGTTAGTGTTTCATCCTCATTATTGAAAATTGATTGATTAACTTCTTGGATTACCTCAAGAATAGTTTGATTTGCTATTTCAATATTTAAGTGTGTTGGCTCTTCTTCAAGATGAGGCTCCCCCTTGCACCTGAGCACCATCTGTAATGTCTTGTGCAGGAGATTTTTTAGCAATCTCTGTCCTCTCTTCATTAGGCATGTCCTTTGTTAGGACTCTATCCCATCTGAAGATTATCCTTATATCCATTCTTCTCATGTGGTTGATCTTAGAACCAGTAGTCTGTTCCATTACTTTTGGAATTATTCCAGCCAAGTATAGACTCGTAATTCTTCCCAGATTTGGCTTCTTAATACCTTCCTTAATCTTTTCAAAGATTACTGTAGACCAATCTGTGTTCAATCTGAATATAATCCTGGTCATCAGGCTGAACATATATGCTGAAACCCTATCATGTCCCCCTGGCTTGCAGAGAATGACCTTTCCAACCACTTCATAAAGGAATTTTCCATGCAGATTCATCCCTTTCCTGTTCATTGTAGATCCAATCTTCATGTTGGGATCCAATCCCACCACTGGAGTGCTTCCCTAGTCTTGAATGAGGTAACTTCTTCTTCTTCTTGAGTTTTTGGGAGTTGAGGAGTTTTCCTCAAGCTCTTCAAGGTAAGTTTAACTTTAGCTCCCTGAACTGTAGATTTGATCTTAAGTCCAGTCGAATCTAAAGTAGCTGCGCCATAGAATTCCAGTATTTCTTTCTTGCATATCTTTGTAGATTCGGATAACAGAAATTCCAAACCATTCGCAGTAATTAGGGTAACTACTGTTTTAATCTCGAGTTCCGCATTATCAAAAGCGTTGCGAACCAGCTCATAGCCTTCGTTGACGTTATCTTCAAGCTTTGGCGCCATTGGGGTTGAGAGAAATCTTGGATTGAGAAGAGAGAATTTGTCGACACAAGGTTTTGTTCTCGAAAATATAGAGAGTTTGTCGACAGGGTTTGTTGTTGACCTATTTATACCCTTCTAAATTAGGAAGGTCAAAAGACACGTGAAAATTCTCTTAATGTGTCGACACAGTTGAAATGTGTCGACACAGACTTCTAATGTCTCGATAGAAGTGTAGACTTCTATGTGTCGACACCAATTGATGATGTGTCGACACAGACATACTTATCAGTTCGACAGAAATTCTGTGTCGACTCTAATTCTAAGTGTCTACACAACTTCTGGATGTGTCGACACAACTTCTCTGAAGTGTCGACACCAAATTTCTAGATGTGTCGACATCACTTTCCTGGAGTGTCAACACCAACTACTATGTGTCGACACAGACAACCTTTTGTGTCGACACAATTTTTCTTAGCCAAATTTGTTAAACTAATTTATGTTCAATATTCCTAATTCAATTTTTAAATTATTGAATTTAGTTTCATCTAATGGCTTAGTGAACATGTCAGCAATTTGTAAATCTGTATTAACAAATTCTAAAGAAATATCTTCTTTTTCTACATGATCTCTAAGAAAATGATATCTTATTTCTATATGCTTTGTTCTACTATGAGAAACAGGATTATGAGCAATAGAAATAACACTAGTAGAATCACATAATAATGTAGTTCTACTTACCTGAATACCATAATCTTCTAACTGATGTTGTATCCACAACAGCAATGCATAACAACTTCCTACAGCAACATACTCAGACTCAGCTCTGGAAATTGCCACACTAGTCTGCTTCTTACAGCTCCATGACACCAATCTTCCTCCTAGAAATTGACAGGTGTCTGTTATGCTTTTCCTATCTACTTTGAATCCTGCAAAGTCTGCATCTGAATAGCCTATTAGTAGAAAATCTCTATTCCTAGGATACCAAAGCCCTAGATTAGGTGTGCCCTTAAGATATCTCAAAATTCTTTTGACAGCAGTATAATGAGATTCTTTAGGGCAGGATTGGTACCTACAACAAACACATGAACATACATGATGTCTGGTCTATTAGGATTCAGATAAAGGAGGGAGCCAACTATCTCTCTATATAGACTCATCTACAGGTTTTCCTGCATCATCTTTGCTTAGAGACATACTTATCCCCATTGGAGTTCTCATGGTAGTGGATGACTCCATATCATACTTCTTAATTAACTCTTGGGTGAACTTAGACTGAGATATGGACAAGCCATCATCAGTCTATCTTACTTGGAGTCCCAAGAAAAACTTAAGTTCTCCCATACTGTTCATCTCAAACTTCCCATGCATAAGTTTTGCAAACTTTCTGCAAAGCTTGTTTTCAGTAGAACCAAATATTATGTCATCAACATATATTTGGACTAGGATGATCTTTCCTTTGGATTCTCTAAGGAATAGAGTCTTGTCTATTTTCCCCCTTGAGAATTTGTTCTCAATGAGAAAAGAAGACAGAGTTTCATACCAAGCTCTTGGGGCTTGTTTCAACCCCATATAAAGCTTTCCTAAGTTTATAAATATAACTAGGATTGAGTGGATCAACAAAACCTGAGGGCTGTTCTACATGGACCTCCTCTTTTAAGTCTCCATTTAAGAATGCTGACTTAGCATCCATTTGGAACACTTTGAAGCCTTGATATGCTGCATAGGCAAGGAATAGCCTTATTGCTTCCAACCTTGCCACTGAAGCAAAAGTCTGATCAAAATCTATGCCCTCTTCCTGTCTGTATCCTTTGGCAACTAGTCTTGCCTTGTTCTTCACTATGATCCCACTCTCATCAAGTTTGTTTCTATAAATCCACTTTGTCCCTATGATATTGTGGCCCTTTGGTTTTGGAACCAACTCCCAGACCTTGCACCTTCTGAATTGACTTAACTCCTCCTGCATAACATCAATCCAGTGTGGGTCTTGAAGGGCTTCTTCAAATCTCTTGGGTTCCAGTTGAGATAAGAAGCTTGAGCAAAGAACTGTGTTTAAGTTCCTGCTTCTTGTTTGTACTCCATGTCTTGGATCACCAATGATCTGGTGTCCAGGATGATCCTTTAAATGTCTAACTGCTGGAGGTAATCTATCAACAGCTTGACCTTCTTCAATCTCTTTATTATGCTGCACCTCATGGTCTTCATTAGCCTCTTGAGTGTCATGTACTCCCCCTGGACAGCTACTACCATTTTCCTCATCCTGCTTTGCAGTTGAATCTTCTCTGATAGTAAGCTAGTCCATCTTCTGCTGTATATCTATAGAGCTATAATAACTACTAGGCAACTCACTGTTAAGTAGTCTAGATTCATCAAATATGACATGAACACACTCTTTTACAACTTGAGTAGCCAAATTGTAGATCCTATAAGCCTTACTATTGTTGCTGTACCCAACAAATATCCCATCTTGGGATTTGGCAGCAAACTTAGTTAGGTGAGATATGCCATTGTTAAGCACATAGTACTTGCAACCAAAAATCCTTAAATAGGATAAGTTTGGTTTTCTGCCGTTCATAACCTCATAGGGTGTCTTTTTGTGGCTTTTGGTGATGGAAGCCCTATTGAGCACATGGCATGTAGTATTTACTGCCTCAGCCTAGAAATATTCTTAGGAGAGTAGTGTCACTCAATAGTGTTCTTCTAGCCTCAATCAATGTCCTATTCTTTCTTTCAGCAATGTCATTTGGTGAGGTGTTTTAGGTGAGGAGAATTTCTGTTGAATCCCAAATTCTTCACACAACCTTGTCATACTTTCAGATTGGAATTCAGTTCCGTGGTCACTTCTGATTTTGACCACTGAACTATCTAATTCATTCTGAATTTGTTTGACAAAATTGCAGAAGACATTTGGGGTTTCAGATTTCGTCCTCAGAAAGAATACCCATGAAAATCTAGAATAGTCATCTATAACCACAAAAGTGTAGACCTTCCTACCTAGGCTCTGAACCGGCATTGGACCAAATAAATCCATATGCAAGAGGTATAAACACCTCACCGAGTCTTTGGTTTCTAGGCTATGAAAGGTGGATCTTGTGTGCTTGCCTTTTTGACAAGCTGAGCATATTTCATCCTTAAAGCACTTAACTTGAGGAACATTCCTCACTAACTCTTTACTAAAGAGTTGGCCAATAGTCTTGTAGTTAAGATGAGCTAGCCTCTTGTGCCATTTGACCCAATGAGAGGCTTTCTCATCAACCACAAGACATATATGAGAATTTTTATTCTCACTCTCAAAGTTTAGGCAATACACATTTATTTTTCTATAGCTAGTCAATATGACTTTTTGATCACTTGACCTCTTGATTTGACACCCATTCTTGATAAATGAAATGTCATATCCAAGATCACTCAGCTGGCTTATGCTTATTAGGTTGTGTTTCAAACCCTTCACATAAGCCACTTGAGTGATAGTGATTAAGTTGTTAGAAATGTTACCAAACCCTTTGATGACTCCTTTTTAGAACCACCAAAGATTACTTTAGGCCCATTCAATATTGGTGAGTAGTCCTTCAACAATCCTCTTGTTCCAGTCATGTGCCTGGAACATCCACTGTCCAAGTACAATATAGGGGCATGGCAACTTGGACTCACCTACAACAATGATTACTTTAACCTTAGAACCCAAATAACTTTTGGGTCCTTGGTTCAAGTTAGCCTGAAACTTGACAAATCTACCTGCAGCACTTCTAACAGGTAGACTGCTATACTTCCTGACACTGGAGTTGTGCAAACAATCTAAGGCATAATGGCCTACCTTGCCACAACACCAACACTCATACTTGTTATACCTCTTTTTAGGTATAATCTTTGCTGTATAGTTGGAAGCATGTTGATGCACGAAAACGGACAGGGAGTCGGGCACCACCAGCTAACGGTTCGAACACCGGGGAATAGGGGAGGAAAGGAGGAGACTGTCGACCAATCGGTTACTAGCGGTCGCGGCTAAAGGACCGGAAAAGGGGGCCGCTGGCAGCGGCAACAGCAGAGTTCGCTTGCCGCGGCTTAAATGTCACTCTTGCGGCGGGCTTTCCTTTACTTAAAAATGAGAAACAGTTACAACGAGTAAAAGAGGAAGCCGGCCGGACTACAAGCCGCAATACACTAGACTTGAGACCGCAGCTCTTAACAGGCGAGCTCCTGGATCCCAGTCAGCGTGTCTTGGGGAGTGCACCCTCCCCCTATTTATAGGCTCGGGGGCCTGCCCAAACGGGCAGGGCTAAAAATACCGGCTGTCCGGGGTACAGGAGAACCGGGCAGAGGTGAGGGGAAGCAAAACAGAAAGAAACAACAAAGGAGGGAAGCCGCGCGGCCTGGCGGATTCCTCCTGGCGAGCTGACGGCTGGGTCCTCGGGCCTTGTAGCTGAGCAGGGTCGGCGTTGGCAGCGGCCTGACATGGAGACCGCCCGGCTTGGGAGGCTTGGCGGCTTGAGTAAGCAGGCCGCCCGGTCTGGAAAGCTGCGCGGGCAGGTCGCGGATTCCGGGCTTATCATAATCCCCGCACATTTTTAAGTTTCCAAAAAACTTCGAAAATGTAGAACTAAGCCGGAGACCGCGACTGCCTCATCGTCGTCTATAAAATCCCCTGACCCTTGACATTCTTCAGGATTCCTGCCAAGCTACGGGTCGCTACTCGCCACTTGCGGTCAGAATTTTCAAGCCGACGCGATTTCTCTAGCGATGGATGTGATGTCATCAATGTTAGCCCGCAACAAGAAACCGCCAGAAACGAAGCAGAGCCGGAGCCAGAATTCGGATGATTCTTCCCGTCAGACTGCCAAGAAGATTGGGAAGCCGGAGACATCAGCGGGTTCTGGAGCTGAAAAGAGGCCGACAGAGATCGTCGGCGGACCATCGCAGGCCGCAGTAGATCCCAAAGTGGTTTCGAAAAGCTGCTCCACTGCAAACCGGAATTGCCAAATCCTTCGACCTGACTTTCTCTCCATCAGGAGAACCACTCCTAAAAATCGGTGGGATGGAGGAGAAGAGTGTTGAATCTGGGAAACCGTCCGAATTGCCGGGCAAGGTCGACTTAATCATTGTGGATGACAACGAGCCGGAGAAGGCGCAGGAACCCGAGCGGACTGTGGTTGAACAGCGCAAGCGGACTGAAAAGGTGTTCGGCTCCCTGAAACGGCGGAAAGAAAGGAGCGAAACTCTTGAAGAAAGGATGAAGAGGAAAATGAGGAAGCTGCACGCCAGAAACCGGAATATTTCTGAAAAGACCGGCGCGGACAGTCTGCAACACAGGCCGCACGAGAAGGAGGTACCCTAGAACCCGCCCACACCGGCTTACAAGCCGAGCGAACTGGAGAGTATGCCTGCGGTTAGCGACTCGCTCAGTGAGCTCCTGAAGGGCATGGAGACCCTCTAGCGGCAAGACGCTCTATTGTCGACACCAGCGGCCTCTGAGGAGGTTGACCGCCCCGATATCCAGGTTATTGGGGAGAAGCCTGGCGAACCGGGTTCCGCGGCTTCTGAAGGAGCCGAGAAGCTGAAGCTTCGCGAGAAGATGGAGGAGATGAAGAAACTGATCGCCGAGAAGCCGGTGGCGACCACACTTCCATTGCTGCAAGGTAAACACCGGGGCGTTAGGCGAATTATTAAATTCTACCAGTCGCGGTCAAGGAAGAAGGGGGCGAATATAATATTAAATCCACCGGCCAGCTTTTTCTTGACCACGGCTCAACTGAAAAGCCGAGCAAAGGAAACCGAGCGGCTATGGAAAGAAAAGCTAAAGAGGATAGATCCTGAGCGGCTCAGGCGGCCAGTGATTAAAATCCATACCGCGGCCTCTGGAGGAGATAAAAATCAAACCGGCGGTCTTATCCTACCGATTTCCTTGCTAGAATGTCGCAACAATCCGGCTGAACCTGACTGCGGTTTTTCTTCTGCAGGTGTACCGGAGACCGCGATGAAACCGGGCGACTTGACGTCGTTTTTGTCTATGCTGCCACCGCCTCCGCCTCCAAGTGTTCGCGAGAAGGAGATGGCCGACTTCCAGAAGGACGTCGGCACGCTGCAGGCGGCTTTGGACGCGGCCACCGAAACCCTGCGGATTAAAGACAAACAGCAGCGGGTTGCCCAGGAGGCCGCGGAAAAAAGCATCCAAGAGCTGCAAACCACCCTGGAGCGAGAGACCGCAAGGTTGCAAACTGCTCTTGAGCAGGAGACCGCGAGGATGAAGACTGCGATGGAACAAGAGACTGTCATGCTCCAGACCGCGATGAAGGAAGAGACCGCCAGGCTCCAGACCGCGAGGAAGGAAGAGACCGCCAGGCTCCAGACCGCGATGGAAACCGCTGAGGCGAAGATTGCTGAGATGCAGGTCGCCTTGGAGCAGGAAAGGGCGGAGAAGTATTTGCTGATGGCCGCGCGGCTGGAAGGAGACAGAGAAGAGATCGCACATGCTGAAGGCGGCGAGAACCAAGACCTGCCGGCGGAGACCGGCGGAGAACAGCGGCCTGCACTACCAACTCCTGCAGAGTTGCCGGGTACTAGCCGCCCGGCCTCTGGCGAGACTTCGCATCCGCCGGTGGCCGCGGCGCCTAACCAGGTCGCAGTTCCAAGCAGTTTGGGGGTCCAGGCGATCCCCATGATACCGTTTGCGAGAGTAGAGCGCGACGCTGCGCGAGTTCATCGGTCTCTGCATGCGCTTCACAATCTGGTTAGCCAGGTGTACGTTGCGATTGTGCAGACCGGTGAGCAGGTCGCGCACATAGGACGAGATAGGCCGGAAGACGAAAAACGATCCTGAGCGACTTGAGTGAACCAAGCCGCGCGGCCATTTGAATAATATGTTGTAATATATATTTTTTCTCTGGATGTTGGACAATTTGATTGCTATAAACTGTTGTATCTTATTATGCTGCGAACTGAATGCGGCTTATGCGGTTTGAATTTATAATCCACATGTCTGCTGCTTTGTTCTGAGAAATTTAAAGTTTAGGAAAGTAGCCGCGCGGTCTGGCGAACAGATCGCCGGCTTGAATACTTGATATCCACATGATACGCCATAAAATTTTTCTAAGTGCAGGGAAATAGCCGTGCGGACTGATGGACTAAACGGCGGCTTGGTCCCTAAGCTGATCTGCACTTCCAGCGGACTTAGGCCGCGCGGCGTGACGACTAGCCGCGATTTGACGTTGGGCACTGTAGCTTCACGGATTTTCTATAAATAGAGCAGATCCCGTAGATTTCATCACAAATCAAGAAGGATGCGGGCTAAGTCCAAGTCGTTGCGGTCTGACAAGGCCACTGCGGTTAGGACAGACGCGGCCTCCGCTTTCCACTCAGCTGACCATAAAGAATGCCGGCTTACAAAAGCCGAGCTGGATGACTTTGTCAAGAAACACATGCAAGGAAGTCCGCTGATCGCGCGGCTTCCCCGACAGGATGAGCGGATCAACTCCTCCAATGCAAATCAGATCGCTGTCCCCATCGACCACTTCGACTGCGGCTTCAGCTTCCCGGTCTTGCTAGAGGCCGTAGAGGTCTTCGACCACTACGGGGTTGTGCCCGGATAACTTCCCCCAAACTCGATAGCCGCCATTTACAGCTTCATCTCCTACCTCAGGTCGGAAAGAGTCCGATTCTCTATGAGGCTCTTTAGAGAATGCTTCTCGGTGCGGTCTATCCCGGACTCCGGGACAAAGATCTTCCGGGGGCACCTCTACTTCGGCTGCAGAGGGCTGAAGATAGTCAACTTGGCCAACAAGATCGCGAACTGGCTGGAGCGGTTTCTCATCTTTGAGGGAAACCTGGGGTTGCTGCCGGTCGACCCCCAAATCCGCGAAGAAGCCGCCTTCGGCAGCAGCGGCTTGGACGGCATGAAGAAGGAGATCTACGACTTCTTCAAAGGCGAGCGGCTTGATGTAAACCACTACATCCCGCTGTTGCCGTCGCTAGTAGGAGTAGAGGCGGAAGACAGTAAGTTCCAAGCCGGCCGAACTGCATACTTAGCCGCACGGCCTGATAACTAACATTACTTCTATCTTTGCAGCTGTTGTGGTTGTCCCGCTGAACAAGCCGCAGACTCCTGGCGGCTTGACCCTCACTCAAAGAGAAAAGAGAGCGAAGCGGGCCAAGCCGGCGCGAGCTGCGGAGGAGGAGGAGTCGGACTCCTCTGGAGAGTTCATGCTGCACGGAACCAGCAGCAGCTTGAAGGATGTCCACGGCGATCCGGCCTTGCGGTGGAGTCCGGACGGCAAGTCGGTGACGATCTCCACCGCCCTCCCCTACTGGGGAGCAGAAGAAGTAAGCCGCCATGCGAGCGCGGTTGGCGGCGCGCTGTATGGCAAGCGCAACTTGAGGGCTATGCGACGAGTTCCTCCAGACGACCTGCCGCGGCTAGCCGCGCAAGTCGGCGCGAGGAGCTTCGTGGCAAGTCACTTCATGGGCCTTGCCTACAAGCAACTGATGAAGGAGAACAGCGGCCTGAAGACACAGTTAGGCGAACAACAAGAAGAGAACAAGCGGCTTAAGGAAAAGGAGGCGGTAAGTCATTACCAATACTCGTGCGGTTAGCATTATGTAACCGCGCGACCTTACCTTTACTTTTGCTTTGCAGGAAATGTATAACCCGGCCAATCCCATCTTCCAAGACCAAGTCTTCCCCCAACTCGTCCAAGGGATTGATGGAGCGCTTAACCGCCTCCGGGACCTTGGCGGCTTGGCCACCGGCTTCACCGACTTTACATGTGCCGACATCTACCCCTCCCTGAAAGAGCAGGTGGCCGACGTCTATAGGTCGATCAAGCGCAAGGCCAAGGTCGGGGAAGAAGTCGGCGAGGTGGTCGGAGATGCCGTGGAAGAGGTCGGCCAGGGAAGCCGGAGTCCACGCACATCGCCTGAGTCCGGCGGCCAAGAATCGGAGACCGCGCGGCCAGACTCGACAACTTCTGGCGTTTCAGCGAGCTCCGCAACTAGCAGCGGATACTCTCTATCATCCGTCGACATTGGCGATGGCAGTGATTTGGATTCTCCTGCGACTAAGAAGCTCAAACCGGGCGATTAGAAAATCTATAACTTGTTTTTGTATTTTGAACTTTTTTGAAATCGGCGGTATTGTTTTTGTAACCGCGCGATTAAGACTTTGTAATACTTAATGAAATGGAAATGAAGGCATTTTTACCTTTCTCTTTGTTATATTTCACTTTTCTTACTTGACTAAGTCCGCGCGGTCTCAGATTAGCTTCCGATTTAAAATATAAGTATGTAAACCTGCTGAGTTTGCGCTTCGACTTCAACAAAGCTATCCGCAAGAGAGAGATATTTTCCTGCGGTTTATACCGGAGTGCACGTCGACGATAAGCCGAGCGGCTAATAACTTAAACCGCAATTTTCCTTGACGAATTATTCAACGTTATCTGCTGGAAGAGCTGAATTGCCGCGGCTTGCTCATACATAAACCGTGACCGCTAAGCCGCGCGGCCACTTGTCGCAGTCGGCAGACATCCATAACATTGAAATATTAGATTGCGGCTAGGGCGAACTCTGAAACGAATTGCCCATTTGAATAAAGGAACAAGAATAGAGAAACAAGCTTCGGCTTCCGATAATACAGGCCGATATAGGCATATGGAAACCGGGAATTGTTGTGACGACAGTTCGCTGATTAGCTAATATAATTAATACCATAAGTCGGCAGATCAAAGCCAGGAATTAAGTGCCAGACGCAGGTCGGGCGACTTCCTTTCCATATGAATAACAAACCGGCAATTGTTATATTTGAGCCAAATAAGATACTGCATAGCGGATAGGCGGACGTAAGTCGGCCGAGTTCCCAAATATATTAATGATAATCCGGCAGGTAGGAACAGGAAAGTTAAAAAACTTAAGCCGGAATATGAAACCGGGCGGCTTGTGTAATTAATTATACAACCTGCACAGGCCGCTTAATAAAGCCGCGAGATATCGGATAGGCGCGTGTTGTCCTGCAAAAATAGGTGAAGACATGCACTTATGTGTCAATGTGGGCAGGTGCGTGTGACATTGCTTTCCACACAAAGAACACATAAGCGGGATCGAAATTCTGAAAAATCCATGACCGATGTCAAGCGGGACAAGTACGCAACGTCTGCGACTGAAGTCAAGCAGGACAAGTACGCAATGTCTGCGACGAAGGTCAAGCGGGACAAGTACGTAATGCCTGTCTGTGACTGAAGTCATGCGTGACGGGTACGCAATGTCTGCGACTGAAGGCCAAGCGGAAAACCCACTACACATCTGCGACTGAAGTCAAGCAGGACAAGTACGCAATGTCTGCGACGAAGGTCAAGCGGGACAAGTACGTAATGCCTGTCTGTGACTGAAGTCAAGCTGGATGTGAAGGGCTTAAGAATTCGAAAGGGGCTCTTGCCCCTACATGCATGCATATTGGCATAAAGAGTAAAGCTAAAAATAAGCTTCAAATGAAAAAGTAACATTTGCATGATGTTAAGGAAGTGACAAAGGATATATATCTGTAGTTTTATCATGCCTCATTAATACCGATTGTGAAGGAGATGTTATGTACTATTCTGAACATAAGCACTTTTCTTTATAGAAAGAAAGAGGAATCACTGCTTGAATTATTGAGCAAGAAATGAAAGATTGCCTTAGAGAGTTACTAAATAACATATTCTTGCAACTTTCCAGCTCTTACAAGTTGATTAGCCAATTCCCTGAGTGCTATGCAATCTTCTGCTAGATGACCAATATCTTTATGATACTTGCAAAAAAGTTGCTCGTGCCGATACTTGATTTTGGATTTCATACGCCGAGGCTTCTTGAACTCAGGCATTCCCTGAATGATTATCAAAAGATCTTCCATAGGAATTTTGAACTTAACATACTTACCTGAACCTTTTTCATACTTTGGAGTTTTATCCTGGCGAATATAAGGAGACTTGCAATATTCAACTTGCAAAACATCTTGTGAGGAAATAGATTGCTGTTGATCAGAAGTCCCTTGAGATTGCTTAGCCATTTGATTCAGAAACGAAACATAACCTTTATTTGCCTCTTCGCCCATTATGAATGTATTAACTATATCAATAAGATCTCCGTAGCTTTTGGGATATTTTGTGGTGAGCTTGAATTTCAATGGGCCTTCTTGAAGTGCATTTATGAAAGCATACAAGTAATAGTCTTGATGGACGCTACAAATATCTAAAACCTCTTTTTGAAACCGATCAACAAAATCTGGATTAGACTCGTCAATTCCTTGCTTGATTCGGAAGAGAGCTCCAACGTCTCTTTTCCGCTTCCTGTAAATAGCGAATCTAGAAATAAATTGACTTCGAAGATCCTTAAAGCTGGTTACCGACCGAGGTGGGAGGCTATAAAACCATTCTCTTGTAACATTGCCAAAAGATATAACGAAGAGTTTGCATTTTACTCCATTTGACACTTTTCTCAGTGAAATAGCTGATTCAAAAGCTTGCAAGTGAGAAAACGGATCATCACATCCAGAATACTCCGGGAGACGCGGTACTCTGAAGTCATCGGAGACAGTATCCCACTGAATTCGATTAATGAATGGAGAAGGGGCCTCTTCTTCTTCCTCACAAAGAGGTTCATTTGCAACAGATTCTAGGCCACGCTCAACATTTTTTGCAAAAATTTCTCTATGAGGGTCAACAACCTCACTATTAAAATACGAGCAATCCTGCACTTCTGAGAGATCTGTAGTCACTAAGATGCGGCTTGATTTATCGTGACCCTTTGCAGGATTCATCCTGAAAAGAAAGAATAGCCGAACTTTTTCAAGAGACCGCAGAACAGCGGCGGCCTAACGTGGCGGCTAGACGATACTGCAAACCGATAAGAAGACCGGCTGAAAAGAGAGCGGATAGAAAGCCACGTTCTACAGCACTGGAGGCGGGCTGAAAACCTTAGCCGGCGAAGTCGCGGCTTGCTTGACAGGCCGCCGAACTCTAGAGGATAGAGCGGTCTAATTAGCTAGACCGCTGATTTCATTGATTAGTCGAGATCTGAAGGTCGCGTGTTAACTGTTGATGCACGAAAACGGACAGGGAGTCGGGCACCACCAGCTAACGGTTCGAACACCGGGGAATAGGGGAGGAAAGGAGGAGACTGTCGACCAATCGGTTACTAGCGGTCGCGGCTAAAGGACCGGAAAAGGGGGCCGCTGGCAGCGGCAACAGCAGAGTTCGCCCGTCGCGGCTTAAATGCCACTCTTGCGGCGGGCTTTCCTTTACTTAAAAATGAGAAACAGTTACAACGAGTAAAAGAGGAAGCCGGCCGGACTACAAGCCGCAATACACTAGACTTGAGACCGCAGCTCTTAACAGGCGAGCTCCTGGATCCCAGTCAGCATGTCTTGGGGAGTGCACCCTCCCACTATTTATAGGCTCGGGGGCCTGCCCAAACGGGCAGGGCTAAAAATACCGGCTGCCCGGGGTACAGGAGAACCGGGCAGAGGTGAGGGGAAGCAAAAGAGAAAGAAACAAGAAAGGAGGGAAGCCGCGCGGCCTGGCGGATTCCTCCTGGCGAGCTGACGGCTGGGTCCTCGGGCCTTGTCGCTGAGCAGGGTCGGCGTTGGCAGCGGCCTGACATGGAGACCGCCCGGCTTGGGAGGCTTGGCGGCTTGAGTAAGCAGGCCGCCCGGTCTGGAAAGCTGCGCGGGCAGGTCGCGGATTCCGGGCTTATCAAAGCAGATCTTTTGTTTTGTGCTGGGTCTTTGCCTTTATTAGTGGACTGGGCAGCCCATGTAGTTCCTTTAAAGCCTAATCATGCCTAACCCTTTTGAGACACAAAGTCATCAATTAAGTGTAGTACAGATTTTGGCTTAGAGAAACTATCCATTTTTTCCTTCTCTTTCTGAAGTCTGTCTTCCAGACTTTTGATCTGATCATTTTTGAATGTGATTGTTCCCATCTGAATAACAGTTATGTTTTTCAGCTTGGCAATCTCATTCATCTTTTGATCCAGCAGCTTCTCTGAATCAGATGCAGCCAACTTAAGAGCTGCAATTTCCTTAGCCTGATTTTTGGTCAGGTTTTTGCTTCTCTTGAGTGCCTGCAACAAATCCCCATATTTATCTATAAGCTGATGAATATCTCCTTCAGATTCAGACTCATCCACATCTCTTGATGCAGATGCATTTGATTCCGACCCATTGTAGTAATCAGAATCTACATATAAGCTTTTTACCTTACCGGGACCAGGTTGATCCTGGCACTGGTCTTCTTCAGACATAGCCATTAGTCTTTTGCACTGATGGTCTTCATGCTCATTGATAGAGTCCAGTAATTTCAAGAACTCAACCTCTTCTTCTATTGTAAACAAACCAATATAGGCCTCAACCTTAGATTCAGACTCTGAAGTTGATTGATCAGTCCAACTTCTCTCTTTCTTAGCTACCAAGGATTTCTCCTTCTTGCTCTTGTGCTGAGACTTCTTTTTATCAGCAGACTCCTTCCTTTTGTCTGGACAGTCAGCCACAACATGTCCAGGTCTGTTGCAGCAATAACAAATAATCTTTGATGTAGCTGACTTGCTAGGCTTTGTCCCACTCCTGTACTTTCTGGATGATTTCCTCTTCTGATAATTGTCATCCTTGGACTGAGATGAGGATGGCTTAGATTTTCACTGCTTCTTCTTTAAGAATCTCTGAAACTGCCTTGTGAAATCAGCAAAGTCTTCATTAGAATTACTGCTGTCTGAACTGTGATTATCAGAATTTTCTGAGATCACTTCTGCAGCTTTCTTAGGAGAAGATGGAGACATCCTCCTATTCTTCCTTGTGGCTTCTACCTTGAAGGTCACTGACTTTTCTCTAGAGTCAACATTTATATTTTTCTCTTCCTCCTTTCTGGCCAATAGCTGCATCTCATAAGACAGCAATTTGTCAAACAGTGTTAGAGAGGTGAAATTTCTGCCAGTCTGGCCACTTCCCTAATGGCACAGATCTTTGTATCCCAATCCTTAGTCAAAGACCTAAGGAATTTGTCTTTCAGCTCATATGTATTGAAGATTCTTCCATAAGACATTAGTTCATTTACAATTCTGTAGAACTTCTTATAACATTCAGTTATGCTATCAGACTTGGCTTGTCTGAAACTCTCATATTCTTGATTAAGCATAGACTTTCTATCTTGCCTAACCTCTTCAGAACCCTCCATGTAGACAATCAATGTGTCCCACATCTCCTTGGAGGTTTTGCAGTGACTCAGATTCTTCAATGTTGAGTCATCTATGTCACTCACTATAATATTCTGTGCACTTTTATCCATTGTAGCCAAGATGATCTCATCCTTAGTCATTTCTGAAAAAATTCTTAGGAATCCTTTGATTAGCATCAAGAACAAAAACCTTCATTGGAAATATATGGTACTTCCTTAACTGTTATATAAATTATAGGATCAGATGCCTCCATAAATAGTCTGACCCATTCCTTCAATATTCCAAAGATTTCCTTCCTGCAGATAGGCAACTTCATTTAACCAAGTTCTTTATGGTTTTCTCCTGAACCCATCTTCTTTAACTTACTTCTGCCTTACAGATCTTACTCAGACAGTTAAGTCTTTCTTTGAGGAACCTCCCTCTGATACCACTTGAAAGAATTGGTTCCTAAACACCTAGAGGGGGTGTGAATAGGTTCAATTCTGTTTCCTTCTAAGGCAGAATATTAATTCAGTTAATTAATGAAACATACAGTTCTACAACTATCACAGCACAGAAATAACAATACCACACACAATCATAGATGACACACTGATTTATAGTGGTTCCACAAGGTCTGGGTATATCCACTTTCCCCCTTCGCCTATCTAGCAGTGTGCTAGATTCGGCCTAACTTCTTTCCTTCACCTTAGATCCGCAGATCTTACAGCTCAGAACCCAAACAGGGCTCCTACAACTCAGAGTGAGTCCACACTACTACAGCTCAGGCAATCTATCCTACCTCATCCTTCAACAAGGCCTACAACTCAGAGATGAAAATCTCCTACAACTCAGGCTCTCAGCCCTACCTCAGCCTTCAATAAGTCCTACCACTCAGAGAACTCAGCCTTTATAAACCAGTCTTACAACTCAGATCTTAAAAAGATCCTACTGAAAATAGTTGTAAATTTGAAATTTACCACCACCCTAGTTGAGAGAGAAAGGATGGACAGTTTCTCGATCAGTTCTTGAAAGAATCTGATGTTAGAGATCAACCTGTCTTAGCTTTCTTCAAAGTTTCTTGAATCTGAACACAGTAGGGTTGAACTCCTTTGAAGTTGATCTTCAATCAGCTTCTTTCTTGAAATTCAGAAATCAATCTGAATTCTTCTTGGCATACTGGTTCAAAATTTGCACTTAAGAGACTTGTTCATGTAAGTCCCTTTCTTCACTTGAATAGATGGAGCTCTCTCTCTCCAAATTCTTCTGAAGATTCTTCTGAATTCTTCTTTGAATTCTCTTGACAACTTTGAGTAGATCACCACTTGAGAATATCTTCTTAGATCTTCTGTTGAAAATCTTCTTCTATTTTTTCGTGTTTTTTTGACTCATCTGTATCATATATGTATCTCTTCTGTTGATAGAGAATGTCTTTATATAGACTTCCTCCATGGTAACTAGCTGATCCGGTTTCTAACAAACTTATGACAGCTCTGACAGTTGCAGTAGACCGGTTGGTTATAACAGCTATCAAGTCTTCTAGTCACTTCTTGAAACTCTGTCTCTGTCAGCAAAGTGTCGAGACTGAACTTCATCATGTGTCGACACAAGTAGACTAAGTGTCTACACAAGCCTTAGTGGTGTCGACACAGCTCCCTTGGTGTTGACACTGCTTCTCGACACAGCTTCTGTAGAATGTTTCGACACTAGTTCTATGTGTAGACACAATATCTTCTTCTCTTCACAAAAATAAACTATGTTGAAACTCGTCTATGTGTGTCGATACAAGTCCTGTGTGTCGACAGAGTTATGTCGACAAGGTCTTCTGTGTGTCGACACTTCCTCTGTGTGTCGACACAGTTGATGTCGACTAAGCATTTCTGTGTGTTGACACTGCCTCTGTGTGTCGACACAGTTTCTTCTTGTGTCGACACAGCCTTTCCAAGTGTCGACACAATTGACTCCAGGTGTCGACACAGCTTTTTTCCAGTGTCGACACAATCCTTCATAAGTCTCGACACAACTTCTTCTGGTGTCGACTCATGAACTTAGAAACGTTTCCTGCATTCCTGCATTTTCTTAACCTGCACATATAAACTCAAAACAACATCAAATACACCTTGATGCATATCATTGAGTAAGGTGAGGCTTCTTCAAATCTGGTACACATTTTCCAATGTACCCAACACCAACTTAACTGTCGATTTCACTCATCAAAGGAAGGCTGCGACCACCAACAACCTGTCAGTGGGTTGGAGAGGGGTTGGGGTGCATGGGCTGCAGCTCTGTAGCATCACCAAGAGCGGATCCATGACACTGTCACATTGGATTGGCTAGGGGCATTACAGAATAACCATGGGAAATAGACACGACATAACTAACACTCCCCAACCCAAAAGAACATGTAGTGGGAGAAAATAACGATGGAGAAAGCCACTCAGGTGGAAAAGAGATGTATAGCAAAAAGTCTGGAAACTTGAAATAAAGTGAAACACCATGTGCTTATAAAAATCTGAAAGAAAAGCATGAAATCCGACATTCTTCATAATCATAGATTGGTCGGTGTTCCTACATATTTATTTATTAACGAAGCCAGAAGGCATCCGCTCGGGGATTGACCAGACTAAACCCAAATCTCTAATTTTAGCGTAGTGCGGTCTCGGCATGGATTGAAAGTGCATACGACGTAACTTAAGATGAACCGCTAACATCCTAGATACATGAGGAGTGAACCCATGTGCTACATGATGATAAGCCCGGAATCCGCGACCTGTCCGCGCAGTTTTCCAGACCGGGCGGTCTGAGTATTCAAGCCGCCAAGCCTCCCAAGCCGGGCGGTCTCCATGTCAGGCCGCTGCCAACGCCGACCATGCTCAGCGACAAGGCCCAAGGACCCAGCCGTCAGCTCGCCAGGAGGAATCCGCCGGGCCGCGCGGCTTCCCTCCTTTCTTGTTTCTTTCTCTTTTGCTTCCCCTCACCTCTGCCCGGTTCTCCTGTACCCCGGGCAGCCGGTAATTTTAGCCCTGCCCGTTTGGGCAGGCCCCCGAGCCTATAAATAGGGGGAGGGTGCACTCCCCAAGACACGCTGACTGGGATCCAGGAGCTCGCCTGTTAAGAGCTGCGGTCTCAAGTCTAGTGTATTGCGGCTTGTAGTCCGGCCGGCTTCCTCTTTTACTCGTTGTAACTGTTTCTCATTTTTAAGTAAAGGAAAGCCCGCCGCAAGAGTGGCATTTAAGCCGCGGCGGGCGAACTCTGCTGTTGCCGCTGCCAGCGGCCCCCTTCTCCGGTCCTTTAGCCCGACCGCTAGTAACCGATTGGTCGACAGTCTCCTCCTTTCCTCCCCTATTCCCCGGTGTTCGAACCGTTAGCTGGTGGTGCCCGACTCCCTGTCCGTTTTCGTGCATCAACAGTTAACACGCGACCTTCAGATCTCGACTAATCGATGAAATCAGCGGTCTAGCTAATTAGACCGCTCTATCCTCTAGAGTTCGGCGGCCTGTCGAGCAAGCCGCAACTTCGCCGGCTAAGGTTTTCAGCCCGCCTCCAGTGCTGTAGAACATGGCATTCTATCCGCTCTCTTTTCAGCCGGTCTTCTTATCGGTTTGCAGTATCGTCTAGCCGCCCCGTTAAGCCGCCGCTGTTCTGCAGTCTCTTGAAAAAGTTCGGCTATTCTTTCTTTTCAGGATGAATCCTGCAAAGGGTCATGATAAATCAAGCCGCATCTCAGTTACTACAGATCTCTCAGAAGTGCAGTATTGCTCGTATTTTAATAGTGAGGTTATTGACCCTCATAGAGAAATTTTTGCAAACAGTGTTGAGCGTGGCCTAGAATCTGTTGCAAATGAACCTCTTTGTGAGGACGAAGAAGAGGCCCCTTCTCCATTCATTAATCGAATTCAGTGGGATACTGTCTCCGATGACTTCAGAGTACCGCGTCTCCCGGAGTATTCTGGATGTGATGATCCGTTTTCTCATTTGCAAGCTTTTGAATCAGCTATTTCACTGAGAAAAGTGTCAAATGGAGTAAAATGCAAACTCTTCGTTATATCTTTTGGCAATGTTGCAAGAGAATGGTTTTATAGCCTCCCACCTCGATCAGTAACCAGCTTTAAGGATTTTCGGAGTCAATTTATTTCTAGATTCGCTATTTACAGGAAGCGGAAAAGAGACGTTGAAGCTCTCTTCCGAATCAAGCAAGGAATTGACGAGTCTAATCCAGATTTTGTTGATCGGTTTCAAAAGGAGGTTTTAGATATTTGTAGCGTCCATCAAGACTATTACTTGTATGCTTTCATAAATGCACTTCAAGAAGGCCCATTGAAATTCAAGCTCACCACAAAATATCCCAAAAGCTACGGAGATCTTATTGATATAGTTAATACATTCATAATGGGCGAAGAGGCAAATAAAGGTTATGTTTCATTTCAGAATCAAATGGCTAAACAATCTCAAGGGACTTCTGGTCAACAACAATCTATTTCCTCACAAGATGTTTTGCAAGTTGAATATTGCAAGTCTCCTTATATTCTCCAGGATAAAATTCCAAAGTATGGAAAAGGTTCAGGTAAGTATGTTAAGTTCAAAATTCCTATGGAAGATCTTTTGATAATCATTCAGGGAATGCCTGAGTTCAAGAAGCCTCGGCGTATGAAATCCAAAATCAAGTATCGGCACGAGCAACTTTTTTGCAAGTATCATAAAGATATTGGTCATCTAGCAGAAGATTGCATAGCTCTCAGGGAATTGGCTAATCAACTTGTAAGAGCTGGAAAGCTGCAAGGATATGTTATTTAGTAACTCTCTAAGGCAATCTTTCATTTCTTGCTCAATAATTCAAGCAGTGATTCCTCTTTCTTTCTATAAAGAAAAGTGCTTATGTTCAGAATAGTACATAACATCTCCTTCACAATCGGTATTAATGAGGCATGATAAAACTACAGATATATATCCTTTGTCACTTCCTTAACATCATGCAAATGTTACTTTTTCATTTGAAGCTTATTTTTAGCTTTACTCTTTATGCCAATATACATGCATGTAGGGGCAAGAGCCCCTTTCGAATTCTTAAGCCCTCCACATCCCGCTTGACTTCAGTCGCAGATGTGTAGTGGGTTTTCCGCTTGGCCTTCAGTCGCAGACATTGCGTACCCGTCACGCATGACTTCAGTCACAGACAGGCATTACGTACTTGTCCCGCTGACCTTCGTCGCAGACATTGCGTACTTGTCCTGCTTGACTTCAGTCGCAGACGTTGCGTACTTGTCCCGCTTGACATCGGTCATGGATTTTAAGAATTTCGATCCCGCTTATGTGTTCTTTGTGTGGAAAGCAATGCCACACGCAGCTGCCCACATTGACACATAAGTGCATGTCTTCACCTATTTTTGCAGGACAACACGCGCCTATCCGCTATCTCGCGGTTTTATTAAGCGGCCTGTGAGGGTTGTGTAATTAATTACACAAGCCGCCCGGTTTCATTTTCTGGCTTAAGTTTTTTAACTTTCCTGTTCCTACCTGCCGGATTATCATTAATATATTTGGGAACTCGGCCGACTTACGTCCGCCTATCCGCTATGCAGTATCTTGTTTGGCTCAAATATATCAATTGCCGGTTTGTTATTCATATGGAAAGGAAGTCGCCCGACCTGCGTCTGGCACTTAATTCCTGGCTTTGATCTGCCGACTTATGGTATTAATTATATTAGCTAATCAGCGAACTGTCGTCACAAAAATTCCCGGCTTCCATATGCCTATATCGGCCTGTATTATCGGAAGCCGAAGCTTGTTTCTCTATTCTTGTTCCTTTAATCAAATGGGCAATTCGTTTCAGAGTTCGCCCTAGCCGCAATATAATATTTCAATGTTATGGATGTCTGCCGACTGCGATAGGTGGTCGCGCGGCTTAGCGGTCACGGTTTATGTATGAGCAAGCCGCGGCAATTCAGCTCTTCCAGCAGATAACGTTGAATAATTCATCAAGGAAAATTGCGGTTTAAGTTATTAACCGCTCGGCTTATCGTCGACGTGCACTCCGGTATAAACCGCAGGAAAATATCTCTCTCTTGCGGATAGCTTTGTTGAAGTCGCAGCGCAAACTCAGCCGGTTTACATACTTATATTTTAAATCGGAAGCTAAACTGAGACCGCGCGGACTTAGTCAAGTAAGAAAAGTGAAATATAACAAAAAGAAAGGTAAAAATGCCTTCATTTCCATTTCATTAAGTATTACAAAATAGTAATCGCGCGGTTACAAAAACAATACCGCCGATATCCAAAAGTTCAAAATACAAAAACAAGTTATAGATTTTCTAATCACCCGGTTTGAGCTTCTTAGTCGCAGGAGAATCCAAATCACTGCCATCGCCAATGTCGACGGATGATAGAGAGTATCCGCTGCTAGTTGCGGAGCTCGCTGAACCGCCAGAAGTTGTCGAGTCTGGCCGCGCGGTCTCCGATTCTTGGCCGCCGGACTCAGGCGATGTGCGTGGACTCCGGCTTCCCTGGCCGACCTCTTCCACGGCGTCTCCCACCATCTCGCCGACTTCTTCCCCAACCTTACCCTTGCCCTTGATCGACCTATAGACGTCGGCCACCTGCTCTTTCAGGGAGGGGTAGATGTCGGCACATGTAAAGTCGGTGAAGCCGGTGGCCAAGCCGCCAAGGTCCCGGAGGCGGTTAAGCGCTCCATCAATCCCTTGGACGAGTTGGGGGAAGACTTGGTCTTGGAAGATGGGATTGGCCGGGTTATACATTTCCTGCAAAGCAAAAGTAAAGGTAAGGTCGCGCGGTTACATAATGCTAACCGCACGAGTATTGGTAATGACTTACCGCCTCCTTTTCCTTAAGCCGCTTGTTCTCTTCTTGTTGTTCGCCTAACTGTGTCTTCAGGCCGCTGTTCTCCTTCATCAGTTGCTTGTAGGCAAGGCCCATGAAGTGACTTGCCACGAAGCTCCTCGCGCCGACTTGCGCGGCTAGCCGCGGCAGGTCGTCTGGAGGAACTCGCCGCATCTCCTTCAAGTTGCGCTTGCCGTACAGCGCGCCGCCAACCGCGCTCGCGTGGCGGCTTACTTCTTCTTGCACCCAGTAGGGGAGGGCGGTGGAGATCGTCACTGACTTGCCGTCCGGACTCCACTGCAAGGCCGGATCGCCGTGAAGGTCCTTCAGGCTGCTGCCCGTTCCTTGCAGCATGAACTCTCCAGAGGAGTCCGACTCCTCCTCCTCCGCAGCTCGCGCCGGCTTGGCCCGCTTCGCTCTCTTTTCTCTTTGAGTGAGGGTCAAGCCGCCAGGAGTCTGCGGCTTGTTCAGCGGGACCGCCACAGCAGCTGCAAAGATAAATGCAAAGTTAGTTTCCAATCCGTGCGGCTAAGATATCAGGTCGGCCGGCTTGGAGCTTACTGTCTTCTGCCTCTACTCCTACTAGAGATGGCAACAGCGGGATGTAGTGGTTTACATCAAGCCGCTCGCCTTTGAAGAAGTCGTAGATCTCCTTCTCCATGCCGTCCAAGCCGCTGCTCCCAAAGGCGGCCTCTTCGCGGATTTGGGGTTCGACTGGCAGCAACCCCAGGTTTCCCTCGAAGATGAGAAACTGCTCCGGCCAGTTCGCGATCTTGTTGGCCAAGTTGACTATCTTCAGCCCTCTGCAGCCGAAGTAGAGGTGCCCCCGGAAGATCTTTGTCCCGGAGTCCGGGATAGACCGCACCGAGAAGCATTCTCGGAAGAGCCTCATAGAGAAGCGGACTCTTTCCGACCTGAGGTAGGAGATGAAGCTGTAGATGGCGGCTATCGAGTTTGGGGGAAGTTGTCCGGGCACAACCCCATAGTGGTCGAAGACCGCTACGGCCTCTAGGAAGACCGGGAAGCTGAAGCCGCAGTCGAAGTGGTCGATGGGGACCGCGATCTGATTTGCATTGGAGGAGTTGATCCGCTCATCCTGTCGGGGAAGCCGCACGATCAGCGGACTTCCTTGCATGTGTTTCTCGACAAAGTCATCCAGCTCGGCTTTTGTAAGCCGGCATTCTTTGTGGTCAGCTGAGTGGAAAGCGGAGGCCGCGTCTGTCCTAACTGCAGTGGCCTTGTCAGACCGCAACGACTTGGACTTAGCCCGCATCCTTCTTGATTTGTGATGAAATCTACGGGATCTGCTCTATTTATAGAAAATCCGTGAAGCTACAGTGCCCAACGTCAAATCGCGGCTAGTCGTCACGCCGCGCGGCCTAAGTCCGCTGGAAGTGCAGATCAGCTTAGGGACCAAGCCGCCGTTTAGTCCATCAGTCCGCACGGCTATTTCCCTGCACTTAGAAAAATTTTATGGCGTATCATGTGGATATCAAGTATTCAAGCCGGCGCTCTGTTCGCCAGACCGCGCGGCTACTATCCAAAACTTTAAATTTCTCAGAACAAAGCAGCAGACATGTGGATTATAAATACAAACCGCATAAGCCGCATTCAGTTCGCAGCATAATAAAATACAACAGTTTACAGCAATCAAATTGTCCAACATCCAGAGAAAAAAATATATTGCAACATAATATTCAAATGTCCGCGCGGCTTAGTTCTCTCAAGTCGCTCAGGATCGTTTGTCGTCTTCCGGCCTGTCTCTTCCTATGTGCGCGACCTGTTCACCGGTCTGCACAATCGCAACGTACACCTGGCTAACCAGATTGTGAAGCGCATGCAGAGACCGATGAACTCGCGTAGCGTCGCGCTCTACTCTCGCAAACGGTATCATGGGGATCGCCTGGACCCCCAGACCGCTTGGAACTGCGACCTGGTTAGGCGCCGCGGCCACCGGCGGATGCGAAGTCTCGCTAGAGGCCGGGCGGCTAGTACCCGGCAACTCTGCAGGAGTTGGTAGTGCAGGCCGCTGTTCTTCGCCGGTCTCCGCCGGCAGGTCTTGGTTCTCGCCGCCTTCAGCATGTGGGATCTCTTCTCTGTCACCTTCCAGCCGCGCGGCCATCAGCAAGTACTTCTCCGCCCTTTCCTGCTCCAAGGCGACCTGCATCTCAGCAATCTTCGCCTCAGCGGTTTCCACCGCGGTCTGGAGCCTGGCGGTCTCTTCCTTACTCGCGGTCTGGAGCCTGGCGGTCTCTTCCTTCATCGCGGTCTGGAGCCTGGCAGTCTCTTGTTCCATCGCAGTCTTCATCCTCGCGGTCTCCTGCTCAAGCGCAGTTTGCAACCTTGCGGTCTCTCGCTCCAGGGTGGTTTGCAGCTCTTGGATCCTTTTTTCCGCGGCCTCCTGGGCAACACGCTGTTGTTCGTCTTTAATCCGCAGGGTTTCGGTGGCCGCGTCCAAAGCCGCCTGCAGCGTGCCGACGTCCTTCTGGAAGTCGGCCATCTCCTTCTCGCGAACACTTGGAGGCGGAGGCGGTGGCAGCATAGACAAAAACGACGTCAAGTCGCCCGGTTTCATCGCGGTCTCCGGTACACCTGCAGAAGAAAAACCACAGTCAGGTTCAGCCGGATTGTTGCGACATTCTAGCAAGAAAATCGGTAGGATAAGACCGCCGGTTTGATGTTTATCTCCTCCAGAGGCCGCGGTATGGATTTTAATCACTGGCCGCCTGAACCGCTC
The DNA here is from genome assembly GCA_039583875.1 of Platanthera guangdongensis. Taxonomy (NCBI): domain Eukaryota; kingdom Viridiplantae; phylum Streptophyta; class Magnoliopsida; order Asparagales; family Orchidaceae; genus Platanthera; species Platanthera guangdongensis. The sequence goes on along the minus strand of CM077155.1, from coordinate 72,834,773 downwards.
AGGATCTATCCTCTTCAGCTTTTCTTTCCATAGCCGCTCGGTTTCCTTAGCTCGGCTTTTCAGTTGAGCCGTGGTCAGGAAAAAGCTGGCCGGCGGATTTAATATAATATTCGCCCCCTTCTTCCTTGACCGCGACTTGTAGAATTTAATAATTCGCCTAACATCCCGGTGTTTACCTTGCAGCAATGGAAGTGCGGTCACCACCGGCTTATCGGCGATCAGTTTCTTCATCTCCTCCATATTCTCGCGAAGCTTCAGTTTCTCGGCTCCTTCAGAAGCCGCGGAAGCCGGTTCTCCAGGCTTCTCCCCAATAACCTGGATGTCGGGGCGGTCAACCTCCTCAGAGGCCACTGGTGTCGACAATAGCGCGTCTTGCTGCTGGAGAGTCTCCATGCCCTTCAGGAGCTCGCTCAGCGAATCGCTAACCGCAGGTGTACCCTCCAGTTTGCTCGGTTTGTAATCCGGTGTGGGCGGGTTCTCGGGTACCTCCTTCTCGTGCGGCCTGTGTTGCAGACTGTCCGCGCCGGTCTTTTCGGAAATGTTCCGGTTTCTGGCATGCAGCAGCTTCCTCATCTTTCTCTTCATCCTTTCTTCAAGGGTTTCGCTCCTTTCTTTCCGCCGTTTCAGGGAGCCGAACACCTTTTCAGTCCGCTTGTGCTGTTCAACCAAAGTCCGCTCGGGTTCCTGCGCCTTCTCCGGCTCGTTGTCATCCACAACGATTAAGTCGACCTTGCCCGGCAATTCGGACGGTTTCCCAGATTCAACACTCTTCTCCTCCGTCCCACCGATTTTTAGGAGTGGTTCTCCTGATGGAGAGAAAGTCAGGTCGAAGGATTTGGCAATTCCGGTTTGTAGTGGAGCAGCCTTCGAAACCGCTTTGGGATCTACTGCGGCCTGCGATGGTCCGCCGACGATCTCTGTCGGCCTCTTTTCAGCTCCAGAAGCCGCTGATGTCTCCGGCTTCCCAGTCTTCTTGGCAGTCTGACGGGCAGAGTCATTCGAGTTCTCGCTCCGGCTCTGCTTCGTTTCTGGCGGTTTCTTGTTGCGGGCTAACATTGATGACATCACATCCATCGCTAGAGAAATCGCGTCGGCTTGCAAAATTCTGACCGCAAGTGGCGAGTAGCGACCCGTGGCTTGGCAGGAATCCTGAAGAATGTCAAGGGTCAGGGGATTTTATAGACGACGATGAAGCAGCGCTCGCGGTCTCCGGCTTAGTTCTACATTTTCGAAGTTTTTTGGAAACTTAAAAATGTGCGTGGGATTATGATAAGCCCGGAATCCGCGACCTGCCCGCGCAGTTTTCCAGACCGGGCGGGTCTGAGTATTCAAGCCGCCAAGCCTCCCAAGCCGGGCGGTCTCCATGTCAGGCCGCTGCCAACGCCGACCATGCTCAGCGACAAGGCCCAAGGACCCAGCCGTCAGCTCGCCAGGAGGAATCCGCCAGGCCGCGCGGCTTCCCTCCTTTCTTGTTTCTTTCTCTTTTGCTTCCCCTCACCTCTGCCCGGTTCTCCTGTACCCCGGGCAGCCGGTAATTTTAGCCCTGCCCGTTTGGGCAGGCCCCCGAGCCTATAAATAGGGGGAGGGTGCACTCCCCAAGACACGCTGACTGGGATCCAGGAGCTCGCCTGTTAAGAGCTGCGGTCTCAAGTCTAGTGTATTGCGGCTTGTAGTCCGGCCGGCTTCCTCTTTTACTTGTTGTAACTATTTCTCATTTTTAAGTAAAGGAAAGCCCGCCGCAAGAGTGGCATTTAAGCCGCGGCGGGCGAACTCTGCTGTTGCCGCTGCCAGCGGCCCCCTTCTCCGGTCCTTTAGCCGCGAACGCTAGTAACCGATTGGTCGACAGTCTCCTCCTTTCCTCCCCTATTCCCCGGTGTTCGAACCGTTAGCTGGTGGTGCCCGACTCCCTGTCCGTTTTCGTGCATCAACAGTTAACACGCGACCTTCAGATCTCGACTAATCGATGAAATCAGCGGTCTAGCTAATTAGACCGCTCTATCCTCTAGAGTTCGGCGGCCTGTCGAGCAAGCCGCAACTTCGCCGGCTAAGGTTTTCAGCCCGCCTCCAGTGCTGTAGAACCTGGCATTCTATCCGCTCTCTTTTCAGCTGGTCTTCTTATCGGTTTGCAGTATCGTCTAGCCGCCCCGTTAAGCCGCCGCTGTTCTGCGGTCTCTTGAAAAAGTTCGGCTATTCTTTCTTTTCAGGATGAATCCTGCAAAGGGTCATGATAAATCAAGCCGCATCTCAGTGACTACAGATCTCTCAGAAGTGCAGGATTGCTCGTATTTTAATAGTGAGGTTATTGACCCTCATAGAGAAATTTTTGCAAACAGTGTTGAGCGTGGCCTAGAATCTGTTGCAAATGAACCTCTTTGTGAGGACGAAGAAGAGGCCCCTTCTCCATTCATTAATCGAATTCAGTGGGATACTGTCTCCGATGACTTCAGAGTACCGCGTCTCCCTCCCGGAGTATTCTGGATGTGATGATCCGTTTTCTCATTTGCAAGCTTTTGAATCAGCTATTTCACTGAGAAAAGTGTCAAATGGAGTAAAATGCAAACTTTTCGTTATATCTTTTGGCAATGTTGCAAGAGAATGGTTTTATAGCCTCCCACCTCGATCAGTAACCAGCTTTAAGGATTTTCGGAGTCAATTTATTTCTAGATTCGCTATTTACAGGAAGCGGAAAAGAGACGTTGGAGCTCTCTTCCGAATCAAGCAAGGAATTGACGAGTCTAATCCAGATTTTGTTGATCGGTTTCAAAAGGAGGTTTTAGATATTTGTAGCGTCCATCAAGACTATTACTTGTATGCTTTCATAAATGCACTTCAAGAAGGCCCATTGAAATTCAAGCTCACCACAAAATATCCCAAAAGCTACGGAGATCTTATTGATATAGTTAATACATTCATAATGGGCGAAGAGGCAAATAAAGGTTATGTTTCATTTCTGAATCAAATGGCTAAACAATCTCAAGGGACTTCTGGTCAACAACAATCTATTTCCTCACAAGATGTTTTGCAAGTTGAATATTGCAAGTCTCCTTATATTCTCCAGGATAAAATTCCAAAGTATGAAAAAGGTTCAGGTAAGTATGTTAAGTTCAAAATTCCTATGGAAGATCTTTTGATAATCATTCAGGGAATGCCTGAGTTCAAGAAGCCTCGGCGTATGAAATCCAAAATCAAGTATCGGCACGAGCAACTTTTTTGCAAGTATCATAAAGATATTGGTCATCTAGCAGAAGATTGCATAGCTCTCAGGGAATTGGCTAATCAACTTGTAAGAGCTGGAAAGCTGCAAGGATATGTTATTTAGTAACTCTCTAAGGCAATCTTTCATTTCTTGCTCAATAATTCAAGCAGTGATTCCTCTTTCTTTCTATAAAGAAAAGTGCTTATGTTCAGAATAGTACATAACATTCCTTCACAATCGGTATTAATGAGGCATGATAAAACTACAGATATATATCCTTTGTCACTTCCTTAACATCATGCAAATGTTACTTTTTCATTTGAAGCTTATTTTTAGCTTTACTCTTTATGCCAATATACATGCATGTAGGGGCAAGAGCCCCTTTCGAATTCTTAAGCCCTCCACATCCCGCTTGACTTCAGTCGCAGATGTGTAGTGGGTTTTCCGCTTGGCCTTCAGTCGCAGACATTGCGTACCCGTCACGCATGACTTCAGTCACAGACAGGCATTACGTACTTGTCCCGCTTGACCTTCGTCGCAGACATTGCGTACTTGTCCTGCTTGACTTCAGTCGCAGACGTTGCGTACTTGTCCCGCTTGACATCGGTCATGGATTTTAAGAATTTCGATCCCGCTTATGTGTTCTTTGTGTGGAAAGCAATGCCACACGCACCTGCCCACATTGACACATAAGTGCATGTCTTCACCTATTTTTGCAGGACAACACGCGCCTATCCGCTATCTCGCGGTTTTATTAAGCGGCCTGTGCAGGTTGTGTAATTAATTACACAAGCCGCCCGATTCCATTTTCCGGCTTAAGTTTTTTAACTTTCCTGTTCCTACCTGCCGGATTATCATTAATATATTTGGGAACTCGGCCGACTTACGTCCGCCTATCCGCTATGCAGTATCTTATTTGGCTCAAATATATCAATTGCCGGTTTGTTATTCATATGGAAAGGAAGTCGCCCGACCTGCGTCTGGCACTTAATTCCTGGCTTTGATCTGCCGACTTATGGTATTAATTATATTATCTAATCAGCGAACTGTCGTCACAAAAATTCCCGGCTTCCATATGCCTATATCGGCCTGTATTATCGGAAGCCGAAGCTTGTTTCTCTATTCTTGTTCCTTTAATCAAATGGGCAATTCGTTTCAGAGTTCGCCCTAGCCGCAATCTAATATTTCAATGTTATGGATGTCTGCCGACTGCGACAGGTGGTCGCGCGGCTTAGCGGTCACGGTTTATGTATGAGCAAGCCGTGGCAATTCAGCTCTTCCAGCAGATAACGTTGAATAATTCATCAAGGAAAATTGCGGTTTAAGTTATTAACCGCTCGGCTTATCGTCGACGTGCACTCCGGTATAAACCGCAGGAAAATATCTCTCTCTTGTGGATAGCTTTGTTGAAGTCGCAGCGCAAACTCAGCCGGTTTACATACTTATATTTTAAATCGGAAGCTAAACTGAGACCGCGCGGACTTAGTCAAGTAAGAAAAGTGAAATATAACAAAAATAAAGGTAAAAATGCCTTCATTTCCATTTCATTAAGTATTACAAAATAGTAATCGCGCGGTTACAAAAACAATACCGCCGATATCCAAAAGTTCAAAATACAAAAACAAGTTATAGATTTTCTAATCGCCCGGTTTGAGCTTCTTAGTCGCAGGAGAATCCAAATCACTGCCATCGCCAATGTCGACGGATGATAGAGAGTATCCGCTGCTAGTTGCGGAGCTCGCTGAACCGCCAGAAGTTGTCGAGTCTGGCCGCGCGGTCTCCGATTCTTGGCCGTCGGACTCAGGCGATGTGCGTGGACTCCGGCTTCCCTGGCCGACCTCTTCCACGGCGTCTCCCACCATCTCGCCGACTTCTTCCCCGACCTTACCCTTGCCCTTGATCGACCTATAGACGTCGACCACCTACTCTTTCAGGGAGGGGTAGATGTCGACACATGTAAAGTCGGTGAAGCCGGTGGCCAAGCCGCCAAGGTCCCGGAGGCGGTTAAGCGCTCCATCAATCCCTTGGATGAGTTGGGGGAAGACTTGGTCTTGGAAGATGGGATTGGTCGGGTTATACATTTCCTGCAAAGCAAAAGTAAAGGTAAGGTCGCGCGGTTACATAATGCTAACCGTACGAGTATTGGTAATGACTTACCGCCTCCTTTTCCTTAAGCCGCTTGTTCTCTTCTTGTTGTTCGCCTAACTGTGTCTTCAGGCCGCTGTTCTCCTTCATCAGTTGCTTGTAGGCAAGGCCCATGAAGTGACTTGCCACGAAGCTCCTCGCGCCGACTTGCGCGGCTAGCCGCGGCAGGTCGTCTGGAGGAACTCGCCGCATCGCCTTCAAGTTGCGCTTGCCGTACAGCGCGCCGCCAACCGCGCTCGCGTGGCGGCTTACTTCTTCTTGCCCCCAGTAGGGGAGGGCGGTGGAGATCGTCACTGACTTGCCGTCCGGACTCCACTGCAAGGCCGGATCGCCGTGAAGGTCCTTCAGGCTGCTGCCCGTTCCGTGCAGCATGAACTCTCCAGAGTAGTCCGACTCCTCCTCCTCCGCAGCTCGCGCCGGCTTGGCCCGCTTCGCTCTCTTTTCTCTTTGAGTGAGGGTCAAGCCGCCAGGAGTCTGCGGCTTGTTCAGCGGGACCGCCACAGCAGCTGCAAAGATAAATGCAAAGTTAGTTTCCAATCCGTGCGGCTAAGATATCAGGTCGGCCGGCTTGGAGCTTACTGTCTTCCGCCTCTACTCCTACTAGAGACGGCAACAGCGGGATGTAGTGGTTTACATCAAGCCGCTCGCCTTTGAAGAAGTCGTAGATCTCCTTCTCCATGCCGTCCAAGCCGCTGCTCCCAAAGGCGGCCTCTTCGCGGATTTGGGGGTCGACTGGCAGCAACCCCAGGTTTCCCTCGAAGATGAAAAACCGCTCCGGCCAGTTCGCGATCTTGTTGGCCAAGTTGACTATCTTCAGCCCTCTGCAGCCGAAGTAGAGGTGCCCCCGGAAGATCTTTGTCCCGGAGTCCGGGATACACCGCACCGAGAAGCATTCTCGGAAGAGCCTTATAGAGAAGCGGACTCTTTCCGACCTGAGGTAGGAGATGAAGCTGTAGATGGCGGCTATCGAGTTTGGGGGAAGATGTCCGGGCACAACCCCGTAGTGGTCGAAGACCGCTACGGCCTCTAGGAAGACCGGGAAGCTGAAGCCGCAGTCGAAGTGGTCGATGGGGACCTCGATCTGATTTGTATTGGAGGAGTTGATCCGCTCATCCTGTCGGGGAAGCCGCGCGATCAGCGGACTTCCTTGCATGTGTTTCTCGACAAAGTCATCCAGCTCGGCTTTTGTAAGCCGACATTCTTTGTGGTCAGCTGAGTGGAAAGCGGAGGCCGCGTCTGTCCTAACCGCAGTGGCCTTGTCAGACCGCAACGACTTGGACTTAGCCCGCATCCTTCTTGATTTGTGATGAAATCTACGGGATCTGCTCTATTTATAGAAAATCCGTGAAGCTACAGTGCCCAACGTCAAATCGCGGCTAGTCGTCACGCCGCGCGGCCTAAGTCCGCTGGAAGTGCAGATCAGCTTAGGGACCAAGCCGCCGTTTAGTCCATCAGTCCGCACGGCTATTTCCCTGCACTTAGAAAAATTTTATGGCGTATCATGTGGATATCAAGTATTCAAGCCGGCGCTCTGTTCGCCAGACCGTGCGGCTACTATCCAAAACTTTAAATTTCTCAGAACAAAGCAGCAGACATGTGGATTATAAATACAAACCGCATAAGCCGCATTCAGTTCGCAGCATAATAAAATACAACAGTTTACAGCAATCAAATTGTCCAACATCCAGAGAAAAAAATATATTGCAACATAATATTCAAATGTCCGCGCGGCTTAGTTCTCTCAAGTCGCTCAGGATCGTTTGTCGTCTTCCGGCCTGTCTCTTCCTATGTGCGCGACCTGTTCACCGGTCTGCACAATCGCAACGTACACCTGGCTAACCAGATTGTGAAGCGCATGCAGAGACCGATGAACTCGCGCAGCGTCGCGCTCTACTCTCGCAAACGGTATCATGGGGATCGCCTGGACCCCCAGACCGCTTGGAACTGCGACCTGGTTAGGCGCCGCGGCCACCAGCGGATGCGAAGTCTCGCCAGAGGCCGGGCGGCTAGTACCCGGCAACTCTGCAGGAGTTGGTAGTGCACGCCGCTGTTCTTCGCCGGTCTCCGCCGGCAGGTCTTAGTTCTCGCCGCCTTCAGCATGTGGGATCTCTTCTCTGTCACCTTCCAGCCGCGCGGCCATCAGCAAGTACTTCTCCGCCCTTTCCTGCTCCAAGGTGACCTGCATCTCAGCAATCTTCGCCTCAGCGGTTTCCACCGCGGTCTGGAGCCTGGCGGTCTCTTCCTTCCTCGCGGTCTGGAGCCTGGCGGTCTCTTCCTTCATCGCGGTCTGGAGCCTGGCAGTCTCTTGTTCCATCGTAGTCTTCATCCTCGCGGTCTCCTGCTCAAGCGCAGTTTGCAACCTTGCGGTCTCTCGCTCCAGGGTGGTTTGCAGCTCTTGGATCCTTTTTTCCGCGGCCACCTGGGCAACACGCTGTTGTTCGTCTTTAATCCGCAGGGTTTCGGTGGCCGCGTCCAAAGCCGCCTGCAGCGTGCCGACGTCCTTCTGGAAGTCGGCCATCTCCTTCTCGTGAACACTTGGAGGCGGAGGCGGTGGCAGCATAGACAAAAACGACGTCAAGTCGCCCGGTTTCATCGCGGTCTCCGGTACACCTGCAGAAGAAAAACCGCAGTCAGGTTCAGCCGGATTGTTGCGACATTCTAGCAAGAAAATCGGTAGGATAAGACCGCCAGTTTGATGTTTATCTCCTCCAGAGGCCGCGGTATGGATTTTAATCACTGGCCGCCTGAACCGCTCAGGATCTATCCTCTTCAGCTTTTCTTTCCATAGCCGCTCGGTTTCCTTAGCTCGGCTTTTCAGTTGAGCCGTGGTCAGGAAAAAGCTGGCCGGCGGATTTAATATAATATTCGCCCCCTTCTTCCTTGACCGCGACTTGTAGAATTTAATAATTCGCCTAACATCCCGGTGTTTACCTTGCAGCAATGGAAGTGCGGTCACCACCGGTTTATCGGCGATCAGTTTCTTCATCTCCTCCATCTTCTCGCGAAGCTTCAGTTTCTCGGCTCCTTCAGAAGCCGCGGAAGCCGGTTCTCCAGGCTTCTCCCCAATAACCTGGATGTCGGGGCGGTGAACCTCCTCAGAGGCCGCTGGTGTCGACAATAGCGCGTCTTGCTGCTGGAGAGTCTCCATGCCCTTCAGGAGCTCGCTCAGCGAATCGCTAACCGCAGGTGTACCCTCCAGTTTGCTCGGTTTGTAATCCGGTGTGGGCGGGTTCTCGGGTACCTCCTTCTCGTGCGGCCTGTGTTGCAGACTGTCCGCGCCGGTCTTTTCGGAAATGTTCCGGTTTCTGGCATGCAGCTTCCTCATCTTTCTCTTCATCCTTTCTTCAAGGTTTCGCTCCTTTCTTTCCGCCGTTTCAGGGAGCCGAACACCTTTTCAGTCCGCTTGTGCTGTTCAACCAAAGTCCGCTCGGGTTCCTGCGCCTTCTCCGGCTCGTTGTCATCCACAACGATTAAGTCGACCTTGCCCGGCAATTCGGACGGTTTCCCAGATTCAACACTCTTCTCCTCCGTCCCACCGATTATTAGGAGTGGTTCTCCTGATGGAGAGAAAGTCAGGTCGAAGGATTTGGCAATTCCGGTTTGCAGTGGAGCAGCCTTCGAAACCGCTTTGGGATCTACTGCGGCCTGCGATGGTCCGCCGACGATCTCTGTCGGCCTCTTTTCAGCTCCAGAAGCCGCTGATGTCTCCGGCTTCCCAGTCTTCTTGGCAGTCTGACGGGCAGAGTCATTCGAGTTCTCGCTCCGGCTCTGCTTCGTTTCTGGCGGTTTCTTGTTGCGGGCTAACATTGATGACATCACATCCATCGCTAGAGAAATCGCGTCGGCTTGCAAAATTCTGACCGCAAGTGGCGAGTAGCGACCCGTGGCTTGGCAGGAATCCTGAAGAATGTCAAGGGTCAGGGGATTTTATAGACGACGATGAAGCAGTCGCGGTCTCCGGCTTAGTTCTACATTTTCGAAGTTTTTTGGAAACTTAAAAATGTGCGGGGATTATGATAAGCCCAGAATCCGCGACCTGCCCGCGCAGTTTTCCAGACCGGGCGGTCTGAGTATTCAAGCCGCCAAGCCTCCCAAGCCGGGCGGTCTCCATGTCAGGCCGCTGCCAACGCCGACCATGCTCAGCGACAAGGCCCAAGGACCCAGCCGTCAGCTCGCCAGGAGGAATCCGCCAGGCCGCGCGGCTTCCCTCCTTTCTTGTTTCTTTCTCTTTTGCTTCCCCTCACCTCTGCCCGGTTCTCCTGTACCCCGGGCAGCCGGTAATTTTAGCCCTGCCCGTTTGGGCAGGCCCCCGAGCCTATAAATAGGGGGAGGGTGCACTCCCCAAGACACGCTGACTGGGATCCAGGAGCTCGCCTGTTAAGAGCTGCGGTCTCAAGTCTAGTGTATTGCGGCTTGTAGTCCGGCCGGCTTCCTCTTTTACTCTTTTACTCGTTGTAACTGTTTCTCATTTTTAAGTAAAGGAAAGCCCGCCGCAAGAGTGGCATTTAAGCCGCGGCGGGCGAACTCTGCTGTTGCCGCTGCCAGCGGCCCCCTTCTCCGGTCCTTTAGCCGCGACCGCTAGTAACCGATTGGTTGACAGTCTCCTCCTTTCCTCCCCTATTCACCGGTGTTCGAACCGTTAGCTGGTGGTGCCCGACTCCCTGTCCGTTTTCGTGCATCAACACATGACTTGATCCAAATGCGGAGTATAAGGAGGTTAAGTCAGGTGGCACGGGAGCCTTATAATCAAAAATGATTTTAATGGGCTCCAAAATCACAGTTTTAATTTTAACATTAATAATCTTACGCTTGGCATGAAGATATGCCAAGGTGAACCGCACAACATGAGCAATAGAGTTGGACGCTCCCGAATGTGAAAGTATGTGCAAGCGATACAACTCAAAGGGACTTTCTATAGTCACTAACGTGTGAAAATGAGGGTCATCAAAAGGCGGTGGATAAATCCGTGCAACCGGGTGTGGTATATAAGTATGTTTAAGTGACACCACATCCAGAGGCACAATGGCCAAGGACTTAGAATCGGTTGCAGTCAAGGACTGAACCATAGATGGACACGCAGAAAAATGAACAGTCAAATGTGACACGTAGTCAGATCTACGTGGTATGGTGAATAAACCAAATACTAGCGCGCTCAACTTACTAATATCTAAGCATTGAGACAACGCCAAAGTAGGAACTAAAATAGTTGGCGTGTCACAAAAACTCAGACTCGGTCTACCGATTCCACGTCCTAAAAAGTCAACTAATATGGGAAAATAGTCAGGAGGAAGGGTCGGCAAAATCAAACTCGGGATAACATCGAAATTAGTATAAATTTCACCTAACGGTGATGACATCAAGGAACTCTCATCCGGGTGTACATCCAAATAATCATCCAAAAATACCCTTCTCTCAGATGGTAACTCATCCACAATAATAATAGGGACATCCTCACTCTCAGGCTCCTCAGATAACTCAGATACACTCTCAGTGGGAGCAATCGTAGGCTATATCACGATGGGGATCGTATCTTGGAGAAGGGATTCAATACTAGGGTGGCCAGACACAATACTAGTAGAGCATGTCATAGGTAACAGAATACTCTTACAGATTGGATTATAATCATCCCATACATCGTCTTCTAAATCACTAGGTATTCCCTCAATGTCAGAATCATAAAACTCATCGGGCACTATCGTACGTGAAGGAATACTCTCACCTAGCTGGTCATCTTTAGAATCCAGAGATACCACTTCTACATCAGAGTCCTCGGGGGTATCACTCATAATCTTAGGAGGCTCAGATGTCGAAGCTAAAGGACGCAAGACCCTAGTAGTAACAACTTTCGAGTCCAATATATATGACCTTTAAGGCATGGTTTCCCTAAAGGTGGTAGTAGGTACACTATGGGCAAACCGACCTTTGAAGAAAGTGATCTAGTGTTTTGTTTATAATCATTCCTATAGGAAGGTTAGTGACTAGCACCATAACGATACTCACTTACAGGCTTGGTGTCAGCGGTGCGGAGGTAGGAGGGATCAAATTGATCCGAGAGTAGGCTACGCATTGCCGGCCAAGCATGTTTATAACTACCAACACGACACTCTTTGTTTAGCCAAAATACCTGGGCTTGACCTACTAATCGTTCTCGGGCTACAATAACCTTGTGGTGGTCGTCCCAGTCGTGACAATCAAATTCAATTTCTATTCTCTTAAGCCAGTCTCTAAAATTTTTGGGACACCCATAACCTTCATAAGTGGGTACCTGTCTTCTAGTGTCAGGATATGCATGGGGACGGTTGGTATTCCAATGGTATGAAGGCAAGGCTGGGGTGTGTTTAGCCATGGCATTATCATACCAATAGTCTAAAAGGAAAGCGTAAATGTCATAGGCCATAACAGTGAGAACCGGAGAGAAAACACACCCGGATCTGGTGCACATGCAATGAATAAAAGGACTTTGTCCCTATATAAATTGCAACAGATGGATTTGTTCCCGCTATCTAAGGTAAAAAATATTTTTTTGTTTGCTTAAAAAAAATAAATAAGAGATTATTAATAAAAATTGAATTTTTTTGCTGAAAAATAAAAATTTAGACCGCTATTGGCAGACCAAAGAATTTTTTTAAAAATTTTGACAAAAAAAACGTGCAAGGCAAAGTGCGTGTCGGCGTACTAATAAAAGGGGGAGGGTGCTAATTAGGAAATTGATGTGAACCTCCCTCTGATATCAAATTGATGCAGACCCATGATTTTGACGAATTAAACTACGCGCTCTTAGGTTTCGGTAATTAAAATAAATACGTAGCAATGCAGTTTCTCTAATTAACACTATCGATTACTTAAGCAATTAATGGAACAATTTTTAACATCAAACAACTCAAACGGTTGCTACCCCTTTAGAGATTGAACAAGGGATATAGGACAATATTCGCTCAAGCGAATATAACCCACACGATCCGTACAATTAGCTATTCGAATTAAACTTATCCGAATACAAATCACAAACCAATAATAGAGGATCCGGACTAAAAATGCGATTTAAAATGAAGTGCAAACCAATCCCAAAAATTAATTAATATGAGGGTATACCAAATCACCTAAACTCAAGGGGAAATCAAGGGTGTTGAACACGATTTCTTCTAGTGATCACAAGATATACCCGCTCTAGTTTCTACGAAAAATATTCGGACAATTAACACTTAAAATTTAGATTTTAATTAGCACGATTTCAATATAAATCAGGATAATTAGCTAGCCTTCTAGTTCCACCAAATCTCACAAATAATATTAGAAGAATTCACACAAGAGATGGTTAGAGAATTCGTTGCCCAAATCCCAAGAAGTCCGACCATGATATTGAGTGGAGGAAGCGCTCACTGCGGTGGTTGATTTCTAATTCCATGCAATTTCTCAGATACGGACCGGAGAATGAAGACACGAGCCATTTCCCTTTTGCAATCTCCCTAGGAGAGGGAGAAATCTGGAAGGACAATATATATATGGAAATAGGAGAGAGAAAAGGTGGTGGCCTATTAATTTCAAGGGGGGTGGCTCGGTTTTATGGTGAGGGGGGCTGCTCAGGTTTTGTTTGGATGAGGGTGGTCAGTTTTGTGTTGTGGGGTGGGTGGCCGAAGTTATGGAAGTGGAGGGAGAGTGTAGAGGCTAGGAGGGTCGCCGACTAGTGTTTTGGGGAGGGAAAGAGAGGCAGGTTCTCTTTAGGGGAGAAAGATGTGGGCTCGGGTTGGGGTGGTGGAGGTGAGGGAGAATATTGAGGAGGAGGAGAAAGGAGAAAATAGAGAGGGGGAGGGAGATGGCCGGCGGCCAAGAGGAGGACAGGGTGAAGATAGGCCGGATTTCCAAGAGGGAGAGTGGAGGAGGTGGGAAATCTCAACAGATTTAGGGTTTTAATTTTTCATTCATTCTCTACTAAATTCTTCATAACCATGGCTATATATAGCGAACACCACTCCATATCCACACTTCATGAAAATAAGATAAACCTATGATGGTTATATGCACCCATCATTACATATGAAATGAAATAATTAAAAATAACACATGATAGTTATAAGCACCCATCATTACACATGAAATGAAATTATTAAACATGAAATAAATGCTAAATATAATATTGATTAAAATATAAATTGCTAAAATATATAATTATAATTATTTAATTTATAATTATATGTTTTATTTAATGGCGGCAGACATCGTGCAAAACATGTAGCGGCTTTGGCGACAAACGTTGTGGTAGACTCCCATTGTCGAGCTTGCAGCAACGATCATCCCAATCCATGAACTCTCTGTGACGGGGATCGTCGACGACATCTACAACGTCTCCATCAATGTAGGGGCTCCGCTATTGTGTTCTTAGTGTTCAGTCGAATGGAGGCCTAGGCCAGGAAGTGTGTATGCCCGCCTAGTAGTGGAGACACCCGCTCTTCTGTCATTGTTTGACCATGACAGTTAATGCCTGAGAGGTTAGCTACTTGCTCGAAAAGTGGAAACTAAAGGTCGATGTCAATATAGCAACTGTGTGTATGCATGGGTGAGTCAGCATTTTGTATTCATATCAAATCATTACATTGCACGACATAAGATGCTCATCATATAAATTTTTAAGAGCACTTTAATATGATGAGTTACTTTGATGTACCCAATCCTTAACTTATAAATCTGTATGGGCATTTTATAAGTAAAGTTAAATTCTGTATTTATGACTGATATGTTGTAGATGTACCATTTTTTATATTGATTACTATTGCTCTTACCTGATTATCATTTATGCACTTTTTATTGGTGTGAAAATATTCGCACAGAGAATAAAAATCGAAGTAGTGATAGTACGTTTTGCAGTCAAAAATATTAGGGTATTTTCAAGTTTTTAAAGCACAAATCATGTCTTCTAAGTGCATATATTCACCTCCTTTTGTATATATTATTGTCACTAATCCTTTTTCTTCTTTTTGCAGGTTTCACGGCTTTCAGCCAATTTTTGCTGTTACACGCCCCAAGGTCACGTCCTACCCAAGCATGTACCTAGGGCGTGTAACCCAGAAGAATGAAGATATCGGTCCGAAATTGGATTCCAGGAAAACTCAGTGTACACGCCCTCTGTCACGCCTGTGTAACACCTACATGGGCATGTTCTAGAGGCGTGTCCCCAAGTTCCGAGGAATCGCCGCACCACGATTTTTCCCGCTCCACCATCGCATCACAGCTTACACGGCTTGCCTACACGGGCGTGACACATGGGCATGTAATTCAACTACGACGCCTGTCACCTCCAGCATTTAATTTTAGCAAAAAAAAGTCACACTGAATGTGTCACGCCCCAGGTACACGCCCGACAAGGGCGTGTAAGGGGGGCGTGACCCCACCCTAAAAACATTGATAAATTGAGCCCATCTCAAAGGGTTCAGCAGCAAGATTTTGGGGAAGAGTGGTGCTGCCATTTTAGAGTTGTTCATGTCTTAAGCACTTTTCTCTCTCCCTCTCATCTCAAGTCTTTGTATTTTTTTATTTTCATGCAAATCTTTGTAGTGTTCTTATACTACTTTTTTTATCGCACTTGTAATATTCATGCAAGCTTTCCTTATAGTATCTGTATGCCCCTGTTGTAACTCATTTTCATTAAGAAATAAAATAGTTTGTTTTTCTCTCTCTTCTGCTCGACATTAGTTTTCATATTCTTAATATGATTTCCATTTTCTACAACATGAATAACTAAATCATCCTTGTACTCGATCTTGATGATCCGAGGTTTGAGTTGATTAAGTTATGATGCCCTAGTTTTCTTTTTCTTTGTAAGGCTTATACCTTGATTCACTCTTGATTAATCGTATTTGGAGATGTATTATCGATGTATGTTTTCCATCTTTGTTTCCACTCTTAGATAGCCGAGAGGCTTGTAGTTTGGAGGGAACACTCAAGAGTAAAGAGAGTTGCACGCATCCCTCGAGAAAGGTAGACTTTAAATCTCCTAGATTGGAGTGAAATCCAACAACGGGGTTCTCAATGTAAAGCGAGCTTTAGGCCTCCGATTTGGATGTGAGTTCGGTCAGACCTTACTAAACTCAGGCGGGCACGAATTCGAGAGAAGCGTGTTCGTGCTTTAGGAACCTCCACGGTCAAGCTCCTTTGCCTTTTTAAGTTAAAATTTATTATCGCATATTTCGATCAACTTAAACCGAGGTGATTCTCGATCGAGTGCTTTTCTTTATCATTGTTTAACCCCTCATTTTAATAAAAAGTTGTGCTCTCTTTGTTTAAGTGGTAATGTTTTTCTTTATGCAAGTAATCTCTTCTTGTAATTTAGTTAACAAACCTTAAAACAGTCTTTTGATAAGATAATAGTCTTCGTGTGAGTAAGATTACTCCACAGTTACCGGATTTAAATACAACACTTGTGTCACATAGCTACAGTTCGATAGGTATACTTGCCTTATCTGGATTGCTAGTTCGGTTTTTATTTTCATAATGATCAGAAGACAACAAGTTTTT
Source organism: Platanthera guangdongensis (assembly GCA_039583875.1). Lineage (NCBI taxonomy): Eukaryota > Viridiplantae > Streptophyta > Magnoliopsida > Asparagales > Orchidaceae > Platanthera > Platanthera guangdongensis. The sequence goes on along the minus strand of CM077155.1, from coordinate 72,818,923 downwards.
AGTGCCGTTGTCGGGGAGCAACTTTTGTTGATAATTCGAAAACACGAACCTATTACTTTTACCATTTTTCCTTCTCGCCCTCTTTCTCAAATTAAAAATCCAAAAAAATATTAACGCTCTTAATAAAATCCCATATCACAATTTTTCTACGCCACATAACTCTCTCGAAAAGGGCAGTGTGGCTTTAAATGCCACTATCTTGTCTAGTAGCTTGCGAACCCTTCATCGGATAGCTCTTGGGAAGTTCAAGAGTTAAATCATAAATAAAAAAATATAGTAAGTTTTTTTTCTAGTTTATTTTTCTCTGTCTTCATCTTCTCTTCTTCTGGTGCATGACCCGCGGAAATCCTTCGGATATTTTGGACTTGGACAACGAAATTGTGCGTACTCTTCGAAGAAGATTGTGATTTCAAGGCCCTACTCTCCAAATACCGGTTGAGGATTCCGAGTCATTTTCTATCCTAAGAATGGAAGAACGTGTCGTAGAGGAAGCCGTGCATAGGCCGATGTCCTATTATGCATGACTAAATCTAGAGGATATAGAATCAAGCATAGTTCGCCCTACTATACCTAATAATAATTTTGAACTTAATCCTAGAATAGTTCAAAAGGAGCCGCAGAATGTACAATATAACGGACTTCAAGATGAAGATCTGAACGCGCATATAACAAGCTTTCTTGAAATTTATGACACCTTTAAAATCAATGATGTAACAAATGATGCTATTAGGTAAATACTCTTCCCTTTCTCCCTAAGAACAAAGGCTAAGCAATAGCAGAACACTCTATCAAAAAACAACATCACCACCTGGAATCAACTAATTGAAAAATTTCTGGTGAAGTATTTTCCGCCAGCTAAAACCGCAAAACTTAGAAATGATATTTCTGCCTTTGGACAAATAGATTCTAAAACTTTATATGAAACCTGGGAAAGATTTAAAGAACTCTTAAGATGATGCCCCCATCACGCGTTGCCTGTATGGTTGCAGGTGCAAATGTTGTATAACGGGTTAAATCAAAGCACAAAGAAAACGATAGACGCAGCTTCCGGTGGTACCTTAAACCACAAAACCCCGGAAGCAGCTCTTGAGCTTTTTGAGCACATGACCATGAACACATATCAGTAGAATGTGCATAGTTCCTGCCCGAACAAACCTGCAGGTATCTTTGAAGTAGATAACATCTCACAGCTAGCTCTGCAAGGGAAAATGTTAAGTAAAAAGATAACTGAGATGATTGATGCCTCTGCCCCTAAGGTATGGGAATCTGCAACTCTTGCTTCCGAACAATTAGATTATGTTAATAAAATTCCTAGAAATGCTTTTCGTAATTATTCTGCAACTAATTATCCTGCGCTGGGTTTCGCTTTTCCAAATACTTATAATCCTGCATTATGGAACCACCCGAACTTTTCGTGGAGTAATCCATCGAACGCAATGCGCCCGCCACCACAAAATGATTTTTTTGCACCCCCACCACCTCCTCAAAATTTTCCAAAACCTCCAAGTTTGGAGGAAATGTCTTCAAAATATATGAATGCTAATGACACAACTATGAGAACCCTAGCCGGGACCGTTAAAAGTTTAGAGAAACAAGTAGGACAACTCGCAAAAATTATTTCTGAGCGACCCGCCGGGTCTCTTCCTGCCAACACCGAGCCCAACCCGAGAGAGCAAGCGAAATCTATAATTCTTCGGAGTGGTAAGCAAGTTTCTGTTATGGTTAATGAAGAGCATGGGGCAAGCTCTGCACCCATTTTAAAAAATCAACCCTCCGCCGAGAAAAACTTTATCATTTCACCCTCTACTGAAAAAGAAGTTATCACCCCTCTCTCTGTTATAGAAAAAGATCTCATTCCACCACCCATCATTAAAAATGATCCAACTCCACTATACTCTTCTGAACTTAACAAGCAACGTCAAGATGATCAATACTCCCGCTTCCTAGAAATATTTAAGCAAATCCACATAAATCTACCCTTCCATGAAGCAATCTACCAAATGTCAAAGTACGCTAAGTATCTTACGAACCTTCTAACTAATAAAAAGAAGTTAGAAAACTTATCGCATATCACATTAAATGTCGAGTGCTCTGCAGTCTTAACAAACAGTTTGCCAAAGAAGATCAGTGATCAAGGTAGTTTTTTATACCGTGTGTCTTTGGGGATCTTTTTGTCAAGCACGCATTAGCAGACTTAGGTGCGAGTTTTAACCTGTTGCCCCTCTCGTTATTCTAGAAGTTAGGAATTGGTAACCTCAAACCCACACTCATGAGTATCTAGCTCGTCGATAGATTAGTTAAATACCCGTTAGGAATCGTGGAGGATGTTCTAGTCAAAGTAGACAAGTTCATCTTCCCGGTGGATTTTGTCATTTTGGACATAGAAGAAGACATCAAGGTTCCCTTGATCCTTGGCATACCCTTCCTTGCCACCTCTCAAGCTATCATTAATGTAAGCAATAGTAAGCTCTTCCTACGAGTAGGCGACGATGAAGTGACCTTCTCTATAACACCGTCAATGAAGAATACCCTAGAGGATGATGACTCCTATTATTTCTTAGATACCTTAGGTGAAGAATATTCCTTCTGCTTTTCTGAAAGTGAAAATAAATTTTCTGATTTTTGTTCTTCCTCTACTCTTCCAATTGAATCTCTGCAAGAAGCCGTCAAGGCCACTAGCTCCACCCCTTTCAATTTTTCGTATAAAGAAAAAGTCTATGAAAACATTATTTTTGAAAAAGAAAGAATTTCCAAAACATCATATGAAGAACCACCTACCATAGAATTAAAGGAACTACCCAAACATCTTAGGTATGCCTTCTTAGAAAAGGACACCAAGCTACCAGTAATAGTTTTGACCTACCTGATAAGCTCCTGCTAGTATTATGTAAACATCGCCGAGCTATTGACTAAAAGATATCTGATATCAAGGGCATAAGGCCATCTTTCTGCACCCACAAAATTCTAATTGAAGATAATTCGCGTAACTCAATCCAACCTAAGCACCGTATAAATCAAAATATGAAAGAAGTCATAAAGGGCGGGGTTATGAAACTATTAGATGCAGGAATAATCTATCCTATATCTGATAGTAAGTGGGTTAGCCCAGTCTAGGTAGTGCCAAAAAAGGGAGGGATAACGGTAATTAGTAATGAAAATAATGATTTAATCCCAACACGAACGGTGTCGGGGTGGTGAATGTGTATTGACTATCGTAAGTTAAATGACTCCACCCGCAAGGATCACTTCCCATTAACGTTCATCGATCAAATTTTAGAGCGATTATCCGGCCATAACTTTTACTGTTTTCTCGATGGTCTTTCGGTGTACTTCAAATCCCCATATCCCCCGAGGACCCGGAGAAAACTACATTTACTTGTCCCTTTGGCACCTTTGCTTAGCGTAGAATGTCGTTTGGATTATGTAATGCGCCAGCTACATTCCAACGATATATGCTCTCTATCTTCGACAAGTACGTAGAAAGCATTATGGAGGTGTTTATGGATGGTTTCTTCGTGTTTGGCGATGCCTTTGATAGTTGATTAGATAACCTCGAAAAAGTCTTAGAAAAATGCGAAGAAATGGTTAGTTTTGGGTCAAATGCGAAGAATTAGGATAAATGCCATTTTATGGTAAGGGAATGGTTAGTTTTGGGTCATAAGATTTCTGCGAGAGGAATTGAAGTAGACATAGCTAAGATAGAAGTTATCAAGAAGCTGATGCCTCCTACGAACGTCAATGTTAACCCCGAAATCGGCGATCCTTCACAAGGCAGCCAGCTCGCTCGTCGCGGCCTGCCCCGGGTTCCTCCTGGAGGTCGCGACGCCTTAGTGTGGGCGGACAGAATTCTCTGTTCGCTCAGGCCACCCGGCTGGGGCAGTCTCAGCGGTTTGACCGCCCAGGCCGCCCACCTTCCCTTGGTCGGCAGGGGCCACAGACTGCTTCTGTAGTCCGCCTCTGCAGGCCGCGCCCTTTTTCAGCTTAACCGCAAGCATATCTCCGCATGTCTCCATTTGCCGGAACCGGTTGCCTATCCGCCCAGGTAGGCAACAAGCCACGTCCCTTACAGAAATTGGAATTCCTTAGCCCGCTCTTGCAGGTCGCTCTTCAAGAAAACCAGACCGCTCAAACCGCCAAATCAACAGTGGCGACCTGCCCGCAGGCCGCTAGCCAGCTACCTCAACTTCCTCGCCAACACGCGCGGCCTGCCTCATCAGTCCGGCAGGTCGCGCAGCCCTTGGCCACCAGCATCATGGGCAACCAACTCCTTCAGTTCGCCTGCAGAGAGCGTACACTCGCTCTTCGGCTACCCGCGAAGATCAGCAGCAATACCCAGTTCCCTGCGAGCTTGGCAGACTCGAAATGCGATCAAGACTTCCGGTCTACCTTCATTGGTGAACCCCAACAACTTCAACAACCAGCCTCTCCATCCCAACATAGGTGGGCTCAGCTTAGCAGCGGGCGCGGACTCGGCGGACTCACTATGTAGCCTGCCATTCCTCGCCTCTAGCACCTGCTTCCCTCCAGCAGTAGGGTCAACTTCCCTTAGTCCGCAGCCTTGGTGCGGGCTCAGTTAGGAGTGGCGGACTCCTTCCAGCCCGCCAGGTAGCAGAACTTCCTTAAGGCAGTCCCAGACCGTATAGCCTCGTGCGGACTCTGCGGACTCAATCGGCACTCCTCAGCTCGCACCCTTAGCGCATACTCAGTTCAGCAGCGGCGGACTCTGCGGATTCTCCTCGCAGTCCGCCACATAGCTTCCAGCTCCCGCTTCCCAGCAGCGGGTCGGTAATCCTTCAGCCCGCATATTCTTGGTGCGGGCTCGATCAGCACAGTAGCGGAGGACTAGGCGTAGTCTCCTCGTAGTCCGCCACTTAGTCTCCCAGTTCGCCATCTGCAGCCCCAGCTCCAGAAGCAAGCCCCAGTCCGCGCGTCCAGTTGCGGACTCGGCGGACTCCGTCTTCTTCTCGCTCAAGTTACCGCCTCATCGGGGGTAACGTCACCGCAAGCTGTTACCTCCTTTGGCCTATAAATAGACCCCCATGCCTCTCATTTGAGGAGGTCTCATCATCGCCAAGGTGCTCACACTCGAAGACATCCCACAACAAGCTCATGTGATCACCTCCTGCGGACTCCATTTCCCAGTCCGCCTTCCTTCTTTTTGTAACCGCGCACGGCCTGCTGGCTTCAGTTGCCAGACCGCGCGGCCTCACCTTTTTCATTAGTCGCGCGGCTTGCCGACCTGGCTCTTCAGTCCGCGCGGCCTCTTCTGGCACTTCTTCCTTAGCCGCCAGCTTCCTCCTTGTACCCCTTTATTGCTTTCTTGTAAAGGAGTATTGCCAAGCTGTAACTCTCGCAATTAGTCAAAGGAAAGCCCGTCCCAAGAGTGGCAATTAAGCCGCGGCGGGCGAAGTCTGCTGTTGCCGCTGCTAGCGGCCCTCTCCCTCTCTCTTCTTCTTTTTAGCCCAGCTCCGCTCCCTTCACTAAACCTGCAAGCACAACCATTCAAGTAACCGTCTGCTCGACAGCTCCTGATTAACCTCCTCTGCTGCTCTCAGCAAACCTCTCCTCTATTTCCACAACCCCTTTGACAAGCGCTTGCTCCACTCTCGAGCACTCAGAAGCTTGCTCTTCCCGCGCATCCTTCATCCTCTTCTTCCCTCATAGCCTGTGAGATCGAACACCTCCCTCCGTGTTACCTAGGAGGTGCTGTTTTTGCGTATCAATAGTTAACATGCGACATTCAGATCCGAAAAGACGGTGAACAGCGATAGTTAGCCATGTCAGATCGTCATTCAGCCGAGAACCTTGCTCAATCAAGTCCCAAAGATGATCCTCTCTGGGAGGCCTTTGAGCAATCGCGTCGTGAGAATGCTCAGCAATTCCAAGCGATCAACCAAAAGCTCGCTATGATCACGCAGTGATTAGACTCTCAACTTGCAGCAGCTCCAGTTGCTTCAGCTACTCCAGTCAATCTAGCACCAACATTGGAGCATCCGCAAGCTTGTCCTCCAACTTGCCAGCCAGTTTATCCTCCTCCTTATACAACAACCTTCCTGCAAGTGCCTGTAGCCCCCTTGCGATTAGACTCTCAATAAAAGAGCAACCCAGGCTTCGTCTCCAGGCTTCTGTCAGAGAAAGACTCTCCTCCTCGCAAGCAGCCTCTGAGATCACCCCGGAAAGATTTCCCAACACACTCGAGAAGGGAAAGAAGATTTCAACGCCATCGATATCCCTTACCGAGTCGTGATCGTGCTCAAGATCAACTGTTACTACCACCAGCTCCATCTTCTCAAACAGCTGCATTTTATCAACAGCAAGGCAATGACTTGCATGAATCTAAACTAGATGAGGCCATGCAAGAAGTAAGCCAAATCATGAAAGATAGGGAAAATTATAAGAAGCCTTACCGGCCAGCTGATCAAAGATCAAAGGAATCCGAACCATACTGCGATTTCCATAAAGAGTCATGCCACCTGACTGAGAACTGCCAAGCACTCCGCCGACTAGTGCAAAGGATGCTCCAGCAGGGTAAGATGCGTGATCTGCTTCCTAAAGGTGATCGCCCTGATCCAGCAACCTCAAAGAGCAAAGAAGTTGCAGACGTTCCCTCTCCTCGTTGTTAATAAAACTGTCGAATGCTTCGATTCTGATGATGAGGGAGTTCTTAGAAGAATATTCTAAGTCGACATAGGACTTCCTAGTTCAATGTTTTTTCATAACTATGACTGGTTACTCTTACTCTTACACTTTCAAACATTTTCATCTTCAAGCACTTCTAAGTGCTCCTTCTTGCTTTTCAATAAATATTTCCTCAGGGATCTAATAATAACACAGTTCCCTTCTTGTAATGCTTCCTCCTCTACTTTTCTCTTTGCTAAAGAGATCACTACACCAATGAGATATCGCCAAGTCTGGAATGCTCCCTCCGTAGATTGTTCTCTGGCACAACTGCTATGACAACATACAGTGGGGGGTGTCCGTGTATGTGCAATGGGAGCCGTTCAATCTACGATGTTGGGCTTTAGACTTTGGATCCTAGCCGGCATCTGACACAAAGTGTGTGCTACGGGAGCCCCATGTGTTAGCTCTGCTGTGCTTCGTTAAGGATACATTATAGTTACGATGATCTTTGCGTGACAAGCAATGACGACCAAGCGTAGCCATGTCTCTTCGATCATCTCATGACTGTGATGGTCGAACACTCTATGGTACTCTCGATCCGTGCCTTCGCGGGATCCCACAATTCCATTGATCTTTCCACAAACAAGCAATAGACCACTTGGCACAACTAGTCTCATTGATCAGTGATGATTGTACCCGGGGCAAGAGAGCAGTGCATCTGCCGCTTCCTTCTTAGGATTTTGCGCATGTCTCCCTTTTGTGCTCTATCAAGGGAATATAGCTAGTGCTCCTTGTTATCAACTGCCTCTTTCACAGGTTAACAGGTTAAATCCGACCTATCAAAAGGATTAGCAAACATTCGCTTTGCTTGTGCTCATCTTATATGCATTGTCTGTGTAATCTCTACCAGATGATAACCTATACAAGCTCTCTTACTCTCATGTTTTATTCACTACTTGTTTAAGCTCTATCAGATGATGATACATAAAGCTATTCATTGCTCTTATTAAATGCTAATGGAATCAAACATTGATCAAAGAATCTTACTCTCCTTGATCATCAAGCTATGCTATTGCAGTCTAGATAAGATTGGCAGAATTCGTCAAACTTTTTCTCTACCAATGTGATCATATCTATCCCATTATATCAACAGTCAACACTCGACTTATTGTTCTGGACTTCACGATAAAGATGACACCTTTAATATAGCAAGGAGATTACTATCATGGTTTGATCTTCATTCAAATTATCAGCAGAATTCATCAGGAGTTTCCTCTGCTATTTGGTCATATCGACCTTATCTCATCAACAGTCAACATTCGCAAGTTCCGCTCAGGTACTTGCAGCTTAGCTCATTATATTATGTCTGCTGCTCACTCTTCTCTTTGTAGTGATTAGCAATCACCTGCAAGCCTCCTCCCAGGTACATGCAAGCTTCTTTCATATATATGTCTGCTTATAACTCTTTTCTTGCAGAGATCAGCAGATAAATGCAAGTTTCTTCACATGTACTTGCAAGTTACTTTTCATATACTGTGTCCACTTCTAACTCTTCTTTAACAGAGACCAGCAGATACCTGCAAGTTTCCTTCAGGTATTTACTGCTTTTTCTTTACTCCCGTACTTGATTCTAACTTCTCTTTTGTAGAAACCAACAAAAACTTGCAAGCTCCTTTTCGGTACTTGCAACTCATTTTTTCTCTCTTGCATACTCCTCACACTTCTTTTTGTAGAAGATAACAGGTACTTGCAAGCCTCCCTCAGGCACTTGCAAGTTATTATGCTTCTATGCTCTTCTCAAACTTTCATTTTGCAGAACTCAGTATAAGACACATATTCTTTGTTTTACAAAAACAAACCCTGGTACACGCAAGATGTACCCTCCAAGCATGCCTACACTAACTTTTCCTTTACAGGAAAAAGACAGGCATTGACAACCTTCTAAAGAAGAGGCATCATGATCTATCTCTCCTTTCCCCTTTCTATTACTTTGGGGTGGATCACGATTTTTGTGGGTCTGCTACTTTTTCGAAGTTCTATTCAGAACTTAAAAAAGTGCGGGGATTATGTTAACCCCGAAATCGGCGATCCTTCCTAAGGCAGCCAGCTCGCTTGTCGCGGCCTGCCTCGGCTTCCTCTTGGAGGGCGCGACGCCTTAGTGTGGGCGGAACGAATTCTCTATCACTTCGGACGCACGGGTTGGCGGTCTCAGCGGTCTGACCGACCAGGCCGCGGGCCTTCCCTTGGTCGGCAAGGGCCGTAGACTGCTTCCGCAGTCCGCCTCTGTAGGCCGCGCACTTTTTCAGCTTAACCGCAAGCATGTCTCCGCAGGTCTCCCTTTGCCAAACTCAGTTGCCTATACGTCCAGGTCGGCAACAAGCCGCGTCCCTTGCATGAATTGGACTTCCTTAGCCCGCTCCTACAGGTCGCTCTTTAAGAAAACCAGACCGTTCAAACCGCCAAAACAACTGTGGTGACTTGCCCGCAGGCCGCCAGCCAGCTACCTCAACTTCCTCGCCAAGACGGGTGGCCTGCCTCGTCAGTCCGGCAGGTCGCTCTGCCCTTGGGCACCAGCAGCATGGGCAGCCAACTCCTTCAGTTCGCCTGCAGAGTGCGGACATTTGCTCTCCGGCTACCCGCGAAGATCAGCAGCAATACCCAGTTCCCCACGAGCTTGGCGGACTGGAAATGCGATCAAGACTTCCAGTTCGCCTTCATTAGTGAACCCCAATAACTTCAACAGCCAGCTTCTCCATCCCAACATAGGCGGGCTCAGTTTAGCAGCAAGTGCAGACTTGGCGGACTCAGCGGACTCACTATGCAACCCGCCATTCCTCGCCTCCAGCACCTGCTTCACTCCAGCAGCAGGGTCAACTTCCGTCAGTCCGCAGCCTTGGCGCGGGCTCAGTCAGGAGTGGCGGACTCTTTCCAGCCCGCTAGGCAGCATAACTTCCTCAAGGCAGTCCCAGACAGCATAGCCTCGTGCGGACTCTACGGACTCAGCGGGCACTCCTCAGCTCACACCCTTAGCGCATACTCAGTTTAGCGGCGGCGGACTCTGTGGATTCTCCTCGCAGTCCGCCGCATAGCTTCCAGCGCCCGCTTCCCAGCATCGGGTAGGTAATCCTTCATCCCACACATTCTTAGCATGGGCTCGATCAGCTCAGTAGCGGAGGACTCGGCGGACTCTCCTCGTAGTCCGCCACTTAGTCTCCCAGTTCTCCATCAGCAGCCCCAGCTCCAGAAGCAAGCCCCAGTCCGCGTGGCCTGTTGCGAACTCGGCGGACTCCATCTTCTTCTCGCTCAAGTTACCGCCTCACCGGGCGTAACGTCACCGCAAGCCGTTACCTCCTCTTGCCTATAAATAGACCCCCATGCCTCTCATTTGAGGAGGTCTCATCAACGCCAAGGTGCTCACGCTTGAACATAGCCCACAACAAGCTCATGTGATCACCTCCTGCGGAATCCATTTCACAGTCTGCCTTCCTTCTTTTTGTAACTGTGCACGACATTTCGGCTTCAGTTGCCAGACAGCGCGGCCTCACCTCATCCCTTAGGCACGCGACCTGCCGACCAGGCTCTTCAGTCCGCGCGGCCTCTTCTGGCACTTCTTCCTTAGCCGCCAGCTTCCTCCTTGTACACCTTTACTGCTTTCTTGTAAAGGAGTATTGCCAGGTTGTAACTTTCGCTATTAATCAAAGGAAAACCCATCTCAAGAGTGGCATTTAATCCGCGACGGGCGAAGTATGCTGTTGCCGCTGCTAACGCCCCCCCCCCCCCCCCCCCCTCTCTCTTTTTCTTTTTAGCCCAGCTCAGCTCCCTCGGCTCAACCTGCAAGCTCAACCGTCCAAGTAACCATCTGCTCGACAGCACCTGATCAACCTCCTCCACTGCTCTCAGCAAACCTCTTCTCTATCCCAACAACCCCATTGACAAGCGCTTTCTCCACCCTCGAGCACTCAAAAGCTTCCTCTTCCCCCGCAACCTTCATCCTCTTCTTCCCTCCTAGCTTGTGAGATCGATCACCTCCCTTCGTGTTAACTAGGCGCTGCTGTTTTCGTGCATCAATAGTCAAAGCTATAAGAAGTTTTCTAAGACACACTAGCTTCTACCGCCGCTTCATAAAAGACTTCTCCAAAATCACCAAACCTCGTACTCATCTTCTGGAAAAAGTCGCCCCGTTTATTTTTGATGACCTTTGTCTATCTGCCTTTGAGTTAATAAAAGAAAAGTTTATTAATGCCCCTATTATGATAGCTCCGGTGTGGGACCTTCCCTTTGAAATTATGTGTGATGTGACTAGTTTCGCTGTGGGAGCAGTATTAGGACAACGAATATCTAAAAACTTCCACCCCATCATTATGCAAGTAAAACACTTACATCGGCTTAAGAGAATTATACCACACCAAGAAGGAGCTCCTAGCTTGAAAGAAAAGGGGGAATAATATCTGGTTAAATCTAGAGTAGGGGGGGGGGAAGGGTGAATAGAGTTAATTAAAAATTCTTTTACAACTTTTTACAGTTATAACACATGTGATATAATAATAGCTAAGAGAGGTTAACAAAAGCAAAGAAAAACAACACTAAGCTACCACAACACAAGACAAAAAGAAAAACAGCAAACACACAGACAACACAAGAACTTTATAGTGGTTCCCCAACTGGGTACATCCACTCTTCTACCACCCTGGTATGAATCCACTACATGTTTTGATCAGGTGACTGCCACCACAATATCTATTTGAAAGGAGATATTGCAACCCTTTGAGCTTTTGATCAAGTAGCCAAAAACCAAACTCAAGTCTTTTGGTAGGTGACTTGTGAACCAAGTTAACTTTTGAAGGGAGTTAAAACCTTGTAGAGTGGGGTGAGGAGTAAAGTGATGTGAGTCTTCTCATTTCTCAAAAACACTTTCAGAAGACTTTGTGTGGATTCCAGATCTTGTCAAAGCTCCCCCTAAGAAGTAGAGTTGTTCAGGATTGAGAAGCTTTGTTCAGGAGTGTGTAGGTCTTCAGCTTGAGAAAAACTGGATCCCGAAGCCCTATACAGATTGAGTTATATTGTCTTAGCAAGTTCCTGGATGAGAAAATGAAGAAGACACTTGGCCTATTTTTGTTGTCCTTCTTTTATCTTCTGGAGAGCACTGTGTGATTAAGATTGAGAGCTGCTTGAAAATATTCTGCTCTTGTGAAGGATGTCTCTCTGCAATTTTTCTGCTCTGAAGGAATTCTGTTGCCTGTGCTTAGTCACTATATGTATTTTTAAAAAATTATTCTCTCTATATTTCTTTGACAGCCAATGTTCCTTCAAAATTTTGAATAACTGCAATTAATGTCTTGCTGGAAAACTGGGAAGGAAAATGACTAGCATATCTGTCATTATACATTTCCCTAACTGTCCCAAGAAATATGTCAAATAAATCCTCTGATGAATACTATAATCAATCATGCCAGAAATGGCTATATCCATAGGGAATATAAGCATTGATTACTCAGGGAATTTATGACTTAGAATAATAATAAAGAGGGAACAGATAAGGAAATAATAAAGAACAGACAGCTTACAGACTTCGTCGACCAGAGAACAGTTTTCATCGACCTGCACTCAGAGAACGTCGACCTGAGGAATCTGGTTCGTCGACCTGAGCTCTGCGAAGCAAATATTGAATATAAACAACTGATTCTGCGCTTCAAGAATGTTGACCACAGAATGTATCCTTCTAATGAACATCATCGACCTGAGCTCTAAGTTCGACGGGCTGAGTTCGATGAACGTCGAACAAATTTCCAGACAGCTGAAAATCTTCTAAGTCTTGAATCTGAAGTCAACATCAGGCAGGTCCATGAAGTTTGACACTTGGGGGACTGGCCTAAAACTTAGAAAGAAAAACCAGTGACCCTAACTATACATCATGGGTCAACACAACCTAAGAAGGAACCTAGCTAAAATCAAAACAAGGGTTCCAACAATCTCCCTCTATTTGTGTGAGGTTACTTCAAAGACAAATAGAAACAATAGCAATAACAAAGGAAAAGAAAAATATATCTGTCAGAAATATTTAAAACATGCAGCAGATATATATACAATGTAGCTTTGTGTCAGTAAATGAATAAAGAGTTTAAGACAGTCAGAAACTAAACAACATATACTATTTTCTTCTTCTACGTTATCTCCTTTTGTATATTCTCCTTTTCTTTGGCAGCAGGCTGAGTAAACTTGATCTCTCTATTAGGATTGGCTGCTTGACTCTTTGTCATAGTCATATCAGCATCTCCAATGATGTTGAGAGATGTGCTCTAGGCACTACAGCCTCTGGATGTAATTGCATATAATCATCTACATTAAATAACTTATTTGCTTTTTCATACCTGTTCAATTCTTCTTTCCTGTATTTTGACATGGTAGAATATTGTGAGGGATCCATTCCGACAGCTTTTGCCTTGTTTATCATTGATAAGCCAACCAGTTCTTGGAACCTGGCCATTCTAGCAGTGGTTGCTGTTTCAGGATCCTCAAATGAAATAGGAGGAGATTCAGGTCTCTTGGGACTATCAGCTTTTTGAGGTTCTGGAGCTTGTTATAGATGTTGCTAAGGTTGTTGATGTTGTCTGGTTGAGGAGGAGGTGGAGGTAGAACAGCTTGAGGAGGGACAACAATCTCTGAAGGCATCTGTGAATCTTCTGTATCTTTATCAGTCAGAAGATCATTTTTCTCAGGATCTTTTTGCATTTGGGCAATCTCTAGTGCAATATCCTGTGCAATTTCGTCATCTAGATTTGGTATAGGACTATCATCCATAATATAAGTTGGGCCAATTGGTTCCACAACTTTGTTAGAAACAAAACTTGCCCGAATGGCCTGAAGAGTTTCTGTACTAACTGGAGCTGTATAGAAAATAATATATGTGCAGTACTTGGGAGAAACAAATAAAAGAACGTTCTTATATAAGAGATCAAAAGAAACACGAACAGACTTTAGTTCAATTGCTAGAGAAATGGAACAGGTTCAGATAGAATATCCAAAGAAGAAACTAAATCAACAGACTCAGAATCTGTGTTCAAAAATTCTGCGAGATCTGCATTTGGTATTTCAGTATCAACAAACTATATCTCTGCTACTGTTGTTGCACAAACTACATCTGGAACTGCTACTGCTGCCACTGCTTCTTAATCAAGCATCTCCCCCTACATGTTTTCAGTAGGTACTGAAGCCAGGCTCCTGGTTGAAGAAGAAGGGGGGGATAGAGGAGGCAGACAGGAGGGAAGCAAGGGAGTTAATGGAGGCAGCAAGAGGTGCAATTTCCTCTGCTATGAGTTTCTTCAAGAGAGGGGTGAGATGAGTTTTGAGGGTAGTGATGAAGTTGTTGTCCAAAGTAGATGGAGGAGGGGTTGATGATGGGATGACAGCAGGAGGACAAATTGAATCAGTCATGATTACATCCTGGATGGGGAGAGAAGAAGGAGGGTTGACAGCTGTGGTAGAGACGTGAGGTGGTGTTCTAGGTGGTGAGGATGATGGGGAAAATGATGGGGTTTGAGGGGAAGGAATGTGTTGAGGGGATTGGTGAGGGGATTTCTAAGGGGATGATCCTGGGGTTATGAGGTCAAAAGATGGAGATAACAATATGTTGGATGATGAAATATTTGCAAGATGAGGAGGAAGAGGGGAATGAGGAGGTGAAGGGACAGATGAGGGGATATCTTCAACCAGTGGAGGAGAGGTTATGACTACCCTTGTACTTTCAGAAGCAATTGAAGAGGAGGGAGCCTTTGAAGGCTTTGAGATGGTCCTCTCCCATCTACCAAACAAGGCAGAAGCCAGCCTCTTGGAGGCATTGATGAATACAATCGGGGAGACTAATAGTTCATCAGCCTTGGCCTTCAAGAACAGACCCAAAATCCTTGCAAAATTCACTTCCTTCTTGGAATTTTTCCTTATAATCAGATCAAACAACACCTGTCCCCAGTTAACTTTCTTTTTGTTAACTAAGGTACACATCACAAGGAACTGATGCCTTGTAATGTAGTCATGAGCAGTGTGTTTCCCGAACAGCACCTTGCCCATGACATCGGCCAAGAACTTGTAAGCGGCAGACAAGTTCTTCTTTAATAACTTATTAGGGTTTTTGTCGGAGTGACCCATCATAGTCAACATAGGCTCTGTTTGGGACAGCTCTGGCGGATTGAAAAGCTGTTGTCCGGATAGAGCTGTTTTAAAATAGATTTCTGGGGAGCAGTTTTGAAAAGCTGCAAAGTGTTTGGGTATTCTGTGCAGAAGTGCGCTCGGAATCGCCCGAGGAAGGACGTCGGGGGCTCGGAATCACCGGAGGAAGGCCGTCAGGGGCTCGGAATCGCCGGAGGAAGGCCGTCCGACCTCTAAGCATGTTCCAACTGAAGAAACCATTAGATTTCCAAAACCTGTGAGAGAGAAAGCTATTTTGCAAGAGCAGAAGCTGGGGGGAGGGAGATTTCTGAAAAGCTGCAAAACAGCTCCAGATTTTTGAAAAGCTCTTCACAGGGAGCTGTCCCAAACACATATAAATCAGCTCTGGCGGCTGGAATAGAGATTTTCCAGCCGCCAGAGCTGCGCCAAACAGACCCATATTCTCAAACTCAGAAGCATCTAATTCAATTTCATATATTCCATTTATAAAGCCGAAAATTTCAGAAAGAACTGTAGGGGATAGAGTAACCTGAGTCCCTTAGATGGAGCCGATCATTTCCATTTCTGAAGAGGTAGACGAATAAACCCATTCACGAATCTCTGCCGCCGGCAGCCTTATCCTGGT
Organism: Platanthera guangdongensis; assembly: GCA_039583875.1. Lineage (NCBI taxonomy): Eukaryota > Viridiplantae > Streptophyta > Magnoliopsida > Asparagales > Orchidaceae > Platanthera > Platanthera guangdongensis. The sequence continues at coordinate 72,803,514 of CM077155.1, read as the reverse complement.
AGTCATAAGTTGCTTCAGATTTTGATCCTCAAAGAGCTGGAGGATGTCTTTGAAGATTATGTCTGAGTGACTGAAAGAATCGAAGTCAATATTGAACCCAGTGTCATACTTCATTTCAGCGAGAGAAGATCCAGAGGAGGCCATGATTCAGGGAGAACTCCTGCAAGAGAAAAAGCGATCAAGTGCAAAGGGAAATTCTGAAAGCGTGGGATAGAGCTCGAAGAAGAAAGCCTAATAAAGGTTTTCAGAATATGAAATGTCAAGCTTCGTCCTGCGAAAAGGAAATTCTTCGATCTCAGGTCGACGAAAAATTTCATGAAGAGAGAAATTCGTCGATATCAGACTGAATATATGGAGATATATCATCGTCCTTAGAAATGTTTCCTGAAGCAGGATCGTCGATCTCTTGTCGACAAAACCGACTTCACATAGAGATTTCGTCGATCTCCGGTCAACAAACACCCAACGAAAAGTTTGTAACTCGGTGATCTCTGGTCGTCGAATTGTTTCCAGACCGTTCATGCTAAGGACAGATTTAAAATTAAGCCTTTTCATCTATCATTCCTAACTAATTTAGAAAGAACAAGTGTTTGGATTCATCGAAGGGCTTGGTGAAAATATCTACCCATTGCAAATCAGTGAAGATAAATTCAAGACTAATTTTCTGCTTGTCCACACAGTCTCTTATGAAATAATGTCTTATATCTATATGCTTTATCGTACTATGATGCACTGCAGTATGTGCAATAGAAATTGCACTAGTACTATCACAAAATATGGTTGAATTATTTAAGTTGTATCCATAATCTAATAGTATGTTTTGTATCCACAAAATTTGTGAACAACAACTGCCAAATGCAATGTATTCAAACTCTGCAGTTGAAGTGGACACTGATGTTTGCTTCTTACAAAACCAAGACACAAGCCTATCACCAAGGAACTGACATTGATAAGCCCGGAATCCGCGACCTGCCTGCGCAGTTTTCCAGACCGGGCGGTCTGAGTATTCAAGCCGCCAAGCCTCCCAAGCCGGGCGGTCTCCATGTCAGGCCGCTGCCAACGCCGACCCTGCTCAGCGACAAAGCCCAAGGACCCAGCCGTCAACTCGCCAGGAGGAATCCGCCAGGCCGCGCGGCTTCCCTCCTTTCTTGTTTCTTTCTCTTTTGCTTCCCCTCACCTCTGCCCGGTTCTCCTGTACCCCGGGCAGCCGGTAATTTTAGCCCTGCCCGTTTGGGCAGGCCCCCGAGCCTATAAATAGGGGGTGGGTGCACTCCCCAAGACACGCTGACTGGGATCCAGGAGCTCGCCTGTTAAGAGCTGCGGTCTCAAGTCTAGTGTATTGCGGCTTGTAGTCCGGCCGGCTTCCTCTTTTACTCGTTGTAACTGTTTCTCATTTTTAAGTAAAGGAAAGCCCGCCGCAAGAGTGGCATTTAAGCCGCGGCGGGCGAACTCTGCTGTTGCCGCTGCCAGCGGCCCCCCTTTTTTCTGCCCTTTAGCCGCGACCGCTAGTAACCGATTGGTCGACAGTCTCCTCCTTTCCTTCCCTATTCCCCGGTGTTCGAACCGTTAGCTGGTGGTGCCCGACTCCCTGTCCGTTTTTGTGCATCAACAGTTAACACGCGACCTTCAGATCTCGACTAATCGATGAAGTCAGCGGTCTAGGGATCCAGACCGCTCTATCCTCTAGAGTTCGGCGGCCTGTCGAGCAAGCCGCGACTTCGCCGGCTAAGGTTTTCAGCCCGCCTCCAGCGCTGTAGAACCTGGCTTTCTACCCACTCGGTTCTCCTCCCGGTATTCTTGTCAGCTTGTTGCACCGTCTAGCCGCCCGTCAAGCCGCCGCTATTCTGCGGTCTCTTGAAAAAGTTCGGCTATTTCTCTCTTTTCAGGATGAATCCTGCAAATGGTCATGGTAAATCGAGCCGCATCTCAGTGACTACAGATCTCTCAGAAGTGCAGGATTGCTCGTATTTGGATAGTGAGTTTGTGGACACTTATGAAGAAATTTTTGCAAACAGTGTTGAGCGTGGCCTAGAATCTGTTGCAAATGAACCTCTTTGTGAGGAAGAAGAAGAGGCCCCTTCTCCATTCATTAATCGAATTCAGTGGGATACTGTCTCCGATGACTTCAGAGTACCACGTCTCCCGGAGTATTCTCGGTGTGATGATCCGTTTTCTCACTTGCAAGCTTTTGAATCAGCTATTTCACTGAGAAAAGTGTCAAATGGAGTAAAATGCAAACTCTTCGTTATATCTTTTGGCAATGTTGCAAGAGAATGGTTTTATAGCCTCCCACCTCGATCAGTAACCAGCTTTAGGGATCTTCGAAGTCAATTTATTTCTAGATTCACTATTTACAGGAAGCGGAAAAGAGACGTTGGAGCTCTCTTCCGAATCAAGCAAGGAATTGACGAGTCTAATCCAGATTTTGTTGATCGGTTTCAAAAGGAGGTTTTAGATATTTGTAGCGTCCATCAAGACTATTACTTGCATGCTTTCATAAATGCCCTTCAAGAAGGCCCATTGAAATTCAAGCTCACCACAAAGTATCCCAAAAGCTACGGAGATCTTATCGATATAGTTAATACATTCATAATAGGCGAAGAGGCAAATAAAGGTTATGTTTTGTTTCTGAATCAAATGGCTAAACAATCTCAAGGGACTTATGGTCAACAGCAATCTATTTCCTCACAAGATGTTTTGCAAGTTGAATATTGCAAGTCTCCTTATATTCTCCAGGATAAAACTCCAAAGTATGAAAAAGGTTCAGGTAAGTATGTTAAGTTCAAAATTCCTATGGAAGATCTTTTGATAATCATTCAGGGAATGCCTGAGTTCAAGAAGCCTCGGCGTATGAAATCCAAAATCAAGTATCGGCACGAGCAGCTTTTTTGCAAGTATCATAAAGATATTGGTCATCTAGCAGAAGATTGCATAGCTCTCAGGGAATTGGCTAATCAACTTGTAAGTGCTGGAAAGCTGCAAGAATATGTTATTTAGTAACTCTCTAAGGCAATCTTCCATTTCTTGCTCAATAATTCAAGCAGTGATTCCTCTTTCTTTCTATAAAGAAAAGTGCTTATGTTTAGAATAGTACATAACATCTCCTTCACAATCGGTATTAATGAGGCATGATAAAACTACAGATATATATCCTTTGTCACTTCGTTAACATCATGCAAATGTTACCTTTTCATTTGAAGCTTATTTTTAGCTTTACTCTTTATGCTAATATGCATGCATGTAGGGGCAAGAGCCCCTTTCGAATTCTTAAGCCCTCCACATCCCGCTTGACTTCAGTCGCAGATGTGTAGTGGGTTTTCCGCTTGACCTTCAGTCGCAGACATTGCGTACCCGTCACGCATGACTTCAGTCACAGACAGGCATTACGTACTTGTCCCGCTTGACCTTCGTCGCAGACATTGCGTACTTGTCCTGCTTGACTTCAGTCGCAGACGTTGCGTACTTGTCCCGCTTGACATCGGTCATGGATTTTAAGAATTTCGATCCCGCTTATGTGTTCTTTGTGTGGAAAGCAATGCCGCACGCACCTGCCCACATTGACACATAAGTGCATGTCTTCACCTATTTTTGCAGGACAACACGCGCCTATTCGCTATCTCGCGGCTTTATTAAGCGGCCTGTGCAGGTTGTATAATCAATTATACAAGCCGCCCGGTTTCATATTCCGGCCTAAGTTATTTGCCTACCCGCAGGATTATTATTAATATATTTGGGAACTCGGCCGACTTACGTCCGCCTATCCGCTATTCAGTATCTTATTTGGCTCAAATATATCAATTGCCGGTTTGTTATTCATATGGAAAGGAAGTCGCCCGACCTGCGTCTGGCACTTAATTCCTGGCTTTGATCTGCCGACTTATGGTATTAATTATATTAGCTAATCAGCGAACTGTCGTCACAAAAATTCTCGGCTTCCATATGCCTATATCGGCCTGTATTATCGGAAGCCGAAGCTTGTTTCTCTATTCTTGTTCCTTTAATCAAATGGGCAATTCGTTTCAGAGTTCGCCCGCCGCAATCAAATATTTCAATGTTATGGATGTCTGCCGACTGCGACAGGTGGCCGCGCGGCTTAGCGGTCACGGTTTATGTATGAGCAAGCCGCGGCAATTCGGCTCTTCCAGCAGATAACGTTGAATAATTCATCAAGGAAAATTGCGGTTTAAGTTATTAGTCGCTTGGCTTATCGTCGACGTGCACTCCGGTATAAACCGCAGGAAAATATCTCTCTCTTGCGGATAGCTTTGTTGAAGTCGCAGCGCAAACTCAGCCGGTTTACATACTTATATTTTAAATCAGAAGCTAAACTAAGACCGCGCGGACTTAGTCAAGTAAGAAAAGTGAGATGTAAAAAAAGAAAGGTAAAATTGCCTTCATTTCTATTTCATTAAGTATTACAAAATATTAATCGCGCGGTTACAAAAACAATACCGCCGATATCCAAAAGTTCAAAATACAAAAACAAGTTATAGATTTTCTAATCGCCCGGTTTGAGCTTCTTAGTCGCAGGAGAATCCAAATCACTGCCGTCGCCAATGTCGACGGATGATAGAGAGTATCCGCTGCTAGTTGCGGAGCTCGCTGAACCACCAGAAGTTGTCGAGTCTGGCCGCGCGGTCTCCGATTCTTGGCCGCCGGACTCAGGCGATGTGCGCGCACTCCGGCTTCCCTGGCCGACCTCTTCCACGGCGTCTCCCATTACCTCGCCGACTTCTTCCCCGACCTTGCCCTTGCCCTTGATCGACCTGTAGACGTCGGCCACCTGCTCTTTCAGGGAGGGGTAGATGTCGGCACATGTAAAGTCGGTGAAGCCGGTGGCCAAGCCGCCAAGGTCCCGGAGGCGGTTAAGCGCTCCATCAATCCCTTGGACGAGTTGGGGGAAGACTTGGTCTTGGAAGATGGGATTGGCCGGGTTATACATTTCCTGCAAAGCAAAAGTAAAGGTAAGCTCACGCGGTTACATAATGCTAACCGCACGAGTATTGGTAATGACTTACCGCCTCCTTTTCCTTAAGCCGCTTGTTCTCTTCTTGTTGTTCGCCTAACTGTGTCTTCAGGCCGCTGTTCTCCTTCATCAGCTGCTTGTAGGCAAGGCCCATGAAGTGACTTGCCACGAAGCTCCTCGCGCCGACTTGCGCGGCTAGCCGCGGCAAGTCGTCTGGAGGAACTCGTCGCATAGCCCTCAAGTTGCGCTTGCCATACAGCGCGCCGCCAACCGCGCTCGCGTGGCGGCTTACTTCTTCTTCCCCCCAGTAGGTGAGGGCGGTGGAGATCGTCACTGACTTGCCGTCCGGACTCCACTGCAAGGCCGGATCGCCGTGAAGGTCCTTCAGGCTGTTGCCAGTTCCTTGCAGCATAAACTCTCCAGAGGAGGCCGACTCCTCCTCCTCCACAACCCGCGCCGGCTTGGCACGCCTCGCCCTCTTCTCTCTTTGAGTGAGAGTCAGGCCGCCAGGAGTTTGCGGCTTGTTCAGCGGGACCGCCACAGCAGCTGCAAAGATAAAGGCAAAGTTAGTTTCCAATCCGTGCGGCTAAGATATCAGGTCGGCCGGCTTGGAGCTTACTGTCTTCCGCCTCTATTCCCACTAGCGACGGCAACAGCGGGATGTAGTGGTTTACATCAGGCAGCTCGCCTTTGAAGAAGTTGTAGATCTCCTTCTCGACGCCGTCCAAGCCGCTGCTGCCAAAGGCGGCCTCTTCGCGGATTTGGGGGTCGACTGGCAGCAACCCCAGGTTTCCCTCGAAGATGAGAAACCGCTCCGGCCAGTTCGCGATCTTGTTGGCCAAGTTGACTATCTTCAGCCCTCTCCAGCCGAAGTAGAGGTGCCCCCGGAAGATCTTTGTCCCGGAGTCCGGGATAGACCGCACCGAAAAGCACTCTCGGAAGAGCCTCATAGAGAAGAGGACTCTTTCCGACCTGAGGTAGGAGATGAAGCTGTATATGGCGGCTATCGAGTTTGGGGGTAGTTGTCCGGGCACAACTCCGTAGTGGTCGAAGACCGCTACGGCCTCCAGCATGACCGGGAAGCTGAAGCCGCAGTCAAAGTGGTCGATGGGGACCGCGATCTGATTTGCATTGGAGGAGTTGATCCGCTCATCCTGTCGGGGAGCCGCGCGACCAGCGGACTTCCCTGCATGTGTTTCTCGACAAAGTCATCCAGCTCGGCTTTTGTAAGCCGGCATTCTTTATGGTCAGCTGAGTGGAAAGCGGAGGTCGCGTCTGTCCTAACCGTAGTGGCCTTGTCAGAAAGCAACGACTTGGACTTAGCACGCATCCTTCTTGATTTGTGATGAAATCTACGGGATATGCTCTATTTATATAAAATCCGTGAAGCTACAGTGCCCAACGTCAAATCGCGGCTAGTCGTCACGCCGCGCGGCCTAAGTCCGCTCGAAGTACAGATCAGCTTAATGACCAAGCCGCAGTTTAGTCCGTCAGTCCGCACGGCTATTTCCCTGCACTTAGAAAAATTCTATTTCGAATCATGTGGATATCAAGTATTCAAGCCGGCGCTCTGTTCGCCAGACCGCGCGGCTACTATCCTAATCTTTAAATTTCTCAGAACAAAGCAGCAGACATGTGGATTATAAATTCAAGCCGCATAAGCCGCATTCAGTTCGCATCATAATAGAATACAACAGTTTACAGCAATCAAATTGTTCAACATCCAGAGAAAAAATATATATTACAACATAATATACGAATGTCCGCGCGGCATAGTTCTCTCAAGTCGCTCAGGATCGTTTGTCGTCTTCCGGCCTGTCTCTTCCTATGTGCGCGACCTGTTCACCGGTCTGCACAATCGCAACGTACACCTGGCTAACCAGATTGTGAAGCTCATGCAGAGACCGATGAACTCGCGCAGGGTCGCGCTCTACCCTCGCAAACGGTATCATGGGGATCGCCTGAACCCCCAGACCGCTTGGAACTGCGACCTGGTTAGGCGCCGCGGCCACCGGCGGATGCGAACTCTCGCTAGAGGCCGGGCGGCTAGTGCCCGGCAACTCTGCAGGAGTTGGTAGTGCAGGCCGCTGTTCTCCGCCGGTCTCCGCCGGCAGGTCTTCGTTCTCGCCGCCTTCAGCATGTGGGATCTCTTCTCTGTCTCCTTCCAGCCGCGCGGCCATCAGCAAGTACTTCTCCGCCCTTTCCTGCTCCAAGGCGACCTGCATCTCAGCAATCTTCGCCTCAGCGGTTTCCATCGTGGTCTGCAGCCTGGCGGTCTCTTCCTTCCTCGCGGTCTGGAGCCTGGCAGTCTCTTGTTCCATCGCAGTCTTCAGCCTCGCGGTCTCCTGCTCAAGCGCAGTTTGCAACCTTGTGGTCTCTTGCTCCAGGGTGGTTTGCAACTCTTGGATCCTTTTTTCCGCGGCCTCCTGGGCAACCCGCTGCTGTTCGTCTTTAATCCGCAGGGTTTCGGTGGCCGCGTCCAAAGCCGCCTGCAGCGTGCCGACCTCATTCTGGAAGTCAGCCATCTCCTTCTGGCGAACACTTGGCGGAGGCAGCATAGATATAAATGTGGTCAAGTCGCCCGATTTCATCGCGGTCTCCGGTACACCTGCAGAAGAAAGACCGCAGTCAGGTTCAGCCGGATTGTTGCGACATTCTAGCAAGAAAATCGGTAGGATAAGACCGCCGGTTTGATATTTATCACCTCCAGAGGCCGCGGTATGGATTTTAATCACTGGCCGCCTGAGCCGCTCAGGATCTATCCTCTTCAGCTTTTCTTTCCATAGCCGCTCGGTTTCCTTAGCTCGGCTTTTCAGTTGAGCCGTGGTCAGGAAAAAGCTGGCCGGCGGATTTAATATAATATTCGCCCCCTTCTTCCTTGACCGCGACTTGTAGAATTTAATAATTCGCCTAACGTCCCGGTGTTTACCTTGCAGCAATGGAAGTGCGGTCACCACCGGCTTATCGGCGATCAGCTTCTTCATCTCCTCCATCTTCTCGCGAAGCTTCAGTTTCTCGGCTCCTTCAGAAGCCGCGGAAGCCGGTTCGCCAGGCTTCTCCCCAATAACCTGGATGTCGGGGCGGTCAACCTCCTCAAAGGCCGCTGGTGTCGACAATAGCGCGTCTTGCTGCTGGAGAGTCTCCATGCCCTTCAGGAGCTCGCTCAGTGAATCGCTAACCGCAGGTGTACCCTCCAGTTCGCTCGGCTTGTAATCCGGTGTGGGCGGGTTCTCGGTTACCTCCTTCTCGTGCGGCCTGTGTTGCAGACTGTCCGCTCCGGTCTTTTCGGAAATATTCCGGTTTCTGGCGTGCAACTTCCTCATCTTCCTCTTCATCCTTTCTTCAAGGGTTTTGCTCCTTTCTTTCCACTGTTTCAGGGAGCCGAACACCTTTTCAGTCCGCTTGCGCTGTTCAACCAAAGTCCGCTCGGGTTCCCGCGCTTTCTCCGGCTCGTTGTCATCCACAACGATTACGTCGAGCTTGTCCTGCAATTCGGACGGTTTCCCAGATTCAACACTCTTCTCCTCCGTCCCACCGATTTTTAGGAGTGGTTCTCCTGATGGAGAGAAAGTCAGGTCGAAGGATTTGGCAATTCCGGTTTGCAGTGGAGCAGCCTTCGAAACCGCTTTGGGATCTACTGCGGCCTGCGATGGTCCGCCGACGATCTCTGTCGGCCTCTTTTTAGCTCCAGAAGCCGCTGATGTCTCCGGCTTCCCAGTCTTCTTGGCAGTCTGACGGGCAGAATCATTCGAGTTCTCGCTCCGGCTCTGCTTCGTTTCTGGCGGTTTCTTGTTGCGGGCTAACATTGATGACATCACATCCATCGCTAGAGAAATCGCGTCGGCTTGCAAAATTCTGACCGCAAGTGGCGAGTAGCGACCCGTGGCTTGGCAGGAATCCTGAAGAATGTCAAGGGTCAGGGGATTTTATAGACGACGATGAAGTAGTCGCGGTCTCCGGCTTAGTTCTACATTTTCGAAGTTTTTTGGAAACTTAAAAATGTGCGGGGATTATGATAAGCCCGGAATCCGCGACCTGCCCGCGCAATTTTCCAGACCGGGCGGTCTGAGTATTCAAGCCGCCAAGCCTCCCAAGCCGGGCGGTCTCCATGTCAGGCCGCTGCCAACGCCGACCCTGCTCAGCGACAAAGCCCAAGGACCCAGCCGTCAACTCGCCAGGAGGAATCCGCCAGGCCGCGCGGCTTCCCTCCTTTCTTGTTTCTCTCCCTTTTGCTTCCCCTCACCTCTGCCCGGTTGTCCTGTACCCCGGGCAGCCGGTAATTTTAGCCCTGCCCGTTTGGGCAGGCCCCCGAGCCTATAAATAGGGGGTGGGTGCACTCCCCAAGACACGCTGACTGGGATCCAGGAGCTCGCCTGTTAAGAGCTGCGGTCTCAAGTCTAGTGTATTGCGGCTTGTAGTCCGGCCGGCTTCCTCTTTTACTCGTTGTAACTGTTTCTCATTTTTAAGTAAAGGAAAGCCCGCCGCAAGAGTGGCATTTAAGCCGCGGCGTGCGAACTCTGCTGTTGCCGCTGCCAGCGGCCCCCCTTTTTTCTGCCCTTTAGCCGCGACCGCTAGTAACCGATTGGTCGACAGTCTCCTCCTTTCCTTCCCTATTCCCCGGTGTTCGAACCGTTAGCTGGTGGTGCCCGACTCCCTGTCCGTTTTTGTGCATCAACAGACATGTTCCTGATGTGCTTCTCCTGTCCACTCTACATGCAGCATAGTCAGCATCAGAAAATCCAGTATGCTCAAATGCTGAATCTGTTGGATACCAGAGTCCTAGATTAGGGCAATACGTTATATATCTCAAAATCCTTTTAATGAAAATAAGATGAGATTCCTTAGGGCTCAATTGGAACTTAGAACAAAGACATGTAGCAAACATGATGTCCGTCTACTTGATGTAAGATAGAGTAAGGATCCAACAATAGCTCTATACTTGGTATGATCAACTGGTTTTCCATGTTCATCAGAGTCAATCAGGGGATTGCTTCACTTGTAGGCCAAGGAAGTATGATAGCTCTCCCATGCTACTCATCTCAAACTTTGAATGCATAAGATCAGAGAATCTTTTGCATAGTTTGGGATTTGTAGAGCCAAAAATGATGTCATCTACATATATTTGTACTACCAAAATTTTATCATGATGCGTCTTAGTAAAAAGGGTCCTATCTACCATGCCTCTAGAGAACTTGTGCTCTATCAAGAAGCTAGCTAAGATCTCATACTAAGATCTTAGAGCTTGCTTTAGACCATAGAGAGCTTTATGCAATTTAAACATATGAGGGATGAGTAGAAGTGATAAAACATGGGGGTTGTTCAACATAAACCTCTTCCTTTAGTTCTCCATTCAGGAAAGTACTCTTGACATCCATCTGGTATACTTTAAACTTCTTAAAAGCAGCATAAGCAAGAAAAATCCTGATTTCTTCTAGCCTTGCAACAGGAGAAAACGTTTGATCATAGTCAATGCCTTTCTCTTACCTATAGCCTTGAGCAACAAGTCTTGCCTTATTTCTCACAATTACACCTGGGTACCAAGTTTGTTTCTGAATACCCACTTGGTTCAAATTATTGGATAGACTTTGGGCCTTGGAATCAAGTCCCAAACTCTATATTTCTCAAATTGATTGAGCTCCTCTTGCATTGCAATGATCCAGTGGGGATCTTGCTCTTCATCATTTATGGATTGAGGCTCAACTTGAGAGAGGAAACATGCATGCATCACATCTTGGTTGAGTTGATGTCTTATCTGTACACCTACTGATATGTTCCCAATCACTTGAGATCTAGGGTGATCTCTTAGTGTGACAAGGTCAGTGGGTGGAGTGGGTTCAGCAACAACATTTGGAGTTAATTCCTCTTGTGGAATGATATTTGTTGTTGGAGGAAGTTCAAACACTTCCAAGGATTCTTATTCACTGTCCTCATCAGCTTGTGGAGGAGAATGTGATATGACCTTTTATGTAATATTTAATTCTCCCAATTTCTCACACCTGTGAGATACCTGCAAAAGATCTGAGATAGAAGAGTCCTTCTCCTTATAATACATGTTAGCTTCATCAAAAGAAATATGTACAGATTCACCATTTTTAAGGATGATTCATTGAAAACCCTATAAGCCTTGCTAACTTGGGAATATCCAAGAAAAATTCCCTCTATAGCTTTAGCTTCAAATTTTCTAATGTGTTTCTTATTATTGTTATGAAGTTATCTACACCAAAAAATTCTAAAGTAATCAATTTTAGGTTTCTTTCCTTTGAGTAATTCATAGGGGGTCTTACCCTTAAGTTTGTGTATCAAACTTCTATTCAGCACATAGTTTGCTGCGCTCACAGCCTCTGCCCAAAAGGATAGGGGCATGTGTGCATCTGCAAGCAATGTTCATGCAGATTCAATGAGGGTTCTGTTTTTCCTTTCTACTACCCCATTTTGTTGAGAAGTTCTAGGAGCACAGAAAAAATGCATGATACCTTCCTCCTCATATAATCTTTGCATGGGTAGAGATTCAAACTCAGTACCATGATCACTTCTGATCAATGCAACTGGAGTAGAATACTCAATCCTTATGCTCTTAAGAAAGTCTGTAAGGAATTTAAAGTTATTTGTATTGTTTCTCAAGAAGAACACCCAAGAGAATCTAGAGAAGTCATATATAATAAATAGAGTGTAAGACTTCCCTCCTAAGCTTTGTACAGCAATGGGTCCAAAAAGATCCATATGTAGCAAGTACAGAATCTTAGGTGAGTCACCTCTTATTAATTGTCTTAAAGCTATTTTTAATTTGCTTGCCTTCTTGACAAGCCTTGCATAGGCTTTCCTTCTTGTAGGGACCAGAAGGCAATCCTCTGACTAGGTTGTCCCTAGATAGCTTAGATATGTTTTAAGGTTAACATGACCTAGTCTCTTATGCCAAAGAATATTGTTATTACTAACTTGATTGAATAAACATAGTTCTGACTAGCAGGGTTAAAGTTTAATAGGTATATATTCCCTTGTCTACAACTTGTTAAAACAGTTTGGTTATTTGAAGAAATAATACATTTGGAATTAGTAAAGCAAACTTGATAACTTGCATCACAAAACTGACTTATGGATATTAGGTTATGTTTAAGACCATTTACATATGCCACTTTTTTGAATGTGACAACTCCACTATTGAAGTCTCCATAGCCTTCAGTTTGTCGAAAACTGGAATCTCCAAAGATCACTATTGGACCCAGCTTTGCCTTGAAATTGATTAGGCTATCCTTGCATCCAGTCATGTGCTTTGAGCACACACTATCCAGATACCATTTATTTTGAGTGATAGGATAGTTCTGCACCAGCAAGGAAATAAATTAGATGTTCTTGGCACAGGTCACCTTTGGTCCTTATTTATTTTCATAAGAAAAACTGGAAATATAAGAACATTCAGGTTAGCTTTTATACCGTAAGGGGTGAAATCTTCTGGGGGGAATTATCCAATGGGTGAATGGTTTGATATTCTCCCTAGGTTGATTAAGGTGATTGTTATACTTTCTATTGGAGTTGAAGTTTCTGTAAGATTGATCTGGTATCGACGAACTCTAGTATGTTCGTTGACCTGAGTTCGACGAATTGGGATAAGATCTTCGATCTCTGCTCGAAGAATGAAAGTATTCATTCTCAGGGCACCAATATCGTCGATCTCTGGTCGACGAACCCGACTAGTTTTGTCAATCGTGGATCAAAGAATAACTATTACTAAAGTTGGTGTTCGGAGTTCGTCGTTCTGAGGTCGATGAACTGTACATATTTCGTCGATCTGAGTTCGACGAAATCTGTTGAACTTTGTTGTTGTTATTTTTCTTCTTGTTCTTAGATTTTTGTTTTAGTTCCATTTGTTTTAAGACTTCATTTACTTTGTTTACTTGTTCAATATTCTTCTTACCCTTATCTGAAATGAAATTTACAGGTTTAGATAAATGATTCTTCTGGATTATTGGTGGCTCACTAGATGATGCACCTAGTCCTAGTTTACTGTTATTTGCCCTAGTGTTTAAAGTACTAGTTATGTCTAAACGTTTTAAACTTCTACCATTAAGTGATTCTTCTAATTTCTTGGCTTTACTAAATTCAGTTTTTAAGAAAGCATTTGTTCATTTGCTAAGGTAAGTTCATATGTTAGTCTAGCATTTTCAGCAATGTAATTATCTTGTTCAGTTAAATATTCTCTGAGAAGTTTGATTTCCACCTCAGAGCCTATTAGATCTAAGCACAGATTTTTAAATTCAGTTTTAAATTCTTCTGATTCAAAATCGTAGGATGTTATTACCTGATCCTCTGCAGATAGAGATCTTTCATCATCTGAAGCTTCATCCTCTGACTGACTGCTGGAATTATCTATTGCCATTAGGCAAACTTGCTTTGTCTTCTCTTCTTCTTCATCATCACTAGAGCTAGAGGATGATGTCTCTTCCTCTATATCACTTCAGGTTTCTTCACAAACCCTTTCTCCTTTCTCTTGTGTTTGCTGGAGGAGGGCTTGATATGATTTGTTCTTCTTGAATCCTTTTCTCTTCTCCTATCCTTCTTCTGAGTTTCTGGACATTCTGAGATGAAGTATCCAGGTTTCCTGCATCCAAAACAGAAAATTTCCTTAGATGGAGTCTAGTCATACCTTTACTTATCATCTTGCCTTGATGACTTTCTTCCGAAGTCCTTCTTTGCCATCTTGAAAAATCTTTTAGCAAAGAGGCTCATCAACTCTTCATTGATAGGAGTCCCTTCAGACTCTTCAGCAGCCTTGAATGCAATGTTGTGCTCCTTCCTGATAGGTGTTAAAGTCTTCTATTCAATTGCTGCTTCTCTGGTCTTCATTAATTGCTCATAGGATTTGAGCTTTCCAAGAAGTGATTTAGTAGAGATTTCTGTCATGCTTCTGGATTTTCTGATTGGCCAGATTCTTTAATCCCATGTGATTTTATCATTGACTTATGTCAGAGTGATGTCCTTATCCAAGGTATTTAGCTCATTGATGATTGAGCTAAGCCTGTTGTACATATCACTCACTGACTCAGCTTCATCCTTCTTGAAGTTCTCATATTGTGAGATGAGATTAGATCTCATATCCTTTCTCTCATCAGCAGATCCAGTCACCATCTGATTTAGAGAATCCTAGATGGCTTTGGTGGAAGTGCACTCAGCCACCTTTTGAAAAATATCATCAGACATAGTTTGAACTAGGATATTCATGGCTCTGGCATCTGTAATATTGGCTTTCCTTTGTGCATCTGTCCAATATGGAGGTGGGATTGAACTCAAATTTGTTGAAGTTGAAGGAGCGGAGGCCACTGGAGTTGGAGGTCTTCCAGGATTGAATTAAAAATGTCTTTATCAATGGAGTTCATGTATAACTTTATTCTTGTCTTCTAGATGGCAAACTTAGATAAGTTGCAAACTGGAGGTCTGATGCTAGCATAATCCTTGATTTGTGCCAAGATATAAAGTGTGAAAGGAACAAGATTTAATCAGAGATTATCTTAGGATCTTGGTTAGTCCAGGTGTTAGCCTGTAAAAAAAAGACCAACCTCGCTTCGATACCAATTGAAAGAAAAGGGGGAGTAATCTCTGGTTAACTTTAGAGGGGCGGGGGGGGGGGGGGGGGGGGGTGAATAGAGTTAATTAAAAATTCCTTTACAACTTTTTAAAGTTATAAAATAGGTGATATAATAATATCTAAGATAGGTTAACAAAAGCAAAGAAAACCAGCACTACGCTACCACAACACAAGACAAAAAGGAAAACAGCTAACACACATACAACACAAGAATTTTATAGTGGTTCCCCAACTGGCTACATCTACTCTTCTACCATCCTGGTAGGAATCCACTACAGGTTATGATCAGGTGACTGCCACCACAATATCTATTTGAAGGGAGATATTGCAACCCTTTGAGCTTTTGATTAGGTGCCCAAAAACCAAACTAAAGTCTTTTGGGAGGTGACTTATGAACCAGGTTAACTTTTGAAGGGAGTTAAAACCCTGTACAGTGGGGTGAGGAGTAAAGTGATGTGAGTCTTCTCTTTTCTCAAAAACACTTTGAGAAGACTTTGTGTGGATTCCAGATCTTGTCAAAGCTCCCCTTGAGAAGTATAGTTATTCAGGATTGAGAAGCTTTGTTCAGGAGTGTGTAGGTCTTCAGCTTGAGAAAAACTAGATCCAGGAGCTCTAGACGGATTGAGCTTTTGTCTCAGCAAGTTCCTGGATGAGAAAATGAAGAAGACACTTGATATGTTTTTGTTGTTCTTATTCTATCTTCTTGAGAGCATTGTGTGTGATTAGGATTGAGAGCTCCTTGAAAATATTCTGCTCTTGTGAAGGATGTCTCTCTGTAATTTTTCTGCTTTGAAGGAATTCTGTTGCCTGTGCTTAGTCATTATCTATATTTTTAAAATATTATTCTCTCTATATTCTCTTTGACAATCAATCTTCCTTCAAAATTTTGAATAACTGCAATTAATGCCTTGCTGGAAAATTGGGAAGGAAAACGGCTAGCATATCTGTCATTATTCGTTTCCCAGATTGTCAAGAGAAATATGTCAAATAAATCCTCTAATGAATACCATAATCAATGATGCCAGAAATGGCTATATCCATAGGGAATATAAGCATTGATTACTCAGGGAATTTATGACTTAGAATAATAATAAAGAGGGAATATATAAGGAAAGAACAAAGAACAGACAGCTTATAGAATTCGTCGACCAGAGAACAGTTTTCGTCGACCTGCACTCAGAGAACGTCGACCTGAGGAATCTAGTTCGTCGACCTAAGCTCTGTGAAGCAAACATTGAATATAAACAACTAATTCTGCGCTTCAAGAACGTCGACCACAGAATGTATCCTTTTGATGAATATCTTCGACCTCAGCTCTAAGTTCGTCGGGATGAGTTCGACGAACGTCGAACTTATTTCTAGACAACTGAAAATCCTCTAAGTCTTGAATCTGAAGTCCACATCAGGCAGGTCCATGAAGTTTAACACTTGGGGGACTAGCCTAAAACTTAGAAAGAAAAACCAGTGACCCTAACTATACATCATGGGTCAACACAACCTAAGAAGTGAACCTAGCCCATATCAAAACAGGGGTTCCAACATAGCTGTTGTTTTCACTTTTGATAAATTCCGTCCTTATATTACACTTTCAAAAATTATCGTTTTTATGGACCACACGGCCCTCAAGTGTCTTCTTACAAATACGGATGCCAAGCCGCGCCTGATTCGCTGGGTCTTACTGCTCCAGGAGTTTGACTTAGAAATCTGTGATAAGCGAGGAGCCGAGAATTTGGCCGATGACCATCTCTCAAGATTAGATAATCCGTATATAGAAAAAATAGATGAAAACACTTTTAATGATTTCTTCCCCGATGAGAAGTTGCTTTTAATTAGCATATCTCCTTCTCCTTGGTTTGCACACATAGCCAACTATTTAGTGGCATGTGTCCTTCTGAAAGAGTTCTCCTCTCAGCAAAAGAAGAAATTTATTTTTGAGTTGAAGAGCTATTTTTGGGAGGACCTGCATATTTTCTGAGTCTATGTGGATCAAGTGATAAGGAGATGCGTCTCTTTTGAAGAAGGATAAGATATATTAAAACATTTGCATGAAAGACCGACTAGCGGACACTATCAAGCTGCTCGCACCACACACAAAGTGCTTTGCGCGGGTTTTTACTGGCCTAGCATATTTAAAGACATGCAAGCCTTTGTGAGTAGGTGTGATAGTTGCCAACGGTCGGGAAATATTTCCAATAAAAATGAAATGCCGCAAAATTATTTTCTTGAGTACGAAGTTTTCAACCTCTGGGGAATCAATTTTGTTGGCCCTCTTCCCTCTAGCTTTGGGAACAATTACATTTTAGTTGATGTAGATTATGTTTCACGATGGGCGGAAGCCGAAGCTCTTCCTACTAACTATGCCCGAGTCGTAATTAAGTTTTTGAAAAATTATTTTCTCGATTCGGTAGGCCACGAGTCATCGTTAGCGATAGGGGTTCACATTTTTGTAACATGCGGTTTTCAAAAAATCTTAGTAAATACGGCGTTACGCATAAGCTTTCAACTGCCTACCACCCCAAAACTAATGGACAAGTCGAAGTAGTAAACAGAGAGCTCAAAAGAATTTTAGAAAAGTCTGTTTCCACCTATAGAAAAGACTGGTCAACCAAACTAGATGATATTCTATGGGCCTACCGAACAACGTACAAAACCGCTATCGGTTGTACATCCAATCGGTTGGTTTATGGAAAATCGTGCCATTTACCCATAGAATTAGAACACCGCACGATTTGGGCCTTGTGATTTTTAAATTACAATCCCCACTCTGTCGGCAAATTTCAAAAATTTTAACTTAACGAACTCGACGAGTGGCGCTCTTACACATATGAAAATAACAAATTTTTATAAAGAACGAACAAAGCATTTTTACGACAAGCACCTAAGGCACCCAAAAACATTCTAGCCGGGCGACAAAGTTTTTTTATATAATTCACGATTATGTTTATTTCCGGGCAAGTTAAAATCACGATGGTCTAGGCCATTTACTGTTAAAGAAGTTTTTTCGTATGGTACGATTTTAATTTCACACCCTGATAAAGGTGATTTCAAAGTGAATGGAAAGCGTCTTAAACTTTATTTTTCTGGTGATGATGATGTCGTCTGAACAATGTTAAGTTTCTTATGCATGATGTTTAACTAACTTTAGACTTTGTTTTATTTTTGTTTAAAACTTTAAATATTATTTTGGACAATAATCTTTTGGACAATATTATTTTAATCCGTAAAGCTCAAACGACATTTTAAACAAAGGGCGCTCTTGGGAGGCAACCCAAACTATTTTTTATTTTCATTATTTTACACTTTTTGCCCCGGACGGCTCCGCCAAGCTGAAGCTTCTACGATCGCCTGCTCCAATACTGCTGGTGAATTGATTTCACTATCAACCCGAAAAGGCAAGTGTATCTATCGAATTGTAGTACCAAGGTCGTATTAAAACTCGGTGTTGTCAAGTACTATTACTCACGCTTCTACTATTATCCTACCGTACGATTGTTGATTGTTTGAGAATTTAAAATTAAACTAAAGATAATATTAAAACGAAAACTTCGGATAAAAAGATAGCATTTGATAAATGATTCATCATGAAAAGAAGATACGAA
The DNA here is from genome assembly GCA_039583875.1 of Platanthera guangdongensis. NCBI lineage: Eukaryota > Viridiplantae > Streptophyta > Magnoliopsida > Asparagales > Orchidaceae > Platanthera > Platanthera guangdongensis. The sequence goes on along the minus strand of CM077155.1, from coordinate 72,785,369 downwards.
GGATAAAAATATAGTTTTATGATTGCAAATCAAACTCGACCGTGACGGATCCGAAAATAAGAAATAATCACGCTAGATCATTAAATCTCCTAACTTATAGATGTTTTGACCGAAATCTCTTTGCAAATCAAAAAGGTCTAAAGTTGCATTATCAAAGTGATCCGCACTATTGGATTTGACTCCAATCTAGAGGATTTACGTCGTCTTATCTCTAGAATTGCGTGCAACTCCTTCCTTCTTTGAGTGATCTTTCAAATCAACGAGTCTCTCGACTACTATGAATGAGATCAAATTGCCTACTACCATATACCGGAAATACGGAGTCGACACGAGATAAATCAAAGAAAAATCGAGAATAAATTTGACAAAAAGAAAACTAAGAAGTAAAAGGATAACTCATCTCATTTCATGGATCCTCATGATCTAATGCTAACGGAAAAATAGCTACGCATAGTTGAGAAAGAAACCACAAAAATAAGAGAAACAGAATCCATTTCCCTTAATTAATAAAAAGGGAGTACATAATAATCGTAATAAAGAGAGGCAATATTATACTAATAAAAAGATTACAATAATGAAAACGGATTAGCAACAAGGAAAGAAAAGAACTTGCACTAGCACTCTCACTTGCTCTCCAAAATCCAACTCTTAAAAGCTTGAGGCAAGGGCTCCTTTTATAGATGAGGGGGAAGGTTCTAGATAGAAGTGGAGATGAAGGGGAAGAAGGGTGTGGCCGGCCATGCATGCATGAAAAGGTGCATGAATGACATTTAATGAGGGGGAGAGAGAAGAGCCTACATGCATGCATTTTCATTTTGGAAAATAAAAAAGGACAAAATAAATAAAAGAGGGGGCAATGGATTGGTTTAAATGAGAATGAGAGAAGGGGAAAGAGGGGTGAATGAGAAATAAATAAGAGAGAAGGGGTGAGTGGCGAGATGCATGAGGAATAAAGAGAAGAGAAAATAAAAAAGGGAAGAGAGAGGGGATGAATGAGGGGGCCGACCATGCATGAATGGGGAGAGAAATATGAAAAGAAATTGATGAAAAGGAGGGAGGGAGCTGGCCATGCATTAAAAGGGGAGCCATGCAAAGGTGGCTAGATGCATGGCTCACGGTTTTGGGCTTGAAGAAGAGCTCGGGCTACTTGCATCTTTGAGGTGGGCTACTTTATTGAAGTGGGTTGCTGCACTTGGAGTAAGGGGGGGGGGGACGGGCTGCACCAAGGAGCTGCATGGGCTCGGGTTGCATGGGCTACACTATGAAGAGGGCTCGGGTTGCATGGGCTACACTTGAAGAGGGCCGACCAACACATTAATGCTACACCTACAAAAATAAAAACATGCATGAGTTAGGCTTTGAGATGTAATAACTAAAACACAAAAAATATCATAGCAAACAAAACATAATAAAAAGCAAACAAACAAACAAACATAGCAAACATAATATTAAAAAAATATTAAGCAGAGCATATATAATATATAAAAATAATACTTAAACCTAGGAAAATCTAAACTAAACTAGTCCAAAAAAACGATGACTAAAACTAGTCATCAAATTCCCCCATGCTTAAGTGTTTGCTTGCCCTCAAGGAAATGGAATTTAAAAAGTAGGGAAGAGGAAGCAAAGAAAACAAATTTAAGTTTCATACTTCAGAAAATCAAAATAAGAAAAAATAGACTATCCTAACTTTTATGTTAACAACTAGTGGGGTGAGAAGTGCATAATAGAAAACTTGAAAATGGAGGCCTAAAAATATCATTAGAACATAAAGAAGAATTACACATTTCTAAATCCCTAAAACAAGGCATCCAATATTTAGGAAAATAAGAAAAACAAAAGTAGAGATTCTAAATAAACGGCTCATTGAACGAACTACTAGGTTGCTAGAATAACAACTACACCTAAATCACCTCAAGATAACCTCCAAAGAAATCCATCAATGATGGTGGCCATAGGCTTGTCCGTTCACACTCTCTCCACTACGCAGGTTCACGTTCTAAAGATCAAAAAGGCTTTTATAGGCGTAAAGACTTGGCTTATGTAAATGATTAGGAATAGAAAATCAAATATAAAAATGATGGTTAAAACACACTAAACCAAGGTTGAGCTTTAAATAAACATAAAAAAACACAACAAGTACATCATTTTCTCAAATCAAACTAAAGAAAAGAACAAGGCCATGTATTTTTTCTTTTCACATAATTGGCCAAAAATAAACTTCTTTTTTTTTGATTGATTTCACATTTTGATAATAATTTTTTTCTTTTCATAGGAGAGCACCAAATGTAAGCTTAAAACTTCCTTTTCATTTTGCAAAAAGATGACCCATCACAAAGATAATATTTAAGTAAAGCTCAAATCTAGTGTGATATAGGAAAGACATTTTGGCTTTGGTGAAATAAAATAATGAAAGTTGGAGCTAAACAAAAAAAAATTGGAAAAAAGGCCCAAAATTGTATTAGCAAAGGTGAAATATTTTGGTGTGCAAAAAGTCTCAAACGGATCAACAGGAGGCCTAAATAATTTCTAAAGTACGTGAAAAATGGCGCAAATGCTTCGAGAGTCGCTAGAGACAAGTTCTAGACACCAAGAAAGATTTACCCCAAAATGAAAAAGTGACAATGTTATCTAGCAACCATTCATACTCAATTTAACCGAATAAAAAGAAAAGACTACAAATTGCTAACTTACAAATTAAAAAATGGATGCCTATATTTAAGAACTAGAAAATAGTAAAACTAAGCTATCTTAAAATAATAGATTTAGAAAACCGATTCAAAGAAATTCTACTTAGAACTAAAGAACCGCATGTGCATACACACCACTAGAAGAAACATAAAAATAACGATAGAAAATAATTTTTGATTCTGATTTCAAATAGATTTTAGAAATTCTTGGATTTTGATTTTTTTGGGTTTTTGTATTTTTTTAGTTTTTTGGATTTTTGATAAAGTTAAAGAAAAACAAAAAAAGTAGGACTCCTAAGAGGCTTAATATAACTATAATAATATTTTTTTGTGTTGTTTTTGTATAAAGGAAAATAATAATAATAATAATAATAATAATAATGAAACCCTCCCCCATGCTTGGATTTTTCATTGCCCACAATTAAATAAAAAAAATACGAAAGAGAAGAAGAAGAGGGGCGTAGAAAATGCAGTAAAATAAAAATAAGAAAGAGAACAGGACTTCCCCGAGTTTGTGAGGCCAAAAGCAGATGTCGCTCCCCATGCTTGATCTTTAATTCACCAGATCACCAGCTGGCTGTACTTGATTCTTCTTGAAATCAGCAACGTTGGAGCGACAATCACGAACTTGTACTTATATGGCCACCGGGAGGAAGAGCAAAATACAACAAAAAATAAAAGTAGACAAATCCTTGGGCATACTCCCAAGATTGTTCTTTATTTAACAATATAAAGTTCGAATAATAATAATAAAAGTTTGATAATAATAATAATGAGTCCAGAATAATAACAGTTCCACATGGAAAATAAATATTAGGAGACCAAAATAAGATGCCCCTTTGCAGGAGATACTGAATCATTTGAAAAATATAATTTCAGTCTATGACCATTCACTTTAAAGTCACCCTTGTCCGTGTGCGAGTGCAACACAGTTCCATAAGAAAAAACTTCCTTGACCATAAACGGTCCAGACCATCGAGATTTGAGCTTTCCACGGAAAAGACGTAAATGCGAATTAAAAATAAGAACCTGATCGCTTGGTTTAAATGTTTTAGGGTGGGGCAGGTTCTTGTCGTGATAAAATTTCGTGCGTTCTTTATAAATATAATTTCAGTCTATGACCATTCACTTTAAAGTCACCCTTGTCCGTGTGCGAGAGCAACACAGTTCCATAAGAAAAAACATCCTTGACCATAAACGGTCCAGACCATCGAGATTTGAGCTTTCCACGGAAAAGACGTAAATGCAAATTAAAAATAAGAACCTGATCGCCTGGTTTAAATGTTTTAGGGTGGGGCAGGTTCTTGTCGTGATAAAATTTCGTGCGTTCTTTATAAATTTTGTTATTCTCATAAGCGTTCGCACGCAACTCGTCGAGTACATTTAATTGATTTTTTTGTGCTCACCGACCGAGTGCGGATCGAAATTAAAAAACTTTAGCGCCCAGTACGCATGGTGTTCTACTTCTACCGGGAGATGACACGATTTTCCATACAATAATCGGAAAGGACCACAACCAATAGTGGTTTTGCACGCCGTCCAATATGCCCAAAGAGCATCGTGTAACTTTAAAGACCAATCTTTACGAGAAGTAGAAATGGTTTTTTCCAAAATTCTTTTAAGTTCACGATTGACTACCTCGACCTGACCATTTGTTTGGGGGTGATAAGCGGTGGATAGTTTATGCATAACACCGTATTTAGCTAAAGCTTTAGCGAGTTGACCATTGCAAAAATGACTTCCCCTATCACTAACGACCGCTCGAGGAAAACCAAAACGAGAAAATATTTTTTTAAAAAAAAAATATTATGACTCGAGCGTCGTTACTGGGTAAAGCTTGGGCCTCCGCCCACCTAGAAATATAATCTACGGCGACTAGAATGTATTTATTTCCTAAGCTTGAGGGGAACGTGCCTACAAAGTCAATGCACCACAAATCGAAAATTTCGCATTCAAGAAAATAATTTTGTTTCATTTCATTTTTATTGGAAATATGTAACAGTCCAAAGTTCTGAAACGGGAATTTTTGGGTGACACGGCCTGGGACACGGGCGTGTCCCAGGGCGTGTCAGCGGACACGGCCTGCGACACGGGCGTGTCGAGGTTGTGTCGACGATCGGCCTTGGTGTCGACGATTTTTCGCTCGACGATGTGTCGAGAGGAGACACACGGCCCAGGACACGGGCGTGTCCAAGGCCGTGTCATGTGCTCGACGACCTTTACTCGACGATCGTCGAGTGTCGAGACGTGGGTGTCGAGTGTCGAGAAGTTGTAAACGGCCTGTGACACGGGCGTGTCACAGGGCGTGTCATGTCGGGGTCGACGATCTCAGCCCGACGAAGCTTTTCGACAGGGCGTGTCTTTGTGCCGTGTCTGGGCACACGGCCTGGGACACGGGCGTGTCACAGGCCGTGTGAAGTCTCGGGATGATTTGGGATTTTTTTCTCCCAGGCACACGGCCACAGACACGGGCGTGTATGAAGGCGTGTTGGTGACACGGCCCATGACACGGGCGTGTTCCAGGGGCATGTCACTGGTTTGGATAAGTCGGTTAACCACCGCTTGAGGCACACGGCCTAGGACACGGCCGTGTCACAGGCCGTGTCAGGTCATATTTAGCATTTTTGGCAAGTTTCTGGCCGTCCATTCCTTCAGCTGGGATCCAAGGGCTGAAACTGCTTTCCTCTGTTCCTAAAGGCCGAAACTGAGAATTTCTTCTCATTTTTCTTTGGCCTTGCTCTTTCTTCAAGATAAGAGAGAAAGAGAGAGAGAAAGGAGGAGGAAGAAGGGGAAGGGCTGCTGCTGGTGGTGCTGCGGTTTACCGACGAGAAATCCGGAGCCGGCGTTGCGGAGGAAACACTCTTGCGAGTCTTTCAAGCAAGCTTTGAGGTCATGGCACCGAAACGGTCGTCAAGGGTAACGACTTTTCTTCCTAGCCATGTGAAGGCTTCCTTTTAGCATATCTTGTGATTTGCCTACCAAGAGGTGGCTGATTTTGGGAATCTTTGGGTGGATGTTTGACATCCCCTTTATTAGCGTATAGATCCGGAAATGGAGTACGGAATAGGCATGCTGTGTGAAGCCCATCTAGACAGGTTGGTCTGGATTGGTGATGTTGCATACGAACCGGAGAAGACTCCGTGATAACGTGTAGTTTAAGGAGTCTACGGGTTATGCCTGCGAAGAGGAGTAGCAGGAAGTACTGGGGTGGTAGCCCAGGAAAAATAGCCATGTGTTGTTTTTGGGTCCAATCTGTGTATGTGGCACAGGAAGTACTGGTGTGACCAGGAAAGGCCCTTTGTGATGCTTGATGTCGTAGGGTGTCCACCTGTGAAGCAAGTAACAGGAAGTACTGGCATGATAGCCAGGAAATACCCCTGACATTTGTGTTTGTGCGGTGTCCACCTGTGGAGAGAGTCACAGGAAGTACTGGGAGGCCCAGGAAAGACCCGCTGTTATGCTAAGAAATGGGTATAGAGAAATACCCAGGCTTGAATGCCAAGAACAGGATTGGTGAGACCGACCCGCGCCTTTGATATAGCCATGAGTACGCTGTACTCGGAGAAGGCAAGGCGATTTGAGCAACGGGGGGTGGAGGATCCGACCTGCGCTATGTCCGTCCGACGTGAGACCAAAAGGTGCGGTCTGTTGGAGCGCATAGCAAGAGTCTTCGTCCTGCGCGCCATGACACAATGGGGGGCTACGGGCCATCCCGGTGTAGGAAGACTAACTCCGGCTGCACGCCATGGAGTAAATGCTCAAGAGATTTACCGTTGGGTTGTGACCCTAATACGGTGGTGGGCAAGAGCTTTGCCAGAACACCAAGAATGTGCCCTGAGTGCACGGACCGTTGGGCCGGGTGGCGAACGGTTGTGATGGCTTGTGTGCGTGAAAGCACATTTTGATGATATATTGCCATATTTGGGATATAATATGCTTGCAGGGAAGAATACCGCTGCCCCGAGAGAAGGGGTAGGGTCGTTATAATTTGGTCAGCTGAACGCTGACCGTTGCTTTTGTTTGCCACCGTTGGGTGGATTGTCCCTGAACAGGTGCTGGAGAGCCGAGCGGGACGCATAGAGGTTGATGTACCTGCTGTTGTTGCTGTCACTGTTGTGAGCCCTCGAAGGCTCTATGTTATGTTGTGTGTTTTCTTTTCGTGTGGCCGGCCTGCGCGCCAATTGTTTTAGGCCACTGTTTGAAAGCCATGTAAAGGCCATAAGGCCACCTCTTTGTACTTGTTGTAAGACATTCCTATATGATATAAAATGTGGAGTTTTATGTTTGGACATTCATGAGGAGTTCAAGTTGTAGTCTAGGCTTCCGCTAGAATGATTTGTGATAGGTGCGATGCGCTACTCTGGTATCATCCTGTACCTTCACCGCCTGTTTTGTGATATATACTGTGGGGCCCCGGCCGGACCTTCTAGAATATACCATATGAACGGATGGGGTTGTTACATTTTTGGTATCGGTTGTCTTGGTCCTTCCCTCTCGAAGTTGTGGCCGACTTCTTTTGTGGGGTGGCGAGCACGTGTTTGTGCAAACCACAGTCTACGAATGAACTCCTAAATGTCCATGATAGGAATGCACATTTGTGTGTTTGAGGAACCTGTGTGTTCTTATTTTGTGTTGTTTGCTTGGGTACAACCGCTAATGTGTGTGTCTTGTCCACCTTTAGGTGACTCGAAGTGGAGCTGGGCCGTCTGAGCCCCAGCGTTCTGATGAAAGTACGGCACCAGCCGCGGTGCCTACACCTCCACCGTCTGCGGAACATGTGCGTTTAGTTGCGGAGGCCTTATTTACCATGATCCAAGGCCAGCCACTTAGGCAGGGACATGCGGCTGTGAGGCCAGAACAGGTGGCGGCAAGGCCGGAACCTGTAGTGGATGTGGCTCCTCGAGCGGCTGAGAAGCAGCTAACGCGGTTTATGAGTTTCCATCCGCCTACGTTTTCGGGAGCGGGAACCCCAACGCAGGCTGAGGATTGGCTATCGCGCGTCAAGCGAGTGATGACGGCGATTGGAACGGCGGAGCACCAGAAAGTTACTTTAGTTACCTTCTTGATTGAAGGAGAAGCTCGATTATGGTGGGATGAGATGGAGTTGCATCATTTGGCGGGTCGTCCGTTAACCCAAGTATCCATGGAAGAATTCTCCAGACTCTTCCTAGCGAAGCACCTTCCAGCGGCTCAGCGGATAGCAATGGAAAATGAATTCCAATGGTTGACCTAAGGTGATGGCAGTGTGGACGCCTACCTGCATGAATTTACTCGCTTGGGGCGGTATGCGGGTTCTATATTTGCTGATGAACAGAGGAAGACCAACAGGTTCTATGAAGGACTGAGGGACGAGCTGAGGTTCCTTGTGTCAAGTTCAGTGAACCAAGGTTTCCAAGCATTGGTTGACACTGCGAGCGCCTTGGAAAAGGATATGAAGAGGGTGCAAGGGAAGAGAGCTTTGGCGGTGTCGCAACCGGAGTGGAAGGCGCCCCGATCTGGGAAACCATTCTATAAGAAGAGATGGGGCAAGAAGTCCAAGCCTAGTGGACAAACTCCTTCATCCGTTGCAACGGGAGAAACGTCAGGGGCAACCTCCAAGCCAGATACTCGTATCTGCTTCAATTGTGGCCGAATGGGGCATATTGCGCGAGATTGTAGGATGCCGGCAAAGAGTGAAAAGAAGGCGGGAGCATCTTATGCGGAAAAAGGAAAGGCGGTGGTGGATTCCTCTGCCTCGCAGGCGCAACCCCGGGTGTACAATCTTGGCCTGCAAGAGGCCATCAAGCAGAGTGACGTGGTCACAGGTATGAGTTTAGTTTTTGCATATGATATTGTTTGTATGCTTTGTTTAGTACCCCTATGTTTGCGGTTTGTGTGTGTGACATGTTTGTCATAGGCTTTGTGATGATTCGGGACACACTGGCGCGAGCACTGTTTGATACAGGTGCATCGCATTCTTTTCTGTCTAGCGTGTTTATTACGCGGCTTGGGATACCCAATCGTGCAAAGACAGATAGCGTCAGAGTGGTGTTGCCGAATGGCTGTTGGATGCTTGCGGATCAAGCTTACGATGTGGCGGTTCAGTTAGGAAGTCGGGATTTTCATTTATCTGCATTTGTTTTGCCAATATCGGAATTCGACGTGATTTTTGGGATGTATTGGCTTGCGGAGCAGCATGCTATGATTGATTGCCAGTCCAAAGAAATCACGTTGGGCCAGAATACCGAACAGGAGACAAAGTTCGCAGGTATGCGAGGAGTGGGCGGGACGTTGTTGACTGCACTCCAGGTAGTCAAGGCTGTTCGGAAGGGTGCAGAGTGTTACTTTGCACTAATTCAGGCTGTTAAGCCTAAGGCCAGTTTGTGCGAGGTTCCGATTGTGGCAGAATTTACAGATGTGTTTCCCACGGATCTCCCTGGGCTACCACCCCAGCGGGAGATTGACTTCACAATTGAGCTGGTGCTAGGTGCGAAACCTGTGGCCCGCTCGCCATATCGCGTTGCGCCAAAAGTGATGGCGGAGTTGAAGGTTCAACTACAAGAAATGCTAGAGCAAGGTTATATACGCCCAAGCATGTCACCTTGGAGCGCGCCTGTGCTTTTTGTAAAGAAGAAAGATGGTGGGTTGCGGTTGTGTATTGATTACCGTGAACTAAATAATCTGACCGAGAAGAATAAGTATCCGATACCCCGGATTGATGAGTTATTCGATAAGCTGGTGGGCTCGACCGTCTATTCGAAGTTGGACCTGAAGTCTGGTTATTACCAGTTAAGAATTCGGGAAGGTGACATTCCCAAAACCGCATTTGGAACACGTTATGGGCACTATGAGTTCACAGTCATGCCATTTGGACTGTGCAATGCGCCCTCGGTGTTTATGGATCTGATGCACCGTATTTTTTGCGAGTACCTGGATCTGTTTGTGATAGTGTTCATTGATGACATCCTGGTGTACTCGAAGTCCAAAGCGAGCATGAGATTCACTTGCGGTTAGTGTTGAACACGTTGAGGCAAAATCAGCTCTATGCCAAGTTCTCGAAGTGCGAGTTTTGGCTATCGTCAGTGGCATTTTTGGGCCATGTGGTGAGTGGAGCGGACATTGCAGTGGATCCAGCGAAGATAAGGGCCATACAGGAGTGGCCAATGTTGTCTTCCGTGGCCGAGGTCAGGAGTTTCCTTGGACTTGCAGGCTACTATAGAAGATTTGTGGAAAACTTCTCGTGGATCGCTTTGCCGCTCACCACATTGACGCGAAAAGATCAGAAGTTCGTTTGGACGCCTGAGTGCGCACGAGCTTTTGAAGAGCTGAAGATTCGGTTGACCACGGCGCCGGTGTTGTCTTCGCCACATGGAACCGATGGATTTGTAATTTATAGTGATGCCTCAGGGAGCAGCTTAGGCTGCGTTCTTCTACAGAGCGGAAAGGTAATTGCTTATGGCTCACGCCAGCTGAAGGTGCACGAGTGAAATTATCCCGTCCATGATTTGGAACTAGCGGCGGTGATTTTTGCACTCAAGTTGTGGCGACACTACCTTTATGGTGTGAAGGTGGAGATCTATACCGATCATAAGAGCCTAAAGTATCTTTTGGAGCAGAAAGACTTGAACATGCGACAACGAAGGTGGTTGGAATTCCTTGGGGACTACACTTTCGAGATTCACTATACGCCCGGGAAGGGGAATGTTGTCGCGGATGCCTTGAGTCGGCGGGTTCCGGCTAGAGCGAACTGGTTACAAAGGCATGATAAACGTCTGATCCAGGAGTTGGAGGCGTTAGAGATCTATTGTGTTGACAAGAATTCCACTGCCATTGCATGTTTGAACTGGATCGAGGTGCAATGTGACCTTGCGGACCGAGTTCGACGGGCAACGGAGTTGGATGAAGATCTCTTACGCTATGTGAATGAAGGGCCAGAGGGCAAATTCACCTGGAATGACGGTCTTTTGCGAAAAGAGGGCCGTTTGTGCGTCCCGAATGTGGGGAAATTGAGGGAAGAATTGATATATGACGCGCATTTTACAAAGTATTCCATTCACCCCGGGAGCACAAAGATGTTCAATGATATGAAGAAGCTATTCTGGTGGCCAGGGCTCAAGAAAGATATTGCCCTTTATGTCTCTAAATGCCAAACATGTGCGTTGGTGAAGGCGGAATGCCAAAAGCCAGGCGGTTATTTGAAGTCATTGTCAATCCCAGAGTGGAAATTTGATGATATTTCCATGGATTTTGTGCACGGGTTGCCAAGATCGCAGCGAGGAAATGATTCCATTTGGGTTATTGTGGACCGGCTAATGAAAGTGGCACATTTTCTCCCGAACAGACGGGATGATTCAGTTGAAAGTTTGGCAAAGTTATATGTTGACCAGATTGTACGGCTTCACGGTGTTCCTCGGAGTATCGTAAGTGATCGAGATGGGCGATTCACGTCAAATGATTGGCGGCTAATTCACCGACTGTTGGGCACGAAGTTGACTTTCAGTACGGCCTTTCATCCCCAAACGGATGGCCAAACTGAACGTACCAACAGAACAATGAAGGACATGCTCCGAATGTGCGCCCTTGACTTAGGAAAGAGATGGGAAGATCATCTCTATATGGTAGAGTTTGCATATAATAATAGCTACCAGGCGAGCATTGGGATGGCACCATATGAAGCTCTATATGGAAGGAAGTGTCGTACTCCCTTAGCTTGGGTAGAAGCGGGCGAACCTCGGGTTTTTAAACCAAATGAGGTTGATGAAGCAAACTCAACCATCCGGACTATTCGCGAGAGATTGCTTATTGCTCAAGATCGACAAGCAAAGTACTACAACGCCAAGCACCGGAACGTGGAATTTGCGGTTGGCGATTGGGTCTACTTGAAGATCAAGCCTTTCAAAGGTGTCTCCAGGATTCGACGATTGAAAAAGTTGAGTCCAAGATATTTGGGTCCTTTTGAAGTGGTTGAGCGAGTTGGCGAAGCGGCTTATCGGCTAGCTCTGTCGACAGACTTGAGTGGATCCATGATGTATTTCACATCTCGGTGCTTCGGAAGGCCGTGAAAGATCCAGCTCAAGTGATCGCGGATGATCGTGTGCCGGTGGAGTATGGGCTAACAACGAAAGTTAGACCCATTCAGATCGAAGATCGAGCCGAGAAACAGTTGCGGAACAAGACGGCCGGCATGGTGAAAGTCCGATGGGACAACTGCGGCCGTGAAGAACTGACATGGGAGCGCGAGCAAACCATGCGAGAAGAGTTCCCTGAGCTGTTTTTGTAATATGGTGAGAGGATGTGGTAACATAAACGTTTATATGTTGTAACATTTTTCTTGCAGATTACTGTTGCCTTCCTGTATCTGAATTTCGAGAATGAAATTTCTTGTAGGAGGGGAGGATTGTAACAGTCCAAAGTTCTGAAACAGGAATTTTTGGGTGACACGGCCTGGGACACGGGCGTGTCCCAGGGCGTGTCAGCGGACACGGCCTGCGACACGGGCGTATCGCAGGGCGTGTCGAAGTTGTGTCGACGATCGGCCTTGGTGTCGACGATTTTTCGCTCGACGATGTGTCGAGAGGAGACACACAGCCCAGGACACGGGCGTGTCCAAGGCCGTGTCGTGTGCTCGACGACTTTTACTTGACGATCGTCGAGTGCCGAGACGTGGGTGTCGAGTGTCCAGAAGTTGTACACGGCCTGTGACACGGGCGTGTCATGTCGGGGTCGACGATCTCAGCCCGATGAAGCTTTTCGACAGGGCGTGTCTTTGTGCCGTGTCTGGGCACATGGCCTGGGACACGGGCATGTCACAGGCCGTGTGAAGTCTCGGGATGATTTGGGATTTTTTTCGCCCAGGCACACAGCCACAGACACGGGCGTGTCTGAAGGCGTGTTGGTGACACGGCCCATGACACGGGCGTGTTCCAAGGGCGTGTCACTGGTTTGGATAAGTCGGTTGACCACCGCTTGAGGCACACGGCCTAGGACAGGGTCGTGTCACAGGCCGTGTCAGGTCAAATTTAGCATTTTTGGCAAGTTTCTGGCCGTCCATTCCTTCAGCTGGGATCCAAGGGCTGAAACTGCTTTCCTCTGTTCCTAAAGGCCGAAACTGAGAATTTCTTCTCATTTTTCTTTGGCCTTGCTCTTTCTTCAAGATAAGAGAGAAAGAGAGAGAGAAAGGAGGAGGAAGAAGGGGAAGGGCTGCTGCTGGTGGTGCTGCGGTTTACTGACGAGAAATCCGAAGCCGACGTTGCGGAGGAAACACTCTTGCGAGTCTTTCAAGCAAAGCTTTGAGGTCATGGCACCGAAACGGTCGTCAAGGGTAACGACTTTTCTTCCTAGCCATGTGAAGGCTTCCTTTTAGCATATCTTGTGATTTCCCCCACCAAGAGGTGGCTGATTTTGGGAATCTTTGGGTGGATGTTTGACATGCCCTTTGTTAGCATATAGATCCGGAAATGGAGTACGGAATAGGCATGCTGTGTGAAGCCCATCTAGACAGGTTGGTCTGGATTGGTGATGTTGCATACGAACCGTAGAAGACTCCGTGATAACGTGTAGTTTAAGGAGTCTACGGGTTATGCCTGCGAAGAGGAGTAGCAGGAAGTACTGTGGTGGTAGCCCAGGAAAAATAGCCATGTGATGTTTTTGGGTCCAATCTGTGTATGCGGCACAGGAAGTACTGGTGTGACCAGGAAAGGCCCTTTGTGATCTTGATGTCGTAGGGTGTCCACCTGTGAAGCAAGTAACAGGAAGTACTGGCATGATAGCCAGGAAATACCCCTGACATTTGTGTTTGTGCGGTGTCCACCTGTGGAGAGAGTCACAGGAAGTACTGGGAGGCCCAGGAAAGACCCGCTGTTGTGCTAAGAAATGGGTATAGAGAAATACGCAGGCTTGAATGCCAAGAACAGGATTGGTGAGACCGACCCGCGCCTTTGATATAGCCATGAGTACGCTGTACTCGGAGAAGGCAAGGCGATTTGAGCAACGGGGGTGGAGGATCCGACCAGCGCTATGTCCGTCCGACGTGAGACCAAAAGGTGCGGTCTGTTGGAGCGCATAGCAAGAGTCTTCGGCCTGCGTGCCATGACACAATGGGGGGCTACGGGCCATCCCGGTGTAGAAAGACTAACTCCGGCTACACGCCATGGAGTAAATGCTCAAGAGATTTACCGTTGGGTTGTGACCCTAATACGGTGGTGGGCAAGAGCTTTGCCAGAACACCAAGAATGTTCCATGAGTGCACGAAACGTTGGGCCAGGTGGCGAACGGTTGTGATGGCTTGTGTGCGTGAAAGCATATTTTGATGATATATTGCCATATTTGAGATATAATATGATTGTAGGGAAGAATACCGCTGCCCCGAGAGAAGGGGTCGGGTCGTTATAATTTGGTCAGCTGAACGCTGACCGTTGCTTTTGTTTGCCACCGTTGGGTGGATTGTCCCTGGACAGGTGCTGGAGAGCCGAGCAGAATGCATAGAGGTTGATGTACCTGCTGTTGTTGCTGCCACTGTTGTGAGCCCTCGAAGGCTCTATGTTATGTTGTGTGTTTTCTTTTCGTGTGGCCGGCCTGCGCGCCAATTGTTTTTGGCCAATGTTTGAAAGCCATGTAAAGGCCATAAGGCCACCTCTTTGTACTTGTTGTAAGACATTTCTATATGATATAAAATGTGGAGTTTTATGTTTGGACATTCATGAGGAGTTCAAGTTGTAGTCTAGGCTTCCGCTAGAATGATTTGTGATAGGTGCGATGCGTTACTCTGGTATCATCCTGTACCTTCACCGCCTGTTTTGTGATATATACTGTGGGGCCCCGACCGAACCTTCTAGAATATACCATATGAACGGATGGGGTTGTTACAAAATATTTCCAGTCCGCTGGCACCGATCACACCCGCCCACAAAGATTTGTGCATCTTTAAATATGCTTGGTCAATAAAAGCCAGCACTAAGCACTTTGTGGGCGGTGCAGTTTGCTTGAAAGTGCCTGCCAGTAGGACCTTCATGAAAATGCTTCAAAATCTACTGACCTTCTTCCCGGGAAACACATCTTCTTACCACCTGATCCCCACAAATACGGAATAGAAAAGGGTCCTCCCAAAAATAATACTTCAACTCAGAAAAGAATTTCTTATTTTGCTGAGAAGAGTACTCTTTTGGCAGGACCCAGGCCACGAGATAATTGGCCAGATCGGCAAACCAGGGGGTAGAAGAAGAAACGTTTAAAATTTGTTCATCCGGAAAAGAATCATTAATAAAATTTTCATTTAAAATATCGTGTTCAGGATTTTCGAGGCGAGAGAGATGATCGGCCGCTAAGTTTTCTACTCCTTTTGTATCCCGAATCTCTAAGTCGAATTCTTGAAGTAAGAGGATCCAACGAATAAGACGCGACTTGGCGTCCAGTTTAGAAAGGAGGTACTTCAAAGCGGAATGATCCGTAAAAACGATAACCTTAGAAAGAGTAATGTACGGTCGGAACTTATCGAATGCGAAAGTGACAGCTAAGAGTTCATTTTCGGTTTATGCTGTAGTTTTCTTCAGCGGATGTTAGAGTTTTGCTCGCGTAATAAATTGGGTGGAAATTCTTAGCTATTCGTTGGCCTAGCACCGCACTGACCGCAAAACTACTCGCATCGCACATTATTTCGAAAGGCAAATCCCAAACTGGGGCGATCATAATTGGAGCATTAATAAGTTTAGATTTTATTGATTCAAACGCAGCTAGACAAGAATCGTCAAAAACAAAAGGAGCTTCTTTTTCGATAAGGTGGGTGAGAGGTTAGTAATTTTTGAAAAATCTTTAATGAAGCGCCTATAAAACCTCGCATGGCCTAGAAAACTTCTAATTGCTTTGATATTCGTAGGCGGTGGTAACTTTTCAATTACTTCAATTTTTGTCTTGTCCACTTCAATTTCCTTAGCGGAAATCTTATGGCCAAGGACTAAGCCTTCACGCACCATAAAGTGGCACTTATTCTAATTTAAAACTAAGTTTGTTTCTTCGCAGCGTTGTAAAACTTTTCTCAAATTTTTTAAACATAAATCAAAAGAGTCACCAAAAACCGAAAAATCATCCATAAATACTTCCATAATATTTTCTACATATTTATCAAAAATTGCTAACATGCACCGCTGAAAGGTAGCTGGCGCATTACAAATACCGAAAGGCATCCTACGGTAGGCAAAAGTTCCGAAGTGGCAAGTGAATGTTGTCTTCTCTTGGCCCTCGGGTGCGACAGGGATTTGGAAATACCCCGAGAGACCATCGAGAAAGCAATTAAAACTATGCCCGGATAAATGTTCTAAAATCTGATCGATAAAGGGGAGGGGGAAGTGATCTATACGGGTGGCATCATTTAGCTTACGGTAGTCGATGAACATCCTCCATCCCGTTATCATCCTAGTAGGAATTAAATCATTATTTTTGTTCGTCACTACCGTGATCCCACCATTCTTAGATACATCCTGGACCGGACTTACCCACTTACTATCGGAAATAGGATAAATTATCCCCGCATCTAACAATTTAAGCACCTCTCCCTTCACGACCCCTTTCATATTCGGATTAAGACGACGTTGAGGTTGGACTACACTTTTAAAATTATTTTCAAAAAAATATTTTATGGGTGCAAAAAGAGGGGCTTATGCCAGAAATATCCGAAATTTTCTACGCTATAGCTCGGTGATGCTTTTGTAGTACTTCGATAAATTGATCGTTCTCGGATTGAGAAAGAAAAGCCGAGATTATAACGGGCAATTTAGAATTTTTTTCAATAAAAGCATTTTTAAGATGTTCAGGGAGTGGTTTTAAGTCAAGGTTGGGTGGTTCATCATAAGAGTTTTTCAAATATTTTTCTTTTTCAAAAATAAGATTTTCAAAATTGTTTTGTTTAAAAATATGTATATTTTCAAAAGTGGCTTGCACGGACATAACAGTGTCTTCAAAAAGTTTTGTAGAAATTTCAGAAAAAGAAGAGGAAAAATCATTTGAAGAAACATTGGAAAGAGAAAGAGAGGAGTCTTCATTTAACACATCAAGAAAAAAATAATAATCATCATTTTTTAAAGAATTTTTCATAGATTGGTTGATAGAAAAAGTGACCTCGTCATCTCCTACATGAAGGAAGAGCTTCCCGTTACTCACATCAATGACTGCTCGAGAAGTGGCTAGGAAGAGATGACCAAGGATAAGAGGGACCTCGACGTCCTCCTCAATATCAAGGATAACGAAATCCACCGGGAAGATGAATTTGTCGACCTTCACTAGCACGCCCTCCACAATACCTAACGGATACTTAATTGATCGATCGGCTAACTGAATACTCATACACGTAGGGCTGAGAGTGCCCAATCCTAGCTTCTTAAATAATGAAAATGGCATCAAGTTGATGCTCGCACCTAGGTCTGCTAACGCATGCTTTACGAAAAGATCACCAAAAATGCAAGGAATAGAAAAGCTACCGGGATCGTTTATCTTTTTTGGAAGATTAGAATTTTTAATGACCGTCGAGCACTCTTTGTTCAACGTTACATGAGATAAATTTTCTAGTTTCTTTTTGTTAGTCAACAAATCCATAAGATATTTAGCGTACTTAGGCATTTGTCTAATAGCTTCGTAAAATGGTAAATTAATGTGGATTTGTTTGAACATCTCGAGAAAGCATTGGTATTGATCATCTAACTTGTCATTCCTAAGCTTAGCGGGGTAGGGAGGTGGAGGAAATTCTTTTATAATCACCGGAGCATCATTTTGAAAATGAGCATTTTCTTTTTCAAAAATAGATTTTTCTTTTTCTTTTTCGAAATTGTTATCATTTAATTGTATAACGATGGTTTGTTCAGCAGTAGGAGAGGCAATCACCTCTGGCTCATCCCTGGTGGTGGGCTCGTGGATTACTTTATCACTCCGAAGGGAAATCGCTTTTGCGTGCTCCCTTGGGTTGGGTTCAGTATTTGAGTGAAGAGTCCCAGGTGGCCTCTCGAAGATAACCTTGGCGATTTGCCCGACCGTGTTTTCTAAGTTTTTCATCGACCCTGTTAGATTTCTAATGATCTCCTCGTATGCGCTTATATATCTAGAAAACATTTCCTACAAGGATGGAAGTTTTTGAAAATTTTTGTTTTGATTTTGTGGTGGTGGTGGTGGTGGTGGAGTGAAATCGTGTGGTGGACGTGTGGCATTTGCGGGGTTACTCCATGAAAAATTTGGATGGTTACGCCATCCAGGGTGATACTAATTAGTAGAATTATTAAAACCAAGAGGAGCAAAAAAGTAGAAAAATTATTTTGAGCAAGCCTGGGTATGTTCCCCAGATAATCCACCTGCTCGGCAGCGGCATTTGCATTTTCATATACCTGTGGAGCGGAGGCAGCAGTCATCTCCGTTATCTTCTTGTTCAACATCTCCACTTGAAGCGCTAGTCGGGATACCGAGTCCACTTCGTAGATACCTGCAGGTTTATTTGGGCGATTCCTTGACAAGTTCCACTGATAAGTGTTCTTTGCCATGTCCTCGATAAGCTCAAGAGCAGCCTCCGGAGTTTTACGGTCCAAAGACCCACCGAAAGCGACATCTATCATCTACTTGGTTTCCTGATTTAGCCCATTGTAGAATGTCTAGACCTGTAACCATTGAAAGAATTGGTTTCAATATACCTTAAACACCTACAGGTGGGTGAATAGGTTCAATTCTTTTTTACTTAAGGCAGACAGTATATGTTGCTAGCAATTAATCTATCACAGCACAGTTCACAGTATAGATTTAAACAAAACAACAACATAGAAGACACATAGTTTTATAGTTGTTCCCCAAGTGATGGGTACATCCACTTTCCCACTTCGCCTATCTATCAGTGTACTAGATTCGACCTAACTCCCTTCTTTCTTCTCAGATCCTCAGTTCTTACAACTCAGAATCTTGAAAGGTCCCTACAGCTTAGACTTTAGCAAGTCCTACAACTCTGATCCTCCCAGATAATACTACCTCAGAGTGAGTCCACACTCCTACAACTCAGGCAATTTAGCCCTATCTCAGCCTTTTCCCAAGACTACAACTCAGAGAAATTAATCTCCTACCTCGGGCACTCAGCCCTACCTCAGCCTCTTCAACAGGCCTATAACTCAGAGAAATTAATCTCCTACCTCAGGCACTCAGCCCTACCTCAGCCTTTATAAATTTAGGCTTACAACTCAGAGAGATAACTCTCCTACACACAGATCTACAAAATATCCTACAGATAAAATTGATTGTAAAAAAAATAATTCTTTCACCTAGGTAGAGGGAGAAAGTGTTGAAGGTTTCTTGGTCAGTTCTTGATAGATCTGACAGCTTTAAATCCAACCTGTCTTAGCTTCTTCAAAGCTTCCTGATTTGAACAAAGTAAGGTTGATCTTCTTGGAGATGATCTTCAATCAACTTCCTTCTTCTTTTCAGATGTGGATCTGAATTCTTCTTGCAGACTTGTTCAGGATCTGCCAGATACTTGTTGATTTCTGAATGAAGACTTCTCTTCTTCTTCTTAGTGGTTGGTTGTGACAACTTCTTCGATTCTTCACCATTTGTTGATAAAATAGGTCTTTATATAGACCACATCCAATGTTACATGCTGATCCGGTTCCTAACGGCCTTTTGACAGCTCTGATAGATGCAACAACATTGTCAGTTATGACAGCTGTCAAGTCTTCAGTAGTGATACTTGATCCTTCATTGAACTTCAACTCAGCAGCAAAGTATCGAGACAATACTTCAAATGTGTCGACATAAATAGATCATGTGTCGACACAATCCTTGGTGATGTCGACACAACTCACATAATATCGACACAGCTCTTCTTTTTCTTCTTGACACAGCTTCTGTGGAATGTGTCGACACAAGTCCTGCGTGTCGACACAATAACTCCTAGTGTCGATAAAGTTGGTGTCCACAGAATTCTGGTATGTGTCGACACAAGTCATGTATGTCGACACAGTTGTTATCAACAGAATTCTGGAATGTGTCTGCACAAGTCCTGTGTGTCGACACAGTTATTGTGGACAGAATTCTGGAATGTATCAACACAAGTCCTTCTTGTCGACACAGTTTTTGTCGACAGATTTTTTGTGTGTCGACACAATCTTTCTCCTGGTGTCGACACAGCTCTTCCCAAGGGTCGACACAAATCTCAAGTGTCGACACATTTCTTCTCAGGTGTCGACACTTGTACTTAGAAACTTTTCTGCATTTCCTTAACCTGCACATTGAAACTCAACACAAGATCAAATACACCTTGATGAATATCATTGAGTTAGGTGAGACTTCTCCAAATCTGGTACACATTTTTCAATGTACCCAACAATCTCCCCCTATTTGGAGAAGTCATAACCCTTAGTCAATAATATACATTACTTTATAATAAAACACAGAACATGATGTATAAGAGCATTATTTGACAGGGTAATACATAAACAAAACCAGCATATTATATCATCACAAAATATAGTGAACATGAATCAGTGTTTTGTTGAAGTACAAGAAGTTTTGAACAACAGATTACATAGATTTTAAAACACAAGAGTACATAGTTCTAAAATCTAGTCAATATATTCTAGGACTGATCATGCTCCTCGATGACAATGCCTTTGCCAGACTGAATCCTTGCTTGTACATTAGCTTCAGTGTCTTCAGCTGGCTTCTTTCCTTTAAGATCATTTTCTTGAGTTCTCAGCCTTGACCTTTTGTCTTTCAAAATAATGATAAGGCTTTGGAAAGTACTTGCTAGTCTCCACAGAGTTAGCATGTATTTTTCCAGCTTTGATATCTCTTCTGAATTGAAAAATGGCATCTTGTTGTTTATGATACTTGCTTCATTCATGTTCAGAGTTCCACTTACGCTATCATGCATGTTATATTTAACAGCTTGCCAGGTAGTCAGAATAATGTTCCTGGAGGTGGTACTCCATCTTTCAAAATCAGGTTTTAACTCAGCCTGCTCTCTAAACCTTTTCTTATAAAGTTGAGATTCTTGCTCTCTTTTCAAGGCTGCTTCAGTCATCTCAATCTTCTTAATAATCACATTCTGAACCTCCTGTGGAGGACTGTACATTTGTTGTACTGCAGATTGAATGTCCTCAAAATCAGCAGGTGGATAAATAATTTGAGCCACTTCCTGCTGAAACCCTTCATTGGCAGCAGGTTGAATGCCTGACTCAACAGTATTGTCATCATCACAAAGGGGTGGATGCCAAGAGTTGCTCTGATAACATCAGTTATCCTTTTAGCATGTTCAGAGATGGCATTGACTAACACTCTCTCCTCCTTTATGACTTCTCGTTCAATATAAGCTCTTAAATCATCCTTCTGAAACCTTATCTGATCAGCTAGATAATTTGTGCCTTCTTTGTAGAATGATCTGAACTTCTGCAGCTGATCAGAAATTACCTTCTAAGAGGCCTGGATAGCAGTGTTAACATCAGTCAAATTTACTTTGAGTTGTTTATCAACCTCAGACTTTTCCTTAACAAGGAGCTCAGTTAAAGCAGTGGCTTTATTCTTCAGTTCAGTAACAATCACATTATGAGATTCAGTAATATTGTCATTCATTCTTATTTGATTTTCCAAAACATAGCCTTGTTTGACTGCTATATCATCTATCTGTGTCTTTGCCTCTTGTTGTTGTTTGGCTAGGTAGACAACAACTTGTCCTCCCTATTGAAAGCATTCAGTCATTTCCATTTTATGCAGATTTACCTCAAATCTGATAGATTTGATATCTTGAGCCAAAGTAAATTGGAGTTCCTTATGTCTTTCATCCACATACTTCTCAGGAGCTATTCTTTGCACATCCATCTTAACTTGCAGTGCCACCAACAGTGAGCTGAAGTCAACTGCTGGAGCTGGTAGTTGGGAGACAGTCTGCAAGGCTTTCTTATAGCCTAAGCTCTTGTTTCTGAGGACCATCAGTTTCCTCTTCTTGGCCCTGGAAACTTCTTCATTTTCAGAAGAATTAGATGAACTTTCTATGTCCACTGTGTCTTTTAGACTAGAGGGCAACTACTTCTCAGTCCATGGGTGCACCCCCTCAGTCCTTGGCTTCTCCCCCTCAATCCTTGCATCTTGTATATCAGAAAATAACTC
Organism: Platanthera guangdongensis; assembly: GCA_039583875.1. Lineage (NCBI taxonomy): Eukaryota > Viridiplantae > Streptophyta > Magnoliopsida > Asparagales > Orchidaceae > Platanthera > Platanthera guangdongensis. The sequence goes on along the minus strand of CM077155.1, from coordinate 72,763,581 downwards.
TTCTAGAGTGAACTCTTGCTGCATTTGAATAGAGGAATATCTTTCTCTTGTGCAGTAGATGGAGTTTCATCAAATGCAAAAGTGTTCTCCATTGTAGTGTCATGTGCTGGGACAATTTCTTGGTTAGTCTATTCAACATCATTCATATGCACAGTCAGTGTAGTATTTTTTGAATTTAGAGCAGCTTGATTTATAATCTAGTAGTACCTCAAGTATAGATTGTGTAGCTGCTTCACTGTCCAATGTAGCTGTGTTGATAGGTAGCTATTGTTCATGAGCTCCCCCTGAAGGTAATGCCTCTTGATGAGCTGAAGCTGGAGAAAGCTCATTGGCTCCCCATTGATGAGGCTCCTCCTATACCTGTACTTCTGAGATGTTGGTGGCAGGAATCTGCTCCCCCTGCACCTGACCATCATCTACAGTCTCTGGAGCAGGTGATTTCCTAGCATTCTCTGGTCTTTCTTAATCTGAGCTGAAGACCACTTATTCTTCTGAATCACTGGAAGATTCAGTTGTCTTGTGGATTGGTTTTTTCTTTTACTGTATCTGTTTTGTTTGTTTCTGTGGAGTAGAAACATCCTTAGTCAGGACCCTTTTCCATCTGGATAGTATCCTTAAATTCATTCTTCTCATATGGTTTATCTTAGATCCTGCTGTGTGATTCATCACTTCAGGAATATTCATAGTCAGATATAGGCTTAGTATTCTGCCCAGGTTTGGTTTCTTTAAACTTTCTTTGATCTTTTCAAAGATCACATTAGACCAGTTGGTTTTGACCTTGAAGATGACTCTGGTCATTAGATTGAACATATAGGAAGATATCCTATCATGTCCACCTGTTTTGCACAGAATTATTTTTCCTATAATTTCAGAAAGAAATTTTCCCTGGGAGTTCATCCCTTTCCTTGCATAGATGATCCAATCTTGGTGGTGGGATCCAGTCCACACCATTGGAGAGCTTCTCTGGTAATGGAAGATACGACTTCATCTTCTTCTTGAACCCTTGACAGTTGTAGTGTCTTCCTCAAACTCTTCAGGTTGGATTTGACCTTAGTTCCTTAAACGCATGAGTTAATTTTCAGGCCCGTTGAATCCAGTGTTGCTGCTGTGTAGAATTCAAGAACCTCCTTCTTCCAAATCTTGGTAGGTTCTGAGACCAAATACTCCAATCCATTTTCTGTGATTAGGGTAATCGCAGCTTTGATTTCCCTAGTTCCACTTGCAAACGCATCACGAACTAGTTCATAGCCTTCGTTGATGTTTTCTTCCAGCTTTGGCGCTATTTAGGATGAGAGAGAGAGAGAAGAACGAAGATGAAGGTTTGTCGACACATGGATTTGGTCTCGAGAATGTTGAGAGCATAGTCGACAGGGTTTTACTTCCACCTATTTATATGTTTCTAAACAAAGAAGGTCAACAGGCGGGTTGAAACATACCTTGTGTCGACAATGTTGTGATTGTGTCGACACAGACTACTAAAGTCTCGACAAAGAATTACTATACTATATGTTGACACAAATTGTAATGTGTCGACACAAAAAATCTTAAGAGTCTACACTAATTCCTGCATGTCGACACAGACAACTGTAAGTGTTGACACCAATATCTAAGTGTCGAGAAAGTTGTGTGTCGACACCAAATTCTAAGTGTCGACACAATCTTCTTGATGTGTCGACAGAATTTGCCTTATGTGTCGACACTGGTGAAGCCCGCGAACAGACTCTTATGTGGGTGGTTGGTTCGATGAGTCGAATGCCGCGGGCTTTCTTAGGCAGGCAAGTGCACCTATCGTAAGTAATACAGAATATTTGGGGGAATATCCAGATCGTAAATTTCTCGTGAACGGGTTGATTATCCCTACTGCTCCAAAAACACTATTATTTTACTGAAATAGTAAGTTGTTGATTTTAACTAATATAGGGCGAAAATAAATTAAGATTAAAGACGATGAAGAGATAACAATCGGTATCGAATTACTTTAGGATTAAAAATAGATTTGAATAACTAGAGATCTAAAGTTTCAATTTAATTAAGCGGAAACTTGGCCGTGGAGTTTCCAAAAGAATGAGATCACCTATCTCTAGGAATATCGCTCACCTGGACATTAAGGCTATTCGACCGGGCTCTCATCAGACGAAGGATTCCTCTTAATGCCTGCAGTACGCTAAGAACCCCGCTATTGGGTGGGGAACCCAATCCGGTAGAGTTAGCGCGCGTCCTCTCTCGAGGGTTAGTGCGGAACTCTCTTTACCCAGGGGTGATCAGTCCATACGCACGGCCTCTCGGCTAACTAGCGTATGGATAACAAAAATAAAGCTCACACAACGATATGTGGTTCTACGCGTCGTTAACCCGGGGTAAACCTTAAGTTTTTAATTAAATAGAAAAATAAGACCTTTAGTTATTTAAAACATTTTTTATATCCTAATGCTCTTCGATACCGAGGGCTAAAAGCGATTATCCACTCATCGGAATGAGGATAGCTTATGAGTTTGGTTAGGTGAGCATTCTAAACTATTCGTAGAAGGGTTATAAAGAGAATAAGAAGAAAAGAAAGATAACCTAATATTAGAAAAATTACTACAAATAAACACACCCGCACTCATCCAAACACATAATAAAGAGACAGAAATAAAACTAAGTTACAAGTAAGAGAAAATTACATAATTGAAATTGCAAGTCCAACTCAAACGAGTGGGCGGGAAATATAAGCTGAAAATTTGCAAGTCTTACTCAAACGAGTAGGACTGAAATGAAAGCAAGTCCTACTAAAACGAGTAGGCGGAAATAAATGCGATTACAAGTCCTTCTCAAATATTTATAGGGAAATAAAGTCCGGTCATTTAACACCTAGCGAGTAGGCGGAAGATAACAACCTGCCATTTAACTCAAATGAGTAGGCAGTAAATAAAAGATGAAAATTACCATTCCTACCCAAATGAGTAGGAGGGAAATGAATTCCGGCCATTTAACTCCTAGCGATTAGGCAGAAGATAAAAACAACAAATCCTACTTAAATAAAGTCCGGCCATTTAACACAAATGAGTAGGCGGAAAATAAAAACAATAAGTCCTACCTGAATAAAGTCCAGACATTTAACTCAAATGTGTACGCGGAAAATAGAAACCTGATATTTAACTCAAATGAGTAGGCGGTAAATAAAAACATACACACACTTGCTAAAATTAAACACACACTTGCATTAATAAACACACACACACACACACACATGACAGAAAATGAAATACTCACACTATAGAAATTAAATACTCATACCTGCAAATCCTACTCAAATGAGTAGGTGAAAATTTAAAGACACGCCATTCAACTCTTAACGTGTAGGCGGAAATAAATGTGCACATGCACGCACTCTACATAATTGGAGAAATCAAAAACTTATCTCATACACGCACGCAGGCGAAAAAATTAAGAAAAATAAAGTTACCGAAAAATTAAAACAACTACAATTCTACCGCTAGAATGCCGTAGAAAAGCATAAAAAGCTGAAATAAAAATTGTTTGAGCAAACAGTTTTCAAATTAAAACGAGAAAAGCAAGTGCCTGAAAAATTAAAACGTTTACTTTTTTACCGTTAGTTTTTGCTAGAAATGCATAAAAAGTTGAAATAAAATTTGTTTGAGCAAAAATCTTTTTAAGTAATTGCGAAAATCAAAGTTCTTGAAAAATTAAAATAACACATTATACATTCTTATAGCTTTGTAAAACAGTTTAAAAAGTGGAATAAAGCTAAAACGAAGCCACAGTTTTATAATCAAAACGAAGAAAAATCTAAGTTAAGAGGAATGAAAATCACCTTTTTTTATTGTTTTACAAGTTCATAAGAATGAATTTGGAAGCATAAAAATCCTAAGTCTAACCAATTATAAAGAGTATGATAACAAAATTGGCTATAATGACGGCTAGAAAATTGGACAAAAATGAAAGTAAAGCAAAAGGTTTTTCATTTTTAAAACATATTTTTTGCAATTTGAACTCATACACGCACACACGCAATATGAAAATGAAAACATAAATACATAAGATTGGTGAAAACGAGGCCATCAGAGATAATTCAGAGCATGTAAGGATGAAAAACTAACGATTTTTATTACAAAAGAAGTTGATTACAAGAGCCTAAACAAACAAACTTAAGAAGGAGGGGGGAGAGAAGTCCTTACATAGCACTAAAGCAAGCTCCAAACAGCAGCCCTTGTCAACAAAATGGTTCAAAAATTTGGAACCCTTAACTCATACAACAGCTGGCCTTTTATAGGGAAACTTTTCCAAGTACACGCCCTCTGATATGGGCGTGTCAGGGGGCGTGTCACTACTATTCAAATGGCGGCTGTGATCCGACTGGAGATTTGACATTGCAGCTGAAAACGAGGTGGTCACGCCCCAGGTCATGGGCGTGATGGTTGGCGTGTCGGCACTATTCATCATCTGATTTCGGTGATTTGATGACATTGTTGACTTCGGGAGGTCCACGTAGACGTCACGCCCCATGCCACGGGCGTGACTGTGGGCGTGTAGGGGAGGTTGAAGTGGGCGTCATTTGCTCCGAAAAGTCTCCGACGACGGTTTGTCGGCCGGGTGGAGGAGTCACGCCCTAGGTCACGGGCGTGACTAGGGGCGTGTCGGCTTGGTCGACAATCGTCGAGCGAATTTCGTCGAGCTTGAGTGTCACGGCCTTGGTCACGGGGCGTGTCACATGACACGGGCGTGACCCCGGGCGTGTCCAACTTTTCTTCTTCAAATTCGCTGATTTCACGGGATTTTGATGTGTCACACCCATGTCACGGGCGTGACCGACAGTACACGGGTGTGACACATGACTTTTCTGGCAAAATTCTGAAAATTTCTGAAACATAAAATAAACTAAGTTAGCAAATATATACAATAAAAGGAGCATTTTATTAAAAAAATTTAACCTAAAACAATAAAAGAAAATGAAAACTACTTAAATAATGAACATAAAAATCGGTATATTTACAACTTATCAAATACTCCCAAACTTAGTCTTTTGCTATTCCAGAGCAAAAGTTTGTGGTGAACTTATAAGGAATAGAAAAAATTCTAAGTTTAGCTACCGCTTAATTTATTATAAGAGAGATCTAAATAAACATACAGGGTGTAAGAGTTAAGTTCTAAAATTATGAAGATGATTTAAATAGCGCAAAAGTTTTGGCCAAAAGATTTCTTGATGTAATCAAATAGAAAGCAAAAATTGTAATGGTTAGATTAACGAAAATAGTTTGGAATTATATGAACTTTAGTTTATAGGAGTTTTATTGGAAATAATGCAATTTACAAATTATGCTCTCAAAAAAATTTTTGAATTAATTCTAGAATCGTGAAATTGGCCAAGGGGGTTGATGTTAGTTTATGAAGAGGATTTGAAATTGAGGTGAGGTAATTTTTTCTCGAACCTCCATTTGTTTTTCTTTTGGATTATTAGGAAAATGAAATCTTATTTTTCTAATATCATTTTTTTAACTTCATAAAGATAAAATTAACCCAATGTATATGTGTAGGAGTAATGAATTTTAATTTTCAATTTTTGTTTTGTTTTGTTGTTGTATATTTTTTCATATATTTTTTAATTTTTGGAGTGCAAAAAATAGTAATACAGTTCAGAAAATAGAAGTTCGGAAAATAACGCGAGAAAAACACCCCCATACTTAAGTCCAATATTGTCCCTAATGTTGTAATGTAAGTATGCGGAACAAATAGGAAAGAGAATACGTACAAAGAAAATAAAGAGAGGGGGGTAGAAGCTTCCGTGAAAGGAGGTTGGGAAGGCGCAGTTTAGGAACCCTGCGGATCTATCCGATTTGGATCGATCACCTCCTTTCCGCTATGGAGGGTTATAGCATTGATATTCTCCCACGGATTGGGCTCCGTGTTTCCCGGCAGTGCCCCGAGCGCGCGCTCGGACATCATTCGCGCTAGCTGTCCAACCTGAAGTTCTAAGTTTTTTAGCGATCCGATGATGTTCCGAATATTTGACTCGTTGGAAGCAATATATTTAGAAAAATTCTCCTCCATCGGGGAGGGTTTTAGAATAGTGGGAGGAGGAAGAAATCCGGGCGCGAAAGAATTGGGCGGGCGCTGCGCATTAATCGCAATGCTCCATGAGAAGTTGGGGTGGTTCCTCCAACCTGCATTATAGTTATTACTATAGGGGTTGTTGTTGGGATTGAAGGATGGTCGCCCAGCATTTCCCACGTAGTTTACAAATTCATTGATTACGCCGACATTAGGGGGAATCGCCTAAGGCGGAGTGGTGGAGGCAGCAGACATATCCGCCACCTGCTTCGTCTGCCTTTCAACTTGAAGGGCTAAGTGGGCAGTGGCATCCACTTCGAAGAGGCCGGCCGCCTTCTTCGGACGTCCCCGCGGGACGTTCCATGGGTAGGCGTTCATAGCCATCTCTTCAATAAGAGCTTGGGCAGCCTCGGGGGTCTTATTATTCAAGGTACCCCGGCAGCCGCGTCAATCATTTGACGTGTCTGATAGTTAAGCGCATTATAGAAGATTTCGACCTGCAACCACGCAGGCAGCGCGTGGTGCGGACACTTGTGGAGGTATTCTTTAAAGCGCTCCCAAGTCTCAAATAGAGTCTCGGAATCGTTCTGCACGAACGACGAAATGTTCCCTCGCAACTTTGCAGTCTTGGCGGGCAGAAAATACTTCGTTAAGAACCGTTCTGCAAGCTCGACCCAGGTGGTGATACATCCTCGTGGGAGGGAATTCAACCACGCCTTAGCTTTGGATCTGAGGGAGAGGGAAGTCCTTAAATAGCAATAAAGCAAGCTCCAAACAGCAGCCCTTGTCAACAAAATGGTTCAAAATTTTGGAACCCTTAACTCATACAGCAGCTGGCCTTTTATAGGCAAAATTTTCCAAGTACACGCCCTCTGACACGGGCGTGTCAGGGGGCGTGTCACTACTATTCAAATGTAGGCGGTGATCCGACTAGAGATTTGACATTGTGGCTGAAAACGCGGCGGTCACGCCCAAGGTCACGGGCGTGACGGTGGGCGTGTCGGCACTATTCATCATCTGATTTCGGCGATTTGATGGCGTTGTTGACTTCGGGAGGTCCACGTAGACGTCACGCCCCATGTCACGGGCGTGACTGTGGGCGTGTCGGGGAGGTTGAAGTGGGCGTCATTTGCGCCGAAAAGTTGCCGGCGGCGGTTTATCGGCCAGGTGGAGGAGTCACGCCCTAGGTCACGGGCATGACTGGGGCATGTCGGCTTGGTCGACGATTGTCGAGCGAATTTCGTCGAGCTTGAGTGTCACTGCCATGGTCACGAGGCGTGTCACATGACACAGGCATGACCCCGGGCGTGTCAAACTTTTCTTCTTCAAATGTGCTGATTTCACGGGATTTTGATGTGTCACGCCCACTTCACATGGCACATGACTTTTCTTGCAAAATTCTGAAAATTTCTGAAACATAAAATAAACCTAGTTAGCAAAATATATACAATAAAAAGAGCATTTTATTAAATAAATTTAACCTAAAACAATAAAAGAAAACAAAAACTACTTAAATAATGAACATAAAAATATGTATATTTACAACTTATAAGACACCAACTACTAAGTGTCGACAGATGTTTTTATGTGTCGACACAAATTTACTTACTCAAATTTGTCATTCTTATTCTAAGTTCAGCATGTCTAATTCAATTTTAAAATAATTGAATTTAGTTTCATCTGGTGGTTTGGTGAACATGTCAGCAATTTGAATATTATTATTGACAAATTCTAAACTTATATCTTCCTTTTCAACATGATCTCTAAGGAAATTAAACCTTATTTCTATGTGCTTAGTTCTGTTATGAGAAATATGATTTCTAGCAATAGAAATGACACTAGTAGAATCACAAAATAATGGAGTTCTACTTACCTGAATGCCATAATCATCAAGTTGATGTTGAATCCATAATAGCTGAGCATAACAGCTGCCTGCAGCAACATATTCAGACTCAGCATTGGAAATAGCCACACTTGTCTGCTTTTTTCCGCTCCGTGACACCAATCTTCCACCTAAAAACTGACATGTGTCAGTTGTACTTTTCATGTCTTCTTTGCATCCTGCAAAGTCTGCATCTGGATACCCAGTTAGTAGAAAATCTCTATTCTTAGGGTACCAAAGGCCAAGATTTGGTGTTCCCTTAAGATATCTCAAAATTCTTTTGACTGTATTATAATGAGATTATTTAGGGCAGACTTGATACCTAGCACAGACACATATAGCATACATGATGTCTGGTCTACTAGCAGTTAAGTATAAATGGGAGCCAATTATCCCTCCATACAAAGACTCATCTACAGGTTTCCCTGCATCATCTTTGCTTATAGGCATACTTGACCCCATTGGAGTTCTCATGGTGGAGGCTGACTCCATACCATATTTTTTAATCAACTCCTTGGTGAACTTAGATTGGGATATGCACAAGCCATCATCAGTATGTCTAACGTGGAGTCCCAAGAAGAATTTCAGCTCACCCATACTGCTCATCTCAAACTTCCCTTGCATAAGTTTGGCAAACTTTCACAAAGTTTGTTTTCGGTTGATCCAAAGATAATGTCATCAACATATATCTGGACTATGATCATCTTGCCTTTTGATTTTCTAAGGGATAGAGTTTTGTCTATTTTCCCCCTTGAGAATTTGTTCTCAATGAGGAATATAGACAATGTTTCATACCAAGCCCTAGGGGCTTATTTCAAACCATATAGTGCTTTCTTAAGCCTATACACATAATTAGGATAGAGAGGATCTACAAAACTTGAGGGTTGTTGAAAATAGACTTCCTATTTTAAGTTACCATTCAGAAAAGCTGACTTTACATCCATCTGAAAAACTTTGAACCCTTAATAAGTTGCAAAGATAAGGAACAGCCTTATTGTTTCCAACCTTGCCACTAGGGCAAATGTCTGATCAAATTCTATTCTCTCTTCCTACCTGTAGCCGTTTGCTACCAGTCTTGCTTTATTTTTGACTATAATGTCATTTTCATTTAGCGTTTTCCTGTAGATCCACTTAGTCCCCATGACATTGTGATTCTTTGGTTTAGGAACCAGCTTCCAGACTTTGCATCTTCTGAATTGATTCAGCTCTTCCTGCATGGCATCAATCCAATTTGGGTCTTGTATGACTACTTCAAATTTCTTGGGTTCCATCTGGGATAGGAAACTTGAGCAAAGGACTGTGTTCATGTTCTTGCTCCTTGTTTGAACACCATGACTTGGATCACAAATAATTTGGTGTGCTGGATGATCCTTTAGATGTCTTATTGCTGGAGGCAATCTATCTACACCTTGATTTCTTTCAGTCTCCCCATCAAGTTGTACTACATCTTCTTCATCATCAGCCTGTGGGTCTTGTACTCCTCCTAGACACCATCCATCATTTTATTTATCCTACCTTGCAGGTTGGTCTTCACTAATGGTTAGCTTGTCCATCTTTTCCTTCAGACCTGTAGATCTACAAGAAATACTAGATAGCTCACAATTTATTAGTTTAGTTTCATCAAAAACTACATGTACAGACTCTTCTACAACTTGAGTAGTCAAGTTGTAGACTCAGTATGCCCTACTGTTGTTGCAGTACCCAACAAATATCCCTTCTTGGGATTTGGCAGCAAACTTAGTTAAATAGTGCTTGCCATTATTAAGAACAAAACACTTGCTACCAAAGATCCTAAAATAGGATATGTTTGGTTTTCTGCCTTTCATAATCTCATAGGGTGTCTTTTTGTGGCTTTTAGTGATGGATGCTCTATTGAGAACATGACATGCAGTGCTTACTGCCTCAGCCCAAAAATATTCTGGGAGAGAAGTGTCACTTAGTAGTGTTCTATCGGCCTCAATAAGAGTCCTATTCTTTCTTTCAGCAATACCATTCTGCTGAGGAGTTCTTGGTGAGGAGAACTCTTGATGAATTCTAGTTCTTCACAAAATCTTGTCATGCATTCAGACTGAAATTCAGTCCCATGGTCACTTATGATTTTGACCACTGAATTGTTAAATTCATTCTGAATTTACCTAACAAAGTTATGAAAAATAACTGGGGTTTCAGATTTCTGCCGCAGAAAAAAAAACCATGTAAATCTAGAATAATCATCCACAACCACAAATGTGTAGACTTTCCTACCTACACTATGAACTGCCATAGGACCAAATAGATCCACATGCAGGAGGTACAAAAACCTCACTGAGTCTTTGGTATCAAGACTATGGAAGGAGGTTTTGGCCTGTTTTCCTTTTTGACAAGCTGAACACACACCCTCCTTGATGCACTTGACCTGAGGTCCATTTCTCACTAACACTTTACTAAAGAGTTGACCTATAGTCTTATAGTTGAGGTGAGCAAGCCTCTTTTGCCATTTGACACAATGAGAAGCTTTCTCATGTACAACAAGACAAACAGGAGAATCTATATTCTCACTCACAAAACTTAGACAATAAATATTTCCTTTTCTATAACCTGACAAGATGACCTTTTGATCACGTGTTCTTCTAACCTGACACCCATTCTTAATAAAAGAAGTGTCATAACCAAGATCACTCAGTTGGCTTATGCTTATTAGGTCATGTTTCAGACCTTTCACATAAGCCACTTGGGTGATAGTGATTGAGCTATTGGAAATGTTACCAAACCCTTTGATGATCCCTTTTTCAGATCCACCAAAGATCACTTTGGGTCCATTCTCTATAGGAGTGTAATCCTTCAACATATTTCTTGTTCCAGTCATGTGCCTGGAACATCCACTGTCCAAGTACCATATTGGGGTATGGACACTTGGACTCACCTTCATTAAATAAAATTACATAACCTTAGAACCCCAATAATTATTGGGTTCTAGGTTCAGGTTAGATTGAAACTTGTCATACTTGCCTGCAGCCTTTCTGATAGGTAAGTTAGCATTCTTCCTGACTGTTGTGGTGTGCCAACAATCTAGGGCATAATGTCCCACTTTGCCAAAACACCAACACTCATATCCATTATATCTTTTCTTATATACAGGCTTAACAACATTGTTGTCAACAGACCTTAAAACTGTAGGCACAGTGGTCCTTTTCTTGAGTGATGGGGCAGATGCATCAAACAATTCTTGTGTCGTCTGGTTGCCCCTTTTTCTTTTGTTCTTGTTGTGCTTGTTCTTTAGGTTTATTGTGCGCTAGCTATATTTATTTCTGCACTTTTAATTTATAGCAAAAGTTTTAATAGCTGTTAAGAATTTTTTTAAGAATACTCTATTCACCCCCCCCCCCCCCTCTAGAGTTTTTCAGATCTAACTCACTTTCAATTGGTATCAGAGGGGGTTCCTTTGGTTGTACAAGTTAAATCTTGAACCAAAGGATCCTAAGTTAGATCTATCTTATTTCATTTCATTTTTAATAGTTTTACACACACAACATGGCATTGAACAAGGACTATGCAAGCACCAGACCTCCAGTGTGCAACCTTAATAGATTTGCCATCTGGAAGGCAAGAATTAGACTGTACATGAATTCCATTAATTAAGACATGTACAATTCAATCTTGACAGGTCCCCCATAAGCATCCACCTCTGCAACACCTATAAGTTCAACAGCAGTTCCACCACCTGAGTGGACTGAAACTCAAAGAAAGACAAAAATTGCAGATGCCAAATGTAACGCCCCAAAAATTGTATTTGAGTTGGTCGCGTAAAAAGGGATTTTGGTGCCTGTATAGGGGTACACGGCCTAGTACTCGGGCGTGTCCAAGGCCGTGTCTGGCATGGCGTTTTGGCCGATTTTATCCTGAGAAGGACACGACAAGGAACTCAGCTTAATGACACGGGCGTGTCATTGGACACGGGCGTGTGCCTACCAGTGTCAGTACCCGTGTTCAGCAGGGTCGTGTCAGTTGGCGTGGCGGTTATATGTGACACTCCCCCGAACACGGGCGTGTCGAGTGAGACACGGGCGTGTCTGAGCCCATGTGAGTCTCTGTGTTCGACGATCGTGCCTGGATCGAGGCACACGGCCTGGGACACGACCGTGTGCCAAGCTGTGTTCGGCCCAGGTCTGTTGATTTTTGAGTGGATCAGAGTCGTTCGATTTATTTATTTAAAATCCGACGGCCCTGGGGAAACCCTGCTCTGTTGAGGTCGGAAATAGAGGATCAATTCCTCATTTTCTCCCTTAGTCTCTCTCTCAAGGAGTTGGAAAGAGGAGGAAGAAAGAGGAGTTTTCCGGCCACCGGCGGAGCATCAGAGCACCGTTTTGAGATCTGAGAGCGGATCCGTGGAGGAAAGTTCATTGCGAAGATTTCCATCCGTGTAGCTTTTCCATGGCGCCAAAGCGGACTACAAGGGTAACCATTCTCCACTTGAGCATGTGACGCTCTTCCTTTTTGCATTGGGAAAACCCGCTCCCGCGAGTGTGCGTTGAGTGTGCGGTGTTCCTTGTGTTTGACGGGAATAGTCCCCCTTGTGTTGCATATAGAGTCCGGAATCGAAGTACGGGAATAAGCATTGTATGTGAAGCCTACCCGGACAAGTTGGTCTGGATCGGTGTTTTTGCATTTGTTATGATTTGCCAGAGAAGACTCCGTGCTTTGGGGTTTTCGGGTTTCTACGCGGTAGATTACAGCAGGGATCCTTGGAGGTTAGCTCCAAGGCGCACCCGGAAAACTGAGCGGAATCGTTGTTCTGATAACTTGGCGGTCTGGGAACCAGCCTTGAACATAACTGGGTTAGGTGATTGTTTGGAAATGTTAGGATCCGAGAGAAGCTTGGCCCGTGCGTACGTCTTAAGGTGAACTATGTGGTTGAGCAACGAGCAAGTGGAATTGGACCTGGGCTATGTGGTTCGGCGCGAGAGACCCGAAAAGGGGACTGGCCATTGGCATAGTCGGGAGCCTTAGACAGTGGTCAGGAAGGCTGAAATGCTCATGTTGTTGCCATCCTGGGGGTGGTGGTGAAGACGCTGAAGTGTCAGGATTCACCGTTAATGTGCCCTGAGTGCACGGGGTGTTTGGCCGTGCAAGCCTACACCTGTGGCGAAGTATGTTTTTACATAATTGTTTAGCTGGTCTAATGATATGCAGGGAAGGAGAACCGCCATCCCGAGAAAGGGACGGGATCATTATAATTTGGTCGGCTTTAGCTGACCGTTTCCTGTTTGCCACCGTGTGGTGGAATGTTGCTTGCAGGTGCTGCGGAGCCGAGTGCAAAATAGCGGGCTGGAGCCCATGTTGCCGTGCTGGCCCTCGAAGTCCTTAGCAAATAGTTGTTTTTATTTTGCCATGTGTGGCCGGCCTACGAGCCGATGTATGTAAGGCACTATTTGATAAGTGAACTATTGTAAGGCCATAAGGCCTTGTATCTTTCACTGTATTGTTATTTCATTCCAGTGGTAGTGATTGTGGACATTCATGTAAATTGATTATTCAGTTTGGGTTCTTTCTACTTTTAAAAGCTTCCGCTAGAATGCTCTGTGTTATGACGAGTAGTCTTAATTAGAATGTTTGGTTATTAATACGTAACCCTTCCGTCTGTCCGTGGTATATGGCGTCGGGTTCCAGCTGGACCTTCTGTTATATGTCATACGACGGATGAGGGTGTTACAATTTGGTATCAGACTTCTGGTTACGGTCAGGCTTAAATGAATTCGTGGGCGAATTCTTTTAAGGGGTGGTGAGTACATGTGTTCGTCATCGTTATAACATCAAAAAGAACCCATGAATGTCCACTTAGGAATGAAAAATACACTTGTTTTGTGGAATCTTAGTGTTCCAATGATTGCTTTTAGCAATTTGGTTGTCGTCTAATCGTGTGTCTTTGCTTCTATAGGCAGCTAGGAGCGGTGCTGGTCAATCAGAGCGTCCTCAATCGGCGGAAAGTAGTGCACCGAGAGACATGCCTACTACACCTCCTTCAGCGGAAACCATCAGTGTCACAACCCGCATTTCCTCAACGAGTACATCGTATCAGAGTAAGAGGAACTACGTGTTATGATGCCACGTCGTGCAGGGGATAACTGCACACGCTCAGGCAAAACCTCGACGCTTACTTAGTAGTTGAAAATCATCAGTTCTATGCAAGAAAAACCGTTTAGTTTGATGGTCGTATCCCTCGGTATTAGGGATCAAAACGTGTGTTTGTACGCGGCGGAAAGTACTTTAGTTTACTTATGACGATCTCCTATATGCATTCTAGATTTATAATAATCTAAGAAATCATCCTTTTTACGTTGTTTGCAAAATACTTGTTAGGTGACCAAAACATGTTATGAATGTTATACAATATTAGGTTTTGTGTAGCTTAAAAATACCTAATGCAACCTACCATAAACCCTACTCAAGAGCAAGTAGACATCATCTCATTCAAATGATTCATAGTAGCAGTCTAGCATTCATATGTAGCAAGTAAAGAAAAACCACCAATGGGCGCCAACAAGCTGACAGGAACCCATTGGGGCGAATGTATGTCTGTACAACAAAGTAAAGAACTACCTCGCTTGGTACGCTCGGCTAGCTCCAAAGAGACTACCCAAGCACTAGCCGCTCAACCGGCTACAACCTGCACCTTAGGCATTCAAGAAAGAACACCTCAGCAATCATCAAAGCTTCAAAAATAGAGCATTACGTTCATAAAATATAACGAAGGGGCTTACCGACCCCGTAGAAATTTCATGTAAACGCGTGAAAAGAACAGGGTGGAAAATAAGTGTTAAACACTGCCAACCCAACATGTAACGCTTCAAGTGCATGACATTCTCATCAAGTCCTGCTCAACCCGCAGGAGCAAAATGGCAACACACGTGCCCATTCCATCATCTTTAGAACAAGAAACAACTATACTAGTGAAACATAAGCAGCGGTTAAGTTCGATTCCGCAAGGGTCTTTTGGTGGTGGCCCTAAAGTGGAACGCACCAATAAAAGCCAGCCCAAATCGGGGCCAAAATGGTGCTCTACACCACAAATCAAAACCCGGTGGCCACCAAGGCTGAAACCACACCACCCCTTACAAAATTCCTCACACAACCGCTCCTGCCATGGTTCACAATTCGCCTCGCAAAACGTACCATAACCTAAGCTAAACAGGTTTCATTTCATCGTCGTCACTCATGACCACAAATTGCCCACGTTATTGCAAACTCGATAGAGTTTTGGTCTCTACTTTACCATAAGCGAACCCCACATGTAACAACGCCGGTTAAATACAACAAGGTCTCTAAATGTATGAACAAGAAAGGTAATCAATAGAGGAATACAAGGTAAAACATGACAAAATTAGATGAACAAGAGGTAAGCACAAAGATTGGGAAATTCTTGAAAGACAAGATTATTTATGCTTGTGAATCCTAAACAAAAGTAAGAGTAACAAGGCTAAGCTATTTTGACCAAAGTGAGGTGCAAAACAAGAAGAACAAGCTATTAAAAATTGAAAGGGGAAAGCTAGCTAAACTTGCATAATCAAAGAACAAGAAAACAAGATTGGCAAGGGTGAAGAACACCGCTTGCCTGAACCGATACAACACCGCGACGGCTGCTCCTCTCTTTCCTTCCCTTGTCTTAGCTTTGCTCCCTTGATTTCCTTTTGGAATGAGGAAGAAGATGAAGAAGAGGGTGGAGAAAGATGAAGTGAGGAGAAAATAAACTCTCTTCTCGGCTTTATTCTTCCAGGACAGAGCTGGACGGCTTTATCCAGAATCAGAAAAACGAACGACACAAAAAAACTGAAAAAGTCGATTTTCGGCCCTGTCACGCCCTGTGACACGCCCGTGTCACAGGGCGTGTACCTTAAGCGGCGCAGACTCCGACAAGTTCCAGTTTATCCACAAGGTACATGGCCGGGTACACACCCGTGACGGGTCGGGCACGCCCGTGACCTAGGGCGTGTAACCCGTGTCTCCACATCTCGTCGACCAAAAGTGTCGACACTTCGACAAAGCTGGACATGCCCTGTGACACGCCCATGTCACAGGCCGTGTCCCCTCTCTCAACACCCGACACTCGACACTCGACACTCGACATAGCGGGACACGGCCCGTGACATGCCCGTGTCATGGTGCGTGTAACACATTCGTCAAGCTCAACTCGCCGCAAGAAAATTTGCCGAGTCAAGGAGGTCACGCCCCAGGTCACACCCTAGGTCACGCCCCGACACACCCATGTCGGGGAGCGTGTTCCTCCCGCAACTTCGTCGAACGAAGTTCGACGACCACAAAGCCAAACCGCATCCCGAGCTAGACACGCCCTGGGACACGCCCGTGTCCCAAGCCGTGTCACTCAAAAAAATGATCATTTTTCACTGTTTTGAAAAGTGTTTCTGTTTCGCCCTAGACCATTTCTTCCATAAGGACTTTTTACCCCTTTTTGTTTTCTTTACACCACATCTTCCATACAAGCAACCCGTTTTGAGCAACCTTACTCGGGCTCGAAAAAGTGCAAGCATTCCCTAAGAGGCCTCACCGAGTCCCCAAATTGGACTCCGGCTTGCTGGGGAATCGTGCAACTAGGCTACCAAAACAGCCACTCAAAAGCCCGCGTGAAAACCATGATCGAACAACGGTCAAAGCCAATGTAACACCCATCAAGCCTATGCAATCATTCAACGAAAAAATACGGGGCGTTACAGTCACTCCCCCTAACAAAAAGTTTCGCCTCGAAACTTTTCAATAAATCTTATATAAATCAAATGAGTAATCAAACAAAAACACCAATTCACATACCAGCTTATTTACGGGAACAACTGAGGGTGAGCCGCCCTCATTGTTGACTCGAGCTCCCACGCCGCGCTTTCCACATTCTGATTTTTCCATAGCACCTTGACCATATGAATCTTTTTTTCCGCAACACGCGGTCTTGGGAGTTCAAAATACGGATGGGCATCTCCACATAAGAAAGGTTCGGCGCCAACTGCGGCACAATATCCAAAACTTGCTTATCATTCTGCACACACTTGCGAAGTTGACTGACATGAAACACGTTGTGAACATCAGGAAAGTTCACGGGTAATTCTACTTTGTAAGCGGATGCACCAACCCGCGCAAGAATCATGAAGAGACCCAAAATCTTGGGTCCAACTTGCGCTCTTTTTCAAACCTTTTAATTCCAACCATAGGGGAGACTTTCAGGAAAACAAAATCCCCCACAACAAACTCTAACTCCGACCTTCGCTGGTTGGCGTACTTTTCATATCGCTCTTGGGCGATCCGGAGCTTCTCCCGAATAAATCGTACGGCAACTTCCATGTCCTCGAGCGCCTCTGGGCCCAACAAAGGCCTCTCTCCAACCTCAGCCCAAAATAGGGGAGTCCGACATCGTCGCCCATATAAAGCTTCGAACGGAGCCATTTGCAAGCTTTCTTGATAGCTGTTATTATATGCGAATTCCATAAGCCGCAAACGTTCATCCCATGCTCCGCCATACTCAAGAATATAGCATCGAATCATATCTTCCATGATTTGGTTTACTCGTTCCGTTTGGCCATTCGTCTGAGGGTGGTAAGCAGTGGAATACCTAAAATCCGTCCCCAAACCCTCTTGTAGACTCTTCCAGAAACGAGAAGTAAATCGGGAATCCCGGTCTGAAATAATATTGACTGGAACACCATGCAGTCGGATGATCTCGTTCAAATATAGCTCCGCTATTGTCTTCATCAGGTACTTGACCTTAAATGGTATGAAGTGAGCACACTTGGTCAACCTATCCACGATCACCCATACGGAGTCATGTCCTCGTGGAGATCTTGGTAAGCCTGTAATAAAATCCATTGAAATGCTTTCCCATTTCCATGTTGGAATCTCCAATGGCGTCAACCTGCCACCAGGCCTCCAATGATCAGCTTTCACCCGCTTGCAGGTATGACATTCAGATACAAATTGCGCTATATCTCTTTTCATTCCATACCACCAGACAATTTGTTTCAAATCACGGTACATTTTAGTTGAGCCTGGATGGTAGGCCATACTTGAGCCATGTGCTTCCCTACACACAATATTGCGAATGTCTCCAACTGCAGGGATACAAAATCGACCGCGATATTTTAACGTGCCCCCATCATCAATAGCAAAATCCGATAATTCACCCTTTTCAGTCCGAAGAAATAAATGTAAACGATCAGGATCATCCTTTTGATGTTTTCTTGCAAGCACCATCCATGAAGGTTCTTCTACTGCCGAATAACTTTGTGGTTCATATTTTCCCACGGCAATATCCATCAATAGAAATTCCTCCACTAGACGGTTGGCTGAAAGATGAAATAATTTACCTGTTTTCCGACTCAAAGCATCGGCCACAACATTAGCTTTCCCGGGATGATACTGAATGTCCACATCATAATCAGCTACATATTCAAGCCATCGCCGTTGGCGCAGATTAAGTTCCTTTTGCGTAAAAACATACTTCAAACTTTATGATCCGTAAAGATTTTACACTGCGCGCCGTAAAGTAAGTGTCTCCACAACTTCAATGCAAATATCACCGCTGCGAACTCCAAATCATGCGTCAGGTAGTTCTTTTCATGCCTTTTCAACTGCCGAGACCCATACGCAATCACCTTTTTGTCTTGCATTAAAACACATCCAAGTCCAACGTGCGACGCATCCACAAAAACGTCATAATCTATCCCTTCTGTCGATAATATCAACACAAGAGCGGTACATAACCTGTTCTTTAGTTCAAGGAATGATGCCTCACACTTGTCATTCCAATCAAACGCCTCATTATTCTGGGTTAAGCGAGTCAACAGTGCAGCCAATGTAGCAAAACCTTCAACAAATCAGCGATAATAGCCGGCCAATCCCAAGAAGCTCTGAATCTCCTTGGGGGTCTCCGGTCTCCTCCACTCCATGACTGCAGCAATCTTTTCATGATTCACTGAAATTCCATGTTGATTAATGACATGACCCAGAAATGCAATTTGAGGCAACCAAAACTCGCATTTGCTTAGCTTGGCGAATAACTTTTGGTCTTGCAAAGTGGCCAATACCAATCGTAGATGTTGTTCATGCTCCTCAGCACTACGGGAGTAGACGAGAACATCGTCAATAAAAACCACCACAAACTTATCCAAGTAGTCCTTGAACATTCGGTTCATCATATCCATGAAGGCTGATGGTGCGTTGGTCAAACCAAACGACATCACAAGAAATTCAAAATGGCCATGTCTTGATCGAAATGCAGTCCGCGGAATATCAGACTCCCGGACCTTGAGCTGATGATAGCCCGAGCGGAGATCAATCTTCGAGAATATTGAACTGCCACGCAGTTGATCAAACAAATCATCAATTCTTGGCAGTGGGTACTTGTTTTTAATCGTCACCTTGTTCAACTCTCGGTAATCGATGCAAAGCCGCATCGACACATCTTTCTTCTTCACAAACAACACCGATGCACCCCAAGGTGATGAACTTGGCCTGATAAACCCCTTTGCCAATAGGTCATCCAGCTGGGTATGCAACTCTGCTAGCTCACGCGGGGCCATTCTGTACGGCGCTTTCGCAACAGGCTGCGTACTCGGCTCCAAATCAATGACAAACTCGACATCACGATCAGGTGGAAGACCAGGAAGATCAGTAGGAAAAACATCTGGAAATTCACGCACAACATGAATCTCCTCCAAACCTGGCAAAACAGCACTAGTCCCCACAACTGAGACTAGACAAGCAAAACAGTCAGAAACAAACAACGTCCGAACACATACCGCCGAAATCCCTGGAGAATCCTGCATGAATCACCATAAACACTTCCCGGCTGACCATTGTCCTTGATATAATCCAAGCGCTTTCCTTTGCACTGGATGACAGCGTCATAGCGGGACAACCAGTCCATGCCCAGGATGACGTCAAAATCTTCCAAATCGATCACCTTGAAATCAGCCTTCGCTAAGAAATCCCCCAACAAAATGGGAATCAAGAAGACCCCAATCTGCAACCACAGAAGCACTGGAAGGAAACTTCACCAAAAAGGCATTCCCCACTCGATCTGTTGTCAAATGATACCGAGCCAGAAAGGTTCGAGCCACAAATGAATGGCTCGTGCCAGAATCGAAGAGAATACGTGCCCAACGGTTCTTTACCTTAAAGTTTCCTATAAGGGTACATCTGTAGCTAAGAACTACGCGTAAGAGTCATAAATAAAACTGGAACCAGAGGAAGGAAGCGAACCTGAGATAACCTGCGGTGACATCTGAGCTTCCTCTAAAGAGATCACATTTAACTTCCCCTTTCCTTTGTCCAAACGTGGAGGCGGAGGCAAAGCCTGGTGTGGCATTGGCTGCAACACGGGCTGGTTTTGTGGGCACCTTGCTCTTGGGCATGCACCTGCTCCTTCTGCATCCCCAACCGCTTGAAACATTTCTCAAATGGGTGGCCTGACCGGCCACAGAAGCTACATGTCTCCTTATTCTTCTTCCTTACGACTGCTTCTTGGGAGCTTTTCCCTCCCACCAGTTTTCTCTTATCCTTCCTCATCAGCTGCCCTCTTTGTTTTGCATTTTCTATAGCTTCAACCTTCAAAGAAGCCTCAACCACAGTGGTGTAACTCATCGCTCCATAAGCGCTTGCAAACTGCTGAACATCGCTCCGGAGTCCGCCAAGAAATCTCTTTACTCGGTCAGCTTCCATAGTCACCAAGCTCGGAGCGAACCGACTTAGCTTGATAAACTCAATTTCATACTCACTAACTGTGAGGTTCCTCTGCTTCAGGTACAAAAAGTCATTCATCAGGCGGTCCCTTTCCACTGACGGCAGAAACTTGTGTCGTAACATTTCTTTGAAGGCTTCCCACGAGCATCCCGCCACTAGGCTTTCCTTTTCTCGCAACCACCAACCTTTAGCTAACCCTTTTAGTTGATAAGCGGCAAGCATCACCTTCTGGTCCTCAGTAACGCCAGAATAGACAAACATCTCTTCCAACGTGATCACCCAATCATCCAAGATCACAAAATCCACTTTTCCATCATAGGTAGGCGGTCCAAGTCGCTGAAACTGCGAGATAAAAGTCATCGCAGGACGAACCACAACTGGGGGTATCAACGCCATGGAAGGAGTAGAAACAGTGGGGCCTCTGACAGTCTCTTGCACTCTTGGTGCTAGCCCAGACATCGCTGATGACATAGCTTGGAGCTGGGACTGCACATCCTGCACCTGCCTAGTCAGAGCCTCATTACTTTGTCATAGGCTATCCATCAGGGCATTGTTTTGCGCGCCCGAAGACTCGCCCTCGGATTGTGGAGTCTGCCTTATAACTGGACGCTTAGACATCCTATAAAACATTCACCCTTATCAAGCTCAAACCCAACAAAACACATAACTGCTATGTACAGAGAATACATGGAGAAATATGAACATCAACTGCTAACTTGCTCTGAGAGTTTGTGAATGATGTTATGCCTATCCTAAGATGACTCACCGTCATCCCACTAACTGGTGCCTCAACGATGAATGCATGCATGTATTTAACCCAAAACAATGAGTGTACATGTGTCATCATGTACATCTTTAGCTTGGCACGTTGTGCTCATGCAATGTTATGTTATGTGTGTTGTGCTATGCATTCTAGAAAAGGCCTTAATGCATTCCATGAGCGGTCGTACGCATCACAATGCTATGCATCCCATACTACATACCATTGCATGCAACGAATAAAAGAAAATGTGCTAGTCGCATTCATGTGGTAAGGTTATACATCCCATACTCCATAACCCGCACATGTTGCCCCTATGGTGGATCCATATACAACCACATATTATGCATCTCATACTACATAATATGCCCCATATACTTCTGTTCATGCGATGAGTGTCGTGTGCGTGCTTCGGCCAAGACCTACTGCTGGCACCTCAGTGTGTGTATGATATGATGCTTAATTACTAATGTTGACTAAAGGAAAGTTTGCCCGACCAATTGTCAAGCAAACCTCCCTCTGGTACCAACTGTCACAACCCGCATTTCCTCAATGAGTACATCGTATCAGAGTAAGAGGAACTACGTGTTATAATGCCACGTCATGCAGGGGATAACTGCACACACTCAGGCAAAACCTCGACGCTTACTTAGTAGTTGAAAATCATCAGTTATATGCAAGAAAAACCGTTTAGTTTGATGGCCGTATCCCTCGGCATTAGGGATCAAAACGTGTGTTTGTACGCGGCGGAAAGTACTTTAGTTTACTTATGACGATCTCCTATATGCATTCTAGATTTATAATAATCTAAGAAATCATCCTTTTTACGTTGTTTGGAAAATACTTGTTAGGTGACCAAAACATGTTATGAATGTTACACAATATTAGGTTTTGTGTAGCTTAAAAATACCTAATGCAACCTACCATAAACCCTTCTCAAGAGCAAGTAGACATCATCTCATTCAAATGCTTCATAGTAGCAGTCTAGCATTCATATGTAGCAAGTAAAGAAAAACCACCAATGGGCGCCAACAAGCTGGCACGAACCCATTGGGGCGAATGTATGTCTGTACAACAAAGTAAAGAACTACCTCGCTAGGTACGCTCGGCTAGCTCCAAAGAGACTTTACCCAAGCACTAGCCGCTCAACCGGCAACAACCTGCACCTGAGGCATTCAAGAAAGAACACCTCAGCGATCATCAAAGCTACAAAAATAGAGAATTATGTTCATAAAATATAACGAAGGGGCTTACCGACCCCGTAGAAATTTCATGTAAACGCGTGAAAAGAACAGGGTGGAAAATAAGTGTTAAACACTGCAAACCCAACATGTAACGCTTCAAGTGCATGACATTCTCATTAAGTCCTGCTCAACCCACAGGAGCAAAATGGCAACACACGTGCCCATTCCATCATCTTTAGAACAATAAACAACTATACTAGTGAAACATAAGTAGCGGTTACGTTCGATTCCGCAAGGGTCTTTTGGTGGCGGCCCTAAAGTGGAACGCACAAATTAAAGCCATCCCAAATCGGGGCCAAAATGGTGCTCTACACCACAAATCAAAACTCGGTGGCCACCAAGGCTGAAACCACACCACCCCTTACAAAATCTCACACAACCGCTCCTGCCATGGTTCACAATTCGCCTCGCAAAACGTACCATAACCTAAGCTAAACACGTTTCATTTCATCGTCCTCACTCATGACCACAAATTGCCCACATTATTGCAAACTCGATAGAGTTTGGGTCTCTACTTCACCATAAGCGAACCCCACAAGTAACAACGTCGGTTAAATACAACAAGATCTCTAATTGTATGAACAAGAAAGGTAAATAATAGAGGAATACAAGGTAAAACATGGCAAAATTAGATGAACAAGAGGTAAGCACAAAGATTGGGAAATTCTTGAAAGACAAGATTATTTATGCTTGTGAATCCTAAACAAAAGTAAGAGTAACAAGGCTAAGCTATTTTGACCAAAGTGAGGTGCAAAACAAGAAGAACAAGCTATTAAAAATTTAAAGGGGAAAGCTAGCTAAACTTGCATAATCAAAGAATAAGAAAACAATATTGGCAAGGGTGAAGAACATCGCTTGCCTGAACCGATACAACACCGCGACGGCTGCTCCTCTCTTTCCTTCCCTTGTCTTAGCTTTGCTCCCTTAATTTCCTTTTGGAATGAGGAAGAAGATGAAGAAGAGGGTGGAGAAAGATGAAGTGAGGAGAAAATAAACTCTCTTCTCGGCTTTATTCTTCCAGGACAGAGCTGGACGGCTTGATCCAGAATCAGAAAAATGAACGGCACAAAAACTGAAAAAGTCGATTTTCGGCCCTGTCACGCCCTGTGGCACGCCCGTGTCACAGGGTGTGTACCTTAAGCGGCGCAGACTCCGACAATTTCCAGTTTATCCACAAGGTACACGGCCGAGTACACGCCCGTGACGGGTCGGGCACGCTAGTGACCTAGGGCGTGTAACCCGTGTCTCGACATCTCGTCGACCAAAAGTGTCGACACTTCGACAAAGCTGGACACGCCCTGTGACACGCCCGTGTCACAGGCCGTGTCCCCTCTCTCGACACCCGACACTCGACACTCGACACTCGACACTCGACATAGCGGGACACAGCCCGTGACACGCCCGTATCACGGGGCGTGTACCCCATTCATCGAGCTCAACTCGCCGCAAGAAAATTCGTCGAGTCAAGTAGGTCACGCCCCAGGTCACGCCCTGGGTCACGCCCCGACACGCCCGTGTCGGGGGGCGTGTTCCTCCCGCAACTTCGTCAAGCGAAGTTCGACAACCACAAAGCCAAACCGCATCCCGAGCTACACACGCCCTGGGACACGCCCGTGTCCCAGGCCGTGTCACTCAAAAAAATGACCATTTTTCACTATTTTGAAAAGTGTTACTGTTTCGTCCTAAACCATTTCTTCCTTAAGGACTTTTTACCACTTTTTGTTTTCTTTACACCACATCTTCCATACAAGCAACCCTTTTTGAGCAACCTTACCGGGCTCGAAAAAGTGCAAGCATTCCCTAAGAGGACTCACCGAGTCCCCAAATTGGACTCCGCCTTGCTGGGGAATCGTGCAACTAGGCTACCAAAACAGCCACTCGAAAGCCCGTGTGAAAACCATGCTCGAACAACAGTCAAAGCCAACGTAACGCCCATCAAGCGTATGCAATCATTCAACGAAAAAATATGGCGCGTTACAATCAGGATGGTGGCTGAAGCCGTATTTGCGATGATTAATGCCCAACCTGCAGGGCAAATGCACTACGCACCTCCTGTCATGGAGAAAGAACCGGTTAGGGCGGCAGAGCCGAGAGTGGTGGAGCGCGCATCAGTTGACCTGGAAGAGCCGAGGAGAGCTACAGAGAACCAGCTTAAGCATGTAATGGGCTTTAATCCCCCAATATTTGACGGGACTGGAACGCCATCTCAAGCTGAGGACTGGCTCTCTATGATAAAGAGGGTTTTGACAGCCACGTTAATTGAGGAGTGGTAGAAGACCACCATAGCGACCTTTCTTTTGGCGGGTGAAGCGAGGCTGTGGTGGGATAAGTTGGAGTTTCACCTCTTAGTGGGTAGGCAGCTTGCTGATGTGCCTATGGAGGAATTTTCAAGATTGTTCCTAGCCAGATATCTACACTCTGCTCAGAAGCTTGAGATGGAGAACCAATATCTTGGGTTGACTCAGGGATCCAGAAGCGTGGATGAGTACCTCCACGAGTTTACATGGTTGGGTCGGTATGATGGGGCTGTGTTTACGAAAGAGGGGAGGAAGACCAACCGATTTTATGAGGGTCTTCATGGTGACCTACAGTTACTCTTTGCTGGGCCTAAGGCGCAGGGCTTCCTAGCCTTGGTCAACTCGGCCCGGTCTTTGGAAAAGGTTGTGAAGACGGTGCAAGAGGAGAAGGACCCAGGAGAAAAGAAGGCAGAGTTCAAAGTGCCTAGTGCAAAGTCAGGACTTCGCAGATGGAACAAGAAGCAGAGGACTTCGAACTCAGCCCCTTCGTCTGGTGTGTCAAGGGCAACCACAAGTCGAGTCCCAGGAGCTTGCTACAACTGTGGGAAGACGGGGCATTTTGCTCGTGAGTGTTGGAGCGGACGTGCAAAGTCCGAGAGGAAGCCTGGAGCTACTTATGCGGAGAAAGGGAAGGCGGTGGAGTCAATCGCATTCCATCATGCTCCAGTCCAGCCTAGAGTTTATAATCTTGGTCTGCAAGATGCCATAAAGCAAGCTGACGTGGTGACATGTATGAGTTAATTTATAGCAGATTAACTTTTGTAGTTGTTACCTCTTTTATGTGTTAGCTTACTTCTGTTGTTGCTAGGGTTTGTATTGATTCTCGATTGTCCGGCGAGAGCCTTGTTTGATATGGGAGCTTCGCATTCCTTCTTGTCCAAACGATTTGTGCCGCGCATCGGGGTCACTCCCTCGATGGTAAAAGACAAGTTGGATGTATTGTTGCCCAATGGGTGCTCAATGCGCGCAGAGAGGGTCTGCGTAGTCAAGGTTCGGATTGGGGATCATGAGTGTTATTTGCGAGCGTTGATTTTACCGTTGGTAGAGTTCGATATAATCTTTGGTATGGACTGGCTCTCGGAGCAGCGAGCTTACATTGATTGCAACCGAAAGGAGGTTAAGTTGGGATTAAATTCTGAATGGGAGACTATGTTTGCGGGCATGAAGGGGTCAGGGAAAGTTTTGATGTCATCCCTTCAGGTGATCAAGGCAATTCGGTCTGGGGCAGAGCTGCTTGTCACTCTAGTGTAGACTTCAATGCCTAGGCCTTGTCTGGATAGTATCCCAGTTGTGTCCGAGTATCCTGATGTGTTTCCAGATGATCTCCCAGGAGCTCCTCCTCAGCGGGAGATTGATTTTGTTATTGATTTGGTACCGGGTGCCAAACTGGAGTCACGCTCTCCGTATCGGATAGCGCCAAAAGAGATGGCGGAGTTGAAGGTGCAACTACAAGAGTTGTTAGAGCAAGGTTATATGCGTCCAAGTTCGTCGCCTTGGAGCGCACCTGTTTTTTTCGTTAAGAAGAAAGATGGGAGCTTGCGGCTTTGTATCGACTACCGGGAATTGAACAAGCTTACGAAAAAGAATAAGTATCTGATCCCGAGAATTGACGATCTATTTGATCAGTTGGTTGGGTCAACGGTTTATTCGAAGTTAGATCTGAAGTCTGGTTACTACCAATTGAGGATAAGGGAGAGCGACATCTCAAAGACAGCATTCAGTATGCGGTTTGAGCATTACGAGTTCACGGTCATGCCGTTTGGTTTGACCAATGCGCCATCCATGTTTATGGATCTGATGAACAGGATGTTCAGAGAGTACCTGGACCATTTTGTGATAGTATTTATCGACGATATCCTGGTGTACTCGCAGTGTGAAGAGGATCACTACAATCACCTACACATGGTGTTGGAGACGTTGAGGAGAAAGCAGTTGTATGCTAAGTTCTCCAAGTGTGAGTTCTGGTAATCCTCGATAGCGTTCCTTGGTCATGTTGTTAGTGGTGAAGGGATAACTATGGATCCGGCGAAGATAGTGGCGATACGGGAGTGGCCTGCTTTGACTACAGTGGCGGAGGTCCGCAGCTTTCTGGGGCTTGTTGGCTACTACAGGCGTTTCGTAGAGAACTTCTCGCGGATAGCGCTACCACTCACGACTTTGACTAGGAAGAATCAGAAGTTTGTGTGGTATTCGGAGTGCGAACAGGCTTTTGAAGAGTTGAAGAGGCGGTTGACCACAGCGCCTATTTTATGTTCCCCAAGAGGAACCGAACGGCTTTGAAATCTATAGTGATGCTTCGGGTAGTGGTTTGGGCTGTGTTCTGCTACGACACGAGAGTGTGATAGCCTACGGTTCACGACAATTAAAGGCTCACGAGAGAAATTATCCGGTCCATGACTTGGAGTTAGCGGCCGTGTTATTTGCTCTAAAGTTGTGGAGGCACTATCTGTACGGTGTGAAAGTCGACATATACACCGATCATAAGAGCTTGAAGTACCTGTTAGATCAAAAGGATCTAAACATGAGGCAGCAGAGGTGATGGAGTTCCTAGGGGAGTACACCTTCAAGATACATTATGTGTCAGGGAAAGGTAATGTAGTGGAGGATGCGTTATGTCATAAGGTTCCTGCACAGGCCAACTGGTTAAAGGTACATGATGAGAGATTGGTCCGTGAGTTGGAGGCTTTGGAGATATCTTGCGTCAACAAGCAGTCTAGTACTGAGGCGAAACTGTTTTGGACCGAGGTGTAGTGTAACCTAGCTGATAGAGTTCGGCGGGCATTGATTCAGGATAACAGCATGAAACAGATCTTGGATGAATCATTGTATGGATCAAATTCCCAGTTTGCGGTTGAGGATGGGTTGCTAAGTAAGGACGGTAGCATATGCGTTCCTAGTGCGGATAATCTTCGGGCGGAGTTGATGTACGAGGCTCATCGTACCAAGTACTCAATCCACCCGGGAAGCACGAAG
Organism: Platanthera guangdongensis; assembly: GCA_039583875.1. NCBI lineage: Eukaryota > Viridiplantae > Streptophyta > Magnoliopsida > Asparagales > Orchidaceae > Platanthera > Platanthera guangdongensis. Next base: position 72,735,660 of record CM077155.1, on the reverse strand, counting down.
ATGTATAGAAACATGAAGAAATTATTTTGGTGGCCAGGATTGAAGAAGGATGTAGCACTTTATGTGGCCAAGTGCCAAACTTGTGCCATGGTGAAGGCGGAGTTCCAGAAGCCCAGAGGTTTCCTAAAGTCCTTGCATATCCCGGAATTGAAATTTGACCACATATCTATGGATTTTGTGCATGGTTTGCCGAAGCCGCAGAGGGGAAACGACGACATCTGGGTGGTCGTAGATAGGTTGACAAAGGTGTCGCACGTCATCCCGATCAGGAAGGAAGATCCGGTGGAAAGGTTGGCCAAACTCTATGTGGAGAATATTGTACGGTTGCATGGTGTGCCCCGCAGTATTGTTAGTGATCGAGATGGACGCTTCACGTCGAATGACTGGAGGTTGGTGCATAGTCTTTTGGGTACTAAGCTAAAGTTCAGCACAACCTTTCATTTGCAGACGGATGGCCATACCGAGAGGGTCAACCGGACGTTGGAGGACATGCTTCGCATGTGCATCCTAGATTTTGGAAAGCAGTGGGAAGATCACCTGTACATGGTGGATTTTACGTATAACAACAGCTTTCAGGCGAGTATTGGAATGAAGCCTTTCGAGGCCTTGTACGGGAGAAAGTGTCGCACGCCGTTGTCTTGGTTGGAGACGGGCGAGTCAAAGTTTTACAAACATCAAGCGGTGGAAGATACCACTTTAGTGATACGGACAATTCAGGAACGGTTGAAGATCGCTCAGGACAAACAGTCAAAGTACTATAACGCCAACCATAGGAACGTGGAGTTCAGTGTTGGCAACTGGGTGTACTTGAAAATCAAACCGTTCAAGGGTGTCTCGCGGGTTCGACGCTTGAAGAAGCTGAGTCCGAGATACCTTGGACCATTTGAAATCCTTGAGCGTGTTGGCGAAGCAGCATATAGATTGAAGCTGTCGGTGGAGTTGATTGGGCTATAGGATGTGTTTCACGTATCGGTGTTACGTAAGGCGGTGCAAGAGCCTTCGAAAATAGTTGCGGTTGATCAAGTGCCAGTTGATTACGAGTTGACGACAAAGGTCAAGACTATTCGTATAGAAGACGTTGAAGTCAAGCGACTCCGCAACAAGGATATCCGAATGGTTAAAGTCCGTTGGGATAATTTCGGACGTGAGGAGCTTTCTTGGGAGCGAGAGCAAACTATGTTGGAGGAATACCCGAGTTGTTCCGTTCAGGTAACTTGTAATTTTGTTTACCTTTACTTAATTTCGGGACGAAATTCCTTAAGTGGGGGAGATTTGTAACGCCCCGAAAATTGTATTTGAGTTGGTCGCGTAAAAATGGATTTTGGTGCATGTATAGGGGTACACGGCCTAGGACACGGGCGTGTCCAAGGCCGTGTCTGGCATGGTGTTTTTGCTAATTTTATCTCGAGAAGGACACGACAAGGAACACGGCTTAATGACACGGGCGTGTAATTGGACATGGGCATGTGCCTACCCGTGTCAGTATCCGTGTTCAGCAGGGTCGTGTCGGTTGGCGTGGCGGTTATATGTGACAGGCCCCCGGACACGGGCGTGTCGAGGACCCGACACGGGCATGTCGAGTGAGTCACGGGCGTGTCTGAGCCCGTATGAGTCTCTGTGTTCGACGATCGTGCCTGGATCGAGGCACACGGCCTGGGACACGGCCGTGTGCCAAGGCATGTTCGGCCCAGGTCTGTTGATTTTTGAGCGGATCAGAGCCGTTCGATTTCTTTATTTAAAATCCGACGGCCCTGGGGAAACCCTGCTCTGTTAAGGTCAGAAATCGAGGATCAATTCCTCATTTTCTCCCTTAGTCTCTCTCTCTTAAGGAGTTGGAAACAGGAGGAAGAAGGAGGAGTTTTCAGGCCGCCGGCGGAGCATCAGAGTACCGTTTTGAGATCTGAGAGCGGATCCGTGGAGAAAAGTTCGTTGCGAAGATTTCCATCCATGTAGTTTTTACATGGCGCCAAAGCGGACTACATGGGTAACGATTCTCCACTTGAGCATGTGAAGCTCTTCCTTTTGCATAGGGAAAACCCGCTCCTGCGAGTGTGCGGTGAGTGTGCGGTGTTCCTTTGGGTTGACGGGAATAATCCCCATTATGTTGCATATAGAGTCCGGAATCGAAGTACGGGCATAGGCATTATGTGTGAAGCCTACCCGGACATGTTTTTCTCGATCGGTGATGTTGCATTTGTTATGATTTGCCGGAGAAGACTCCGTGCTTTGGGGTTTTCGGGTTTCTATGCGGTAGATTGCAGCAGGGATCCTTGGAGGTTAGCTCCAAAGCGCACCCAGAAAACTGAGCGGAATCATTGTTCTGCATACTTGGCGGTCTGGGAACCGGTCTTGAACATAACTGTGTTATGTGATTGTTTGGAAATGTCAGGATCCGAGAGAAGCTTGGCCCGTGCATACGCCTTAAGGTGAACTATGCGGTTGAGCAACGGTCAAGTGGAATTGGACCTGAGCTATGTGGTTCGGTGAGAGAGACCCGAAAAGGGGACTGGCCATTGGCATAGTCGGGAGCCTTAGACAGTGGTCAGGAAGGCTGAAATGCTCATGTTGTTGTCATCCTGGGGGTGGTGGTGAAGATGCTGAAGTGTCAGGATTCACCGTTAATGTGCCCTGAGTGCACGGGATGTTTGGCCGTGCGAGCCTACACCTGTGGCAAAGTATATTTTTACATAATTGTTTGGCTTGGCTAATGATATGCAGGGAAGGAGCACTGCCGTCCAGAGAAAGGGACGAGGTCGTTATAATTTGGTCGGCTTTAGCTGACCGTTGCCTGTTTGCCACCGTGTGGTGGAATGTTGCTTGCAGGTGCTGCGGTGCCGAGTGCAAAATAGCAGGCTGGAGCCCATGTTGCCGTGCTGGCCCTCGAAGTCCTTAGCGAATAGTTGTTTTTATTTTGCCATGTGTGGCCGGCCTGCGAGCCGATGTATGTAAGACACAATTTGATAAGTGAACTATTGTAAGGCCATAAGGCCATGTATCCTTCAGTGTATTGTTATTTCATTCCAGTGGTAGTGATTGTGGACATTCATGTAAATGTTGGAGTTACCATAGTGATCTAGAAGTGGTCAAGCATGTAATCTCACTGCCAACGCGATATGAGCCTGCAGGGTCGCACATAAGAGATGTGGAGAAGTTGGATGATTGACTGTGTTGGTAAAGGTTACCAATCACCGACCTGAATGGGGTTATAGGCAAAGTGTTGCCTTAAAGGATCATCGGGTTGGGCAAATGTTGCCTTGAAGGATTGGTAAGAATCGTCGACCGCGGGTCGACGAGTGTCATCAACCCAAGTTCGGCGTTAGTCGACGAGTGTCGTCAACCCAAGTTCGGCGTGAGTCGACGAGTGTCGTCAACCCAAGTTCGGCGTGAGTCGACCAGTGTCGTCAACCCAAGTTCGGCGTGAGTCGACGAGTGTCATCAACCCAAGTTCGACGAGTATCGTCGACCGCGGCTCGACGATCGATGAGAATCGTCGAGTATCGTCGACCGCGGGTCGACGGTCGACGAGAATGGTCTACCCACGTTCGGCGAGAATCGTCGAGTATTGTACTCTGATTCTCGCCGATCCTAGGTGATACTCGCCGACTGATTCTCGCCGATCCTAGGTGATACTCACCGACTGATTCTCGCCGATTCTTGGTGATACTCACCGACTGATTCTCGCCGAATCTGCTCGCCGATTCTCGCCGACTGATACTCGCCGATTCTGGAACCCTAATTTTCTTGGTGGTCTGCGGATAGTGATGTTCCTAAGACTATTTATGCCTTTGGTATAAAAGGACACTTAGGTTTTTCGGGAAATTAGATCTGTGCGTGCTGATCGAATCGAAGCCGACGGAAGTGTTCCGCCGTTCGTTCGCTCTGCCGATCTCGAATCCCGCCGACGGAAGGGTTCCGCCGCCGTGCTTGCTCCGTCGACGTCCTCCTCTCCGGCGATCGTCGCTGGTGTTGTTGTTCCTGGCGCGGACCTAGCAGTCCGTGGAAGAGCAATGTGCGGTCACTCTCCTTCCTGATCATCCGTGCGACGGAACGGTCGGTGTTGTCCCGCTCGTGTGGATTTCTGCAGAGACGTGGATATCATTTCACGTAGAACTCGCCACCAGCAAAAACATGAAGCTTGGAGCATCTCCGTTGAGTTGTGACTCAACGCCACCGAGGTAATTTTTTGCCTAGTTGTATGTTAACCTCATGATTCAACTACCATGGCCCGATCCCATCTCTTTTGGGTTTTTCTTTATGTTTTATTCTTCCGCTGCGTGCACAAGCATTGTGCCATCCTCATAGAGAAACCCATCAGTGTTATCAGAGCCAGGTTCAGGCCATGATTGTTGTATTGGAAGTTTTGTTATTCCAGTGCGTGTAAACCTAGGGATTTAGAAGTGTTCTAAATGTCTAGATTTAGTCTTGGTACCCCGCCAAGAACTTCTGGAATTTTGTGGAAATTTCTAATTGTTAGAAATTGTAGTCTCCTTAGCAGTAACCATTCCTCGAATTTGTTTTGGATTTTGAATCCAACATAGAGAGATGAGCTTGTCTACTGCTTTAAGTTGAGTTATCTTTGCTTTTGTCCAATGCATGTAAATCTGAGGATTTGGAAGTTTCCGGATGTTCAGATTTAGCCCTTCCTTCTATCAAATGTTGATGGTGTCAGGTTGTGCACATAAGGGATGCATGTGGTTTTAGAAATATTGTATTTCCTTGGATGTGCACATTGATCAAATGTTGATCATGGTTAACTGTTAACCTATAATTAAAATCCCTTCATCAAATATTAAGTGTTCAGATGCCTTCCTATGGATGACACTCTTCCTTCCTCGATCGATGAAGTGTGGGCTTGCCAAAGCAAGGTGCATTAATCTATCTTGGTAAGGGTGCGAGCGGATAATTGTGATATCCCACTGTCGACATCGGGTCCAGCTTAACTAGGTGACCTCAAAGGTTGAGTGCCTAGAGGCATAGGGTTGGCATGCACCATATGATGGTTGTGAGTAAGGAGTTATTCACAAAACATACAAGAATTGCATGAGGATGCAATAGGCAAGCGTTGCCTACCTAAATAACCGCGTCGTGAGAGGAAAGCCAAAGCTGACTCATTGTGTTGGTGAAATACGGATCTTGTCCACTAAGAGAGTAGCTCGCATGAACTCTCCGAATTGTTAGTGAGGGCTATCATTTCGAATAAAATAGTGGGAGTGTTTTAATTGAAGTCCAAATTAAAATAAATTGTATTTGAAATTTTGGTACTGATTTTATTCTGCATAAATTCTTGTAGAATTCCATGGCAAGTGTTTCACACTCCACGTTGTCTCTGAGAGCCATCCTTGAGAAGGATAAGCTCAGTGGGACTAATTACATGGACTGGTACAGGAACCTGAGAATTGTTCTCAGGCTAGAGCGAAAGCTCTATGTCTTGGAAGAAGAAGCCCCCGAGGTGCCGACCGGGAACTCTTCCCGTGCTGAGAAGGATGCTTATAAGAAGTATACTGATGATGCTTTAGATGTCGAATGCCTTATGCTTGCCACTATGAACTCTGAGCTTCAGAAGCAATATGAGAACATGGGGTGCAAGGAGATTGACGAGCATCTCAAGAAAATGTTTCAAGGGCAGGCTCGTCAAGAGAGGTTCGACGTCACAAAAGCGTTGTTTCAGTGCAAGATGGGAGTTCGAGACTCAGTAGGGACTCACATACTCAAGATGATTGGGTATATAGAGAACCTTGAAAGGCTGGGTTTTCCTCTTGGTCAAGAGTTGGCCACAGATCTGATCCTGCAATCGTTGCCGGACAGTTATGAGCAGTTTGTCTTGAACTACAACATGAATGAAATAGACAAGACACTGCCCGAACTCCTAGGCATGTTGAGAACTGCCGAAATCAATATGAAGAAGGTCAAGCCTGCCAGCCCCATACTGATGGTGCATAAGGGCAAGGGCAAGGCCAAGGGCTCTAAGAAGACGAAGGTGGGACCTAAGTCATATCTTGAGCCCAAGTCTTCTGCACTGATGAAAAATAAAAGCACGGTGAAGGAAGGGAAATGCCACCATTGTGGCAAGGCTGGTCATTGGAGGAGGAACTGTCCTTCGTACATTGAAGGTCTGTAGAAATTGAAGGGAGGTATGACTTCCGCTTCAAATATTTACGTTATAGAGATAAACCTTTCTGCTCCTTCATCTTGGGTATTGGATACCGGATGTGGTTCTCACATTTGTACAAATGTGCAGGAACTGGGAAGGAGAAGATTGCTGAGTAAAGGGGAGGTGGACCTCCGCGTCGGCAATGGAGCAAGAGTTGCTGCTGTAGCCGTAGGGGTTTACCATCTTTCTTTGCCCAGTGGGCTTGTAATAGAACTAGATAATTGTTATTTTGTTCCGGCCATAACTAGAAACATTATATCTATTTCATGTTTGGACATGAATGGATTTTCTTTTATAATTAAGAACAACTGTCGTTCTATATATAAGAATGATGTTTGTTATGCTGTAGCCCAATTGTTTAATGGTTTTTATGTTTTGAACTTGGACCATCTGATCTGTAATGTAGAAAATAATAAAAGACTAAGAACAAATGACTCGAACCCTACATTTCTCTAGCATTGTCTTTTGGGCCATATCAACGAGAAGCGCATATCCAAACTCCATAGAGATGAACTTTTGGACTCATTTGATTATGAATCATTTGAGCGATGCGAATCTTGTTTGTTAGGCAAAATGACTAAAGCTCCTTTCACTGGTTATACTGAGAGGGCTGAGGATCTCTTGGGTGTTGTACATAGTGATGTATGCGGACCAATGAGCTCCATGGCTAGAGGTGGGTATTTCTACTTTGTTACATTTACTGATGATTTCAGTAGATACGGATATGTGTATCTTATGAAGTGCAAATCCGAGACTTTTGAAAAGTTCAAAGAGTTCAAGAATGAAGTAGAAAACCAGTTGGGTAAAAGGGTTAAAGCCCTCCGATCTGATCGAGGTGGCGAATACCTGAGTCATGAGTTCCGTGATCATCTGAAAGAGTGTGATATTGTATCACAGCTCACTCCACCTAGAACACCACAACATAATGGTGTGTCTGAGAGGAGAAATCGTACTCTGTTAGACATGGTACGTTCGATGATGAGTCATGCAGACCTGCCTGTTTCCTTTTGGGGTTTTGCTTTAGAGACTACAGCAATGACATTGAATCGCGCTCCAACGAAAACGGTTCTGAAGACACCATATGAAATATGGACTGGGAAGCGTCCTAGTATGTCGTTCATTAAAATTTGGGGCTGTGAGGCATGCGTGAGACGTCAATTGCCTGACAAGCTGGAACCCAAAATCGGATAAATGTTGTCTAGTGGGATATCCTAAGGAAACGAAAGGGTATTACTTTTACCTACCGTCTGAGGGCAAAGTGTTTGTCGCAAGGACTGGTGTCTTCTTGGAGAAAGAGTTCTTATCAAGAAAGACTGAAAAGGTAGAGCTTGAAAAAGTTCAAGAACCACATGTAGTGAATGAACCGAAATTGGATTCTGAGACAACACTACAACATGTTGTAGCTAGAGAACCTGCTCAAGGAACACAAGTCCTATGTAGATCTGGTAGACCGAGGTTTGAGCCTGAGAGATATGGATTTCTCGTATCTCAAATAGGTAATGTGTTGCTTATGGATCATGATGATGAACCAACAACCTACCAAGAGGCTATGAATGGACCGGACTCCGACAAATGGCTTGAGGCTATGAAATCCGAAATCGACTCCATGTATGCAAACCAAGTTTGGAACTTGGTGGAACAACCTGAAGGGGTACGACCCATAGGGTGCAAGTGGGTCTTCAAGAAGAAGACCGACATGGATGGGAATGTACAGACATTCAAAGGGCGACAGGTGGCTAAGGGTTTCAAGCAAATTCATGGTATTGACTATGATGAGACTTTTTCCCCTGTTGCCATGGTAAAGTCCATAAGGATATTGCTTGCTGTTACTGCGTATTATGACTACGAGATCTGGCAGATGGATGTCAAAACGGCTTTCCTTAATGGAAACCTCCTTGAGGAAGTGTATATGACACAACCCGAGGGTTTTGTTTCCCCAGATGAAGCCACTAAAGTTTGCAAGCTGAATAAGTCCATCTATGGACTGAAACAGGCCTCTCGAAGTTGGAATCTTCGTTTTGATGAGAAAATCAAAGAGTTTGGTTTCATCAAGAATGAAGATGAGCCTTGTGTTTACAAGCAAATCAGTGGGAGCATTGTTGTCTTCCTGATATTGTATGTAGATGACATACTGTTGATTGGGAATGACATTCCTACCCTGAAAGTTGTTAAGAACAACCTAGGGAACTGTTTTTCAATGAAGGATTTGGGTGAAGCGACTTATATACTCGGTTTTAAGATCTATAGAGATAGATCGAAGAAGTTGCTGGGTTTGACCCAGAGTACGTACATCCAAGAAAGGATTTTTGCCCATGTCCCATGGTGTGAATCTCTCTAAGGACCAGTGTCCAAAGTCTTGTGAAGATAAGAACCGCATGAAGTTGATTCCATATGCTTCGGTAATTGGATCAATCATGTACGCGATGTTATGTAATCGACCCGACGTCTCCTTTGCTTTGAGCATGACTAGCAGGTATCAGTCAGACCCCGGTGAGTGTCACTGGATTGTAGTCAAGAATGTCCTGAAGTACTTGAGAAGGACTAAGGATGTGTTCTTGGTGTATGGTGGAGAGGAAAAGCTCGTTGTAAGTGGTTACACGGATGCTAGCTTCCAAACTGATAGAGACGACTCCAAGTCTCAGTCAGGTTTTGTGTTTTGCCTGAATGGAGGAGCTGTGAGCTGGAAGAGTTCCAAGCAAGAGACAGTTGCTGATTCTACAACAGAGGCCGAGTATATCGCCGCAGCTAATGCGGCGAAGGAGGCTGTATGGATTAGGAAATTCATCGGCGAGCTTGATGTAGTTCCTAGCATTGTTGGTCCCGTAGTTCTCTACTGTGATAACAATGGTGCAATTGCACATTCTAAGGAACCTACATCCCATCAGCGCTCCAAGCATATACTTCGGCGGTTTCATCTTATTCGTGAGATTGTCGAACGAGGAGATGTGAACATTTACAGAGTGCCGACTGAGGAGAATATTGCGGATCCTCTGACAAAGCCTCTCGCTCAGAGAAAGCATGATGGTCATACTAGATCGATGGGTATACGATACCTAAATGATCAACTCTAGTGAGAATCTTGTGGATTGCATGTAAACATGTATTTTGTTGGCCATTTGTTCATATGATGAACAATGTATCTAGTTTTTCTCTTACAATTAATGGCAAGTTCTTTTATTATGAGTTTTTCTATATGATAGTTAAATGTTAACATAATAAATACCCTTAGAATGTTCGCTTTCATGGGATATCAAGTACGTGACTTGAATGTGAGAGCCTATGATTTATTTGAAGATTCATTCTTAAAAGGTCCCTGGTCGAGTATCATCATAGAAGCTAAGGGTGATGATGGTACATGAAGGCTAGCACGTGCATTGACTGATGACCGGTTCTCACAGGTCATGATATTGTGATATCAAGTCGTCACATGGGTACTTGTTAGTGAACAAGTTGTACTGGACAGACCCAACCTGAGACTACTCTGTGGATTGTCATCCAATCGTGTCACGAGTAGGTTCTCAATTGACAATGGTGTTGTGGTCATTTAACCTGAAGTCATAGCATTCATCAAGTGAGGAAGAGCGTGCTTTGATGCCATCTAAAGTCTTCCTTGAGAAAGGTTGATGATAAGGGTGGTTGTTGGGCATGTTACGAATCATTTGAGTGTTTGTGTGTGAGCAAATATGGGATTTGTCCTCCTATATGATAGGAGTTGCATCCATGGGCCCCTTGATGGAACTGGACTGAGAAATGCATGGCCATGCTTGGTTGAGTCAATATGTGATATTGGACTCACCATTCTTTGGAAGTCCGTCCTGGATCAAGAAACTTGGATTGAGCTATTACGAGGGTGACACGTTCATGCCTCTAGTTCTTTCCGGATGTAAGGGACAAAGGGACAAAGACAACGCTGATACATTGGTCATAAAGGCTTATGATTTATAAACTCTTATTGCTTGGGGAGCAATGATGCATTGCTAGATGCCGCTCATTGTTTGTGAGGTTTTTGGTTTGATACTTTCAAGATCAAGTGGGAGTCTGTTGGAGTTACCATAGTGATCTATAAGTGGTCAAGCATGTAATCTCACTGCCAACGCGATATGAGCCTGCAGGGTCGCACATAAGAGATGTGGAGAAGTTGGATGATTGACTGTGTTGGTAAATGTTGAAACCGGAATCCGGCCTCTTGTGGAGTTCGACCCTTGGGGAAGGGGTGGTCTCGCGCCTACTTTGCTCCTGCAAGAAAAACAACGAAAGAGACAAGAAAGAACAGACCCAAGGGCTCGGCAGGGAGGTCCCACCACAAACCCGGAAGATCTCTGAGCGCTTCCCCTCCTTAGCCAAGAGCCGAGCTAAGGTACCCTCAGAGAACACTTAAAAAATGAGAGTAAGGAGGCACTGGAAGCGTCCCCTCTGAGGTACCCCTTGGGTCTTATTTATAGATTTTCAGAATCTGTACTGCCAATAACCAAAAGGACTGACCTGGAAATCCCAAAAGGCCCCTGGCTGGGCCTGCCAACAGCCGAACTCCGCTGTTCTGAATAGCTATGCGCAGTCCAACCTGGTCTGCCAACAGCGGGGCTCCGCTGTTCTGAATAGTTATTCGCACCCCTGGGGGTCAGCTCGCCTCCAGTTCCGCCGCAGGAGGCGGGCGCGGCCTGGCCTCGCGGCTCGCCTATCCTCCTTGAGCGAGCGCGAGATGATATGGGCGAGCTGTCCGTCTTCTGTCGGGCGGACCGGCAGCCAGGTCGCGTGCGGGTTGGCCGGCGATCGTCGCGACCTTGACCGACTCGCCAATCATGGGTCGCCGGGCTTATCTGCTTTGGCCAGGGATTCCTTGCGCGACCCGCTTGCTCGCCTGCCGGCTCGCTCGCCTGAAATGGGCGGGAGCGAGCCAGCCCTCCTGCCGCTCCGCTCAACCTCTCTGGCGGGACCCGCTCGTCGGACACGGGGTTGTACACAATCCCCGCTCTTTTTGAGCTTGAATCAAGCTCGGAAAGAATCATCCAACCCGCGTGTTCGGCGAGCACTGTGCTGAGCTGGCAGGGAATCTTTTGGTGGCCCCCACTGTCCGGCTATAAATACATACCGCTGACCCCTGTAGGAGGCTCCCCAAATCCCTTTACTTTCTCTGAGCAGACTTTTGTTTTTCGATGCCGGTTAGCGAAGAGTTGCGAGCTCACCTGGCGGCAGCGGTCCTGCAGACTCAGGAGGAGGCCCTCGAGGCCGCCCCATGGCTAGTTCGCGGATCCTCCGGCCCTCTCTTCAGGCCGGCGAAGGGAAAGATTGTTAAGCGTTCTCTGGCGGGTGACTGCCCGGCCTCCAGCTCGGCGGCGGGCGCTGAGGTCGTCCCCGGGGTACGTGGCCTTCCGCTGATTATCGCTATTCCTCTGACTACCTGTTTTGCAAGTAATTCCCTGTGAGGAGGTGGAGAACCGGGGAGAGGATCGTCCCCCGCCTCCGTCGCCTGAGAAGATCGCGAGTTCCCCAGGTCTGGATCGCCCACCTCCGGAAACTCCCTGTCCGGCGGTCTCCCACGGGCTGGGGAAATCTCTTGAGACCCTCGAGGGAGGGAACTTTCAGGGTCGGCCGGGCTCTTCTCGCCCATCTGTCGGTGCGGGCGACGTGCCAACCCCTGGTGAGCTGGTTTTTGTCGTCGGCTTCGTCTCTTGCTCGCTCATTCTGACCCCGCCCCGCTTGCAGGCTTTCACAGGGCCTCTCCTGAGACCGAGATGAGCGAAGGGTACTCGCCTCCGCCTGACGTGGACAGTGTTTCTGACTATCTGGGCGACCCGACCGATGCGGCGGGGATGAAGAGGCAGGTGACGCGGCTATTCCAGAAACACACACTGATGCTGCAGGAGATCATGAAGAGAGTCGATGACGACAAGGCCGAGACCGAGGCTCGGCTCGTAGCCTTGGAGGGCCCTCCGCGCGAAGCGGAAGACGACGATGTCACCTCGCCGGGCGTGCATATAACGCGAGCCGAGGGGCATCTTAAGAGCGCCGTGGAGCAGGTCGGCCTGGCTCAGCGGGAGCTGGTGGCGGTTCGCGATTACCACGATCCCCGTGTGCCGCCTCGGTCGGGAACGAAGAGGCGGCACAGGTGGAAGTGGGTCGAGTACTGACCCAGTTGTTTGCCCCCTCGGTCGCGGGATACCGCGGGATTATTGTCATTTCGTAGTTATTTTGTATTTGTAATTGCTTGCGACTCTTTCAGCCCGCCTATGGGCCTAACTATTTTTATTGCTGAGATGTATTGGAATTATCGTGCTGTTTTTCTTTTGTTTTCTGTGGGCGGGTTAAGGGAAAGATCCATTCTTCCTTTCGCGCTGATCGGGGCGAGGGCGAGCCGAGGAGCTCGCCAGACGGGAGTCTCCCGTCTCGCGCGGAACGTCGTGCGGGTGCGGGTTGGGGTTGGTTCGCCCGCGCTGGTCTCCCGCGGTTGCGGCCGGGTGAGGACCGTGCTGGGTCGATCTTTGAGGCGCGGTCGCGCGCGGGAAGTCGAACCGTCGGGCTGATTTTTGGCTATCTGCACCCCGCCTTTCGGCGGGAAGTTTCCCGCCCTTTTCCTTTCCTATAAATAGGCCCTGCCGGCTCTAATTCCTCCACCGATCCCAAACTTTCCTGCTTCCCGTTCCCGCGGAGTATCGTCTGTGTTTGCTTTCTGGCTCTTTCTCGCTCGTTCGGCGGCGACTCGACGGGAATGGGCGGAGGCGGCGGCGACGCGGACGGCCGAAGCAAATGCGCTTGGACCTTCTCCGAGCATGATTTCCCTCGCGCCGTCATCACAGAGCGCGAATACTTGGAAGCTCTAGGCAACCACATCCCAGCCGGGTTCTCTGCGAGGCGACCCGAAGAGGGGGAGAAGATCAACGACCTGTTTAGGGATGAGCTCGCCATCCCTCTCGCTCACTTCGAGGTAGGCCTGCGACTCCCCCTATGGCCCGAGGTGCGCCAGGTGCTAAAATACTTCGGGGTCGTCCTGGGCCAGATGACCCCGAACTCCATCGCCGTCATGATGGGGTTCGCCTGCTTCCTGCGAGAGGAGCGGGTGGAGTTCAGCCTCGCAGTATTCCGGAAGCTGTTCTCCTTCAGGGCGAACCGAGACGGGACGGCCTACTTCTCCAGCGCCCACCTCAAGGTGCGGGAGACAGTTAACAAGAGCCACAACTGGCTGAAGAAGTTCCTGTTCGTCAAAGGGGACTTCGGCAACGTGCCCTTCTCGCCGGTGCAGCTCAGCGAGGCGAGCTACCGGCCACCCAACCTAGGCGGCCATGAAGCCGACCTGTTCGCGTTCTTCGTCGGGAAGAACTTTGAAGTCGCGTACCTGCGCCGTCATCTTGACGACCTCGCTGCTGTCCCGCCGGGGGGAGGTTTGTCACTCGCCGCTGTTATACCTTATTCCCTTTCTTCCTTTATCTCACCCCTTCCTTCTGTCAGGCGAGCGCGACATCCCTCTTCACCCTCCTTACGAGAGCGCTCGCATTCCCCCCGGGGTTCTCGCCCGCGCGCAGGCTGCGGATGCCGCCCAGCGCGACATCCCATCGGTCCCGGCCAAGAAGCGGCCGGGTGGCGGACAGCCAGTCCCTCCGCAGAAGGTGGCAAAGACCGCGGATCATCAACCCGCCGCGAGCCAGAGGAAGGGCAAGGCCCCTGCGGTCCTACCGGCTGAGGGTCCCTCGCCCGCGCGGGTTGCCTCAACCAGCGACTCCCCGGTCGGGGCGGCGGGCACCTCCGCGCCGCCGGGTGGGTCTGAAGCCGCTGCTGAGCCGGTGCCGAGAGGGCATCGTAACTTCGGCTACGGCGAGAAGTACTTGGACGAGCTTGGCGTCCCGCTCCTGGCATGGGACAAGGAGTCGAACCGCGCGACGATCTCGACCCTGCTGCCGAGCTGGATGGAGCAGGATACCATCGGCGGGGAGGCGTACAGCCTCTCCTTTGGTCTGTACTCGCGCGAAGACGCCGCTATTTATGACAAGGAGGCGACGCGAGTGCTGATTCATGAGAGCGCGCGGGCCCAGCTGCGCGGTCTGGAGCTGGCTCACATGGTGGGGAGGCGCTGCACCCAGGTGGAGCGGAACGCCGCGTCCATCCAAAAGATGGCGGATGAGAAAGAAGAGGCCCGGAAGCTCGCCCAGGCGGATGCGGACACTCACAGGAGGCGAGCCGACGCGGCCGAGGAGACCCTCGCGCGGTACCTGGGCGGGGTGGTACGTGCTCAACCTGAATCGCACTCCCTCCTTTTCGTGGACACAGCTCACGATTATTCCTATTCTTTTTTCCCCAGGACGCGGCGACGGCGAGCCGGATGGGTGCCGAGATCGCCACCCTTGGCCAAGAAAAGGCGGCGCTGGAGGCGCGGGTACGCGAGCTGGAGGCCGCCGCCGCTGTCCCTCCTCCAGACAGCAGGGTCTGCCCGCGCGAGCATCTCTCCGACTACGACCTGGAGGTGCTAATGCAAAAGAACGCGGCCAGCGCAGCGAGATACACGATGCAAATGCTGCGGCGCACGGATCTGCTTACGAGCGAGGCGGCGGGACTTTCGGCGAAGGACGTGGTGCCGGCGCTGTTTCTTCCCGTGCCGGAGCCTGGCGACAAAAACTTCCAGCCCATTTAGGATTTCTCGACCCAGATCCCGCGCCTTCCTTGCCCTTTGTAATTTACTTTTCAGATGAACATCATTATGTATATGTCTGTTTTGAGATGTATGCGCGGGTTGCGCTTATACTTCGTATTTTTTAGCTGTTGCTCTTTTTATGAATGCTCTCTCGCCCCCCCTTTTTATTTCTTCCAACGCGGTTATTGCCGGATGGCGCGACCTGCCCCTGCAGCCCGGCTCGGGCGAGGTGGCTGCCCGCCCGCCGAGCGGGGCGAGCCGGTTCGTCCCTCGAGCGAGGCGAGCCGGCTCGTCCCTCGGCCGTATGCCTAATTCTCTGCGGGCTCTCGCCCAGGCCTGTGTTTACTCGGCCGCCCTTCCTGGGGCTTGAGGGTGGGGCTATGCTAGGCCCTTTCTCCCCTTTCTCTGACTAACTCTTGTGATTACGACCTGCTGCTCATGCCTTTCGAGTAATTTCCGGCCTCGCCGGCTAGGTGGGGATCCGTGAACGTGATTTGTTCTAGGTTGCAGGTCATCGTCTACTAAGCCATCCCATCGAGTGACTTACGGCCCTGCCAGCTAGGTGGGAGCCTGGCAGCGGGATCTTCTCGAGGCTAGGGATGACACCGAGCGACTTCCGGCCCTGCCAGCTTGGTGGGAGCCTGGCAGCGGGATCTTCTCGGGGTCCAAACACATTCCATCGAGTGACTTCCGGCCCTGCCAGCTAGGTGGAAGCCTGGCAGCAGGATCTTCTCGAGGCTAGGGATGACACCGAGTGACTTCCGGCCCTGCCAGCTAGGTGGGAGCCTGGCAGCGGGATCTTCTCGGGGTCCAAACATATTCCATCGAGTGACTTCCGGCCCTGCCAGCTAGGTGGAAGCCTGGCAGCGGGATCTTCTCGAGGCTAGGGATGACACCGAGTGACTTCCGGCCCTGCCAGCTAGGTGGGAGCCTGGCAGCGGGATCTTCTCGGGGTCCAAACACATTCCATCGAGTGACTTCCGGCCCTGCCAGCTAGGTGGAAGCCTGGCAGCGGGATCTTCTCGAGGCTAGGGATGACACCGAGTGACTTCCGGCCCTGCCAGCTAGGTGGGAGCCTGACAGCGGGATCTTCTCGGGGTCCAAACACATTCCATCGAGTGACTTCCCGGCCCTGCCAGCTAGGTGGGAGCCTGGCAGCGGGATCTTCTCGAGGCTAGGGATGACACCGAGTGACTTCCGGCCCTGCCAGCTAGGTGGGAGCCTGGCAGCGGGATCTTCTCGGGGTCCAAATTCTTTCCATCGAGTGACTTCCGGCCCTGCCAGCTAGGTGGGAGCCTGGCAGCGGGATCTTCTCGAGGCTAGGGATGACACCGAGTGACTTCCGGCCCTGCCAGCTAGGTGGGAGCCTGGCAGCGGGATCTTCTCGGGGTCCAAATTCATTCCAACTCTCTGAGCAAGCTCAGGCATGACAATCCTGGGGGGGAGAGAAGAAAAGCTTTGTTATAATAAATCGTGTTGCTTACAGGAAATTAGGGAAAAAATCTCTTCAAGTCGTCTCCACTCCAGGTGAGACTCAGGGCCTCGCCCTCGACATTTTGGAGTCGATAGCCTCCCGACTTCAAAGCTTCCTTCACAATGAATGGCCCCTCCCAGCTGGGGTTGAGTTTCCCTACGGACGCTGATCTTCCTGCCGCGTCCACCTTCTTCAGTACTAGGTCCCCTTCCGTGAACTGCTTGATCCTGACATGTTTGTCAAAGTATTTCGCCATCCTCCTCTTGATCTCCTCCTGTCGGATGGCCGAAAGATCCCTCAACTCTTCTACCATGTCGAGGGAGAGTCAGCTCCTCCCCATTTTCGGCTTGCCATTCCTCTCGGCCTTCCCTGGCCGTTCCGATTCGCGGCGTTTGGACCTCAAATTCTATGGGGAGCACCGCCTCGCACCCATGGGAGAGCTTGAAGGGGTCTCCCCCGTGGCCGTGTTAGGAGTGGTTCTAAGGGCCCAAAGGACGGCGGGGAGCTGCTCCACCCAGCTCCCCCTCAAGTTTTCCACCTTCTTTTTGAGGAGGTTGACGATGATTTTGTTTGCCGCCTCCACCTGCCCGTTGCTCCTGGGGTGGTGGACCGAGGCGAATCTGAGGTCGATCCCAAGCTGCTCGCAGAAGCTGGTGAACTCGGCGCTGGCGAACTGAGGTCCGTTGTCTGTGACGATGGCCTGGGGCAGCCCATGGCGACAGATGATCTCCCCCCAAACGAAGTTCCTGATTACCTGGGAGGTCACCTTGGCCAACGCCTTCACCTCTATCCACTTTGAGAAGTAGTCGATCATCACTAGGAGGAATCTTCTCTGGCCGCTGGCCTGGGGGAACGGCCCGACCAGATCCAGTCCCCAGATTGCAAAGGGCCAGGGGGCCGTGATGCTCTTGAGTTGTTGGGCCGGCTGTAGCTGGAGGGGGGCAAACAGCTGGCACTTATGACATCTTCTTGCGAACTCCGCGGCGTCCCGGCCTAAGGTGGGCCAAAAATACCCCTGCCTGACTATCCTCCCCTCCAAGGTCCGACTCCCGGAATGACTCCCGCACTCCCCGGAGTGGACTTCTTCCAAGATCCTCTGCGCCTCGCTCTCGGACACGCAGCGGGCCAGCATCCCAGAGAGGGTCTTTCTGTATAGCTGCCCGTCTTTAAGGAGGTAGTAGGCGGACTTGTGTCTCAGCTTCTTCCTGTCCGCTCCCTCCGGATACTCTCCCGTGGAGAGGAAAACTACTACTGGGTCCATCCACGAGGACTGCTGATCGATCTCCATGAGCTCTCCTTCTTCGATGGAGGGGCGAAACAGGTCGGTGATGGTGCCCCCTGCCCGGGGCCGTGCTTCGCCAGCTGGTCGGCCCGCTCATTCTCCCCCCTTGGTACATGCCGGATGGAGAAGGTTTGGAAGGTCCCTATGACCCCCTTTACTTTGGCCAAGTATAACTTCAAAGCGGGCTCCCTTGCCTCGAACTCCCCGTTGATCTGGGAAGCCACCACCATGGAGTCGGTCAGGACCTCCACATCCAGCACTCCCAACTCCCTGGCTAGGCGTAGTCCCGCTATCACTGCTTCGTACTCAGCCTGGTTGTTGGTAATGGGAAAATGCACCACCACCGTCTGCTCGATCCGAGTCCCTTGAGGGTTTTCTAGAACCACCCCCACCCCGAGGGAATGCCTTCCTGAGGCTCCATCCACCTTCACCTTCCAAGGAGTCGGGCAGGTGAGCTCCTCCTCCGCTACTTCCACCACGTAGTCGGCCAGGAAGTCGGCCATCGCCTGAGTTTTGATCGAGAGCCGCGGAACGAAGGAGACATCGAACTCGCTTAGCTCCACCGACCACTTGGCCAGCCGGCCTGAGTGCTCCACCCCCTCGAAGATGTTGCGGAGAGGATGGTCGGTCACCACTCGGATCGGGTGCGCCTGGAAGTAAGGCCGTAGCCTCCGAGCCGAGACGATTAGGGCGAATGCAAGTTTCTCCAAGATTGGGTACCGGAGCTCGGCCTTCCTCAGGACCCGGCTGACGTAATAAATGGGGAGCTGCCTCTTCCCCTCTTCACGTACTAAGACGGAGCTCAAGGCCTCTGCCCCAACCCCGAGATATAAGAACAAATCCTCGCCCTCCTTCGGTCCTTAGAGCAGCGGAGCTTTTGTCAACTGCACCTTGAGGGCCTGGAAGGCCTCTTCACATTCCTTGCTCAATTCGAACCTCTGGCCTCCCCTCAGCGTTTTGAAGAAGGGGGAGCACTTCTCCCCTGCCCGAGAAAGGAAACGGCTCAGTCCTGCTAGCTTCCCTGTCAGCCGCTGGACCTCCTTCGCATTCCGCGGGGACCCCAACTCCAGGATAGCCTTGACCTTGTCCGGGTTCGGCTCGACCCCCGCGGGGGTGAGGAGGTGCCCCAAGAACTTCCCCCGGCTAGCCCCGAAAACACACTTAAGGGGGTTCAGCCGCATCTTGTATCGGCGTAGGGTGGCGAACGTCTCCTCCAGATCCCGGAGGTGGGAGTCCATGTCTCGGCTCTTGATCATGAGGTCGTCCACGTAGACCTCCAAGTTTCTCCCCCTTTGCTCCTTGAAGACCCTGTCCATCATTTTTGGTAGGTGGCCCCGGCGTTCTTCAGCCCAAATGGCATCATCTTGTAGCAGTAGCAGCCGTCCCCTGTGATGAATGAGACATCCTTGATGTCCGGGGGTGCATCCTGATCTGGTGGTAACCTGAAAAGGCATCTAAAAAACTCATTACAGAAAAGCCGACGGCGGAATCAACCAGCGCGTCGATCCGAGGCAAAGGGTAACAGTCCTTAGGACAAGCTTTATTAAGAAGAGAGAAATCGATACACAACCGCCAGCGGCCGTCTCCTTTTTTAAACCATCACAACGTTTGAGACCCAGCCGGGGTACTGAATTTCGGATACGAAGCCGGCTTTGAGAAGCTTGGCCACCTCCTCCCTGATGGGTTCCGCCAGCCTGTCCGCCGTGGACCTCTTCTTCTGCTGGACGGGGCGTGTTCCCGGGTCCAGGTTGAGGCGGTGGCAAGCCACATCCGCGTCAACCCCCGGCATCTCCCGCGGCGCTCCAGGCGAAGATGTCCACGTTCTTCTGGATGCACTCCAGCATCCTGCCCTGGTCCTCCGGGGTCAGCCCCCCGCTGACGCGAACCTTCTCCATCCTTCCTCCCCCCGGTGAACACCTCCAGCTCCACCAGTTCTTCTGCGGCCTCCAGCCCGGATCGCTCTCCCCATCCTTCGGCGTCCCCTTCTTTCAGATCGGGACCTCTACCTCCGTCTCCCCTTCCATGGCCCTTACTTCGGCCACCTCTTCCAGATCTCCTCCTTCCCGCCTTCCCTGCGCAGCCCTTCACTCCCTGC
Source organism: Platanthera guangdongensis (assembly GCA_039583875.1). Classification (NCBI taxonomy): domain Eukaryota; kingdom Viridiplantae; phylum Streptophyta; class Magnoliopsida; order Asparagales; family Orchidaceae; genus Platanthera; species Platanthera guangdongensis. Next base: position 72,716,038 of record CM077155.1, on the reverse strand, counting down.
TCCTCCCCTCTTGCTCCCTGCTCGGCCTCCTCCATCCTCCGCCCCATCTCCTCGGCTCCCTCCTGCCAGGAGATGGTGTTCACCGCAGTGACATAGCACTCCCGGTTGCCACCTTTGGGTCCCCCCTAACCCTGACCTGCACCCCATCCATGTTGAACTTCAAGCACTGGTGGAATGATGAGGGGACACAGCGGAAGGCGCTGATCAGGGCCTCCCGAAGATTGTGCTGTAGCTGCTGGGGGCGTCCACAATGACGAACTTGCAGTTTCGGGACTGCCCCCCCCAGGTTGACATGGAGGCCGACTCTTCCCTCTACCTCCTTCCTTTCTCCTAGAGAACCCGAACAAGGGCCCGTCCGAGGCCAGCACCCTCTTAGCTTCCACCTGCATCGCGTCAAACGCCTTCTTGAAGACGAACGTTCACGGAGCTCCCATTGTCCACGAGGATCCGAGAGACGGTGAAGTTCTCGATGGCGGCCTTGATGACCAGCGCATCACAGAACGGATCCTCGTGGTTCGGCATATCACTTCTGGAGAAGGTGATCCTCTCCTCCGGGGGCGGGGTTTGGGATGTAGAGGCGACGCTCCGCCGATACATGGTGTGGAGACTTGCCTTACGGGAAGCCTCGATTCCCACTCCCCCGTGGATCACTCCGATCCCTCCTCGGGTCCCCACATCCACCCGGTCTTCACAGCGATCCTCCTCCGCCCGAGGCAGGACCTCCTCGATCCTCACCTCCTGCCGCACCTCCTCCTGCTGCTGCTGCCGACCCCTGTACCCTCTCATCTCCAAAAAACTCCGGGCATGTGGCTGTTGCGTGCCCCTCTTCCTGATGGAAGTCGCAGTAGGGCAGCTCCACCCTGAACTCTCTTCTCCTCCTTCTCATGACCCCTCTCCTTGCTCCCAGGGCTATGGCCATGGCCTCCTCCTGATCGGGGAGCCGCGGCCTCTGACCCTGCCTCCAGCCTGGAGGGTGGAACTGGTCCTGCCTCCCCTGATGGTGACCTCTCCCGTAGTACCCCCTCTGTGGCCCCTGCCCCTGCCACTCTGGTCTCCAGCCCAGCCTACGGTCGGGCTCCTGACGCCCCCACCGGGCTGTCGGCTGCTGTCCCTGGAGCTGCCTCTGCTCCCTCTGCTCCCTCTGCCTGGGCTCCCCCCTCCTCTCTTCCTGTCCTCTTCCTCCCTTCGACTCCTTTTTCCTCCTCCTCGGTCGCCCACCTGGCCAACTTCCTTGCAAATTCTGGGTTCGACGCCTCCCCGTCGACCTCTCTCGCCGCCCTCTCCATCGGCTCCTCGTAGGAGAGGGGGAGAATTCTCTTCAGCTCCATGCGGAAGAAACCCTGCTGCAGGCCCAGTGTGAAGGCCATCATCAGACTGTGGCCCGGCATCTCCTGGACTTGGGTAACCTCCTCCTGGAACCGATCGACGTAGCTCCCCAACGTCTCGTTCACCCCCTGCTTTATGTGGAACAGGGACTCAGACTCCTTCTTCCTCTTCTTTGAGGTAGTGAACCTCAACATGAAACCCCGGCGCAAGTCTTCGAAGCAATAAATGGAACTAGCCGGCAGCTGGTGGAACCACTCCCTTGCCTTCTCTCGGAGGGTGATGGCGAAGAGACGGCACTTGAATCCGTCCGACATCTGACGGATGGAGACTACGTCCTCGAACCACTGGACGTGCTGAACCGGGTCTCCCTTCCCGGTGTAGTAGGACATCTCGGGCTCCCTGAACCCTTCTAGTACTGGTGCTGAGGAGACCAGCTCGCTGAATGGGCTGCTTCCAACCGCCGGGCGAGCCAAAGATCCCGCGAGCCCAACTCGCCGAATCGGCCTCGGCCTGTCGAACCGGGAAGAGCTCCCGCCCCGAGAGCTCGCTCCCCCGCCTTCCTCGGCCACTTCCTTTCCAGCTCGCCGGCCAGGGGCGTCCTCGCCCAGAGAGGGGGCGGCCGCGATCTGGGCTGCCGGACTCGAACACTCGGCCCGCACGCCGAGTGCGATCTTGACGAGGTCCAGCACCTCGTTCCTGAAGTCTTCAAACATTCCTACTATCGCGAGAGGCGGGGGGGGGGGGGGGGGGGGGGGGGGGGGGGCGAGTTCCGCCTGTCAGATCCTTGTCCTCCCGTCATTGAGCTCGCCGAAGCTTTTCTGCACTGACCACTCTCCACGCTCACCGCACCAAAATGTTGAAACCGGAATCCGGCCTCTTGTGGAGTTCGACCCTTGGGGAAGGGGTGGTCTCGCGCCTACTTTGCTCCTGCAAGAAAAACAACGAAAGAGACAAGAAAGAACAGACCCAAGGGCTCGGCAGGGAGGTCCCACCAACAAACCCGGAAGATCTCTGAGCGCTTCCTTCCTCCTTAGCCAAGAGCCGAGCTAAGGTACCCTCAGAGAACACTTAAAAAATGAGAGTAAGGAGGCACTGGAAGCGTCCCCTCTGAGGTACCCCTTGGGTCTTATTTATAGATTTCAGAATCTGGACTGCCAATAACCAAAAGGACTGACCTGGAAATCCCAAAAGGCCCCTGGCTGGGCCTGCCAACAGCCGAACTCCGCTGTTCTGAATAGCTATGCGCAGTCCAACCTGGTCTGCCAACAGTGGGGCTCCGCTGTTCTGAATAGTTATTCGCACCCCTGCGGGTCAGCTCGCCTCCAGTTCCGCCGCAGGAGGGGGCGCGGCCGGCCTGGCCTCGCGGCTCGCCTATCCTCCTTGAGCGAGCGCGAGACGATATAGGCGAGCTGTCCGTCTTCTGCCGGGCGGACCGGCAGCCAGGTCGCGTGCGGGTTGGCCGGCGATCGTCGCGACCTTGACCGACTCGCCAATCATGGGTCGCCGGGCTTATCTGCTTTGGCCAGGGATTCCTTGCGCGACCCGCTTGCTCGCCTGCCGGCTCGCTCGCCTGAAATGGGCGGGAGCGAGCCAGCCCTCCTGCCGCTCCGCTCAACCTCTCTGGCGGGACCCGCTCGTCGGACACGGGGTTGTACAGTAAAGGTTACCAATCACCGACCTGAATGGGGTTATAGGCAAATTGTTGCCTTAAAGGATCGTCGGGTTGGGCAAATGTTGCCTTGAAGGATTGGTAAGAATCGTCGACCTGCGGGTCGACGAGTGTCGTCAACCCAAGTTCGGCGTGAGTCGACGAGTGTCGTCAACCCAAGTTCGGCGTCAGTCGACGAGTGTCGTCAACCCAAGTTCGGTGTGAGTCGACGAGTGTCGTCAACCCAAGTTCGACGAGTATCGTCGACCGCGGCTCGATGATCGACGAGAATCGTCGAGTATCGTCGACCGCGGGTCGACGGTCGACGAGTATGGTCCACCCCACGTTGGGCAAGAATCGTCGAGTATTGTACTCTGATTCTCGCGATCCTAGGTGATACTCGCCGACTGATTCTCGCCGATCCTAGGTGATACTCGCCGACTGATTCTCGCCGATTCTTGGTGATACTCACCGATTGATTCTCGCCGAATCTGCTCGCCGATTCTCGCCGATTCTCGCCGACTGATACTCGCCGATTCTGGAACCGTAATTTTCTTGGTGGTATGCGGATAGTGATGTTCCTAAGACTATTTATGCCTTTGGTATAAAAGGACACTTAGGTTTTTCGGGAAATTAGATCTGTGCGTGCTGATCGAATCGAAGCCGACGGAAGTGTTCCGTCGTTCGTTCGCTCCGCCGATCCTGAATCCCACCGATGGAAGGGTTCCGACGCCATGCTTGCTCCGTCGACGTCCTCCTCTCCGGCGATCGTCGCTAGTGTTGCTGTTCCTGGCGCGGACCTAGCAGTCCGTGGAAGAGCAAGGTGCGGTCACTCTCCTTCCCGATCATCCGTGCGACGGAACGGTCGGTGTTCTCCCGCTCATGTGGATTTCTGCAGAGACGTGGATATCATTTCACGTAGAACTCGCCACCAGCAAAAACAGGAAGCTTGGAGCATCTCCGTTGAGTTGTGACTCAACGCCACCGAGGTAATTTTTTGCCTAGTTGTATGTTAACTTCTTGATTCAACTACCATGGCCCGATCCCATCTCTTTTGGGTTTTTCTTGATGTTTTATTCTTCCGCTGCGTGCACAAGCGTTGTGCCATCCTCATAGAGAAACCCATCAGTAAATTGATTATTCAGTTTGGGTTCTTTTTACTTTTAAAAGCTTTCGCTAAAATGCTCTATGTTAGGACGAGTAGTCTTAATTGGAATGTTTGGTTATTAATATGTAACCCTTCCATCTGTCCGTGGTATATGGCGTCAGGTTGCAGCTGGACCTTCTGTTGTATGCCATACGATGGATGAGAGTGTTACACAAAAGCTATGAATATCCTGGCACAAACTATGTCAGATGATATCTTCTAGAAGGTTGTTGAGTGCACATTAGCAAAAGCCATTTGGGATTCCCTAAACCAAATGGTGGATGGATCAGCAGATGAGAGAAAGGATAGGAGATCAAATCTCATATCCCTATATGAGAACTTTAAGAAGGAAGAAGCTGAGACAGTTTCTGATATGTACAATAGGTTAAGCTTAATTATCAATGAGCTAAAAACCTTGGATAAGAACATCACTCTTACTGAAGTGAATGACAAGATCCTGATGTGCTTCCCAAGCTCATGGGATACAAGAATCTGGCCCATCAAGGAGGCCAGATGCCTGAATGAGATTTCAACTTAATCTCTATTAGGCAAACTGAAGTCATATGAACAGCTTATAAAGACCAGGGAGGTACCTGAACAAAGAACACCTCCAGCAGCCAGACGAGAACAAAGTATTGCCTTCAAGCCACTGAAGAGACAGAGACTGCAACATCAAATGAATAGCTTATGAGTCTCTTTGCTAAACGATTCTACAAGATGGCCAGAAAGGATTTTAGGAGAAAGTCATCAAGAAAAGATGACAAACTAATATATGACAAGACACCATCCAAATAAATTGTGTGTTATGGATGCAGGAAGCCTGGGCACATCCTCTCTGAGTGTCCAGAGAACCAGAAGAAAGAGAAGAGAAGAGAGAAGGAGACCAGATGACAGCACAGCAATAAACTCTCTTCCAGCAAGCACTAGAAGAAGGAAAAGGGCTTTGTGGCTGAGACCTGGAGTAAGACAGAAGATTAGTCAACATCTTCAAGCTCCAGTGAAGATGAGGAAGAAGCAAGAGCAAAGGAGGTTTGCCTCATGGCAATTGATGCCTCCAGAAGTCACTCAGAAGAAGAGTATGAAGATGAAGGAGTGTCTGAATCAGATGCAGATCAGGTATTGTCCTCCTCTGACTACAGCTCTGAAACATTTAAATCTGATTTCAAGTTAATGTGCATAGATTTGATTAATTCTGAAAAAGAAATTAAAATTCTTAGGGAAAAATTAGGAAACTTAGAGGATGTTCAATCTGAAAACATTATGTTAAAAGTTGGATTAACCTTAGCAAATGAAAAAATAATTTCACTAAAAACTGAGCTTTGTGAGGCAAAACAACTTGAGAAAACTCTCAATGGGAGAAGCCTCAAGCTGATGGATATCACAAGTAATATTAATGCCAGACTTAATGGCAAGTAAGGCTTGGGTGCTCCATCAGGCTTGCCCCACATTCTCAGGAAGAACATTTTATCAACCCCAATAAAATTTGTATCTGCTAAAGGGAAAGAAACAGTAAATGACAAATAAACAGTAGAAAATATCCCTAAGACAGTAGGACAGAAAACCAAAAACCAGAAAACACCTAGTAAAAACAAGGTTCAACAATTTTTGTCGAACTCAGATCGACGAAATGGGGCCAGTTCGTCGAACCCAGATCGACAAACTCTGAACGCAAACTATAGTTACATTTATTCGTCTAACCGCGATCGACGAACTCTGTATGGTTCGTCGAGCAGAGGTCGACGAACGTGGGGCACAAAGAATGAACATGTTCATTCTCTGGGCAGAGATTGATGATTTCAACCCAATTCGTCGAACTCTGGTCGACGAACTGACAGAAATTCGTCGAACCCAGGAAGACTTAATCAAAACTATAATTCCAACAGCAACTTAAATATTTCTAAGAAACCATTTAATCCACTAGCTGACTGTATCATACCACCTAGGAGATATCATCCCCTAAGATACAAGTCTCTACCTGAATTCTCTATTATTTCCAGCTTCTCTTATCAGCAATACAAAGGACTCAAGGTAACCTGGGTCAAAAACCATTAACTATCTTCTATTGCAGGTGAAGAGCTGTCCATGGGTAAATCAAACTTGGTACCTGGACAGTAGCTGCTCCAAACATATGACTGGCAGCAAGGACATCTTATCCAACTACAAGTCCAAGCTGGGGCCAAACGTTATCTTTGGTGACTCCAAATGTGGTCAGTTAGAAGGATTTGGAGAAGAATAGGAGCTGTCACATTCAAAAAGGTGACATATGTAAGTGGACTCAAGCATAACCTCATCTCCATAAGTCAGTTATATGATGATGGTTATTAGGTATACTTTAACTCATCCACTTGTTTTATTATTGATAAAAACAATCAAACAGTTTTAATTGGAAATAGACAAGGCAACATGTACTTAGTAAATTTTCTTTCTAACAAAACTGATATCTGTTTACTTAATTTAACTAGTAATCAGAATGACTTATGGCACAAAAGACTAGGTCATGTAAATTTGGAAAATATTACTAGGCTATCTAAACACAACCTTGTTAGAGGTCTACCTTCTGATCCCTACAAGAAGGAAGGTCTCTGGAGGGCCTATCAATTAGGCAAGCAAACTAAAACTAGTTTTAAATCTGTTAATAAGAGTGATTCACCTAGGATTTTGTACTTGCTACATTTGGATCTCTTTGGACCCATTGCTGTATAAAGCCTATGATGGAAATCCTATACTTTGGTTATAGTAGATGACTTCTCCAGGTTCAGTTGGGTATTCTTTCTGAGATCTAAGTCAGATACCTTCAAGGTTCTTACAGATTTTCTCAAGACCATACAGATTGAGTTCTCTACTCATGCTGCATTGATCAGAAGTGATCATGGCACGGAGTTTGAGTCTCTTCTTATGCATGAGTTTTGTGAGAAGGAAGGTATCAGGCATTGTTCTCAGCTCCTAGAACTCCCCAACAAAATGGGGTAGCTGAAAGGAAAAATAGGACACTTTTTGAAGCTGCAGGTACATTGCTTGCAGGTGCTTAGATGCCCCTAACCTTTTGGGCAGAGGCTGTAAGCACAGCAAATTATGTCCTGAACATGAGCCTAATTCACAAACTAAAGAACATGACTCCCTATGAATTGCTCAAAGTGAAGAAACCTAAAATCAACTACTTCAAAGTATTTGGATGCTTATGTTACATTCATAACAACAACAAAAGATACATTAAAAAGTTTGAGGGTAAGGATGAAGAGGGAATTTTTCTAGGAGATTCCCAAATAAGCAAGGCCTATAGGGTTTTTAATAAATCAACATTAAAAATTAAAGAGTCCATTCATGTTTCATTTGATGAGACTAACATGTATTGCAAGGAGAAAGAAGTTTCTACCAATAGCAACTTGCAGGTAACCCACTTGTGTGAGATCTTGGATGGACTAAACCTCACCCAAGAGGTTCCAACTCATCCCTCTCCACAAGCCATTGAAGAAAGTGAAGAAAAAGAAGCTGAAGAAAAAGAATCTCTACCAACAGCAAATACAATTCCACAGGAGGAATTAATTCCAAATGCTGTTGCACAACCAACTCCACCAACTGATTTTATCACACTTAGGGATCACCCCAGATCTCAAGTGATTGAAGACATATTAGCAAGTGTACAGACAAGGCATCAACTCACCCAAGATTTGATGCATGCCTATTTTCTCTCTCAGGTTGAACCTCTATCCATCCATGATGCTGAGCTGGATCCCCACTGGATCCTTGCAATGCAGGAGGAACTAAATCAATTTGAGAGATATAGAGTTTGGGATTTGGTTCCAAGACCCCAAAACTACCCAGTTATTGGAACGAAATGGGTTTTCAGAAACAAGCTCGATGTCCAAGGAATCATTGTGAGAAACAAGGCTAGGTTTGTTGCTCAAGGATATAGGCAAGAAGAAGGAATTGATTATGATCAAACCTTTGCACCTGTTACAAGGTTGGAAGCCATAAGAATATTCCTTGCCTATGCATCATACAAGAGATTCAAGGTCTTCCAAATGGATGTGAATAGTGCTTTTCTAAATGGATTGCTAAAAGAAGAGGTTTATGTAGAATAACCTTCAGGTTTTGTTTCTCCAACTTACCCCTCTCATGTTTTTAAATTCCATAAGGCTCTTTATGGTCTAAAGCAAGCGCCAAGAGCATGGTATGAGACCTTAACTAGTTTTCTATTAGAGTATAAATTTACAAGAGCAACTGTAGATAAAACACTTTTCACTAGACATCATAAGGACCAAATCTTATTACTACAAATCTATGTGGATGATATTATATTTGGCTCTATAGATTTCAAATTATACAAGATGTTCTCTGACCTCATGCATTCCAAATTTGATATGAGTAGCATGGGTGAGCTTTCCTACTTCCTTGGTCTAGCTCCCTAATGGCATCTTCATCTCTCAAGCAAAATATGCCAAAGAACTTCTAAAGAAGTTTGGGATGACGGATGTCTTAGCAAAGAAAACACCCATGGCTACCAATGCTGTTGTGGACTCTGATGTACCAGGGAAACCTATGGATCAGAAATTTTATAGGGGCTTTGTTGGGTCCCTATTATACCTCACAGCAAGTAGGCCAGATATTATGTTTGCCACATGTCTTTGTACTAGGTTCCAGGTGAACTCTAAAGAATCTCACCTAATTTTACTAAAAAGGATTTTGAGATAAATAAAGAGTTGTCCTAATCTAGGCCTATAGTATCCTGCTGAATCAGAATTTGAGTTAACTGGATACTCTGATGCTGATTTTGCTGGATGTAGGTTAGATAGAAAAAGTACTTCAGGGACTTGCCAATTCCTGGGTATGATATTATTATCTTGGTTTTGTAAAAAACAAACATCAGTGTCAACCTCAACTACTGAAGCAGAATATTTTGCAGCAGGCAGCTGTTGTTCACAGATGCTCTGGATATAAAATCAACTTCTAGATTATGGGTTCAACTTAAATAATTCAACCATACTCTGTGATAATATAAGTGCTATAGCCATAGCTCAGAATCCAGTTCACCATAGTAGGACAAAACATATTGACATAAGATATCATTTCATTAGAGAGTGTGTAGACAAAAATAAAATCAAGCTTGTCTATATCTACACAGATTTACAAAGGGCTGATTTATTCACCAAACCTCTGGATGAGAGAAATCATATGATCTTTGTAAATCAACTTGGAATGATCAATGGAGAAGACTTTATTTGATTTCTGTCTACACTCGACGAATTTTCCAAAGTTCGTCGAACGGAGTTCGACGAACCGGAGAAAGTTTGAGAGATATTCGTCGAACGGAGATCGACGAACGCTCTATGAGTGAAACAATTTTCATCGAACAGAGTTCGACGAACTTGCTTCAGAAGATATTCGTCGAACGGAGTTCGATGAACTGTCTTCAAGTCTTCTGGATAAGATCGACAAATTATTTTATTCAAAATTATTTCGTCGAACTCAGTTCGAATAATTATTTCTATTTTCGTGGAACGGAGTCTATCGATTCATATTCTTGAAAGCATTATATTTAGGTTTTCTTCGACCTCTGTCCCGCGCTTTCTGTTCCTTTGCACTTGATCGTCATTTTTGTGTCTCTCTTACAGGTGATTCCATGGCGATTCATGCAAGCATTCTCGCAGGCATGAAGTTCGATACAGGTTTTGATGTGGATTTTGATTCGTTTGAGCATTCTGATCCCATATTCCTTTACATTCTGGAACTACTTGAAGAACAAGAACTCAAAACCTTGATGACAGGAAGAATCAAACTGCACAGCACTGAAATCAGAGAATGGGTCTACACCCTATCGCCAATAGAGGAGAATACGATGACAGACACCATTGCGGGTAACCCCGTCTCCTTAACTCCTACAATTTTAACTGAAATTTTTGGATTAAGGAATGGAAAAGAGCAACTAGAGATTGAAATAGAGGAGTCTGACGTGATGCTGGGCCTAATAGGTTATACTGGATATAACCCTAATAAACTATTGAAGAAACACCTCTCGGCCCCTTATAAGTTTTTGGCAGATTTGGTTGAAAAAAATTTGTTTGGGAAACATACTGGCCATGACAACATCACCAGACACCAGTTTCTAGTCATGTGTGCAATCATAAATAAGAAACAGGTGGATTGGGCACAGATTCTTTTTGATCTGATAAAGAAGAAAAACAATAAAAAAGAAGTTTGCTTTGGAAGGATCCTAGGGATCTTTTTAAAAGAAAAAGCTGCTGAATCCTTGGTCTCCCAGACCATATTCATTAATTCCAGCAAAAGGCTTACATGTGCCTTGTTTGGAAGATGGGAGAGGACCATCACTAAGCCATCCAAGGCTTCTACCTCTTCCACCCCAGCTTCTGAAGGCACCAGTGCTGTTAAAGCCGCTCCCCAACCTACTGAAGAGATTCATCCAACACCACCACCTCTTCCAGCCCCCTTCAAGCAACACAAATCCATCCCTCTTCCACACCTCCATCATCCCCTACTCAACCTCCTACTCCACCAGAATCTCCACATGCTTCACCAACACCAACTCCTTCATCATCTCCACTTCCTCCTCATTTATCCTCCATACCATTTTTCAACATACCACCATCACCTCCCAATTCCCCTCTTCCTCCAATCACCCACATGGAAGATGCCACCCATCCATCCCCATCAACATCTACCAACCCTCAACATGCATCCCCTCCAGATGTTCACATACCAGATGCTCCACTATCTATCCCTCCCACAGTCCACTTCTACACCTTCTGCAACACCATCTACCACTCCACCATTGGACACCTCCACAATTACTTCTCTCATTGCCCTCCTCACTCCCCTTCTCAAAACACTAATAGCAGAGGCCATTACACCTCTTGCTACTTCAATTACTACCCTATCTGCACAGATCACTGCCCTCACTACTGTCCCATCTTCAGTCAGGGGCATGGCTTCAGGTATTACTGAAACCATGCAGGGGAGATGTCTAATGATGTAGCTGCAGTAGTTCCAGCAGTAGCAGCTCCAGCAGCAGAGGCAGCAACAGTAGCATCAGACTGTACAGAGTATATTGATACAAATGATCTTGATTTTATTAACTTTAATGATACTGAAATGGATTTGGAAGAGTCAGTCTCTGAGACAATAATTATTGGTGGTGATTTTATCATTAATCCCACAGTTGATTTAGACAATTTGTTGAAAAATTTTAACTTTGAATTTTTGAGATATCTTACAGCAGAATATACTACTAAGCCATCTTGGCTATTGTACCATATACATCTCCAGAAAGTCCACAAGTTGCAAAGCAACTCAGTGATTGTTTTGCTATTCCTGAGCCCACAGTTATTCCAGCTCCTTCAGAAATTTCTTCTGCTCCTAGTTATGTTATGGATGACTCTCCATTGCAAAATCTTGATGAACTGATCATGGCTGATATTGAAGAGGAAAATACGGCAGCAGCTGAAAGCTCTGTCCAAGTTAGTTCTTATTCTTTTGTAGCTTCTCCTCCAACTCTTGTTGAAACTCCTACTCCTGCTCCAGAAAAGCCTATTATTTCTGCTGAGGCTTTGAAAGCTTTGAATGGTTTATATGATAACCCTCAGGGTTCTAAAAATGATGATGATGAAGATGAGGATGAGGACTCAGATGAGGAGGATACAAAGAAGAGGAAGCAAGTATCCAAGAATTGAAAAGCTCTTCCTCCTCCTGCTCCTAAGCCTAATCCAAACAATGACACTCCTTATTACATTCTTCAAAAGATAACTCCATACAAAGGGATGCCAGCATGGATGTGGCTATCTAAGAATCAGTAGAAGGAAAGGAAGAAGAGTAGAAGGTACTCTCCTCCACCAGTTCAAAGGTATAGAAAAGATCCACCACCTCCTCCTCCTCCTACAGCTGGTGCCCCTGGTTCAAGCTCTCAAAGGTCTGCCCCTGTTCAAACTTATCAAAGACATCATGGCAGATCTTCCTCTGGTAGCAGACAGCATAGGCAACACTCTTCAGGAAAACAACATCAGCAAAAACAGCAACATCAGCAGCAACAGCAACATCAGCAACAACAACATCAACAACATCAACATCAACAAGCTGAACGTTCTAGAAGATCAACCTCTCCTCCTATTTCTTATGAAGATCCAGAAACAGCCAACACAGCTAGAATGGCCAGTTCTAGGAACTAGTAGGCCTTTCTATGATTAACAAGGCAAAGGCTGAAGGGAAGGATATTTTTTATTACACTACAATGTCCAAATACAGGAGAGAAGAACTGAAAAGGTTTGAAAAGGCTAACAAAATTTTTAATGTTGATGATTATATGAAATTACATCCTGAAGCAGTGGTCCCTAGAGCTACATCTCTGAAGATTTTAGGGGCTGCTGACATGACAATGACTGTGGAACAAGCTTCAAATCCAAACAGGGAAATAATATTTACCATGCCAGGAGACAAGGGCAAGGATGTAAAGCATCAGAAGAAGAAGCAGAAGAAATGAAATCTGACTATTTTACTTCTATTTTTCTCTCTTAAACTGTTTCATATTGTTTGAACAAAGCTCTTGTGTAAATATATCTACTGCATGTGTTAATTATCTCTGACAGATATATGTTTTACCTGCTTTGTTTACTTTATGTTTTTGTTTTGAGTCTATTAGTGACCTCACCCAAATAGGGGGAGATTGTTGGATCCCTAGTTTGATTTGGGATAGGTTCACTAAGCTAGGATGATGTGACCCAACATATATAGACAGGGTCATAGTTGTGTCCTAGTGTATAGGCCAAGTACTTAGTATAAACATCACTTGGACAAGCCATCATCAGACTTCCAGACTCTCAAGATATAGAGTTTTCCTCAAGATTCAGAGATTTCTCTAGAGTCTAAATAAAATGAGTTCGACGTTCGTCGAACTCGGGTCGACGAAAGTCGTTCTCAACTCGATGATCTTAGAGAAATATTCTCAGAGCTGAGCTCGACGAACTTCAGTCTCAGATCGACGATCCTTGGATTCCACCTTCAGAATTCTAAGTCCAGACTATTCTCTAGACTCAGGTCAACGAACCTAGTTCTCAGGTCGACGAACTTCATTCTTTGCTCGACGAGTTCTGGACTTCCACTTCAACTCTATTGCCAGAGGTTCATCATTTTTTCTCTAAGTCCAGAATCATTTTCAACGCGACGAATTCAAGATTCTCCAGACTTAGCTCGACGAATACCATTCTTTGGTCGACGATCTCTGGACTCTGTCTTCAGCATTTCAAGTTCAATTGATTCTCCAGACTTAGGTCGACGAACTTAGTTCTCTGGTCGATGATTTCTGGATTCTCTACTTCACCTTCCTGATTCCAAAAATTATCAATTTTTCTAAGTCCAGAATCTTCTCCAGACGACGAATCCAGTTCTCAGATCGACAAACTTGAAGTACAGAAATGCAAAGCTTCCAGTGACAGCAAGTCATGTTTCCAGCTCGATGATTCTGCAACTCAGCTCGACGAACAGAAGTCATCAGGTCGACGAACTGCAGACTCAGCTCGACGAATTCTGCTATCTGTTCTACGATTCCAGACTTGGTTATTTCCGGCCTTCTGTCCCCACTCTAATGCGATAATTCCTGAGTAATTAATACTCTAACATTCTCTGAATGTAATCGTTAGAAGGAGCATTAATTATGGTCTTCTAGTGTATTATTGCTTGCCGTTTTTCTATGGGACAGTTGGGGAAATAAATCAATGCCGTTTATTCTCAAGGCTGTCAGCATTAATTGAAGATGAATTCAAATTTTTGAAGTACATATCTCGACAGAAAATACAAAAAGAAAAGAAGAGAATAACGAACAGAATCAAGGATCATTAAGAAAGTTTTACACAGAGCACAGTGCATCAGAGGCATACATAGATTACAGAGACACAGAGAAATATTCAGTCTTGAACAATCTGCAATGTCAACAAGAAGCATTCTATGATACAGAGAAGCCCTCCACCAGAAACTCATTAGTACCTGAAGAAGAAGAAGAACAATACCTATATCTAGAGTCTTCTTTCTTTAAGCACTCCAGGACACTTCAAAAGGACAACATCAGTTACATCTGTCAAAGAGGTTCCTGAAGATTATTGCTGGTCAAGAATTCAGTTTGAAGACCTATCACCCTGAAGCTTAAGTCTTATTTTTCCCTGATTCATTCTACATCTCAGGGGGAGCCATAAGTTATAATCAAATCCACAGTCTTCTCAGTTGTATATTGAGAAAGAGAAGACAAAATCATCTCTCACCCCCCAACTGTATAAAGGGTTGTCATCTCCCTTCAAAAGTGATTCCTTGGTTGCAAGTCTCCTGATCAAAACACTTGGGTTGGTTTTTCAGCACGTGATCAAAAGCTCATTGCTGTCAGGAACCTGATCAAAAATCTGAGTGGATTCCTACCAAGGGTGGTAGAAGAGTGGATGTACCTAGGTTGGGGAACCACTATAATATTTTTATGTCGTCTGGTTGCCCGTTTTTTTTGCTCTTGCTGTGCTTGTGCTTTAGGTTTATTGTGTGCTAGCTATATTTATTTCTGCACTTTTAATTTACAGCAAAAGCTGTAATAGCTGTTAAGAATTTTTTAAGAATACTCTATTCACCCCCCACCCCCCTCTAGAGTATTTCAAATCTAACTCTCACTTTCAATCTACACCGATCATAAGAGCATGAAATATTTGCTGGATCAGAAAGATCTGGACATGCGGCAGCGTAGGTGGATGGAGTTCCTAGGGGACTATACATTCAAGATCCACTATGTGTCTGGTAAAGGCAATGCGGTTCCAGACGTATTAAGTCGTCGGGCCCCAGCTCAAGCCAATTGGTTGTCGATCCATGACGAGCGGTTTGTTCGGGAGTTGGAGGCGTTAGAGATCTCTTGCATGGATAAGCAGTCAAGTGCTGAAGCACTACTGAATTGGACTGAAGTCCATTATGACCTGGCTGATCGGATTCGGCAGGCTTTGTATTTGGATGGCCACATGAAGCAGATCATGGTTGAAGCTCTGGATGGGTCAAATTCCCAATCCATTGTTGAGGATGGATTGCTTTGGAAAGACGGACGTCTGTATGTCCCAAATGTGGGCACTTTGCTGGTGGAATTGTTGTACGAGCCGGATCATACCAAGTACTCAATTCATCCGGGGAGCACGAAGATGTACCGCGATGTTAAGAAATTGTTCTGGTGGCCAGGACTGAAAAAGGATGTGGCGCTCTACGTGGCGAAGTGTCAAACTTGCGCCTTGGTGAAAGCGGAGTGCCAAAAGCCAGGAGGATTCTTGAAATCCTTGCCTATTCCGGAGTGGAAGTTCGACGACATTACTATGGACTTTGTGCACGGGTTGCCAAGGTCTCAAAAGGGGAACAATGCCATTTGGGTGGTCGTAGATCGTCTAACGAATGTGTCGCATTTTATTCAGCATAGGAAGGATGATCCGGTTGAGAAATTTGCAAAGTTGTATGTAGACAATATTGTGCGGCTTCATGGTGTGCCCCGCAGCATCGTGAGTGACCGAGATGGGCGGTTCACGTCCAATGATTGGAGGCTGGTGTAGCAGATGTTGGGGACAAAGCTGAGTTTTAGCACAGCCTTTCATCCGCAAACGGATGGGCAGACCGAGAGGGTCAATAGGACGATGGAAGACATGCTTCGCATGTGCGTCCTGGATTTCGAAAAACAGTGGTAAGACCACCTATACTTGGTGGAGTTCGCGTACAATAATAGCTACCGGACAAGTATACAAATGGCGCCCTTCGAGGCCCTTTATGGTAGAAGAGGTCGCACGCCGTTTTCTTGGTTGGAAACGGGAGAGTCAAAGTTGTACAAGCGACAAGAGGTGGAGGATGCTACTTCTTTGGTGTGAACGATTCGAGAGAGGTTGCTTATCGCTCAGGACCGGGAGACGAAGTACTATAATACCAAGCACAGGAACGTGGAGTTTGCTGTCGGCGATTTGGTGTACTTGAAAATCAAGCCGTTAAAGGGTGTCTCGTGGGTTCGGCGCTTGAAGAAGCTAAGCCTGAGGTACCTTGGACCGTTTGAGGTTCTGGAGCGGATCGGTGAAGCAGCATATCGGTTGAAGCTATCAGTGGAGCTTAGTGGTCTACACGATATATTCCATATATCGGTGCTACGGAA
This sequence comes from Platanthera guangdongensis, assembly GCA_039583875.1. Taxonomy (NCBI): domain Eukaryota; kingdom Viridiplantae; phylum Streptophyta; class Magnoliopsida; order Asparagales; family Orchidaceae; genus Platanthera; species Platanthera guangdongensis. The sequence continues at coordinate 72,699,772 of CM077155.1, read as the reverse complement.
GGTGGTGCAAGAGACTTCGCATGTGATTGCGGTGGATCAAGTGCCGGTTGAGAATGGGTTGACTGTTGATGCACGAAAACACAAAAGGGGGGTCGAGCACCACAAGCTAACGGTTCGAACACCGGGGAATAGAGAGACAACGAGTAGTGATCTACTAAGTGGGTGAGGGCAGGAAGAACAGCAGGGCCGTGAACCACGGCAACAACAGACTTCGCCCGTCGCGGCCTGAATGCCTCTCTTGCGACGGGCTTTCCCTTGATTGAAGAAAGGCTTGGTTACAAGTGAAAGGAAAAGGTGGACAAGAGCAGAGCGAGGGGGAGTCCGCAAGGCACAAGATTCGAGTCCGCAGCCTTTAACAAGTAGGCTCCTGGGTCCGAGTCAGCGTGCCTTGGGTGCACCACCTCCCCCTATTTATAGGATAGGGCGCCTGCCCAAATGGGCTGGGCTAAAATAACCGGCTGCCCGGGGTACAGGAGAACCGGGCAGCGGTGACGGGAAGCAGAAAGAAAGAACACGCCAGTCCGCGCAGAAGGGGCGGACTGGGCTCGCGGACTGAAGCTTCCACTGCTGGGCGCGATCCAGCTGGAGGGCGGCGGCCTAGGCGGACGAGACACGACATCCGCCGCTGTAGAGAATCCGTTATCCCAAGTCCTGGCGGACTGAGCGAACAGGTCCTTGCGTCTGCTGCTGGGGTACCATCCTTGGTGACCTTACCGGACTGGGCGGACTGACAAATCGCGTACGCGCGTGTTGAAAGGGGGGCTTTGGCATCTTGTAGGGTGTTGCGGACTGAGGTGTTAACATAATCCTCGCACATTTTTAAGTTTCCAGAAAATTTCGAAAATGTTTTCTTAACCGCCGAGTCCGCAAGCCTCGTAAATGCCGCCGGCGCTATAAATATCGCTGGAGGGCCTGGAACTGTTGATAATCTCGATCGACACGGGGGGCTATTCAACACTTGCAGTCTCCACTTTCCAGTCCGGCATGGCAAGGCTTGGAGCTTTCTTCTCTAGTCTCACTGCAAAAGGCGACCCAGCACTGACAATGCCTATGAAGACCAAGAAGATAGTAAAGAGGTCGACAAGAAAGGATCTTGTCCTCCCTACAGGAGAGAGTTCCCACGGCCAAAAGCCTACGAAGAAAGCAGTCCGCCGTGCCGATATATCTGCTCGCGAGGATGCCGCAGTCGACGCTGAACCACTGAGAAGTGAAAATATGGTGACCCTGTCGGACTCTGCCCCTTCCCAGAAAACTGCAACCTCGGCGGACACCGTTGGTGAACACATTGAGGCTGACATATCTTCTCCCAATGCTCAGGTGCCCATTGTTAACTTGGATGAAGAAGATAGGCGGACTGAGGGAGAAGATGATGCGCCCTCAAAGGCATTGACTGCTGTGAACCCTGAGGCTGTCCGCGAAAGTCAGCCGGACTTAGGGGGATCCGCTGCGGATTCTGCTGAGAAGATAGCTAAAAGAAAGAAGAGGAAGAAGGACGGGGCGACCGTTGCTGAGCGGGTTGAGAAGAAACTGCGCGCGATGAAGGAGAAGAATGTCTCCAAGCGGACTGGGGATGCGGACTTACAACACAAACTACGCGACAAAGAAGTTCCTGACAGCGATCTGGCCATACCAGAAGCCCAAGTTCAGGGAGATAATTCCCTCTCCACAGTCAGTCTAACCACTGATGAGATGCTTGACTTTATAGACGTCAACAAAATAGATCTAATCAATGAATCCCTGCTGATTGTACTGCAGCAATATGAGGCGGAAGACACTGGGAAAAAAGATAGCGAACTCCCTTCTTTGTCCGCTGCGGAGGAAGAAGAGAGGGAGAGGCTGAAGCAGAAGATAGAGGAGTAGAAGAAACAAATTATTTCTCATGTTGCTACGGTGGGGGCGGCCTCGAAGCAGGTCGCGGCGGATAAAACCACTGAGGATCTGCGGATTGCTGCGGAGCTACTGCGGTCAGGTAAACTTCAACCGGCGCCTAAATACTTTAAGCGTCAGTGGCTTTACAGGTCGCCGCCGCGGACGTCAAGACCAATCAAAATCATCACCGAGACGGACGATATTGTGGTTTCAAAAAGTTTGGCTGCTGAGAAAAGAGCAAAGGTTCATCGTGAATGGAAGAAGCGGTTAAGCGCCTTTGACCCGGAGCGGGCAAGACAGCCAATCATCTTCGATAGTCGGCAACTCGCTGCTGCTATGTCTAAAAGTGATCTTTCATCCTTTCTTTGCGTTCACCGCGAACTGCCTTTAAATGTGAAGTTGACTTTGTTTGTTGCACGTAGAAAGTCGCCGTCGGGATCCATTGAGAATGGCGAGATCGTGGTTACAACGAATACTGGTGTTGACGCGGTCTCGTATGTGGAATCCGCGGGGGATCAGCCGCCCAGCCTGAACATTATTAAAGAGTTAGAGAAGAAATTCCAAGCTGAAATGCAATGTGTTAAAGCAGAGTTAGAGAAGTTAGAGGAGCGCGAGAGGGCGTCCGCGGCGTGTGAGAAAGCATCCGCAGAGCGCGAGAAAGCCCTAAAAGACCAGAGTGCCAGCATCTCGAGGGCACTGGAGTGGTCTGAAAGGGAGAAGAAGAGGCTCGTGGATGATGTCCGATTCTATAAGGGCAAGCACTTGGCGTCAGTTCGCGAAGAAAAGGGGAAGCGGGCTGCTGAGGTTGCTGAGCAGACGCCGCGAGTGTCAGATCGCGCTGCTCCAGAGATCGCCGCACCGGCAGGCGGTGTCCAACATGCTGCGGATGAGGAGTCGAGGCTAGCGGCGGAGCCAATGGTGCCCCTCAGTCGGGTAGATCGGGAAGCTGCCCATATGCACCGGACCATAAACATTATTCATCATCACCTCTGTCGCGTGTACAGCGAGATTCTTCAGATAAGCGACCAAGCAGCTCACTTATGCAGAGATAGGGCGGAAAGGCCGGCGCGGACCGAGACTAGGGACCGCTGAGCCCGCGATGCCACGAGCTTTCATTTGTTTAATTGTATAATTGTTTGTATAATTGTGTTTTAAACAACGCTTTGTAGATTTAACTTTGTTGCGATCTGTGCGGACTCAGATTATGTATCCGCAAATTATGTAGCTTAATCCTTGGCGTGATCTGTGGCGAATTGTGCGGACTAATGCTGTGTCCGCTTCTCGTTATTAAACCTGTAGGTGGGAAATACTGCGAACTAAGCAGATTGAAATTGTATCCGCTCCTTGTGACCTTCCGGGAGGAAAAAGTGCGATCTGGGCGGACAAAAAATTATGTCGGACACAACTTTTTACATTAAATTTTCCTTGACATGTAAATCTGTGTTTGTATCCGCGTTATCGTTTGGCTGTGCTTTAATTTTTTGCGGACTGTGCGGATTGAAACTGCGAGCTGTGCGGCCTGGTCAAAAAGCTGTCAGACCCTTTAGCTATAAATAGGGCCTTCCGCTTTCTTTTATGAAGAAAACAGCTGAAGTGAAAGGAACCCTGCGGCCTGCAAAATGGTGTCCGCGCGTACTGATGCTGCTGTCTCCTTCCACTCCGCCGACCACCGGAAATGCACATTGACAGAGGCCGACCTGGAGGCCTTTGTCGAGAAGAAGATGACGAACTCGAATATCCTTGTCCGCCTTCCCGACCATCAAGAAAGGCTAAACTTCTCAACCGCAACCCAGATCGCCATCCCAGTGGACCAATTTGATAGCGGATTCAAGTTTCCGCTTCTATGGGAACTCGCCGCCATCTTTGAGCACTATGGAATGGTGCTTGGCCAGCTTGCGCCGAACATACTCGCTGCGATCTGCAGCTTTATCTCCTATTTGCGATCTGAAAAGATCGCTTTTTCGATGAATGTCTTCCGCAAGATATTCTCTGTCCGGTCCATAACCGCTTCTGGAGGCCGCCCCTACAAGGGGGTGATATACTTCTATTGCAGGGGGATGAAGGTTGTGGGCCTTCCCAACAATATCCACAACTGGACCTCTAGGTTCCTGATCTTTGAGGGCGACCTAGGGTTCGCGCAGACCTATCCGCAGGTGCGCGCGGACTCCGCCTTCAAAAGCGCGCAACTGGATGACTTGGAATCCGCCATTGTCGAGTTCTTGGCCAACGCCAGGCTTGACATCGAGCATTACATTCCGCTACTGGCGAGCTTAGCGGATGTCATGTCCGAAGAGAGTAAGTAGCTTCCGAACTCTGCTTTTGCATCCGCCGCGACCTTGGTGTTTAACCCATTTGTTTTTGCAGCGACCTTGGCGGTACCCGCCAACTTGCCGCAGACGCCTAGCGGCTTTGTCCCTACACAGAAGGAGAAGAAAGAAGCAGTCGCAAGGAAGAGGAAAGAGGAAGGGGATCCCGCGGCGGATTACTCTTCTTCTGAAAGCTTCACCATGAGCGGCTTTGGCATCAGCCAGAAGGATCTTAGGGGGAACCCTATGGTCCACTGGCATAGCAAGAATAAACATGTCTGCCTATCCACCGCGCTCCCTTCGTGGAAGAGTCCGCGGATAACTCGCCACGCCCATATTACGATCTCCGCACTCTACGGAAAGCGCAACTTGAGCGACCTTAAGAAGGTGCCCGCCGCCGACATCCCTCTGCTAGCCTCTCAGGCCGCTGCGAACAGCGTGGTGACGAACCACTATGTAGCCACCCTGGCCAGAGACCTGCTGAGGCAGAATGAACAGCTTCAAAAAGATAATAAGGCGCTAAAGGAGAGGAATGCGCGGTTGGGAAAAAGGGTTGCTCAGTAAAGAGAAGAGCTTGGGGTTAGTTGAATTCGCAGCGGCCTTAATTTGCTATCCGTCGCGATCTGTCTGACGTTTGCTTTTGTTTTGCGCAGGTCGCCTATGACTTAGAAAACAACAACTTCCAGGCCGCCATGCTCCCTTTCGTGAAGGAGACCGTCGAGGTCGCCATTGATCGACTTATCCGTGACGGCTTTACAAAGGAGGGAGTGGATGGCGTCCCTTTCTTAGAGCTCTTCCCTGAGTTGGCACCGCAGGTCGCGGCGATGGAACAGGCTAAAAAGGGCAAGGACATCATTGAGTAAGAAGGTGAGGAAGAAGAGGAAGAAGAAGAAGAAGAAGAAGAAGAAGACAGAGGGCAGGGCGAAGGGCAAAGCGCCAAGGAAACAGCGGTTAATGCTGCCTCGAGCCAGCGAGTAGGGGAACTGTACGCCGAGTCCGACTCCTCTGCATCCTCCTCTGCTACCGGGAGCTCGCATAGCAGGACCGCCTCAAGTACAGGATCGGATAACAGCGGAAGCGGCTCTGGGGGCTACTCTCCAGAAGTCGACATTGTTGGCGAAAGCCCTGCACCTCCAGAAAAGAAACAAAAGACTACAGATTGATTAATGTACTTTTATCTTTTTTGGTTTTTGTAAATGGGGCGGACGCAAGATCGCAGTCCGCCGCATATATAGAAAGATGTAAATAATTTTTGATGAAATAGAAAGAAAGGATATTCTTGCATGTGTGCTTCCTGAAATGTTCTTTTTCCACGCTCACTGCACTGACACTTAGCAGTCCGCACGACACGCTGATAAATCTGAGCTTTTTAACTTGCTGATTAGAGACAATTATTGTCTGTCATTGGAATGAGAAGAAATTGTCAGGCGGACTCTGTTGAGTTTCAATTGCAGTCCGCACGACACTAAGATCATTTATAACGAGTCTTGCTGATTAGAGAATTCAACTTATCAATACATTCAATATCCGCCTTACAAAATGATGAAAATAGCCAGCTGATAACAATGTCAGGTGGTACTTCATTGAGTTCTAGTAGAGTCCGCAATTCTCTTTATTAACTTATCAAATTATAATATATGAAAATCATTCGGCGGACTGAGCGGATACAGAAAACCAATCCGCTCATAATAGATGAAATGATCTATAGCTTGCGACCAGGTGGGCAGGTGAGCAGGAGCGGCATACTTTCCTCACCGGGCTACAAGCTATAAAATCAACCCAAACAGGCAGACTGAGCGGATAGAGAAAACCAGTCCGCCAAAGATAGAAATGACCGATAGCTTGCGGTCTCAAGGAAACCGTCGGCCTGAGCGGATAAAGGAAACCAGTCCGCCCAAGATAGAAATGACCTACAGCTTGCGACCCGGTGGGCAAGTGCACATGGCATTGCTTTCCTCACAAGGCCACAAGCTATATGATCAACCCAAAGAAGCTGGCGGACTGAGCGGATACAGAAAACCAATCCGCTCATAATAGAAGAAATGATCTATAGCTTGCGAACAGGTGGGCAGGTGAGCCGGAACGACATACTTTCCTCACCGGGCTACAAGCTATAAAATCAACCCAAACAGGCGGACTGAGCGGATAGAGAAAACCAGTCCGCACATAATTCCCTTCGAAGAGCAAGATGCTCACTTGGCGGAACGGTTCCCTGCCCTCTTGCCTGGAGTACAGTCTAAGCTGTGGGTCTCCTACAGGCACTGCTCTAGGGTATCATGGAGTGTTTGAGGGTTACAAGCTAAGATGACCCGCGGGCAGGTGAGCCGGAACGGCATACTTTCCTCACGCGATCATCAAAGTTGTAATGATATCCCTAATGCGGCATGGTAGAGCTTTACTCCCACCCAGCCCTCCATAACGCAGAGGTGGGGTCAGGTACTTGCCGGGATCCGAAGTCCAGAATCCAACCGCACTAGAGCCTGCAAGCTCCCACTACACGGTACGAAATCTCCTCGCAACACGTGGTCTTCGTGGTGTTACGCTAATGACAACAGCTCTAGGGGAGGTCTTGCTGAACTCGGTGATGTCTCCTGGTATCAGGGAACCGTTATAGGTCTTTGGGAGAGAGAGAAAACACTAGAAAAAAGTGTCAGTATGGATCCTTTGATTAATAAAATGTATTTGCAAAGCAAACATAAGAAAGAAAAGGGAGTTCAGGCGCAGAACCGTTTTTGGAATCATTCTTAGCGTTTCATCTGTTATGATTACATAGACAAAACACTTGAAAAAGCGTTAGCAGGCAGTTTCTATTCATAATAACTTTTGAAGAGGATACACAACGTAGAGAAAAGGAGGTTCAAGAATAGAACCGTTTGAGATCATCCCCGCTCCATGTGTGTGGTATATCCTCTCCTTCGTATGTCTGCAAGCGGTAAGCGCCGCTCTTTAATGCTTCTTTGATAACAAAAGGGCCGCCCAATTTGGATTAAGCTTTCCAATTGAACCAGCTCTTGCAGCAGCATCAATCTTCTTTAGAACTAGATCTCCCACTTGGAAGTGTTTGATCCTCACGTTCTGATCAAAGTAGCGGGCCATCCTTCTTTTTACCTCCTCCTACCTTATGGCTGCTTGATCTCTGATTGCCTTGATGTGTTCCAAGCTGAACCTCATCTCTTCATTATTCAACTCAAGCCAGTCCTCAACGCCTTCTCTTGCAAGTAGAACTCTGGGTGACGGGACTTCAAACTCAACTGCAATAAGTGCCTCTGAGCCATGAGAAAGTTTGAATGGAGTCTCCCCAGTTGCGGATGATGGTGTTGTCCTAAGGGACCAGAGGACTGATGGAAGCTGATCAGCCCAGCTGCCCATGAGATTCTGCACTTTCTTTTTGAGCAAATTGAGGATCTACTTGTTGGCTGCTTCTACTTGGCCATTGCTTCTGGGATGATGAACTGATGCAAACCGCAACTCTGTTCCGATCTGCCTGCAAAAATCTATCATCTCTGAGTTGTTGAATTGTGGCCCATTATCAGTGATTATTGCCATAGGTATCCCATGCCGACAGACAATCTCCCCCCAAATGAAGTTTTTGACGACCTGAGTAGTTGTCTTCGCCAATGCCTTGGCTTCGATCCACTTGCTGAAATAGTCGATCATTACGATGATGAAACGCAGCTGACTGCTTGCTATGGGAAAAGGACCGAGGAGGTCCATTCCCCAAACTGCGAAGGGCTAAGGAGTTGCAATCGATCTGAGGGACTGAGCTGCTTGGTGCTGAAGTGGAGCAAACTTCTGGCATTGAACGCACTTTCTTGCATAGACCTCAGAGACTTTCTTCATAGTGGGCCAGAAATATCCTTGCCGCAGGATTCGTCTTTCCAGGGTTCTTGCTCCCGAGTGGCTTCCACACTCTCCTGAATGAACCTCTAGCAAAATAGTGAGAGCTTCTCCTTCAGAAACACACCGGGCCATGGTAGAGAGGAAGGTTTTTCTGTAAAGGACTTTCGCCACTAGGAAGTAGTGAGCTGCTTTTATCCTGAACTTTTCTTATCTTTGACTGTATGATGATAATCTGCCGTTGACAGATAGAGGATGAATGGGTCCATCCAAGAGGTACGTTGGTCTACTTGCATCAGATCTCCTTCCACCACTGCCGGGCGGAAGAGCTCGGAAGTTGTGCCTCCTGAAAGCATCCCATACTTGGAAAGAAAATCTGCCTCCTCATTTTCTGTTGTGGGGATGTGCTCGATGGTAAAGCACTTGAACCTACCGACTTCTATCTTCACAAGAGCTAGATATTTCTTCAAGATTGGCTCTCTTGTTTCGAAGTTACCGAGGAGTTGTGACGCCATCACCAGAGAATCGGTTTTGATATGGACATGATCGATTCCTAGTTCCTTTGCGAGCCTCAAGCCTGCTAGCAAAGATTCATACTCGGCCTGATTATTGGTTACTGGAAATTAAAATTTGATGGCCTGCTCCAATTTGACTCTGTTTGGATTGATGAGAACCACCCCTGCTCTGGAAGAACTTCTGCCTGAGGCACCATCAACATAGATGGTCCAAGCCAAAGGTGACCTTTCTGCCCGATCAGGACTGCACTCTGGCATGTCAATTAGAAAATCTGCTAGGACCTGAGCTTTAATGGCTGTCTTGGGCACATAAGAGATTTCAAATTCACTCAACTCTATTGCCCACTTAGCTAGTCTGCCGGAATGTTCTGGTTTTTCCAACACACCCTTCAAAGGCTGATCGGTGACGCCTTGAATTGAATGTGCTTGGAAGTACGGACGGAGCCGGCGAGCTGACATGACTAGCGCCAAGGCTAACTTCTCCAAAATTGGATACCGTGTCTCAGCACTCTTCAGGATAAGGCTAACATAGTAAATTGGGAATTGCTTCCTGCTCTCTTCCCGAAGAAGAACGGAGCTGACGGCCTCAGGGCCAACCCCTAGGTATAAGAAAAGAATCTCTCCTGGTCGGGGACTCTGAAGTAGGGGTGCTGAGGTCAGTTGCATCTTGAACTGCTCAAAAGCTTGGGAACATTCTTCCGTCCACTCAAACTTGGATGCTCCTCGGAGAGTTTTGAAGAATGGAGCACTCCTATCTCCAACCCGAGAGAGAAATCTCGCAAGGCCTGCTAGCCTCCCCCCTAACTGCTGAACTTCTTTAGGCGAACGATGGGTGGGCATATCAAGGATGGCTTTCACTTTATCAGGATTGGGGGCAAGTCCTTCCGGAGTAAGGAGATGACCAAAAAACTTCCCCTTACTCGCCCCAAACGTGCATTTCAAAGGGTTAAGCTTCATTTTGTACCTACGCAGAGTAGCGAACGTCTCTGCTAGGTCTCGCAAGTGCAGCGAAAATGACTTACTCTTAATCAAGAGATCGTCTACATACACTTCTAGGTTCCTCCCCTTCTGATGGTTAAACACACGGTCCATCATTCGTTGGTAGGTTGCACCGTTATTCTTAAGCCCAAAGGGCATCACAAGGTAGCAATAACAACCATCATTAGTAATGAACGACGTGTGAGAAACGTCAGGCTTATGCATTCTTATCTGGTGATAACCAGAAAACGCATCTAAAAAACTCATATAAGAGTACCCTACCGCAGAATCAACTAAAGAATCTATCCGAGGCAAGGGATATCAATCTTTTGGGCATGCTTTATTAAGTTTGGTAAAATCTACACACATTCGCCATTTTCCTCCTGGTTTCTTAACCATTACAACATTAGAAATCCAAGTAGGATATTGAATTTCTTTGATAAAATTTGTTTTGAGGAGCTTTTCGACCTCCTCCCTTATCGGCTCAGCAAGCTTTGTGGCTATCTCCCTCTTCTTTTGTTGTATAGGCTTGCAGCCGGGATCAACATTCAAGTGGTGGCATGCAACATCATGATACACTCCTGGAATGTCTTTTGCTGACCAGGCGAAGACATCCAAGTTATTCAGCAAGCAGGAAATCAACTCAGCCTTTTGATCTTCAGGTAGCTCCGAGTTGATGGAGAGCTTCCTCTCCTCCCCCTCAGCAATGGGGACTCCTTGCGTCACTTGGGTAGGTTCCAGGTGAGCCCCTTCATCAGCAGCAGCTTCTGAACTGGGAGAGGCTTCTACAGCTACTGCTGGATCAAGGGAAGGGCTGGCTTCAACCATGTTGACAGTGCGGACGTAGCACTCCCTTACTGTTCTTGGGTCACTCCTGACCCGACACATCCTTCCATCTGCAAAGAACTTGATGGCAAGGTGGTAAGTGGAAACCACCGCTTGATACTTGTTTAACAGGGGCCTGCCGAAGATGACATGGTAGCTGCTGGGGGTGTCAACCACTATGAATTGTATTTTCTTAGTCGCCCCTCCAAGCTTCACGGGCAGGATGACGCTGCCCTCCACTTCTTTTCTCTCTCCTGAGAAACCATAGAGTGGCCCCTCAGTGGAAAGCAGAGGCTTTCCAGTCCTCAGGGCCTCAAAAGTAGACTTGAACAGGAGGTTGACCAAGCTGCCTGTGTCAACAAGAATTCTATCAACTGTAAAGTCCCAAACCACAGCCTTGATTACTACAGCGTCATCAAACGGGTTGGCTGTTTGGGGTAGATCTGCTGGACCAAAGGTGACAACCTCACTTGGAGGAGCAATGGAAGAAGAAGAAGAGGCCACCTCTTCCCGGGTGACCCTTGAAATTGATGATTTCTGAGTAGACTCAGTCCCTGCTCCACCATGAATGAAGAAGAGACGTCCCAGAACCCCTTCATCATCTGCATCGAAGCACTCCACCGGGACATTGACGGCCCCAGACGGCCTTCGTCCTCTACATCCACACATTCCTGGTATGCCTCAGCTACTTCTTTGCACTTTGAGGTGGATGGCTTCGAAGAAGAAGGAGAATCCTTCTTGGCCAAGTCAATCTTGCCCTCGGCAAGCAGCTTCTCTATCAGCATGCGAAGGGCCTTGCAGTCCTCGGTCAAGTGGCCCTTTTCTTTGTGGAAATGACAATATTGTGCATTATTCCTTGGCTTCCACATTTTCTGAGGCTCTTGCCTCTTTTATTCTGATCTCCTTTGCAAGATCTGGATGACTTCGTCAAGGTCCAGATCTGCAATGTCCTCCATGGGGCTTGCATCAGATTGGATCGGAGCAGGCAAGGTTGCTTGTTGGAGGATGGGAAGAGCTTGCAATGGAATAGCGGGAGTGGCGGCCAACGGCAGTCTCTGCTCATGAAACTGTTGATGGCCTTGGAAAGGTTTCTTGTTGCGAAAGTTCCTACCTCTTTGAGACGGAGGCTGGAAGTCTGGGCGAGGGGGCTTGCTACGAGAGGAAGATGCGGAGGCATCCCTTCCTTCAGCCTTAGCTGTCAGGGATGAGACATAGGTTGGATTGGGATTTTCTCCTTCAATGAAACGGTTGACCATGGCGATCAACTCTTGATAAGTGTCAGGTGCCTTGGTTGTTGCTTTAAACTTCAGAGGGCCTTCCCGGAGGCCATGGATCAAGGCGAACTTATAATAATCAGGGTTCACATTCCTTACCCCTTGGATCTCTCTCTGAAAGCGATCAATGAATCGCGTCACTGATTCATTATCCCTTTGCTTGATTTCAAATAGGGCAGCTGGCCCATTATTCCTCTTTCTTGAGGTGACAAACCTCAGCAACAACTGGCTGCGAAGCTCTGCGAAAGAAGAGGTTGTGCCCAAAGGCAGCTCATAGAACCACTCTCTCGTCTGTCCTTCGAGAGTGGTAACCAGGAGTTTACACTTGATAGCATCTGAGAGGCATCTCAAAACAACTTCCCCCTCAAATGCTTGGAGGTGAGAGACTGGATCAGTCCCTCCCGAATAAAATGGGATGCGAGGTTCCCTGAAGTTGTTCGGAGCCGATTCGCATCGAATTCGATCAACGAAGGGAGACGGGGTCTCGAACTCTACGGGGTAGAAGGGGCGGACTGGAGCCGGGGAGTCCGCGGGCTCGGCGGACTGGCTGTCAGCAAAATGAAGCTGGCGGGCAGGGGTGCCCCTGACAGCTTCTCTGAAGAAATTCCTGAAAGCAAACTGCTCCTCCTGAGGGCGCAGAGGGGCGGCGGACTGAGCAGGGTTCCGAGGAGTGGCTGGCGACTGCCGAAGCGGAGTTCGGCGAGCTGGGGTCTGGCGGACTGGCGAGTCCGCTTGGTCTGCTGTGGCTTGAGGAGCAAGCCGCTGGGCTAGTGCGAGCAGAGCTTGGCTGATTGCGTCGAGACGCTGGTCGGTGTGTCGGCGGGACTGCTCGGCCTCAAGGCAAGCTTGCTCAATTGCGTCCCAAAGGGAGTCCTATGAAGAGCTGGAGCGGTCTGAGGAGCGGGCTCTGCGGTCTGACATTTCCGTCCGCTGAATTCAAAACACTACTCGGATCTGAAGGTCGCGTGTTAACTGTTGATGCACGAAAACACAAAAGGGGGTCGAGCACCACCAGCTAACGGTTCGAACACTGGGGAATAGAGAGACTACGACTAGTGATATACTAAGCGGGTGAGGGCAGGAAGAACAGCAGGGCCGTGAAGCACGACAACAACAGACTTCGCCCGTCGCGGCCTGAATGCCTCTCTTGCGACGGGCTTTCCCTTGATTGAACAAAGGCTTGGTTACAAGTGAAAGGAAAAGGTGGACAAGAGCAGAGCGAGGGGGAGTCCGCAAGGCACAAGATTCGAGTCCGCAGCCTTTAACAAGTAGGCTCCTGGGTCCGAGTCAGCGTGCCTTGGGTGCACCACCTTCCCCCTATTTATAGGATAGGGGGCCTGCCCAAACGGGCAGGGCTAAAATAACCGGCTGCCCGGGGTACAGGAGAACCGGGCAGCGGTGACGGAAAGCAAAAAGAAAGAACACGCCAGTCCGCGCAGAAGGGGCGGACTGGGCTCTCGGACTGAAGCTTCCACTGCTGGGCGCGATCCTGCTGGAGTGCGGCGGCCTGGGCGAACGAGACACGGTGTCCGCCGCTGTAGAGAATCCGTTATCCCAAGTCCTGGCGGACTGAGCGAACAGGTCCTTGCGTCCGCTGCTGGGGTACCATCCTTGATGACCATGCCGGACTGGGCGGACTGACAAATCGCGTCCGCGTGTGTTGAATGGGGGGCTTTGGCATCTTGTAGGATGTTGCGGACTGAGGGGTTAAAATTGACGACGAATGTCAAGCCCATTCGAATTGAGGACTCAGAAGTCAAGCGGCTATGCAATAAAGATATCAGGATAGTCAAGGTCCGTTGGGACAATTCCGATCGGGGAGAGCTCACTTGGGAGCGAGAGCAGACCATGCTTGAGGAGTACCAGGAGTGGTTTCACTCAGGTACCGTTTAAGTTTTTTGTTTCTTTCCTTTATGTAATTTCGAGGATGAAATTCTTTTAAGAGTGATAGAGTTGTAACGCCCCGAAACTCAAAAGAGCGACGGGAGGCGTTCTGGGCCAAATTTGGAATTTGGAAGGGGGCACACGGCCTGGGACACGGGCGTGTCCCAGGGCTTATCGTGTTTGGGTCGACGATTTGGCCGAGAGGTCGACGAATTATGGAATAAACGATCGTCGAGCAGCGAACACGGCCTGAGACACGGGCGTGTCTCAGGGCGTCTCGAGCTCGTATCGACAATCTGCTAGGGAAGTCGACGGTTTTCGCTTGACGATGTGTCAAGAGAGGGAACACGGCCTAGGACACGGGCGTGTCCAAGGCCGTGTCAGGTGGACCACGAACTGTGCTAGATGAAATGTCGAGACAGTGAACACGGCCTGGAGCCCAGGCGTGTTCGAGTTTGATACGGGCGTGTCCAAGACCCGTGTGAGTCTCGAGTTGGTGTTGGTCCTGTGTTGATGGAGCAACACACCCGGGAACACGGGCTTGTACTGGCAAACACGGCCGTGTCAAGTCGAACACGGGCGTGTTAGTTGCCCGTGTGTTTTTCGAGATGCGTCGATTTCGACGGCGAATGTGGGACACGGACCTGGACACGGACATGTCACAGGCCGTGTTTGGCCCATATTTTGCATTTCAGGCCTGAATCCTGGTTGTACGTTTCTTTAATTTGGGATCTGACGGCTGGGGGCTGCTAGTGCTTTGATATACCCGATATTGGGGCTTTGAAACCCTCATTTCACTTGAGTGGTTCTCTTTCTAAGTCTAGAGAGAGGGGAGAGGAAAGGAGGAAGAAGAAGCCTAGATCCGGTCACCGGCGGAGCTTCGGAGCTCCAAATCGCGAGCCGACTTTGGATCTACGGAGGCAAGGAGATTGCGATGCTTTTCATCCGCGTACATTTCCATGGAGCCAAGGAAGAATGCTAGGGTAACGATTCTCTACTTGAGCATATGAAGCTCTACTTCTTTTGCATAGGGAAGCCCGCTCACGCGAGTTTGCGGTGAGTTTGAGGCATTCCTTCGGGTAGACATGAATAGTCCCCATTGTTTACATGTAGAGTCCGTAATCGAGAACGGATATAGGCATGATGTGTGAAGCCTACTAGGACAAGTTGGTCTGGATCCGTGATGTTGCATTGCTTGAAAGGCCGGAGAAGACTCCGTGGGAATGTTTGTTTTTCGGGATTTATACGAGGTAGATTGCAATAGGGGGCCTTGGGGATTAACTCCAAGGTGCACCCGGAAAACTGGGCGGACACGTGGTTCTGCCATCTTGTGGTCCTGGGAGCCAACTTGAACATAACTGGGTTATGTGATGTTTGTAAGAGATTTGGAACTCGGGAAAGTTTGACCCGCGCATATGTTTTAAATTAACGTTGTGGTGTGAGCAGCGGGTCAGGCGGAACCGTACCCGCTCTATGTCGTTCGGTTAAAGAGACCTAAAGTTACTTGGCACTTACCGTTGGCATAGATAGAGGGTCTTAGGCAGTGGCCAGAAAGATGAAATGCTCACGAGATATTGCCGTCCAAGGGGCGGTGGTGAGTCGGCGGACTTTGACCGTGATCACCGAGAATGTGCCCTGAGAGCATGGGGCATGTGGTCATGCGTGTTTGCGCCTGTGACATAGTGTTTTTACTCTACTGCTTAATTATGCTAATAAAGTGTAGGGAAGGAGCATCACCGCCCCGAGTTTGGGGGCGGGATCGTTATAATTTGGTCAGCATAGCTGACTGTTGCCTTTGTTTGCCACTGTGCGGTGGATTGTTGCTCGCAGGTGCTGCGGAGTCGAGTGCTAAATAGTGGGCTAAAGCCAAAGTTGCTGAGCCGGCCCTCGAAGGCCTAGTTTTTTGAGTGTTTTCTGTTATCCATGTATGGCCGGCCTGCGTGCCGAGGTTTGGAAAACATTGATATTCAAGCAAACTATTGTAAGGCCTTAAAGGTCAGTACTTGTGTATTTGTACGTTCATTCCTGTTGGCTTTGTAGTGGACATTCATGCTAGTAGCAGGGTTCTTTTATTTTCAACTATTAAATTTGCTTCCACTAGAATGACTCTATGTAGGACGTTGTATATTAGTTGGATGGTTTCCATTGAGTAACCGCACGGTATGTCTTTGGTATATGGCATCGGGCCCCGGCCGGACCTACTGTTATATGCTTTGCGACGGATAGGGGGTGTTACAAAAGCGTCGAACTAAGAAGAGAAGTGGGAGCTCGATGAAATCAGTGGAGTTCGTCGAACGCAGAAAGTGCATTTGATGAAATGGATGAAGGCTGGTGCAACGAATTTTGCTGAAGGTGCGTTCGACGAAATTTGCTGAGATCAACGAAAATGGTGAGATCGCCGAAAATGCTGAGCTCGACAAAATGGCTTCTGGCATTAATCTTCCTCAGGAAGGCTACAGGCCCGGTGACACGGCCAGGGAGGGCATGTCAGGGGGCATGTCATGGTCATTTTGGCCGAAACTGAGAAAATCTGCAAAAAAAAAGAGAAAAAGATATTAGTAGCAATAATATATACAAAAAGAGGTCAAAATATAAGCTTACAAGACATGATTTGGAAAATAAAATACCTTAAAATAACCTAATAGTTTAGATTGCAAAATGTATTATCATTTATACATGTATTGTTTGATACATAATGCTCTCCTATCATTTATTTTGATATATACAATATTGCTATAATGAGCTCCTCCTTATTTTCCTCCGCCCGGTGCCTAAGAGTCATCAGGATGAGCGGATGTGATAGCCACTTAGTCTTTATGACTAATGGTTTCTACGTCTACAATTTTAGGAGGATACCAAGCAGGTGGGGCAGCAGTAGCACCTTATGCACGAGGACAGTTAGGTTAGGGGGATAGTGCCAGATACGATGATACCCACACTTCCTTCAGTGACCGATGTGAGTTTGAGCGTTATGATGTCGTCTTCGGACAGTTTATGTACTCTGATATTAAAGAAGTTGATGTAGCTTCTTATAATGATGTACTGTTCCAGACATTTTACTTTATATGAATCATGAGTTCTATGTTCTTCTACTTGCTGGGTTGGCATTCGTGATATCAAAAATTAGCAGGCAGAATAGGCGACCTGTGGTACAGATTAACCCATGTGTTGATGCTACTACAAGGCAACTGTTTTGGGCATAAAATTCTCCTCGGCTGTGTCTTGTGTTCCGAGTGGGATTTTTACAAACTGTTCCGACCCTATGTCGATTTACTTGGAGTGAGTCAGTGAATTGAATCTCAGATAGCATTTTTAACTTTGCCGTATCCATAGGAGATAGTCTTAGGCTTTGGTCTGGAAAGACTAGTAATGCTAAAATGTTAAACCATCACTTAGTATGGTGGTGGGAATGGGAGATCAGTACACCGATAATGTGCCCTGAGTACACGGGATGTGTGGCCTTGCGCATCAACGTCTGTGGTGAATTATTCTTAAATTGCCCGTTCTGATGTCATTATATATACATGTTGCGTACATGTAGGGAAGGAGAATTGCTTCCCCGAGTAAGAAGTGGGGTCATTATAAATTGGTCATCTTAAGTTGACTGTTGTCTTGTTTGCAAGTTTTTGTGGATTGACTGTATGCAAGTGTTGGAGAGATGAGGAGAAGTAGAAGGTTGAAGCCCCTTTGTTCTATTTCTGCCCTCGAAGGCTAAGCGAAGTGTTTACTTATTATCATGTGTAGCTGGCTTGCGTGCTGAAGTATGTAAACCACCTTGGTATTGTAAGCATTGAAAATTTTGTTAGGCCTTAAGGCCAATCTCTTTGTGTATTTATATATCATTCCTTTGTTGGTTTGTGGACATTCCTGGTCCTGGATTCTTATTACTTAAAATCTTCCGCTAGAATGTTACTCTGATTTAGGATACTTGAATGATTTTGTTTTAGTGGGTAACTGCACTAAATGTATATGGAATATGGTGTGGGTCTGTTGGATCCCTAGTTGATTTGGGCTAGGTTCACTATACTTAGGAAGTGACCCAACATGTATAGCTAGGGTCAAACCTATGTCCTAGAGTCTAGGCCAAGTCCTTAGAGTCAACATCAGATGGACCAGCTATCAACAAGACTGCCAGAGACTCAAGATTTAGAAGATTTCAAGACTAAGTAAAAATGAGTTCGACGTTCGTCGAACTCTGGTCGACGAAAGACGTTCTCAGCTCGATGATCTTAAGACATTTCTCTGAGCTGAGCTCGACGATCTTCATATTTTGGTCGACGAAAACTGGGATAATTCAACAAAATAAAGTCAGGAAAACTTCATATTATTCTAAGTCCAACTTCAGACTTTAGTCGACGAACAAGATTCTGAGCTCGACGAACTTGGACCTCTAGTACACAACTTCTCAGGTCGACGAAGTCAACTTCTCAGGTTGACGAACTCAGTACTCTACTCGACGAATTCTGGAACCAAAAGATTTATGTCGACACTTAGGGCATGTGTCGACACCAACTATGTCGACACCAGAAGATTTGTGTCGACACCAAGAATAATCTGTCGACACCAACTTATGTCGACACCAGAAGATTTGTGTCGACACCAAGACTAATCAGTCGACACCCACCTGTGTCGACACCAGAAGATTCATGTCGACATACAGAATATCAGTCAACACAAAATATTTGACTAAGTCTAGAAGGTTGCTGAACTCCAGTCGACGAAGTTACAAACTCAGCTCGACGAACTTCAGACAGAAAAGGCAAAGGCTCTGAAGCATGCAGCTCTGTTATCAGCTCGACGATCTTGGAACTCAACTCGACGAACAGGAAGTTGTCTGGTCGATGAATTCAATATCTCAGCTCGACGAATTGGTAATTCAGTTCGATGAATTCGGCCAACTATTTGACGATTCCAGACTTAGCCATTTCTGGCAATCTGTCCTCACTCAAATGCGAATATTTCCTGACAAATTAATGCTCTAACATTCTCTGAATGTATCCGTTAGAGGGAGCATTAATTACAGTCTTCCTCAGGAATATTACTTGTCGATTTTCCACGGGACAGTTGAGGAAATGATTAAATGCCGATTATTCTCCAGGCATCAGCATTAATTACCGATGATTCAAATTTTTGAAAGATTTGGAAAAATATATGAAGTCAGAAAAAAAAAGTGATATACACAGACTGATTGGAAGAATACACAGAGAAGTAGAAAAGCTTCACACAGCAAAAAATACTAAAGCTTACAGTGACATGCAGTGATCTTCATTCAGAAGAACAAGAACAATCATATAATATCAAGAGTCTTCTTCTTCCATATTCTCTCCAGTAATTCCAAGGACAACAGATATCAAATCAGTCAAGAAGCTCCTGCATCACTGCTTGTCAAGAACTCTGATTGCAGACCTATCACCCTACAACAAAGCTTCCAAATCTTCCTGAACCATTCAATAATTCAGGGGGAGATTTTGCTAAACATCAATCCACATAAGTCAACTCAGTTTATTGAGAAAGAGAAGACAAAATCACTCTCTCACCCCCTCCTGTATAAAGGGTTGTCATCTCCCTTCAAAAGTGATTCCTGGTTGCAAGTCTCCTAACCAAAAGACTTGAGTTGGTTTTTGGGGACCTGATCAAAACCCATTGGTGTCAGGCACCTGATCAAAAACCTGAGTGGATTCCTACCAAGTGTGGTAGAAGAGTTGACTACCCAGATTTGGGGAACCACTATAAATTTCTTGTGTCGTCTGGTTGCCTATCTTTTTCTTTTTGTTCTTGCTGTGTTGCTGTGATTAGGTTTATTATTTTCTATTTTCCAGTTTCTTAATTACTACACCCTTTCAGTTTACAGCACTATTATAGGGACCTAACAAAAGCTGTAACAGCACTATTATAGGGACCTAACAAATTTTAAATATACTCTATTCACCCCCCCCCCCTCTAGAGTATTGTAGACCTAACCCTCACTTTCAGGGTCCCTGGCCCAAACTTCTGTTATACTCTTCTTGATGGATAGGGGCATTATAATTTGGTATTAGCTTCTATGTCGGTTTTCCTTGTTCGAATTTATATTTGAATTCCTTTAAGAGGTTGTGAGAACTTGTATGAGCATTACCATTACAATATGAAAGACCCCATGAATGTCCACTTAGGAATGAAAATACACTTGTTTAAGAAAGTACATGTTCCTATAATTACTGTTTAAAATTTTGATAGTTGCTTAATTGTGCGTTTCACGATTATAGGTGATTAGAAGCGGTGTGGGGCAGTCTCAACCCCAGCACTCTACTGAGAGTAGTGCACAGGATGATGTGCCTACACCTCATACTTCTATTGAAACAATAAAGTTATTTGCTGAAACTGTGTTCGCGCTAATCAATGAGCAACCAGAAGGGCAAGTGCATCCTCCTACCCATTCAGTTTCCAGAGTGGGGTATCCCATTAGTTAAATATTAGAGGATAGAAGCTCATAACATGCTTTAGTTACTTTTTTGTCACTTGCCTCATCACCAAAGGTTTATGGAATATGGTGTGGGTATGTTGGATCCCTAGTTGATTTGGGCTAGGTTCACTATACTTAGGATGTGACCCAACATGTATAGCCAGGGTCAAACCTATGTCCTAGAGTCTAGGCCAAGTCCTTAGAGTCAACATCAGATGGACCAGCTATCAACAAGACTACCAGAGACTCAAAGATTTAGAAGATTTCAATACTAAGTAAAAATGAGTTCGACGTTCGTCGAACTCTGGTCGACGAAAGACGTTCTCAGCTCGATGATATTAAGACATTTCTCTGAGCTGAGCTCGACGATCTTCATATTCTGGTCGACGAAAACTGGGATACTTCAACAAAATAAAGTCAGGAAAACTTCAGATTATTCTAAGTCCAACTTCAGACTTTAGTCGACGAACAAGATTCTGAGCTCGACGAACTTGGACCTCTAGTACACAACTTCTCAGGTCCACGAAGTCAACTTCTCAGGTTGACGAACTCAGTACTCTACTCGACGAATTCTGGAACCAAAAGATTTGTGTCGACACTTAGGGCATGTGTCGACACTTAGGGCATGTGTCGACACCAACTATGTCGACACCATAAGATTTGTGTCGACACCAAGAATAATCTGTCGACACCAACTTATGTCGACACCAGAAGATTTGTGTCGACACCAAGACTAATCAGTCGACACCCACCTGTGTCGAAACCAGAAGATTCATGTCGACATACAGAATATCAGTCAACACAAAATATTTGACTAAGTCTAGAAGGTTGCTGAACTCCAGTCGACGAAGTTACAAACTCAGCTCGATGAACTTCAGACAGAAAAGGCAAAGGCTCTGAAGCATGCAGCTCTGTTATCAGCTCGACGATCTTGGAACTCAACTCGACGAACAGGAAGTTGTCTGGTCGATGAATTCAATATCTCAGCTCGACGAATTGGTAATTCAGTTCGATGAATTCTGCCAACTATTTGACGATTCCAGACTTAGCCATTTCTGGCAATCTGTCCTCACTCAAATGCGAATATTTCCTGACAAATTAATGCTCTAACATTCTCTGAATGTATCCGTTAGAGGGAGCATTAATTACAGTCTTCCTTAGGAATATTACTTGTCGATTTTCCACGGGACAGTTGAGGAAATGATTAAATGCCGATTATTCTCCAGGCATCAGCATTAATTACCGATGATTCAAATTTTTGAAAGATCTGGAAAAATATACGAAGTCAGAAAAAAAAAGTGATATACACAGACTGACTGGAAGAATACACAGAGAAGTAGAAAAGCTTCACACAGCAAAAAATACTAAAGCTTACAGTGACATGCAGTGATCTTCATTCAGAAGAACAAGAACAATCATATAATATCAAGAGTCTTCTTCTTCCATATTCTCTCCAGGAATTCCAAGGACAACAGATATCAAATCAGTCAAGAAGCTCCTGCATCACTGCTTGTCAAGAACTCTGATTGCAGACCTATAACCCTACAACAAAGCTTCCAAATCTTCCTGAACCATTCAATAATTCAGGGGGAGCTTTTGCTAAACATCAATCCACATAAGTCAACTCAGTTTATTGAGAAAGAGAAGACAAAATCACTCTCGCACCCCCTCCTGTATAAAGGGTTGTCATCTCCCTTCAAAAGTGATTCCTGGTTGCAAGTCTCCTAACCAAAAGACTTGAGTTAGTTTTTGGGGACCTGATCAAAACCCATTGGTGTCAGGCACCTGATCAAAAACCTGTGTGGATTCCTACCAAGGGTGGTAGAAGAGTTGACTACCCAGATTTGGGGAACCACTATAAATTTCTTGTGTCGTCTGGTTGCCTATCTTTTTCTTTTTATTCTTGCTGTGTTGCTGTGATTAGGTTTATTATTTTCTATTTTCCAGTTTCTTAATTACTACACCCTTTCAGTTTACAGCACTATTATAGGGACCTAACAAAAGCTGTAACAGCACTATTATAGGGACCTAACAAATTTTAAATATACTCTATTCACCCCCCCCCCCCTCTAGAGTATTGTAGACCTAACCCTCACTTTCAGGGTCCCTGGCCCAAACTTCTGTTATACTCTTCTTGATGGATAGGGGCATTATAATTTGGTATTAGCTTCTGTGTCAGTTTTCCTTGTTCGAATTTATATTTGAATTCCTTTAAGAGGTTGTGAGAACTTGTATGAGCATTACCATTACAATATGAAAGACCCCATGAATGTCCACTTAGGAATGAAAATACACTTGTTTAAGAAACCTACATGTTCCTATAATTACTGTTTAAAATTTTGATAGTTGCTTAATTGTGCGTTTCACGATTATAGGTGATTAGAAGCAGTGTGGGGCAGTCTCAACCCCAGCACTCTACTGAGAGTAGTGCACAGGATGATGTGCCTACACCTCATACTTCTATTGAAACAATAAAGTTATTTGCTG
Source organism: Platanthera guangdongensis (assembly GCA_039583875.1). Classification (NCBI taxonomy): domain Eukaryota; kingdom Viridiplantae; phylum Streptophyta; class Magnoliopsida; order Asparagales; family Orchidaceae; genus Platanthera; species Platanthera guangdongensis. Next base: position 72,677,355 of record CM077155.1, on the reverse strand, counting down.
AAACTGTGTTCGCGCTAATCAATGAGCAACCAGAAGGGCAAGTGCATCCTCCTACCCATTCAGTTTCCCTGACAGAGGTTGGCCTAATTTAACCTATGGCTATGTGGTAAATGACCGATGAGCCTTTGGTGATGATGCAAGTGACAAAAAAGTAACTAAAGCATGTTATGAGCTTCTATCCTCTAATATTTAACTAATGGGATACCCCACTCTGGCCGAAGACTGGCTTTCAACAATAAAGAGAACCTTGACGGCAATAGAGACGGAAGAGAAATAGAAGGTGACTGTAGCTAAATTTTTTTGGAAGGATAGCTAAGACTCTGGTGGGATGAGCTAGAACTTCGTCAGTTTGCTGGAAGGAAACAGAGTGATGTCTCGATGGAGGAGTTTTCGAGACTTTTTCTGGCAAGCTATCTCCCATCTGCGTAGAGGATTGCTTTTGAAAATCAGTTCCAAAGGTTATCTCAGGGTGAGATTTTTGCTGATAACTTCTTGTATGAGTTTACTAGATTACGATGGTATGCAAGATCTTTGTTTGTTGATAAGGATCACAAGACAAATCGAATCTATGAAGATTTGCCTGATGATATGAGGTTACTTATCTCGGGTCTGATGACGCAAAGCTTTCTAACATTGGTTAATAATGCACGATCCCTAGAATAGGATCTAAGGAGAGTCCAAAGTAAGAAGGACTTGGGTGTGAAGAATCCAGAGTTCAGTGTGTCAAGCTCTTTAAAGTCTGGGATTCAAAAGTGGAACAAGACGTCTAAATCTTTTGGGCCAGCTTCTTCTTCTATTATTTTTCGGGCTAGTATTGGGCTAGGATGCCCTATTATTTGATATACTTATGACAAGCTGGTATACATAGCCTGAGATTGTTGCGGTGGTCCTCCAAAGATGGAGAAAAAGGCAGGAGTATCTTATGTTGAGAAGGGGAGGATAGTGGAATCAACTACATCTCATTATGCTCCAGCATAGCCAAGAGTATACAATTTTGGCCAGCAGGAGGCCATAAAGTAAAGTGATGTGGTCATAGGTACGGTTTAGTATACATCTTTTACAGCTTTATATACTTAATATCCTGTGTGTTTCTTAACTTGGTTGAATTAGGCATTATCATAATCTTGGAATGTTTGGTGAGAGCACAGTTCGATACAAGCGCTTCTCATTCTTTTTTGTCTGAGGACTTTGTGTTGTCTATTATAGTGCATTCTTTTATATCAACATATAGATTGGATGTTATGCTGTCTAATGGATGCTCGATGCATGCATATAGGGCTTGTTGTGTTCAGGTGAGGATAGGGAGTCATGAATTTGGATTGAAAGCTTCTGTACTGATGATATCTGAGTTTGATATGATCTTTGGCATGGGCTGGCTCTCGGTGTAGCGTGCCTGTATTGATTGCAACTCGAAGGAAGTCACACTAGGCAGAACACCAAACGCGGGACTAAATTTTTCGGTATGTGAGGATCGAGCAAGATACTAGTGTTTGCTCTCCAGGTAGTCAAGGTGGTTCATAAAGATAAAAAGTTTTTATTCATTCTATTGGAGGCTATATAGTTGAAGCTCAGTGTGAGTGACATTCCCATTGTGTCAGATTTCCCGTGTGTGTCCTAAAGATCTCCTTAGGATTTGAGCTCAACAAGAGATCGACTTCAATATTGAGATGGTTCTAGGTGCAAAACTTGTGTCACGCTCATCATACCGTGTAGTGCCAAAAAAGTTGGAGGAACTGAGGGTTCAGTTGCAGGACTTGCTAGAGCAAAGAAATATACATCCATTTATGTCACCTTGGAGTGCATCGGTCCTCCTTGTAAAGAAGAGGGCGGAAGCTTTGGTCTATGCATTAACTATCGTGAACTGAATAAGCTGACAGAGAGGAACAAATATCTGATTCCAAGAATCAATGATTTGTTTGATCAGTTGGTTGGATCAACAGTCTACTTGAAGCTGGATTTGAGGTCTGGCTATCATAAGTTGAGGATCAGGGAAATTGATATTCCAAAGATAGGGATTTGTACATGATAAGTAAAGTATTGTTGAGATAATTTAATTTGAAAAGTATGTTGAAAGAGTAAATTACGCGTTTGTGTATTCTATCTCTTTAAACTTATATACAGTGATTCAGGCAAGGGTACCTATCGAGCAATAGTATAGTATTTTAAAATATTAAGGTCGTATTTTTCCACGAATCTGTGTCGAGTACTCTACTTTAAGCAATGGAACTATTATTTTACCGAAAAGAATTATTGGTTTTTAAAAGAGAAAACAAATGTAATCTGTAGGGTTTTGAGAATAGATAAAGGAGATAGCCCTCGATTTTGACTTACTTTGTAACATTATTTTCAAACAGGAAAAACTCTACTTTTCTACTAATTAATATACTTGACCATGGAGGTTCCCTAAATATGAATGTACCACTATGGAAGATACGTCCACCTGAGATTAAGGTAGTTTGACTAAACTTTTTGCCCTCTAATATAAGTACTTTAATACACGCTTTATGTTGTGAAGCACGCTATTGACCTCCTTCTGATATTCAAAGGTTCAACTTGAGAGGCTTTGGTTCATCTCTTTCAAGAGTGATGTGTAGTTTTTCTTTACTTTAGAGTGATCATTTCGTGGACACGAACCTTTTGGCTACTAACTATGAATTACGAAAATGAAAACCATATATCGATATGTATGGTCCCACTCAACTTAATTCTTGGGTAAATTTTAAGTTATAAATAATTTAAAAATTAGGGGTTTAAATTGCAGAAATAATATCCTTCCCAAAGCTCATCTCAATCGAGTGCTAAAAAGTTCTTAGTCTCTCATTAGGATGGCAGTGGTAGCAGAAAAAGAAGAAATCTATTTTTTAAAAGTAAGGTTTGAAATTGCAGAAATAATATCCTTCCCAATGTATCTTGGTTGAATGATAAAAAGTTCTTAGTCTCTCAATCGGGATAGGGGTGGTAGTAGGAAATTTAAAAGACTTATAAACTGCAAAAATAATATCCTTTCCAACACATCCTAATCAAGCGCTAAAAAATTCTTAGCCTCTCATCCGGGATGGGAGTAGTAAAACTTGAATTACAAAAAAGAAAGTAATTGCACACACACACTATCTCAACAGAAATGGAAACTAATTTAAGAAATAGAAGTTGAAGAATAACTTGAAAACTAAAATTTTATAAGTTCAAAAAGTGTTACATACTAAAGAACCCAAACTAGGGTTTGGAAAATATCACTCAAAAGCTACTCATAAACACTATGTACAACTATGTGAATCTCTACCAGTTCTTTTCAAATCTTCAGCCTGAGTACTCCTTCTATATATAATTTTTTTGATGAACATACCTCCCTTACAAACCCCCATTGTGCACCTGGGTGTGTCGCAGGTATGACAGATAAGATGGTTTGTGGATAGAAATTTCGGAGGCTTATGGAACGGTCTGGAAGATTAGATATGTGTGGCATGAGGGGCACAGGTGTGTCAACTAGGCTTGTCTACGAGCATCGCAGATGGGCTTCGACGGGGCGTGACAGCGAGCTTGTAGCTTGGTCACGGTTGATGACATGGGCTTGTCAGCTAGACCACGAGTGTGATGTCAGGGTGTAACTGGGTCTGTTGGCATCAAAATTTGTCGAATTGCTCTAATTGTTTGTTTTAAATTTACACGGCCAGGTCACGGGCATGACCTAGGGGCATGACCAAGCAAAAATTTGATGAATTGCCAAAAATATGCAGAAATACCTATAGAGCACAAAATAATGTCAAGTTAGAACTGAAAATAAAAAAGAAAGGATTTATTTAGGTATGCACATAATATAATTACATTTGTTTCTTAAAATTAAATTAAAATATAAACTAAATATATATATATATATATATATATATATTCCTACTCATCAAATACCGCCATACTTAAGTTTTGCAATTATAGAGCAAAAGTATGAGTCGACTATACGAACAGTTATAGAATTTTTAATTTAACTATCATTTTATTTAATCAAGGGAAGATAAACATAAAGATCCGGAGTATGAAGAGTTAAGTCCTACTTTATGCAAATGATTTAGCTAGGGATAAATATTCGTAGTCAAAAGACTTCTTGAGAATACCAAATAACAAGCAATATTACAATCATTAGTAATAAGTTTAGATTGGAATTATAAACACCATACCTTGACAGAGATGTGATGGAAAACTGACAACCTATTAATTATGCTCTTTCAAAATTTTTAAGCAAAATTAGATCACTTTGTAGTGGTTTTATGGGGTACAAACTTGGTTTTTGCCTATAAAGTAGGCTTTGATGTAGGATATGATGGATTTTATACTCTCACCTTATACCATATTCTTGCTTTGTTACAACTGCTTAGGAAAAAATTTTCCAAAGCAAAAAAAACATTATAGGACTGAACTTCACTTTAACTAAATGTATATGTATTGGGGCACATACTCCATTTCATATAGTATTTTAACAAATATTGAATGTTTATGTTTACGGAATAAAATGTTATTCCCATTGACATATGATATTTTCTTTTCTAGGAGCACATACTCCTAGATGCTTGCTTGTGTAAGGAAATTTGCCAAGTAAAGAGTAGATATGGGGTTTCAAAAAAAAATTCTAAATTTTGATGAAGATTTTGAGAGCACTTGTAATTGCTTGAAAATTCCTATATTTGAATAAGAGTAAAGTAAAGATAATTACAGTCTACAGATGTTTGGCTAATATAATACACATGCCTCTATTTATCAAAAATCAGAAGTAATGCTCAAAATAAATCCTCTAACTTTTTTTAAAAAATACACAAGATATTCTTTAAAACTTAACCACAGATATTTAGATCTATCTATTTATGATAAATAAATGACTAGAAATTTGATAAAATAAAAAACTGCTTATACATCAACTCAATTTTGTTTTTGTTTTTGGAAAAGAAACAAACGAAGTAGGGGTTTTAATTTTATTTTCAAATCATTGACTAAGCAAAAATATATACTCGGATGCATGTTTTTGTTTCTAAGCAAATATACATGAACATTGAAGAGAAAACATTGTGTATAAAAACAAGACTTCAAAAAAAAAGATTTTGGAAAATACTTATACGTATAAATGTGGTTTTTTTAGAAAAAATAAATACACCCCCATACTTATGTTGTGCATAAGTATAAAGAAAAAGTTAATATATACAAAATATACAGTACAATAGAATAAATATGCTTTTTTGATTGGAGCTTGGGGAGGCCGTAAGAAAAACTTAAATATTTAGTAACTGAACAAGTACAAAAAGCAGATAACTGTGGGGTGTTTCCGACAAGCGCTATGTTTACTGTCACGTAGCTTGACTTGCAGGATGATTTATATATTATGGAGGGTATATGATTCCATTTTTTATTTGAAAAATCCCCCAAAAGGTAAAGTTTTAAGCCATGCCCGTTTACTTTAAAAGAGCCAAGTTCGGGGTGAGAAATAAGAACAGATCCATATGGTCAAACATCTTTAATAGTAAAGGGGTCGGACCATCAGGATGTTAATTTCCCCAAAAAAAGTTTAAGGCATGAGTTATAAAGAAGGATGAGATCTCCCGGTGAAAAATATTTTGGAAATTTTATTTTCCTATCATGATAAAACTTAGAATGCTCCTTATAAAATTTATTGCATTCATAGGTGTTGGCATGCCATTCATCAAGTTCATTTTGTTGAAATTTTCTTTGTTCAGAGGCTAAGTTCATATCCACATTTAAATAAATTTTGCGCCCAGTATACGTGATGTTCTAATTCTTTGTTTTTATGTAGACAAAACGATAAGGTGTACAACCAAATAGTAGTTTTATATGGTGTGCGATAAGCCCAAAATGCTTCGTCAAATTAAAGTAACCAATCTTTTCGATTGATGGCTATAATTTTCTCAAGAATACGCTTTAGTTTCTTATTGACTACCTACACTTGGCCGCTCATTTGTAGGTGATAAGTGGTGGCGAGTTTGTGAGTGACTCCATATTTAGCTAAAATTTTAGCTAACTGGGCATTACAAAAATGTGTACCTCGATCATTAACAATTACACGAGGCATGCTAAACGGATAAAATAAGTTTTTTTTAGAAATTTCACGATAACTCTCGTGTTGTTGGTGGGGAGAGCTTGCGCTTCTGCCCACCTTGAAACGTAGTCAACCGCTACTAAAATATTATACTTTTGAAATGATGGAGGTAGAGGGTGTCACAACCCGCATTTTCTCCGTATTTAAATAATATGTCAGCGTACGAGAAAATACGCGTCGTGATGCCACGCCGTGCCGGGGACAACTGCAAACGTTCAGGCAACCAAGTCCTCATATTTACTTTATGTAAAAGACTTATGAAATTAAGTTTAAAATACATATAAGTTTTTTGAGTTTCCTGACCGTGTCCCTCAGTCGGGTGGATCACTAGTGCATAGGTGAGAAAATATATAAGTTTATGCAGTGGAAAATACTTAGTTAGATTTATTTGTTATCATATATGAGATTGAAATCCTAGCATAATGTAATGATGATGTGACTTCTGCAATTAATATAAATAAAAAAAAGACTTTTATAGTGCTTAAAAATAGTAAGTTTTGCAGTTAAAAAGTTATGTCATGTCAATATTCCAGAATGCAGTTTTGTATACTTGAAAGTAAATATATGTACCGTAACTTAAATCCTTCTCAAAGAGCAAGTATAAACAAGCAATAAGTAACAACAGTAAAAGTAACAAGTAAACTGTCATAAGAATTCTAAGACTATGGTCGTCAACAACTGATACGAACCCATAGAGAAACAATCATGTCTAACAAAATAACTACCTCAACACTTTGAGGTGGACACAAACGGTCGCAACTACTAGCAGCACCAGAAGCACAACTCTATTAGCAAAATATGTTACTGCTCTGAACCTAAGGCATTCTAAAGAAGAACACCTCAGAGGAAAGTTACAATTGGTGGAAAAGAGTAAAAGGATGACCAACAAACCTCGAAGTGAATGAGAGACAACAAATTGACTGCAACAAAAGTTAGTAGCAAAGCAACATAAATAAAACATAAAATCTAGCGGAGCAAGAAAGGCTAAATCACAACAACTTGACAGAACAAAGTGTCAAACATCATCTTTCTTTATTATTCTTATCATTCATCATTTAAAATGAGACTGATCAGCTCAATAGGAAAGAGTACTGTGCCAGGAAAAAAGGTCCACAACACGCACAACCCAGCCAAAAGGCACCATGCCGAGGGAGAAACCCCAATGCGCACAGACCAACGGCTAAGGTAATGTGTCGGGGATCAAGGTCCACAACGCGCACAGACTCAGCCAAAAGGCACTATGCCGAGGGAGAAACCCCAACGCGCACAGACCATCAAAGTTTTCTTTATTTACATATTTAACGACGCAGAGTTTCTTTTATTCAACATAGACTAACGGTCAACAAACTAAAAATCGAATCTTAATGAAACCGATACATCAAAAGGACACTTATCATCTAGGACTTACCCAACGAGATTTCAAAGAGGTTAACAAATGACTTGGACTGATAGATGAAGACTGCAAAGGGTCATACAAGGTTGGGGACGATCAAAAATAACAGGATGCACAAGATAATGTGTACCAACCACATTTTTTTTTTTGAAAAACCAGGTCATAGGTCTAGAACCGCCGCTTTGCGGTGACACATTCATGCCCGGGAAGGTCATCACTACAAAACGCCGATCCTACCATCCAAATCGATCACACCTGTAGGAAAATAATAAAATAAGTCCACGCAAATCACATATATAGTAAATAAACTCCACGAAGGGAGTGTCCACAGAAATAATAAAAGTACTAAATCTTGGGCTCATGCCCCATACATCAAGTCCTCACTATATATCTCTCATTACAGAAGCAAAACTAAAACAACTAGTAGCGAACAGGACTCACAGTCCCTACCGTCTGAACACCGGTACTAGACTTCCCCATCTCTAAGCGTGCTGACCTCTAGGGCTGCTCCTCCATGCTGGGCTCCACAGTCCCCTATAGTGATGTGGTTCGAAAATCATTAGTCTAAAAGACTAAGTCCTATCATCCCCCACCCCTTCCCCCATGGCTCCTAGGCACCGAGCGGGGAGAAGGAAAGGAGAGGACATGAAGGTGGAGAATAACAAATAAGCAGATGGCGGCGAAACTAAACTAGCAGTTCTATAGTATATAAGATAGAATGAAGGTAAAAAGACTGAACAAGAAAAGTAACCTTAACTTATATGAAAACACATAAGCCAATGGATCTTTTGCAGGGATCCTATCGTATAAAAAGTCTCATACCAATTTATACGATGGGGTGTCAGTTTTCTAGAAATCCTACATTTATATTTACTGAAATAAAACCTTAACTTATAAGCATGCTTGCGTGAACTTATAAACGAAGTGGTCATTTTGCAGGGTCTATTCTATAAGCGTCCCATTCCACTTATACAATAGGTGTCGGGTTATATGCAATGATTATGCTATGAAATACAATTATGTCATGATTTGAACAAGCAAGTGCAACTCACCCACTCGACTCTGTGTACACAGACCTTTAGTTCCCCCTTTCTGGTGCCGAACCTCCCAGGATACCTCCGTAGTGGCAAACGGAAGCGGTGGGTTGGTCCTCGCCCACCTCTAAACCGGTAATTGTACTACCAGTCATACCTATCATATGTCTCAACACTGGTGCACTAAGCGGAGCTCCTGCGTACTCTTGTCGGCTAGCGCACCGGACTTTATTTGGCCATGTGCTAAACCACACTTGTCGAGTCAACGTATTGGCGTCGGTGCATCGACCCTCCAATATCGAAAACCAACCACCTTATACTTTATGCACATGCAACCTTGATATATAACCACCGAGCCAAAGCTCGTCGGGCCATCCTGCCCATCACAAACAACAACCCAGCCAAAGCTCGCAGGGCCAACCTGCCCATCTCCAAGTCCACTGAGCCTACTGCCCGAGTGACCAAACCTAACATCCTGGGGCATCGAGGTGAGTGAAAGTGAAACACTAGTTATGTTAGTTACTCTTGCAATTTAGTTTTACCTACAGTTTAGGTTAGCCCAGGACTGCCCAAGTTATTCCCCGTGAAGGGCTCTCAAGGGCACTAGGAACTATGATAGGATTACGCTCAAAGCTCCCTTTCGTAAGGAACTTACTATTGTTGGTTGCTATCAAATATCCCAAACCCTTACTTGTTGTACTAGATCTAACCCTAGAGTATTTGATATTTCCTCTCCACGGGAAAGACGATCTTTCGTCGATCTCGAGCACTTCCTAACACTAGTCAATCCAACACCCTACTCATCCTAACTTCCAAAGATGATCTCATTTTTTATTTATCCAAACAAGCAATTAGCTAACCCCAACTCATGTGCCCAAATTCATATTGCAACATATTTTCTGCAATTTTACTAAATGTAGACCAAGTTAAGCTATATGACGTGTAAAATGGGAGTTACACAAAATAATCACCCAGTACCCCTATAACAATTACTGGAGGGTTGTCATGACATTTGTAGCACAAATTCATAAATTCAAAATTTTCCTAATTATCTGATAATTTATTTAATTATTCTAGTAAATCAAAAACCAAAGTTTGAACATGATGTGCCAATTTGAGACAAGCAAATGCTCCACAAACTTTATGATACATTCAAGATGATTATTTAACACAGATTCCAAAGTCTCCCAGTTTTCCAGCAAAGTTAAAACCTCTAATTAAAATTTTTAATACAACCTATTTTAATCAATTTTATGAGGTAATTGCAGCAAAAATACTTCCAAAAATTTTGAGGAATTTCAGGAATGATTGTACGGACATAGATATTTTCTAGGTCAAGTTTCATGATTTATCAACCAGTAATGAGCTCTAAACAAAATATTGAACTAGTATCCAAATTAATGAGCTTGCGAAGTAGGTACTGTATTTATGTACTCAAAAATCTAATAAAATTCATACATGAGCATAATAGTCTAAAACTTCTTTTGCCTAATTTGCATGACTTTCCAATGGACAGTGGAATCATAATATCCAGATAAATAAGTAGGGCTAACTCATGTATTTATAAAGGAAGTACTAAAATGAATGTTCCAAAATTCCCAATTAAATTACCAGAGGTTCGATCTACCCCTATGACCACACTACCCAAATTTTATTATAGTTCAATGAGTTTTACTAACCTATTCTAGCACTACAAGATTTGTGCCCTAGACTATAGTTAGGTTTTTGAGGAGCCTACCCTTTCCCAAATCCACTAAGATTTTTACCAGTGAGCTTTAGCTACATTAGTACTCCATACCAAATTTTAAGTCCTTACAAGGTCTTTTGACCCCATGCCCTTCACAAGACACAAAAGCCCATCCTCAGGGTTTGGTCTTAGGTCCTAGGGCAAATCTATTCCAATCCACCCCATCTTCTATGAGAGGGTGTGAAAAGCCATGCAAAGTCATTGGCCCCAATTTCAACCTCTGTTGAGGTGATTTGGGCACTCAAAACCCAAAGTGCACTTTTTGACCTAAATATCCTTAATATGGCATGACTAGTGTTTGCATGATTTCAACTCAACCCATCTCCAAATGAGATGAAATTTTAGCCAGATCCTTATAAGGACCCCAAGCACCACTAACCAAAAATTGGGTGAGTTTGGAAGTAATTTGGTCCCTAAATTAATTTACCCTAGAGAAATTAAATAATTTCCAAAACTATAAAAACATTGTCCCCAAAAATTTTCATTTTTTTGCAGGACCTAGATATAGACTAGGGTGATTCCCTGTCCACATTTCAAGTTATTTGGGCAAGGGATGAAGTGTGGGGACCCAATTTAATTTCTGCCAAGCCCTAGGTATAGACCCAACCTAAATGGGTGCCCTGGTCAAACCAAGCACCCCAATTGGTTCAAACCAATTTTGAATTAACGTAGACCCACAGGTGTATACAATTTATGTGTTGACCATTTTCTCTGAATTAGCCTCTTGATATTTTTAATAAGTAAAAACGTTAAATACATTATGTGTGACACAAATGAAATAAACATACATCATAACCTATAGTTTAATTTATTCTCTGCACGAATCTTGGCGCACTATTGGACGGCATCCAGTCATTGTCCACGCGCGCCAACGGCGAGGATTGACTCTTCCTGGGCTGATTTCAAGTCGCTGCTGCCGGCCACCCAGCCATCTCCCTGGCCAGCCACCGCCACCACCACCTCCATTGAGGTGGTGGCTGTCGCCAAGCAGCGGCACAGCCGCCGGAGGGGCTTATTCTGGCGAACCCGATAAGTAAATTTTTACAGAAAAATGGAGAAATATCTCTCCCGATCGGGCTCAATTGAGCTCGAAACTTGGCCCTAAGTGTTGCTATGATCTACCCATGGAAGGAGTGGAGGAGGACCTGAACCGCGGCCTGAGAACGGGTGTTATGCCTCCTCGCCATTTCCGACCACCAAGCTTCGGCTCCTCTGCAACCTCCACACCAACTCCTCTGTAACTGGGATCTGATCGGGGGAATATCTTCCCCTTGCCCTGGTGAAGGTCTCTAATGAAGGAATTGGGGAGAGGAAGTTTGTAACTCCCAATTCTTCAAGTCACCATTAAACACATTAATGGGGAGTTTTTGGTTTGACTAAATTTGAGGTGCTGAGCATCCCCAATGGCCGGCCACCTCCTGAAAACTCCTTCCCTGCCTCCAAGGAGTTAAAGCCTCATCAAAAGGGGGAGTTATAGGGCCTCCATGGCCATGATGGCCATTAATATTCTCTTTCTCTCTCCTCCAAGTTTGTGTAACTCCCTCTTTCTCTCTCCTAGTCACCCATTTCTGAATTTGGTGGGCCCAAAATGTGTCTCACCACCTCCTAGTCCAATGTTCCACACTTGCCTAGGCCTAGACCACTTGGATTGGGCTTGAGTTAGCCATTTAGGCTAGTTTGACCACTTTGTCCCAAGGGTTGTCTTTGGTCAAATTAGCCACTAGAGCTGACCCCAATGGGTCCTTGGTGACCCATGGACATCCCATGAAGTCTAGAAGTACTTGGGTAGGGTTAGCTTGCACACTGTAGGTCACTTGCCCCTAAGTTAGGGCACTTTGACCTATTTAGGGCTAAGGTTGACTTGGGTCAACTTTGGCTCTAGAGTTGACCCCAATGGGTCCTAAGTGACCCATTGACCTCTCCCTAGGGTTAGGAGGACATGAGTGGGATCTACTTGCGTAAGAGAAGGTCAGTTGACCCTATGTAGGTCAGTTTGACCCATTTAGGGTTAGAGTTGACTTTGGTCAACTTAACCACTTGACTGCCCTCCATGGGTCCATAGTGACCCATTGACCCCATATTAGGTCTAGGAAGACCCTGGTAGGGTTGGTTGGGCTGTACTAGGGCATACTGCCCTTAGTTAGGGCACCCTGCCCAAATTTAGGCCTAGGGTGGTTCTAGGTCAACTTGGCCACCCTGGGTCTAGTCCAATGGACCCTTAGAGCTCTAATAAACCTCACAATGGATTGGTGAGACCATGGTGGGGTCTTGGAGTCTTGGTGAAGCCCCATGATCATCTTAAACTATGGTTTAGAAATCTACTATTTGTAGACCATAGTGATCTCACCTACATTCCTAGGTTCACTTGGCCTTCTTAGGCTTCCTAGGGTTTTGTCATGACCTAGTCATGACAAAACCACTCCTAGGGGTCTAGTTGTTTGAGAGATGTTACAAATCCCAATATATAAACAAAAAATTTCGTCCTCGAAATTCTAGTTTGTCCTACGGGGTTTCAAATATAAAAGGAAAATTATAACATCCCGAGGGGTTGTGAGTAATACCTGACTGAAAAGCTCCGGGTACCTCTATTGCATCAAGTCCTGAGGCTCCCATGTGTGCTCCTCTCGCCCTTGATTCCTCCACAGGACCTTGACCAATGGAACCTTCTTGCGACGCAAGACTCGTATTCCCTTATCGTCAATCAGGACCGGTTCTAGGTGAACTGACCGATCAGACGCTATCGGCTCATCCGTGGCCTTAATCTGCTGCTCCGGGCATAGTAGAGCCCTCCTAAGAGAGGATACATGGAACACGTCATGCAGGTTAGCCAGCTCCGGTGGCAGTTCCAGCCTGTAAGCCAAGAGACCGATCCGCTCCCGAACCCTATAAGGCCCCGTATACCTTGTGCTGAGCTTCTTCTTCCGACCGCCTACCCGTGAAACCCCATGCATCGGTCGAATCTTCAAGAATACTCGGTCCCCCACCTGGAACTCCACCTGAATATGCCGAGCGTCGTAATACTTAGCCCATCGGCTATGTACCTCTAGTGTTAACCCCTCAGTCCGCAACATACTACAAGATTCCAAAGCCCCCCTTTCAGCAGGCGCGGACGCAATTTGTCAGTCCGCCCAGTCCGACAATATTACCAGATGGACACCAAGGATGGTAGCCCAGCAGCGGACGCAAGGACTAGTCTGCTCAGTCCGCCAGCACTTGGGGTCAGGTTCTACAGCGGCGGACGCCGGGTCTCGTCCGCCCAGGCCGCCGCCCTCCAGCGTGCGCGCCCAGCAGCAGTGGAAGCTCTAGTCCGCGATCCCAGTCCGCCCCTTCTGCGCGGACTGGCGTGTTCTTTCTTTTTGCTTCCCGTCACCGCTGCCCGGTTCTCCTGTACCCCGGGTAGCCGGTTATTTTAGCCCTGCCCATTTGGGCAGGCCCCCTATCCTATAAATAGGGGGGAGGTGGTGCATCCAAGGCACGCTGACTCGGACCCAGGAGCCTACTTGTTACAGGCTGCGGACTCGAATCCTGTGCCTTGCGGACTCCCCTCGCTCTGCTCTTGTCAACCTTTTCGTTTCACTTGTAACCCAATCCTTCTTCAATCAAAGGAAAGCCCGTCGCAAGAGAGGCATTCAGGCCGCGACGGGCGAAGTCTGTTGTTGTCGTGGTTCACGGCCCTGCTCTTCTTCCTACCCTCAACCGCTCAGTAGATTACTACTCGCAGTCTCCCTATTCCCCGGTGTTCGAACCGTTAGCTGGTGATGCTTGACCCCCTGTGTTTTCGTGCATCAACAGTTAACACGCGACCTTCAGATCCGAGTAGTGTTTTGAAATTAGCGGACGGAAATGTCAGACCGCAGAGCCCTCTCCTCAGACCGCTCCAGCTCTTCAGAGGACTCTCTTTGGGACGCGATTGAACATGCTCGCCTTGAGGCCGAGCAGTCCCGCCAGCAGATTGACCAGCGGCTCGACGCAATCAGCCAAGCTCTGCTCGCGCTTGCCCAACGGCTTGCTCCTCAGGCCACCGCGGACCCTGCGAATTCGCCAGTCCGCCAGACCCCAGCTCGCCGAACTCCGCTTCGGCAGTCGCCAGCAAATCCTCGGAACCCTGCTCAGTCCGCTGCCCCTCTGCGCCCTCAGGAGGAGCAGTTCGCTTTCAGAAACTTCTTCAGAGAAGCTGCCAGGGGCACTCCGGCCCGCCAGCTTCATTTTGCTGACCGCCAGTCCGCCGAGCCCGTGGACTCCCCAGCTCCAGTCCGCCCATTCTACCCCACAGAGTTCGAGACCCCGTCCCCCTTTGTCGACCGAATCCGATGGGAATGGGCTCCGAGCAACTTCAGGGAGCCTCGCATCCCATTCTATTTAGGAGCGACAAATCCAGTTTCTCACCTCCAAGCATTTGAGGGGGCAGTTGCTTTGAGATGCCTCTCAGATGCAATCAAGTGTAAACTGCTGGTTACCACTCTCGAAGGACAAGCGAGAGAGTGGTTCTATGAGCTGCCTTCGGGCACAATCTCTTCTTTTGCAGAGCTTCGTAGCCAGTTACTGCTGAGGTTTGCTACCTCAAGGAAGAGGAATAATGGGCCAGCTGCCCTATTTGAAATAAAGCAAAGGGATAATGAATCGATGGCGCGATTCGTTGATCGCTTTCAAAGAGAGATCCAAGGGGTCATGAATGTAAACCCCGATTATTATAAGGTCGCCTTGATCCATGGCCTCCGGGAGGGCCCTCTGAAGTTTAAAGAAACAACCAAGGCACCTGAGACTTATCAGGAATTGATCGCCATGGTCAACCGTTTCATAGAAGGAGAAAATGCCAATCCTACTTATGTCTCATCCCTGACAGCTAAGGCTGAAGGAAGGGATGCCTCCGCTTCTTCCTCTCGTGGCAAGCCCCCTCGCCCAGACTTCCAGCCTCCGTCTCAAAGAGGCAGAAACTTCCGCAACAAGAAACCTTTCCAAAGCCATCAACAGTTTCGTGAGCAGAGACTGTCGTTGGCCGCCACTCCCTCCATTCCATTGCAAGCTCTTCCCATCCTCCAACAAGCAGCCTTGCCTGCTCCAGGCCAATTTGATGAAAGCCCCATGGAGGACGCTGCAGATCTGGACCTTAACGAAGTCATCCAGATCTTGCAAAGAAGATCAGAAGAAAAGAGGCACGAGCCTCAGAAAATGTGGAAGCCAAGAAATAACGCACAATATTGCCAGTTCCACAAAGAAAAGGGCCATCTGACTGAGGACTGCAAGGCCCTTCGCGCGCTGATAGAGAAGTTGCTTGCCGAGGGCAAGATTGACCTGGCCAAGAAGGATTCTCCTTCCTCTTCGAAGCCATCCACATCGAAAGGCAAAGAGGTAGCTGAGGCATACCAAGAATGTGTGGATGTAGAGGATGAAGGCCGTCTGGGGCCGATCAACGTCCCGGTGGAGTGCTTCGATGCAGATGAATGAAGGGGTCCTGGGACGCCTCTTCTTCATCCATGGTGGAGCCGGGACCGAGTCCACCCGAAAATCGTCAATTTCAAGGATCACCCAGGCAGAGGTGGTCTCTTCTTCCGTTGCTCCTCCAAGAGAAGTCGTCACCTTTGCTCCAGAAGATCTACCTAAAACAGCCAATCCATTTGATGATGCAGTTGTAATCAAGGCTGTGGTTGGAGACTTTACAGTGGATAGGATTCTTGTTGACACAGGCAGCTCGGTCAACCTCTTGTTCAAGTCTACCTTTGAGGCCCTGAGGACCGGAAAGCCTCTGCTTTCCACTGAGGGGCCACTCTATGGTTTCTCGGGAGAGAGAAAGGAAGTAGAGGGCAGCGTCATCTTGCCCGTGAAGCTTGGAGGGGCAACTAAGAAGATACAATTCATAGTGGTTGACGCCCCCAGCAGCTACCATGCCATCTTCGGCAGGCCCCTGTTAAACAAGTATCAAGCTGTGGTTTCCACTTACCACCTTGCCATCAAGTTTTTTGCGGATGGAAGGATGTTGCCGGGTCAAGAGTGACTCAAGAAGAGCAAGGGAGTGCTATGTCCGTACTGTCAACATGGTTGAAGCCAGCCCTTCCCTTGCTCCAACAGAAGCTGCAGAAGTCTCTCCCAGTTCAGAAGTTGCTGCCGATGAAGGTGCTCACCTGGAACCTGCCCAGGTGACGCAAGGAGTCCCCATTGCTGAGGGGGAGGAGAGGAAGCTCTCCATCAACTCGGAGCTACCTGAAGATCAAAAGGCTGAGTTGATTTCCTGCTTGCTGAACAACCTGGATGTCTTCGCCTGGTCAGCAGAGGATATGCCAGGAGTGGATCCTGATGTTGCTTGCCATCACTTGAACGTTGATCCCGGCTGCAAGCCCATACAACAAAAGAAGAGGGACATGGCTATAAAGCTTGCTGAACCAATAAGGGAGGAGGTCGCAAAGCTCCTCAAAGCAAATTTTATCAAAGAAATTCAATATCCTACTTGGATTTCTAATGTTGAAATGGTTAAGAAACCAGGAGGAAAATGGCGAATGTGTGTAGATTTCACCAAACTTAATAAAGCATGCCCTAAAGATTGCTACCCCTTGCCTCGGATAGATTCTTTAGTTGATTCCGCGGTAGGGTACTCTTACATGAGTTTTTTAGATGCATTTTCTGGTTATCACCAGATAAGAATGCATAAGCCTGACGTTCCTCACACGTCGTTCATAACTAATGATGGTTGTTATTGCTACCTTGTGATGCCCTTTGGTCTTAAGAATGCTGGTGCAACCTACCAACGGATGATGGACCGTGTGTTTAACCATCAAAAGGGAAGAAACCTAGAAGTGTATGTAGACGATCTCTTGATTAAGAGTAAGTCGTTTTCGCTGCACTTGCGAGACCTAGCAGAGATGTTCGCTACTCTGTGTAGGTATAAAATGAAGCTCAATCCTTTGAAATGTACGTTTGGGGCGAGTAAGGGGAAGTTTCTTGGTCATCTCCTTAACTCCGGAAGGACTTGCCCCCAATCCTGATAAAGTGAAAGCCATCCTTGATATGCCTACCCCTCGTTCGCCTAAAGAAGTTCAGCAGTTTGGGGGGAGGCTGGCGGGCCTTGCGAGATTTCTCTGTCGGGTTGGAGATAGGAGTGCTCCATTCTTCAAAACTCTCCGAGGAGCCTCCAAGTTTGAGTGGACGGAAGAATGCTCCAAAGCTTTTGAGCAGTTGAAGATGCAACGGACCTCAGCACCCCTGCTTCAGAGTCCTCGGCCAGGAGAGATTCTTTTCTTGTACCTAGGGGTTGGCCCCGAGGCCGTCAGCTCCATTCTTCTTCGGGAAGAGGGCAGAAAGCAATTCCCAATTTACTATGTTAGCCATATTCTGAAGAGTGCTGAGACGCGGTATCCAATTTTGGAGAAGTTAGCCTTGGCGCTAGTCATGTCGGCTCGCAGGCTCCGCCCGTACTTCCAAGCACATTCAATTCAAGTTGTCACCGATCAGCCTTTGAAGGGTGTGTTGGAGAAACCAGAACATTCCGGCAGACTAGCTAAGTGGGCAATAGAGTTGAGTGAATTTGAAATCTCTTATGTGCCCAAGACAGCCATTAAAGCTCGGGTCCTAGCAGATTTTCTAATCGACATGCCAGAGTCCAGTTCTGATCAGGCAGAAAGGTCACCTTTGGCTTGGACCATCTATGTTGATGGTGCCTCAGCAGAAGTTCTTCTGGAGCAGGAGTGGTTCTCATCAATCCAAACGGAGTCAAGTTGGAGCAGGCCATCAAATTTTACTTTCCAGTAACAAATAATCAGGCCGAATATGAATCTTTGCTGGCAGGCTTGAGGCTCGCAAGAGAACTAGGAATCGATCATGTCCACATCAAAATCGATTCTCTGGTGATGGCGTCACAAGTCCTCGGTAACTTTGAGACAAGAGAGCCAATCTTGAAGAAATATCTAGCTCTCGTGAAGATTGAAGTTGGCAGGTTCAAGAGCTTTACTATCGAGCACATCCCCAGAACAGAAAATGAGGAGGCCGATTTTCTTTCCAAGCATGGGATGCTTTTAGGAGGGACAACTTCCGAGCTCTTCCGCCCGGCAGTGGTGGAAGGAGATCTGATGCAAGTAGACCAACATGCTCTTGGATGGACCCATTCATCCTCTATCTGTCAACAGGAGATTATCATCATACAGTCAGAGATAAGAAAAAGTTCAGAATAAAAGCAGCTCATTACTTCCTAGTGGCGGGAGTCCTCTACAGAAAAACTTTTCTCTCTACCATGGCCCGATGTGTTTCAGAAGAAGAAGCTTTCACTGTTTTGCAAGAGGTTCACTCAGGAGAGTGTGGAAGCCACTCGGGAGCAAGAACTCTTGAAAAACGAATCCTGCGGCAAGGATATTTCTGGCCCACTATGAAGTGAGACTCTGAGATCTATGCCAGAAGATGTGTTCAGTTCCAGAAGTTTGCTCCACTTCAGCACCAAGCAGCTCAGTCCCTCAGATTGATTGCAACTCCATGGCCCTTCACAGTTTGGGGAATGGACCTCCTCGGTCCTTTTCCATGGCAAGCAGTCAGCGGCGTTTCATCATCGTAATGATCGACTATTTCAGCAAGTGGATCGAAGGCAAGGCATTGGCAAAGATAACTACTCAGGTCGTCAGAAACTTCATTTGGGGGGAGATTGTCTGCCGACATGGAATTCCAATGGCTATAATCACTGATAATGGGCCACAATTCAACAACTCCGAGATGATAAATTTTTGCAAGCAGATCGGAACAGAGCTGCGGTTTGCATCAGTCCATCATCCCAGAAGCAATGACCAAGTAGAAGCAGCCAACAAGCAGATCCTCAATTTACTCAAAAAGAAAGTGCAGAATCTCAAGGGCAGCTGGGCTGATCAGCTTCCATCAGTTCTCTGGTCCCTTAGGACAACGCCATCATCCGCAACTGGGGAGACTCCATTCAAGTTTTCTCATGGCTCAGAGGCACTTATCCCGGTTGAGTTTGAAGTCCCGTCACCCAGATTTCTGCTTGCAAGAGAAGGCGTTGAGGACTGGCTTGAGTTGAACAATGAAGAGATGAGGTTCAGCTTGGAACACGTCGAGGCCATCAGAGATCAAGCAGCCATAAGACAGGAAGAGGTCAAAAGGAGGATGGCCCGCTACTTTGATCAAAACGTGAGGATCAAACACTTCCAAGTGGGAGATCTCGTTCTAAAGAAGATTGATGCTGCTGCAAGAGCTGGTTCGGTTGGGAAGCTTAATCCAAATTGGGCCGGCCCTTTTGTTATCAAAGAAGCATTAAAGAGCGGCGCTTACCGTTTGCAGACATACGAAGGAGAGGATATACCACACACCTGGAGCGGAGATGATCTCAAACGGTTCTATTCTTGAAACTCCTCTCTACTTTGTGCATCTTCTTCAAGAGTTATTATGAATAGAAACTGCCTGCTAACGCTTCTTCAAGTGTTTGTTTATGTAATCATAACAGATGAAATGCTAAGAAAGATTCAAAAAACGGTTCTGCGCCTGAACTTCCTTTTCTTTCTTAAGTTTGCTTTCTAAATATATTTTTTATAATCCATATTGACACCCTTTTCTAGTGTTTTTTCTCTCCCCCAAAGACCTTTAACGGTTCACTGATACCAGGAGACATCGCCGAGTTCAGCAAAACCTCCCCTAGAGCTGTTGTCATTAGCGTAACACCACAAAGACCACGTGTTGTGAGGAGATTTCGCACCGTGTAGTGGGAGCTTGCAGGCTCTAGCGCGGTTGGATTCTGGACTTCGGATCCCGGCAAGTACCTGACCCCACCTCGGCATTATGGAGGGCTGGGTGGGGTAAAGCTCTACCATGCCATCATAAGGATATCGTTACAACTTCGATGATCGCGTGAGGAAAGTATGTCGTTCCGGCTCACCTGCCCGCTGGTCATCTTAGCTGGTAACCCTCGAACACTCCATGGTACCCTCAAGCAGTGCCTGCAGGAGACCCACAGCTTAGACTGTACTCCAGGCAAGAGGGCAGGGAACCGTTCCACCAAATGAGCATTTTGCTCTTCGCAGGGAATTATCTGCGGACTGGTTTTCTCTGTCCTCTCAGTCCGCTTGTTTGGGTTGATTTTATAGCTTGTAGCCCGGTGAGGAAAGTATGCCGCTCCGGCTCACCTGCCCACCTGGTCGCAAGCTATAAATCATTTCTATTGTGAGCGGATTGGTTTTCTGTGTCCGCTCAGTCCGCCAGCTTGGGTTGATTTTATAGCATGTAGCCCGGTGAGGAAAGTATGCCGCTTTGGCTCACCTGCCCGCCTGGACGCAAGCTATAAATCATATCTTGTATTATGAGTGGATTGACTTTCTTTATCGCTATGGGTCATTTCTATCTTGGCGCACTGGTCTTATCTATCCGCGCAGTCCGCCAGTTTCCTTGGGATTTTATAGATTCTATCTTTGGCGGAATGGTTTTCTGTATCCGCTCAGTCCGACAATTTTCTTGAAACCATTATCTATAATCATTTCTATAATGAGCGGGTTGGTTTTCCGTATTCGCTCAGCCCGCCGATTGGTTTTCATACGTTACAATTTGATAAGTTAATAAAGAGAAATGCGGACTCTACTAGAAAATGAAGTACCACTTGACATTGTTTAAGGCTATTCGCTCAGCTGGCTATTCTTGTCATTTTTTAAGGGCAAATGTTGAATGGGTTAATAAGTTGGATTCTCTCATCAGCAAAAGTTCGTCATAAATGATGTGTCGTGCGGACTGCAATTGAAACTCAACAGAGTCCGCCTGACAATTTCTTCTTATTCCGACGGACAATAATATTCTTTAATCAGCAAGATAAAAAGCTCAAACTTATCAGCATGACGTGCGGACTGCTAAGTGTCGGTGCGATGAGCGTGGAAAGAGAACATTGCAGAAAGCACACATGCCAAAAATATCCTTTTTCTATTTCATGAAAAATTGTTTACATCATTCTATATGTTCGGCGGACTGCAATCATGCGTCCGCCACTTTTACAAAAACAAAAAAGATAAAAATACATTGATCAATCTGTAGTCCTTTGTTTCTTCTCTGGAGGTGCAGGGCTGTCACCAACAATGTCAACTTCAGGAGAGTAGCCCCCGGAGCCGCTCCCGCTGCTATACGATCCTGTACTCGAGGCGGACCCACTATGCGAGCTCCCGGTAGCAGAAGAAGATGCAGAAGTGTCGGACTCCGCGGACAGTTCCTCTACTCGCTGGCTTGAGGCAGCGTTGTACGCTGTCTCCTTGACGCTTGGCTCTTCGCCTTGCCCTCCGACTTCTTCTTCTTCTTCTTCTTCTTCGCCTTCTTCCTCAATAATATCTTTGCCTTTGTTAGCCCTCTCCAGCGCCGCGACCTGCGGAGCCAGCTCAGGGAAGATCTTCAAAAAAGGGACGCCATCCACTCACTCCTTTATGAAGCCGTCGCGGACAAGTCGCTCAATAGCGACCTCGACGGTCTCCTTTACGAAAGGGAGCATGACAGACTGGAAGTTGTTGTTTTCCAAGTCATAGGTGACCTGCGCAAAACAAAAAGCAAACGTCAGACAGACCGCGGCGGATGGCAAATTAAGGCCGCTGCGAATTCAACTCACCCCCAGCTCCTCTCTTTGCTGAGCAACCCTTTTTACCAGCCGCACATTCCTTTCCTTTAGCGCTTTATTATCCTTTTGAAGTTGTTCGTTCTGCCTCAACAGGTCTCTGGCCAGAGTGGCAACATAGTGGTTTGTCACCGCGCTGTTCGCAGAAGCCTGAGAGGCTAGCAGAGGGAGGTCGGCGGCGGGCACCTTCTTGAGATCGCTCAGGTTGCGCTTTCCGTAAAGCGCGGAGATTGCGATATGGGCGTGGCATGTTATCCGCGGACTCTTCCACGAAGGAAGCGCGGTGGATAAGCGGACGTTTTTATTCTTGCTGTGCCAGTGGACCATAGGGTTCCCCTTGAGGTCCTTCTGGCTGATGCCGAAGCCACTCATGGAGAAGCTTTCTGAGGAAGAGTAATCCGCTGCGGGATCCCCTTCCTCCTTCCTCTTTCTGGCGACTGCTTCTTTCTTTTCTTTCTGTGTAGGGACGAAGCCGTTGGGTGTCTGCGGCAAGTTAGCGGGCACCACCAAGGTCGCTGCAAAAACAAATAGGTTAAACACCAAGGTCGCGGCGGATACAAAAGCTGAGTTCGGAAGCTACTTACTCTCTTCGGGCATGACGTCCGCTAAACTCGCCAGCAGCGGAATATAATGCTCGATGTCGAGCCTAGCGTTGGCCAAGAACTCGACAATGGCGGACTCTAGATCATCCAGTTGCACACTTTTGAAGGCGGAGTCCGCGCGCACCTGCGGATAGGTGTGTGCGAACCCTAGGTGGCCCTCAAAAATCAGGAACCTAGAGGTCCAGTTGTGGATCTTGTTGGGAAGACCCACAACTTTCATTCCCCTGCAGTAGAAGTATATGACCCCCTTGTAGGGGCGGCCTCCGGAAGCGGTGATAGAGCGGACAGAGAATATCTTTCGGAAGATATTCATTGAGAAAGCAATCTTTTCAGATCGCAAGTAAGAGACAAAGCTGCAGATCGCAGCGAGTGTATTCGACGCAAGCTGTCCAGGCACCATTCCATAGTGCTCGAAGATCGCAGCAAGTTCCCATAGAAGCGGAAACTTGAATCCGCTGTCGAAATGGTCCACTGGAATGGCGATCTGGGTCGCGGTTGAGAAGTTCAATCTTTCTTGATGGGCGGGAAGGCGGACGAGAATGTTCGAGTTCGCCATCTTCTTTTCGACAAAGGCGTCCAGGTCGGCCTCTGTCAAGGTGCATTTCCGGTGGTCCGCGGTATGGAAGGCGACAGCAGCATCAGTCCGCGCGGACACCATTTTGCAGGCCGCAGGGTTCCTTGTACTTCAGCTGTTTCCTGCATAAGAGAAAGCAGAAGGCCCTATTTATAGCTAAAGAGTCTGACAACTTTTTGACCAGGCCGCAGAGCTCGCAAATCCAATCCGCAAAGACCGCAAAAAGTTAAAACAGCCAAATAATAACGCGGATGCAAACACAGATTCACATGCCAAGGAAAGTTCAAAGCAAAAAGTTGTGGCCGACACGATTTGTTGTCTACTCAGATCGCGCTTTTTCTCCCAGGTCATAAGGAGCGGATACATTTTCAATCCGCCTAGTTCGTAGTATTGCCACCTGCAGGTTAAATATCGAGCAGACACAACATTAGTCTGCGCAATTCGCCACCACGTATTAAGCTACATAATTTGCGGATATATAATCTGAGTCCGCACAGATCAAATAGAGTTCATTTTACAACACAGCATTGCTTGAAGCACAATTATCCAATTAATTATACAGTTAAGCAAATAAAAGCTCAAGGCATTGCGGACTCAACGGTCCCTGTTGTCGGTCCGCGCCGGCTTTTCTGCCCTGTCTCTGCATAGATGATTCGCTTGATCGCTTATCTGGAGAATTTCGCTGTACACACGACAGAGATGATGATGAATGACATTTATGGTCCGGTGCATGTGAGCAGCCTCCCGATCTACCCAGCTGAGAGGCACCATCGGCTCCGCCGCCGGCCTATGCTCCTCATCCGCGGGCTGTTGGACACCTGCCGGTGCAGCGATCTCCGGAGCAGCGCGATCTGGCGCTCGTGGCCTCTGCTCAGCGACCTCAGCAGTCCGCTTCTCCTTTCCTTCATGCACTGACGCCAAGTGCTTGCCCTTATAGAATCGGACGTCATCCGCGAGCCTCTTCTTCTCCCTTTCAGACCTCTCCAGCGCCCGTGAGATGCTGGTGATCTGGTCTTTTAGGGCCTTCTCGCGTTCCGCGGACGCTTTCTCACGCGCCGCGGACGCCCTCTCGCGCTCCTCTGCTTTCTCTAACTCAGCTTTGACACACTGCATTTCAGCTTCAAATTTCTTCTCTAACTCTTTAATCATATTCAAGCTGGGCGGCTCATCCCCCGCGGATTCCACGTGCGAGACCGCGTCAGCACCGGTAATTGGTGTGACCACAAACTCACCACTCTCGATGGAGCCCGGTGGCGACATTCTACCTGCAACAAACAAAGTCAACTCCACATTCAAAGGCAGCTCGCGGCGGACGCAAAGAAAGGATGAAAGATCACTTTTAGACATAGCAGCAGCGAGTTGCCGACTATCGAAGATGATTGGCTGCCTTGCCCGCTCTGGGTCAAAGGCGCTTAACCGCTTCCTCCATTCACGATGAACCTCGCTCTCTTCTCAGCAGCCGAACTTGTTGAAACCACAATATCGTCTGTCTCGGTGATGATTCTGATTGGTCTTGACGTCTGCGGCGCCGACCTGTAAAGCCACTTACGCTGAAAGTATTTAGGCGCGGGTTGAAGTTTACCTGACCGCAGCAACTCCGCAGCAATCCGCAGATCCTCAGCGGCTTTATCCGCCGCGGCCTGCTTCGAGGCCGCCCCCACCGCAGCAACATGAGCAACAATTTGTTTCTTTTGCTCCTCTATCTTCTCCTTCAGTCTCTCTCTCTCCTCTTCCTCCACAGCGGACAAGGAAGGGAGTTCGTCACCCTTATTTCCAGTAGTCTCCGCCTCAGATTGCTGCAGTACAACCAGCAAGGATTCGTTGATTAAATCAAGTTGATCGACGTCTATGGAATCAATTATCTCATCCGTGGATAGACTGACCGTTGAGAGGGAATTATCTCCCTGGATTTGGGCCTCCGGAGTAACCAGATCGCTGTCTGGAACTTCTTTGTCGCGCGGCCTGTGTTGTAAGTCCACTTCCCCAGCCCGCTTGGAGACGTTTTTCTCCTTCATTGCGCGCAGCTTCTTCTCAACCCGCTCGGCCACGGTCGCACCATCCCTCTTCCTCTTCTTCCTCTTAGCAATCTTCTCAGCAGAATCCGCGGCGAACCCCCCTAAATCGGGCTGGTTTTCGCAGACAGGTTCAGGATTCACAACAGGCAATGCCTTTGAGGGCGCATCGTCCTCTTCCTCAGTCCGCCTATCATCTTCATCCAGGTTAACAATAGGCACCTGGGCATGGGGAGAAGATACGTCAGCACCAAGGTGTTCGCCAGCAGTGTCCGCCGAAGTTGCGGTTTTCTGAGAAGGGGCGGAGTCCGACAAGGTCGCCATCTTCTCGCTTCTCAGTGGTTCGGCGTCGATTGCGGCATCCCCGCGAGCGGATACGTAGGCATGGCGGACAGCTTTCTCCGCAGGCTTCTGGCTCTGGGAACTCTCTCCTATGGGGCGGACGAGATCTTTTCTTGTCGACCTCTTTACAATCTTCTTGGTCTTCATAGGCGTCGACAGTGCAGGATCGCCCTTTGTAGTGAGACTAGAGAAGAAAGCTCCAAGCCTAGCCATGCCGGACTGGAAAGTAGAGACCTCAAGTGGTGAGTAGCGCCCCGTGTCGATCGAGATTCTCAACAGTTCCAGGCCCTAAAGCGATATTTATAGCGTTGGCGGCGTTTTCGAGGCTTGCGGACTCGGCGGTTAAGAAAACATTTTCGAAGTTTTCTGAAAACTTAAAAATGTGTGGGGATTATGTTAACCCCTTAGTCCGCAACATACTACAAGATTCCAAAGCCCCCCTTTCAGCAGGCGCGGACGTAATTTGTCAGTCCGCCCAGTCCGACAATATTACCATTTGGACACCAAGGATGGTACCCCAGCAGCGGACGCAAGGATTAGTCCGCTCAGTCCGCCAGCGCTTGGGGTCAGGTTCTACAGCGGCGGACGCCGTGTCTCGTCCGCCCAGGCTGCCGCCCTCCAGCGTGCGCGCCCAGCAGCAGTGGAAGCTCTAGTCTGCGAGCCCAGTCCGCCCCTTCTGCGCGGACTGACGTGTTCTTTCTTTTTGCTTCCCGTCACCGCTGCCCGGTTCTCCTGTACCCCGGGCAGCCAGTTATTTTAGCCCTGCCCGTTTGGGCAAGCCCCCTATCCTATAATAGGGGGGAGGTGGTGCATCCAAGGCACACTGACTCGGACCCAGGAGCCTACTTGTTACAGGCTGCGGACTCGAATCCTGTGCCTTGCGGACTCCCCCTCGCTCTGCTCTTGTCAACTTTTTCCTTTCACTTGTAACACAATCCTTCTTCAATCAAAGGAAAGCCCGTCGCAAGAGAGGAATTCAGGCCGCGACGGGCGAAGTCTGTTGTTGTCGTGGTTCACGGCCCTGCTCTTCTTGCTACCCTCATCCGCTCAGTAGATTACTACTCGCAGTCTCCCTATTCCCCGGTGTTCGAACCGTTAGCTGGTGGTGCTTGAACCCCCTGTGTTTTCGTGCATCAACATCTAGCATCCTGTCCCGTATCAACCTCACCTGAGCCTCGGTGTCCTCAACAAACTCTGAACCCAAAGACTTTGGATCCTCGTCCTGTATCCATGATAGCAGAGTCCTACACCTCCGCCCGTATAGGGCCTCATAAGGAGCCATCCCTATGCTGGACTGCTAGCTGTTATTATATGAGAACTCGATCAGTGGCAACAACTTCTCCCAAGGCTCACCGTGATCCAATATGCAAAGCCGCAGCAGATCTTCCAAAGTTCGATTGCTACGTTCCGTCTGTCCATCAGTCTGGGTATGAAAAGCTATACTAAATGTCATCCGACTGCCCAAGTAAGTCTGCACTGATCTCCACTCCATGGACGTAAATCGTCCATCCCGATCCGACACAATCATCCTGGGTATGCCAAGATAACGGACGAACTTTTCCACGAATTTCCGAACTAGCACACCAACCGAGTCAACCTTCCTGATTGGGATAAATCTGTCTACCTTCATTAGTCGGCCGACGATCACCCAGATCAAATCGTTCCCCGTCCGCGATCGGGGAAGCCCATGTATAAAGTCCATCGCGATATCATCGAACTTCCACTCCGGCACTAGGAGTGGCTACAATAATCTTATGGGGTTTCTGCATTCTTCCTTCACTAGCTGACATGCCTCGCAGTGGGTCATGAAGTAGGTGATATCCTTCTTCATGCCTGACCAGTACATGGTCTTCTTCAGATCCGCAGCCATCTTTGTAATCCCCGGGTATACCGAATACCGACTGTAGTGAGCCTCCGTCATAATATCCTCCCGGACCTAGCCTCCCTCTGGTATGTAGACCCATCCTATGAAGCACACTAGTCCATCCATCAGTGTGTAATCTCCAGCATTTGCTGAACTTCCCATAAAGCTGGTATGTAACACCCCCTATCTGTACCATAGCATATAGCAGTAGGTCCGGCCGGGGCCCGACGCCATATACCACAGACAGACCGGGCGGTTACTCAATGGAAAGCATCCAACCAATGTACAACGTCCTACACAAAGTCATTCTAGCGGAAGCAATTTTAATAGTTGCAAAATAAAATAACCCAGCTACCAACATGAATGTCCACTACAAAGCCAACAGGAATGATCGTATAAATACACAAGTACTGGGCTTAAGGCCTTACAATATTTTGCTCCAACATAAAATGTTTTCCAAACCTCGGCATGCAGACCGGTCATACATGAGTAAAACAAGTAAACACTCAAATTAGGCCTTCGAGGGCCGGCTCAGCAACTTGGGCTTTAGCCCGCTATTTAGCACTCGGCTCTACAACACCTGCAAGCAACAATCCACCGCACGGTGGCAAACAAAGGCAACTGTCAGCTATGCTGACCAAATTATAATGATCCCGCCCCCAACCCGGGGCGGCGAAGCTGCTTCCCTGCACTTTGTTAGCATAAACATCAGTATAGTGTAACAATACATCAACACAAGCGTAGGCACGCACGGCCATACACCCCGTGCTCTCAGGGCACATTCTCGGTGAACACGGTCCAAGTCCACTGACTCACCACCGCCCCCAGGACAACAATATCTCGTGAGCATCTGGTCTTTCTGGCCACTGCATAAGACCCTCCATCTATGCCAATGTCGAGTACCACGTACCTTAGGTCTCTCTAACTGAACCACATTGATCGGGTAAGGTTCTGCCTGACCTGTTGCTCACACCGCAACGTCAATTAAGTCGTCTGAGCGGGTCAAGCCTCCCGAGTCCCATATCTCCTACACATATCACATAACCCAGTTATGTTTAGGTTGGCTCCCAGACCACCATGTTGGCATAATCACGCATCTGCCCAGTTTTCCGGGTGCACCTTGGAGTTAATCCCCAAGGCTCCCTGTTGCAATCTAACGAGTAGAAAACCCGAAAAACAAACATTCGCGCGGAGCCTTCTCCGGCCATTCATGCAATGCAACATCACCGATTAAGACCAGCTTGTCCGGGTAGGCTTCACACATCATACCTATATCCGTTCTCGATTGCGGACTCTATATGTACACACCGTGGACTATTCATGTCTACCCTAAATAATGCCTCAACTCACCGCAAACGCGCGAGGGCGGTCTTCCTATGTAAGGGAAAAGAAGAGCTTCACATGCTCAAGTAGAGAATCGTTACCCTAGCATTTATTCCTTGGCTCCATGAAAATGTACGCAGATGAAAGCCACCGCACTCTCCTTGCCTCCGTAGATCCGAAGTCGGTTCGCTATTTGGAGCTCTGAAGCTCTACCAGTGACCACATCTAGGCTTCTTCTTCCTCCTTTGCTCTCCCCTCTCTCTAGCCATAGAAAGAGAACGACACAAGTAAAATGAGGGTTTCAAAGGCCCAATCCCGGGTATATCCCAGTAGGAACAACCCCCAGCCGTTGGATCCCAAAATAAGGAAACGAACGGCCACGATCCGTAGCTAAAAAGCAAAACCTGGGCCGAACACGGCCAGTGACACGTCGGTGTCCAGGGTCGTGTCCCTCATTTGCCGTGAAAATCTAAACGTCTTGAAAAACACACGGGCAACCGACACGCCCGTGTTCGACCTGACACACCCGTGTCAGCCAGTACACGCCTGTATTCTCGGGCGTGTTCCTCCATAAACACAGGACCAACACCAACCCGAGACTCACACGGGTCTTGGACACGCCCGTGTCCTATTTTACACGCCCGTGTCATACCTGAACACGCTTGGGCTCCAGGACGTGTTCACAGTCTCAACAATTCGTCGAGCACAGTTCGTCGACCACCCGACACGGCCTTGGACACGCCCGTATCCTAGGCCGTGTTCCGTGTCTCGATATTTCGTCGAGCAAAAATTGTCGACTTCCCTGGCAGATCGTCTACACGAGCTCGACACGCCTTGAGACACGCCCGTGTCTCAGGCCGTGTTCGCTGCTCGATGATCGTCGACTCCGGAATTCGTCGACCTCTCGGCCAAATCGTCGACCCAAACACAACACGCCCCGCCAACTTCCAAATTTGGCCCAGAACGCATTCCGTCGATTTTTGAGTTTCGGGGCGTTACAACTCTCTCCCTCTTAAAAGAATTTTGTCCACGAAATTACATAAAGGAAAGATAAGCATAAAACTTAAACGGTACTTGAGCAAAATAACTCTGGGTACTCCTCAAGCATAGTCTGCTCTCGCTCCCAAGAGAGCTCCTCCCTACCGCAATTGACCCAACGGACCTTGACCATCCTGATCTATTTATTGCGTAGCCACCTGACTTCTGAGTCCTCAATACGTACGGGCTTGACCTTCGTCATCAACCCACTATCTAACGACACTTGATTCACCATGATCACTTGCGTAGGCTCTTGCACCGCCTTCTGTAGCACTGATATATAGAATACATCATGTAGACGACTAAGCTCCACTGACAGCTTCAACTGCTACGCTGCTTTAACAATCCGCTCTAGAACCTCAAACGGTCCAAGGTACCTCGGGTTTAGCTTCTTCAAGCGCCGCACCCGCGAGACACCCTTGAACGGTATGATCTTCAAGTACACCCAATTGCCAACAGCGAACTCCATGTTCCTGTGCTTGGCATTATAGTACTTAACCTGGCGGTCCTGAGCGATTAGCAACCTCTCCCGAATGGTTCTCACCAAAGAGGTAGCATCCTCCAACTCTTGTCGCTTGTATAATTTTGACTCGCTCGTTTCCAACCAAGACAACGACGTGCGACATCTTCTACCATAAAGGGCCTCGTAGGGCACCATTTGTATGCTTGCCTGCTAGCTATTGTTGTACGCGAACTCCACCAAGTATAGGTGGTCTTCCCACAGTTTAGCGAAATCCAGGACGCACATGCGAAACATGTCTTCCATCGTCCTATTGACCCTCTCGGTATGCCCATCCGTTTGCGGATGAAAGGGTGTTCTAAAACTCAGCTTTATACCCAAGATCTGCTACACCAACCTCCAATCGTTGGACGTGAACCGTCCATTCCGGTCACTCACGATGCTGCGGGGCACACCGTGAAACCGTACTATGTTATCCACATACAATTTTGCCAATTTCTCAACCGGATCATCTTTCCTATGTGGAATGAAATGCGACACCTTCGTTAGACGATCTACGACCACCCAAATGGCGTCGTTCCCCTTTTGCGACCTTGGAAACCTGTGCATAAAGTCCATAGTAATGTCGTCGAACTTCAACTCCGGAATAGGCAAGGATTTCAAGAATCCTCCCGGCTTTTGGCACTCCGCTTTCACCAAGGCGCAAGTTTGATACTTCGCCACGTAGAGCGCCACATCTTCGTGCTCCCCAGGTGAATTGAGTACTTAGTATGATGCGCCTCGTACACCAATTCCACCCGCCAATTGCCCAAGTTTGGGACGCACGGACGACCGTCCTTCCAAAGCAACCCATCCTCAATGAAGCAGATTTGGATGGGACACACGGACGACCGTCCTTCCAAAGCATCCCATCCTCAATTCCACCCGCCAATTGGGAATTTGACCCATCCAGAGCTTCAACCATGATCTGCTTCATGTGGCCATCCAAATCCAAAGCCCGTCGAATCCGATCAGCTAGGTCATACTGGACTTCAGTCCAATTCAATAATGATTCAGCACTTGACTACTTATCCACGCAAAAGATCTTCAACGCCTCCAACTCCCAAACCAACCGCTCGTCATGGAGCGACATCCAATTTGCTTTAGCTGGGGACCGGTGACTCAATGCGTCCGCAACTGCATTGCCTTTACCAGGCACGTAGTGGATCTTGAATGTATATTCCCCCAGGAACTCCATCCACCTACGCTGCCGCATGTTCAGATCTATCTGATCCATCAAATATTTCAGGATCTTGTGATCGGTGTAGATATCAATCTTCACACCGTACAAATAATGTCTCCACAGCTTCAAGGAAAAAATCACGGCCGCTAACTCCAAGTCGTGGACCGGATAATTCCTCTCGTGCACCTTCAGCTGTCTCGAGCCATATGCTATCACACTTCCATGCTGCAGTAGCACGCAACCCAAACCACTGCCCGAAGCATAGCTGTAGATCTCAAAACCTTCGGTCCCACTCGGCGAACTCAGCACAGGCACCATGGTCAACCGACACTTCAACTCCATAAAATCTCGTGCGCACTCCGGCATCCAAACGAACTTCTGCTCCTTCCTCGTCAAAGTAGTGAGAGGTAACGCTATCTGCGAGATGTTCTCCACGAAGCGCCTGTAATAGCCGACAAGCCACAGAAAACTCCGGACTTCCGCTGCCGTAGCAAGCACAGGCCACTCTCGTATCGCAACAATCTTCGTTGGATCCAGCGCAATCCCCTCTCCACTCACTATATGACAGAGGAACGCCACTGAGGACAACCAAAACTCGCATTTCGAGAACTTGGCGTACAATTGATTCCTCCTCAGCGTCTCCAATACCAAGTCAAGATGCCTGAAGTGCTCCTCCTCACTCTGTGTGTACACCAAAATGTCATCGATGAAGACGATCACAAAATGGTCCAAGTACTCCCAAAAAGTCTTGTTCATCAAATCCATGAACACCGACGGCGCATTGGTCACCCCAAACGATATGACCGTAAACTCGTAATGCCTGTATCTCATACTGAACGATGTCTTAGGGATATCATTCTCCCTTATTCTCAGCTGATAGTAACCGGAATTGAGGTCCAACTTAAGTACACCGTCGACCCGACTAATTGATCAAAGAGATCATCAATCCTTGGGATCGGGTACTTGTTCTTTTCCGTTAACTTATTTAGCTCCCGATAATCGATACATAGCCTCAAGCACCCATCCTTATTCTTAACAAAGAGGACCGGTGCGCTCCAAGGCGAAGAACTTGGACGCACATATCCTTGCTCCAACAACTCATGAAGTTGCACCTTCATCTCCTCCATTTCCTTAGGTGCTAGCCAATACGGAGATCGTGATACAGGCTTCGCACCTAGCACTAGCTCAATTGTTAAATCAATTTCCCGTTGAGGCGGGGATCAAGGAATATCGGCAGGGAACATATCAGGGTACTCCGATACCACTGAAATACTATCCATCGTAGGCTTAGGCTTTGCAACCTCCACTAGCGTAAAGAACAGCTCTACTCCATCACAAGCCGCCTTCACCAACTGAAGAGCAGACATCAACGTCTTGCTCGACCCTTTTAAGACCGAAAAAGTCATCTCACGACCTGCTCCCAACTTGACTTCCTTGCGACCGCAATCAATATAGGCTTGCTGCTCCGAGAGCCAATCCATGCCAAATATAACGTCAAACTCCACCAGCAGTAGTAACGATGCTTGCAGATAGAACTCTTGATTCCCAATGCGAATCTTAAAGCCACAGATTTTATTCGCGCGCATCGAACACTCAATCGGTAACAACACATCCAACTTGTCCTTCTCCATCGAAGAAGGTACTCCGATGCACGATATGAATCCTTCGGACAAGAAGTAGTGTGATGCTCCCATATCAAAGAGTGCTCTTGCCGGATTCTCACAAATCAAAACAAATCCTAAACAAGCAGTGGTAAGATAACACACACATAACAAGTATAAAACAATTTGACTTGCTATAAATTTAAACCATACCCGTCACCACATCTGCTTGTTTAATGGCCTCTTGCTGGCAAGATTATAAACCCTCGGTTGAGCCGGAGCGTAATGGGACGCGGTTGACTCCACCGCCTTGCCCTTCTCTTCATAAGTTGCTCCCGGCTTCCTTTAGCACGTGGGATGTCCGCTCTAGCTGTCACAGGCAAAGTGCCCTGGCTTTCCACAAGTAAAACATGCGCCCGGGGTTGACCCGTAGTCGCCCCAGAAGCACCAGAAGAGGGGGCTAGACCCGAAGTTCTAGCCTTCTTGTTGAACTTACGGTACCCAGACCTTGAGTTAGCCGGCACCTTGAACTCATTCCTCTTATCAGCCGAGCTTTTCTTTGCTTGTATATTCTTCATATCCTTCTCCAAAGATCGGGCCGTGTTGACCAGGGTCAAGAAGCCCTGCATCATAGGCCTCGAGTGCAGTAGCCTCAAGTCATCTCTCCGTCCTTCGTAGAAACAGTTCGTCTTGCGCTCCTCATCTGCGAATGTGGAGCTAGCATATCGACCCAACCGAGTAAACTCGTGGAGATACTCATCTATGCTACTCTCTCCTTGTACCAACCTTTAGAACTCATTCTCCAAAGCTATCCTCTGCGCCGAAGGGAGGTACCTTGCCAATAACAGTCTCGAGAACACCTCCATCGAGACGTCTGAAAGTTCTCTTCCTCTCAATAGATGCAGCTTCAAACCCTCCACCACAACCTAGCGTCTCCATCCAACAGGAACGTAGCTATAGTGGTCATATGCCACTCCTCTATCTCCATCGCTGTCAAGACTCTCTTCACACGGGAGAGCCAGTCTTCAGCTTGAGATGGGGTTCCCAACCCTGAGAATACCGGAGGATTAAAGATCATGACATGCTTGAGCTATCTCTCAGTTGCTCTTCTTGGCACCAAAGGCTCCACTACTACCTGCTCCACTCTTCTCGGCTCAACCTCTGGAAGAGGTACCTGCTCCATCGCAGGAGCGGGCTGTTGCATCTACATTGCAGGTTGTGCATTGATCATGACAAAGACTTCTTTGACAACCAATCGTATGGTTTCGGCCAATGGAGTTGTTGTAGGAGCATCATTTGGTGCACTATTAGCCTAAAAAACTCGGCGTTCTGACAGCCCAGCACCGCTTCTGGTCACCTATAGTGGTAGAAAACACCGTTAAGCGACCATACGAAATTGCAAAATGCAATTATAGGAACGCGTAGGTTCCTCAAACACGTGTTTTTTCATTCCTAAGTGGACATTCATGGGTTCTTTTGATGTTATAACGATGACGCGCACACATGTGCTCACCACCCCTTAAAAGAATTCGCCCACGAATTCATTTAATCCTGACCGAAACCAGTAGTGTGATACCAAATTGTAACACCCCCTATCCGTCACATAGCATGTAGCAGTAGGTCCGGTCGGGGCCCTACGCCATATACCACAGACAAACCGGGAGGTTACTCAGTGGAAACCATCCAACCAATGTACAACGTCCTACACAGAGTCATTCTAGCGGAAGCAATTTTAATAGTTGCAAAATAAAAGAACCAGCTACCAGCTTGAATGTCCACTACAAAGCTAACATGAATGATCGTACAAATACACAAGTACTGGCCTTAAGGACTTGCAATATTTTGCTCCAACATAAAATGTTTTCCAAACATCGACACGCAGGCCAGTCATACATGAGTAAAACAAGTACACACTCAAATTCGGCCTTCGAGGGCCGGGTCAGCAACTTGGGTTTTAGCCCGCTATTTAGCACTTTGATTCGAAGTACCTGCAAGCAATAATCCACCGCACGGTGGCAAACAAAGGCAACGGTCAGCTATGCTGACCAAATTATAACGATCCCGCCCCCAACCCGGGGCGGCGATGCTCCTTCCCTGCACTTTGTTAGCATAAACAACAGTATAGTGTAACAACACATCAACACAGGCTTAGGAACGCACGGCCACACACCCCGTGCTCTCAGGGCACATTATCGATGAACACGGTCCAAGTCCGCTGACTCACCACTGCCCCCAGGACGGCAATATCTCATGAGCATCTGGTCTTTCTAGCCACTGCCTAAGAAAGTAGAGACAAGAAGCGAAAAGACTAGAACAAGAGAATAAACTTTTGAATAATTGAAATTTTATTATCCAAAAAAGATATCATTTACAAAGGTATTGCCTCCCTTATATAGAATGGAGGATGATAAGAAGAGAGTATACAAACAATGTGGGAATAACATTTACAGGCTGAGCGGCTAGAATAATGGAGACCGAATTCAGGCCGCGCGGTTAGACAGATGGGATAACCCACTCGCAACTCCAGCAGGATAGAACAAGCCGTAGAGTGAGACCGCCAGACCGCCCCGGTCTACAAACCGCTGGATCAGACCGCTAAGCCGCTCGGTCTACAAACCGAAGGATCAGACCGCTAAGCCGCCCGGTCCTAATACTTCAACACTCCCCCTCAAGCTGGAGCATAGATATCAATCATGCCCAGCTTGTCACAAATGCGGAAGAAGGAAGTAGAAATCGGCTTGGTGAAGATATCTGCCAACTCCTTGTCAGAGGTGACAAAAGGAGTACAAATCTGTTTCTTCAAAATCTCCTCCCGAATGAAGTGACAGTCAACCTCTATATGCTTCGTCTCTCATGGAAGACCGGATTTCTGGATATGTGTATAGCGGCCTTGTTGTCACAGAACATAGGGAGAGGACAATCATATACCTCGCCCAGGTCAAGCATGAGAGCCCGCAACCACTTTAACTCACACGTAGTTGACGCCATACTCCGGTATTCTCTTCGGCGGCACTGGATCTGGAAACAACAACTGTTTTTCTTGCTTTTCCAACTCACGAGATTACCTCCACAAAGGTACAGAAACCTGACGTGGATTTACGATCGCCTTTGTCATCCGCATAACTTGAGTCTGAGTAGGCCTCAACTCTCAGATGGCCATTCTTCTGGAAGAGTAACCCTCTGCCCGGTGCTGCTTTGATACTCTAAAATCTTCAGGGCGGACTGAAGATGACACTCCCTGGGAGCTTGCATAAACTGACTGACCTTCCTACAGCGTAGGCGATGTCGGGTCTAGTCACCGTGAGATAGATGAGTTTGCCTACCAAACGTCTGTACCGTGTGACATCAGATAGAGGAGGCGATTCATCCGTCCACGTTTTGTCTTCTCCAACAGCCATGGGAAGATGAGCTGGTTTGGCACCTGTCAAGAGCCTGCTTCTCGAAGAAGATCAAGGGCATACTTCCGTTGAGAGAGA
Organism: Platanthera guangdongensis; assembly: GCA_039583875.1. Taxonomy (NCBI): domain Eukaryota; kingdom Viridiplantae; phylum Streptophyta; class Magnoliopsida; order Asparagales; family Orchidaceae; genus Platanthera; species Platanthera guangdongensis. Next base: position 72,641,010 of record CM077155.1, on the reverse strand, counting down.
ACCAAGGAGTCAGGTTTCCGCGAGATTCTATCCCCAAAAAGTATTTTGGGGGCCCATATCCTTCGTGACCAAGTGCTGACGGAGGTGCTTCTTCGTCAAGGCCACCCCATCTCGGTCATCACCAGTAAGGAGAATATCATCCACATATACGGCCAAAACCACCAGTCCCGAGGCCGTTTTGCGAATGAATAAGGAGTGATCGCCGAACTCCTTTGAAAACCGATGGTTGCCACAATACCACTAAACTTTTCGAACCATGCCCGAGGGCTCTGCTTGAGGCCATAAATGGCCTTCTTCAAATGACAGACACGTGTCTCCCCTGAGCAACATACCCAGGAGGTTGCTCCATATAGACGTCCTCCTGAAGATCGCCATAAGAAAGGCATTCTTCACATCCAGCTGAGAAATAGCCCAAGCCCGGTTAACAGCCACAGAAAGAGAACCCGGATGGTGCTGAGGCGAGCAACTGGAGAGAAGGTATCGAAGTAATCAACGCCATAAGTCTGAGTAAAGCCCTTGGCCACCAGCCGGGCTTTGTAGCGATCCACAGTGCCGTCGGGGCGAAACTTCACAACAAAGACCCAGCGACAGCCAACCACATCAGTGCCCACGGGAGGAGGAACCAGGGTCCAGGTACCCGTTCAGTAAGAGTAGCCATCTCCTCATCCATGACAACTTCCAATGAGGGAGAGAGAGAGCCTCCTGGTAGGTACGGGGAGTAGAAGTGGCAGAGATAGCCAAGGCAAAACACCTGCGAGAAGGAGAAAGCTGATCATAAGAAACAACAGCCGTGAGCGGGTGTTGAGTACACGCCCGCACCCCTTTGCGAAGGGCAATGGGAACATCCAGATCATCGGAGCGGCGGCGACGGGAGCGTCAGCGACCGGAGCGTCCGTGGCGGAGAAGGCTGGCCCGGGACTAGAGAGAGACGGCAGCGGAGAGGAGGGTGGAGGGGTAGGTGGGGAGACGGACTGGGAAGGAGTGGGTGGAGGAGGAGACGAAGGTGGGAAAACGGGGAGGGTGTGGAATGAACGGAGATATCAGAAGGAAGAGAGAAGAGAAGAGGAAGGAGAGAAATAGGAAGCATTTTCAAAAAAGGTCACGTCTGCGGAGAAAACTGCTTGCGAAGAAGGGGTCAAAGCAGCAATAGCCTTTTTGAGTGGTAGAGTACCCCAAAAAGACACACTTAGTGGAACGGGGGGAAAGCTTGTCGCGGGGTAGCGGAGGGAGCGTGAACAAAGGCCGTACAGCCAAAGACACGGAGAGGAAGAGGAAAGGTTCCCGGTGGGGGTAGAGAAGGGAGAAGGGAGTCCGGCCGTGGAGGACCGTGGAGGGAATGCGATTGATGAGATAGCAAGCGAGGAGCACAGCGTAGCCCCAGTAGGAGCGAGGGACGTGCATCTGCGTCATGAGAGTACGCGCAACATCAAGCAGGTGACGGTTTTTACGCTCCGCCACCCCATTCTGTTGGGAGGTGTAAACACAAGTCGTTTGATGAATGAGGCCGTGTTGGTGAAAGAACGCGGAGAACTCATGAGACAGGTATTCCTTGGCATTATCAGAACGTAAGACTTTAATCGAAATAGCAAACTGAGTCTTAATCATAAAGTAAAAAGATTGCCAAACAGAGAATAGTTCAGAGCGATCCTTTAAGAGATACACCCAGGTACAGCGAGTAAAATCATCGATAAAAGTTACAAAAAGAACTGCCCCGACCAACAGTGAGGGTAGGAGCAGGACCCCATACATCAGAATGAACAATATCAAAAATGCGAGAGGAGCCACGGCCTTGCTTCGGTGGGAAGGAGGAGCGATGATGTTTGCCAAGCTGACACGCATCACAGTTGAGCGGAGAACTGGTGGGAGGTAAGTGGGGCAGAAGCTGACGAATAAGCCGGGGGAGGATGTCCAAGACGAAGATGCCACTGAAGGAGATCAGCAGAGGAGGAGTAGGCAGAAAGAGCAGAAACATCGTCGAGGAAGTAGAGGCCGCCGCTCTCAGTCCCAGTAGCAATCGTCCGCTGGGTCCTCGGGTCCTGAAAAGAACAAGTAGTGGAGTGAATAAAACGGAGCACTGAAGTTGCCGGCATAAAGTGGTAACTGATAACAAATTGCACGGGAACTTCGGGACATAGAGGGTATCCTCCAAGCAAAGCGATGGAGTGAGTTGAACCATGCCCGTCCCATGAACCGGAGACGGGGAACCATCCGCCACACGAACTGGGGGTAAGCGGTCATGGGTCTCCAGACGGGAGAAGCAATGAGGGTTGCCCGTCATATGATTGGTGGCACCGGAGTAAATCAGCCATTTACCTTGGGTAACGACGTGGGCACTACCTGACGTCGTGGCCACAGAGGCAGACGGCTAGAAGAGGCGGAGGCCGAAGGAGCATCACCGGAAGGGCGAAGATGAGGATGTTTCTGCCAGCAGCGATCAACAGTATGGCCAGTACGACCACAGTGAGAGCAGAAGAACCGGGAGGAACCCCGTCCGCCGGAGGAGCCACGGCCACTCGGGCCCCCCCGCTGAGCCTGGTGTGCAAAGGAGTCCTGCGAAGGGGGGGAGGCCAGCAGAGGCCGCTGGAGGAGAGAAGTAACGGCGGCAATGCGGGCCGCAGTGGCATCCAAAGTAGGAGATTCCGCCTCACCCAAGATCTGCTGGCGGATCATATCATAAGAGTCCGGAAGACGAAGAAGGTAACAAACAACCAGGAGTTCCTGGAAGTGTTTGTGCTGGTCGGCCAAGTCCGCAGAGAAGGGGCGATTCTGGAGGATTTCAGCCCAAGAGCCTGGACCTGCTGATAAGCCGCCGGGGGACATGGAAGGGCGGGCGAAGAGGTCCGCATAGAGAGTATAAATGCGGGACGTCTGGCCCCCCTTAGAATAGAGAGCAGCGAGGTGAAGCCATGCGGCCTTGACCGTCTCATCATGGCGAATGACGGGAAGGCACTCATCAGAAAGGCTGTTGGCCAGCCAGGTGCGAACAAGAGCATCACTCGCATCCCAGTCATCAAACTCAGGAGAGGTGCGAGGAGGAGGGTCATCGGTGAGGTGATGACGCTTGCGTTGAGAACGAAGGAGAAAGGTGAAAGAAACGCTCCAATCGGGATAGTTGGAGCCCACAAGCTTGGAAAGGGTGCCAAGGTTCCCGAAGGAGGAGGAGGAGAAGGAGCTGCAGGAGTAGTGGTGAGACCGAGGTAGTCATAGAACCCGGAAGCAGAAGAAGCCGCACGAACAGAGGCGGTTAGAAAAACAGAGGAAGCCGCGCGAACAGGAGCGGCTAGAAAGAGGCACTGCGGGGAAGAGGTCGCGCGGACTGAAAAGGCCGAGCGAACAGGAGAGAGGAGAAGAGCAGGTGACCGCGACCAAGATGCGGGTAAGAAAGAGACAACCCGCACGGTCAGGCAGATCACAGCAGAGCGGCAAGAAGGCGGGCAAAGGCACGGCGGGGAAGAAGTCGCACGAACTGAGAAGCCCGAGCGAACAGAAAAGAGGAGAAGAGCTGGCGACCGCGACCAAGATGCGGGTGAGAAAGGAACAACCCGCACGGTCAGGCAGATCACAGCAGCAAACCGCGTGGAGAGAGACACACACGCGACAGGGACAGACCGCAGCGACTAGGAAGTCGGAGAGGCAAGAAAGAACAGAGGCGCGGCGACATAAACAGGTCGGCGCGACAAAGAGAAGAAGGAGAGGAGAACCAAGAAGGAGAAGCCGCGCGAACAGTCTGCGGACAAAAACAAGCCGCGCGGATAGAAACAAGCCGCGCGGATAGAAGGGAGGGCAAGCCGCGAAGCAAGTCGCAGAACGCCGAAAAGAAGCCGCGAACAACAGAGGGCGCACAGAATCAGGAGGAAAATGACCGTGGCCTCTGATACCATGTTAGAAAGTAGAGACAAGAAGCGAAAAGACTAGAACAAGAGAATAAACTTTTGAATAATTGAAATTTTATTATCCAAAAAGATATCATTTACAAAGGTATGGCCTCCCTTATATAGAATGGAGGAGATAAGAAAGAGAGTATACAAACAATGTGGGACTAAACATTTACAGGCTGAGCGGCTAGAATAATGGAGACCGATCAGGCCGCGCGGTTAGACAGATGGGATAACCGCTCGGCAACTCCAGCAGGATAGAACAAGCCGTAGAGTGAGACCGCCAGACCGCCCGGTCTACAAACCGCTGGATCAGACCGCTAAGCCGCTCGGTCTACAAACCGAAGGATCAGACCGCTAAGCCGCCCGGTCTAATACTTCAACACTGGTCACTGCCTAAGACCTCCCTCCATCTATGCCAACGGCGAGTACTACGTACCTTAGGTCTCTCTAACCGAACCACTAGATGGGTTATGTTCCGCCTGACCTGTTGCTCACCGCAACGTCAATTAACTCGTCTGTGCGGGTCAAGCTTCCCCGAGTCCCGTATCTTCTCCTACACCATATCCCAGTTATGTGGAGGTTGCTCCCAGGCCACCATGTTGGCAGAATCACGCATTTGCACAGTTTTCTGGGTGAACCTTGGAGTTAATGCCCAAGGCTCCCTGTTGCAATCTACCGCATAGAAAACCCGAAAAACAAACATTCGTGCGGAGCCTTCTCCGGCCATTCATACAATGCAACATCACCGATCCAGACCAACTTGTCCGGGTAGGCCTCACACATCATGCCTATATCCGTTCTCGATTACGGACTCTACATGTACACAACGGGGACTATTCATGTCTACCCGAAGGAATGCATCAACTCAAAGCAAACTCACGAGAGCGGGCTTCCTTTGCAAGGGAAAAGAAGAGCTTCACATGCTCAAGTAGAGAATCATTACCCTAGAGTTTTTTCCTTGTCTCCATGAAAATGTACGCGGATGAAAAGCACTGCACTCTCCTTGCATCCATAGATCCGAAGTCAGTTTACGATTTGGAGCTCTGAAGCTCCGCAGGTGACCGGATCTAGGCTTCTTCTTTCTCATTTGCTCTCCCCTCTCTCTAGACTTAGAAAGAGAACCACTCAAGTAAATGAGGGTTTCAATGCCCAATCCCGAGTATATCCCAGTAGGAACAACCCCCAGCCGTCGATCCCAAATGAGAAACGAACGGCCACGATCCGTAGCTAAAAAGCAAAACCTGGGCCAAACACGGCCTACGACATGCCCGTGTCCAGGGCCGTGTCCCTCATCCGGCGTCAAATTCGACGCGTCTTGAAAAACACACGGCACCCGACACGCCCGTGTTCAACCTGACACGCCCGTGTCAGCCAGTACACTCCCGTGTTCCCGGGCGTGTTCCTCCATCAACACAGGACCAACACCAACCCGAGACTCACATGAGACTTGGACACAGCCGTGTCCTATTTAACACGCCCGTGTCATACCCGAACACACCTGGGCTCCAGGCCATGTTCATAGTCTCGACAATTCGTCGAGCATAGTTTGTCGACCACCCGACACGGCCTTGGACATGCCAATGTCCTAGTCTGTGTTCCGTGTCTCGACATTTTGTCGAGCGAAATCGTGGGCTTCCCTGACAGATCGTCGACACGAGATCGACACGCCCTGAGACACTCCCATGTCTCAGGTCGTGTTCGCGGCTCGACGATCGTCGACTAAAGAATTCGTCGACCTCTCGGCCAAATCATCGAACAAAACATGACACGCCCTGGGACACGGCCGTGTCCCAGGCCGTGTGCCCCCTGCCAAATTCCAAATTTGGCCCAGAACGCCACCCGTCGCTCTTTTGAGTTTCGGGGCGTTACATGGTGCTCCCGTAAGTCTCTACAGGGTCAGTGTCAGGTGTCGTGTGTGCTCCTCCTCTGTCCTCGAGTAGATGAGGATATCATCAATAAACACGATGACGAACATATCCAAATATGCCTCGAACACCCGATTCATGAGACTCATAAATGCCGATGGTGCATTCGTGAGCCCGTAGGGCATCACGGTAAACTCGAACAGCCCATATCTGCTACTGAAGGCAGTCTTCGGAATGTCCTCCTCCTGGATCCACAGCTGGTAGTAGCCCGACCTCAAATCCAATTTTGAAAAGAATGCGCCCCCTCCAGCTGATCAAACAGCTCATCTATCCTTGACAACAGATAGGTTTTCCGGACTGTAAGTTGGTTCAGTGCTCGGTAATCAATGTACAATCTAAGTGTCCCGTCCTTCTTCTTGACGAACACTGGGGCGCCCCATTGTGAAGAGCTGGGCCGGACAAATCTGGCTTCCACTAGTTCCTGGAGCTGGCTTCGAAACTATGCCAACTCCTTTGCGGCCATCTGGTAAGGGGCTCTAGATGCCAGCTTAGCCCCTGGCACCAGCTGTATCCGAAAATCCTGCTCCTGGTGTGGGGGTAGCCCTGACAGCTTCTCTAGGAATATGTCTTCAAAATCTCGCACCACCGGGATATCCAAGATGGAACCCTTGTCCTCAGCCATTTCAAACAACACTTCATAGACTTCCTCCCCCTACAAGTGAGCCTTGACGGCCTGCACGGATGACAGCAAGAGAGGGGGAATAGGTCTTATACCTTCGATGATGATGTAGGAATCCCCATGCCTCATGGTGATCCTCTTTGACAGGAAGTCAATCTGAGCATGGTTCCAATGCAACCATATCATGCCCAGGATCAAATCAAAGACTGGCATCTTCAGAACTGTCACTGGTTTCTTCAAATGTCTTTCCGCCAATCTCCGCCTCAATGTTGCAGCTGGTGGTGGTGGATAACTCTGATCTGTCTGGTAGTCGTATCCTCATCATCAGGCCTGTGAATCGCTCCATGCTTTCCAGCCCTTCCACGAAGGCTTCCGACATGAACGAGTGCGAAGCACCCGTATCAAACAGTGTATAGGCGCGCTTGCCGCTGATGAAGACTATGCCTGGGGTAGTTTAAAGTCTTAGAAATCTAATTATGGTTTTCTTTCCTAGTTTATCTACTCTATATCCATAACTCTAATTATCTAGGGAGGACAAAACTTAAAATTAACTGGCGTACCTGTGATCACTTGCTCTGGATTCCGTTGTTGAGTCAGATCCAGTGCATACACTTGCTCCCTCTCCTTTTGCGGTCTCTGCCCTGGTACCCACATCCTCGGCCATGTCCTCGCCTCCAAAATAATGAGCTGGTGGGGCAGCTGGTGTTGCTGGAGGTGGTGCCCCCCTCATGGGGCAGTTCCACCGGATATGCCCCACCTGATGACAGTTGAAGCATTTTGACGGGGGATATGTCATACCACCGGGTATCTGCACCTCCCGCATCTGGAGTGGCTGAGGGGCCACCACTACTAGTTCCCTCTACTCCTGTCTCACCTCCTGACGAGGCTGATCTTCTGCTCTTCTCCCATCTGTGATGCGGCCCCGCCGCTGATCATTTCTGACTCCTCAGCCCTGATCCTCAGTTGGTCGCTTCCGGCCTCGGGTAGTATGCCAATCTGCCTCGATCCTTTTTGCCATCTCCAATATCCGAGGAATAGGCCCGTCGGACACAAACAACAGAGCATCCCTCAGATCCTCTCGCAGGCCCTTATAGAACCTCTAAGTGTAACCCGCCTCATCCAACTGATAAGAATATGCAAACCGGGCTAGGTGGTTGAACTCCCGATGATACTCCACCACTATCTTGCTACCCTCTCAACTGTTGAAATCTATCTTCCAGCTCATCCCTAGCCGACTGCGAGACAAAATGCTCCAACAGTGCGGCCCTGAACTCCCCCCAAGCAATCTTTGTAACCTCTCTGTTAGCAAACGTCGTGTCCAGTGATGTATTCCACCACCTCTTGGCATGGGACTCTAAGCAAGAGATAACCTAGGGCACCCTCTCCTCCCACGGGCACCGTATCCCAGTCAACATCTCACACATGATGTCCAGCCACTCCTCCGTCCGAATGGCCGACTCCATCCGCAAGTAGGATGGGGGAGAATGTCCTCGGAATATACTCAGCCAGTTGACCCCCGGGTTTGGCTGCGGAGCCGGAACCTGTTGAGCACTAAAAGCCTCCAGAATAGCTATCAGAGTTGCCCCATCTCTGACTGTAGGAACAGAGTGGGAACCGGGGGAGGTGGTGCAACATTCGTAGTGTGCTGGACTCCGCCCTGTGGCGTAGGATGTGCCGGTGGCTGCGTAACAAACTTCATTAGTAAGTAATCGACTCAAACCTAATTAAAAGTGGACAGTTTACATGTGATCACCTATATAGGCACACCACTGCTTCCACTGCTTAGTTTGTCCCCAAACTAAACTCGCGCGGCGTGACCCAGGGGTTGTGAACTGCTACTTTCGATCGAGGACTGCTCTGATATCACCTGTAAGACCCCCATTGTTTTTGAAACATCGGGGTCTTAGACCCAGAACTGCCGCTCTGTGGTGAGACCTTCATGCCCGGGAAGGCCATCACTACAAAACGTCAATCCTGCCAGACAAATCGATCACAACTATAACAAAATAATAAAGCAAGTCCACGCAAATCAAATATATAGTAAATAAACTCCATGAATGGAGTGCCCACAGAAATAATAAAAGTACTAAATCTTGGGCACATGCCCAGTACATCAAGTCCTCACTACATATCTCTCATCGCAGAAGTAAAACTAAAATAACTAGTAGCAAACATGACTCACATTATACTCCAATCGGTCTCCCAAATTACTCCACGTCACGGATCTAGCCAAAAGAAGATGCGGGGAAGCAAAATCTACAAGATCAAGGCGAGAGTGAGGTTAGGGCCAAAAACCCTAATAGAAAACTTCAACGATACGAGAAATACTTACCACGAACGTGAAGATCTCGTCGAGAGCTTTCCGGATCTATGCTCGGTTTGCGATTCCGAGCACCATATCTCCGACGGCGGCGATCCGAAGATTCACGAATGGACATTCTATCTCTCGCTCTCGCTTCTCTGGTTTGGTCAAAACTTCAGGAAGAAGATGAAGTTTCTTTCTATTTATCCATAAGTATAAGAATAAGTACTTATATATGTATATATATTTATATACACATAAATTCTTTTGTCTAAACAGGAAGTAGGCAGACAATTCAAGTGCGGGCGTGCAGAAAATGAAAAATAGAGATTTAGGATGACTTCAAATCAAAAAGTGCTCAACCTGGAAGTTATAAATCTTGCCGAGTCGAACAAAATTAATGTTAACCATTTTTTCATACGACAACATTTTGACCCTCAAAATGGCACCCGAATGCAGATAAGAACGAAATTCTCGAGAAGGACTGCAGACAACTGGATAACAGGTTTAGGATTACTCGAGAAGAGGAAAACAGACACTCGAGAACAAAAATATTTTACTCGAGAAGAAAAGGAGGAGTTCTCGAGTACAGATATGCTTTCCCGATAAAGAAAAAGAGGAGTTCTCGAGTAGAGAAAGGATTTCCTGCGCAAAAAGAAAACTAAATTGCATGGACAGTGCTTTTTTTACAAATATATCCAAAAACTTAAACTATATACATGAATAGTAAAGGACATTTTGAATAGTGCTTTAATATTAAAATAATCATATTTATATACTTTTGAATAAGAAAACACGAGATCAAAACGGAGGCCAAAAAAGCGCCGAATTAAACGAAATTCGCTCTGTAGGCGAATGCTGACGCTACGAATCCAACGATGAAGACGGAACCAAAATCTGACATGCTGTTCTCGAGATATTAATTTTCAAATTCTACGACGAACATAAATTTTACAAAACTTCGGAAAATCGGCGAGGCTCGAATATGGATCGCGACGAAACTTGACGAGTATGTCGAAAATTAAGTAATTCAATTTCCCAACGAGAAATTTTTTATTTTCGACAAGGATTCACGAATTTGACCGACTCGACCGAACAGACGCGAAAACGCACTAACGATGAGGCGTCGTCAACTCCACGTTAACGTAATGCCCCTTACGTCATTATGACGTCAACAAGGGATTAAATAGTTGCCAGAAAATCAGGGACATTACCATCCCTGCTAGACTTTAGCTTTCAAGCTTGGTGGAGAAGATGATGTACAGCCGCCTCTATTTTTCTTTTTTTCATTCTACCTTTATTGTTTTCTATTAGTTGCACTAATCCCTTTTCTTTTTCCCTTTTATATGCGTTGATTTTAATCAACGACACACTTGTATGTGGGCCAGCCAGGTTTGGTGAGCCCCACCTTCTTCAGAAAAGGACAAGGCAGCTTTCGGCGCCACTCCAACTTTCCCGCAATGGCTACATGTAAGTTGACTTTGATGACGTCAGCAATGGTCATCACCATCTGGACTTATAAAATATTCGAGAAATCCATCAACTGTTCAGTGATTTAAGTCACTCAACGCCTTCTGTCTTCGCTCTCAGCGCTTTTGGACTTGTGAATTTTCTCTAGATTTGTCTTAGTGGTTTTGTCTCAGCGGTCTCAGTGGATTCTTCTTAAAAGCTGTGACAGGCCTTTGTCTCAACGCTTTCTTCTTATTAGCTGATACTAGTCTCTATCTCAGCGGTTCTGTCTCAACGGTCTTTACTTCTCAGTCGAGACTATCTTCTGTCTCAGTGAATTTCCTCTTAACTGTCTCAGCGCTTCCTTCTTCATTAGAAGCATTGAGTGAACCTACTTCACCCAACGCTTCTGGACTTAGAGAAATCCAGCTAGTTTTGTCTCAGCGCTTTCTTCTTCATTAGAATCTTTAAGTGAACCTGCTTCACTCAATGCTTCTGAACTTAGAGAAATTCAACAAGTTTTGTCTCACCTGTCTCAACGCTTTCAACGCCTTCTTCTCAGCTATCTCAGCTGTCTCAGCGGTCTGAACGCCTTCTTCTCTGCTATCTCAGCGATGTTAGCGCTTTTTGCCTTAGTCAATTTCTCTGGCTTTAGATGCATTCGACGATCTGTGGGCTGAGCTCGATGAACTTTGATCTCCTCAATGGTCTCAACATTTTTTCCTTAGTTGATTTTTCTGGCTTTAGCATAACAAGTGTTGAGTTGAGTTCGATGATTAGTAAGCTGAGCTCTTCGAATTGCAAACTAAGCTCGATGAACTTAAGCTGATCTCGATGAAATTTGAAACCTGAGCTCTTGGGCTTATCCAAAAGATTGTTGAGATGAGCTCGACGACCAGCAAGTTGAGCCCGATGAACTTCGAGCTGAGCTCGATGAAATTTGAGTTTACTACCAAACTCATTTTCTTCACCAGTCCAATCATGGACTACCTGCATGCATAATCTAAAGCACACATCAAATACATATGCTCCTTAGCATGATTGGTGATGCCCCTTCAAATTATGAGGAACATTATAGGGCACAATTCCCAACAAACTCCCCCTATTTGAAGAAGACAGAACACTCATCCATGCTAAGGTGCATCAACATAAGAAATATCATGATAGGTCTAATGATAACATTATCATGATAACTAGACAACCCAGTACAGGATAACTCCCCCTGGATGAGATGGCTTACCACTGTGTTTGAAAGATCAATGGTACAGGTGAATTATCAATCATTGATAATATGATAGTATGATTAACAACCAAAGCTCTATTAATCATTAACTAGATAAACATTATGATCAAGATGACCCTAATCATTTACTAATTTAGACATCTTTAGTCAATCTGTAGTAGATAAAATTTGTGATTATAAGATATCTGTAATGAATAGCTTATTTATCAAACACAGACATGTAGGTGAAAATTTCGTGCACATTTATCATATCAATGTAGTGAGGTCCAAAAAATACTCATTTCCTTGATAGAAATTTTAAATTTTTACACTGTTGAGATTCATTACAAAACATAGATTAGACAATTTTTAAATAGGCTTAAGTCTTGTAGTCTTCTTATAGCTATTCCTTTATGAACTTGCACCAGCATCCGTGGTTGTAGCAGTCTTCTTCAAGTTTTCTATTTTGTTCTTCTGGCTCTTGAAGTAGAGGAATGACTTTGTAATATATCTGGAAGGCATTTTCTTGGGGTTGCTCTTCCTTACCAGATTCTCTTTGAATACTCTTTCCCTTAGGGAATTTCTTTCTAGATGCTTTATCCATTCCTCAAAAAGATAAACATTATCAATATTCTTTAAAATTTGTCCATGGCTTACCCAAGCATTGATAATGATGGGTTCAGAGGCATCACGATAATCATAGTCTGGATCATCACTGTTCTTAGAACTCCTCATTGACATGAACTCTTCAGCAATTTGAGTTCCTTCCCTCTTTCTTCTGGCAGCAAGCTGTGCATCCTGTGCAATTCTAGCTTATGCTGGGAAGTCTAGGTCCTTTATCCTCTTTCTGTCCAGGAGAGGTGTAACATCTCCATCCGTTCATATAACATATAATACAAGGTCCGGCTGTGGCCCCACACCATATGCCACAAAATAGGCAGCGAAGTCACGGATTGATATCAGAGTTGCGCATCCTAACTCATAGCATTCTATCGGAAGTTTTTAACATAAATTCAGAACTCCAACCATGAATGTCCACTAATATAAACACCCACATTTATATAGGAATGTATCAAATACAATATAGTTTAGCCTTATGGCCTTACAGTTGCTCTTTACAAGAGTGGCTTCCAAACATCGGTGTGCAGACCGGCCACACATGAACTAAACATAACATTTTTCAGCTTAGCCTTCAAGGGCTAGTAGTAGTTGCAGCAGCAGCAGGGACTTCAGCCTTTATATGTACCGCTCGGCTCTCCAGCACCTATACAAAGATAGCCCACCCAACGGTGGAAAACAAGGCAACAGTCAGCATTCAACTGACTAATTTTTAATGACCCTACCCCTTTCCCATGGAAATGGTATTCCTTCCTAGCAGGCATAGCAATTCATATGCAGAAATATAAATATAACACATTGTGCTCTCACGCACAAACATTCCATCACAACCGTCAGCCACACGGCCCGACAGTCCGTACACTCAGGGCACATTCTTGGTCTACCGGCGAACCAGGGTCCGACTACCGTATCAGGGCCAAAACACAACGGTAAAATTGAGCATTTGCTCCATGGCGTGTAGCTGGAGACTTTAGTCTAAGAGGCACGCATGCCTAAGACTATCGCTATGCGCTCCAACAGACCGCACTTTTTGGTCTTCAAGTCGGACGGACATAACGCAGGTCGGATTAACCACCCCCCGTTGCTCAAGTCTCCTTGCCATCACCGAATACCAACGTACTCGTGGGTAAGTAAAATGCACGGGTCGGTTTCACCTTACCTGTTTGGCATAAAGCGTGGGTGTTTTCCTGGGCTTCCACACCAGTGCTTCCTACTACTACACTTCACAAGCACAACCCAGTAAGTATCACAAGCATCAAAGGGTCTTTTCTTGGACTTCCATACCAGTACTTCCTGCTACTACCCTTCACAGGTCCAAACCATCGAGCATCACAAGTATCACAAGCATCAGAGAGACTTTTCCTGGACTTCCGTACCAGTACTTCCTGCTAATTCCCTTCACAGGTCCAACCCATCGAGCATCGCAAGAATCACAAGGGTTTTTTCCTGGACTACCACTCCAGTACTTCATACTATTGCCCTTCACAGGTCCAACCCATCGAGCATCACAAGGGTCTTTTCCTGGACTACCACTCCAGTACTTCCTACTACTACCCTTCACAGGTCCAACCCATCACTACATAAACTACACGTTTAACCACGGAGACTTCTACGGTGTGTATATGCAATATCACCAATCCAAACCAACCTGTTCAGATGGTCTTCACACAGCATGTCTATTCCGTACTCCATTTTTGGATCTATATACCAAATTATTGGGGTCTCCAAGAATCAACCCAAGGGAAATCCATTCACAATCCACCCTCTAGTGAGGGAATCCCAAGCACATGCCAAAAAGGAGGCCTTCACATGGCCAAGAAGGAAGATCGTTACCCTTGACAATCGCTTTGGAGCGATGGACTTATAACCGGCTTATTGGGTATTGTATCCACACTAACCAAGATTTGATGAAGTCATCCTTAAACTAAGATGAATTAAGTTGTATTTGATGCTTGGTTTGAGTTGTGTGTTTGCAGGATTCTAATGGGAAGTGTAGACCAATGTCAGTCTACAATGGGTCACCAAACACAGGACCATACAAAGTAATCTCTCATTATGTGATCCAAGGTGTTGACTCATGTGTAGTCTCTCTATTGGGATACACTTCATATTCAAGCTCTAGGACTTAGTGAAAAGATTTTTTGCTGGTCTCTCCTAAGAAGAAGAAAATCCTGTCAAATTGAATTTGCTAAGTAAAATACTCGAGTAGTTCTATACCTACTCGAGTAAATAGCAGAGTTCATAATCGAGTAATAATACTCTTAATCGAGTAAGAATGGCCGATCCCGAGTAGTCATTTTTATGGCTCTCGAGTAATTAAGATAACCACTCGAGTACTTTCCTTTCTCTCTTGGGTTTACATAATTTTCTCCTCCAAAAGTTTTATAAGTTAAATACTCGAGTAGTACTGTATAGTACTCGAGTAGTTTATATCTTCTGTCTCGTGTAATTGAATTCTGACGTAATTGAATTCTGACTCTCGAGAAGTTCTCAATTACTCGAGTAGTCTAAGTCATGTACTGGAGTAGTTCATTTACTACTCGAGTAGTCCATTTACTACTCGAGTAGTCCATTAATTCTTGAGTAATCCAGAATTCCATTCCAGAAAATTTTTCAAAGTGAATTACTCGAGTAGTCATTTCCATATACTCGAGTAGTTCTCATCGTCTCGAGTAGTTCAACTTCAATAATCGAATAGTCTAGTATTCCAGTTCAAAAAAAAATTGCTAAGTCCCTGTCTCGCGTAGTTTCTCAACCACTCGAGTAGTTCATTCTCATCTACTTGAGTAGTATTCCTTATACTCGAGTAATCCACTCCACCTCTCGTATAACTACTTAAGTACTCGAGTATGTCATTTTTGATACTCGAGTAGCTGAATTCCTTTTCTTCAAGTTTACTCGAGTACTTGACTCCATGTACTCGAGTAACTATCTTATTCTTTCTCGAGTTGTTCACTCATATACTCGAGTAGTTATCTTCTACACACTCGAGTAGTTCTGCAATGTACTCTTGTAGTCCTTTCTCCCTCGAGTATATTACTTTGATTTTTTTCTGAAAATTTTGTTAAGTCCAGAATAACAGAATTCTTCATGAACCTTGACGTGATTGGTACACGTGTATCTCATAATGACTTAAATATGACTAATCTTCACTGATCCTATATAACCCTAAGTCTTAATCAAGAGAATATTCAGAAGTTTTGCAGCCGTATTCTCAAGTCTCTGATTTCCTCTTTCTCTCTCCAAGAAAAGAAAACCGCCGCTGCCGCTGTCGCTGATTCCCGACCCACTAGGTTTCGATTTTAGAGGATTCAGATCAAGAAGGCTTTACAGATCGAGATTCTCTCACTCCTCATCTTCTAATCGATCGATTGTATGAAGCCAAGAATATTCAGATCCAATCTTGCCGAGATTTTTCTTCACCATTCTGATAAAGCCACAAAGCATAGAAGAAGAAGGTCCTGGCCGACAGTTACAGATCTAAAAAAGAAGATTTACAGTTTGTATTTCTATACAATTTATTTCATTCTTGTAGGAGAAATTTCTCCGAGTGTAGAAACCTTTTGTCTGCGAGATTATAGGAAGTTTTATCTTCCGAGTGTAGATTCGTTTTGTGGATCAAGATTGTAGGAACGTTGTTCCGAGGGTAGGATTGATTTTCAATCCGAGATAGTGGAGTAGCCGAGTCTAGTATATTGCTAGATCGGTGAGGGAAAGTGGATGTACCCAAGGTTGGGGAACCACTATAAATCTTGTCTCGTATGTGAGTTGATTGGTAGTTAGTTCTGTGCATTGGTTTGAAATTTTTTTTCTGCAAAAAGACGCACATCTCACCTATTCACCTCCCTCTAGGTGATTTAGGTAGGCAACTAAACTTTCAATTGGTATCAGATGGAGGTTGATCGTTAAAAGGTTAACACCTTGATCAGATCCTTTAATAGTTGTCTTTTGAGATCTACCAAAATGGACAAGGCTAAAGATTTTGCCAAGCTTCCTTTGTGCACCAAAAATAATCTTCCCATGTGGAAAGAGAGAATCAAGTTCTTTATGGAAGCTGTGGATCCAAGGATCTTCATGATAGTCGAAGAAGGTTCTTATATTCCCATGACCATCTCCACTATAGATCCAACTAAGAAAGTCCCAAAGAAACTGATGGATGTAGATAATGACGAGATTGCACTTGTCTTACTAGACAAAAAGGCCAAAAATATTACAGCAAGTGCAGTC
Source organism: Platanthera guangdongensis (assembly GCA_039583875.1). NCBI lineage: Eukaryota > Viridiplantae > Streptophyta > Magnoliopsida > Asparagales > Orchidaceae > Platanthera > Platanthera guangdongensis. The sequence continues at coordinate 72,624,770 of CM077155.1, read as the reverse complement.
GATGACTCAATGCTGCAAAACTTGATCTACTGCCAGTCTGCAAAGGAGATGTGACAATCACTAGTTACCTTGATGGAAGGTACAGAAGAAGTGAGGGATGATAGTAGAGCCCTTATAAATCAGAAGTATGAAGCTTTCTGACAAGGAAATAAGGACATTATTGTTGACACATTTGAGAATTTCTTCAAGATAGTGAATGGGCTAAGGGTCTATGGCAGAGTCTTTACTATTGGAGAATTAAATGACAAGTTCTTGAGATCCCTAACTAAGGAATGAGATAACAAAGTATGTGCCATCAGGGAGTTTGGAAAATGGCAGAGACAGACCCACAAATCTCTTCAGGAAGCTTATGTCATATGAGCTTCAACTTAATACCAGAAAGGCTGAAGAAGAGAAGAGTAGGTCTACATTCAAAGAGAAGTCTATTACTTTAAAGGCAGACACCTCTAAGAAGTCAAAGGTTGTTCCTCCTACTCCAACATAAGAAGTTGGTGAAGAAGAAACCTCAGAGCCAAGCACCTCAGGCTCTGAGCTATCAGAAGGAGAGTTCTCACTACTTTCATGACAGTTCAAGAAATTCTTGAACAAGAAGAAGCAAAGAAAAGGCAAGGATGCCTCCTATAGGAGATCACGACGTGATGGTGATCGGCAAAGAAAAGGCTCAAGTAGCCACGACAGGTATGCTTCTAAATAAAATAAACATGTTTCCACTGACATTATTTGCTACTGCTGTAATAAGTCAGGACACGTCATTGCTGACTGCCCTCACTAGAAGAAGGAGGGTGGTAGAAGAGAGGAAAAGAAGTTCTCGTACAACAAGAAGAGGACAGTGAATAACTTAATAGCCAAAAAGGGCAAGACTCTTAGTGACTCTGACTCATTTGAGTCGAGTGAAGAAGAAGAAGCATATTTTGGGCTTATGGCTCAAATAGATGACAAACAAGAGCCCCAGTTCACTGGAAAGGTAAACTTTCACACCCCTCTTTAAGAATCTGAAGTTTCTGATCATGATCGTGAGGACAACTCTTCTGACGACGAGTCTGAACTCATGGCCCTGTATAAGGAGTTGATCATGGCTTACGACAAAGGTCGCCGAGTCGTGAAAGCTCAGGATAAAGATATAAAGTCTCTTAAAGCTGAAGATAGCATCTTGAGAGAGGAAGTCACCAAGACTGAATCAATCAAAGAGAACTTCAATAATGCTATTGAAGAATATAAGAAGGCTCTTAAGCATCTTGACCTTAAAGAGAAAATCATCAAAAAGTTGGAAGAACAACTCGCCGCTGAAATGAAACTTGTTGAAAGTTTCTCGAATCCTAAAATCGTTCTTCCATTCATTACTGAATTCTCAGCTAAGGCCAAGGGTGTTGGACTAGGCCATGAAGAAGCTCCTAATAAGTCTTCTAGGACAAATAAGGCTCAACGAAAGAATAAGGCCGCCAAAAAGGCATTGGCCAAAGAGAAGGGGAAAGCGCCTCAAGATCAGACCTCTTTCAAAAAGGTCATATTTACTTCAAATGAGTTTGATCTTGACTCATCCTACAGACACTTTGCTAGGCCTACCTATGTAGAGCCAAAGTCCCGTTATCAAGGATGGACTCGACCCAAAACTTTGGTGAAAGTGTCTTTAAGGCTTCTTATAAAGAAGTGATTCTTCAGAGCTATGGCCCTTTCAATCATGGTCATAACTTCAAGAAGACACCAAAAGCAAATCTTCTTGTAGAAAAGCCAGTGAAGGAGAAGAAAACATGTGATTGTCATCATCATGAAGCTTCCTCCTCCAAGAATGCTGCCCCTGCTAGACCACAATTCCAAAAGGTCAAGCAGGAGAACACAAGACAAAGATAAAATAGATTTGACTGTTCGTGTTATGGCAGAACTGGTCACTTTGCCATCGATTGCTGGTTTAATCCCAGAAATGCTGTAACCCCTCATGTTGGCAATATGAGAAAGACCACTCCTAATGCTAATATTCGCAGGGGGAGTGTTCTAACCCGAGACCAAGGACCCAAACATATTTGGGTTCCTAAGGGAAACTGATTGTGATTGCAGGTATGTTCAAAGGCCACCAAAACGTCAATCTGGTATTTAGACAGTGGATGCTCTCGGCATATGATCGGGACAAGAAGTCTAATTCAGAATTTTTCACCAGTCGTGAATGGACCAAAGGTCATCTTTGGAGGTTCAGACCGTGGAATCACTAAAGGCTATGGTATGATTACTAACAGTAGTGTATCTTTTTCAGATGTAGCTTATGTTGAAGGATTGGAACACAATCTTGTAAGCATAAGCCAACTCTGTGATAAAGGATACATAGTTGAGTTTCTCGCTGATAAGTGCTTGATAAAATCTGTTGACAATATGGAAACGATTCTATCCGGCAATCGAAGCAGAAACATATTTTGTTTAAATTACATTTGTACATCTCTTGGTGACCAATGGTACAAGAGACTAGCACATATTTATTACAAAACTATTAATAAATTATTTTCAATGAACTGAGTACGTGATGCCCCAAATGTCAAGTACGTCAAAGATAGACCTTGTCATGCATGTGTAAAAGGCAAGCAAACAAGGGCTACCTTTAAAAGCATTATTGGTAAGGATTCTAATAGATGTCTTCATCTACTGCATATGGACTTATTTGGTCCACTACAAATTTGTAGTTTGGGAGGTAAGGATTATATGTTAGTAATTGTTGATGATTACTCGAGCTTTGCGTGGGTGTTCTTTTTGAAAAACAAGTCAGATACCTTCAACATCTTGACTAATTTTGTCAGGCAAGTTCAGAATGAGTACAACTGCTCCATAGTCAAAATCATAAGCGACAATCGAACAAAATTCAAGTCTGGGGTCATGACAGAATTTTGTGGAAGCTTCGGTATCTTTCATGATTTTTCCTCTCCTCGTACTGCACAATAGAATGGAGTGGCCAAGTGAAGGAATAGAACACTCATAGTGTCTTGCAGGATCATGTTGAGTGATGTTTCACTTCCGGAGTACTTCTGGGCTGAAGCCGTCAACACTGCATGCCACGTGCAAAATCGAGCCCTCATAAACAAAAACCATGATAAGACACCTTATGAACTTATGAAGGGCAGGAAACCAACGGTCTCATATTTTAGAATTTTTGGCTGTAAATGTTTTGTACTCAACAATGGCAAGTATCATACTACTAAGTTTAGCAAAAAGAGTTTTGAAGGCATTTTTGTAGGTTATAGTAGTCATAGTAAGACATACAGGTTTTTTAATAGAAAAATCCTGGTTGAAGAAGAATCAATACATGTTGTATTTGATGAGACGAGCTTGATGCAAAGCAACACTTCTAGTGTGATTATTGAAGATGCAGGTGCAAAGATGGAAGATATTAGCATGGATGGACCGTCTGAAGATAAAGGTGAAAAGTTCATCAAGATCACCACTCCAACCCCTATTAGAGAGGCTGTTAATCAAGATGAAGAAGTCACTCCGGTGATAGAAGATAATCCAAATGCAAAGACTCTAGAGCTCAGACATCTGAAGGATCACCCCATGGACCAGATCATAGGAGATCCCCGGGATGGTGTCAGAACTCGTAGAGGTACAACTAATGAGAATTTATATTTAATTTTTCTCTCACAGATTGAACCAAAGAAGTTTGAGGAAGCAAACTCAGACGCATTGTGGATAATGGCGATGAAAGAAGAACTAAATCAGTTCAAGCGCTGCAAAGTATGGAAGCTTGTTCCAAGACCCAAAGGTAAGAACTTCATTGGACAAAATGGGTCTACAGGAACAAGATGGACGAGGATGGAACGATTGTAAAGAACAAAGCCAGACTTGTCGCAAAAGGTTATCGTCAAGAAGAAGGAATCGACTTCGACCAGACGTATGCTCCAATGGCAAGGCTGGAGGCAATAAGGTTATTCCTAGCATAGGCTGCACTCAAACGCTTCACTCTCTATCAGATGGATGTGAAGTATGCCTTCCTTAATGAAGACATAAAGGAAGAGGTGTATGTGGAACAACCTCCAGGTTTCGTAGATTCTAACTTTCCTGATTATGTTTACTTACTGCACAAAGCTTTATATGGTCTGAAACAAGCCCCTCGGGCTTGGTATGAGACACTGTCTAGCTTTCTACTTGAGAACAAGTTCACAAGGGAAAGATAGACAAGACATTATTTCATAGGGAAATTAAAGTCAAGATTCTGCTAGTGCAAATCTATGTCGATGACATTATCTTTGGCTCTACTGAGAACAACCTTTGCAAGAATTTTTCAAAACTTATGCAAGGGAAGTTTGAAATGAGCAGTATGGGCGAGCTAAAGTATTTCTTAGAGGTTCAAGTGAAATAGTCTGAAGATGGAATTTTCATCTCACAGACCAAGTTCACCAAAGAGCTGATTAAGAATTCGGAATGGAGAATGCAACCTCGATGAGGACACCAATGGGTTCAACTATGTCTCTAGATGAGGATGAAAAAGAGAAACCTTTTGATGAAACCAAGTACAGAAGTATAATTGGATCCTTGCTCTACCTTACGACAAGTAGACCTGACATAATGTTCTCAACATGTGCCTGTGCTAGATTTCAGGTGAACTCTAAGGAATCTCACTATGCTGCTACAAAGCGGGTTTTTAGATACCTTAAAAGTACTCCGAATCTTGACTTGTGGTACCCAAGAAGTAATGATAACGAGCTAATAGGTTTTTCAGATGCAGATTTTGCAGGGAGAAAAGACGACAGGAAAAGCACTTCCGGGACATGTCAATTCTTTGGAAAAGACTTATCTCCTGGTGTAGCAAGAAGCAAAACTGTGTAGCAATCTCAACGGCTGAGTCAGAGTACATCTCTGCAGGTAGCTGATGTGCACAGTTACTATGGATAAAGAATCAGTTCGAGGATTACAATATGAAGTTTCAAAGCATTCCTCTGTTTTGCGACTCTTCCAGCGCAATTGCAATAGCCAACAACCCAGTCTCGCACATCCAGAAAAAGCATATAGAGCTATGGTATCACTTCATCTGGGAGCATGGGGAGCATGGGGACATATACCTTCAATATGTCTCTAAAGATAGGCAAATTGCAGACATTTTCACGAAGCCGCTGGACGAGACCAAGTTCTCGTTCTTCAAAACAGAACTTGAAATGCTCAACAAAGAAAATTAGAGAAGCTGGATTTTCAAGAAGGCTCAAGATTCAAAGGTTAGTTAAATGTTGGAATTATACAAAATTTTAACTCTTGAACTCGAGTAAGAAAATGACCTACTCGAGTAGTTGAATGACCTACTCGAGTAGTCCACTTGACTTACTCGAGTAGTAGAATGTCCTACTCGAGTAGTTACTCACCTACTTGAGTACTTCAGTATACCTACTCGAGTAATTCTAGACACATCTACTCGAGTACATCACTTCATCTACTCGAGTAATATAAACTCACTAGAGTATATGCCGGGACTTTATTCAAATTTTCTTATGCTCAAACCAAGGCTTATGCCGCCTCTTCTAAGATTTGATTCATCCATTTTCAATTAATTAGACCTCAAACTATGGTTATATAAATAAGAAATTCCGAGTTGTTCACTCATATACTCACTAGAGTAGCTGAATTCCTTTTCTTCAAGTTTACTCGAGTACTTGACTCCATGTACTCGAGTAACTATCTTATTCTTTCTCGAGTTGTTCACTCATATACTCGAGTAGTTATCTTCTACACACTCGAGTAGTTCTGCAATGTACTCTTGTAGTCCTTTCTCCCTCGAGTATATTACTTTGATTTTTTCTGAAAATTTTGTTAAGTCCAGAATAACAGAATTCTTCATGAACCTTGACGTGATTGGTACACGTGTATCTCATAATGACTTAAATATGACTAATCTTCACTGATCCTATATAACCCTAAGTCTTAATCAAAGAGAATATTCAGAAGTTTTGCAGCCGTATTCTCAAGTCTCTGATTTCCTCTTTCTCTCTCCAAGAAAAGAAAACCGCCGCTGCCGCTGTCGCTGATACCCGACCCACTAGTGTTTCGATTTTAGAGGATTCAGATCAAGAAGGCTTTACAGATCGAGATTCTCTCAACTCCGCATCTTCTAATCGATCGATTGTATGAAGCCAAGAATATTCAGATCCAATCTTGCTGAGATTTTTCTTCACCATTCTGATAAAGCCACAAAGCATAGAAGAAGAAGGTCCTGGCCGACAGTTACAGATCTAAAAAAGAAGATTTACAGTTTGTATTTCTATACAATTTATTTCATTCTTGTAGGAGAAATTTCTCCGAGTGTAGAAACCTTTTGTCTGCGAGATTATAGGAAGTTTTATCTTCCGAGTGTAGATTCGTTTTGTGGATCAAGATTGTAGGAACGTTGTTCCGAGGGTAGGATTGATTTTCAATCCGAGATAGTGGAGTAGCCGAGTCTAGTATATTGCTAGATCGGTGAGGGAAAGTGGATGTACCCAAGGTTGGGGAACCACTATAAATCTTGTCTCGTATGTGATTGATTGGTAGTTAGTTCTGTGCATTGGTTTGAAATTTTTATTCCGCAAAAAGACGCACATCTCACCTATTCACCTCCCTCTAGGTGATTTAGGTAGGCAACTAAACTTTCAATTGGTATCAGATGGAGGTTGATCGTTAAAAGGTTAACACCTTGATCAGATCCTTTAATAGTTGTCTTTTGAGATCTACCAAAAATGGACAAGGCTAAAGATTTTGCCAAGCTTCCTTTGTGCACCAAAAATAATCTTCCCATGTGGAAAGAGAGAATCAAGTTCTTTATGGAAGCTGTGGATCCAAGGATCTTCATGATAGTCGAAGAAGGTCCTTATATTCCCATGACCATCTCCACTATAGATCCAACTAAGAAAGTCCCAAAGAAACTGATGGATGTAGATAATGACGAGATTGCACTTGTCTTACTAGACAAAAAGGCCAAAAATATTACAGCAAGTGCAGTCGATGACTCAATGCTGCAAAACTTGATCTACTGCCAGTCTGCAAAGGAGATGTGACAATCACTAGTTACCTTGATGGAAGGTACAGAAGAAGTGAGGGATGATAGAAGAGCCCTTATAAATCAGAAGTATGAAGCTTTCTGACAAGGAAATAAGGACATTATTGTTGACACATTTGAGAATTTCTTCAAGATAGTGAATGGGCTAAGGGTCTATGGCAGAGTCTTTACTATTGGAGAATTAAATGACAAGTTCTTGAGATCCCTAACTAAGGAATGAGATAACAAAGTATGTGTCATCAGGGAGTTTGGAAAATGGCAGAGACAGACCCACAAATCTCTTCGGGAAGATTATGTCATATGAGCTTCAACTTAATACCAGAAAGGCTGAAGAAGAGAAGAGTAGGTCTACATTCAAAGAGAAGTCTATTACTTTAAAGGCAGACACCTCTAAGAAGTCAAAGGTTGTTCCTCCAACTCCAACATAAGAAGTTGGTGAAGAAGAAACCTCAGAGCCAAGCACCTCGGGCTCTGAGCTATCAGAAGGAGAGTTCTCACTACTTTCATGACAGTTCAAGAAATTCTTGAACAAGAAGAAGCAAAGAAAAGGCAAGGATGCCTCCTATAGGAGATCACGACGTGATGGTGATCGGCAAAGAAAAGGCTCAAGTAGCCACGACAGGTATGCTTCTAAATAAAATAAACATGTTTCCACTGACATTATTTGCTACTGCTGTAATAAGCCAGGACACGTCATTGCTGACTGCCCTCACTAGAAGAAGGAGGGTGGTAGAAGAGAGGAAAAGAAGTTCTCGTACAACAAGAAGAGGACATGGAATAACTTAATAGCCAAAAAGGGCAAGACTCTTAGTGACTCTGACTCATTTGAGTCGAGTGAAGAAGAAGAAGCATATTTTGGGCTTATGGCTCAAATAGATGACAAACAAGAGCCCCAGTTCACTGGAAAGGTAAACTTTCACACCCCTCTTTAAGAATCTGAAGTTTCTGATCATGATCGTGAGGACAACTCTTCTGACGACGAGTCTGAACTCATGGCCCTGTATAAGGAGTTGATCATGGCTTACGACAAAGGTCGCCGAGTCGTGAAAGCTCAGGATAAAGATATAAAGTCTCTTAAAGCTGAAGATAGCATCTTGAGAGAGGAAGTCACCAAGACTGAATCAATCAAAGAGAACTTCAATAATGCTATTGAAGAATATAAGAAGGCTCTTAAGCATCTTGACCTTAAAGAGAAAATCATCAAAGAGTTGGAAGAACAACTCGCCGCTGAAATGAAACTTGTTGAAAGTTTCTCGAATCCTAAAATCGTTCTTCCATTCATTACTGAATTCTCAGCTAAGGCCAAGGGTGTTGGACAAGGCCATGAAGAAGCTCCTAATAAGTCTTCTAGGACAAATAAGGCTCAACGAAAGAATAAGGCCGCCAAAAAGGCATTGGCCAAAGAGAAGGGGAAAGCGCCTCAAGATCAGACCTCTTTCAAAAAGGTCATATTTACTTCAAATGAGTTTGATCTTGACTCATCCTACAGACACTTTGCTAGGCCTACCTATGTAGAGCCAAAGTCCCGTTATCAAGGATGGACTCGACCCAAAACTTTGGTGAAAGTGTCTTTAAGGCTTCTTATAAAGAAGTGATTCTTCAGAGCTATGGCCCTTTCAATCATGGTCATAACTTCAAGAAGGCACCAAAAGCAAATCTTCTTGTAGAAAAGCCAGTGAAGGAGAAGAAAACATGTGATTGTCATCATCATGAAGCTTCCTCCTCCAAGAATGCTGCCCCTGCTAGACCACAATTCCAAAAGGTCAAGCAGGAGAACACAAGACAAAGATAAAATAGATTTGACTGTTCGTGTTATGGCAGAACTGGTCACTTTGCCATCGATTGCTGGTTTAATCCCAAAAATGCTGCAACCCCTCATGTTGGCAATATGAGAAAGACCACTCCTAATGCTAATATTCGCAGGGGGAGTGTTCTAACCCGAGACCAAGGACCCAAACATATTTGGGTTCCTAAGGGAAACTGATTGTGATTGCAGGTATGTTCAAAGGCCACCAAAACGTCAATCTGGTATTTAGACAGTGGATGCTCTCGGCATATGATCGGGACAAGAAGTCTAATTCAGAATTTTTCACCAGTCGTGAATGGACCAAAGGTCATCTTTGGAGGTTCAGACCGTGGAATCACTAAAGGCTATGGTATGATTACTAACAGTAGTGTATCTTTTTCAGATGTAGCTTATGTTGAAGGATTGGAACACAATCTTGTAAGCATAAGCCAACTCTGTGATAAAGGATACATAGTTGAGTTTCTCGCTGATAAGTGCTTGATAAAATCTGTTGACAATATGAAAATGATTCTATCCGGCAATCGAAGCAGAAACATATTTTGTTTAAATTACATTTGTACATCTCTTGGTGACCAATGGTACAAGAGACTAGCACATATTTATTACAAAACTATTAATAAATTATTTTCAATGAACTGAGTACGTGATGCCCCAAATGTCAAGTACGTCAAAGATAGACCTTGTCATGCATGTGTAAAAGGCAAGCAAACAAGGGCTACCTTTAAAAGCATTATTGGTAAGGATTCTAATAGATGTCTTCATCTACTGCATATGGACTTATTTGGTCCACTACAAATTTGTAGTTTGGGAGGTAAGGATTATATGTTAGTAATTGTTGATGATTACTCGAGCTTTGCGTGGGTGTTCTTTTTGAAAAACAAGTCAGATACCTTCAACATCTTGACTAATTTTGTCAGGCAAGTTCAGAATGAGTACAACTGTTCCATAGTCAAAATCATAAGCGACAATCGAACAAAATTCAAGTCTGGGGTCATGACAGAATTTTGTGGAAGCTTCAGTATCTTTCATGATTTTTCCTCTCCTCGTACTGCACAACAGAATGGAGTGGCCGAGTGAAGGAATAGAACACTCATAGTGTCTTGCAGGATCATGTTGAGTGATGTTTCACTTCCGGAGTACTTCTGGGCTGAAGCCGTCAACACTGCATGCCACGTGCAAAATCGAGCACTCATAAACAAAAACCATGATAAGACACCTTATGAACTTATGAAGGGCAGGAAACCAACGGTCTCATATTTTAGAATTTTTGGCTGTAAATGTTTTGTACTCAACAATGGCAAGTATCATACTACTAAGTTTAGCAAAAAGAGTTTTGAAGGTATTTTTGTAGGTTATAGTAGTCATAGTAAGACATACAGGTTTTTTAATAGAAAAATCCTGGTTGAAGAAGAATCAATACATGTTGTATTTGATGAGACGAGCTTGATGCAAAGCAACACTTCTAGTGTGATTATTGAAGATGCAGGTGCAAAGATGGAAGATATTAGCATGGATGGACCGTCTGAAGATAAAGGTGAAAAGTTCATCAAGATCACCACTCCAACCCCTATTGGAGAGGCTGTTAATCAAGATGAAGAAGTCATCCAAGATGAAGAAGTCACTCCGGTGATAGAAGATAATCCAAATGCAAAGACTCTAGAGCTCAGACATCTGAAGGATCACCCCATGGACCAGATCATAGGAGATCCCCGGGATGGTGTCAGAACTCGTAGAGGTACAACTAATGAGAATTTATATTTAATTTTTCTCTCACAGATTGAACCAAAGAAGTTTGAGGAAGCAAACTCAGACGCATTGTGGATAATGGCGATGGAAGAAGAACTAAATCAGTTCAAGCGCTGCAAAGTATGGAAGCTTGTTCCAAGACCCAAAGGTAAGAACTTTATTGGACAAAATGGGTCTACAGGAACAAGATGGACGAGGATGGAACGATTGTAAAGAACAAAGCCAGACTTGTCGCAAAAGGTTATCGTCAAGAAGAAGGAATCGACTTCGACCAGACGTACGCTCCAATGGCAAGGCTGGAGGCAATAAGGTTATTCCTAGCATAGGCTGCACTCAAACGCTTCACTCTCTATCAGATGGATGTGAAGTATGCCTTCCTTAATGAAGACATAAAGGAAGAGGTGTATGTGGAACAACCTCCAGGTTTCGTAGATTCTAACTTTCCTGATTATGTTTACTTACTGCACAAAGCTTTATATGGTCTGAAACAAGCCCCTCGGGCTTGGTATGAGACACTGTCTAGCTTTCTACTTGAGAACAAGTTCACAAGTGGAAAGATAGACAAGACATTATTTCATAGGGAAATTAAAGTCAAGATTCTGCTAGTGCAAATCTATGTCGATGACATTATCTTTGGCTCTACTGAGAACAACCTTTGCAAGAAGTTTTCAAAACTTATGCAAGGGAAGTTTGAAATGAGCAGTATGAGCGAGCTAAAGTATTTCTTAGAGCTTCAAGTGAAATAGTCTGAAGATGGAATTTTCATCTCACAGACCAAGTTCACCAAAGAGCTGATTAAGAAATTCGGAATGGAGAATGCAACCTCGATGAGGACACCAATGGGTTCAACTATCTCTCTAGATGAGGATGAAAAAGAGAAACCTTTTGATGAAACCAAGTACAGAAGTATAATTGGATCCTTGCTCTACCTTACGACAAGTAGACCTGACATAATGTTCTCAACATGTGCCTGTGCTAGATTTCAGGTGAACTCTAAGGAATCTCACTATGCTGCTACAAAGCGGGTTTTAGATACCTTAAAAGTACTCCGAATCTTGACTTGTGGTACCCAAGAAGTAATGATAACGAGCTAATATGTTTTTCAGATGCAGATTTTGCAGGGAGAAAAGACGACAGGAAAAGCACTTCCGGGACATGTCAATTCTTTGGAAAAGACTTATCTCCTGGTGTAGCAAGAAGCAAAACTGTGTAGCAATCTCAACGGCTGAGTCAGAGTACATCTCTGCAGGTAGCTGATGTGCACAGTTACTATGGATAAAGAATCAGTTCGAGGATTACAATATGAAGTTTCAAAGCATTCCTCTGTTTTGCGACTCTTCCAGCGCAATTGCAATAGCCAACAACCCAGTCTCGCACATCCAGAAAAAGCATATAGAGCTATGGTATCACTTCATCTGGGAGCATGGGGAGCATGGGGACATATACCTTCAATATGTCTCTAAAGATAGGCAAATTGCAGACATTTTCACGAAGCCGCTGGACGAGACCAAGTTCTCGTTTTTCAAAACAGAACTTGAAATGCTCAACAAAGAAAATTAGAGAAGCTGGATTTTCAAGAAGGCTCAAGATTCAAAGGTTAGTTAAATGTTGGAATTATACAAAATTTTAACTCTTGAACTCGAGTAAGAAAATGACCTACTCGAGTAGTTGAATGACCTACTCGAGTAGTCCACTTGACTTACTCGAGTAGTAGAATGACCTACTCGAGTAGTTACTCACCTACTTGAGTACTTCAGTATACCTACTCGAGTAATTCTAGACACATCTACTCGAGTACATCACTTCATCTACTCGAGTAATATAAACTCACTAGAGTATATGCCGGGACTTTATTCAAATTTTCTTATGCTCAAACCAAGGCTTATGCCGCCTCTTCTAAGATTTGATTCATCCATTTTCAATTAATTAGACCTCAAACTATGGTTATATAAATAAGAAATTCCATAAATGTCCTACACAAAATCATTTCCGCTCTCGAGTACCCCACTGCCTCTTCTACTTCCTTCAACCAGTTGCAGAGCCGCGCCCTTTCCTTCACCCGGTCGAAATTCTCCAAAGGTTTCAAAATCATCAAGGGTTTCTGAATCATGGCCGCCTCTTCTAAAATCGGAGTTGGTTCAAAATTGGTTGCAGTCGGGATTGCTGAACTATCCGACGATTTCCACAACCTCATGATATTGCTCGACATCGCCGGATTGACCTTTCTTCTTCAAGAACCTTGTCGAATCCTATTTCCAGAAGCTGCAGAGTTTTTCAGAAACATCAAAGTAAAGCGCCATGAGGTTGTTCTCAAGTACAAGGTGAAAGGTATAAAAATCAAACTTACAAAGTTCTCGGTTTCTCAACATCTCCGGTTACCAGCTGTAGATGCAGATGATTTACTTATGGGGAGAGTTTGGTGAAAGAATATTTAGAAAAATCAGATGCTGCCATGCAAGAGCTTTGGAAAGCCAAAGTGACAGAAATTCATGATGATGTCTTAGCATAAATTCAGAGTGTCAAATTTCCTACATATGACACTGCTGTTTGGAAGCACAGCCAAATCCTTCCTGAATTTATTGCTGATCCTAATATCATTCCTCATCATCTCAACCCTCTAGCTGCTGCTGCTGCTCCTGCTCCTCCTCTGCAACCTACCCTCTCTCCCAGACCTAAAGGCCAGGAAAGTCCTCCTCCAGACTCTTATGCTCAAATCTGGGAGGATGACCCTGCAGATATCTTCCTTCAAGCTCCTCCTTAGATTCGGAGTTCCAAGAAGAAGAGAAAGTATGGTGAAGGTCCCTCTACCAGCAAGTCAATTCTAGTTTTTGATGCTGATAAGAGGAAAGCTCCAGAATTTTCAGAAATATGGTCTCCTACCTCCAAGTCCCCTATTTTGGACACTCTCAAACTGGTTATGGACTACTATGATAGCAGGAACATTCACTATAGTTCCCAAGAATGGGAGTTATATGAGAAATCAATGACCAAGAGGAGATTATATGACAGAGAATTTGGAAGAAATAATCCTGCTGCTCCTCCAAGACCTCCTAACTACTATCCCAAGCCATACAGCTACCAAAGGAGACAACAAGAGAAGCAAGACAGACAGCACCACCAAAGCTAGCTACAAGAACATATAAGCTATGGAAATGATTGTTGTTGATATGACATTTTAGGATAATCACATTTATATAATTCTAAGTTTATAATCTTATTATTTTTTCTAAGTCTTATGTTTGCTTACACTGATTTATCTACTTAGCACTTTTTATGTCCATAATTCACCTTAGTGTAAAGGTTTCTGACTTCTACAAATATGGGGAGATTGTGGGGTATTGTATCCACACTAATCCAGATTTGATGAAGTTATCCTTAAACTAAGATGAATTAAGTTGTATTTGATGCTTGGTTTGAGTTGTGTGTTTGCAGGATTCTAATGGGATGTGTAGACCAATGTCAGTCTGCAATGGGTCACCAAACACAAGACCATACAATGTAATCCCTCATTGTGTGATCCAAGGTGTTGACTCATGTGTAGCGTCTCTATTGGGATACAGTTCATATTCAAGCTCTAGGACTAAGTGAAAAGATTTGTTGCTGGTCTCTCCTAAGAAGAAGAAAATTCTGTGAAAGAGAATTTGATAAGAAAAATACTCGAGTAGTTCTATACCTACTCGAGTAAATAGCAGAGTTCATACTCGAGTAATAATACTCTTACTCAAGTAAGAATGGTAGATCCCGAGTAGTCATTTTTTGTGGCTCTCGCGTAGTTAAGACAACTGCTCTAGTAGTTTCCTTTCTCTCTCGGGTTTACAGAATTTTCTCCTCCAAAAGTTTTCTAAGTTAAATACTCGAGTAATACTGTATAGTACTCGAGTAGTTTATATCTTTTGTCTCGTGTAATTGAATTTTGACGTAATTAAATTCTGACTCTCGTGAAGTTCTCACTTACTCGAGTAGTCTAAGTTATGTACTCGAGTAATTCATTTACTACTCGAGTAGTCCTGAATTAATTCTCGAGTAATCCAGAATTTCATTCCAGAAAATTTTTCAAAGTGAATTACTCGAGTAGTCATTTCCATATACTCGAGTAGTTCTTATCGTCTCGAGTAGTTCAACTTCAATACTCGAGTAGTCCAGTATTCCAGTTCAAAAAAAAATTTTCTAAGTCCATGTCTCGAGTAGTTTCTCAACCACTCGAGTAGTTCATTCTCATCTACTCGAGTAGTATTCCTTATACTCGAGTAATCCACTCCACCTCTCATGTAACTACTTAAGTACTCGAGTATGTCATTTTTGATACTCAAGTAGTTGAATTCCTTTTCTTCAAGTTTACTCGAGTAGTTGACTCCATGTACTCGAGTAACTGTCTTATTTTTTCTCGAGTAGTTTACTCATATACTCGAGTAGTTATCTTCTACACACTTGAGTAGTTCTGCAATATACTCGAGTAGTCCTTCCTCTCTCGAGTATATTACTTCGATTTTTTTTGAAAATTTTGTTAAGTCTAGAATAACGGAATTCTTCATGAACCTTGACGTGATTGGTCCAGGTGTATCTCATATTGACTTAATTATGACTAATCTTCACCGATCCTATAAATAGTCTTGTTAAACCGACAAAACCTAAGTTTTAATCAAAGAGAATATTCAGAAGTTTTGCAGCTGTATTCTCAAGTCTCTGATTTCCACTTTCTCTCTCCAAGAAAAGAAAACCGCTGCTGCCGCCGTCTCTAATTGCTGACCGACTTGGGTTTCAATTTTAGAGGATTCAGATGAAGAAGGCTTTACAGATCGAGATTCTCTCAACTCCTCATCTTCTAATCGATCGATCGTGTGAAGCCAAGAAGATTCAGATCCGATCTTCCCGAGATTTTTCTTCACCATTCTAATTAAGCCGCAAGCCTAGAAAAAGAAGATCCTGGCCGACAGTTGCCGATCTGAAAAAGAAGATTTACTGTTTGTATTTCTATACATTTTATTTCATTCTTGTAGGAGAAATTTCTCCGAGTGTAGGAGCCTTTTGTCTCCGAGATTGTCGGAAGTTTTATCTTCCGAGTGTAGATCTGTTTTGTGGATCGAGATTGTAGGAAAGTTATTCCGAGGGTAGGATTGATTTTCAATCCGAGAAAGTGGAGTAGCCGAGTCTAGTGTATTGCTAGATCGGTTTGGGAAAGTGGATGTACCCAAGGTTGGGGAACCACTATAAATCTTGCCTCATCTGTGATTGATCGGTAGTTAGTTCTATGCATTGATTTGAAATTTTTATTCCGCAAAAAGACGCACATCTCACCTATTCACCCCCCTCTAGGTTATTTAGGCAGGCAACTATAAACTTTCACGGCTGGAAAGCACCGCAGCGGCCTTGCCTTCACAACGCTAGCCTCAGATCAAGAATTGGAACTCCACAGCTCCACTGTTGGCCGGCTCCCCTCTCCTCCTCCTTCTTCCTCTCTCTAGTTCCTAGAAAGAGGATAGCAAAGATAAAAAAATGAGATTTTCCTTCTCATTCTCGGGCCTAAAGTAGGGGGAAGAAGTCTGGGCCATCAGATCCCAGGTTAAAAAATGGACGACCACGATTTTGCCACAAAAGGGTAATTTTTGGCTGACACGCCCTTGTCCCAGGTCGTAAACTTAAGTGGCACACAGCCGACTCATCCATACCAGTACACGACCATGTGACAAGCGTGTGGCACAGGTCGTGTGACTTGAGACGCCTTTAGACATGCCCGTGTTAGTGGCCGTGTACCTCAGGTGGTAAACACCCATCTCAACCTGAGGAATACATGGCCAAGTAACATGCCCGTGTCACAGGACGTGTGCCCAGAGACACACACGTGTCCTGCCGGTGTTCACCAGGTCTCACTACCATGGCCAAATCCAGAAAAGGACACGGCCTGTGACACGCCCGTGTCACACGCCGTTTTCCCTTACATGGATGCAGACACGCCTCTGTCGTGTTTTTTGTCGAGCAAAGTTCGTCGACTAGAGGAGGACACGCCCCCTGACACGCCCGTATCAGAGGGCATGTTCCCTCTCGAGAGCTCGTCGAGTGCAGTTCATCGACAACTCAACAGACTGCTCATCTATACCGAGCAGGACACACCGTGGGACACGCCCGTGTCCCAGGCCGTGTCACCCAACTTGAACCTAATCTGGGATTTGGGGTGTTACAATGGGCAGGTGTAGTACCACCCTAGTGCCTTGAATTACATTAAAGTCTTGATCTTCAATGAGTGTTGTTGTCTTAGCATGGCTACTCTCCCATTTTTTGCCTTCTACAGAGATGGTCTTTTGCAGTAAGGTGGTGTTGGATTCATTCTTGCTTGATATAGAATTGAATATCCTTTCATTGTCAGCAAGTAGCTCATTTTTCAGGAGTATTCCCTCCTTCATAGATTGGAAGGTAACATTGGTGATATGTTGATATACATGATCTGATGTACCCTTGATCACCTCATCAGTTGCACTTAACATAATTCTTGACTTATCCTATGTCAGCTGTAGAGAGCTTTTGGCTGGTATCCAAGGATTGCATGTGGGTGGTTAGTTTGATGCCAACAGTTCAAGCCCTATCAAACCAGGTGGTGACCTGTTTGTTTAAGTGAGAGAGTTCTTCTTTATTTTCTTTGACTTTGGTTGTCAGATCATCCCTCAGTTTGGCAATTGATTGATCAACATACTCCTTCAGGGTTGAGGTCTGAGCATACAAGAGTGCTTTGATTTGGTTTAGAAATTCCTCATTGGAGATAGGGGTAGATGAAGTATGGCTCATAGTAGGAGGTACAACATTCTGAGCAGGGATCTGAGAAGGCTCCCCCTCAACTACAACACCTATAGTAGGAAACATTTCGTTTGCTAAAGCTGTATTAACACTACTAATTAAGAGGGTGTGGGTAATACTTGTAGTGGTTATAGACTCAACTAATCTGTTGTCAACTTGATCCAAGTTTGTCAGATCCATATGATCATGCTCCCCCTCAAACTGAGCATCCATTTTTGGGCTTGACCTATCAAGATAAGTATTTAAAGATTCGAAGGCTCATGGTTATATTCTTCCATATCTGCCTCGTCCTCTGCAGTAACTTCTTCCTCATTGCCAATCTTTGAAACATGTCCTGACCTAGGGCTGGCATGAATTTTATCCACATGCACTACAGTGTCCTGGATGTTGGAACACCCTATTACTAATTTGGGTCAGGATCACTATGTCTCTTAGGAAACCTGTTTTGACCTCATTGTATAGATCTAAAGGTCAATTAGAATTGAGTGTAAGGGTTAGTACTTAGGTTTGGAAGCTACCCTCAAGACCAGGATTTTCAGTTTCAGAAAACTAAGTCATTTCGTCGAGCTCAGTACGACGAATCATCGAACTCCATTCGACGATCGGTAAGCTCACTTCAACGGATCGTCGAACTCCATTCGACGATCTCTGAGCTCAACTTCATGAAGTCGTCGAACTCCATTCGACGATCTCTGAGCTCAGTTCGATGATAGTTGAGCTAAGATCGACGATCTCTGTTTCTGTCTAAGTCCAAATCTCTGAGCTCAGTTCAACGATATTGGAGTTCAGTTCGACGTTTTATGAAGAGTTCAACGATTTTCAAGATTCAAATTCAGACAGTTAAGGAATTGTTCTCAGCAATTAATTCACAGATCTTGTAGCCATTTTTAATTAATCTGGAGCAATTTTCAAGGAATTATCAAGGAATATTTTATTGGACTTTCCTCCAGAAGACAAAAGCAATTAAGGAAGTCATTTATGACAGGCCAATGGCTAGCTTGATAGTGGATCATTTTCTATTCAGACAAAAAGAAATAAAAGATAAGATTTTTCATTATTTCCGAAAGCAGAAGAACAAGAAGCTAAAAGCAAAATATTCTCTGCAACAACAGCACACACAACAACAATTACACAAGAGAAAGAGAAAGAGTTGCAGACATTCTCAGTCTCAAAGATTCATACAAGAACACCATCACCAAAGGAGATCAACAAACTGAAATCTTCAGATCTCTTTTGATTCAAGTGTTCAAAGGTCATCATCATTCAAGAGTCCAGACACCTCACATTTCAGTTGTTGCTGAAATCATCATTTGCTGGAGATCAATTTTCTGAAGGCCTATCACCCTACTACAAAGCTTCACTTCCTGAACTACTACATATCTCATGGGGAGCTTTGACAACATCCACTATCTTCTCTCTGACTGTTGACAGAGAAGATCATCTCTTTCCCTCTCTCTCTCTGCTGTAAAGGGTTTTTCAAACTCCCTTCAAAAGTTTGTGTTTGGTTTTTGAGCACCTTATCAAAAGCTCATTGGTGGCAAGACACCTGATCAAAAAATCTGGTTTGTTTTTTAAGCACCTTAACAAAAGCTAATTGGTGCCCAGGACACCTGATCAACTCATCCTGCAGTGGATTCCTACCTATGGTGGTAGAAGAGTGGATGTACCCCGATTGGTTGGGGAACCACTATAGATCCATGTGTCTTCTGGTTGCTTGTTTTTCTTTTTGTTTTTGGTTGTGGTTTGTGACTAGGTTGCTTTGTGACTAGATTGCTGTGATCATTCTGTGATTAGATTTACTTTTTATTATTTTCTTCCCTATTCACATTAGAATACAACAACTGTTGTAAAAGTTTTTAGCAAGCACCATACTCTATTCACCCCCCCTAGAGTATATCAGATCTAACTCACACTTTCACTGGAGTTCAATGTTTGTAGAGGATTGACTGAGTGAAAAGTCAACCTACAGACCAATATCAACTAGAGAAGATGATCCAAGCTCTGGTTCAGGGCCGGAGGTTCTATCTTGCTCAGTAGGTTTCTTCCTTGCGCCCTTAGAAGAGTCCTTTATTGCTGAAGGTTGGCTTATTGGTAGGACCCTAGTGAATCTGTTCAAAGTCTTTATGTCCATTCTCTTTAGGTAGTGAATCTTCACTCCATGTTCCTATTTGAAGGTATCATGATAGGTGTTCACTAGGTATAAGGAAAGAATTCTGCACAAGTTCGGAGAGGGTATACAGTCTACTAAACTCTAATAGATGAGAGAAGACCATAATGTCTTTCTATTCAGGATAATTCTGGTCAAGACATCAAACATGGACTTGGAGATAGTGTCATGTGATCCAGGTTTGCAGATAAAGACTTTTCCTACAATATGTGATAGCAATTTACCTCTCTGATTGAAAAATTTTCTTTTAAGAGACCAAGATTTGGTCTCATTGTATCCACACCATCTGAGAGCACTGTCTCTGTACGAGACGGAGAGCTCTTCTTCCTCGCTAGGTGTTGACGAAGGGTATATGAAGGGCCTTTCTTAGTCTCTTAGTGTTTACCTTTATTTTGATATCTTCAATCATAGATTTAAGAGAGTTCTGAGAGGAAGACACTTTGATGTTCGAGAAGAATTCAACTAACTCTTTTTTAAGAATGGTGGAGGGTTCGTACAGGGTGTACTCTAGGCATGTGATTTCAATCATCCTTATTACTGCTTTAATCTCTAGAGAGGCAAGACTGAATCCAAACCTCACAATTTTGTATCCTTCCTGTACCTCCTTAATGATATTTGGCGTCATTGTTCTAGTGCAACAAGACGCTGATAGGGTTTTGGTCTCAATGGCTAGGGTTAAGGCTTTTAAAGAGAGGAGTGGCTTTTCGTCTCTTGTCGCCTTTCTATTTATACAAAAAGGGTTCAATTATCAATTAAGCATTTTTACCCTAAACTTTATACATTTCGTTTTAAACGGTTGCGTTACGCTTCCTGTTATGAACCAGGTGAATTAGTGCTTTGATTCTTCTACCTCTCAGCTTTTCTTCTACTTATTCATTGCATATTTAATTTATGGCTTCCCTCACTAATTGGATGTACAATCTATTTGGCTTAATAAAATTTTTAATAATTTTAAATAGAAGGGGACTTAACATGTTAATGAGCCAGTTCTATTGGCAGTCCAATTAAAGAATTGGTTTACCTTAAGGCATGCTAATAAGATGTTTGACTTTTAGAATAAAGCCTACAAAAATTAACAGTGTAGATAATTGAATCATTATTTTCTATTTGGTGTGCTTGATTAGGTTCAGCCTGAGCACATCTAACATAACTATCAATTAGAAAACTTAATCTCTATATAGGAGAGAGAGACTTACCTTGATGCTTGCTTCCTCTAGCTTTTGATTATTACATTCTTGATAGCCTCAATCTTAATTTGTTGCTTTTCCTGGAGTATATTCTTAGAGCAACTATCCTGCCCCAGACATTTGCCTGGAACACCCATTATCCAAATACCTAGTCTTAATTGGACAGGTACTTGGACTATCCTACAAAACAGAGTTCATTTACCCTTAGGCACCTAGTGATTACAGGGTCATAGGTTCTTGTTAGCATCATAAAACTTTTGCCCAACTCTCTACCTGGGTTGAGAACCATTCTGTCCACTAGTCATATTCTGGATATGCCAACAATCAATGACAAAGTGACCCACTTTCCGACGACACAACCATTTATGAATGTTGTATCTTCTCTTTAGGCCAGCACAAAATTGTTGCCCATAAGAGAAGTGAGCAACACCAGAAATTTTTGGATGAACATTTCATGATGCTGCCCCTTCTTCCTGAGTGAAGGTACTGAGGGACTAAATACAACTGGTCCAGTATGGGCCTGATGTATTTTTGGAGCCTGCCATCTAGTGGACTATCTTATTTCCTTAGATAAAGGATATTTGGATCCAAATCTAAAGAACTTCTCCTGAACTTTGTGGCTAGAGTGGACAGTATCACTCTTTCTTGGATCATGTGCCTTCACCCCACTAGTGGAGCACACATTTGATTGATTCTTTTGGAGTGGTGCAAACTTGATAGTTTTAGAAGGTGAATTTTCTTTTTTGAAACATTGTCCTCTTATCAGGGAATTCAGATTTGAAATGATGATTGATGTGATTAATATCCAACTTCCTAGGGACTGGGCAAGTTGCAGCTTTTGGCAACTGACCCTGTGATTGAGAAGGGTTAATCATAATGCCCAATCTCTCTATGAACTTTTGTTCCATATATCTAATATGCTTTTTCTTCTCTTCCAGAAGCAAAGTCTGACAATCAAGACTTTTCTTCAGTTCAGACACCTCATGACTTTTCTTATAGAACTTCATAGATTTATTATTATAAAGAGTTTTATAAGGCATTAGGACATTTATCTCCTTGGCTTGTGTTGATGCACGAAAACGGACAGGGAGTCGGGCACCACCAGCTAACGGTTCGAACACCGGGGAATAGGGAAGGAAAGGAGAAGACTGTCGACTAATCGGTTACTAGCGGTCGCGGCTAAAGGGCAGAAAAGAGAGGGGGCCGCTGGCAGGGCAACAGCAGAGTTCGCCCGCCGCGGCTTAAATGCCACTCTTGCGGCGGGCTTTCCTTTACTTCAAATAAGAAACAGTTACAACAAGTAAAAGAAGAAGCCGGCCGGACTACAAGCCGCAATACACTAGACTTGAGACCGCAGCTCTTAACAGGCGAGCTCCTGGATCCCAGTCACGATGTCTTGGGGAGTGCACCCACCCCCTATTTATAGGCTCGGGGGCCTGCCCAAACGGGCAGGGCTAAAATTACCGGCTGCCCGGGGTACAGGAGAACCGGGCAGAGGTGAGGGGAAGCAAAAGAGAAAGAAACAAGAAAGGAGGGAAGCCGCGCGGCCTGGCGCATTCCTCCTGGCGAGCTGACGGCTGGGTCCTTGGGCCTTGTCGCTGAGCAGGGTCGGTGCTGGCAGCGGCCTGACATGGAGACCGCCCGGCTTGGGGGGTTTGGCGGCTTGAATAAGCAGACCGCCCGGTCTGGAAAACTGCGCGGGCAGGTCGCGGATTCCGGGCTTATCATAATCCCCGCACATTTTTAAGTTTCCAAAAAACTTCGAAAATGTAGAACTAAACCGGAGACCGCGACTGCTTCATCATTGTCTATAAAATCCCCTGACCCTTGACATTCTTCAGGATTCCTGCCAAGTACGGGTCGCTACTCGCCACTTACGGTTAGAATTTTGCAAGCCGACGCGATTTCTTTAGCGATGGATGTGATGTCATCAATGTTAGCCCGCAACAAGAAACCGCCAGAAACGAAGCAGAGCCCGAGCGAGAACTCGAATGATTCTGCCCGTCAGACTGCCAAGAAGACTGGGAAGCCGGAGACATCAGCGGCTTCTGGACCTGAAAAGAGGCCGACAGAGATGGTCGGCGGACCATCGCAGGCCGCAGCCGATCCCAAAGCGGTTTCGAAGGCTGCTCCAGTGCAAACCGGAACTGCCAAATCCTTCGACATGACTTTCTCTCCATCAGGAGAACCACTCCTAAAAATCGGTGGGACGGAGGAGAAGAGTGTTGAGTCTGGGAAACCGTCCGAATTGCCGAGCAAGGTCGACTTAATCGTTGTGGATGACAACGAGCCGGAGAAGGCGCAGGAACCCGAGCGGACTGTTGCTGAACAGGGCAAGCGGACTGAAAAGGTGTCCGGCTCCCTGAAATGGCGGAAAGAAAGGAGCGAAACCCTTGAAGAAAGGATGAAGAAGAAAATGAGGAAGCTGCATGCCAGAAACCGGAATATCTCTGAAAAGACCGGAGCGGACAGTCTTCAACACAGGCCGCACGAGAAGGAGGTACCCGAGGACCCGGCTACACCGGATCACAAGCCGAGCGAACTGGAGAATACGCCCGCGGTTAGCGACTCGCTCAGCGAGCTCCTGAAGGGCATGAAGACCCTCCAGCGGCAAGACGCGCTGTTGTCGACACCAGCGGCCTCTGAGGAGGTTTACCGCCCGGACATCCAGGTTATTGGGGAGAAGCCTGGCGAAACGGCTTCCGCGGCTTCTGAAGGAGCCGAGAAACTGAAGCTCCGCGAGAAGATGGAGGAGATGAAGAAACTGATCGCCGAGAAGCCGGTGGCGACCACACATCCATTGCTACAAGGTAAACACCGGGACGTTAGGCGAATTATTAAATTCTACAAGCCGCGGTCAAGGAAGAAGGGGGCGAATATAATATTAAATCCGCCGGCCAGCTTTTTCCTGACCACGGCTCAACTGAAAAGCCGAGCTAAGGAAACCGAGCGGCTATGGAAAGAAAAGCTGAAGAGGATAGATCCTGAGCGGCTCAGGCGGCCAGTGATTAAAATCCATACCGCGGCCTCTGGAGAAGATAAACATCAAACCGGCGGTCTCATCCTACCGATTTCCTTACTAGAAGGTCGCAATAATCCGGCTGAACCTGACTGCGGTTTTTCTCCTGCAGGTGTAGCGGAGACCGCGATGAAACCGGGCGACTTGACGTCGTATTTGTCTATGCTGCCACCGCCTCCGCCTCCAAGTGTTCGCAAGAAGGAGATGGCCGACTTCCAGAAGGACGTCGGCATGCTGCAGGCGGCTTTGGACGCGGCCACCGAAACCCTGCGGATTAAAGACGAACAGCAGCGGGTTGCCCAGGAGGCCGCGGAAAAAAGGATCCAAGAGCTGCAAACCACCCTGGAGCAAGAAACCACAAGGTTGCAAACAGCGCTTGAGCAGGAGACCGCGAGGATGAAGACTGCGATGGAACAAGAGACTGCCCGGCTCCAGACCGCGATGAAGGAAGAGACCGCCAGGCTCCAGACCGCGAGGAAGGAAGAGACCGCCAGGCTCCAAACCGCGATGGAAACCGCTGAGGCGAAGATTGCTGAGATGCAGGCTGCCTTGGAGCAGGAAAGGGCGGAGAAGCACTTGCTGATGGCCGCGCGGCTGGAAGGAGACAGAGAACAGATCCCACATGCTGAAGGCGGCGAGAACCAAGACTTGCCGGCGGAGACCGGCGGAGAACTGCGGCCTGCACCACCAACTCCTGCAGAGTTGCCGGGAACTAGCCGCCCGGCCTCTGGCGAGAGTTCGCATCCGCCAGTGGCCGCAGCGCCTAACCAGGTCGCAGTTCCAAGCGGTCCGGGGGCCCAGGCGATCCATATGATTCCGTTTGCGAGAGTTGAGCGCGACGCTGCGCGAGTTCATCGGTCTCTGCATGCGCTTCATAATCTGGTTAGCCAGGTGTATGTTGCGATTGTGCAGACCGGTGAACAGGTCGCGCACATGGGACGAGATAGGCCGGAAGACGACAAACGATCCTGAGCGACTTGAGAGACCTAAGCCGCGCGGACATTCGTATATTGTGTTGTAATATATATTTTTTCTTTGGATGTTGGACAATTTGATTGCTGTAAACTGTTGTGTTTTATTATGCTGCGAACTGAATGCGGCTTATGCGGTTTGTATTTATAATCCACATGTCTGCTGCTTTGTTCTGAGAAATTTAAAGTTTTGGAAAGTAGCCGCGCGGTCTGGCGAACAGAACGCCGGCTTGAATAGTTGATATCCACATGATTCGCCATAGAATTTTTCTAAGTGTAGGGAAATAGCCGTGCGGACTGATGGGCAAAACGGCGGCTTGGTCACTAAGCTTTTCTGCACTTCCAGCGGACTTAGGCCGCGCGGCGTGACAACTAGCCGCGATTTGACGTTGGGCACTGTAGCTTCACGGATTTTCTATAAATAGCGCAGACCCCGTAGATTTCTTCACAAATCAAGAAGGATGCGGGCTAAGTCCAAGTCGTTGCGGTCTGACAAGGCCACAGCCGTTAGGACAGACGCGGCCTCCGCTTTCCACTCAGCTGACCACAAACAATGCCGGCTTACAAAAGCCGAGCTGGATGACTTTGTCGAGAAACATATGCAAGGAAGTCCGCTGATCGCGCGGCTTCCCCGGCAAGATGAGCGGATTAACTCCTCCAACGCGAATCAGATCGCAGTCCCCATTGACCACTTCGACTGAGGCTTCAGCTTCCCGGTCTTGCTAGAGGCCGTAGCGGTCTTCGACCACTATGGAGTTGTGCCCGGACAACTTCCCCCAAACTCGATAGCCGCAATATACAGCTTCATCTCTTATCTGAGGTCGGAAAGAGTCTGATTCTCTATGAGGCTCTTCCGTGAGTGCTTCTCGGTGCGGTCTATCCCGGACTCCGGGACAAAGATCTTCCGGGGGCACCTCTACTTCGGCTGCAGAGGGCTGAAGATAGTGAACTTGGCCAACAAGATGGCAAACTGGCCGGAGCGGTTTCTGATCTTCGAGGGCAACTTGGGGTTGCTGCCGGTCGACCCCCAAGTCCGCGAAGAAGCCGCCTTTGGGAGCAGCGGCTTGGACGGCGTCGAGAAGGAGATTTATAACTTCTTCAAAGGCGAGCGGCTTGATGTAAACCACTACATCCCACTGTTGCCGTCGCTAGTAGGAGTCGAAGCGGAAGACAGTAAGTGTTAAGCCGGCCGACCTGAATTCTTAGCCGTGCGGCCTGAAAACTAACTTTGCCTTCTATCTTTGCAGCTGCTGTGGCGGTCCCGCTGAACAAGCCGCAGACTCCTGGCGGCTTGACCCTCACTCAAAGAGAAAAGAGAGCGAAGCGGGTCAAGCCGGCGCGAGTTGCGGAGGAGGAGGAGTCGGACTCCTCTGGAGAGTTCATGCTGCAAGGAACCGGCAGCAGCCTGAAGGATGTCCACGGCGACCCGGCCTTGCGGTGGAGTCCGGACGGTAAGTCGGTGACGATCTCCACCGCCCTCCCCTACTGGGGAGCCGAAGAAGTAAGCCGCCATGCGAGCGCGGTTGGCGGCGCGCTGTACGGCAAGCGCAACTTGAGGGCTATGCGACGAGTTCCTCCGGACGACCTGCCGCGGCTAGCCGCGCAAGTCGGCGCGAGGAGCTTCGTGGCAAGTCACTTCATGGGGCTTGCCTACAAGGAGCTGATGAAAGAGAACAGCGGCCTGAAGACACAGTTAGGCGAACAGCAAGAAGAGAACAAGCGGCTTAAAGAGAAAAAGGCGGTAAGTCATTACCAATACCCGCGCGGTTAGCATTATATAACCGCGCGACCTTACCTTTACCTTTGCTTTGCAGGAAATGTACAACCCCGCCAACCCGATCTTCCAAGACAAAGTCTTCCCCCAACTCGTCCAAGGAATCGATGGAGCGCTTAACCGCCTCCGGGACATTGGCGGCTTGGCCACCGGCTTCACCGACTTCACATGCGCCGACATCTACCCTTCCTGAAGGAGCAGGTGGCCGACGTCTATAAGTCGATCAAGGGCAAGGCCAAGGTCGTGGAAGAAGTCGTCGAGGTGGTGGGAGACGCCGTGGAAGAGGTCGGCCAGGGAAGCCGGAGTCCACGCACATCTCCTGAGTCCGGCGGCCAAGAGTCGGAGACCGCGCGGCCAGACTCGACATCTTCTGAAGGTTCAGCGAGCTCCACAACTAGCAGCGGGTACTCTTTATCATCTGTCGATGTTGGCGATGGCAGTGATTTGGACTCTCCTGCGACTAAGAAGCTCAAATCGGGCGATTAGAAAATTTATAACTTGTTTTGTATTTTGAACTTTTTTGAAATCGGCGGCATTGTTTTTGTAACCACACGATTAATATTTTGTAATACTTAATGACATAGAAATGAAGGCATTTTTACCTTACTCTTTGTTATATCTTACTTTTCTTACTTGACTAAGTCCGCGCGGTCTCAGTTTAGCTTCCGATTTAAAATATAAGTATGTAAACCGGCTGAGTTTGCGCTGCGACTTCAACAAAGCTATCCGCAAGAGAGAGATATTTCCCTGCGGTTTATACCGGAGTGCACGTCAACAATAAGCCGAGCGGCTAACAACTTAAACCGCAATTTTCCTTAATGAATTATTCAACGTTATCTGCTAGAAGAGCTGAATTGCCGCGGCTTGTTCATACTTAAACCGTGACCGCTAAGCCGCGCGGCCACCTGTCGCAGTCGGCAAACATCCATCACATTGAAATATTAGATTGCGGCTAGGGCAAACTCTGAAGCGAATTGCCCATTTGATTAAAGGAACAGAAATAGAGAAATAAGCTTCGGCTTCCGATAATACAGACCGATATAGCCATATGGGAGCCGGGAACTCTTGTGACGATAGTTCGCTGATTTAGCTGATATAATTAATACCATAAGTCGGCAGATCAATAGCCAGGAATTAAGTGCCAGAAGCAGGTCGGGCGACCTCTTTTTCATATGAATAACAAACCGGCAATTGATATACATAAGCCGAATAAGATACTGAATAGCGGATAGGCGGACGTAAGTCGGCCGAGTTCCCAAATATATTAATGATAATCCGGCCGGTAAGAACAGGAAAGTTAAAAAACTTAAGCCGGAATATGAAACCGGGCGGCTTGTGTAAATAATTATAAAACCTGCACAGGCCGCTAAATAAAACCGCGAGACAGCGGATAGGCGCGTGTTGTCCTGCAAAAATAGGTGAAGATATGCACTTATGTGTCAATGTGGGCAGGTGCGCGTGGCATTGCTTTCCTCACAAAAAACACATAAGCGGGATCGAAATTCTTAAATTCCATGACCAATGTCAAGCGGGACAAGTACGCAACGTCTGAGACTGAGGTCAAGCAGGACAAGTACGCAATGTCTGCGATCGAGGTCAAGCGGGACAAGTACGTAAAGCCTGTCTGTGACTGAAGTCATGTGTGACGGGTACGCAATGCCTGCGACTGAAGGTCAAGCGGAAAACCCACTACACATCTGCTACTGAAGTCGAGCAGGATGTGGAGGGCTTAAGAATTCGAAAGGGGCTCTTGCCCCTACATGCATGCATATAGGCATAAAGAGTAAAGCTAAAAATAAGCTTCAAATGAAAAAGTAACATTTGCATGATGTTAAGGAAGTGATAAAGGATATATATCTGTAGCTTTATCATGCCTTATTAATACCGAATGTGAAGGAGATGTTATGTATTATTCTGAACATAAGCACTTTTCTTTATAGAGAGAAAGAGGAATCATTGCTTGAATTATTGAGCAAGAAATGGAAGATTGCCTTAGAGAGTCACTAAATAACATATTCTTGCAACTTTCCAGCTCTTACAAGTTGATTAGCCAATTTCCTGAGAGCTATGCAATCTTCTGCTAGATGACCAATATCTTTATGATACTTGCAAAAAAGCTGCTCGTGCCGATGCTTGATTTTGGATTTCATACGCCGAGGCTTCTTGAACTCAGGCATTCCCTGAATGATTATCAAAAGATCTTCCATAGGAATTTTGAACTTAACATACTTACCTGAATCTTTTTCATACTTTAGAGTTTTATCCTGGAGAATATAAGGAGACTTGGAATATTCAACTTGCAAAACATCTTGTGAGGAAATAGATTGCTGTTGACCAGAAGTCCCTTGAGATTGTTTAGCCATTTGATTCAGAAATGAAACATATTCTTTATTTGCCTCTTCGCCCATTATGAATGTATTAACTATATCAATAAGATCTCCGTAGCTCTTGGGATATTTTGTGGTGAGCTTGAATTTCAATGGGCCTTCTTGAAGGGCATTTATGAAAGCATGCAAGTAATAGTCTTGATGGATGCTACAAATATCTAGAACCTCCTTTTGAAACCGATCAACAAAATTTGAATTAGACTCGTCAATTCCTTGCTTGATTCGGAAGAGAGCTCCAACGTCTCTTTTCCGCTTCCTGTAAATAGCGAATCTAGAAATAAATTGACTTCGAAGATCCTTAAAGCTGGTTACTGATCGAGGTGGGAGGCTATAAAACCATTCTCTTGCAACATTGCCAAAAGATATAACAAAGAGTTTGCATTTTACTCCATTTGACACTTTTCTTAGTGAAATAGCTGATTCAAAAGCTTGCAAATGAGAAAACGGATCATCACATCCAGAATACTCCGGGAGACACGGTACTCTGAAGTTATCGGAGACAGTATCCCACTGAATTCGATCAATGAATGGAGAAGGGGCCTCTTCTTCGTCCTCACAAAGAGGCTCATTTGCAACAGATTCTAGTCCACGCTCAACATTGTTTGCAAAAATTTCTTTATGAGTGTCCACAAACTCACTATTAAAATACGAACAGTCCTGCATTTCTGAGAGATTTGTAATAACTGAGATGCGGCTCGATTTATCATGACCCTTTGCAGGATTCATCCTGAAAAGAAAGAAATAGCCGAACTTTTTCAAGAGACCGCAGAACAGCGGCGGCTTAACGTGGCGGCTAGACGATTCTGCAAACCGATACGAAGACCGGCTGAAAAGAGAGCGGATAGAATGCCAGGTTCCGCAGTGCGGGAGGCGGGCTGAAAGCCTTAGCCGGCGAAGACGCGGCTTGCTCGACAGGCCGCCGAACTCTAGAGGATAGAGCGGTCTGGATCCCTAGACCGCTGATTTCATCGATTAGTCGAGATCTGAAGGTCGCGTGTTAACTGTTGATGCACGAAAACGGACAGGGAGTCGGGCACCACCAGCTAACGGTTCGAACACCGGGGAATAGGGAAGGAAAGGAGAAGACTGTCGACTAATCGGTTACTAGCGGTCGCGGCTAAAGGGCAGAAAAGAGAGGGGGCCGCTGGCAGCGGCAACAGCAGAGTTCGCCCGCCGCGGCTTAAATGCCACTCTTGCGGCGGGCTTTCCTTTACTTCAAATAAGAAACAGTTACAACAAGTAAAAGAAGAAGCCGGCCGGACTACAAGCCGCAATACACTAGACTTGAGACCGCAGCTCTTAACAGGCGAGCTCCTGGATCCCAGTCACGGTGTCTTGGGGAGTGCACCCACCCCGTATTTATAGGCTCGGGGGCCTGCCCAAACGGGCAGGGCTAAAATTACCGGCTGCCCGGGGTACAGGAGAACCGGGCAGAGGTGAGGGGAAGCAAAAGAGAAAGAAACA
This sequence comes from Platanthera guangdongensis, assembly GCA_039583875.1. Classification (NCBI taxonomy): domain Eukaryota; kingdom Viridiplantae; phylum Streptophyta; class Magnoliopsida; order Asparagales; family Orchidaceae; genus Platanthera; species Platanthera guangdongensis. The sequence goes on along the minus strand of CM077155.1, from coordinate 72,594,465 downwards.
AGAAAGGAGGGAAGCCGCGCGGCCTGGCGGATTCCTCCTGGCGAGCTGACGGCTGGGTCCTTAGGCCTTGTCGCTGAGCAGGGTCGGTGCTGGCAGCGGCCTGACATGGAGACCGCCCGGCTTGGGGGGTTTGGCGGCTTGAATAAGCAGACCGCCCGGTCTGGAAAACTGCGCGGGCAGGTCGCGGATTCCGGGCTTATCAGCTTGCCTTTTGGCAAGAATTCTGCTCTTCTTTAGAGCATTTAGGAGTAGTCCAACTTGTCAATCAATTAATTGACATCAGTCTCAGATTCTGAGAAATCTTTATCATAGTATGAAGATGCACCAGTATTTGGACTGGTCTCATTGTCAGAGGAAGATGCAGAATTGAAAATAGGTTGTACCTTGATTGATTCTGAATCTGGCTGACTTCTTTATTCTTCAGTCATTGTCATCAAACCATGGCATCCATAGTCTTCTTAATCCTCCTCATTGTCACTGTCTAAGTGTGACAGAGGGGCCCTGATTCCTATCCTGGCAGCAGGATATTTCTCCTCTTATCCTGGATCTGCAGCAACAGATATCAGCCCTATATAGGCTTCTTCCTCTTCGTCTTCAGATTCTTAGGATGAATAATATGTCAATATTTTCTCCTTCTTAGCCAAAAAGTACTTCTCCTTCTTCTTGCCCTTGTGGTGATGGTGATACTTTTTCTTCTTCTCATCTTCTTCCTTTCTTTTGACTAGGCAGTCAGCAATGACATGCCTAGCCTTGCTGCAACAATAACAGATGATATTAGAAGAAATCTGTTTACTACTTTTAGGAACATACACATCATCCTTGGATGACTTCCTATGATAAGAGGATGAAAATGGCCTCCTCCTCCAGTCCTACTTCTTTATGAACTTCTAAAATTGCCTAGAGAAGGCAGCTAGATCTTTATAAGACATGTGGTTGTCTGATGAGCTTGGCTCAGAATTTTCTGAGCTAGATTCTTCATCCCCCTTGGTGGTGAGGTGGTCTTTCTTCTGCTTTTTCTTGGGGCTTCTTCCTTGAATGCCATAGACTTGTCCTTGCACTTGAATTGACTGCTCTTCTCCTCTTATTGTCTAGCAGCAAGCTGCATTCCATAGCACTGCAGCTTTCCAAAGAGTGTTGGTGGAGGAGTGTCTGCTAGCTTAGCCATTTCCCTAATGGAATAGATCTTGGTGTCACAATCTCTATTGAGAGATCTAAGGAACTTGTCATTCAACTCATAGTTGCTGAAGACCCTACCATAGGTTCTTAGTGCATTGACTGTCCTAAAGAACCTTTCAAAACTATCAGCAAGTTTTTCAGACCTACTTTGCCTGAAAGCCTCATACTCTTAATTGAGCATGGACTTCTATCATCTCTAACTTCCTTGAGCCTTTCATGTAGACCACAAAGGTGTCCCACATTTCCTTTGAGGGCTTGCAGTGTACAAGATTTTGGAAGGTTGACTCATCAATGGCACTAGCTTTAATATTTTGTGCCAGTTTGTCCATGGTGGACAGAATCACTTCATCTCTATCCATTTCTGAATATGCCTTAGGCACTCTCACAGTATGATCTATAGTTGAAGCCTTTGTGGGGATAAATGGACCTTCCACAACTGTTACATAGATCCTAGGGTCAGATGCTTACATGAAAAGTCTAACCCTTTGCTTCCATAGGCCAATCCATTCTTCCTGCAGATGGGCAGCTTCATGGTCCCTAGCACCTTATAGTTCATTCTAGACCCCATAATCTTATCTTATAGCTAACCTTGGAGGTATACTCAGATTATTAAATCCTTTTTGAGTAACCTCCCTCTGATACCACTTGAAATTTATTTAACTCAAGGTTAGCTAATCACCTAGAGGGGGGGGGGGGGGTGAATTGGTCTTTTAATTTTTATCAATTCTTTTGCTGATTTTTAACTTATACTATCTAGAGCTTGTCCTTAACACCTGCAATAAAATAGAAAATAAGCACCCAGCAAACGAAAAGATTTATAGTGGTTCCCCAATTGGGTACATCCACTTTCGCTCCCACCAATCCAACTGATTTGTTGGAGTAGGCACAAACTCCACCAATATGCTCCTCAGAGCTTACACCTCAGGCCCTCAGCCAATAACACAGATTCTTCACAGAATCCAAACTCAAAACCACAAGTGTTGCTACCTAAGAACTCTGCAGAGCTCATAGAGCTCAGTGATCCACTGATCACCTACCTCAACCTTATTTCTAAGACCTACAACTCAGGCTCTTCAACCCTACAGCTTCAGGCACACAACCCTACTCTCAGAGTGCTACAACACTCCTACAACTCAGCACCCTTTCAGGTACCTACAACTCAGCCTCCACCAAGGCCTACAACTCAGTGACACACTTATCACATAAAGCTTAGTGACTCTCCAGTCACCTACCTCAGACACAAGGCTCTACACTCAGGCTGGGAGGACAACCCTACCTCAGATCCAAACTTGGATCCTACCTCAGAGAGTAACACTCTCGTACCTCAGGAAATTAAGCCCTACAGCTCAGATCCACACATGGATCCTACCTCAGTACCACAACAGGGCACCTACCTCAGTGACTAATTAGTCACCTACCTCATGAACAAAGTGCCCTACCCTCAGATTCAGATAAACTGAATCCTACAAGAAAAGAATACAGAGTGGAAGGAATTAGTCCTATTATACAGCTAACTCTTTTCTGTTGTACAGAAGAGCAGCAACCAGCTTGCTGAATGGAAAAATTAGATTCTCTGTTCTTGAAAGAACTATCTTGCTGAGCTTGAAGAGCTCAGCTAACTTCCTTTGCCTTAGCGGCTATCCCTGATGGACTTTAGCTTTCAAGCTTGGTGGAGATGATGTTGAGCCACCTCTAATTTTCTTTTTTTCGTTCGACTTTTTTTGTTTTCTATTAGTTGCCCTAATCCCTTTTCTTTTCCCCTTTAATATGCTTTGATTTGAATCAACAACAGACTTATATGTGGGCCCAAACAAGGTTTGGTGAGACCCACCTTATTCAGAAAAGGATAAGAAAGCTTTTGGCGCCACTGCAGCTTTCCTGCAACTGCTACATGTAAGTTGACTTTGATGATGCCAGCAATGGTCATCACCATCTGGGCTTAGAAAATATTCCAGAATCCATGAAGCGTTGAGTGATGTTAGATCACTCAACGCCTTCTGTCTTGGCTCTCAGCGCTTTTGGACTTGTGAATTTTCTTTGGATTTATCTCAGTGGTTCTGTCTCAGCAGTCTTCGCGGTTTCTTCTTAATAGCTATGACAGGCCTTTGACTCAATGCTTTCTTTTTATTTGCTGAGAGTAGTCTTTGTCTCATCGGTTCTGTCTCAACGGCCTTTACATCTCAGCTGAGACTATCTTCTGTCTTAGTGGATTTCCTCTTAACTGTCTCAGCGCTACCTTCTTCATTAGAAGTGTTGAGTGAACCGCTTCACTCAACTCTTCTTGACTTAGAGAAATCCAGCTAGTTTTGTCTTAGTGCTTCCTTCTTCATTAGAAGTGTTGAACGAACCTGCTTCACTCAACGCTTCTGGATTTAAAGATATTCAACTATTTTTGTCTCAGTTGTCTCAGCTCTCTCAATGACTTCTTCTTAGCTATCTCAGTTGTATCAGTGGTCTCAACCCCTTCTTCTCAGCTATCTCAGCGATCTCAGCGCTTTTTCCTTAGTTAGTTTCTCTGGCTTTAGATACGTTCAACAATCTGTGTGCTGAGCTCTACAAACTCTGATCTTATCAGCGATCTCAGTGCTTTTTGCCTTAGTTGATTTTTATGGCTTTAGCTTAACAAGTGTTGAGCTGAGTTCGACGATTTGTAAGCTGAGCTCGACGAATTGCAAACTGAGCTTGATGTACTTCAAGCTGAGCTCGACAAACTTCAAGCTGAGCTCGACGAAATTTGAGTTTATTGGCAAACTCATTTTCTTCACCTGTCCAATCATGGACTACTTGCATGCAAGAACTAAAGCACACATCAAATACATTATTCTTCTTAGCATGATTGGTGATGCCCCTTCAAATCCTGAGGAACATTTTAGGGCACAATTCCCAACAGCGGGCATCGTTGCCAAATCGCCTCCTCACTCTGTCACTTCTCTCCAGCGCCATTGAGATATTGGCGACTTGGTCCAACAGAGCCTTCTCTCGCTCTGCTCTCTTCTTTAACTCAGCTCGAATTTCTTTAATTTCATCTTCGAGCTTTTTCTTCTCTAACACCGTTGTGTTGTCCATGCCTGACTGCTCTCCTTGGGCGGACTCACCAAGGGAGATTGCGCCAGGTCGTTCTAAAGCAGCTGCATCCGGAGTAGGCACGATCTCTCTAATCTCAACAGAGCCAAGTGGCGACTTCCGTCTTGAAACAAAGGGAGCCATACTCAAATTCATCCCGCGACGGACTCAAAATGAAAAGATATAAAATCAAAGTTTGGGCAATCGTCGTGGCAAGATCGCAACTATCGAATACAGGCCGCCTTATCCGCTTCGGGTCAAAGACGCTTAGTCTCTCCCTCCATTCGCGATGGACTTTGTCTCTTTTCTCGGCCGCCGAGCTTGTCGAAACGACTATGTAATCGGTTTCGGTGATAATCTTTATTGGCATCGACTTCCGCTGTGGCGACTTATAAAGCCACTGACGCTTAAAGTTCTTATGCACCGGTTCAAGTTTACATGTCCGCAACAGCTCAGCGGCAGCAGGCAGATCGTCTGCTTGCTTGTCCGCAGCGACCTGATTCGAGGCCGCCTCCACCTTCGCCTTCTGGGCGGCGATCTTCTCCTTCTGTTCATCGATCTGCTTCCTCAGATTCTTTTTCCAATCTCCTATTGCAGATGTGGAGGTGTGTTCACCGATCTTAACTGCCAGAATCTCATCTTCGGGCTACAATACCTACAACAAGGATCGATTAATGAGATGAAGTTGGTCGGTATCAATGGAGTTGAGCATTTCATCAGTTGACAAACTGACCATTGAGAGGGAATCGCTTCCCGGGATTGGAGCCTCTATAACGCCCCCGATTTTTCTGCGATTATTTAATTCTCGTTTGGCATTACGTTGATGCGTTTCCGGCATGTATCGTTTGTTAGAGCGTGGTCTTAGCTATTTTGGTTCCTCGTGTGGTTACTGGTAGCGTTTTTGGCAAGATCCCCTAGCAAGCCGGGTTTGTTTTGGTGACCGGTGAGGCCTCTCGGGGGATGCTTGTATTTTGGCTTCGGGAAGTAATAACCCGTGTTTTGATTGTCGAAAGTTGATTTCGACTTCGCTGTTGCGTTCATAGCGTGGGTTATAGCTACAATGTGAATTTCGTCAGATTCCGAGGTGGTTCGGTTTTCGCGTAGTTTTGGTGTGTTAATACTATGGATGTAAATTATTTAATTAATGAAACTTGAATTGAATCCAGTGGCGGTAGGGCCGAAAGGACGTGTCCATGCACATATATATATAGCCTTAGACAAAATTCAGATTTTTTTCATTGTCTCCTTCCTTGGGGTTATAACCGTCGCCTGTCGAGAGGAAGTGAAACCGCCAACCCTGTACCCTTCAGACGCCGATTTTGGGAGCATTAGTGGACGGAATTCGATTCTGAAAGAGGATTTGCAGTGCTCTCGCCTAAACCTTCGTTCCTACGGTAAGAGAATCAATTTTCGTGGTGTTTCTAGAGGTCTCGAAATTTTTACTTTGATCCTTTTCCGCCATTAAAACCTCAGGATTCTGTTTAGGTGCTGTTGTGGCTGGAGCCGAGAGAGAGAGAGAGAGGGAGATAGGGCAGCACAAGATAAATTCTGGAATTGAGTCAAGTGGTGCTCCTACCCTTGCCAAGTTTTCTTCTCCTTTTCATGGTCATTGTGCTATAATTTTTCCCTGTTTCCCAAGATTAATATTTTACTCTGTTTTTCCGTCAAAAGCATGTGAATAATTAGCCATTTTGGCCTTTTATGTTTCTGCTTGCATTCTCTCAAGTTCTGAAACTCAAATCTTCGGCTGAAGTACTGTAGTCTTGTTTTTTTTATCAAATTGTTCCCTGATAATCATTCAAAGTGTTCCCTGTTAAAACCTCTGTTTGGGTAGGATCTAGCCTTTCAACCCCAGAATTTAATAGCAGTGAGGTTTCATGCTTATTTTGACAGTGATAGGTTTGAATTAGGCTAAGAAATGGATGGAAACGAAGTAGGAGGTTCAGGATTTCCGTGCACTCAATGCAGCCAGATCGACGGAAATCGTCGATCTGGGTTCGACGATTTTCGTCGAGCTGAGCTCGACGATGTCCCTATATTCTGGGTCCGACGGAAATCGTCGAACGGAGTTCGACGATTCTCCCGTGTTCAGAGTTTGGCGAAAGGGAAATCGTCGAACGGCGTTCGACGATTTTTCCCGCGCCCTTTTTTCGACGAAAGGAAAATCGTCAAACGGCTTTCGCCGATTTGTCCCGTAGCCAGTATTCGACGACATCTTGTGGCCTGTGTTGAACGACAATTTGTAGAACGAAGTTCAACGATTTTCCCATGGTCTGTGATCGGCGAAAATTGTCGAGTTGCGTTCGACGATTTTCTTGCGTTGGACGATTTTGTTCCAGCGCTCGACGAAAATCGTCGAGCTGCGTACGGCGATTCCTGTAGGCAGAAATTTATTTCGTTTCAATTACCTTTCTTCCCGAGTGATTACCTCCTAGGGGAAATGTCCTGTCGGCCTTTCGTTCTTTCTTAGTTTTGAGGGCCAAATCGTGGGTTGTGGCAGATAGTGGTATTTTGACGCTCTAAAGGAGCGCGATGTTTTATGTGCGGGCCGTGGCCGCCACTTTTATTCCCAAGTACGGGATGGGTATTGCTGTGGCCGTCACCCTTTTTATCCCAGGTACGGGCTGGGTTTGTGGTGATTTTGTGCTGACACAGTGAATTTTCTTTTGGAACTGTTTGGCTTGGGGACTGTTTTTGGTCACCAACTCAGGTCCATTTTGTTTACTACTGTCATTAACTCACAAATTATGATTGTTAGGTGTTTCTCCCTGTTTAAATGCAACATATTGTGGAAAGTTTTTCTAGCCTTCTGTCTTGTAGTCTTTGCATGATTTGAGCAGGGCTTGGTGTTGTTACTTGGTTCTTGGTGTACTTTTGCTTACTTTGGACAGTGTTTGCCTTTTTACTGTCATGATTATTTACACTCTTTATTCCATTTTTGATTTAACGCTCTAATTCTGATTTTCTACTTTTACTTGCTGAGGTGTTCTTTTCTTTTCTGAATGCCTCAAGTTTTGATTAGTAGCCGGGTAGACGGCTAGATTTGCTGTGGTGTTGCTGGTGATCCCTTGAGTTGTAGGGATCTTTCTCTTGGTTGTTGTGAGGTAGTTTTTCTGCTTTTCTTACAGACATACATACTTGCCAGTGGGTTCGTGTCTGTTTGTTGGCACCCACTGGTAGTTTTACCTTATGATACTAGATATGTTTCATTTACTTCTACCTTTTCTGGAGATAGTCTACTTGCTCTTGGGAAGTTTTATGCTAGGTTACTAGTTATATTTAAACCTAAAAACACTACTATAAGTATATTTCATGATCATCATGTTTTATAAAACTCATACACTACTTTCCAAGCAACGTAAAAAAATCGTTTTCCTACTTATAATATAACATAAATCTAGAGTCATGCATAGTATGAGTTGACCTCGGGGGGTCACTTATGCACTCTCATAGGATGTCAAAAAAATAAATAAAGTATTTTCCGCACCGTATAAGTATAGTTTTAAACCGTGGACAAGATGAACCACCGAGCTGAGGGATACGACCCTTAAAATTATATCTGATTTTCTACCCATCAAACCTATGAATTTTCATAGTCTAGTTAGATGGTGTTCGCCTGAGTGTCGATAGTTATCCCCTGCTCGACGTGGCATCACGACCCGTGTTTTTGTCATACTCTGATACTTCCTAAATTCGGAGAAAAATGTCGGTTGTGACAGTTGGTATCAGAGCCAGGTTGCTTGATAATTTGTCGGGCAACCTTTCCTTGTAGGTATTAGGTGTTTAGCATCATATCATACACACACCGATATGTCATCAGCACGTCTTGACTGAAACACGAACACTACACTCATAGCATAACATGAAGTATACGGGGTCATATTATGTAGTATGGGATGCATAATATGTGTCTGTATATGGGTCCACCATTGGGGCAACATGTGAGGGTTATGTAGTATGGGATGCATAACCTCACCACATTAATGCGACTAGCATATTTCTTTTTTGTTGCATGGGAATGTTATGTAGTATGGGATGCATAACATTTTCATGTGTATGCCACTCATGACATGCATTAGGGCCTTTTAAGAATGCATAGCACAATCATGCATAGCATAACATTACATAAGCACAACGTGTCAAGCTAAAGATTTGCAGGATGACATATGTACACATATGGTTTTAAATCAGAAAAAATAAAAAAATTCATGCATTCCCGATCTAGGCACAAGAGTTAGATGATGGTGGTTAACCATCCCAGGTTAGGCACAACAACAATTTTTTTATTCAAATAAACTCTCAGAGTAAGTTTAGCAGTTTTAAGATCAAATTTATGTATGTATTGTCTGTACTTGTAGTTAGTTCCAACTATTGTACCAGGATTTGACTAATGTTGATATGGTTTTAGGATGGCGAGACGTCCTTCGACGAGGTCAACTCCCCTGTCTGAGGGTGAGACTTCTGGAGCGCAGAGTGATGCGGTGATTGAGAGCTTGCGGTTGAGCAACGATTTCTTGACCAGGCGGTTGGTGGAGATGTAGGTCCAGATCCTATCTCTGGCGGCAGTTGTGGCGGGACAGACTCAGGGAGTACAAGACCCTGCAGTGGGTTCAGCTGCCCCTCCCCCACCTGCTCCCCTAAGACCTCCAGTGGTGGTGCCAGCGGAGATGACCTTCATTTCTCAGTTTCAGAGAGTTATCCCTCCTACATATGATGGGAAGGCAGATTTCATGGTCATAGATGATTGGCTGATCTCCATGGAGGAGATGTTCTCGTACTCCGGTGTTGCAGATGATAAGAGAGTGATGCTAGCCGCCTATCAGCTAAAGGGCTTGGCTAAGAGCTGGTGGCTTAGTGAAAAGGAGAGCTTGGTGGCCGGTTGCTCTTGAGGTTTGTTCAAGGAGATGCTGTTGAGGAAGTTCTTGCCTTCGGTCGAGCGTGACCGACTTATGACCGACTTCCTTCACCTGAAGCAGAGGCAACTCACGGTCAGTGAGTATGAGATAGAGTTCAGCAAGTTGAGCCAGTTTGCCCCTGGATTAGTGAGTGTTGAAGCGGATCGAGTCAAGCGGTTTCTTGGTGGCTTGAGGAGGAAGGTTCAGCATTTAGCCAGTGCTTATGGGTCAGTGACTTATGCAGGTGCTGTGGAGGCTGCTCAGAAAGTGGAGGCAATTGAGACCGTAAAGAGCAGGCCAGCAAATGAGGAAGGACAAGAGAAAGTCTGCTGAGGAGAAGAACCCCCAGGTACTCGATGTTGCTTCTAGAAAGAAGAGCAAGGTGGTGTGTAGCTTCTGTGGCCGGTCTGGCCATCCTATTGAGAGGTGTTTCAAGAAGGCGGGTGCTTAGAAGAAGGAGCAAGTTCATGCCATTCAAGGTGCTCCTAGGAAGGATGTTCCCTGTTCTGTGTGCAAGCGACCCGGGCATGATGCTGCCCAGTGCTGGTCCAAGGATAAGGTCTGTTTCCAGTGTGGCCAGAAGGGCCATATCAAGACTAGGTGTCCTCAGGTCCAGCCTATTCTTCGGGCTGTTCCACTTCCAGCTTTACCTTTGCCTCAGTGTGTGGACAAGGACAAAAGAAAGCTGAACGTGATCTCTTTCAAGGAGTCTCAGACCTCGACTCAGGTCATCTCAGGTTAGTTGTTTTCCTAGCTTAAAAGTTTTATTTGCTAGAATGTTTATGGTTTTGTTTTGATAGTGCCTTAGTTGCTTATGTATATACTCCTATAGGGAAATTTAAGGTGAATAACCGCTGGGCGCGTGTTCTGTTCGACTCCGGCGCTACCCACTCGTTTGTGGCTAGAGCTTTTGTAGAGCATTATCGGTTGGTTCTAGATCAAGTTCGTGATACCTTCCACGTCAAGTTCCCTTCGGTTGAATCTGTGTTGTCAGATTTGGGCATTTTGGATTGCCCTGTTTTGTTGGGGGACTTTCTTGCGAAGGTAGACTTGAAGATGATTGATCTAGAGGACTTTGATGTTATTCTAGGCATGGACTGGTTGTCTAAGTATGATGTGGTTATTCAGTGCAAAGGGAAGCGCTTGGACTTCATCAAGGACAATGGTCAGCCTGGAAGTGTGTATGCTGATCAGTGTCAGGATTCTCCTATCATTTCTGCAGTATGTGCTCAGAAGCTGTTTCATTCTGATTGTTTTGCTTGTTTAGTCTTGGTGGTTGGGACTGCTGTTAGTGTACCGCGCCTGGAGGAGATTCCTGTGGTTCGTGTTTTTTCTGATGTTTTTCCTGATGACCTACCTGGTCTTCCCACTGAGCGGGATGTTGAGTTTGTGATTGATTTGGAACCGGGTACGCGTCCTATTGCTAAGGCGCCTTACCGGATGGCCCCTCGTGAGTTGGAGGAGTTGTGAGTCCAGTTGGACGAGTTGTTGGCTAAAGGTTTTATTAGGCCGAGTTCGTCGCCTTGGGGTGCTCTTGTTCTATTTGTGAAGAAGAAGGATGGGTCGATGAGACTGTGCATCGACTATAGGGAGCTGAACAAAGTTACCATAAAGAACAGGTACCCTCTGCCGAGGATCGATGATTTATTTGATCAATTGCGTGTTAGCACGGTGTTTTCCAAGATCGATCTTCGTTCAGTCTATCATCAGCTCAGGATCCGTGAGTCGAGGCATGGGCATTTCAAATTCCTGGTTATGTTATTTGGTTTGACCAACGCGCCATCGGCATTCATGGACATGATGAACCGGGTGTTCAAGTATTTTTTGGATAGGTTTGGTGTCATATTTATAGACGACGTTCTGATTTATTCTCACAGTGCTGAGGAGCATGAGCAGCATCTGTGACTGGTTTTATCTGCTTTGAGAGGCCATCAGTTATTCGCCAAGCTGAGTAAATGTGAATTCTGGTTGTCCCAGGTTTCCTTCCTGGGTCATGTGGTGAACAAAGACGGCATTTCGGTTGAACCGGAAAAGATTTCTGCAGTGATGGATTGGCATAGGCCGAGCACACCCAAAGAGATTAGGAGCTTCTTGGGGTTGGATGGCTATTATAGAAGATTCATGGAGGGTTTTTCACCCTGGCAGCGCCCTTGACTAAGCTGACGCAGAAGAATGCGGCGTTCATTTGGAACGAGAAATGCGAGGATGCTTTTCTGGAGCTGAAGAGCAGGTTATGTTCTGCCCCTATTTTGACAATGCCTACGGAGGGCAAGGACTATGATGTTTATGTGGATGCCTTGCATGTTGGACTCGGAGGTGTTTTGATGCAAGAAGGGAAGGTGATTGCGTATGGGTCGAGGCAATTGAAAACTCATGGTAGGAATTACCCTACGCATGATCTTGAGTTCGCAGCAGTGATCTTTGCCCTAAAGCTGTGGAGACATTTACCTTATGGTGCTCAGTGCAAGATCTACACCGATCATAAAAGACTAAAGTATGTCTTCACACAAAAGGAGTTGAATCTGCGCCAGCGACGGTGGCTATAGTATGTGGTGGATTATGATGTGGATATACACTATCATCCGGGCAAGACCAATGTGGTGACCGATGCCCTGAGCCAGAAGACGGGGAAGATCTTTAATCTCACCGCCGATCGTTTAGTGGAAGAGTTCCTCCTGATGGATATTTCTGTGGGACGCTGTGACATGCATAACAGTTTGGCAGTGGCAGAGCCGTCATGGATTACACTTACCAAGTTGCACCAGAAGGATGATCCAGATCTTCTGCACTTGTACCTCAGGACTGAGAGAGGGGAGTTGCCGCACTTTTCTATTGATGATGCGGGTACTTTGAAGTACCGCGACAGGTTTTGCATCCCAGCTATTGGAGACATCAGAGGTATAATTTGCAGAGAGGCTCATGGATCCAGTATTGCCTACCATCCAGGATCTACAAAGATGTATCATGAATTGAAGCAGATTGCCTGGTGGTATGGGATGAAGGGAGATATAGCCTGATTTGTTGCTGAGTGCAACACTTGCAAGCGTGTGAAGGCCGATCATGGAAGGGTGGCAATTTGACTCCGTTGGAGATCCCTACTTGGAAGTGGGAAAGTATTTCTATGGACTTCATTACGGGCTTGCCGAGATCTCGTAGAGGTTTTGATTCTGTTTGGGTTAGAGTGGACAGACTGACAAAGTGTGCTCACTTCGTCCCGTACAAGATTGATTTTCCGATGAAAAAGATAGCAGAGCTGTATCTGAGTGAAGTCATCAGATTACACAGTGTGCCAGTTAGCATCATTTCGGATCGAGACTCCCGTTTTACATCTCGCTTCTAGAGGAGTCTGCAAGAGGGTTTGGGTACAGATTTGAGGTATTCTACAGCTTACCACCCGCAGACCAATGGTCAGACTGAGCGAGTGAACCAGATAGTTGAGGATATGATCAGGTGCTACATCTTGAACATGGAGGAGCATGGGATGAGCCTTTGCGGCTTATGGAATTTGCATACAATAACAGTTACCAGACGAGCTTGCAAATTGCTCCGTTTGAATCCTTGTATGGGAGGCGATGCAGAACTCCCTTGTTTTGGACCGAGATCGGTGAGAGGCCTGTGTTGGGTCCGGATGCGCTCGAGGAGATGAAAACTGCTGTGAAACCTATTCGAGAAAAGCTTCGTATTGCTCAGGAGAGATATGAGAAGAATGCCAACCGGCATAGGTCTGACTTGGAATTTTTTGTAGGGGACCTTGTGTTTCTTAAGGTTTCCTCGATGGTTGTTGTTAAGCGGTTCGGTAAGAACCGGAAGTTGGATCCGAGGTATGTGGGCCCGTTTAAGATTGTGGAGCAGATTGGCGTGTCAGCTTATAGATTGGATTTGCCAGCAAATTTCTCTGATGTTCATAATGTGTTTCATGTAAGCTAATTGCGGAAGTGTGTGCGAAGCAGTGGGAAAGTCTTGGATGTTGTACCCCAGTTGGAGCCTAATCTTTCATATGTTGAGGTGTCGGTCCGCATCTTGGATACTCAAGATCGGGTGCTGCGGACGAAGGCTATCCCGATGGTCAAAGTTCTATGGAAGAATCAGGATTTGGAAAGCGCGACTTGGGAGCTAGAGTCGGCTATGAGGGAGGCTCGCCCTCATCTGTTCCCTTGATTTAATTTGTACGTTTCCTTTCTAGTACTCTTGTTGTTACTTTCCTTCTATAGTAGAAGTTGTGTATATAAAGTTTTGGGACGAAACTTTCTTTTAGGGGGAGTGACTGTAACGCCCCCGATTTTCTGCGATTATTTAATTCTCGTTTGGCGTTACGTTGATGCGTTTTCGGCATGTGTCATTTGTTAGAGCATGGTCTTAGCTCTTTTGGTTCCTCGTGTGGTTATTGGTAGCCTTTTTGGCAAGATCCCCTACCAAGTCGGGTCTATTTTGGTGACTGGTGATGCCTCTCAGGGGATGCTTGTGTTTTGGCTTCGGGAAGTAATAACCAGAGTTTTGATCGTCGAAAGTTGATTTCGACATCGCCTTTGCGTTTGTAGCGTGGGTTATTAGCTACGGTGTGAATTTCGTCGGATTCCGAGGTGGTTCGGTTTTCGCGTCGTTTTGGTGTGTTAATACTATGGATGTAAATGATTTAATTAATGAAACTTGAATTGAATCCAGTGGTGTTAGGGCTGAAAGGACGTGTCCATGCATATATATATATATAGCCTTAGACAAAATTCAGATTTTTTTCATTGTCTCCTTCCTTGGGGTTATAACCGTCGCCTGTCGAGAGGAAGTGAAACCGCTAACACTGTACCCTTCAGACGCCGATTTTGGGAGCGTTAGTGGACGGAATTCGATTTCGAAAGCGGATTTGGAGTGCTCTTGCCTAGACCTTCGTTCCTACGGTAGGAGATTCAATTTTCGTTGTGTTTCTAGAGGTCTCGGAATTTTAGTTTGATCCTTTTCCGCCATTAAAACCTCAGGATTCTGTTTAGGTGTTGTTGTGGCTGGAGCCGAGAGAGAGAGAGAGGCAGGGCAGTGTAAGGTAAATTCTTGAATTGAGGCAAGTGGTGCTATTACCCTTGCCAAGTTTTCTTCTCCTTTTCATGGTCATTGTGCTATAATTTTTCCCTGTTTCCCAAGATTAATATTTTACTCTGTTTTTCCGTCAAAAACATGTGAATCATTAACCATTTTGGCCTTTTATGTTTCTGCTTGCATTTTCTCAAGTTCTGAAACTCAAATCTTCGGCTGGAGTACTGTAGTCTTGTTTGTTTTTATCAAATTATTCCCTGATAATCATTCAAAGTGTTCCCTGTTAAAACCTCTGTTTGGGTAGGATCTTGCCTTTCAACCCTAGAATTTAATAGCAGTGAGATTTCATGCTTATTTTTCCAGTGATAGGTTTGAATTAGGCTAAGAAGTGGACGGAAACCAAGTAGGAGGTTCAGGATTTCCGTGCACTCAATGTAGCCAGATCGACGGAAATCGTCGATCTGGGTTCGACGATTATCGTCAAGCAGAGCTCGACGATGTGCCTATATTCTGGGTTCGACGGAATCGTCGAACGGAGTTCGACGATTCTCCCGTGGTCAGAGTTTGGCGAAAGGGAAATCGCCGAACAGTGTTCAATGATTTTTCCCGCGCCCTTTGTTCGACGAAAGGAAAATCGTCGAACGGCGTTCGACGATTTGTCCCGTGGCCAGTATTCGACGACATCTTGTGGCCTGTGTTTAACAGCAATTTGTAGAACAGAGTTCGATGGTTTTCCCATGGCCTGTGATTGACGAAAATTGTCGAGTTGCGTTCGACGATTTTCTTGCGTTGGACGATTTTGTTCCAGCGCTCGATGAAAATCGTCGAGCTGCGTTCGGCGATTCCTGTAGGCAGAAATTTATTTCTTTTCAATTACCTTTCTTCCCGAGTGATTACCTCCTAGGGGAAATGTCTTGTCGGTCTTTCGTTCTTCCTTAGTTTTGAGGGCCGAATTGTGGGTTGTGGCAGGTAGTGGTATTTTGATGCGCTAAAGGAGCGCGATGTTTTGTGTGCGGGCCGTGGCCGCCACTTTTAGTCCCAAGTACGGGCTGGGAATTACTGTGGCCGTCACCCTTTTTATCCCAGGTACGCGCTGGGATTGTGGTGATTTTGTGCTAACACAGTGAATTTTCTTTTGGAACTGTTTGGCTTGGGGGACTGTTTTTGGTCACCAACTCAGGTCCATTTTGTTTACTACTGCCATTAACTCACAAATTAGGAATGTTAGGTGTTTCTCCCTGGTTAAATGCAATATATTGTGGCAAGTTTTTCTATCCTTTTGCCTTGTAGCCTCTGCAGGATTTGAGCAGGGCTTGGTGTTGTTACTTGGTTCTTGGTGTACTTTTGTTTACTTTGGACAGTGTTTGCTTTTTTACTGTCATGATTATTTACTCTCTTTGTTCCATTTTTGATTTAACACTCTAATTCTGATTTTCTACTTTTACTTGCTGAGGTGTTCTTTTTTTTTTCTGAATGCCTCAGGTTCTGATTAGTAGCCGGGTAGACGGCTAGATTTGCTGTGTTGTTGCTGGTGATCTCTTGAGTTGTAGGGATCTTTCTCTTGGTTGTTTTGAGGTAGTTTTTCTGCTTTTCTTACAGACATACATACTTGCCAGTGAGTTCGTGTCAGTTTGTTGGCGCCCTCTGGTAGTTTTACCTTATGATACTGGATATGTTTCATTTACTGCTACCTTTTCTGGAGATAGTCTACTTGCTCTTGGGAAGTTTTATGTTAGGTTTCTAGTTATATTTAAACCTAAAAACACTACTATAAGTATATCTCATGATCAGCATGTTTTATAAAACTCATAAACTACTTTCCAAACAACGTAAAAAAATCGTTTTCCTACTTATAATATAACATAAATCTAGAGTCTTGCATAGTATGAGTTGACCTCGGGAGGTCACTTATGCACCCTCATAGGATGTCAAAAAAATAAATAAAGTATTTTTCGCAGCGTATAAGTATAGTTTTAAACCGTGGACTAGATGAACCACCGAGCCGAGGGATACGACCCTTAAAATTATATGTGATTTTCTGCCCATTAAACCTATGAAATTTTTATAGTCTAGTTAGATCGTGTGGCATCACGACGCGTGTTTTTCTCATACTCTGATACTTCCTAAATTCGGAGAAAAATGCGGGTTGTGACAGCCTCTGGTTTGACGAAGAAGTACTCAGAAACCTCCTTTTCTCGCGGCCTGTGTTGCAAGCTCGCAGCCCCAATCCGCACAGAGATATTTTCTCCTTCCTAGCCCGCAGTTTCTTTTTAACTCGCTTGGAAACAGTGGACTTGTCGCTCTTCCTTTTCTCATAGGTGCCTTCTTTCTCAGTTAAGTCTGGCAGACTATCGCGGACTGCATCTGGATTAGCAACAACCAAGGCCTATGAAGGCATCTCCTCCGCAGCTCCTCTAGCAGGTCTCCTATCTTTATCCAGAACGATGATGGGCTACTGGGCATCTAACAAAGCGACCTCAGTTTCCATGTTTATACGGAACATGAGTGTACCCGAGTTAGACGGGTACACATCCATGTCCGTTGAGTTCACGTGGTTCTGTTCAGTAATCTCAGGCAGATTCAGTCCCTTGTCCTCGGTTTTTGGTGGATTTTCAGAATGAGCGGTGGCGTCCGCATACTTCTCGTGAGCAGGCTCGTGAATTTGGTGGACTGCTTTCATTGATGGTTTATCCCTGCGCGAAGTTTCTCCTACAGAATGGATCACTACCTCAGTTCTTTTTACCACCTTCTTGGTTTTCATTTGCATCCTGGGCTACTCTACCTTTGAAGTAAGGCTGCCGAAGAATGCACCTAGTCCAGTCATGGCGGACTGCAATGCGTAGACTACAAGTAGTGAGAAGCAACCCGTGGCGATGAACAGCTTTTGACAAATGTAGAGCTTCCAGCGATATTTATAGCGCTGACAACATTAATGAGGGTTACGGACTCGGCGATTAGGATGACATTTTCGAAGTTTCCAGACTTAAAAATGTGTGGGGATCATGTTAACCCCAAATATCTGTAACATGTTCAACAAGGTTCCAAGGTCACATGCTGCTTAAGCGACGTACTCGATTCTCCAGTCTGCCCAGATCATCAAGCCTCGGCATGATCAGCTAGATCCTGATCTCTGGCGGCGGACTCAGCTCTCAAACCGCCCAGGCCATCCTGCCTCTAGAAATCAACTCCCCAGATCGTCCTTCTTCCACTTCAGGTGGACTCAAGGATCAGTCTGCATAGGTCGCGGAACTCCAGTCAGGATCGCGCCTTGCAGAAATATAGAAGCTCCAGCCAGCGAGCCCAGTATGCCCATCTTGCGCGGACTGGCATGTCTTTTCTCTTTTGCTTACCATCAGCCCGGATCTCCTGTACCCCGGGCAGCCAGTTATTTTAGCCCTGGCCGTTTGGGTAGGCCCTTGAACCTATAAATAGGGGAATGTGGTGCACCCAAAGGACGCTGACTCGAGCCCTAGAGCATACCTATTAAAGGTTGCGGACTCGAATCTCAGGCTTTGCCGTCTCCAGCTTGCTCTTTCCTTACACTTTTCCTCTCCTCAACTTGTAATCAACTCATTAGCAATCAAAGGAAAGCCCGTCGCAAAAGATGCATTTAGGCCGCGACATGCGAAGTCTTTGGTTTTCGTGGCTCACAGCTCTGTTGTTCTTTTTCTCTCGTCTACTCAGTAGACAGCTGCTTGCAGTTGCCCCTTTTTCCTTCCATTCCCCCGTGCTCGAACCGTTAGTTGGTGGTGCTCGTTTCCCTCTCTCGTCTTCGTACATCAACAGTTAAAAATGTGCGGGGATCATGTTAACCACAAAGTTTGCAACATGTTCAACAAGGTTCCAAGGTCACATGCTGCTTAAGCGGCGGACTCGATTCTCCACTCTACCCAGATCATCAATCCTTGACATGATCAGCTAGATCCAGATCTCCGGCGGCAGACTCAGCTCTCAGTTCTCCCTGTTCATCCTGCCTTTGGAAATCAGCTCCCTAGATCGCACTACTTCAACCTCAGGCGAACTCAAGGATCAGTCTGTACAGGTCGCGGCCCTCCAACCAAGATCACGCCTTGCAGCAAGACGGAAGCTCCAGCCCGCGAGCCCAGTCCGCCACTCTTGCACGAACTGTCATGTGTTTTCTCTATTGCTTCCCGTCACCGCTGCACGGTTCTCCTGTACCCCGGGTAACCGGTTATTTTAGCCCTGCCCGTTTGGGCACACCCCCGGAATTATAAATAGGGGTATGTAGTGCACCCAAAGGATGTTGACTCGAGCCCTGGAGCCAACTTATTAGAGGCTGCAGGCTCGAATATCAGGCTTTGCGGTCTCCAGTTTGCTCTTTCCTTGCACTTTTCCTCTCCTCAACTTGTAATCAACTCATTTGCAATCAAAGGAAAGCCAGTCGCAAGAGAGGCATTTAGGCCGCGACGGGCGAAGTCTAGTGTTGTTGTGGCTCACGACTCTGCTATTCAATTTCTCTTGTCCGCTCAGTAGATAGCTTCTTGCAGTTGCCCCATTTCCCTTCCATTCCCCCGTGCTTTAACCATTAGCTGGTGCTGCTCGTTTCCCTCTCTCCTCTTCGCGCATTAACAGTTAGCAACAATATTTCTAGTTATACCGTTGAATTCTTATGTCGGATATTATCAGAGAAGTCGCAGGTTGTTTATCTTCTCATAATCTGAATGCGGCCTAAGTTTTCGTCAAAGCCGTTGACATCAGTTACCGTTATGGCTTATCTGCGGTTAACCATACTGATGAGTCAAAGTTATATACATATTTTTGGACACATCTGGGCTAGTTTTCTCGTTGATGCACTACACTTTAGAGCCATAATTGTTCCTATTTGTTATTATGTTCATTCCATGTTAAGTGCACTTTTTGCCCATTTTCAGTGTGATTCCATAGTTATTATACTTTTGTCCTACTTGGTATTTTCCTGTCTCTACAGAATGTGGAATGCCCATTTCGGTGGCTCTTCTATTTTTGTTGTAGGTACAAAGGTCGTGTGTGTGTTCCGGGATTGTTTGGGAATTTTTTTCGCCTAAGGGCCACTGATCGTGCATTTTTACATGTGCACGGTCAGTGGACACCTTAGCGCACGACCGCTGGTCGTGCGCGGTCAGTTCATCGAACCCCAAACGTTACAGGAATATTGTGCATGATAATTGGATCTATAGTGTTTGACCACTAGTTGTGAGCCATTGATTGTGCGCACTATTCTCCATTTTCCATGTTTTGTCTGGGGCAATCACACGATCATTGGACATAGTGCGTACGACTTCTGGTCATGCGCCATTGCTCGTGCACGTTTATTCCATTTTTCTGGAGTTCTGCCATTACTAATCGCACGATAATGTGATCCAGTGCACACGATCTCTGGTCATGTGCCACTGATCATGCGCTCTGATTTCCTGCAACCGTATTGAAACTATGCTCCGTGAATTAGGGAAACACTTTTCATTTTCTGCCCCGCTGCTGCGCGCGAAGTGCCATTTTTCACCCCCACAGGTCTTCCACTCATCTCCACCCTCCGGGAAGCTTTCTCCGGCGATCCAAAGCCATCTTTAACCCTTTGGAGAGTTTTCGACCAGCAGAAGTGTGCAACAGAGATCTTTCGGTACTACTCATTTGGGGAAAAGGGAGAAAATATTGAAGGAAAGGGAAGTAGACGGAGGAAGAAAAGTGGATTGACAACCCATTGACCTCCAAACACAACCAACAGTCTGAGCCGAGAAGTGGACTGACAACTGACCATTCCGGCTAAGAACCATGGCTAGGCTTTCCCCCTATCGGTTTATTCTACCTCTTCTCATAGTGAAATGTATTCTTAAGCTTGTAATGAACCTGAACTTACTTTTATTTGTCTATGAAAGAAGTTTGGTTGGGATAATAATATATTCTTTGTTAGCTGTGATGCACTCGCCTCTATTCACATCCACTCCACTCGTGCACTAGAACCACTCTAGCAAAGGCTTGTGTTGGTAGTTGACGAGGTGTTTGCGACCATCTCTCTCCACACGTGTGTTCATTCCATCCGCTTCCTCTCCATCCATTCGTCTCACGAAGCACGGCATAGCGGCATACACTAGTTCCATCCACCAGGCGAAGCGGTGCTTACGACCCGCATTAGTTCTTTTTTGTTTTGTTAGCATTAGGAATCAAAAACCAACCTCCTTTGTTGTATTGTTTAACTCTTAGTAACGATCTTTCTGCGTAACTATCATGATACCCAACCTGCATTCCCTCGAGATCTACATTCAGGGAAGCTATTCCCAAAATTATTACTTGACAGCGACCAGTGCACTTGCTGACGCATCAAGTTTTTGGCGCCGTTGCCGGGGAGTGGAGGCTTAGAGTGATTTTTGTTTTGTATGAGGTCGTTGATAAGTGATTACGAAATTTTGTTATTTCATTTTTTTGGCAACTATCTGATGGTTGCAAGGGAGTAGCCGTTGGAATTAACTTTCATTTACCTGTGATCATATGGATTTGTTTGATATTTCTACATATTTAGTCAAATTTGTGTCTTGCACAAGATCCTTCTGTGGAGTCTCAGAGGATGATGCTCTTGATCATCTGCAGTACTTTCGTGAAGTTTGCAACACACTCAATTACAAAAATTTGAAGTTGGATTAGGTCAAGAAGCGATTATTCACATTTTCACTTGTTGGAAAGGCAAGTATATGGTATCATGAAATCCTAACTGACCCGATTGTGTCATGGAACACGTTTGAAGAAGAGTTTTTAAAGAAATTCTACCCCCACGAGCGACTATGGGAGTTGCACAATGAGCTGCTTCTATTTTCGCAATGGGATGGTGAACAACTGATAGAAGCCTGGGAGAGATATCAACAATTAGAAAATTGTATTTTTGTCAATAGTCCGTCTGAAGCAGCACAACTTCAAATGTTCTACTTTGGGGTTTCGAACACTACTTAGATTTAGCGGCAGGAGGATCCTTGTTCAATAAGAGCTGTGCCGAAGCATGGGAGATAATTCACAGAATATCGGGACCAGTGGAATTTGGCACACATCTGTGGGGAAATTTGAGGAGGTCAGTTCGATCGGAATAGAGAATAGTGGGAAGGAATAACCCTCTCAGGAACTCACCGAAGAGAAATTCTGCAAATTCACCGAATGCATTTTGCAATGCCTGGAAGCTCAGAGTGAGGCATTCCCGAAATTTCAATATATGGTGGCAAGTTTTATAGCCTCCATTACCGCGAATTTATAGTGGTCCACTGAAACTGTGAATACCATGTAACTTCGGAGTTGAAAGTCAACCGCAATTATTAAGCCTCAGTTGGAGTCATCGGAAAGGCAGCGTAAACAACCCATTGAACAATCAAACTTCGAAGAACGCAATAAGACTCAACCTTCAGATGTTGTAACTCCAGTTGCAAACATGATTTACCCCCCCCCCCCCCCACCCCCACCCCCCACCCCCTAGCCCCTTTTTCCTCATCGATTAATGGACAGGAGGAAGGAAAAACAATTTGTTAAATTCCAAGAAATGATGAAAGGTGTGAAGGTGAACATTCTGCTAGTTGACACTCTTATCCAAATTCCGCAGTATACAAAATATCTAAAGGATCTGCTAGCGCAGAAGAAATGGTTGGACAGTCCTAATGCGCTTTCAACTATGGGAGATGGAGTCATCTTTTCTATGGAGCATTGGCCCACGAAGTTAAAGGATCCAGGGACTTACATGATTCCTTGCATGATTGGGAATTCCGGTTGTCATCGTGCATTTTGTGATTCCGGGGCCTCTATTCATTTGATGCTTCTCCACCTCTTTTTGGAACTGGAAACGGGAATTTTGAAGCATACCAACATTACAATTCAGTTACCTAGCAGGTCAAGGAAGAAGCCCATTGGGGATTGTTGAGGATCTCACCGTTGCAGTTAACGGATTAGTTTTCCCGGCTGACTTCGTCGTTATGAACATCTCACCATATTCCGCAACACCTCTTCTTATGGGAAGGCCATTCCTAGCCACGACATGAGCGATCATTGATGCCGATAAGGGTATGCTAACGTTTTGCATTGGAAATTCTAGAACCACATTCGATATGTATAAAGTCGCGAGGAAGTATTTCTATGAGGAGAAGGAAGACATAAAATTCATTAGTAGCACTATCCATGAACCCCTTCCTCTATTATCAGCCGACGACTTTGAGGAGTTTCAGTGGGACATAGATGGAATGGAAAAAAATCAAATTGAACGCTACTCAAACCAAATTCCTGATAGTATATCTGATGAACATCGTCAATCTCACCCAAACTTTCCTCTTAAAACTCTTCCACCGGCATTAAAGTATGTATTTTTGGGAAAAAATCAGACATACCCGGTAATAATTTCAGCACTGCTTTCTCCTGAGGAAGAGGATTGTCTCGGTGGTGTTCTACGGTCACATAAAAGGGCTTTCAGATAGAACATATAAGATCTGAAGGGCATTAGCCCAACTGTCTGCATGCACAAAATCCTGTTAGATGAAAGCATCAAGCCTTCTGCCCAACCGCAGCGACGGTTGAACCCTAAGATGCAAGAGGTAGTGCAGAAAGAAGTGATCAAGTTATTGGACACTAGAATAGTCAACCCCATCAGCGACAGCAAATTGGTAAGTCATATTCATGTAGTGCCAAAAAAGTGGGGAATCACGGTGGTAGTAAATGAACACGGCAAATTGCTCCCTACCAGGACTTTCACCGGATGGAAAGTGTGTATTGATTACAGGAAGCTCAATGAGGCTAAGCGCAAAGACCATTTCCCACTCATGTTCATTGATCTAATGTTGGAAAGGCTTGCCAGAAAGAAATATTATTGCTTCCTTGCCGGATACTCAGGGTACAACCAAATTCTCATCGACCCTGAGGATCAAGAAAAAACAACATTCACCTACCCTACTGGTACATTCACATTCAAGTGGATGCCTTTCAGACTGTGTAATGCTCCTGCGACCTTTCAACGATGCATGTTGGCTATCTTCCATGACATGGTTGGGAAGTTTTTAGAAGTTTTTATGGACGACTTTACTCTTTTTGGTGCAGTTTTTGATGCATGTTTGGAGAACCTCGCAACCATTCTGAAACATTGTGAAGACACCAATCTAGTGCAGAATTGGAGAAATTCCATTTCATGGTAGAGAAGGGTATAGTCCTTGGACATGAACTGTCAAGCATGGGTATGGCGGTGGATCAAGCTAAAGTTGAAGTCATCAAGAAACTGCCTCCTCCAACTTCTATGAAATGGAACCGTAGCATCTTAGGGGATGCCAGATTTTACCCATGCTTGATCCACTAAGCAATCTTCTTCGTAAGGATGTGTTATTCAAATTGGACGAAAATTGCTTGCAAGTTTTTTGCAAATTGAAGAGTTGTTTGACTAGTGCACCAGTTCTGACGTCCCTGGAATGGACATTACCATTCGAATTGATGTGCGACGCGAGTGATTTCGCTATCGGAGCAGTCTTGGGATAGAGGAATAATAAGATTTTTCACACAATTTATGATGCAAGTCCTACATTGAATGATGCTCAACGGAACTACACAACTACTGAGAAAGAGCTATTAGCAGTGGTTTTCGCATTGGAGAAATTTCACACCTACCTTGTGCTATCGAAAGTCGTGGTGTGCACCAATCATGCCACTCTTAAGTACCTCATGCAGAAAAAGGATGCAAAACCACGACTCCTCCCATTGATTTTAATGCTGCAAGAGTACGAGTTGTAAGTGCGGGACAAGAAGGGAGTTGAGAATGTTATTACGGACCATCTATCGCGGTTGGAAACGCATGACACTTCACAACATGAAGACTCTATAATTTCGGACTCATTTCACGATGAGACTCTTTTCTCTTTAACAATGAAACATGGTAAGGCTCCCTGGTATGCTGACATAGCTAACTTACTCGCATGCGGAAAATTGCCTCCCAATCTGTCCTTCTAGAAGAAGAAGAAGTTCCTCTCGGATGCTAAATACTACTTCTGGGAGGATTCGCTGTTGTTCCGCACTTGTGCAGACGGCATCATCAGATGGTGTGTCCCGGAATCTGAACACGGATCGATTCTTTAGCACTGTCACAATCGTGAGGCAGGTGGCCACATGGGAGCATCAACGACAGCACATAAGGTTCTACAATGCGGGTTCTACTGGTCAACTCTGTTCAGAGACTCTTACATTGATGTGAAGGAATGCAATGAATGTCAACTGGTTGGGAATATTTATAGAAAAGATGAAATGCCCCTCAAAAATATGTTAGTCTGTGAGCCTTTTGATATTTGTGGTATTGATTTTATGGGGCCCTTTCCTCCATCATTTGGAAAAAAATATATTCTCATTGCAGTTGATTATGTCTCAAAGTGGGTGGAAGCTGAAGCAGTAGCTGCCAATGATGGCCGCACCGTGCTGCAATTGTTGCACAAGCACATTTTTACAAGATTTGGAGCCCCATACTATATCATCTCGGACGGTGGAGGCCATTTCTGCAACAGGCAGTTCTCTACTCTCTTGAAGAGATTTGGAGTTCATCATATGGTCGCTTTGGCTAATCATCCACAAACATGTGGACAAGTGGAAGTTTCTAATATGGAATTGAAAAGGATTCTAGAAAAGTCTATTCTTGGGAATAGAAGGGATTGGGTGAAGAGAGTACATGAAGCATTATGGACATACTGGACCGCTTATAAAAGCCCTATTGGAATGTCCCCATACGAGCTTGTTTTTGTCAAATCATGTCACCTGCCGGTCGAGTTAGAACACAAGGCTCTATGGGCGACCAAACTTCTGAATATGGATCTCACCGCAGTTGCAAAAGAGTGGTTGGCGAAACTAAATGAACTGGATGAATTCAGGTTACTCGCTTATGAGAACGCGAATCACTACAAGGAACGAACTAAGCGATCACATGACCGACATATAGTACCTAAGGATTTCAAGGTTGGAGACAAGGTCCTATTATACAACTCTAGCTTGAAACTGTTTCCTGGCAAGTTGAAGTCAAGATGGAGGGGACCTTTCATAGTGAGCGGAGTGTCACCATTTGGAGCAATTGAAGTTAATGGTGAAAATCTAGGGACATTCAAGGTTAATGGACAAAGGCTGAAGTACTACGTTCAAGGGGAGACTGTAAATCAAGGACAAGTTATGGACTTAGAGAACCCTGCCGAAGATGTCATTTGAATCATATTCTCAATTATTTAGTTCAAATAATTTTTTTTGTAATATAAACTAAATCTTATTTTATTGTTGATGGCACGTTATAATATAGGTATTCAGTCCACCTTAAGGACGGTAAAGAAAAGGGGATTATGGGAGACAACCCAAGTAGGTCCACTTGGTCCTGTTTTGTGTGATGTGCTTCTTTTTATATGTGTATTTCTATTTTCTTGTTTTGCGTGGGATCTCTAATTCACAGATGCTGGAAATGTTTGAAGCGCAGCAGACCATCCGATATCGGACAACCTCGCAGCATGACTAGTATGCTCATTTTTGTGCATAGGTACCTCTTTCCCCTAACTCTTTATATTATTTGGAATTTTTAGTTTTATGAGTTATCCCATTCAAGTCTGGGGGGAGAGCAAGCATATACTCACTATACGGGCACACATTTTATAGCATACCAGTTGTTATTTATTTATTTCAAAATCACTATAGCACACACTGAATCACCCACTTGAGCGCGATCTTATCCACGTGCGCGGCTCTAGTCAAATGAATTTGAAAGTGAGGGTTAGGTCTACAATACTCTAGAGGGGGGGGGGGGTGAATAGAGTATATTTAAAATTTGTTAGGTCCCTATAAAGGTGTTGTTACAGCTTTTGCTGTAAACTGAAAAGGTGCAGTAATTAGGAAACTGGAAAACAGAAAATATTAAACCTAATCATAGCCACACAGCAAGAACAAAAAGAAAAAGATAGGCAACCAGACGAAACAAGAAATTTATAGTGGTTCCCCAAATCTTGGTAGTCCACTCTTCTACCACCCTGGTAGGAATCCACTCAGGTTTTTGATCAGGTGCCTGACACCAATGGGTTTTGATCAGGTCCCCAAAAACCAACTCTAGTCTTTTGGTTAGGAGACTTGCAACCAGGAATCACTTTTGAAGGGAGATGACAACCCTTTATACAGGAGGTGGTGAGAGAGTGATTATGTCTTCTCTGTAAACAATCAGAGAGAAGACTTATGTGGAATGATGTTAGCAAACACCTCCCCCTGTGATATAGGATGATTCAGGGAAAATCTTGAGCTTTGCTGCAGGGTGATAGGCCTTCAAGCCGAGTTCTTGACTAGCAGATATGTAGGAACTTCTTGACTGATTTGATTGTAGTTGTCCTTGGAAGTCCTGGAGAGTATGAAGAAGAAGAAGACTCTTGTTATTGTATGATTGTTCTTCTTCTACTGAATAATAATCTCTGCTTGTCACTGTAAGCTCTGTGTAATTTTTCCTGTCTTTTTCTTCGTTTTCTATATCTGTATACGTGTGTTTCTTCTTCTCTGTCTTTCAAAATTTTGAATGCCTCAGTCATTAATGTTGATTGCCTGGAGAATAATCAGCATTGATTAATTTCCCAACTATCTTGTGGAAAATCGGCAAGTAATATTCCTGAGGAAGACTGTAATTAATGCTCCCTCTAACGGATACATTCAGAGAATGTTAGAGCATTAATTTGTCAGGAATTATTGCATTTGAGTGAAGACAGAATGCCGGAAATGGCTAAGTCTGGAGTCGTCGAACAGTTGGCAGAATTTGTCGAATTGAATTACCAGTTCGTCGAGCTGAGATAATGTTTTTGTTGACCAGACGGCTTGTTATTCGTCGAGCTGAGTTCCAAGATCGTCGAGCTGATAACAGAGTTGTATGCTTCAGAGCCTTTGCCTTTTCTGTCTGAAGTTCATCGAGCTGAGTTTGTAACTTCGTCGATTGTAGTTCAGCAACCATTCTAGAATTAGTCGAGTATTTTGTGTTGAATAATATTCTGTGTGTCGACAGGAATTTTCTGGTGTCAACAAAGGTTTTCTAGTGTCGACATAAGTGGATGTTGACACATGTCCTAAGTGTCGACACAAATCTTCTGATTCCAGAATTCGTCGAGTAGAGTACTGAGTTCGTCAACATGAGAAGTTTACTTCATTGACCTGAGATCTTCTAACAGAAGGTTGTTGTGAACTCGAGGTCCAAGTTCGTCGGGCTCAGAATCTTGTTCGTCGACCAAAGTCTGAAGTTGGACTTAGAATAATCTGGAGTTATCCTGACTTTAGTTTGTTGAAGTATCCCAGTTTTTGTCAACCAGAGAATGAAAATCGTCGAGCTCAGCTCAGAGAAATATCTCAAGATCGTCGAGCTGAGAACGTCTTTCGTCGACCGGAGTTTGATGAACGTCGAACTCATTTTGCTTGGTCTTGAAATCTTCTAAGTCTTGAGTCTCTGATAGTCTTGTTGATAGCTGGTCCATCTGATGTTGACTCTAAGGACTTGGCCTAGACTCTCGGACACAACTATGACCTTGGCTATACATGTTGGGTCACATCATCCTAAGTTAGTGAACCTAGCCCAAATCAACTAGCGATCCAACAATCTCCCCCTATTTGGGTGAGGTCACCAATAGACTCACAACAAAAACATAAAAATAAACAAAGCAAGGAAAAAGTTATATTTGGCAGAGATTTACTAACACATGCATCAGATATATATGTACATGAGCTTTGTTTTAAACAGACAAATCAGTTTTAAAGCTAATGCAGACAAAGAAAGAAAAATTGAAGCAATGTAAAGATTATTTCTTTTTTTCCTTATCTGTGGTCTTATCTTCTTTTGGTCTTTTCTCCTGGCTTTGTAAAGATAATTTCTCTTTTTGGATCCAAAGTCTGTGCATGTGTCATTGTCATGTCAGCTGCCCCAATTATCTTCAGAGATGTAGTTCTGGGGACAACTGCTTTAGGATGTAGCTTCCTGTAATCATCAACATTGAACAATTTATTTGCTTTATCAAATCTTTTGAGTTCTTCCTTTCTGTATTTGGACATAGTTGAATATCCTGATATATTTTTGCCTTCAACTTTTGCTTTATTAATCAAAGAAAGACCAATAATTTCTTAGAATCTAGCCATTCTAGCAGTGTTTGTTGTTCCAGGATCCTCAAAAGGAACATGAGGTGAATATGGTCTTTCAGGACTATTAGCCTTCTGGTTTGCAGAGATACTTTGTTGTTGTTGCTGATATTGTTGATGTTGTTGATGTTGCTGTTGTCTTTCAGAAGTGTAGTGCCTTTGCTGACTATTTCCAGAAGGTCTCCCTTGGTGTCTCTGATAGGTTTGAATAGGGGCAGACCTCTGAGAGCTAGAGCCAATGTCACCAGCTGATGGAGGAGGTGGAGGAGGTGGATCTCTTCTGTACTGATGAACTGGTGGAGGAGAATATTTTTTACTTCTTTTCTTCTCCTTTTGCTGATTTCTAGACAACCACATCCATGCTGACATTCTTTTGTAAGGAGTAATATTTTGGAGGATATAGAATGGAGTGTCATTCTTTGGGTTTGGCTTAGCAGGAGGAGGGGCTTTCCTTTTCTTTGACAACAGTTTCTTCTTTTTCTTAGCAGCTTCTTCATCTGAATCCTCATCATCATCATCATCTGAATCCTGAGGATTATCATATAAAGCATCTATATCTCTCAAGATGTCCTCAGATACAATAAGTTTTTCAGTTGGAACCTGAACTGAGCTTTCAGCTGCTTTTGTTTCTTCTGCAATGTCAGCCAAGATCAACTCATCTAGATCTGGCATAGGGGAGTCATCCATTACAAAAGTTGGTGCAGAGAGAGCTACTGGAGGGGATGGAATGACTGTCAAGGTTGGTGCAGATACTGTAATTTCAAAGCTATCACATAGTTGCTTAGCAACTGCTGGAGTGACAGGAGAGGTATAAGGAATAATAGCCAAATGTAGCTTAGTAAATTCTTCTAGAAGATAATGCATATGTATAGTGTCAAAGAGTTTCAACAGATCTTCTAAGTGAACTGTGGGATTTAGAATAAAATCACCAACAGTCTCATCAGTATCCATATTAGTATCAATAAACTCACTCAAATCTTTATCTATACAGTCTGTATATTCTGCTTTGAAGACTGGAGTATCTGCTGCTGCTGGAGCTGAAGACTCTGAAGCTGTATCTGCTGCTTCATCATCAGGTATCTCCCCCTGCCTGGTTTTAGTGGGAACTTAGGCCAGGCCCCTGACTGAGGAGGGGCAGCAGTGAGAGCAGATATTTGGGCAGATAAAGATATAATGATGGTAGCAAGAGGTGTAATGGCCTCTTCTATAAGGGATTTAAGAAGGGGAGTGATAATGGTGATGATAGATGAGATGGTAAAGGGGTCTAGTGAGAAAGTGGTAGATGGTATTGTAGTTGGTGTGGAAGAGGTGGCAACTATTGATGGAATAGAGGGTGGAACATCAAGTATGTGAAGGTTAGATGTTGATGAGGATGGAAGGGTGGCATCTTGTATCATGGTGTCTGATGGTAGGATGTAAGATGGTATGGAAGATAGATGTGGGGGAAGTGGAGACTGTGGTGGTGTAGAAATGTATGTGTCATGAGGGGATTCAGGAGGTGTGGGTGGTTGATTTTCCTGAAGGGGGGAAGAGAGAATGTCAGTGATGGTGATTGGTAAAGATGGAGTCACTGGGGATTGTGTTGTTGTTGGAAGGAGGGCTGGAAGAGAGGATGTGGAAGGAATGTTCTCTTCAGCAGGGTGGGGAGTGGCTTTAATAGCCCTTGTGCCTTCAGAAGCTTTTGTGGAAGAGGTGGATGTTGATGCACGAAAACGGACAGGGAGTCGGGCACCACCAGCTAACGGTTCGAACACCGGGGAATAGGGGAGGAAAGGAGGAGACTGTCGACCAATCGGTTACTAGCGGTCGCGGCTAAAGGACCGGAAAAGGGGGCCGCTGGCAGCGGCAACAGCAGAGTTCGCCCGCCGCGGCTTAAATGCCACTCTTGCGGCGGGCTTTCCTTTACTTAAAAATGAGAAACAGTTACAACGAGTAAAAGAGGAAGCCGGCCGGACTACAAGCCGCAATACACTAGACTTGAGATCGCAGCTCTTAACAGGCGAGCTCCTGGATCCCAGTCAGCGTGTCTTGGGGAGTGCACCCTCCCCCTATTTATAGGCTCGGGGGCTGCCCGAACGGGCAGGGCTAAAAATACCGGCTGCCCGGGGTACAGGAGAACCGGGCAGAGGTGAGGGGAAGCAAAAGAGAAAGAAACAACAAAGGAGGGAAGCCGCGCGGCCTGGCGGATTCCTCCTGGCGAGCTGACGGCTGGGTCCTTGGGCCTTGTCGCTGAGCAGGGTCGGCGTTGGCAGCGGCCTGACATGGAGACCGCCCGGCTTGGGAGGCTTGGCGGCTTGAGTACGCAGACCGCCCGGTCTGGAAAGCTGCGCGGACAGGTCGCGGATTCCGGGCTTATCATAATCCCCGCACATTTTTAAGTTTCCAAAAAACTTCGAAAATGTAGAACTAAGCCGGAGACCGCGACTGCCTCATCGTTGTCTATAAAATCCCCTGACCCTTGACATTCCTCAGGATTCCTGCCAAGCCACGGGTTGCTACTCGCCACTTGCGGTCAGAATTTTGCAAGCCGACGCGATTTCTCTAGCGATGGATGTAATGTCATCAATGTTAGCCCGCAACAAGAAACCGCCAGAAACGAAGCAGAGCCGGAGCGAGAACTCGAATGATTCTGCCCGTCAGACTGCCAAGAAGACTGGGAAGCCGGAGACATCAGCGGCTTCTGGAGCTGAAAAGAGGCCGACAGAGATCGTCGGCGGACCATCGCAGGCCGCAGTAGATCCCAAAGCGGTTTCGAAGGCTGCTCCACTGCAAACCGGAATTGCTAAATCCTTCGACCTGACTTTCTCTCCATCAGGAGAACCACTCCTAAAAATCAGTGGGACGGAGGAGAAGAGTGTTGAATCTGGGAAACCGTCCGAATTGCCGGGCAAGGTCGACTTAATCGTTGTGGATGACAACGAGCCGGAGAAGGCATAGGAACCCGAGCGGACTTTGGTTGAACAGTACAAGCGGACTGAAAAGGTGTTCGGCTCCCTGAAACGGCGGAAAGAAAGGAGCGAAACCCTTGAAGAAAGGATGAAGAGGAAAATGAGGAAGCTGCACGCCAGAAACCGGAATATTTCTGAAAAGACCGGCGCGGACAGTCTGCAACATAGGCCGCACGAGAAGGAGGTACCCGAGAACCCACCTACACCAGAGTACAAGCCGAGCGAACTGGAGAGTACGCCAGCGGTTAGAGACTCGCTCAGTGAGCTCCTGAAGGGCATGGAGACTCTCCAGCGGCAAGACGCGCTATTGTCGACACCAGCGGCCTCTGAGGAGGTTGACCGCCCAGACATCCAGGTTATTGGGGAGAAGCCTGGCGATCCGGCTTCCGCGGCTTCTGAAGGAGCCGAGAAACTGAAGCTTCGCGAGAAGATGGAGGAGATGAAGAAACTGATCGCCGATAAGCCGGTGGCGACCGCACATCCATTGCTGCAAGGTAAACACCGGGACGTTAGGCGAATTATTAAATTATACAAGTCGCGGTCAAGGAAGAAGGGGGCGAATATTATATTCAATCCGCCGGCCAGCTTTTTCCTGACCACGGCTCAACTGAAAAGCCGAGCTAAGGAAACCGAGCGGCTATGGAAAGAAAAGCTGAAGAGGATAGATCCTGAGCGGCTCAGGCGGCCAGTGAATAAAATCCATACCGCGGCCTCTGGAGGAGATAAACATCAAACCGGCGGTCTTATCCTAGCGATTTCCTTACTAGAAGGTCGCAACAATCCGGCTGAACCTGACTGCGGTTTGTCTTCTGCAGGTGTACCGGAGACCGCGATGAAACCGGGCGACTTGACGTCGTTTTTGTCTATGCTGCCACCGCCTCCGCCTCCAAGTGTTCGCGAGAAGGAGATGGCCGACTTCGAGAAGGACGTCGGCACGCTGCAGGCGGCTTTGGACGCGGCCACCGAAACCCTGCGGATTAAAGACGAACAGCAGCGGGTTGCCCAGGAGGCCGCGGAAAAAAGGATCCAAGAGCTGCAAACCACCCTGGAGCGAGAGACCGCAAGGTTGCAAACTGCGCTTGAGCAGGAGACCGCGAGGATGAAGACTGCGATGGAACAAGAGACTGCCAGGCTCCAGACCGCGATGAAGGAAGAGACCGCCAGGCTCCAGACCGCGAGGAAGGAAGAGACCGCCAGGCTCCAGACCGAGATGGAAACCGCTGAGGCGAAGATTGCTGAGATGCAGGTCGCCTTGGAGCAGGAGAGGGCGGAGAAGTATTTGCTGATGGCCGCGCGGCTGGAAGGTGACAGAGAAGAGATCCCACATGCTGAAGGCGGCGAGAACCAAGACCTGCCGGCGGAGACCGGCGAAGAACAGCGGCCTGCACTACCAACTCCTGCAGAGTTGCCGGGTACTAGCCGCCCGGCCTCTGGCGAGACTTCGCATCCGCCGGTGGCCGCGGCGCCTAACCAGGTCGCAGTTCCAAGCGGTCTGGGGGTCCAGGCGATCCCCATGATACCGTTTGCGAGAGTAGAGCGCGACGCTGCGCGAGTTCATCGGTCTCTGCATGCGCTTCACAATCTGGTTAGCCAGGTGTACGTTGCGATTGTGCAGACCGGTGAAGAGGTCGCGCACATAGGAAGAGACAGGCCGGAAGACGACAAACGATCCTGAGCGACTTGAGAGAACTAAGCCGCGCGGACATTTGAATATTATGTTGTAATATATATTTTTTCCCTGGATGTTGAACAATTTGATTGCTGTAAACTGTTGTATTTTATTATGATGCGAACTGAATGCGGCTTATGCGGCTTGAATTTACAATCCACATGTCTGCTGCTTTGTTCTGAGAAATTTAAAGATTAGGATAGTAGCCGCGCGGTCTGGCGAACAGAGCGCCGGCTTGAATACTTGATATCCACATGATTCGCCATAGAATTTTTCTAAGTGCAGGAATATAGCCGTGCGGACTGACGGACTAGACGGCGGCTTGGTCATTAAGCTGATCTGCGCTTCGAGCGGACTTAGGCCGCGCGGCGTGACGACTAGCCGCGATTTGACGTTGGGCACTGTAGCTTCACGGATTTTCTATAAATAGAGCAGATCCCGTAGATTTCATCACAAATCAAGAAGGATGCGGGCTAAGTCCAAGTCGTTGCGGTCTGACAAGGCCACTGCGGTTAGGACAGACGCGGCCTCCGCTTTCCACTCAGCTGACCATAAAGAATGCCGGCTTACAAAAGCCGAGCTGGATGACTTTGTCGAGAAACACATGCAAGGAAGTCCGCTGATCGCGCGGCTTCCCCGACAGGATGAGCGGATCAACTCCTCCAATGCAAATCAGATCGCGTTCCCCATCGACCACTTCGACTGCGGCTTCAGCTTCCCGGTCTTGCTAGAGGCCGTAGCGGTCTTCGACCACTACGGGGTTGTGCCCGGACAACTTCCCCCAAACTCGATAGCCGCCATTTACAGCTTCATCTCCTACCTCAGGTCGGAAAGAGTCCGATTCTCTATGAGGCTCTTCAGAGAATGCTTCTCGGTGCGGTCTATCCCGGACTCTGGGACAAAGATCTTCCGGGGGCACCTCTACTTCGGCTGCAGAGGGCTGAAGATAGTCAACTTGGCCAACAAGATCGCGAACTGGCCGGAGCGGTTTCTCATCTTTGAGGGAAACCTGGGGTTGCTGCCGGTCGACCCCCAAATCCGCGAAGAAGCCGCCTTCGGCAGCAGCGGCTTGGACGGCATGGAGAAGGAGATCTACGACTTCTTCAAAGGCGAGCGGCTTGATGTAAACCACTACATCCCGCTGTTGCCGTCGCTAGTAGGAGTAGAGGCGGAAGACAGTAAGTTCCAAGCCGGCCGAACTGCATACTTAGCCGCACGGCCTGATAACTAACATTACTTCTATCTTTGCAGCTGCTGTGGCTGTCCCGCTGAACAAGCCGCAGACTCCTGGCGACTTGACCCTCACTCAAAGAGAAAAGAGAGCGAAGCGGGCCAAGGCGGCGCGAGCTGCGGAGGAGGAGGAGTCGGACTCCTCTGGAGAGTTCATGCTGCACGGAACCGGCAGCAGCTTGAAGGATGTCCACGGCGATCCGGCCTTGCGGTGGAGTCCGGACGGCAAGTCGGTGACGATCTCCACCGCCCTCCCCTACTGGGGAGCAGAAGAAGTAAGCCGCCATGCGAGCGCGGTTGGCGGCGCGCTGTATGGCAAGCGCAACTTGAGGGCTATGCGATGAGTTCCTCCAGACGACCTGCCACGGCTAGCCGCGCAAGTCGGCGCGAGGAGCTTCGTGGCAAGTCACTTCATGGGCCTTGCCTACAAGCAACTTGTTGATGCACGAAAACGGACAGGGAGTCGGTCACCACCAGCTAACGGTTCGAACACCGGGGAATAGGGAAGGAAAGGAGGAGACTGTCGACTAATCGGTTACTAGCGGTCGCGGCTAAAGGGAAGAAAAGAAGAGGGGCCGCTGGCAGCGGCAACAGCAGAGTTCGCCCGCCGCGGCTTGAATGCCACTCTTGCGGCGGGCTTTCCTTTACTTCAAAATGAGACAGTTACAACAAGTAAAAGAAGAAGCCGGCCGGGCTACAAGCCGCAATACACTAGACTTGAGACCGCAGCTCTTAACAGGCGAGCTCCTGGATCCCAGTCATGGTGTCTTGGGGAGTGCACCCTCCCCCTATTTATAGGCTCAGGGGCCTGCCCAAACGGGCAGGGCTAAAATTACCGGCTGCCCGGGGTACAAGAGAACCGGGCAGAGGTGAGGGGAAGCAAAAGAGAAAGAAACAAGAAAGGAGGGAAGCCGCGCGGCCTGGAGGATTCCTCCTGGCGAGCTGACGGCTGGGTCCTTGGGCCTCGTCGCTGAGCAGGGTCGGTGCTGGCAGCGGCCTGACATGGAGACCGCCCGGCTTGGGGGCTTGGCGGCTTGAATAGGCAGACCGCCCGGTCTGGAAAACTGCGCGGGCAGGTCGCGGATTCCGGGCTTATCATAATCCCCGCACATTTTTAAGTTTCCAAAAAACTTCGAAAATGTAGAACTAAGCCGGAGACCGCGACTGCTTCATCGTTGTCTATAAAACCCCTAACCCTTGACATTCTTCAGGATTCCTGCCAAGCACGGGTCGCTACTCGCCACTTGCGGTTAGAATTTTTCAAGCCGACGCGATTTCTTTAGCGATGGATGTGATGTCGTCGATGCTAGCCCGCAACAAGAAACCGACAGAAACGAAGCAGAGCCGGAGCGAGAATTCGAATGATTCTGCCCGGCAGACCGCCAAGAAGAACGAGAAGCCGAAGACAACAGCGGCTTCTGGACCTGAAAAGAGGCCGACAGAGATGGTCGGCGGACCATCGCAGGCCGCAGCCGACCCCAAAGCGGTTTCGAAAGCTGCTCCACTGCAAACCGGAGATGCCAAATCCTTTGACGTGACTTTCTCCCCATCAGGAGAACCACTACTAAAGATCGCTGGGACGGAGGAGAAGAGTGTTGATTCTGGGAAACCGACCGAACTGCCGAGCAAGGTCGACTTAATCGTCGTGGACGACAACGAGCCGGAGAAGGCGCAGGAACCCGGGCGGACTGTTGCTGAACAGCGCGAGCGGACTGAAAAGGTGTCCGGCTCCCTGAAACGGCGGAAGGAAAGGAGCGAAAACCTTGAAGAAAGGATGAAGAAGAAAATGAGGAAGCTGCACGCCAGAAACCGGAATATCTCTGAGAAGACCGGCGCGGACAGTCTTCAGCACAGGCCGCACGAGAAGGAGGTGCCCGAGAACCCGCTCACACCGGAGTGCAAGCCGAGCGAACTGGAGGGTACACCTGCGCCTAGCGATTCGCTGAGCGAGCTCCTGAAGGGCATGGAGGCTCTCCAGCGGCAAGACGCGCTATTGTCGACACCAGCGGCGTCTGAGGAGGTTGACCGCCCCGACATCAAGGTTATTGGGGAGAAGCCTGGCGAACCGGCTTCCGCGGCTTCTGAAGGAGCCGAGAAACTGAAGCTCCGCGAGAAGATGGAGGAGATGAAGAAACTAATCGCCAATAAGCCGGTGGAGACCGCACATCCATTACTGCAAGGTAAACACCGGGACGTTAGGCGAATTGTTAAATTCTACAAGTCGCGGTCAAGGAAGAAGGGGGCGAATATAATATTAAATCCGCCGGCCAGCTTTTTCCTGACCACGGCTCAACTGAAAAGCCGAAAGGAAACCGAGCGGCTATGGAAAGATAAGCTGAAGAGGATAGATCCTGAGCGGCTCAGGCGGCCAGTGATTAGAATCCATACCGCGGCCTCTGGAGGAGATAAACATCAAACCGGCGGTCTTACCCAACCGATTTCCTTACAAGAAGGTCGCAACAATCCGGCTGAACCTGACTGCGGTTTGTCTTCTGCAGGTGCACCGGAGACCGCGATGAAACCGGGCGACTTGACCGCGTTTATATCTACGCTGCCTCCGCCAAGTGTTCGTCAGAAGGAGATGGCCGACTTCCAGAAGGAGGTCGGCTCGCTGCAGGCGGCTTTGACTGCGGCCACCGAAACTCTGCGGATTAAGGACGAAGAGAAGCGGGTTGCCCAGGAGGCTGCGGAAGCAAGGATCCAAGAGTTGCAAACCACCCTGGAACAAGAGACCGCCAGGTGGCAAACTGCGCTTGAACAGGAAACCGCGAGGTTGAAGACGGCAATGGAACAAGAGACCGTCAGGCTCCAGGCCGCGATGAAGGAAGAGACCGCGAGGCTCCAGACCGTAATGGAAACCGCTGAGGCGAAGATTGCCGAGATGCAGGTCACCTTGGAGCAGGAAAGGGCGGAGAAGTACTTGCTGATGGCCGCGCGGCTGGAAGGAGACAAAGAGCAGATCCCGGATGCTGAAGGCGGCGAAAAACAAGACCGGTCGGCGGAGACCGGCGGGGAACAGCGGCCTGCACCGCCAACTCTTGCAGAGTTGCCGGAAACTAGCCGCCCGGCCTCTGGCGAGACTTCGCATCCGCCGGGGGCCGCAGCGCCTAACCAGGTCGCTGCTCCAAGCAGTCTGGGGGCCCAGGCGGTCCACATGATACCGTTTGCGAGAGTTGAGCGCGACGCTGCGCGAATTCATCGGTCTCTGCATGCGCTTCATAATCTGGTTAGCCAGGTGTATGTTGCGATTGTGCAGACCGGTGAACAGGTCGCGCACATGGGACGAGACAGGCCGGAAGACGACAAACGATC
The DNA here is from genome assembly GCA_039583875.1 of Platanthera guangdongensis. Lineage (NCBI taxonomy): Eukaryota > Viridiplantae > Streptophyta > Magnoliopsida > Asparagales > Orchidaceae > Platanthera > Platanthera guangdongensis. The sequence continues at coordinate 72,557,041 of CM077155.1, read as the reverse complement.
CTGAGCGACTTGAGAGAAACAAGCCGCGCGGACATTCGCATATATTGTGTTGTAATATATATTTTTTCTCTGGAATGCTGGACAATTTGATTGCTGTAAACTGTTGTATTCTATTATGCTGCGAACTGAATGCGGCTTATGCGGCTTGAATAATCCACATGTTTGCTGCTTTGTTCTGAGAAATTTGAAGTTTAGTATAGTAGTCGCGCGGTCTGGCGAACAGAGCGCCGGCTTGAATAATTGATATCCACATGATTCGCCATAGAATTTTCTAAGTGCAGGGAAGTAGCCGCTCGGACTGACGGACTTAGGCCGCGCGGTGTGACAACTAGCCGCGATTTGACATGGGCACTGTAGCATCACGGGTTTTCTATAAATAGCGCAGACCCCGTTGGATTCTTAACAAATCAAGAAGGATGCGGGCTAAGTCCAAATCGTCGCGGTCTGACAAGGCCACAGCCGTTAGGACAGACGCGGCCTCCGCCTTCTACTCAGCTGACCACAAGGAATGCCGGCTTACAAAAGCCGAGCTGGATTCCTTTGTCGAGAAACACATGCAAGGAAGTCCGCTGATCGCGCGGCTTCCTAGGCAGGATGAGCGGATCAACTCTTCCAACGCTAACCAGATCGCGGTCCCCATCGACCATTTCGACTGCGGGTTCAGCTTCCCGGTCTTGCTAGAGGCCGTAGCGGTCTTCGACCACTATGGAGTTGTGCCCGGGCAACTTCCTCCCAACTCGATAGCCGCGATATACGGCTTCATTTCTTATCTGCGGTCAGAAAGAGTCCGATTCTCCATGAGGCTCTTCCGAGAGTGCTTCTCGGTGCGGTCTATCCCGGATTCCGGGACAAAGATCTTCCGGGGGCACCTCTACTTCGGCTGCCGAGGGCTGAAGGTAGTCAACCTGGCCAACAAGATCGCGAACTGGCCGGAGCGGTTTCTGATCTTCGAGGGCAACTTGGGGCTGCTGCCGGTCGACCCCCAAATCCGCGAAGAAGCCACCTTCGGCAGCAGCGGCTTGGACGGCAAGGAGAAGGAGATCTTCGACTTCTTCAGGGGCGAGCGGCTTGACATGAACTACTACATCCCGCTGCTGCCGTCCCTAGTTGGAATTGGGCGGAAGAGAGTAAGCTCCAAACCGGTCGAACTGCATTGCTAGCCGCACGGCCTGATAACTAACATCGCTTCTATCTTTGCAGCTGCTGTGGCGGTCCCGCTGAACAAGCCGCAGACGCCGGGCGGCTTGACCCTCACACAAAGAGAAAAGAGGGCGAAGCGGGTCAAGCCGGCGCGGGCTGCGGAGGAGGAGGAGTCGGACTCCTCTGGGGAGTTCATGCTGCAAGGAACCGGCAGCAGCCTGAAGGACGTCCATGGCGAACCGGCCTTGCGGTGGAGTCCGGATGGCAAGTCGGTGACGATCTCCACCGCCCTCCCCTACTGGGGAGCTGAAGAAGTAAGCCGCCATGCAAGCGCGGTTGGCGGCGCGCTGTACGGCAAGCGCAACTTGAGGGCTATGCGACGAGTTCCTCCAGACGACCTGCCGCGTCTAGCCGCGCAAGTCGGCGCGAGGAGCTTCGTGGCAAGTCACTTCATGGGGCTTGCCTACAAGGAGCTGATGAAAGAGAACAGCGGCCTGAAAACACAGTTAGGCGAACAGCAAGAAGAGAACAAGCGACTTAAAGAGAAGGAGGCGGTAAGTAATTACCAATACCCGCGCGGTTAGAATTATGTAACCGCGCGACCTTACCTTCACCTTTGCTTTGCAGGAAATGTACAACCCCGCCAACCTGATCTTCCAAGACCAGGTCTTCCCCCAACTCGTCCAAGGGATCGACGGAGCGCTTAACCGCCTCCGGGACATTGGCGGCTTGGCCACCGGCTTCACCGACTTCACATGCGCCGACATCTACCCTTCCCTGAAGGAGCAGGTGGCCGACGTCTACAAGTCGATCAAGGGCAAGGCCAAAGTCGCGGAAGAAGTCGGCGAGGTGGCGGGAGAAGCCGTGGAAGAGGTCGGCCAGGGAAGCCGGAGCCCGCACACATCTCCAGAGTCCGGCGGCCAAGAGTCGGAGACCGCGCGGCCTGACTCGACATCTTCTGATGGTTCAGCGAGCTCCGCAACTAGCAGTGGGTATTCCTTATCATCTGTCGATGTTGGCGATGGCAGTGATTCGGATTCTCCTGCGGCTAAGAAGCTCAAGCCGGACGATTAGAACATTTATAACTTGGTTTTGTATTTTGAACTTTTTTTGAAATCGGCGGATTGTTTTTGTAACCGCGCGATTAAAAATTTTGTAGCACTTAATGACATAGAAATGAAGGCATTTTTACCTTACTCTTTGTTGTAAATCTTACTTTTCTTACTTGACTTAGTCCGCGCGGTCTCAAATTTAGCTTCCGATTTAAAATATAAGTATGAAAACCGGTTGAGTTTGCGCTGCGACTTCAACAAAGCTATCCGCAAGAGAGAGACATTTTCCTGCGGTTTATACCGAAGTGCACGTCGACGATAAGCCGAGCGGCTAATAATGTAAACCGCAATTTTTCCTTGATGAATTATTCAACATTATCTGCTGGAAGAGCTTGATTGCCGCGGCTTGCTCATATATAAGCCGTGACTACTAAGCCGCGCGGTCTCTTGTCGCAGTCGGCAAACATCCATAACATTGAAATAATAGATTGCGGCTAGGGCAAACTCTGAAGCGAATTACCCGTTTGATTAAAGGAACAAGAATTGAGAAACAAGCTTCGGCAGATCAATATCCAGGAATTAAGTGCCAGAAGACAGGTCGGGCGACCTCTTTTTCATATGAATAACAAACCGGCAATTGATATACATAAGCCGAATAAGATACTGAATAGCGGATAGGCGGACATAAGTCGGCCGAGTTCCCAAATATATTAATGATAATCCGGCCGGTAAGAATCTGGGAAGTTAAAAAACTTAAGCCGGAATATGAAACCGGGCGGCTTATGTAAATAATTATAAAACCTGCACAGGCCGCTAAATATAACCGCAAGGCAGCGGATAGGCACGTGTTGTCCTGCAAAAATAGGTGAAGACATGCACTTATGTGTCAATGTGGGCAGGTGCGTGTAGCATTGCTTTCCTCACAAAGAACACATAAGCGAGATCGAAATTCTTAAAATCCATGACCAATGTCAAGCAGGACAAGTACGCAACGTCTCCGACTGAGGTCAAGCAGGACAAGTACGCAATGTCTGCGACCGAGGTCAAGCGGGACAAGTACGTAAAGCCTGTCTGTGACTGAAGTCATGCGTGACGGGTACGCAAAGCCTGTCTGTGACTGAAGGTCAAGCAGAAAACCCACTACACATCTGCTACTGAAGTCGAGCAGGATGTGGAGGGCTTAAGAATCCGAAAGGGGCTCTTGCCCCTACATGCATACATATAGGCATAAAGAGTAAAGCTAAAAATAAGCTTTAAATGAAAATGTAACATTTGCATGATGTTAAGGAAGTGATAAAGGATATATATTTGCAATTTCATCATGCCTTACAGAAAGAGAGAGAGAGATGTTATGTGCTATTCTGAACATAAGCACTTTTCATTATAGAAAGAGAGAGGAATAACTGCTTGATCCATTGAGCAAGAAACGGAAGATTGCCTTAGAGAGTCACTAAATAACATATTCTTGCAACTTTCCAGCTCTTACAAGTTGATTAGCCAATTCTCTGAGAGCTATGCAATCTTCTGTTAGATGACCGATATCTCTATGATACTTGCAAAAAAGCTACTCGTGCCGATACTTGATTTTGGATTTCATACGCCGAGGCTTCTTGAACTCAGGCATTTCCTGAATGATTATCAAAAGATCTTCCATAGGAATTTTGAACTTAACACACTTACCTGAATCTTTTTCATACTTTGGAGTTTTATCCTGGAGAATAAAAGGAGACTTGCAATATTCAACTTGCAAGACATCTTGAGGGAAATAGATTGCTGTTGACCAGAAGTCTCTTGAGATTGTTTGGCCATTTGATTCAGAAATGAAACATAACCTTTATTTGCCTCTTCGCCCATTATGAATGTATTAACTACATCGATAAGATCTCCGTAGCTTTTGGGATATTTTGTGGTGAGCTTGAATTTCAATGGGCCTTCTTGAAGGGCATTTATGAAAGCATGCAAGTAATAGTCTTGATGGACGTTACAAATATCCAAAACCTCCTTTTGAAACCGATCAACAAAATCTGAATTAGACTCGTGAATTCCTTGCTTGATTCGGAAGAGAGCTCCAACGTCTCTTTTCCGCTTCCTGTAAATAGCAAATCTGGAAATAAATTGACTTCGAAGATCCTTAAAGCTGGTTACTGATCGAGGTGGAAGGCTGTAAAATCATTCCCTTGCAACATTGCCAAAAGACATAACGAAGAGTTTGCATTTTACTCCATTTGACACTTTTCTAAGTGAAATAGCTGATTCAAAAGCTTGCAAATGAGAAAACGGATCATCACATGCAGAATACTCCGGGAGACATGGTTCTCTGAAATCATCGGAAACAGTATCCCACCGAATTCGATTAGTGAAAGGAGAAGGGGTTTCTTCTTCGTCCTCATAAAGAGGTTCATTTGCAACAGATTCTATTCCACGCTCAACACTATTTTCAAAAATTTCCTTACGAGGGTCAACAACTTCACTATCTAAATACGAGCAATCCTGCACTTCTGAGAGATTCGTAATAACTGAGATGCGGCTCGATGTACCATGACTCTTTGCAGGATTCATCCTGAAAAGAGAGAAATAGCCGAACTTTTACAAGAAACCGCAGAAGAGCGGCGGCTTAACGAGGCGGCTAGACGACTCTGCAAACCGATAAGAAAACCGGCTGAAAAGAGAGCGGATAGAATGCCAGGTTCTACCGTGCGGGAGGCGGGCTGAAAGCCTTAGCCGGCGGACTCGCGGCTTGCTAGACAGGTCGCCGAACCCTAGAAGTTAGAGCGGTCTGGATCCCTAGACCGCTGATTTCATCGATTAGTCGAGATCTGAAGGCCGCGTGTTAACTGTTGATGCACGAAAACGGACAGGGAGTCGGTCACCACCAGCTAACGGTTCGAACACCGGGGAATAGGGAAGGAAAGGAGGAGACTGTCGACTAATCGGTTACTAGCGGTCGCGGCTAAAGGGAAGAAAAGAGGAGGGGCCGCTGGCAGCGGCAACAGCAGAGTTCGCCCGCGCGCGCTTGAATGCCACTCTTGCGGCGGGCTTTCCTTTACTTCAAAATGAGACAGTTACAACAAGTAAAAGAAGAAGCCGGCCGGGCTACAAGCCGCAATACACTAGACTTGAGACCGCAGCTCTTAACAGGCGAGCTCCTGGATCCCAGTCATGGTGTCTTGGGGAGTGCACCCTCCCCCTATTTATAGGCTCGGGGGCCTGCCCAAACGGGCAGGGCTAAAATTACCGGCTGCCCGGGGTACAGGAGAACCGGGCAGAGGTGAGGGGAAGCAAAAGAGAAAGAAACAAGAAAGGAGGGAAGCCGCGCGGCCTGGCGGATTCCTCCTGGCGAGCTGACGGCTGGGTCCTTGGGCCTCGTCGCTGAGCAGGGTCGGTGCTGGCAGCGGCCTGACATGGAGACCGCCCGGCTTGGGGGCTTGGCGGCTTGAATAGGCAGACCGCCCGGTCTGGAAAACTGCGGGGGCAGGTCGCGGATTCCGGTCTTATCCAACTGATGAAGGAGAACAGCGGCCTGAAGACACAGTAGCGCGACAACAAGCAGAGAACAAGCGGCTTAAGAAAAGAGGCGGTAAGTATTACCAATAGTCGTGCGGTTAGCATATGCCCCAGCGCGACTTACCTTTTACTTTTGCTTTCAGGAAATGTATAAAACCCCGGCAAGCCCATTCTTCCAAGACAAAGTCTTTCCCAAACTCGTCCAAGGAGTGATGAGAGCGCTTTTAACGCATGGACCTTGGCGGCTTGGCCACCGGCTTCACCGACTTTAAATGTGCCGACATCTCCCCTCCCTGAAAGCGGAGGGGGACGACGTCTATAGGTCATCAAGGGCAAGGCCAAGGTGGGGAAGAATGTCGTGCGCGTGGTCGGAGATGCCGTGGAAGAGGTCGGAGGGAAGCCGGATTCCACACACATCGCCTGAGTCCTTGGCCAAGAATAGGAGACCGCGGAGAGACTCGACAACTTCTGCGGTCAGCGAGCTCGCAATAGAAGTAGATACTCTCTATCATCCGTCGACATTGGCGATGGCAGTGATTTTGAGATTCTCCTGCGATAAGAGCCAAACCGGGCGATTAGAAAATCTATAACTTGTTGTTTGAACTTTTTTTGAAAATCGGCGGTATTGTTTGTAACGCGCGATAAGCTTGTAATACTTAATGAAATGGAAATGAAGGCATTTTTACCTTTCTCTTTGTTATATTG